>JANCRA010000004.1:33737898-35016691 GCA_024362935.1 Setophaga petechia | reverse complement strand
ATGTGGAAATAAACATACTGATAGAAATGGCTGTATTCCAGATGGCACAGCATTAGGATAAGCCTCACATTTATTATGTACATGAGTTATCTACTACACAAAAATTTCATGTGACAGATGTTCTTCTTGATTGTTTTTGTTATTTTTCTGTAATATAATTTCTATATTACAAAATTAATACAAAATACACTTGCAGTGCATCTTTATCTAGGTTGCATTACTACGTTATTGCACATACTCCTTTCCAAAATCTGAGTTTTAAATGGAAAAATCATTAAAAAATCAATCTGAGACACACTTTTACATGCATTTTATCAGTTTCCCTCAGTTTTCAGAAATCTGTGCCTTGCATAGGTATTGGAGCTTAGAAAGCTGCCTAAAGCCAAAGCATTTCAAGGGGAATAGATGTTAATTTTAATGAAAGAATAAGAGAACACATAGTCATAAATCTAGTAAAACCACCTCTGTTGTAGATAAACTTGTTTCAAGATACATAGTCTTGTTCACAAAGCAAATTCTGACAAAAACTTTCTTCTACACTACTTTCAAAGATGTGTTTGAGAACAAAAACATTGCTTGGTTAAGTGAATGAACCCTTAATGGAATTTAGAAAGTTTTACAAGAGACAGGCTGCAGCAGAAGAGCACCTACATGATTGTGTCTTTTATGCAAACATACAAATTTAATGAGGCCATAATCCCATTGCACACATGATTCCCCTAAAATCTCATTTTAGCTAGTACTCACACACCATCCATTTGAATTGGACCATTGATATCCTGGCCAAAAACCTGATTTTGCCATATAATTCTATGACTTTAAAGAAAATTAGGCCTACTAAGAGACAATCTTCACACCAGAGATTTTATAATATAACTATGCAGGGCAGCAACACCATGAAACAAGAGGAAATTAATTACCTCTAAAGAGAAGCAGACCTGACACTGAAGCCCAAGCCTTCTGAGCACTCTCGCCTTTGGACTTACCCACTGGACTGTCTAAAATAATTTTAAGTACTAGGTCTTCCAATATTAACATGGTACAATACAAGAGAAAACCATTTAAAAATACAATGATAAGGCATTAATAAGACCCTATATTAGGGTCTTATTAATACCTTATCAAAGGTTCTCTTATAAAAATTCATGCACCAACTGATGCATTTATCATTCAGACAGAGGAGCCCTCTTCTCTTCACTGGTGAGACCCTAAATGGAGTATTTGTCTCTGGAGCCCTCAGCACAGGGACCCTGTATTAGGGTCTTATTAATTGCTCTCTGCAATTTTAGGTATTTCAATACTTCCTTACAATGTTTTGTCTAGGTTGAATCATCAAATAAAAATTACGCCACAAGTTGTCACAAGGGGATTTTATTGAGTGGGGGTTTTATTTTGCAGGGGATTTTTTGAGAATTTTTTCCTTGAGCTAATATCACTGTTATAAATAGATAAAACTTTAGTGAGATGGACAGGATTTTCACTTTTTAAATGAGAGGTAAAGTACAACTAGATCTAACTCTAGAGAATTAAAAAGGATTCTTATGATATAAACTGTGAGTGCCATGTTCTCTTATAAAACTTCATGCACCAACTGATGCATTTATCATTCGGACAGAGGAGCCCTCTTCTCTTCACTGGTGAGACCCTAAATGGAGTATTTGTCTCTGGAGCCCTCAGCACAGGGAATACACAGACCTGTTGCAGCAGGCCCAGAGGGGTGAAACACCTCTGTGGAAAAGGCAAGAAAGGACTGGTTAGCCTTCTCATGAGGGGATGAGAAGGTTCCAGGGAGATCTTATTGTGGCCTTTTGTACTTACAGAGGGCTCAAAAGAAGGATGGGGAGAAAGCTTTTAGGACCTATTGTGATAGGACAAGGGGTAATAGTTTTGAGCTAAAGAAGGGTAGATGCAGACTGTATTTAAGGCAGTGGGTTTTTTACCGTGGGGATGGTGAAATACTGGCACAGGTTGCCCAGAGAGGGGGTGGATGCCCCATCCCTGGAAATATTCAAGGCCTGGTTGGAAAGGGCTTTGAGCAACCTTGTCAAGCTGAATATGTCCCTGCTCATTGCAAGGGGGTTGGACTAGATATCTAAAGAGCCCTTACAATTCAAACCATTCTATGGTTCAAAGATTTGGAGCTGCCATGAACCAACAGAAAAAAAAAAAAGGTATCTCTGAAGAGAAAATAGATATCGGTACATGTCCTGTGTGAGCCTTTCAGTCTCCTGCCTACAGAAATTTTATATATCGTCATGTCTCCTCAATTCCTTTTATTTAGAAAAAACACATTTCAGAATTATGATCAGTCTAAGGCTTCATGTATATGTACTGTAATTGACGTCATGTCAGTTTGATTTATGTTTTTATGTCTCATTGATGTCAACTTGATTTATGTTTTTATACTTAGCTGATGCTTTGAGTATTTCTTTAATGCAATGGCTCTGAGCAGCAAAAAAGGATCCCACTTAAAAGTTGCATTTTATTTCCTAAGGAGTTGTAAATAGATAAGTGAGATAGAAGCTTGCAATCTACGTCATAGTTGTACACTGGCCTCAATAAAGGGATGATTCAACACTCTACTACCCTGTTGATGAGCCTCAAAATATTTATACAAAATTTTTTTGAGAGACTCATAAGTGGGAACTGAGGTGGCATATCTATTTTTTTTTAATTAACTGGTCAGAAAAATAAGAATGAAAATAATTTTTTGTAGTTCATATGGTCTAACTTTGACTGCCATCTTAGGAGTTATTAATGACATTCTCCTATCACACTGACCATTGCATGGATACTTTCATCACTCTCTTAAACCATGATAGGAAGCAAGAAAAATTTCATAGAGGTCATATCTTGCCAGGATGAGAATCCTCATTTAATATGTTCACATTATAGTCTTAAAAAATATATTTTCTGGTCCTGCAGACATTCTCTGTATTGAATTCAGGCACATCTTATGATTAGGATATCTTTTACACCACCTCTTAATCAGTTTTGAGCTCCAAAGAAAGAAAAATATTTTTAATCCTTCATATTAGGTGAGGGAACAAAGTAGGATTATACCAATGCCAATATTAATTGGCATCAGATATTCTGTCTCATTCAACATCTGTGCTCCTTGTCCCTTTATTACAATCATTCTCACCACTTTCATTTCACTTCTTTCCAGAAACTTTAGAATATGTATTTATGTGGATTAAATTCTCACAGAAAAAAATTTAATTCTTTCAAGAATTCATTTGCCTTCTTTTTCACTCGAGTGTTTGACATCATAAATACCATGTAGTATTTTCATGGGGTTCTTTTGTTTGTTTTAGAATTCACCAAGTAAAGACAAGAAGAAAAAGATAAAATATTCAAGTTCTTTCCTCGCTTTCTGGACTAAAAAATGTACTTCATCAATAATATCTCCCTTACCCACAATCATTTGTTTTACTTCAAATTCAGGAGAAAGTTCTGCATATGTTTATGCAGGGATAAATGGGGTTGAAATCGGCTGGGTCTGTTGACACTCATCTCACAACTCTCTTCCCTGACAGGCATACACTGAAATTTATTTCTTTTGATAGCCTGTTTTTGTGTTTTTCATCTCCTAGGCTTCTTTTGTCTCCTACCCTTGTGCTCATTGGAGAATAATTCCATTCCCTCTTTTCCTGGACTGCATAATACCAAAATCTGGTTGTGAAACAGTGAGTCAAAAAATGACTCTTTATGTTTCTAGGTTGCTGTTCCCACAAACAGAAATAAAACCCTACTATATATCTGTAATCTGCTCACTTGCTCCTTGCAGTGTTTTCCTATTTATTTAAAGAGGGGAAGACAACTTTTCACATTCATCATGAGCACGTGCCAAGAATTCAGCAGAACAAATAACATGCTTCACTAACTCAGCATTGGCTGATGAACTAGAAAAACCCCAAGAGCATCCTAAAGCCAGAATTAAGGTTTACAGTTAGTGTGACATACACTCCTTCTTTTTTCCCGTTTGGCACTCTTAAGGAATTTTGAGCATACAGAATTAAACTTAGGAGAGAACACTTTATTGTGATGCATACCCCAAGGAAAAAAACTTATGTCATCATTGTTACCAATTTTACAAAACCAAGCAGTTTCTGGTATCAAAACAGGTCACTTGATACTGAGGAAAGGTAAATGAGGTAGGATTCTGAGTCTGCTGTCAAACAAGCAGGACAAGACATAACAGGTGTCTGACTGCATGTCCATACTGCTCACAATTTAAGAACAGTATATTTTAAAATTGTGGAAAGATCTACTGAGGGCTTTGGTTTTGTTTGTTTTTGTAAATGTGCATTATAAAGCCTTCAATCACAAATTAACATATTTATCATGTAACACCCCAGAGAAAATCTGAAGAACTTAAAGTTTAAATCCCATTTACTGGGCATTTGCCCTTGACATCTAGGCTATACAGATTTAAAGGCACTGAAGAAAGTTCATAAATAAAGCAGACAAGAAGTAGCACAGCAGAGAGGGAGCATGAACTAAAGGAGACAAAGGAGAGGATGGCAGAACTATCAGTCTGCTGTTTGTCTCCAAAAGTCTCATTTTTAAAGGTACTGAGCATTTTGTACAGCAATTAAAATTAATGGAAATTGTAATATTCAACACTTGCAGAGATAAATAGCTCAACTGTCTCATAAATAATTGGATGTTCTTGTTTCCTGTTTTAAGATGCCTTCAAAGTGTATTCAATAACTAATATAGGTTTTCAAACCTGCACTCTCAGTCACAGCTCTCTCTTTGTCAGCAATGCCTTGAAGTAGTTTCAGAGTTCAGTACTTCAACAATGGACACTGAGTAGCACATGAATTGCTCAATGAAATACACAAGACCTCTGTCTAAGGGCACTCTTGTAATTTCTATGACAGCTCAGAAAAAATTATATTAACATAAAATGCATAAATCAAATGAAAACAGCCCGAAGGGAATTGCATATTTCTTTGCTGAAGGGCAATAACAAGAATATTCTACTTGCAGAGCCTCTGACCTGCTCTGTTACTTTTCTATGTCCTGCTTCTAATATGTACCTATATTATAAAACAAATTTTAGATTAGAATTTGTGATTTTGAGGGCCATACAGCCAAAATTTAATCTAAATCACTTTATTTTCTTTTGACGTATTCTAGTTTCTTACCAAAAGCACATAATGGAACACTAGAAGCATAATTTTGATCAGGTCCTCCATGTTGTCCATATTTTTCTTTCACCATCCTAAACCTGAATGCTCAGAGAAATTAGTCCTTGTAAGAACTGTTTCTCTTAATTGTAATTATTTTTTCTTAATGGATTTTAGTAGGTTTTAGAATACAATGGTCAAAGTCTTTGTTTTGAAAACTGTTTTTCATAACAAAGACAGGGAAAATACGTTAATCAAATGCTTGGCATTCTCTAAAGCAGTGCATGCAACTTTCTTTAGTTTCACATTAAAAATATATCCATGCTGGTCTTATTACTTTGTTTTTCTCTTTTATCCTTCTCCTCTTTGAGGCTTCTTCAACTTTTCCATCTCCTTCAACATTTCTCTTCTGATTCTGTATTCCCCAGCCATGCACTTGCCCCCACAGTCACAGACATTGTTAAGATTCACTCTATTTTACTCTGTTCCTTGCATCTCCTGAGCTATGGATATTATTCTTCATGTAGAGCAAAAACTTCTTGATCTCCTGCTACGTGCACAGAAGATCTGATAGTGGCTTGTCTTCCACAGACAGCAACCTCTCCTCATGCAAAAATGTGCAAATTTGTTTGCTCTCTTGCTCGTGCATCAGTCCAAAGCAGCTCCTTTCCCTGACACTGGTGTGTGCAGAGATCTAGACGCCCTTTCTTTACATTTTTCAAAGTAGTCAGAGCAGAATTTTTATTCTTTACCCATAGTATTTCCTGAGCATGATGACAATAATTTTTAATCCATATTTACCACTGAGTTTGTAGTTTTAAAGCAGGAATGGCTGACAACTTTTACATTATTAATTGTTGCTGTTTTCTATTTCTAGGGAATTCAATAATTATAAATATTTAGAAATATGAAAAACAGCAAGCAGAAGGAACAAGGTGGTTTAAATAAAAGTTTCAAAAATTTTCCAGTAGCCTGATTTCCCAGAACACTGGGGACTGATTACCACAATATAGTTCTCACATGTAGGTGTTTCAGTCCTTCAGAACAACCAGAATGTTTCACAGACAAGACGCATTTTTTAGAACATTTATTCCCAATCTGCATTCAAAAAAATACCTGCTGCTATAAATCTAATTTGAGGATATAAGAGGCTATCAACAGCTCAGAAAATCAGACCCCTGGGGAAAAAAAACAATTGACTTAAACCTATTAATTAAATTACTAAAATATTTTAAATGCAGTTTAATTTCTAAATTCTTTTAATCCTATTTATTTTTACTTTTTAGAATAAATGCTAATAAATAATAATCAACTAATAAATTATGTAGATTGAAAGAAATAAATAGAATTATAAGAAATTCTAAATGCAAATTTCTGGCAGAAACACACTTATGCATAAAGGTAGCAACAATTATTACAAAGGTCATTGGATTTCCATGTTTATTGTTTAGTGTTTTTAAAGAAAACAATGATCTATGAATTTCATCCTTTTTATTACAGAGATATCTTTTTGGACATAGTTTATGACACAGGTTGTAGATTAGAAAACAAACAAACAACATTTTGAGGAGATTTACTTTGAGGTTTTGTAGACACTTTAAAGAGCAGACAAAAATCAGTTGAGAATACATTCATTATAGCTACATAAAAAAATCACAAGTTAGTAGTTTCTGTAATAATGGAGTGCACTGCAGAAAATGCCTTAGAAAGTATCTTGTTCCTATCAGCCTTAAACCACTAGTAGGAAATCTGCTCCTCACACACAAAGAAGGATGTCTGTAGTCTGCAGTTGTGGAAAAAAATTGTCTAATAAATGATGGGACATTTTCTAAAGGCACAGGGAAACTTTTAGAAACAATTCTACCAACACAAAGCAAATAAGCTTTTTAAAACTTAGAGCCCTGAGAAAAGTGCTGTTTTTTTCCACAATACTGTATATTTATCCTGACAAATGGAGAAATGTTCAGCCTAAAGCAACTGGGAGAAAGGAGAAAAAGAAAACATCAACCTTAGCTTTTGAGTACTTTCCTTTGGATCCACTGCTTAATCTGAGCTTCTGAAGTTCAGTTGAAAGAACAGCAGTCCATTGGAGAAGCACCTAATCTGTTCATGATAGATCTCATAAAATTAATGTTTTTTAGCAACTTATCTCTTAAAACTTAATAGTAACATTTCAAAGTCAAGCACATGATGACAATTTTACAAATTCAAGGACATTTGAAAGTAAATCATCTAATTTTCCAGAGGAACAACTGAATGTATTCCACCACAGGTTGAAGGGAAATTTCCAGTCAAGGAGGAATAATGAAAATGAGAGATGAGTTGTCAATGCCAAACTTTTACAGCTTGCATGCACTTTGCAAACTGTCCCTTGCAGCCATGAATGAGCTCTGGAAAAAAAAGCAGGGTGGTTCCACCTTGCATGGGAAGACCCTGGAAGTGACCAGTGGGACCAGCTGAGGGTGCCTGAACATGTGTGTCCTCACCACACCCCGGGAAGCAGAGTGGTGCAAGGCACGAGGCTGGGAACAAGCAGGCAGAGGATGAGTGCCCAAGCTGAAATCCATCTGCTGAGCAAAGTCAGGAGGGCCCCAGGGAGGGTCCTTGCACTCCCTTCCCCCAGCCAACGAGGCACAGAAAATCACAGCAGGTATTATTTCAAATGGGTTAGTAATTTTCCTGAAAATAAATTCCAGGAATAAGTCCACAATAACTTTTTGGATTAATGGGTACATGAATGGAAAGACAGAAATAGTGAGAAAACAGGAGAAGAAATATTTGACATTTTATTTTCAAACCAAACTTAATTTATTTTTATTGTTATTCAGACTAATTAATCATTTCTATTCCAGAGATTTCCTCAGACAGAGAAATGAGTGCTACATGAAAGAGGGCATAATCAATGCATTAGCTGAAGGGGAAGCTTTGATTGTGGATGAAGATTAATTTCCTGGGTTAGAAGACCCAAATCCATGTCCCCTCAAGAGATGTATTGTTCAAAAAGCTCCTTCCACTTTTCAGCGTGTTACAATTTAACATATGTTCAATATTAAAAATCACTTATGGGTGCATATGCAAAAGATTAAGATACATGTATTTCTACCAAGCTGGCACCAATTCAATAGAGGATAAGGCAAATCCAATCTAAAAAACTTTTGTCATTTACAAAAGTTTATACACCAAATACTGTCCCTATGATTTCTGTATTGTCTACTCCAGCATGCCTGATAAGTAGAAATAATCTTTCCTGAAGCAAATATTATGAGATAGCAAAACATAAATATAATGTCTTCTATTTAAGACATTTTATTACCTAGCACTTGTGTTTACTTGTCCTGTAGCATAGGGCATAAAAAGTGAAAGGTAGCTACACAGAAATTTAAGAAGCAGGATACCTTGAAGGATGTCTGATTTCACTAAAATGTCTGGATTGTACAAGCAGAATCAACATGACTGAGTAGATAGTCAAGATCTCTGAAATTAATCATGCAATTAATCCTGTAGCTCAATCTGAGCTACAAAATTGAAACACGGAACTGAAAGTAGTCTTGTTTAATGCTTGAATTTGAAGCATTGTAATCAAATGCAAAATGTAACAACTCCAAGTACTGGTACTATTAGTTTCTACAATAGTAATTTAAGCTACCTATTAGAGAACATTAATTAGCTAGCAGTCCTACTTTTGAAATAACCTATCATAATCTTTCATTCTTTGTTAATTTTTCTGTTCATTTCTGTTCATTTCTGATTTGCAATGAGCATGAGCAGTAAATTAATCAATTTCCATGCCTTCATTTATTTTTTTCAAGTCCCCTGCAAAAGTAGAAACAAAAACCGTAAATCATGGTCATAGCAATAGCATTATTTAATGGGATGGATAGGTAGTCAGCAGAATCCAATAAAATAAAAATTAGAAAGGTATAAAAGCCATTAAGAGTATTGCAAGAGGAAACTCCATCCCAGATGGTGTTCATTCTTCCTGTGGAAATCTGCAAACTCTTTACTTCATTTCCAGCTTGAACAGGAAAGTAGTCCTTCAGCCAGCAGAGAGTTAACTATTGTCTACCTAGGCGTGCTGCTCAGTACAGGTTTATATATTTATAGCTCCTTGCTTACAATAAAATCAATGCTCACTGAGTGATTGACTCAGAATTATCGTTAACAGCAATCAACAGGAAAGATGTGCTGTGCAATACTGTAACAAAGCTCACCCCAGAGTCACGGCACTGGTTCAAAGCTCTTATACCTCTTCCTTTAAAGCACAACCTCAGACAGAGCAACTCTTCCAAACTAGGTATTTTTTAAAGTCTCTCATCAAAGGAGACATAAGTGAGGTAAGAGTTCAATGGGATCATAACAATTAAAGCTTCTAATATCTTCCCAAGATGCTTCACATTATGCAATCTTGTCATCATGTGTGCTTCCACACTTGTTTTCATGGTCTGTTTTTTTAAGGATTTTTAACATTCATGTAAGGAAATCTGGAGCTTAGTTTTCTAGCTGTTTTTTTACAGACTGGGACCTGCAGCTGACCTATTGAAGCAAAAGGATCTGGCTTATTCCTTCTAAGGTCAATGGAAGATGCTTAAATATCAAGAATTCATTTTCAAGACATTTCACAAAAAACTGACACAGCATGTAGATTGAAGGATTCAATCAATGCAGCTTCGATTTGAAATTCGGACAGTTTTTACCACCAAAAGTATTTATTCTGTTTCTGTGAACATGAAGAATCATTCCGCCAAAATAAATTAAATTAATTACAGCTGTTCCTGGAATAGAATAGAATAGAATAGAATAGAATAGAATAGAATAGAATAGAATAGAATAGAATAGAATGATTCATCTGGAAGGAGCCAAGGGACCAACTAGAATACTCTAGTCCAACTACCTGGCCACTTCTGGGCTGACCAAAATTTAGAACAAGTTATCAAGAGCATTGTCCAGGTGCATCTTAAACACTGCCAGACTTGGGCCATCAAACATCTCTCTAGGAACTGTGTTACAATTTTTGTCTGCCTTCTTGGTAAAGAAATGTCCAGTCAAAATCCTCCCTGGTGCAGCTTTGAAATATTTCCACATATTCTATCACTGGATACAAGGGAGGAGACACAGTGAAACATCAGCAAGTGACCTCATTAAGATGAAAACCAGCCCCCATTTTAAACAATAATTAAAATCAAACTAACAATCCTGCTTTACTATGCAACGAAAGTAATAGAAAATATTCAAATAATGTCCTTATTACAATTTTAAATATATTTTTCCCACTCAAAAAAAAAATTAGTGTCTTGATTAAACTAGTTGTGCAACCAGTATAGTTTTTTTAATTGGACAGCTGAATCTGATGACTTGTGCCAGGTCAATACCAATTCTTTATTGTGCAATTAATCTAAGTTGACTTATCCACCACAGTAGTAAGGAGCTTGATTTCAAATGTATAGCTTTATTTCTGTGAATTTAGATCCTTCCATGACTGAAAGACTGCAGAAGTATACCAAAAATCTCCCATCTCTGCCCCAGAAGAACATTGAAATCTGTAGTTATCACAGAATTTTGAAATCTGAGTTTAAAAATATTCATGTATTTAAGGAAAAAAAAAATTGGGGGGGAAAAAAAGATAGCTGTACAATTCACTCTATCACCCAGGTGTCTATGCTCTGGTACATCACCAGACGGAGATGTACTTCCCTAAAAAAGTTCTCTGGCCTGTAAGTTTGTCATACCTGAAAGTTTTACAGAAGCTCCTCCTATATTTCACTATATCCACTTCAGCAGTTTTACATTATTACTTCTCCCATACTTCACTATATTAAATTTAAAAGATTGTATTCAGATATGCATTTTGCCTTCTGTACTTAAGCCTTCTATTGTCTTAAGTGAGGGCATTAACTTCCCGGGTTATAAGATTCTTTGCAGGGGCAGGGTTTGGCTACTACTGCTATTAGGTTAAATAAAATGGCAATCCATCAATATTCCTTTAGAAACAGGTAACTGGATACACAGTTGATGCTCAAATCTGAAAGGAAATGGTATTCTTAAAGCACTAAATTATTTGAAAATGAACTAAAGCTTTTTGACACTAAGGATTTATCTTCATTTCCAGAATCACAGAAAACAGTACCAAACTGAGATATTGCTGGGAATAGTCAAATCACTGAGCTGTACTAATGGGAAACAGTATTCTAAGTGAAGAAAAAACATACAAAGAGTCTGCTCTGAGACTCCCTTTCTCTAGATCTGCTTGTCTTTAATTTCACTTTGTATCACACTCTAAGGAAAAATTCATGAACAGGTGAAAGTGGAAATTCTTTTTAAAAAATTTTGAGTCTTAAAACATAAATCATTCTCAACTTAGTTCAACACTATGCATCAGATTCAGGCCTAAAAACTACATGTATTAATAAAGCTTTTACTAAATGAGAATCTGATATTTTGGATACACTTATTTTTATGTTAGACTATACACAGAGTCATATGAACACACATACTGCCTACAGCATAAATAAGGAAAATAGTTACTTACAACTATCTATATTTTTTGTGAACTTTCAGGTTTGAATGCCTGTATCTTTTTCATGTTTAGAAAATTTTCTTATTTTGTCTCTTTAGAGATGCTAAATAAAAAGCATGTACAAAAAAATGCAGGTTCATATTCCATTAGAAATTCCTTGACAGACTGATGCTTCCATTGATTGTTAAAAACCAACATTCCAAAGAGATCCAGTACCTAATATGATGTCTTTATCTGCAGGAATTAAGAAATCTCAGACACAACCTATTATTATCAGAACAAAACCCTGAAAGAAGACAAGAACAGAAAAGTGAGTGTCTGGGACTATCATACGTTGCTGTGGAATTACTACAATCCACCTGTGGATTATTACAAGACCTGGGATATCACCAGTTTTGTCACTATCATGTACTGACATGCCCTATATTGTGTACAGGAAAAAGAATTTCAGAAAAACTGGCTATCATATCTTCACTACTGAAAGATCTTTTCACCAGTTACAAAATGGTGTTTGTCCATGGCACCTTGGGCCATTAATCATCTTTATGTAGATAAGAAAGTGCTCCAGGATTTAAAAGAAACATATTTAATATTAACTGTAGCTATTGGAAGTCACCAAACAGCTACATAAAGGAATGGAAATGAAAGGGAAGGAACATTTCATGAGAGACACCAGCAATAGATACTGATAAAACTTTTTTTATAAGAATTTTTTTTCACTGTCAGTAGGAAGAATTCTTTCTTATTCCTTCAATTTAGAACTATTTTCCTTGAAGAATGAATGCCAGTAGTTTGTGTTAGTACACCATCTTGTGGATAACTTGTCTAATTGGGTGTCGCTGCAACAGGCAGCAGAGGCTCCAAGTGCTAGAAGCAACAGGATTACTTCTCATTAATCCAGTGCTTACAGTCACAGCAAATCTTCCTTTTATATGCATCATGACTCCTTTCCAAATCTGCTCGTGAAGCACTAAATCATTGAATGTGAAAGAAGATGTACCTACATGAAGAAGGATTAATTATTCTCAAATACTTTTCTTAATTCTCACTTAAAACTGGAAGAAATCAAAGGTATTAAGTTCTTTAGTATGCTATACAATATATACAAAAACCCCAGAAATAGAAAACTAATTACATAATCCGCTATAAATATACCTTCATGGTCCCTTTTGGACACCTTTGGCCCCTTGGACTTGTCTTGTGTTCATTCAAAGTGTCATTGTCCTTCTTCATAACTCAGTCATTAAATCCAAATGTCTTCCATTATCTACAGCGCTTCCAAGGCATTATTCATAATGCTATCTATTTCTGATGACTGGGAAATAAACAAGTACAGGCTAAGCAGAAGGCGTGGGAAAGTTTCAGGATTTTCATATTCTTCATTGTTATACATCTATAGTAATGAGTCCATCCTTTGCCATTTAAAGTTACAGGCATTTGAAAATTATCTATTTTGATTTTATTGCATTTGAATTCCAGGTTGATTTCCCAGGCAGGGACCATCCAGAAATATTGCAGAGAATGTGAGATATCCTAACTCACATGTGCCGAAATGGAGGTCTTGAGCTATTTCAATCCAGTATTGGATTAGTGCATCAAGAGATGTCAATTTTCTTTCTACATGACAAATTTTCACAATGAAAACAGCGAATCAGTGGAACAGACTGCTTTGAGAGACTGTATACTCAACATAAAGTTAGAATAGTGCAAAATCAATTTGAAATTTTGTAAAGGTTACTATCAGCAATATAGATGTTTGGAACATCTACAAAGTCCAGAACAGTGCAGAGTATAGCTTATTGAACTTAATTTCTGTGTAAACTGCCTTTTTTGCTCTCGTCACTCTGCAGGGAAACACAAAGAACTTGAAAGAGTATTTCACTGTCCCAGTGCTGTAATTGCCTGCCATGAGCAATATATATATATACACTGCTTGAACAGACCCTTGTAGCTTCTCTGTTAGAGTTCTGAAGGCAATTCACATGAAATATTAGAAATTACAAAGGAAATAAGATCAATTGATCCATTTACCACCCA
This sequence comes from Setophaga petechia, assembly GCA_024362935.1. Lineage (NCBI taxonomy): Eukaryota > Metazoa > Chordata > Aves > Passeriformes > Parulidae > Setophaga > Setophaga petechia. The sequence goes on along the minus strand of JANCRA010000004.1, from coordinate 35,003,002 downwards.
TTAAAATTTATGCAGAGGAAAAACCTTCTAAACAAATATTCTTCCAAAATGCACTTCCAACAGCCTTCTAGTTTATGTTTTTTAGAGAGTAGCTCTCTTGGAACCTTTCCCTTGCATTCTTTGCTGCTACTTCTGACTAAAACAAAGATCGATCAAAACTGTAAACCAGAGGGCATAAAAGAAATCTTAAACAAAGAAGAATCAATACTTACAACTTCTATGTCCATAGATTTGTGTTGCTTGCTGCATTTCATCTTCTACAAATACTGACAAATCAACTGATATTTATTATGTAATAAAATAGCTGGATAATTGGTGATACAAGGGAATTGAGTACAGTGTGGTCTGCTGTATTTGGTAGTATTACAAAAAAGGTTTAGTAGTTGGTTGGTTTTTTTTTCTTTTTCTTTCTTTCCCTTACAGGTTTATTATTTAGGCCTGGATTATTTTTTAGAAGCCATATTGCTTGATATTATATTCTCATGCAGTTTGATCGGATCTTTAATGAATATGCTTAAAACACCAGCAGAGAGATAACACTGGGATATTTTATCTGTTGATGATGTCAAACTGGGAAAGGAATCAAACAGTACAATCAGTTGGATTGTTTTGGAAACCAGGACAAACAAGAAAATAGATGTACTATTATAGAGCAGAATGCATAATAATTGCAGTTCTTTCAAACAGGGATTAGAACCTGAGTGCGCTGAAGTAAAAGCTATTCTGAAGTAAATAGTGGTTCTACAATGTTATTTAGTGCAGTTTAAATTGCCAGAAGTAGAGAGAAATAGCATAAAACACAGAAAAGTGACTAGAGCAATTAAATGGAGTATATCTCCTATATGACAATTTTTCATTCTGTACTCTGTCACATATTTACTCAACAGATCTTAGCATAAAAAGAGGGCTGCTTCACAAAGTTACCTCAAACCTTGCTGGCATTTTAATTTATCTCATTTCACAGTTAGAAGAAATAAAACTTGGGATGAAGTGTAAAAACTCATGTTTCTTGAAATACAACAAAACACTTACGGCTGCTTCAGTTGGTTGGCCAAACAGAAATGCAGACAAAACATTCAGATCAACACGTAATGAGAATTTTTTTCCAGACAAAAACAATATGTAAAATTTTATTCGATAAAACTCTTTCTATTTTCATTCCAGAATGAAATGTATTTCGTTTCACTTTACCTCTGTAATGAAAGAAAGAAGTGTAACCACTGATTAGCTTGTTATTACAGTTTCAAAAACTAGATCTCAAAATAAGAGTTAAAGTGGTTCACTTCAAAAATTTTCAAAGGGCATTCCAAAAATGACAATCATGTTTCTGTTCTGACTTTTCTGTAAACAGTTTAATCCTTTCACTCTATGCACACTCATAAGTGGACTTGTAGCATTTTCTAGTTTTGGTTTTCCCAAGTGTTCCATTACAAAATCATCATAATCCCATTGCTGGCAACTTTGCAGTTTGTGAACGCTTTTTGTTTGCATTGGCTCTTTCTGGGGCTGTCAAAGACTGTCCCAAATAGTCCTTCTTGGAGAAGAAGGGATCATTTTGCACAATCTTATCTATTTCCTCACTCTGTCTTCTAATGATGAATGGACTGTGCTGTGTCGAGCAGCTGGGCATGACCAGTCCTTTCCACGAATGCATCTGCAACAAGGAAAGAAGACAGGGTCAGATGGAAAGAGTTCGCAAGCTGGGGTGCAGCTGACACATGAAAGTGCACTGACCCCTGATATTGTCCAGAGTCTAAAGGGAAAACAGGACTCTTACTCCTCACTGTTCCTCTAATATCCGGATACATTTGTGGAATCACTGGCAAAATACACTGAAGGTGTCTTTACAGCTGCTCCACACTAAAATGGTGAAGTACAGTGAAAATCAGTTAATTTTGTTAACCCCAGGGATGGAGGCCATTCCCATTCTTCTACCAAATAACACTAATTTCAATGTGACTGTGTCACAAAATTTTTTTCTCCTTCTTTAATAATAAATTAGCAATCACAAATCAAGTGTTCAAGAACAAAGTGTTTATCTGCGAAAGTTGTTTGACCTTATTGTGACTTTATACTGAGAATTAATGTTTGGTAGTGCTTCTAGAATAAATCGTGCTATGGAGTGAAGATGATATAAAAGCTAGGTTTTATTGATTTCATTTCCACATAAACTTAAAAGACTTCTAATGAACTAGCTAAGTAGGAAATTATTAAGGCTGCCAATACTGACCTGGAGGACTGGAAATGTCTCTTTCAATTTCCTATGTATTGTTGCACAAATCACCTCAAAAAAAAAAGTTATGAGATACGATCTTTCCTTTGGCATGTGAATTACTTATTCTGATCTAAGAGTGGATGAACAGGTCACAGCTGCAACTGAAAATTGCAGTAGTTGCTTTTAAAAAATCTAAATCAAGTCTAGTCATTTAAAATGGGGTAGGGAGAAGGACTATGCAATTTCTGACCTTCATGTGTGATGATGAGAAAACTGTAAATCATGTGCTTCTGAGATGGGAATAAACACTCAGATTTCTGAGGTGTTGGATCACGTAGTGGATGTTTGTGAACTAGATATTATAATCATAATCAATACAGAAAAGCCTCAGGAAATTAATTATTCTTCTTTCTGATACTTGCTGAAAAACAAAGCACAATATTAAAAATTTGCTTTTTATGCGAGCACCATCTGTCCTGTGTTTTGACTGAAACAAAAACTGTGAAAGATAATAGCATGATAATGATAGAATCAAGTCTCTCTCAAGACAAATAGACAGCAGAAGAGGGTTTCTACTCTGCTCTAACTTTGTCATTTCTTAGCTTCTGACATTGTGACAGCAAATTGAATGTTTAATTTGCTGAAGGGAAAAAGTCATTAGACAAAGCAGTTATAAGACATCTCAAGAACAATTAATCTCAATGAGCAAGAAATTGGGCAAAGGAGGTAAGAGTTCACCTATGTGGGTGAACAGTGCAGTTCTGTCAAAACCCAAAGACACATAAAAGGTGGAATCACAGACAAGTCACTTGGAATTAATATTGAGATGCTGTCAGATTATGAAGAAATTAGATGAGGAAAGACAAGGTCCATCTGGAACTAAATTTGGCCAAGGATGTCAATGACAGCAAGAAGGGCTTCTTCAAATACACCAATAACAAAAGGAAAACTAAGGGAAATGTGGGCCCATTACTAAATGGAGCAGCAACATTGGTGACAGAGGATGCAGGGAAGGCAGAGGTAGTGAATGGCTTCTTAGCATAGATTGCCACTGACAAAGACAGCCCTCAGGAATCTCCCAGCAGACCAAGGAGGAATGGCTGATCTCTCAGAATGCTGGGAAGTTGTTCAGAAGGATCTCAACCAGGCATTTAGTAGTGGGCCCATATCCTACTCATAGCAAGATAGCATGGATAATTCCTTTGCTAAAAAATTTTATATAAAAAAGTTAGTATACATATTAATATAGCCAGGAACACATAGAAGTTTCTTCCTTATGTGAATATATGCAGACTAATTACAATCTAGAAAATACAGGAGGAAAACCTTTTAAATACCCACTGAATGGATCTCATCCACTTACTGACTGTTACAATTGCAGTTATAATTGCTTCCAGAATGCTTTTAAAACTACATAGTTAATAGAAACTGATAAATAACTTCTGATTCAGGAAAACAATGAATAAAGCATTACATTACCCTTTAAAGGTGAGAATTTCTGTGTCTTTAGAGAAAATCTGATTCCAAACCTTTTTCAGAAAATCCTATGTAATCAATTTTTTTAAAATTCTTTCACAAGTACGTAGTCCCAAAACCTTCTTTTCCCTCCCTGCTTCCCATAATACAGCAAACTGAATCTTTGATATTTCCTTGTGTCTTCTCTATATCCACAGTGGTCAACAGCTGCAGCTATGGTTTCCATGAGGAAAGCACAAGAGGTAAAAATTTATTGCATACTTCTCTTTTCTGGAAATTTTCCTGCAAAATGGAAGAGTCAGCTTTCAACAACCTACTTTAGCAAGGGCTCTGCTAGTCTCCAGGAGTGCTCAACAACAGTCTGAGAGCCTTAGTCCTATTGCACACGCAGAAGTGAACCTGGCACTGCCACTTCATTCACCTGTCTTAAAACTGCCTCTCTACCTCCTTGTATCTTATTATTGTCTGAAGAAAAGAGGAATGTGGTAATGAATAGAATCCCCACTTTATTTTATGCACCACAATACTGTAGTCTGTTTTTCTAGTGCCCTCATCTTAAGACTCTTTTAAATCCATATCACTGGGTTCAAGTGGCATGGAGAGACATGAGTGAGGTCTTTCCAACCAGATTAATCAATAAAGACTCAATGTTTGTAGAGTATCACTGAAATGATGGAAGTATTTTTTTTTTATTTCCTCGAGAATAAGAAAAATATTAATAATGTTCTGGGAATCAGCTTCTTACACGTGCCAACAATGTGACAATAGTCACTGTCACCAACTTCTGACAAGAACCTAATGTTGAGGGAAGCTCTATGGTACCCAGCACGGCTTTGATACAGCTTTTTGATATTTAAGAGAAAGAATGCCAATCCAGGAGGGAAGTTAAAGTCCAAAAGTGAGTTCAAAAACACTTTCGCTAAATTGCCTTTCTGGGAGCATGGCACAACTCGTTTGAAAAAAATTATTTTTAATTTCTGCACAGCTACAGTAAAGCATAGTGTTGGAAAAGCGTATCATCTGCCCACCTGGAAAACACTGAGCAAAAGCCCTTAGAATGAAGGACTGGGACATGGTAGGAAAAGATTTAACCTAACAGTATCCTGGACACCAAAGCCATTATTTTTCATTTAGATGGTCACTTGCTTTGCTAAATCTTAAAAACCAAGGGAAGTGTGCTGACCAAAAATATTCAGATCTTGTCCATATGCCACTTTGACCCAGATAAAAATTTGCTATGGTCAAGGAACCCTGTTTACTAGCTGGAGAAATATGAAATATGCTGATGAAATATGCTTTGCTATGCATTCAATTTATCTGTTATGGAAAAAATAATTTATTACTACACCTATTTCTTAGTATGCTAGGCAGATCTTGCTCCTTATTTTTTATTTGTTACTACAAGGTTTCTCATCATCACTGGTATTATTCCATTTTACCTTCTGCAAAAAAGTATAGGCACTAAAACACTGTCACTAGGATTTTTAAAATACCCATAGGTCTGTTCATCACTAGGAACTTACACCTTGGAATAACAGATCAAAACTAATGAGCTGAACACCTCACCAAGGTCACTTCAAAAGATAAAAGCATAGAGTAATTGAGAAATATGAGAGATTCTGATACAAAGAAGATCTTTTGAGCTTGGAGAAGAGATCAATGTCGCATGAGAAAATTTAGAAGTCTCTTGCGTGTGGGTATGGAAAAGTAGTGAATAGAGACAATATAATGTGGACCTTTGATATTTTCTTAGTCATCTGCCAACACATATATATCCTAAGTGATTCACTGTAAATTGAGTCACCATATCCTAATGGATTCCTTTTACAGATATATGTAGTATAAATACCATGCAAAATTTCTCAAATAAGAGTCCTTCAAAACAACTGCATTAAAACACAAACCAGGACTTCTTCAGGGTCTTAAAAACTATATCCTGAAAACATTCTGCAGTATTTTATTGTTCAGTCTGGTTCTGGTTTACTGCAGTGATTAATATTTCAACAAGTGATTCATGTTTAATATTTTTTGTATCCCAAATGGCTTCTGTATAATCTGAAGGTTTCAAATAAAATAATTTTATGTTATATCTAAATGAAATTACCTCAGAAAGAAAAAGAAATGCTTTGCATTTGTGGAAGCAAGCTTGCTCTTCTGTAATCTAGTGATTTAGAGACTTTGATCTGCATAACCAATTTCTGACTATTTTTTATTTATTTACAGAATATTCATCAATGTTCTGCGCAAAAGAAAAAATCAGAATGCAGTGATTTGCATAATCCATGCCAGTACACACCAGTCTTCCCATTACCGTTGGTTATTTCATATATGTGTTTGAAACCAGCACACTAAGAGCTTCAGAAGACAGAAAACATACTCATATACCACTTTTCCGTGTTGAACAAGAGAGTTTTCTTGTTCTGAGTTTTCATGTGCTTCATTGGGATTTAGCATGAAAATTTTCTTGATTCTATGCAACAAAAGAGCAAAAATGATAAATAAAACTTTTGTAAACAGGTAGTCACACGAAACAAGAAAAGTGATTACATAAAACACTCAGTAAATAGCAGCAATATGGGCCCTTCTAACTGGTCAAACACTTTTCTTCCTCCACTGGAGACCCTCAAAACACTGATCAGCCATAGAAGTTGTTGAAAAAATTTTGCACAAGCTTCTGTGTAGGGAAAAGATTACCTGTAAACTTCCTGAAAAAAATCTGCCAATCAAGTAGTTCTACTTCTTGGTAGGTATATACATGTTTTAAAAAATGCTATTAAACAAATGTTGCCTGTCACAACTAAAAACCTCATATACAAAAGTGGAATGAAGAAACAAAATCAGGTGACCAGGAAAATGTATTAAAGTTACTTAAAAAATAAATACATAAAAAATTAATGAAAAATATTGTGCACATTAACGAGGAAGATCAATGACAAAGTAGGAATTATGGATCCTTTTTTCATTCATTAATATGAAGCTAATGGTCACAGAAGAAAGGACTCAATAAATAAAGACTGTTGGTAGAAAGGAGAGCATCTGAAAGAAGTCAACAGCTCAAATTTGAAAACAGTGTTCATACAGAATGGCAGCCCTTTTATCTCTCATCCCTTAACAGAGAGGCATGGATCAAAAACTGAATCATATATATAATGCAAAATAGATTGTATTGCAGAGAAGAAAAAAAGATGGAGCTAGTCAAACTGACAGACACTGATTGCTCAGACATAGGAAGAAATATAGATATTTAATTAATAACTTTATCTCCCCTCTTGATTGCAGAATCTACAAAGCTGATGATGATCACAGTAACTAAGAATTTGTGAAGAAGTGCCTGAAAAATGGCTGATCTAAAAGATTACAGTCTTCTTTAGAAATCAGACAATGACAAAGAGCATTGATATATGCTCCTCTTCTGCAGTGCAAAGAGGAGCAAACCCAGATCTAAAAAGTACCTAAATGCCCAGAATGGCACCTAAGTACCAGACTTAGATACTGGAAAATAGGGTACAAAAACTCCAAACTTCAGCTGCCTAATCTTTTAATTACAACCCACAGACAGGTGAAGGCTGATTAAAGAGTGGCAAGATCCCAAGACAGAATAGCTAGGAAGGCTGTTGATTTAAATGTACATTGTATTTCAGACCAGCATGACAGTTTTTTTTCCCAAGCAAAGGCAGAGGCTTATAACAGGACATTGATACAGATGCTGATAATTACATGCTCTAAAGGAACATGGCTGCTATAGAAGGTGATTGCCTCAGGATTAATCTCGTTCAGCTCTTAGAAAAAATAACTTAATGAGAAAGTTCAGGGCCTGTGATGCTGTTTTGCAAAAGTCATTCAATAGAGAAATTTAAGACTACTGTCGATCTTAGGTCACTGGCTGGCTCTCAGGGTGCATTTGCTCAGCAGGTTACGGCGCTCCAGACCTCCCTTGACTTGCAGCTGCAGATAGTATGGGCACAGCAGGCACACAATGCTGGGCCATTCCACTTGAGAGGCCCCACACAAAAATGCTCAGTGTTGAAATGCATGTTCTATCTGTTTAAGTATTCTTACTCTTGTTCCATTTCCATGCTTCTACTTAAATAAAAAATTATGGGTTTTGTGGCGGGAGGGGTTTGTTTTATTTTTTATTGATGGGGGTTGCTACTCATCTTTGTATCCTTTCTCTTTCATGACTTGACCTAAATTAAAGTCCAATCTTTACTACTTTAAAGAGATTGAAATCAGTTTTAAGGTTGTATTACCTATAAGTAACAGATAGAGCGCTTAACATCAGTATGGAATATCAGATTGCAAATGGCTATACCAGGCAGAAATATCAAACCTAACCTGTAGGAATACACAAAGACAAAACACTGGGGTTCACAAGTTTCTCTATGCTGATTTTTTTTCTCTATGCTGATTCCTAAAAGACAGTGGCTTCCCCACCACCATGGTCACTTCTTAATAAGAAGTAGAAAAGTCTCTTCCCACCATATTTAAAAAACTTCTGGAAAAACAATGCTAGATAAATCAAAATGAGGCTGCAAGGTATAATTTTCCATTAGTGGAAAAGAGTTTGAAAAGTTCAAATTTAGTCACCAGGAAACATTTCTAAATATGTTTAAGTAACTGGAAGTGCTGCCAGTACTGGATTAGCACTGTACCACATGCAATTCCTCGTGCCATATAACAGAAATTATATGGAGTGATGGGAATAAGTTAAAATTTAATCTATCATTTTTGACTGTCATTTTTTAGAACCCCCCCTATGCTAATACAGAACTCAAACAGAAGCCTTTTAACTTGGGGACACCAGATACTATTTTCTGTACAATGAAAAGAGAGAAACTTTGGATCTTCTCAGTGGTCATTAGTCTGCAGATGATTCATATTCAAATGAATATTGGTTTAGAACTTTTTAATTGCAATTAATGAAATAAATACTTACATTTTCTGGAAAACTTCAGGAAATCCTCTTATCATTGTCCACTTGAAAAAAACTAGAAAGAAACATAACCTTTTTCTCACCCTGGACAAATAGTGGACTTAATATTAATCAGTGCTCATTTGTGGTATGACTTTCTAATGTACATCTTATTAATGCAATAAAAATTTTCACCAACATAAAAATAGGCATCAGAGGTTTTTCATACCTTAGTGTTCTCCCACCAACCAGATGACTGCTTCTATAGACATGATTTAAAATTCCATCAGCTTATAACGGGTACATTACTGAAACAAAACACCCCTAATTTACCATAAACAGTATGGTTTTGTGGTTCATCTTACAAAAAAACTAACATACTGGAAATTCTTACTCTGGGACAGACATACACTCAGTGGTATTAATGAAAGATTTTTTTACTCTATTGTTCTTCTAGATCTTAGAAATGTGTGAAACAACATTATTCATTATTCTCATCGTGCAAAATAAAAGGATTAATATGTCTCTGTTCAAAACCAGCAAGAGTTGGCACTGGTGCAGCGGTCCTAAAATAAAAGAATAAAAGAATGTTATGCACCAATTTGCAAGTCTCATATTAATCTTTTTCCAGCACTTGAAATGTTTAAAATTAGGAGCAGAAAGTATGATAGATAAAAAAAGAAAGGTATGCTACAAAGACACTGGGACTTCTTTTCTTCTCATTTATACATATATGAACAACAAGGGCAAAATGAGGGGAATTATAGTTGTATAAAAGCGACAAAGGACAGGAGTTCAGCACATATGGATTTAAGGTAATCTGAATCTTGGTGTACCACTGCACCACAGCAGAGGATCATAAAAAGTTGTCTTTGACTGCTCTAGCACCTAAGCTGGAGGAGGACGGAACATCCCTATGTTGGGATGTGGATGCTGGGCCATTCCAGGCAGAGCATATACACAGATGGGAAAAGGGGTTGCAGCACATGCATAATATAAGCCTTCATTTGAGCTTTTCATTTGATTTTAGGAAGTTTATGTTTAATTTATTGAGAAAGCTGCTCTGTACACACTGATGAAGCCTACTCATTTATGTGAATGGAAACAAGCCAATTCAGAGCCGAGGGCACTGGACAAATAAATTCTTTTCCAGCTCCTATCATTGCATGTGTCAGAGGGAATTGTTACTGTGTAAACTGTCAGCTCAGATGCCCCCTCAGTGTTGTCCCTACAAATGTGAGTAGAATACTTCATGATCAACTCTGTGCAACTACAGGAAAGCTGTTAAAGATCAAGGACATTCAAAGACAGCGGTGACATTTATCGGAAGTTTTACATTTTATTAAAGAAGACAAAAATTGAGCTTGATAGGCACAACCAGAAGCACTAGATGCTAAATTATTCTGTATAATTCTGTGGTTCAGAAACACAAATTAGCTGGTGCTTGAGGCAGTGAACTGTTGAAGTTTAAATGTGGAAGGTCCTGCCTATTCCTATTATCAAGAATTGAAGTATTTGTCAATATTCCTCTCAAACGTTCCATATACATCCATGCAATGACACCCAGCTGGACACAGGTACTAAGTATTCAACTCCAAGTTCTTCTGAAATATTCCACAACACAGATTTTTTCATGATTCTGACATTCACTTTGAAAGAATTTATAGATGGTGATGAATAGGGCAGTGAACTTCAGATTCAAGATAACCTCTGTTTTGGATGTACTTTGTGGAGTTATAATTAGGACAAGACCCATCAAAATGTTGCAAATATTGTAGTGACAGAACAATGGGGCACAATATGATCATACATCCCTTCTATTAGTACTAGTGTACTAGCAATACTTCTTGCACATAATAATTATCTGGGGTGAAGGAAGCAATTAAAACATAAAGTAACTTTTAAAACCTAACATGTAAGTATGAACTTAAATTTTTAATGAATGATGACATCAATATTCCTCCACAAAATATTGTCAGTACTAAGAAGAAAAGATCAGGTTTGCCTGTTTTAAACATAAGAGTACCATGATGGTATTCTGCATTTGAGCCCACACTTTGTCCATTTATCTTGTCTAAAATTATAAACTGAAGTTTTATGAATAATATTTGGCTTATCTTCTGAGGTTTTAGTTCTTTAAACACTTCTATATTGTAATATGAATTTCAATTTACTTAATTTCATCTCACTTAAGTCCTTTTAATTTTCAGAAGGTCTATTTTCCTTCGAATTTTTAGTCTAATTTCAAGTAAATCAATATCCAATTCAAGATAAAACAGGAGCCACAGAAATAACAGAAAAACTAGTTGTACTTATATGTTATATTACTGAGCTCATGCTACAGTTGTTGTGATTCTTCACAATAGGGATTACCTAGTTGTTATTGAAAAAACCCTAACAGGTTAATCTGGAAAGTATATTTATAATCATTGAGCCATAATTTTGAGAAAAGGTCAGAGAGTATTAGTACAGTACATTTTAAAGCAAAGAAGTCATCCATTTCCACTTTGCAAGATCTATTCCCCTAAAGAATAAGGTCACAAAAATGTGCTCCATTAGCGTTTCTCTTTCTACTTTTTAAATAATTAATCTCTTTGCTTTAAGAGCTCATAATATCAAGATATTAATCTCGAAGGATTGTATTCATGGTCTAATATTGATTAAAAGTATAACTTTTAAGCTTTTAAGTGCAAATCTACAAAAAGTTACCAAACCCATTTTCTTTTCAAAATTGAGACATGAGCATAACTAACTATATTTGCAGTTTTCAGATCAAGAGTTTAGAAACTTCAATTCCCAAGGCTTACATGTCAATTTATTTTTTTTATGTTGAAGTCAAAAACAAATTTACAGTTGACCTCAGGGAAGTTCTGAAATAAATCATAGACAAATTTTTCAAAACCACTCAAGTCCTACAAATAACAATACAGAAATGTCTCTTATGCTCTTGTTAAGTACTCTAAAATACAGTAGTTAGTACATCTTTCAAATTATACTAAAACTTTATTTTAATAAACCATTCTGGAATCTCTTTATTAAAAATATTCTCATAACTGAAGTTAATAAGGTTTTGATACTTTTGAAAACTGCATTTTTCCACTCTGTAACTCTTAAACTTTCCTTTTATCTGTCAAAAGACTACCTGGACAAAAAATCATTTAAAGTAATATACTCAGATAATAATTTTGCTTTATATTTTTGTCATCCTAAATCAAAAATGGGAAACTATTTTAAGCTGGAGTATTGCAATAAGAAAGACACCTGATTATTAAAAGATATCTTCTGCAGAGGGTAGACAACAATAAATAGTGATTATATTTTCTCCTTTTTCTAGATATTAATTGGCTCATCTTTTGTTTTGCTGTAAGATATCTCACTGTTATTGTTCCTTGCTTATGAATAGTAATAAGCACGAGGTTATTGATCACAGAAAAAGGAGAAAAAAATTGTTCTAGACCAGATTATGTACAGTTCTGTGTCTACAGCAGGAAGATTTATTTTGGCAGGATTCTGGTCATAGTGAAATTAATGGCAAAAACTACAGCTACTTCAGAGGCACCAAGACTTTGAATGAAGTGGCATCAAACCTTTACAGTGTTTCTCAGGTTACACAAGAGAAAGTATTTAAGAATAATTCATACTTAATGAAAGACTGTTGACAATTCATTGAGGCATAAATGTTTTTTGAAAAAGTTACTGATGTTACTTGAAGTAATTCTACAGAAAAGTAATGTCCCTACTAGCCATTTCCTGACCAAGAAATCATTGTAACTGTGACATATTTACCATCAGCAAATGATTATTCATTTATTCTCCCACATGCATGAAATTACTTGGAGTTTCAGTATTACACTGCTCCTCATTTATACCACTCTTCTCTGCCATTGTACATATGTTCAATAATATTGTTCTTGAAGACCTGACATTAGAAAACAATATCATCAAGGTCTTCACACAATGCTTTTAATAGTGCATACAGTTTGGAAATATGTTATTATCTTTGTTGCAGATCATTTGTAATACCTGGATTTTCTCAAGTATATTTATAATGATCTCAAAATAAATTAGTATGGCAACCAGCTGGCCACACCCTTGTGAATTTACCATTTCTTATTAGTGTAACACACGCCACGAATGACACCTTTGACATGAATGATGTAAGACATACAGGAGTTTAATATCCAGCTTTAGATGTCACTTGAGGTGTGGGAATAGCTAACAGTTCACCGCAGACAAGACAATTTACAAGGATTTACTATCTTCTTACTTAAGAATAAGAAATTAAGTATGTGCAGAATGTCCAAACAGAGTGCACTTCACACTGCTAGAATGTGGTTAAAACTGAGAATTCCTGAAAGGTGCTCAATTCCACAGCAAAACTCAGATCACCAAATAGCTTTTATATTTGGTACTGAGTGTTCATGTTCATTAGCTCATTAATTTGCAAACTGGACTTTGATTCTATCACCTTTGCTGCCAACATTTGAGCTGTATGAGATGATCTTTGGCTTAATTGATTCCTGCTTCTCTGAAGTTGTTTGTATACAACTTGACAGTTGGATTTGAGAGTGATTTGTTGGGTAGAAATGCCATGGACATCGGGCTGCATAAGCCCCAGTGGGCATGTTAGACACAGCTTGGCTATTTCAAAGGATGGTATGTACATGCAAAAAAGTTTACGAGAGCCAAACTATAATACATTCCTACTTCTGGCAGGTCACTCTAGTTAAACACTTCTCTCACTGCTTCTGCAGCACAAAGCAATGTGCTGAAAATTGTACTCAACTTTCCACGACACAAAAAGCTAGAATAAACATCATGAAATCAGTATTGGGCAGGATAAATGTCTGGAGTAAGGGTAGTAAAGTTTAATGTAAAGAAGAGTCCAAGATTTTGAGCTAAGAAATGGCAACTACACTGAAAAAAAAGAAATCTGCAGTTAGAGTAGATCAGCAAATACTTGCTGATAACATACAAGCTCTCCAGCCAGTCACTGAAGTAACTTGCTACACACATATTAACCTGTCTGAAGTATGTTATTTAAAACCTCATCTGCAATTCTTACTTGAGAAAAACATCTCAGTTTCTGACTTTTCTACTATTTATACATTGTTCTTCTAAAAAAGTTGGTACTTGAGATGAAAAAGCAGACTCAAGGCCAGGTATTGCGCTGGAGAGGTAACTCAGCCATAGGGACCGACAGTGTCCAGATCCAGCAGATCAACTGAAGAAAACATCATCAGCTGAAAAATTGTGAGTCTAAACCTCAACTTCTAACTCAAGTTATTATTTGACAGTCATTTTCATTGCTCAAACCTACTCAAGTATTATACATGCTTTTTCTGAGTCTACCTCTACTTCTCACAATCATCTCATTTCTGCTTCTAAACATGATCTGATTTTGACTAATTTTTGAGCAGCGCAACTTCACTAGCTTCGGGGAAACTGAACTTCATTTACAAATGGTGGAGTTACATTAGAGTTAAACCAATGATTCTGACATTATCCTTGTCAATGCAAGCTTAATTTTTCAAAAAACAGATTTTCCCCCCTAGTTGCTGTTGCTATGGCAACAACATCCCTTGACTTGGTGCGACAGCGCAGGCAGGAGTTGGAATGGTGATGAAGATGAAGCCATAAAAATCCGCCTTTTGCAGCAAATAAAATCTGAAGCAGAATCATATTACTACTTTCTCTCTATAAATCTATCTTTTCCAAAGTATCTTTCCACCAGATTTTTAAAAATCCCTGTTGGCTACTTCTATCCTTGTGATACATGAATAGTTTTTGCTTTGGCACTTTTAAAATTGGAGAGTGCTGATGCAGAGTTCTCAGGCTAATAAATTCAGGATTTAGCATTTATGTTGGCTCTTTAAGGTAATATTTTATTACTTCTCATAATTACAGGAAAGCCCTGAGGGGGCCTTGGGTGATATATACAATATAAATATGAATATTGATTCACTCAGTCAATCAGCCAAACATTTTTTTATATAGTACATCTACCTTTCAGTGTCTGTATTTGGTCACTGCAGATAAGTAATGCAAAGAGAATTAGAACCATAAATTAAACCTCTGCAAACAAAGAATAATTCTGACAGAAGATATAGTATGTAATAAATATGTGCATGAGGGCAACTTATTAATAAGATAACTAGTATTCTAGCTTCTGTAGCAGCGCCCTGAATCATGCCATGAACTAGATGCCAACCACATTCCCCAGAGGCCAGCTATTAATTCCTTGGCTAAGCAGCAATATAAGCAACATTACTTTAAACATGGGCTGTTTCTCCTCTACTCTTTAACTATCCCACAGTGCTAAAATTGTAATGAGAAGAGATCTGGAGCTCAGCCAGACAGCCATTTGCAATCCAGCCAACTGGATGTTACTGCACAGAGATTTTTTTTTTTTATCTTGCTATGCTTTTTATCAAATTAAGGCTAAATACACCCACTTTCCTTAAAATCCTCCTTTCACTCCGGTAAGTATCCGGACTTCAAAGTGGCCTCCTTATTTGTAGATCTACAAATTGGAAAGAACATGTGCTGCATGGTGCTAGTCCAGAAAAATACTAAAATTCATTCTTAACTTCATGTGTAACCTGACTCTCATTGAATCAAACATTAAGTCTCATCTTATTTTTGACAGTGTTGGCTAAGTTTGGAGTGAAATATGTGTATAAATGCTTTGTTAGATAAGTTACAGAGTTTTACATTTCTGGTATTTTCTTGAAAAATAATTGACACTAAAAAACCCCAAAATTAAAATTGTCGGTGGTATGTGCATCTCGTGAAGTGAAATCTGGTTAAGTTCTGAATGTTATAGTAAACAGTGTAACAGTTAGCAAGATTTTTACTGTTTTTTCAACTCTCAAAACAGCATTCATACTTACCAACAAACTGTGCTAGGTTGGCCCTTGCTGGTAGGTAAGTCCTCGCCTCATTGTTCACTCACTTACCCCTAGAGCAAGACAAGGAAGAGAATTGGAGGAACATAAATGTATTAAGACAATTTAGAAGCAAAGGAAAGAAGCAGGAAAATTAAGAAGTGGGAAAATGCTATGAAGAAGGTGAACTCCACCAGGTTTCTTGTCTTGATAACTGCATTCTCCAAGTGATAGAGGAGTTAAAAAGCAAGGTGTTATGCTGGATTTTGTTCACACCAACAAGGAGAGGCTGGTGAGGATGTAAAGCTCAAGGGCAGCCTTGGCTGCAACGACCATGAAATGGAGTCCAAGATCTTTGGGGCAGCGAAAAGTGTGCACAGAAAGCTCATTACCCTGGAATTCAGGAGAGTTGACTTGGCATCTTCAGGGATCTGTTTGGTAACATGCCTTGGGATAAAGCCTTGGAGGGAAGATTGGCCTAAGAAAGCTGGTTATTAGTTGAGCATTTCTTCCTCCAAGTTCAAGAAGATGAAGAGACAATCTTATTAATGCATACAAATAAGGACAGGGGTCAAACAGATAGGCCCAGGCTGTTCTCAATTTTAATGTGACAAAGTAGTAGAGAACAGCCTCTCCACTAGGTTATGTGGATGATTATTTTTAGATTTGTTGCTAATAAAATATTGAAATATTGTCAATGCAGTATATAGTATAAATAGGTCTAAAGAGATAAAATATGAACAGATTTCCCTAGAAATGTACAGGCTTTGGCCTTGAAGAATGCACAGCTGCAAAGCAACAAAGTACCTATCGAACTGCTTTGAGATTTTATCTCTTAGGTAGGTAATCAGGATCTTAACACTTTTATTTATTCATTCAAAAGTGAGACTTTCCAGTGATGTACCTGGCAGACACCCCTGGCTGGAGATGGGGGAGAAGGAAGGAGGGGAGTGAAGGGAATGGGGTGGGAGGGGGCAGATCAACCTGGAAGCTGCCCGCAACCCCAGGAGACCGGTCAGCTCAGTCTCCAGCAGCATTTTGTACCCTCTTACAGGCCAGTGTGCACCAAAGCACATCACAGTCATCATAACTCCCTCATCTCTGAATTGCTTTCATCATGTGACTATCCTCAGTCCTCCCTGCAATTTGTCCTACGTTAGGACAAATCATAGTGCCCATTAGAGAAAATTGCAAGGAAGAGGAGGCACAAGTGTGGGGAGTATGCAGGAGAAGGCATTTTGTCATCAACACACAATACTAAATACTTTTAGAGAGATATGAATCAATGCCTGACCATTAAATTCTTACTCTGTTTGGCAAGCCTTTATGGGATTCTTAAACAAAAGCTGAATGAATAATGGAGCTAATCTAGGGAAGAGGAATTCACTAAATTATTTCAAAGTGGCATTTACCAGAGTGAAAAGCCCATTATTGTGTTACTTCCCCCAGCATACTGAAATAAAAAGTACTCTTCGGAGAGGTCAATAACTCTTAACTTGATTGAATTAAATCAATTTGATTTCTTATTTGATGGTTGCTCTTCACACCTTAAAAACTAAGCCTGTCCAACTCTATCACAGCAGGCAGGATTTAAACTAACAGTCAAGGGGACAGAATGTAAATATCTCTATATTTTCTATCCAAGCATACATATACTGAAAAGTGCATAATTGCTGTGAAGCAAAGATATTCCACAAAATATGTCACAGAGTTGCAGTATTAAAATACATTTGAATTCTTGTCAATTTACATAAAAAATTGTTTAATTTACAAACAAAATTTACATTTTTTATTTCACAAAAGTGTTATGATTTTGGAAACATTTTTGTTTACTTGTTAGAGCTGACCAACAAGTTACTATTCTCAAAATCCCCAGAGCACACAAATGCAGGCTCAGATATCCTCAAACCCAGCACTAATTTTGTACGAACATGTGTGTTTTCTGTATTTACTTTGGAAAAATGACATATATATAACAAATGAACAACATTACTAGCATCATAACTCTGAGAGGATGTTTACTGAATACTGAATAATTTAGAAATATCAGGTATGAGTCTCAGTTTAGTCTTCATTGATAAGACCCAGTTTGCCCAAGATGTAGTTCCAAAGACTGTATAAACCACTTCCAACCTTTTAGACAAAGTAACCCTTTACTCATACATTGTTAAAGGAGAATGTCAACATTTCTAATTGCCATTTAGAAGGACAAAGGATGGTCGGCTGAGAAATGTCACCACGGAAATCTTGCTGCATACTTCCTAAATTCTGGCTGCTTTGGGAAAAAATAGACTGTCAGATTCTCTCATCTCTGTTATTTAAAGTATATGGAGACTTCAGAAGTAATGAACACTCTTCAAGTAAGGCTAGGGGAAGTTTCAGATGTTCAAAGACGTAGCCCAGCATTTTACAGCATGAAGCTGAGGGCCACCACACTGTACAGGAAGAAGACAGGCATGCCTCTTGGAAATTGGTTATGTACACTGACTCCAAATACCACAGTAAACTTAGATCTGTCCACTCTCTCTATTCTCCCTAAAATGCCTCGCTCATCATTGCTGGCAATGATACAGTTAAAGAGTTTGCCCTTCTCATTGTTTTTGCCTGCCCTTGCACTTGGCCAGAGACAAAAATATGGACAGAATATGAGGGTCATTCTGGTGGGGAGGTAACACAAGGCGTCAGCCTCCTTGTTTGCCATACCTGACATGGCTGTTGTGGGAGTAGCAGGTATGGAGTACAGAGTGTTAAATATTTCCCCCTTTCACTTTGACCATGATTATAGCTAAATTTATCTGTTATATATGGGAAAAAAAATGGCCATTGCTTACCACAAATATGGAATACCCACATATTTAGGAACATATATCCTAGGACATTCTGCTTTAAGGCATTATTCATGCTTCCTTGTTTCTGATAAATAAAAAGAAATTACATTAGAATGTGCCATGTTCCAAGTTTGAGACACATTTACCTATGTGTGAATGAAAAAGGATGATGTGCTCTTTTCTAGTGAAATCCCTGCTTTAAAAAATGTGCTTAATAAATTTGTACACAACATTCTTAAGTCAATATTCAGTCATGGTGGCTTATGGCACAATTATCTGTTAAAACTCTTCAACAGCTATCAGAAACACCAGATTAAGGTGGCTTGACATGATACTCTTAGTGTAAATACAGAATTAAAGAGCTCTAGAGATTACAAGAATGTATAAATCAGTTTTAGCAGATAATTGGAATCATTGAGCCCCCAAAGAGAGGATGCTGGTTTTGTGAAGGGTTTTGGGATGCCAATTTATGAAGAACAAAATAGTTGAACAAAGCACAACAAAATTTCTCTATTCAGATGGCACAAAGTTATGTCTTGGTCTTGGATTTTTGTTTCTTAAAAACTCTCATCTAGAGATCTGAATATTCCTGAAGCCACAGTCTTCATGCAGATGTAGTGGTTTTGCCAGACTGGCACACATACAGGTCCTAATTCAATTCCAACACAACAAAAATGTCTATATACATAAACATTGGATATATAAATGCAAAAAAATCCATAACTCTCCACAAATAGAAACATGTAGTTGAAGAGTTGACTTTGCCTATCCAGAAGAACTGCCTTGGCCTGTTCCTTGCCAGCAAACACACTAATGGGCGGTGTTTATCTATTGCTCATACTTCCAGTGTTTGCATAAAGCAGTAACCATGAAACACCACTGATACAACAGCCAAGTCGCACTGATGCAGCAGTTCCATCTGAGCTGGAAAAGAGAACAATGACAGAATATAAACACAGTTTTATGGTATGACAGGCTTTTTGAGGGAATGTATACCCTCAGAAATAGGGGATATGACACTGCGCACATACTAGGGAGCACAGTTGTAATTATTTGAGTAAAATAGCACATCTATGACTCTGATAATCATACCAATTTAAAATGTTTACATTATCTCAAGAACTAAAAGCTTCTCCACTATTTTCATATGTAAGTTAAAATTTGGGAACAAACTGTACTGTTCTGCAAGATGAGAGCAGACAAGCTGGATTAATTTTTAATGAATCTAAAGAGCAGAAATTTGAACTGAAGGCATTAGTTCAGCTGCTTACAAGATGTAAGAAAATTTTGTCCCAGTTATTTCATTGTTTTCTTATTTTAAATTAATGGTATTATTGTAAAGGTACAGTTAAAATGCAGTTCTGTTCTGAAAAGAAAATATGTGTTATTTGTTTCCCCAAATGCAAACTACCACTTCATTCTTTCTAATTAACAGCACTAATATAACTTACCTGAGATGTATTTAAAGGCAAAAGAGATGCAATGCAAAGTAACCATTTTGCAACTGAAAGTTATTCACAACCTAAGATGAAATACAAACTGATTTACAGATAATTTCTCTGTAATATTCACTATTAATTTTTAACATACATTAACACTATTTCACTCTTTATTTCTCTAAGTAAAGAAACAAAGCTTGGAACACATACAGGTAATAAAAAAAATTATTCCTTTATCAAAATTCTACTTACCTTATTAAAAAAATTAAGGCTACTCAAAATGCAGCTAATAACAATTTATTCTTATGTGTGGAGTTTCACTGAATCTGTTACAAAGTTGCAACTTTTTATTTAACAAAGGTTTATTCAGGGCAGGGTCCTGTGCAATGCCCAATGGAAATTTAGACTCTGAAGATAAAAAAATACCTCAGACCTCTCCACCAACTGTTGTCCCTTGGAATGGAGCATGGAATGTGTGAACGCGTGACAGCCACAAAAAAAAATATACCAGTCCATATATTTCAGTTGAAATAACTCATATTCCATATTCCTCCTTGAGATACACATCTAAATTCACACTTCAAATCAGTACATGTGACTTTTAGCAATATGACACATTAGGATGAAATCCAAAATCACATGCCAGAAGTAACATGCCTAAATTGATCTCTGCATGGCAATATTAAACACAGGACTGTCATCAACAGAAAAAAATTGTGTACAATTTCATGCCTCCATCACTACATAAGAATCAAAGAGAGCCTCAGGGCTCACAGAAGGTCAGCATGTTTGCATAACTGTGGTTTTGTTTCCACTATAATGTCATTACGATTCACTGAGTAAGAACTCAAACCCTTTCTTAAGAAAACCATGGATCTTTTTCCTATGTCAAACTTATATACACCTTTAATTCAAGGAATGGTTTTGTTCAACTAGGCTATTCTAGAACTCCATAGTTTCCAAAGTGCTAGATGATAATGAGCTAGAGTTAATGCATGTACTTCATATTCTCTCAGGCTGCTCAGACTTTCACTTGTGGACCTTGGCTGCCCAAAGTGGTTAAGCAACTGCTTTCAAAATTATTGTGTCACAATTAGCTCAGGTGGTAGAATATTGGATGAAGAAGAAATTAAATGCAGTAGTTTTGTAAGAAAAAAACTCCACAATAAAGGTCAAAAAATGTAAATGAGATGACTATTAATCATAACTTTGCAGAGATTTAACTGACCATTGCAGCAAAAAATATTATTACACTGTCACCCAATAAAATTCCTGTGACTGATAGGAAAAGAAGTTAATTTTTATCTCCTGCCATGAACTATTAAAACATTAGAAGAAGATATGTAAGTAATAAAGAGACTGTTCAGCTTTATCAATTTTGACAGCTAACCCCAGGAAACATTTGTTTTCACAATAGCTGGATGTTCTCATTTATTTTGTTGTTTATAATTTTTTATTCTAATCAGTTGCCCTTCAGTTGTCCCAATAGATAATAAAGCTCAATTTTGTAGAGATTCCTAACCACAATCTTTTTGGTCTCTCCTCCATTGTATCCAGTCTATTGTTTGCTTTTAATGTCCTCAAAATCCAGAGCATTTGCAATACCAGTGATTAAAATTCTCTTTGGTCTTCTCCCATAGCGATTTTACTGTCCCTTGTCTAGGTTATTATTCCCTTACATTTGTTCCTTTGCAGTGCAGAAATCAGAATCATCTTGCACACTTAAACCATAGAACATCTCCCTTTTAAATCTGTTTATCAGCTTCTGAGTTCCTGTCATACCATTTCTTACTTCTCTTGTCATCCTCTTTGATTTCTTTTATTGTTTGTTTTCCCCAGGTATCTC
The DNA here is from genome assembly GCA_024362935.1 of Setophaga petechia. Taxonomy (NCBI): domain Eukaryota; kingdom Metazoa; phylum Chordata; class Aves; order Passeriformes; family Parulidae; genus Setophaga; species Setophaga petechia. Next base: position 34,981,399 of record JANCRA010000004.1, on the reverse strand, counting down.
AACACCTTACCAATTCTTCAGTGTTACACGTTTGCCTGATTAGGACTTCATGCTTTCCAATACAGACCTCCAACACAAGCCCTAATCTACTGAAAAACGCCACATAAGAAAAATGGGTGCAGTAGTACTTATAAGATCTATAATTTTTAATGCATGAAAACATTTTAGTGCATGAGAACCCTTTCTACTTGCAAGCCTGCAGAAATAAGGAATATGAGGTTTAACTGTACGTAAAAAGGCGCAAACTGACCAAGATCCCCTTACTGTGTGATGTCTGTAAGAAGGGACAGTGAAGTATCAATCTGGAGAACATTCAGGTTTTGAGAGGAGTGTTCAGTAAATACTCCTCTACAGCCTACAAAATTCCCTCAAAAGTGATGAAAATAGAAATACCTATGAAGAAATTAGAAGAATGTCCCTGTTTCAAATAGATCTCAGTCAGAGGAGACTGGGGTAAATGAGGAGGAAAGGTTTGCTTTAGCAATGCTGTAGGAAGAAGCCAACATGGTTCACAAAACAAACTCACAAACTCTTTTCCCTCTAAACTATAAAACAGATCTGTTGAATTACATCATTCAAAATGCTTCTTTGATTTGTTCTGCCCTTGGAAGGCATCAAGCACTCCAACAGACTTAAAATAAGTATTAACGTTGCTAGTAAGAAGCATTTGAAAAGCTCAGGGGAAAAATGCTACTGGGGACACTTAGGGGGCATTCTGTGGGATGGAGGAGGAGGCAAAACAAGGGCTACTTTTATTTCATTTTGCACTGAGGATTTTGTGAAAATGAATGGTTTTTTGCAAAGTGCATTATCTTTGCTTACCTCAATCATTCTGCATATCAGAAGTGCGCCAGACAAGAATTCTGAACAGACTGAGCAGCCAGTCTGTTTTTCTGTTGCTTATAAATTGAGTGCACATACCTGTTTTCTACATTGTCTTTATGAGTTATGTAGTTATTTCTCATAACTTGTAGAAATTGCAAAACCCTTGAAACAAGCAACATATACTTTACTCATGTTGACAAAACTATCATTTATAGGGCCCCTACAGAGATGTGCTAGCCATGACTATTTACTAAGGTCTCAGGTGAGATTTTCAAGCTGATTTCACATGCAGTGAGCTGTAACACAAAATTTAACACTTTGCTGACTTTAATCAGCATTTTGTTCTGGACTTGGCTATAGATATCCAAAGATTTAGATGTCTTTCTAACCCACTTTTTCTATCTGAACCTTTGTAACTACTGCTAAAAACCAACAATGGGTAAACTAGTAAATATTCAGAAAAAATTAATTTGGCCCCTAATGCATGGTCTTTTACACAGAATGAACATTGGACAAGTGGAAAAGTTATTCAGTCTTATGCGTTCCTAGTTGATATATTTGCTGTGATTCATTTCCTCTTACCATCCAAAACTAAATCACAGAATTCTAGGGACCACAGAATGGTTTGGGTAAGGAGGGATGTAAATGATCATCTAGTTCCAACCTCATCACATGGGCAGGGTACACCTTCAATGAGACCATACTGCTCACAGCCCCACCCAGCCTGGCCTTGAGCACTTCCAGGAATAGTGCATCCATGGTTGTTCTAAACAACCTGTTCCAGTGCCTCATGACCCTCATAGTAAAGAACTTCTAATATTCTAAACCAACTCTTTTTCAATTTAAAACCATTACTCATTCCTAATTCATAGTAAGCAAGCCTAAAATATTAATTTTTCATACATGCATTTTTTTTAAAAAAACCCACCAATTTAAAAAAATATATGCATTTACTGTCATTACGTTATTCTCCTTCACTTTTAATCCTGTATCACCCATGTTTTATTACCCATTAAACCAGTCTGGCTTACTCATAGCTTTCCTCTTGGGAAAATTAGATTTCATATTGCAACCATTTAATTTTTTACTGTCACCTTCATTTTAATTTAGATTTCACCTTGAATTGCTAATATCTTCCCTTCACTCATTTTCACTTAAATAAAGGTAAATTGGAAATACAGTGTCATTTCTTGATTTCTACATTTGTTCATTAATTTTAATCTATTTCACTTTTTTTGGTTTTTTGTTTTACTTTGAAATGTTTAATATTTTTCAAGGCTTTTTTAATCTAGCAATTATTTTCTTGACTCAGTTTCAACATAAACACAAATAGATGATGTTCTGGAGTTTCTTTGCTCATTAGCTACTAAAGAGTCTTCTCCACTTAACAGTCTTTCCTTTTATTTTTTCAAATCAAAGGAAAAAACTTCATTTTCATGCAAATAAATGTTTGATGGTGATTTGTTCCTTAAGCTTGCTTTTTGCACTACTCTCCTTATTTAATAAGAAAATAAGATGAGTTAAAGTGTACAGGGAACAACTTTCTACAACACCTTTTGTAGAAAGGTGTTCTTTAAAAGCAGAGAGCATTTATTAGATCCTCTACACAAAAGAAAAAGTAAAGCAAATGGTGAATCCATCCCTCAGAAAAGAGTGGCAAATAAATCTCTTAGGTTAGTCAGAATTGAGCAGTTTGAAATAAGCAAAAGCCAATAGCTCATCCCCTGCTTGTGTTTATCCCCATGCAGCATGTTCAGTCTAACAACTCAGAGAAGACTGAATGAATTTATATTCAAATTCACCAACCAGAATCAAAATATGAAATTACTAAGATACTACAATTTTTTTTAGACAACTTAAGGGAATTTAAACTTTTCTTATAAATTGAATGTAGAGAGATGGAAAAGACAGATATAGTAGCAGGGGAGTTTAATTTTCCAGTACCCATGAGATCATAAGTTATTTTTAAGGTAATGTCTTACTGGGATTACTGACAGTGGTAATTAGCTAAAATTGACAAGGCACTCATTGTGACATATTATGACAGGGAAGAATTTGTATCACAGCTCTACTTTAGCACTTCAACATATTAGAATAAATTTGCCTCATGGTCTCAAAAGGATATTCAAGGGTATTCCTCTCTTTTTATGTTTTGTTACTATCAGCTTTCCTAATGTATTATTATGAGTGTTTCTTTGCCATCTGTATCATTAGAGGAGACTCGCTATAAAATATTGTTTACATCTGTTAACCACACAGACTTGATGACTTTTATCTCAATGCACAGCTACAAAGAGGAGTTTTTGCTGAAGCGTGAAAGTCTTGCAGCATAATATCCTGGCTACCTTGAAATAACAGAAATCTTTGACACTTCAGAAGTACTTATTCTAAGTTTGGGGCTTTTGATTTATTATTTGTTTGGGAATTAATGAAGTTTCGATCTTTTTACTTTTTATCATTGCTGCATTTTGATACATCTCTGAGAAACAGCAAGAAACAGAGTTTAGGATCACTTTAAAGCTGACTTATTACTGTGCTTGCTTGAAGCTTTTAATGGCTCATCATAAGAAACAATAGATGCCTGCCTGAACTTTACACTCACTAATACCTCTTAGATGAAAGGATATTTTGGCATGCAAAACAGCACAACCAGGCAGCCTAAGAGTAATTACAAAATCATACTGCATTTCATTTTTTTAAACTGGTTTCTAAAGAAAGAGGTGGTTTTCTAACTTTGATCATCATCTACTAGCGCAGAAGAAAGTGAAAAGTGGTTTTCCTTTCACCAGTAGTTGCAATCCCTACTAATGTGAACACTGTGGAAGCCTTCACAGACAGATTCTATATGCTATTGTTCAAGAAATAGTTGTTTCTTCAGTTTATTTGGAAGCTCTCCAACACAAACAATGTATAATTAAGTATTTGAGGAAATTAGTAAGAAAAAAATTCTGCTTTTAAAATTAGAACCTGAGGAGCATGGATACATCTTTGTTCTGTGACAGATTTTTTTTATAATTCAATAGCTTTTTATGAAAATTACCACTTAAAATCCTTGATACATATAAAAAATTTATAATTTGTCATTAGACAGCTGTTACAGTATGTGACATCTAAGAGTTTATTTTGCAAAAATGCAATAATCTAGCCCAACTAAAAGAGAATTGCTTCAACGGTACTTTATAGTTTCATTGAATGAACCTCCTTTAGACATTCATTTGTCTTGATAGTAAATCACAAACTCCAAGTTCTTTGAATAAAAACACTGCATTTGGCTACCATCAGCAATATCTTTTCACCCAGCCTCTACAGGGTAGCCAGTTCAATTTCTTCCAAAAGCTAGTAAAGCAGCTCTTCAACCAGAGAAAGGCTAGTAGAAATTCCAGGTGATAATGCTGAACCTATTTCCAAAGCCCTAACTCACGCAAGTTGGATTTGAAATGCAGATCTTGTTTTAAAATCACATTCTTTCCACATCATAAAAAATGCTTAAGTAGGAAAAGTTTTCATTTGTGTTTCAGATCCTGTGTAAGAATTTTATGGTTTTAGTGAAGAGAAAATTTTGGGGTGACCTATTTGAGGTCTTCCAGTGATGCCTTAAGTTTTAGCTCTCATATTTTTCAATTCTGTTCTGCATTAGTATATAACTCTGAACTACATATAAAGTGTTATCAAGTTCTCTTCACAGTTTAGTTGGACCACACAATCCATTTCCAGTCTGAAAACCAAGGTTACCATTGCATCTTCAAGCCCAAGAAAATATAAACAACAGCAAATTGAGAAGAGCAAACCAGGAGGATGGGACTTCATAATCTGAAGCTGCAATTGGACAATTAATTCCAATACAGGTTTAAACTGAGAGTAGGTTTTGATTAGACTTCAGGAAAAATTTTTTACTGTGAGAGTGGTGAGGCACTGGAACAGTTGTCCAGAGAAGTTGTTAATGCCATATCCCTGGGAGTGTTCAAGGCCAGATTGGATGGAACTTCAAGCAGCTTGGTCTAATGGAAGGTGGCCCTGCCCATGGCAGGGAGGATTGGAATTGCCTTTAAGGTCTCCTTTAAGGTCTGCTTAACCCCAATCATTCCACGATTCTGTGTGCAAAGCTGTCATACAACAGCCTGAGCTGAACCAGTGATGGGGTCTGTGAAAATACTACTAGTCTTCATTAAGCAGTAATAAAATCCAGAATTTCCAGTTTTGAAACATTATACTTACAGCACTGAGCAAGGAATTTCCTGCACACATAACAAGAGGCTCAATTGCACATGCCACCTGTTTAGAATCTGTGGTGCGGTAACTTGGAGACTTTGATCCCATTGCTAATTTGATCCACAAGAGCTACTGAAACCAGAACTTTTGAAGGAAGTTCTTATTAAAAGTCCTTTCACCATCTCTTCACCAGTGTTTTTCTCCCGATGTTCATCTGGGAACACAGGATAAACATGTCAGCCCACGCATTACCTTCAGGAGATTCAGACTTAACAGGGAAAGTTTGAAGTAATGGATACCAAACAAATCCTTTTCTTTCTTCCACTGTGCATTAAGAAAACACCCAGAAATAGGAGATATGGTCTTGAGAATTTCATCTGGTTAGGTCAAAGGAATTCAAGAATTTTGAGTCCTTTCCCTAGCTCTGTCTCAGGCCGTTAACAACCTTGGGATGTTTTTTGCATTTGAAAATCATGATAATAACCACCTAGCAGCCTCAGAAAGTATTTGTGGTACTTTATTCTTCAGTGCTATTAAGAGCAATGAAGTGTTTTTCATAAGGCAATGAAGCACACAACATTATTCTTTCACACAGAGCTGACTATAAGAACTCTGATGTCAGCATGACCACTCTTCCTTCCTGGTTCATGTCTACAAGTATTTAAGCCTGATACCTGGGCCTCTCCTATTTTTAAAAAGTTTTTGAAGTATCACTGAAGTTCTCTGCTTCTCTGAGCAGAAATTCAGAAGGCCCTACATGGTATCCACAGCATTTTCTCTAATTAACAGAAGGAACATGGGATTATTGACTACTAAAATCCTTTAATCTTGTCTGCTATTGCTTTCAAACTACCCAGACAACTTTTAATATACAACTGGCATACCTCTCCACAAGGGAGTATTGTTTTGCTTGCAAAACAGAATTGTGACAACAAAGTTGCAAAGTATAAAGGTTATAAATCAATCCACATTTGAGAGTGAAACTAGGGAGATGTCATCTTCGGAACTGACTGAATAATGGCTCAGGATTTAATTATTGCCTGAAAACATAAGTTTCTAGTTAAAACATTTCCAGATTAAGTAATTGATGAGGAAATTATGTCTTCAAATGCTTCAAGATCAAAATTTGGAACAACTGGATCCTGCATGTAGGGACTGTGAGCAGAGGGAAAAGGAAAGTCTGTAATTCATTGGTTTTTGTACGTTTATGGTTGACGTGGGAAACTTTTCCATTCAGTGTAACTCCTCACAGTGCTTGTAATACAAACATATCTATGACAGAAATTATATCTAATCTTTACAAGTTCCTTATTAATTTTAACTAGAAACAGCAAAACTGGTGCTAGGTCACCAGTTTCTACTAAACTATTTGTGCTCCTGAAGGCTCTTGGATAAATTTTAAAAAAAATTAACTAGAGCTAGCACAGTTTCACATGTTCAGTGAATAGGCAGTTGCTTAACTAAAATTAATACTAAAGCTCATTGTGAATTTTCCACAGGAAAACGGTTTTCCTTATGTAAAGCCAAAATCAAACATTTCATTGTGAGTCTCTCTGATTCATATATCTTATAATGCACCAAAAGGAAATGTCCTTTTGACACAAAAACACATTATCATTTCCCAGGCCCTATACTACATTATGGAAATTATATGATTATGCATAGCATTTTACCTCCTAGCAGATTTCACTTTCAGTGTTGAACCATGCTGCAAATGCATGGTGCATTCCTAGTGACAAATAAATTTGTGTCAGAGTCCCTTTTCGTTGCATCCCATGAGTCATTGCTAATGTGCTCTAGAAAAATTTCAGTTTCTCAGAATTCTAAGAAAACTTTTCCATCTTTTACAAAAATATCCCATACAATTTTATACTCACAGCCCATTTATATGTAAACGAATTTTATTAAAATACTTGTCTATTTAAAAAAAAATAAAATACAAATGTGCTTCATATAAACATTTCACTAAATTTCTTTAATGTGTTCTTAAAATGTCTCCAGGAGACATGTGTTTAAGTGGGATTTAGGTAGTATAGCAAGTGTTTTCCCAGGGAAACCTGGCCCAAGTCACACAGAGTCCCATACTGTGACAACTGGTACTGGTGCATCCCCTGCCCTGCTCAGGCCAAATTATGACCTGAGAAATGCTCATTAGGCCTCGGCCTTGAAAAACAGCACCTGGGCTCAGCTTTCTTGAGCTTATCAGAAAAAATATTCCCAGGAACTAGTGCTGTCCAGCGAGCTGCTGGTTTTCAACAAACACTGTTGGAAATTTATTGTTCATGCTTGAAAAACTGCCCAAGGGAAATAACACTTTTTGAAGAAAGTTACCGACCTGAATTGCAGCCAGGATGAGAAATCATTATCAGCAAAGCTCACTCTGTTGTAAGCCTATAAACCATAGTCCAAAGTGAGATCCTTGGAGCTCTCCTGGACCTCAGCAGCTGCGACCAGCTCTTCCCTCTGAGCAGGGCCTCTCAGAGCCACTGAACTCAATTGTTTAAATTAAACTACAGACTAACTGCTCTTAAGTTAGACCTTAAGTTAAACCTTTAGACCAAAAATTTCCAAATCTCTGTTTAGCAAGGGGTTCTACTCTGAATCTTGTAAGCCAACAGGAGCACCTTATTTATTCCTTTTTCCTTTTGACCCATATCCTTTCCAACCATTTTTTTCCTCCCTCTCCTCCTCCCTCAGCCCCCAAAACTTGTCACAGATAATTTTGGGAGATTGGCAGATTGAATGGGTTTAGATTTTTGTTTGCTTTTTCTCTGTGTGCTTTAGTAGCAGGGTAAACCTGAGCAATGAACTTGTTATGCTTTAGCTTTTACACGAGCCCTGCTTTTGCAGTACCTTTGTCAATGATTCTTTAAGCACCCCTAAAACACACATTCCTGAAAAATCTCTGAAATATCTTGGCTCTTCAAGGTAAGTGCTCTCAGAAGGACTGCTGCCCACTGAGTCCCTGTAAATTATTTTCCTTTGAAGGATGATTTAGTCCAGATCAATAGACTGGTAGATCTATTTGCGGCAGACCATAATGTCCAAAACATCTTCTGGAACCTGGAATCATGTATCAGCCTTTCTTGCTTCTTTTCTCTGTCATAAAGTTGGCTAGAGTTTTTCCTGCAAGAAAAAATGTAGAATAAGAGAGAGCGCATGTTCTCATGTCTGATGGTGTAAAAGAAAATACTGCAGGACATTGCTGCCTGACCAGAATTTCAAGGGACCAGAAACTTCTTTTTTCTTTCTTTTCCCTTTTGGCAGCTCTGTTTCACAGTGAGGCCCAGACAGGGCAGGAAAATAAAAGAGTACAGAAAGTTCAAATGAGAAACAGATGTTAGGAACAAGTCTTGAAGCAAAACTCAATGTCCCAAAAGCCATTTGCTTCAGTACGCTGAATACCCAAGAATATAGGAATATTAGGAATTAGGAATGTAATAAGAATATATTATAACAACATATATATCAGTACAGTGATGGAGACTAATAATACCTCAACTTTTAAAAGTAAGCTCATTAAGTAAAAAGAATCTGAAAACAGCATTTAATATTTAAAAACTATTAATTAGCCAATTTATTTATTATTTACATAGCTAAATTCTAACCTAAAAATACAGAGTTTGGTAATGTGATTTTTTGAATATTAGACAACAAATTATTCTGAAATTAAATTCAAAGGTAAAAAACATTATTGAAATGAGAGTTAGCAATAAAACACTAATTTTCCAGCAGCTCCAGGGAGACCTTTTGTGACTGTCATGGGGTTAGTACCTGTAGAGTAAGTATAATACCATAACATAAATTAATTTATGACCATGAAGACTTTACTGAAATCCTATCATATTTCAAAACTTGCACTGCAGACTGATCTAAGTAAGGACATTCATATACCACTTCTATGTACAGATGTACACAGAAAAGTCTCCAATGAGGGTCTCAGAGCATGTATCAGCAAGACCAGTTTTCTATAACGCCATAATATATACCTCCTTCTCTAAATGATATATGAGTTTGAGAAGAAAACATGCCTTATGGAATCATTGCTCCTTCGTTTTCTTCTCTTGCAAGAAGTTTGTATGACAATATGTTGAACTGACATGGCTGTGGACAGTTGTTATGCTATCTAAGGTGTTTTCAAGGACATTCTGCCCAGTTGTACTTTCCTGAAGAGATTGCTGCCTCTCATAACTGCTTGGTGGTGTTCCTTGTAAAGAAGTGAAAAGGAACAACTGAATAAACATATTTCTTACCTTAGTTGACCTGTATCTTATTATATATATGACTGCTTCATGTGCAGATTAATATATTTCTTATATTGGCTGAGCTGTATTAAAGTCTGTATCCCACTACTTCAAAATTGTAATCTGGAGTTTTGCCACCTTTCATGCAGTACTGAAGAAGTCTTTAAAGAACACTACCTTCCAACTTCCGCTGAAGAAATCTGATGCTGAAATTTTGCTTTCAGGTACTGCCACAAACCATACTGGAAACAACCATTAGTAATGACAGCTCTCCTACAGAGAGCTCCTGCAATAATAACGCTGGTATCAAGAAATTAAGAATGAATTGACAATCATATTTTTGTTAGTACAACTTTGCTCCTCACACTTCCTATTCTGTTGAGAATTAGAGGTTACAGACATGAGCTGATCTTTGCATCTAAAATTGAGTAACAGCGGCTGTAGAAAGAAGGATTTGCTTTACATATTTTGAAAAATCATATTCTGCACTGCAATTTATTTTTATTTATAAGAAGTTGAATAATAAAGTAACCTTTAAGCAAATCTTGGTGCATTCCTTAATTAAAAGGAAAGCATAGTATTTAAGGATGTATGTGCTGATTTTTACTGACATAAAGATCCAAGATATTCTTTAAGAAAGCTGTTTTATCACTAAGTCCCTTGCTCTTTATAAAAATTTTGATACACATCCTTAAAGTCAAGATCATATCTAAGCATTACGTTGTAAGCATATATGACATTTATACCTCTGCATATTATATATTATGCAAATAATATATATTCTAAATAAATTAGAGCCTAAATTTTGTGAAAACAGATGTTATAAACTTGTAATATTAGAGAGTACTTCCTTTTAACTGAAGTAAAATCTCCTGGCCAGTTTCTCATAACTTCCAGTAATACCGAGAATATTGTGATGAATTTAAATTTCAAAAAAGTAGTCATAGATTTTTAGCGTACTTATTTTGATATTCAACAGAGTTAAGAGAAAAAAACTCCATGGCAGCAAAATCAGCTGATGATACATATGTGCTAAGAGTTTTTTAATCGTGAAAAAGGTCTCTCTACACATGAACATCTCTGCACATTGCATCTTCTATCAAGTAGACAAAAAAAATTAAACAGTGTTAACTTTCAGAAAAATTACTGTGAACTTTTAGAAAGCTGTCCCTTTCAGCAGTGAAAAGTCCTTTAATAACCCCAACAGTAGTTTTACTTTTCTTTCTTACAAATAAAAGAATATTGGCATCAGTAGATCAAAAGATAGGACACACTTTCTACCCAAAAATGCTCCTAGGTTATGATGGTAGAGGACTGGCTGTTTATGTATTAGTGAGCAAAATTTGTAAAAATAGCTGAAATTACATGATCAGATCTGACTGTTGAGTGATGTCTGAAGGCATTGCTTGGTGATATTAAATGCTGAACTACTTTCATATCCACCTTAATTAGTTGTTGCATGACATAAAGTTAAAATATGATTACATTTTCACTCTTAGAGAAAGAAAACACTTCCCGTTCCCATGCATGTGGTGCATCAAACCACCTGTTTTATGTGATTAACTATATTCACACACTATTATGTGGAATTGCACACATCAATTACTTAAAATCTGCTCACCATAATTTAGCAAGGATTGTGTGGACTTGTATTCATAAAACAGAATTTGGTCAGTATTACATTAAAATTTCTACAAACTACTTTCTCTCTCCTGACTTAAGCAGAATGAAAATCCATTTGGTTAGCATGTACCTAAAAGTATACTACAAAATGCATCTGAACATCCATGCAAATAAATGTTACTGGGTTTTGGACCTCCCAGTTATAATAACCAACAACAAACTGTAAGATTTCCTCACTTACATGCATTATCCTGAACTGCATATAGGCTTCCTGCAAGCCAGATAAACTAATGTTTTGCAAGATTTGTGCATTTTTTCACCTTTCAGACTATCAGGAGAAGTAGTGACATCTTCTGCCAGTACAGTCATTCCCCAATTCACTGTATATGTTCAAAATGCACATAACACTTCCTGCCATTGAACTGACAAACATAACAATGAAAGAGGTTTAGTTATAGAGGGTCTAAAATATCTTCTGTAGGATAAACAGATTTCATTAAATTATTTATTAAATGTCCAGCAGTAGCCAACCCAGAGCTATCAAAAAACCCAAACCTCATTGGGTTAAACTTACTTATCTCAGAGAAGTAAACCATGAGAATAGAAGCAGGAATTCAGAAATTAGGAGAGATGGTATCATTTACTCAAAACCCAACAGCTGGGTCTATTTCTACTTCATCCTTTACCATAGACACCAAAAAAGCTATTTCAGTCTATAACACAGAGATTACCACAATCTGAACTCTTGACCTTGCTTTACTCACTTCGCTTGCAGCAAATCTCCATAACTTCAGAAGGAAAAGCAATTCATAGAAGATTTTAGTTCATACACAAGATCTGTGAGAATCAACCAAGAGAACACACAATTCCTAATGCACAGTCAAATTTAAAATTAAGTTGCTATAACAGAGTGGAGGAAAATATTCAAATGACTGTAATATTAATGTCATTAACATTAATTATGCATGACAGGCAGTACCTTTTTGTCTATAAAGAACTCATAGACTTCTTTAATATTCAGGATGCAGAAAAAAACCTGCTGAAAATACCTGAATTTTTGAAAATCAGAAAATGATAATTTGTCCCTTAGAAATTATATTCCAAGTATAATCCACCATACACAATCCAAAGCAGAGTTCTCAGGTGGAGCACACATCTTATGAGTCAATTCTCAATAATGAGAATCATCCAAAGCATCAAACATGGAAGAAATGGGGATTTTTACCCATTCAGACATCTGGTACAAAATCAATACAGCTAAACAAAGACTGTAGAGAAACTTCTTTTAATAAAGAAGTCATAATTTATCAATAACTTTACCCCCAAACTGTCAGCTAATAATACAAAGAAAAGTGTAGCAGGAAAATTTTTATTTTCTAGATGTACTTCCTAGTGTTGTTCTACACAATAGGAAAGTTGGTTTAAATGTAAGTGGAAAATTGGGGTAAATGACCATTACTTTAAATTTACAACCAGGTAATTTTGAACTTTTCATTCAGGTTTCTGGTTTGACATAGGGTACAAAAATTAATTATTCAGAGAGTGCTTTTCAGGATGCGTGTCTAAGGTAAATATCTTCATTCCTCTTGTTGTACTTGCACAGTTCATGGATGCCCATGTATCACTTTAATGACTATATAAACATTCAAAAAGTAGTGTAGAAATTGGCTTCTGGTCTTTTTCACCAATTTTTCATTTTAATGGGATCATAAAAGACCTCATCATCTCTGAAAGTATCTCCTTGTGGTAGTAGAAAAATCCCCATTGTTCAGATCATTATAACAAGACTTACCCTGTGCCCATCCCAAACCCCTCAGCTCACTTCTAGAGTAATCTTTATTTTTGAGCTTTAATGAGATGGTTGAATTTAACTGGTATAAAAAAGATATGGCTAACTGGATGAATTATTTACATGAGCTGAAGCTAAACTTTTTATGTGTGAAATCTATGCACAAAGGAACTTTTGCACTGCAGATTTCCAATATCATTTCAGCCTAGATTTTCTGGTTCGCAGTTGGCTATGCTCAGCAAGGAATTCTTGTCAGTTTCGGACGTCCAGCAGCCCTGCAATTGGCTTTTTTGACCTTCACATAAATTTAAGCATCCTAATAGCCTTCTGCCAGCAACTGCAGAAAAGAATTCAGTGGCTAATGACTATCATGACCTCTCTTTTTTCCCAAGGAGATCCCACACCAGGGCAAGGAGTAAAATCAGAATCCATTACCATTAATTAAGCCCCTGAAGTTGTGCAGAGAAGTCTTATGGAGGCTGAGTTATCAACTTTCTATCTGCCTTCCAAAATTACTGCACTGCACAAATGTCAGGTCTTTCACCTAATGACAAAATGAATGAGAAATCAGAAGGACTGACATAACATTTCCCTTGGAAACAGAGTCTAAAATGTTGCTAATGCAGTAGATAGGCCACAAAGCTAAAAGCAAAAACCAAATTTATTTCCTTCCTTGATAGAAATTTGTGCAAGAATTTTGAGAAAATCAATCCTAAGCAGTCTTAAAAGATGCTCTTAACATATATTTTATGACAGTCTTTCTCTCTGAAATTTTTTCAGAGGTGGGTATTCATCATTGGACAGCAAGAAATCAGATGACGAGAATAATTTCACAGAATTTCTTATTCATGTATTCACTTGGAAACTGCATTTTAAACAGGCTTCTTTCTGATTGAAACATCAAGAATCCACTTGCTATTTTCCAGGCATGATTCTACAAATGGAAGGACTACAACCAGGTATTGATCAAGATATTAAGGGCTGTAGAGACTTTGTATATTCAGTGGCAGAGAACTTGAGGAGCTCTCTATCTACATGCATTTCTTCCTAAAATAACTGCTATTCATTCAGAGTGGTAATCATCCCAACTGTCTCCCACTTATGAATATTTATTTATGGTGACCATTTTCAGAAGAACTCACATACAAATTTATAAGTCAGACATCCCTATAGAAAACTAATAAACACCAAAAATATTGTGACTGAAACGTTGCTTGACCCTGTTGTCAACACCATTGAGAGTTTTCTACTGCAGCAGATGTAACAGAAAATCCAGGTTATTCACTAAGCTCCTCTCTTGCTCTATTTGCTTTGAAAGAAGGAAGATCTGTGAAGAGCTTTGTCCGCACTAACTCAGTCATGTAGAGGCCGCTGCAGTAGTCCTATGGAGGCCTTGTGAATGAATTCCTCTAAATTTCTCTCAGCAGTGCAAAAGACTTTTCTATTTATTCTCTCATGCAGTTTCAAAGTCACAGATCCACAACACATGTGTGCACACACACACATACACACAAATATTAAAGCAGTGAAAAAAATCCTACTAATGTTTTATTAGCAAGCCCAACAAATTTGTTAATACTAAAAATATCAAGAAAAAAAGCAAAGAAGAAATTAGAATATTCTTCCTACAATTATAATAAACTAAAATACAGAGGTTCATAAAATTGCTGGAGTTCTTTTTAGAAATGTCATTGAAATACAAGAAAAATGAAAAAATAATCCAAGCCAACAGACACAATTACTTTCCTATTCTGTTTCACAGCTTGTGGCATCTAAGACAGGCTTTTATTTCAGAATTGGAAGTCTGACCAAGTTGGAAACAAGAACAGATATATATAATGCAGGCAATCTGGAAAAAGAGACAGGAAGAAAAACTGGGAAGTTCCCTGACAATCTGTATGGTGGAATCTCTATTCAGAATAGTCTTCAGTGGACTGAAAAGGAGACTGTGAAGGTCCCTAATATATTTATGCAGTAAAAACATCCTTGAGTCTTACATGTTCTAGCTTATTACTCACTTGCTACAAAAAACAAAGTCCACCTTCCTACAAAATTACATCAGAAAAAAACCAACCAAACAAGAAACCCCCCCAATAAAAAAACCACTAAAGAAGGAGTGCTCTTTTGTTCATCACTCTAGCAGCATTCTTCTGACCAAAATACAAGATTCTACCCCTGATGAGTTCCCTCAAGATATGACAAAGTTGCTCAAAAAACCCAAAGAACTGAGATGTAAACAATGATCAGTTAGGAACGGCCTACTCTTCTTCCCACCACTTACCTGTTTCAGTATAGAATAACAAACACCAAAAACTTATACACTGGGTTTTGATATGATTATCAGTTTGCACCTGCTGCCTCTTGTTATATCAAGTAGGCACCACTTCATTCATCACATAGTTAGATTCATTTGTGAGATCCCCTGAGCTTTCTCAAGGCTGAGCAGTCCCAGCTCTATTGCATGCCTCTGTAGTCATCTTGCATTTGACATGATCCAGGATGTCCATGTCTTTCTTGCACTGGGAAGCCTAGAGCTGGACTGACAGTTTCAGATGTGTCTCACATGTGACAGAGGGCAAGAAACTGTATTCTCAACCTACTAGTAGGCAATGTCATTCCTAATGAAACACAGGAGACCTCTGGCCTTCTTCACTAGGAGGGTGCATTCTGGCTCATGGTCCACTAGTTCCCACCAGGACACCACGGTGTTTTCCTGCCAAGTTGCTTTCCACCATGTCAGCCCCAAGCTTTCAGAATTCAGAAAATTATCTTGTTTTCAGCGATTTCACAGCAATATTCAACAACAGCTTTGGCTTTGGAAAGACACCAGATTTTCTCCATCACTTTGCGGCTTGAAAGCTCAGTATGTTTAAAATCTTTGCCAAAGGATCACATGCTACATAAACTCTGGGTATAGCACATAATGTACTCTCTTGCAAAGACACGGAGTGTTTTTAAATGAAACACTCTTTACTATTTGTGCTGGTTCAACAACCTTGTAAATTAAAAAGACCCAATAATTTTTCATCTGTATTTATCAACTACACTTTTAAGAACCTTAAAATGCAATTTTGCTAATGGTGCTACAGCTACAGATTCATTAGTCAGAGTTTTCACCACAGACTCTTGCTCTCAAATTTGCATCATAAAATTATGTTTAGATATTAACATTAGTTTTCTAAGACTAATTGTAAACTAGTTCTAACCCAGGAGCGCATACACAAAAAAAAAAAAAGAACCAAGAAAACACTTGTGGTTTTGTATTTTCCAACCTTAAAGCATAAAGTCTCCCAGCTTTTATTTTCCTATAAATTGTATAAAACAAAAATCAGACTGTTTCATAAACTACATATTAAAGAGAAATTACTGAAAATTGTTCTAACTTTTTGCTCATTTTGATGAAAGAAATGTGCACTATAATCAGTATATATGTGTACTATAAATCAGTACTCATTGTCTGGACTCACATGTTTGTAAGTAGAACCTTCTTCTGTCAAGTTGCTACAATCTATCTTATATTAAATGTATCCTGAAATTGGCCAGTAACGTACTCTCCTATTCAAAGATGTAACAGATAGTCAGGTGAAGATATATAAGGGCAGTGCTTGAAACCGTAAAATGCATTATGCACCTCATATTGCAACGTTTGCTCATGTTCTTGGCTACCCAAGCCTTTTAGAGCTTCCATTTGTTCTGTGATTATGCTCATAACCTAAGTAACAGCAGCTGTTTCTTTAAAGTCAGAAGACCAGTGACAGAAAATTTGAGTGTGCCAAGAACTACTGCGTATAACTAATTGCTTTAAGAAAACTTAGAGTGCATTCCAAACTTTTGTTTATATTTTGCTGATTGTCATGGAGATAAAACATGGGGGTTTTTTTCTAGAAAAAAATCAGTTTACTTTAAGAATAGGATATGAGGAAACAACGCATTTAAAAAAAAGCTAAGGTTTAAATGCCACAATCCTTTGCACATTATGGTAAAGCAACTGTTAACTAGTACCCTGAAAGAAATTCAGAGAACTTAACACTGTAAAAATTTGTTCTTCTATGTCTTCTATCTTTCTCATATATCAAAACTGTTAGTATCAACACTGAACCATGATTCTCATTAATCACCACTTAACAGTATTGTGTAAATAGGTGATTTCCAAAGTAGTACTCTTTGTACTTTAATAATTTGATTTACCAAACTAAATCTTCTTTTTATAAGTGAGGAAGCTTCACAGGTCACTTTCTGATCTGTGGAGTTTGATGAGTTCCTTGGACTGGACTCCTGAGGGAGAAATCCTACCTGGATTCTGCTCAGCTTCAGACTTGACTCCTGGATCTGCTACAAAAGCAAAAGAAAATAGAGAGCAACCTTGATCAGTCAGGTGCCCACTGGAATACACTCTGAGACTCTTAATTCCTCAGCTGCTTTTGTCCATGAACCTGATGAAACATGACACTGACTCAAAGGCTTTTAATTACTTCAGGGAGCACTCAAGAATCACCTTGATGTGTCTGGAGTAAATCACATCTGTTTATGCTTTCAGACTTAGGTAGACTGTAACTACCAGTTTCTCTCCTTCTGTATTTCTGAGCTTTTCATCCCACCTACAATGACACTCATGCTAAGATTCATCCTATCTCACTAATTTTTAATTGAGGCACTGTCCTGGTTTGAGAGGAAGTGAGTTTTTTGGAATGCTGTGGTCAAACTAATAGGCGCTCAGATTTGAATATTGGCACCTGGTGTGGCCACTGAGGACATGGATATGCCTCTGGGAGCACAGGGGGTTAAAAGCAGTGAACTCCCAAGAAAACTTTCTCTTGGGTTCCAGCGGTGAAACAGGTCAGACTCTCCTGCCCGGCTGCTGCGGGCTGGGCGAGGGAGGGGAAGCCACACGGCCGGGTGAGGTGAGCCAGGGCCTGAGGATGGAAAGGTGGAGGAGCACCAAGAGGCATCGGGCAGGCACCCCCCAGGGGAGAGGGAGAGGGAGAGGGAGAGGGAGAGGGAGAGGGAGAGGGAGAGGGAGAGGGAGAGGGAGAGGGAGAGGGAGAGGGAGAGGGAGAGGGAGAGGGAGTGAGTCGGTGCCGGTGCCACCCTGAAATCTGACAGCACGGCCCGCTGAGAAGGAGAGGGGGGATGCGGTGAGAAGGCGCCCAGCAGGGCAGCATGGGAGTTCTGAACAGGCAGAGCCTGAGATTTTTAACGCTTTTCTTGGATGATGGAAACCTTACAAATGCTGATCCTCCTGGAGTTGAATGAGAAGAGAGATAGAGATGAGATAAGAGGAAATGAGCCACGACAGAAGTGAAGAATCTTGGGTGGGTGGAGGTGATGGAGTGGCATTTCGCTGGACTTTTCTTGTATAGCTGTGGACAGAACCATTTTTCCTGCAACACAGAGGCTGCATTCAGGGGGAGGCAATGGCTTGGAGCCAAGAGAGTGCAGTGATGTTTTGTGAAGGAGTGCGTGAACAGAGACGGGTGAGGAGGGTGGTGGCCTCCGTCTTCGGGGAAGAAGAAGATCTCTGTTCTCGAGACCCCTCAGCCCCAGGGGGTGAAAATTGGGGTGAAGAGATGTCCCGAAAGTGAGAAACTGTGCTTTTTTTTGGAACTGGGCAAAGCATCCTTAAAAGGGGAACCCTAGAAGCAGCTCTGGTCCATGCGCAGCGGTGAGAGCACTGGGTATGGAAGGAAGATGCCGCAATGGCAAATGATCTGCGGGCGGTGCCACGAGTGACATGGAAACACACAAGTCTCAACTGTGTTTCCTGGGAAAGCTTATGGTACAAGAGGGACTCCTCTCTCCTTGATGAACTGAGAATTAATTATCTAAAGGGTAGTGATGGACTAAGAGTTGATGATCTGACGGATGGATGTATTGGAAATTTGGTGGGGGAGGAGGAATGTTTTTGGAAGGTTTTCATTCTTTCTGTGTGATTCTTTCTTTTCTTTCTATATATATTTGTAGGTTAATATAGTTTTTCTTCTTCATTCCTAAGCTGGAGCCTGCTTTGCTCTACTCCTGGTCTCATCTCACAGCAGACACCAGGGAACATATATTTTCATAGGGGCACTGGCATTGCATGAGCATCAAACCGTGACAGGCACTTAGATCAAGAATCTAGTCACCCTAGACTTCTGTTACCCTCAGCAACAAGATCTTTGACAAGCCTTAACTGTTCTCTGGAAGTATCCTGTGTCTCACTCTAAAGGGAATGGAAGTAATGAATAATCCTGATTTGACTCCTGCCTGATGAAACTTTCTGTTTAAAAGCCTAACACTGAGTCTGACAAACTTTGGCCTTCTGACTTTTCTATATAGAAAATTCATGCTTACCAAATTTAAGTTCTGGAACAAAAATAATTTCTGAATTGTCAGAGTAAAATTAAATGATGCTTTGTTTTACATTTTCACATAAGTAACTAAAATTATTCTGTGGATGTGAAATTCTCTTCCATTTTAGCCTAGTGTCTCCTCTACTTGTCTGTTCATACCTCTCCATTTGCAGTAATGATTCCATGTTACTTCTGATCCTACTTACTAAAAATTTCATACTAAAATTTAACCTTTTCTTGCCCACTCATTCTCTGCAGCTTTTTTTTGCCATACAGGCAGCAGACAGTCTCGTTAATCCCATCAGTCACTCCAGCACTATCACATAGACCCCTTCCCCGTCCATTTCTAAGCTCCAACACGCACTTTAAAATTCCTTATCAGGGACTTGGTACAAGGACTCATCCTGCAGCTCTAACTGTTGACACCACAGATGTGCACTCCCTGTGCATTTTTTACTGTGAATTCAAACAACCCCTCCCTGTGAATGAGTCAGACCCACTTCATTCCCGGTACATCTCTTGTTAGAGCACCACAACAAAGACCTAACTTCCATCTTTCACTCATGGGATCTCTTCAGAGTGCTTCTTCAGTTTATTTTCAAGTGTTCCTCCTGCAAGGGATCAGAGACAGCTTGGTCTTTTGTCTTTTTCTCCCCCTGAATCTTGCTTTTGAGTAGTCTTTTCTGCTATCATAAATTCAGCACTCATCTCTGGACTGAAACATAGAGTTGTTTTTTTCTACTCCAAACCCACTGACCAGGTTGTAACAATTTCTCGATATGAAATGTTTTGAGTTATTCATGACACCTTCATGGGATTTTTTTTTTTAATTTGCAATAATACTTAAGGAATCTAGGAGATATTAGGATCCTATTTTTTACTTAACACTTTATCTGTGTGTAATAAGAGAAAGTTTTGGCCTCACACAACCAACAACTGAAATAGCCAGCTGAACTACTGCAACTGCTTCTTAAAAAAGAAAAATGTAGGATATAAGAATTATTAAATAATTCATTTATGATGGATTGTAGAAGAAAACTATGTGCTTTACGCACTTAAACATAATATCCTAGGTGCAAGTTCATCCCAAAACCTTCTTTCTAAGCTCTGTTTTCATACACATTAAAATAATAATTAAACTCAGATTTTTTTTTTCTTAATTTAAATTCTCAAAGTGTTGCTGCAGTTGAGTGTATTCTAAGCAGGAAGGAACTTCAATGTTAATTCTGCTTCTCAATAACAGAGGTCTGCTTTCTTAGTAACAAATGGTCATAAATAGATCATTTATGATGTAAATATAGTGAGTTTCACCAAAGTGTGTGTTCTAATGTGTACTTAAGGACAGTAACACATGAAGACTCATGTCTTCTGTGTGTATGAAGACTCAAAAGTGAAGAAAGTAATAAGGAAAACACCTGCAATATTAAGAACAAATTTTTCTATTCTATCTTAGAAGTCAAAACAACTAATTTCATAGAACCTGTTTATAGAGGATGAAGGTAATTTTTACTGTATATTTTTTCAATAATTTTCCTCTGTAAATAAGAATCCCTCTCTTGGGGAAGAGGCTGGCATCATTTTCCCATAGTTTCCCCTACACACAGTCAGCAGCAGGGGCTGCCATCTTGGGAGGGAGCAGTACCCCAACATTTTGGGATTCTCCTTGTTCCCATGGGGCTCCTGAGATTTGTGTTAAGTTATTATTTACAAGTTGGTTTGCGGTTTTTTTGCTGTTGATATTTTGCCTCTTAGTAACCGCTAATTTTTAACTTATATCTACTAATATTTGTTCCTTATTGGTGGAAAGGGATTGGTTGAAATTAGGGGCAGGCAACTCATTTTAATGAGTGTCCACATCTTTAAATTGTCATGACAAAAAGAAAGGGAGCAAGCCCAGAACACATGCCTTAGTATCAGTAAAAATAAACTCCCCTGGCAAAAGTCAAAGCACAAGCTATAGGAAGCACCAAGTTGCAGAAAACCTTCTGTTTTAGTTGTCCTCAGTGCCTAGTTAACATTACTGGCACTTCTTTCTATGAAACTTCTTGAAGTTTAAGTTCAATTCACAAAACATAAAAGATTAAATGAAATTTCTAAAATTTACTTATTGTCATCATACAAAACAAACTTCATACATATTTCATTACATCTTTACTAAGCATACAAATGCAAGTGTCTGCAATAATCAAGTATTTCAGTAAGTGTTCCAAAAATAAAACTTCTATGCATGGCTTCTGGGATCAAGGCCAGTTGTAGCTACAAGATGGTCTACACAGCTGCTACCACATCACATGAACCTGGAGAGTGCCAAGATAAAGGGAGAGAAAGAGGACCCAGCTATAACACCTTCTTTCTTTAAATGGTTTTCCATTTCATCTCCCCTGTGTTGTTCTGCAACATCTTACATCCTACAAATAGAAACATGGAATTGTAGAATACCCTGAGTTGGAAGGGACCCAGCAGGATCACTCAAGTCAAACTCTTGGCCTTGCACAGGCCACCCCAAGAATCACCCCACATTTTTTAGAGCATTGTCCAAACACTTCTGGACCTCTTTCAGGCTGGTGCTGTGACCACGTTCCTGGGGAGCCTGTTTGGCCATTTTCTGGGTGAAAAACCCTTTTCTAATATCCAGCATAAACCTCCTGCGACACAACTTCAGGCCATTCCCTTGGGTCTTGTCACTGACACCACAGAGCAGAGATCAGTGCCAGCCCCTCCTCTTCTTCTCATGAGAAAGCTGTACCTGCAGTGAGGTCTCCCCTCAGTCTCCCCTTCTCCAGGCTGAACACACCAAGTCACCTCAGCTGCTCCCCGTATGGTTTTCCCCTCTAGGCCCTTCATCATCTTTGTAGCCCATAAATTTATGCTGCCCTGCAATGTGCAAACACAGACAGTTGTTCACAAAGGAGAGAAAAGAGTTCAGAAAATTGCATTCCAACACTGTGAATACATGCCAAAATATTGGAGTGAAATACTGACACCACAGAAGAAATGTCAGAACAAAGCATCAAAGTACAAAAGTGTTATATGGGGCAATGCCTCAAAGCATCCTGATTGTGACAAGCTGACAAGAAAATCTTGACTTAGAATGCATTTAAGTCAAAAAATAGTATGACAAAAGGGCCGACAAGGAAGCTATGAGGCACAAAGATTCTTAACTCTGGACGACCACTGAGGTTTAAAAAGGCAGAAAGAAATAAAGCACTTATTTTAAGCAATGACTAACTAAGTGAGAAGAAAAAAAAGTGTTGGATGAAGAAGGGCCAGAAGTGTGTCATTGGGGCCTACAAGAAACTTTCAAAGCAAGTTATTTCAGTGTTCAGAGGAAATGAAAATTGAAATTATGACCCAACAGGCTACACAGATGGAACAACTCTAATTGATGTGAGGCCAGGCTGGCACTGGTTGGATTCACAGAACCAGCTGGCTCCCTGTTCCTGCTTCTGTCTTTCTCTTTGCTAAGATGCACAATGGAACCTCAGAGTGGCATATGTAGGGATTAGTTTTGCATGAAATACCAAGACAAAAGGAAGGACCTCTTTATTTTCCTTGGAAGATTTTGCCTTCTGGATTTTTTGCATCCAATTTTACACTCACTGCAAACAAAAACAACCTAGATGTGAGATTATATCCAGTAATTCTTAAACATATATTGACAGTATGGTGTGTATCACATCTAGTACTAATCTATACAGTCAAATTCAGCTACTCCTTGCACAGATCACTGTGCACACAGGTCACAGGTAGCTGCCTGACATTGGAGGTACTACGAAAAAAAGTTCACTCTCTGATGGTTGGCTGACTTTTACTAAACTGGATGTAACTGTTCAAGTCTGAACTTTTATGAAGCA
This sequence comes from Setophaga petechia, assembly GCA_024362935.1. Classification (NCBI taxonomy): domain Eukaryota; kingdom Metazoa; phylum Chordata; class Aves; order Passeriformes; family Parulidae; genus Setophaga; species Setophaga petechia. The sequence goes on along the minus strand of JANCRA010000004.1, from coordinate 34,958,526 downwards.
CCAGCTGTGGTAAACACCCCTCATCTGCAGTGAGACTCAAAGCACTCTCAGCAAACATACACTTAAAATCAAATTCAGCTCCTGTTGGGACAAAATTCTTTTCTATAAGATGAAGGGATAAACTCAAGGTATTTTCAGTTGGATCTTTACTGATCCAGACGACATCTAGACTGCTACTGAACATCCAGCACCACCTTCAGAAACATCCCAAATGGAACTCAAAAGTAACACTTTGAAAGGACTAGCTTGGGCTAACCTCACTTGCATGCAAGGCTTGATGAAAAGTACAGTCAAGTGGGATTTTGTTGCAGTTCACTCACAGGAGAGTGAACTGCCTAAGCATCAGTTAGAAATCAAATATTAAAATATAACAAGATCCAAATGCTAGGTCCTGCAGATAAAATTGTTGACAACAGTTGTATTTGTTGAAACATTCAGACTTCAAAGCAGAATTCTAGGCACAACAGTGCCACCCAGGGGCCAGCTAATTGCTGGTAAATTTCCTGAAACTATTTTGGGGGGTTTTCTGTTTGTTTTTGGTTGTTTTCTTTTGTTTTTTGTTAGTTTGATTTTTTGTTTTTGTTTCGTAAAAACAATAACAACAAAAACAGAAACACCCCCAAAAATTATTCATTCTCAAACATACTGAGCTTTACTTACATTTAAGCATGGCCTTTGCAAAAGTTTCAATAGAAGAATATTTGTATTTATTGTATTTAAATCAACAAATCCTCCTAGCACAAGAAACTGGCAATGATGAGGAAAGTTCTGATGAAACTTTGCCAAAATTTTCAGATTGAGACATCACTCAGTCCAAAACACATGCTCAGCCACACTTCACCACGGCTATTTAAAATTAATTATGTATAAAAAATTTCACACAACCAAAGCTTCAGGACGCATAGTTTCGACACAGCCCTAAATCTTCCTTCTGCTCAAACGGAAAACTCAATCTGAAAATTGGGAGGCACTTTGAAAACGGGGGCTGTTTTGAAAACGGGGGCTGTTTTGAAAACGGGGGCTGTTTTGTCACGGTGGCCATGGAGCAAAGTCTGGAGCTACGGCAGCGGCCACAGCTTACTCCTGCAACGCCTTCCGCTCAGCGGGAAAAGCAAAAACCCCAAAATATTTCTACTATAAACTAGAAATATTTCTACTATAAACTCGTGGAGGCAGAGGCAACTTCAGTTTAACGATTTACAAGTCTACATCGGAGGGATTAAGGCAGCCAACCAGCAGGCCGGGCGGCGATGCTGAGCACACCCCCGCGCCGCGAAGCTTTAGGTCTCACCGGGGGCCAGGCGACCTCCTTAGGCTCGGCCCAGACGCTCCGGGTAGGCCGGGCTCGGGATCCACCCCCTGCCGGCGCCGCCCGTCCCGGCGAGGCCCGGAGAGCGGCCCCAATCAGAGCTCTTCAACCCCGCGTGGAAGGCGGGCTCCGGGGCGGGGCCGCGGTCCTGGGGCGCCTGCGCGCGGTTTCGTTTCGTGCGGCGGCGTGCGGGGCTCGGGGCGGCCTGTGCGGTTCTGTGGCGCCATGGCTCCTGTGCTGAACCTCAACAACGAGGTGAGACACCCGGGGCGCCGCTGGGAGCGGGCCGGGGGGGCTTGGGCCGGGGAAGGGCCAGGGCGGCGGCGGCGGATCGCCCTGCGAGCGGGCCGGTTCGGGCCGAGCCTTCCGCGGCCGGCGTGGCGGCCCGGAGCCGTGGGGGAGACCGCAGGTGACCGGCGCCGTCCCTCGGCGTGGGAAAACGCGTCCCATGGTGCTGGAGCTCCGCTGTGATGGAAACAAACATCCGTCGGGTGAAGCTAAGCTACTTGCGGGGGGTGGCCCGCGACTCCGACACGTGTGCCTCGGTGCGGCGTCCTGAGCCCGAGTGTCGCTCCATCCCGCCTGCCTTGCTGTGTTTGTGTTCACACTGAAGTTTTGCAGGTGATCTAGCGGACCCGCCAAATCCCCAGCTGCCTGCCTCCTGGATGGCAAAGATACTGCCTTCTTTTCTCAGACATGGAGAGATTGAAAATGAAAAATGAATAGGTTACAGCTAATTTCTTCTTGTTCTGTAAGAAGTTTGATATTTCATGTTTATTTCAGTATATTTTTTTCTTCTTTTCTTCTTCACTATAGTGTGAATTCGGTTATGTGTGTTTCACTTGTGACGGGTTTTGGTTACATATTTGCAAATCATTGTGCACAGTAAGCCTGACACAACTAAAGTAACTGTGGTGTTTAGTTATAAAATGTAAAATAAATTATTTACCAATACCTGGATATTTCATATCTCTATGACAGATATCCTCTGTGTATTTGTTACAGAGATGCCCTTGTAAGAATACATTTTAGGAGTAAAAATTGTATCTTCCTCTAATAAAAATGAAATGGAGGAATTTTATTAGGACCATATTTAAATGGATAACTTTTGAAAATGCAGTCTATTAAATAATATTTCTTGTCCATTCTTCCAGTTTGTTAAGGGAAAGCAAATTATGGAGTAGCTCTATTCTGTGCACCTTCAGCTTTCCACCATCAGACAATACTGTGGGGATCATATGTTTTTTTTCCCATTGGGCCATATACAGCAGATATGATGGTATTTGTTGCAGAGACAACCTTGTCACCCTTATATAGCTGATAACTTGTTTGTCTTTGCTGGATTTGGAGGAATCCATTATCTGAAGGGAGTCTACAAGAAAGCTGGAGAGAAACTTTTCTCAAAGGCACCTAGAGATAGTATAAGAGGGAATGGCTTTAAATTGAAAGAGAGTAGATGTGAATTGGATATTAGGAAAGAATTCTATGCTGTGAGGGTGGTGAGGCACTAGTGTGTTTTGGGCTGTGCATATGTGGGTGCCCTGTCTCTAGAGGTGTTTAAGGCAGGCTGGATGCACTCCAAGCAGCCTGGTCCAGTGGGAGATGACTCTTCCCATTGCAGCTAGGTCAGAACCAGATGGTCTTTAAGCTCCTTTTTAACCCAAACCATTCTATGAAATTCTGTGATATTATATATTTCAGGCTTTTATTCTAGCAAAGAAAGACTTCTGCTTTTAATTAACGTAAAATACCATGTCCTGCTAAATGGTGGAATCTTAAGGAATTCTAGGATGACAGATTTCAAATTTTTTTTTACCAGTTCACCTTTTGTTTACAGGAAGAACAGATATTCTTAAGACCAGTGTTTCCCAGTGAGATAAACTGGCACTTATCTTAATGTTAATTGACCTTTATTTTAATTACCTACTGTTTTTTGTTTGATATTAGTTGCTAAGAAATAGTTATGAGTGTCAGAAAGCTTACTTGTTCTGCAGTGTCTTCTACATGAGGTGTATGTGTGCTGTGAAACTGGAGGACATTTAATTGCATGATGATTTAGTGGTGATGATTTAGAAAATGCTCTGGGGAAATTAGACAAATAGTGGACTGTGATGCCTTTTCCTTTCTGAGAGCTTTTGAACTCATTGGTTAATTTTAGAGAAATTGGAAAGGGATGGAGACCTTAAAAGTTGTTGGGCTTCATGTTTTTTTTATTATAATTTGCTTAAGGAATAATACCTCCATGGAGCAATAGTCTCCCAACTGTTCTGATCTGTGGGGAGCAAAGAATGAGAATGTTGTACTGTTTAGGTGACTGGATAAATGAGGGATTTAAGGTAGCTGTTAAGGACCCAGGGTGAAAAGAGGAAATTGCAATTATTGTGATGAGGTGAAATAAGACAGAAAATAATAAGAAACCAATCATATTCACAAATAATTAGTTTAGACATTCCTTAATGCTTCTTTTCATGAAAAGTTGTTTATAGCAGTGTAAGTGGTTCAAAATATCACACTATTTCCATGTTAACAAGCAGGACTTGTGTCAAAAGTGTATAAATTATTTATTTCATTTACTCTAATTGAATATATACCTAGATAATAACAAAAAAGTAAGGTCTTGGCAGATCTCACAGTCAGCAAGGTCCAGTAATTTTAGGAAGCTATCTTGCTGCTGGTAAATAGCATGGTACCATTTCAGTGTGACTGCATGACTGAAAATTGAGATTGAAAAGGGTTAAGAAACACAATTGTTTTTGTAATGCAGGCATTGTATTACTGTATGGGATTGCTGCTTTTTGATTACTGGATGAATTGGGTGGGTGAAGGAGGGAGGGTGGTGCAAAGGAAGTAAAAACCACAAAATTGGAACAAAGTGAAACAGTAAAGACTAGAGTTTTTGGGAAAGAAGAAAATGCAGTATTTCTTACCATTTTGTACTCATTGTGTTCACTGAAACAAAGGAAAGCATAAGTCGTAGAATGAAAATATCACTTTTGCCATTTCATATTCACTGGATATTTTCTTACTTTTGAGGGGTTTGTCTGTATTAAGTCTAATGGTATTCTCCAATTGTGGTTACTCTTACAAGCGTGCATGCTGAAGGAATCATTCTAAAAACCTGTTGCTGTCTTGAATATGTTTCCTATATTAAAAAGCTTTCTAAGAAGTTTCAGGTGTCTTGCCACAGAATAGCTTCCAAAGTTAAACTTTTCTGGAAACATTTGCTAGATGGCAGCACATAATCATCAACTACCATGGATAAGGGCAAGTTTAAAGGGAGGTATCTCATGTTTAATGTGAAAAAATTATCCTTGTTGATCACCAGTACACAATAGTATGAAACAGAAACTGGTGAATGGGAGTCCTACAGATTTCTAGGTTTTTTTTCAGCACCTGTGTTTCTTAAATTATGTTGTTCTGCTTTTACAGTCCTAATCTGCTTATGATATTGAATTACTGCTACAAATTCAGTTCTCTTTCTATTCTTTTTTTTTTTTTTGGATGGTATTCTGTTTACAGCTACCTCAAGGAGCTATGCTGCAGAAAGCTCATGAAGGTAATGCAAATGAAGTCTGTATACAGTGTTTTAAAAATAAGTGCTCTTATACATACCTCCATGAGTGCTGTAATGGCTAAAGTTGAATATTAGTAAGGCATCATATTATAAAAAGCAAATTCTTAGAGTTGAAAGTTGTTTCTGTGGGACACATGAATCAAATCAAATTTTCCAAACTTGATTGGATATCAAAACTTTGCTATCAGGTGAATTTTTCTCTTAAATTTGTAGTAATTAATCTTATGCAGACAAAATAGTTTTTCTCTGTATTTACAAAACTACAGGTTTTAGATTATAAAAGCTAATGTCTGCATTATGCTTGTCATCTACAATGGAATTATTCTTTTTCTTTCCTAGAAGGTAGGATCAAGATAAAACCATACCTTGAGAGTGATATGTGTGCACACATATTTTTCAGCCTGCCAAGCAAAGTCCAGAGTTAAAATTGTTATGTAGAGAGCCTAGTAATAAAGCTCGAGGTGATAAATTCCATTTATATTGTTTTGGGTCCCAGCACTTGTGTTGTGATACTCTACATGGCAACGCTCAGCTCTTCTACCCTTTAGATTTAGGGCAGACATCGTGGCCTCAGATGTAGCTGGGCACCAGTTTAGGTCATGGTGTGTTTAGGAAGCAGTCTGGACATATGAATTAAGAATTTAAATTGGTGTATTGCAAAGTCAGGTAAAATCAGGCAAAAAGACACGGAGCCTAACCTTAACTTAATGAGAAAGACTGACATACAGTCTCTGGAAGTCTGAAACTGCAGTCTTGAGTTTTAGCCATAGTTTAATAATTGTACAGAACTGTATCTGTAGTTTCTTAATCTTTTATCACAGTGCAAACAGAAGTAAATGTATATTTGTAGATGCTTATATATGAAGACTGAGTTGTCTTGGTGTAGCGTGGGTAGGTGTTGTGTTTGTCCTTAGGTGTTCAGATGCAGCTAAGACAGAAAACAAAAAGGAAAGAGCTATTGGAATTGCATTTATACATGTCTTCGTTCACAAATTGAAGAAAGTTCAAGGACTTCCTTTTACAAGTAAATAGCTTTTGGTCACCAAAGTTTCTGTAGAGCAGTAAAGAGAATGTGGTCTGAACAGAATATCAGGAAAGATTAGGGAAGGGGAAATTGAGCGAGACATTAGTTCTTCCTGAAGCTGAATTGATTTCTATAACCAGGAACTGTGTCGTGTTTTTTGTAAAGTGCACTAAAAGTGAAAGATCTGAGTATTTACTCATGCTAGTCCTTCGTGTATTATGTACACATTTTATACAGTAACTAGCATGCTTAAATATTTTTGAATTGATAATAAAATCAACCTAAAGTTTTTTAGTCTTTGAATGATCACCATTTTTGCTAGAAGCATTCTGTACAAATTGAGTATTTATTTGCAGTTACTTAAGATTTTCCGTATTTTCAGCCTTCTTCAACATTATGTATGAATATCTTGTCATTCAGATGTGATGTACCTCTCTGTGTTTTTCTTGATTTAGGATGATAGATTAGATATATAATTCAAAATCTTGTTTATTCAAGGTCTGGTTTTTTACTCACATTTTTATTCTATAGGAACCAAGAGAGTTGATACATCTTCAGTGTTAAATATAAGGCTTTTTGTGGAGAATTGCTTTGCAGCTCAGACAGATGAGACGTGCCCCTGATGGAGTCTGATTCTCTGGCTGTGGTTTCACAAATGCCTGGACTTGCTGCTTCTGAATCTGGGGCTTCTCGCTCACCCATTCCAGCCAGGTGGTCTTGTCTCCCACTTCTGTGCTCATAGGAAGTTTGTTGCTAGAGTAGTTTTCTGCTACGGATTGATGGTAACAATCTTACCGGGTTCTTACAAGCCAGTGGGAGCAGCAGCGATGTGGGGCTTGATGTGAGTGGGATGGGCACAGGGGTAGAGAGGTGGACTATCCCACCACCGTGAGTGGGCTGTTTGATTGGCTGATAGAGCTGTGCTGTATTTCATCTCACTTACGTGTTTCTCTGTAAGCAGTGGCTTTCTGTGAAGTAAACATAGAATTTAAGGAGAGTATTGAACCATAAAAACCTACAATAGGGTGATGCATAATGTACAGTTATAGTGGTCAAGGCTGTGAAGGCAGGAGAGCTACAGAGTCCAAAGGGGAAGCCAAATGAGCCCTTATATTTGTCTAATCTTGATAGCTTTACATAATGAGTTCCTAGGAGACTTGTTAAAAATCAGCTTTAAAGAAGAATCTTAAAATTTCAGTGGTGTCAGGGTATACACGTGCCTAGGATGCTCTGTGGTCCGAATTGAAGCTGTGACTGCATACTGGCACTACCAAGATCTGTTTATCCCTGACAATTTGTGTTCTTAAATACTTCCTTGAACCTGTTCATACAGTGTCTTGTATGTCACTAAGTTTATATTTATTTTATGGGAAATGTGACTAAGGGGGGAAAAAACAGTCTCTTATCTGTGGCAAAAAAACAAGTTGCAATCTGGTAATAAGTAGACGAAAGTGTAGTATTTGAGTTGTATTTCCAATAGTAATTAAGAAACTAACACCTGTTGCTCTCAGGGACTTGTTGAAGCATGATGCTTCAATGGACTTTCTTTTAAAATGCTCTTTACTATTGTGGGCAAATAGATATGAGCATTCAGATTTTTACTGTATTAGATGCAAGGATCCAAATGGCTTCTATTACCTAAGGTATGTTTTGATATTTTGAAGTATATTCCTATGCCTTCCTTACTGTGATGAAAAAGAATTCTAGATGGAAACTTTCAAAATAACACTGACAGAGTACTGTAGACACTACCGTGTTTAAGGCAGTTCAGAATACTGGGCAGACAGTTCAGTGCAATGATCCAGCATCTCACTGAAATAAAGTAGCTACCCCAAAGATCTATTTTTATGCTATTGCCTGGGCTATGAGGTAATTGAGGAATCCCTTAGGGCAATTTCATGTTGTGTCTGGTCTCCTCATATAAAGGAGAAGCGAGACTTGAGGTGAGGTATCTAACCAGTTACCTGGCATTGGACTGAGCTGTGAGATATCTTAACTGCTCATAATTCAAGATACAGTCTTTCTCTTTAAGGCATGAAGCTGTCTGAGGGGGAAAAATTTTAATTTAATGGCTTAGTTGTTATAAAACTTTCCAGTAATTGAGAAAGCTGATGGATAGGTTTTGTCAGTCTGAGGTGAGATTATTCCTGTGAATCTCAATGACCAGCAGAGTGCACTAATCACAAATATTAACAAATACTGTTGCTGGGCTACTGTCTGGCAAAGGGTGATTTTATGGAGTGAGGGGAGCCTGGTCATGTGTTTCACCAGTGGGAGCATTTCCATAGGAAAAGTCCTTGACTGTGCTCCAAGGGCTGCTTATCCAACAATTAGCACAAAATACATGAGCTCCCTGAAAGGAAAAACATGAACTCGGAACTCTTTACTCCTGAGAAAAATTCTTCTTGCTGGTCTATAGACAAGTTCTCTTGCTATTTTCTCTGTGGTTTATGAGCTGTATTTCATCCAGCACCTATACAGTGTGCTGGCCAAGTAATTTTCTTGAAGTAGAAACATTTACCCTAGACTCCTAGATGAGGTTTTTTCAATTCTGTTAAGTGCCCCAGCATCTAAGCTGTTCCTCAGATGGTGAATACCAGTTTTTGTTCTCTCATGAGCTGACTCCCAGTATGGTTCACACATGTATCATAGCATGTCTGCCTCTTGGTCAGCTTAAGCTGGCTTGAAGTTAATGTGTGACCACTTCAAAATTATTCTTAAGGTAGAGTGGCTAGCACTTGGATACTTTTGAAAAAGTATGGGTGCCTAGGATGCTTTGTGGTCAAATTGAAGCTGTGGCTGACTACTGGCACTGCCAAGATCTGTGTATCCCTGGCTCGCACATGATCTTAAATACTTCCTTGAAGCTTGTTCTGCATTCTCTTAAATGTCACTAAAGTCAGTCTAAAGTCTTGGAAAGGCACATAAACAAGTTATGAGAATTGGGAAAAGATAAATTTCTGCACGATTCAAAACTAAATAGCTAATCTTTTCCATCAGTTCATTTCTTAGTATACTGGCAAATCGCTGTGTTTTTCCTGTATATTATAAGTCTATGCAAAGTTGGAAAGCAAACACGGCTTTCTTTTTAAACTCTGGAATACTTGGCAGGAGTCATTTTAGCTCTGTGGAAATGCATGTAAAATTCTTGCATTAGTTTTGTTACTAATAAATAATTGTAGGCACAATTTTCCTTCTTGAAGAAGGAAAAGAAAGTTGTGCTACATAGAGCTTGATTTCTGTTTAAAACAGTTCGAGTGTTAAATTGCTGACATTCTTTTACAGACCATGTAAATGTCCTAAGGAAAAAGTCTTTTGAAAGCTTATGAAATTTCCAAACTTATACTCTGTGAGATAAAATTCTGAGGAATTGTGGCTTTTTTTTTTCCCCTAGGAACTGTTCCAGCAGCTGTTTCTGAAGTTTCTAGAGTTGCCACATCATCAGTTTTACCAATATTAGCAGCAAATTCTGATCTACTTGCTCTTCACACAGTTTTTTTTCAGCAGATTACTGAAACAATTAACCATGGCTAACAAGGCAGTTTTTTACTTCTGACAGTGTTGTATACAGCCGTTATTAGACTACTGTACTTGAGGACAGGAATGAAAACTTTTTCTTAGCTCAAGTGGTTTATATAAAGTGTGTGTGGTAGGCCACGTAGGCTAGTAAGATGCTCTCATAAAGCAAAAACATCTGTGGTTCCTTGGTGTGGTAGTGTACAATAATGAAAAAAACATGCAAACGGTCATGGGAAACTGAGTAACTTTTACTTTAAGGGAGCTGTGAGGTAGTTGCAGTACACAGTGTAGTTTTTTTCATTAAATGTAATTTATGGCTATATATGCCTGAGTAAAACACAATTTAAAAATAGTTCAGTTACAGTAAATGGGCATAATTGCTTACTGCTGTCCTTGCAGAGGTCTTTCAGCAGCTTTTACGTTGCTGGGTCTGGAACTTGGTGCTAAATGAAGAAGGGAGCAAGGCTGAAATAGGTGTAGAAGGGAAGGTGTGGTGGTAGACTTTTTCATAATAGGCTTTCAAATCTGGGGGCTTGGGGGAGGAGATGTTCCTATAAGAGAATAGTAGCCACTTGTGAATTCATTGCAATTCCTCATTGATACGCTATAATAAAATTCTTTTCAGTTTGTCTTGTGCTGCAGTAGTAAAGAACAATTAATGGAGAAGTAAAGTGGCCAACTTTACTTAAACTTACTAAATTTAGTGACTCTTTTGAATGTGTTTCAAGTCATATAAACTAAAGGGATTTAAAAGTCTTCTACTGATTTTGTCTGAAAAAAATACCATTATGTTATTTCCTTTGCAAAGAGGGGTCACAATGATACCTGTTTATTCATATGGCATTTAATACCAAATGAAACTGTCCATAGAAAAAGAAGCTGAGGTGGGCAGCTCTCTACAACTACCTAAAAGGAGGTTGTAGTGAGGTGGAGATTGGTCTCTTTTCCCAAGTAACAGGACAAGAGGAAATGGCATTAAGTTGTGCCAGACTGGCTGTTAGGGAAGATTTTTTCACCTAAAGGGTTGTCAAACGCTGCAAGAGGATGCTCAGGGTAATGACTGAATCATCATTCCTGGAAGTATTTAAAGGTGTGTAGATGTGGCACTTAGGAACATGGTTCAGTGGTTGGCTTGGCAGTATTTGGTTTATGGTTAGGCTTCATTGTCTTAAAGGTGTTTTTCAGTGTAAATGATTCTGTGAATCCTCTTTGCTATTTAATGAGGACACATATGAGAAAACATAAGGTCATGTCCGGGTACATTAGTACAGCAAGAGATGAGCAGATAAAAGCTGTTTGCACGAGAGGCTGGTAAGAGCTTCACACAGGAATCAATGGTGGATTTCATCTAGAGGCAGGTGTCACTGAGGAAATGCTGCAGAGGTTGTGAATAGCACAGGACAGCATACCTTACATGGATAAGGTAGGAATTCCAAACAGTATAAAACAAAAGGGCAATTAAGGTGATTGCTTGCTGGAAGGGAGTGGGGGAAAGAAGGAAGGAAGTGGCGGGAGGAAGGGGCAGAAGGAAGGAAGTGGCGGGAGGAAGGGGCGGAAGGAAGGAAGTGGCGGAAGGAAGGAAGTGGCGGAAGGAAGGAAGGAAGTGGCGGAAGGAAGGGGCGGAAGTGGCGGAAGGAAGTGGCAGAAGGAAGTGGCGGAAGGAAGGAAGTGGCGGAAGGAAGTGGCGGAAGGAAGGAAGGAAGTGGCGGAAGGAAGGGGCGGAAGTGGCGGAAGGAAGGAAGGAAGTGGTTCAGAAGGACAGAACCAGCACGTAGTGTGGAAGAAGAGTTGTCAATGGCTGGACAATGAACACACTGTTGGCCAGAGGGGTGAGAGTACTTGTTCTGTCACAACAGAGAAGGTTTTGCAAGAGCCTTTAAGCATTGCTCCAAGTTGTTGGTAAGTAGTACTGGGATAGTTGTGTACAAATCTGTTGTAGATTTTACATCTTGGCAACTGATGGAGAACAACTTGTGGAAAGGTATTTAAATTAATGAATAGATGTCAGACATCTGGAAGGGATATTTTAAGCACTTTATTTCTTCTACTTTTCATACTTGTCCTTTTCCCAGTTTCTATTGATATCATGAGGAAACTTCTAGGAAGAATGCAGATTATTAGATTTTTGGGGTTTTTTAAACCCTGACTTTCCCATATGTTTGTGTTTATGAAGAATTTTCATCATGAAATTGTCTTGTTTTTTAAACTGATTTGAGGGAATATGGAACACTAACTGGTGTAACAAGGTATTTCTCCATTCCCACTAGCAAGAATTCTTACCATCCTTCCAAAAAGACAGAAGAGTAGCTTATATGGTAGTGCTACTTAATTTTTAATTTTTTTTTTTTTGCATAAATCTATAAGTACTGAGAAAAAGTTCCCACAACATAGAGATGTAATAGTAGAAAGTGCCTTAAAGGATGAGCAGTTTTTCTGTGAGATGTAGGATACTATTTCAGAATTTGTCAGGCCAATCATACTGCAGCATGTTTGAAGCCAATGGAAGTTTACCTCATGTTCTGGTGATTTTCATAGTCTTTGGTTGAATATTCATCCTGTTTGGACGTGTAAATCAAAAAGATCTGTGATGCAAATTTTGATTTCTCTTATATGAGGTTTTTATCAGAGTGTGTTTCCTGAGGCCATGGCTTTTGCTGGTCACTGGCATACTCTAGGTCTGAACAGGAATTGGTTGTACTTACTTGTACATCACTGGATGCATTTTGATACTTTTTTTTAAGAAGAAAGGCAAAAGTACCAAATACTTTGGAAGTCATAAACCACAAACACATCTTTTCTGATTTCCCTATTTTCTTGTTCTCTTTTCTTTTTTTTAACAAAGGATTTTTACCTTTAAAATGTGGATACTAAATCTTTCTTATTTGTTTCTCAATAACTTTTTTCCCAGGCATAAGAAGAAAGTGGTTATGATTTTTTTTTTTTCCTCCTGGAAGTCCACTAGCTCATTTTTATGTGATCAGTGTTTTAGATTTAACATAATTTTGTGCTTTTCTTATCATTCTGTGTCATTCCATGACATACCACTCTACTTACTTCCTGTGTGAAGTTTTTTGTTATGGTCTTGTGATGTTACTTTTATAGATTATTTCTTTGTCTTTCTAAATGTTATACATGTTATATCAGAACATCTGACAAGGAAGTACAGCCTTGAAAGTTACCCCTTAAAGAGGAGAAACTTCTGTTGTTATTTTAAAATGTACTTGCAGGACTGAAATTTCTTCGGGCTGTGAGGAAAGCGTAATAGAGAGAGCTGCTTATCCCTCCAAAATGTGTCAATATGGTGGTGAAAATTAGCTGTAACTGTTGCAAGATGTAACTTGAGGCGTGGTTTGCTTCTGTCCCGAACACGGACTTCTGCCTGAGATGCAGAAGTTGATCGCTGTTCCTTTTGTTGACGGTTATCATTCCCCTTTTTTATGGGAATTTTCACATACCTAAATAGCCTTCCAGCCTTTTTCTAGTACTGAGGCCTCTTCATACTTGTGTTGACAGAGGACAAACTTTACAGAGGAGGAGTTTGAAGAAAAATTAATTTAAATTTTAAAACAAATGTAATTTTTCTTATCATAGTAAGATTTCATAATGCAGACAAAATTTATCTTTATGGTCAATCTAAAAATTGTGGTATTTAGCTAGTTTTTTTGTCATTAAGATTTAGGGAGAAATGGAACATGATTTAGTAGGTATTTCTTCAACTTCATCATTCCTCCCTGATGCTGTTTTGCTTCAATTAATGAACTTGAAACCATTTTTCCTTAATTATTCCTTTATGCTTGCAGTATAATAACAACAACTATATAGTGACATTGTAATACAAATTTTGAAATTAATGGGTATTACTACAAATTGAGTGTTGGTGTTTAATGACAGATGATAATAATGCACTTTTCCTGGTAATATTAAGATACAAATATTTGTCAAATATTGTGATGCTCTAACATTGTACAGGCTTCCCATTCTTTTCCTGGCCTCTTGGTGTGTGAGACTAGTGCAAGCTGAGGGCAGTTGAGGTAACTGTAAAAGTATATTTCATGAACTGTCTTGCACAGAAGAAGCTCTCTTTATTCTATCCCATTCAGCTAGTCATCTGTGTTCTGATTTCTCTTGAAGTTTCAATCACGAGATTAAATCATCAGTACAAACAATGTGATAAAAATAAAATGTATTGTGTGTGTGAGTTGAGAACCAGTGATGGTTCGCAACTGAGAACCAGTGATGGCCTGTCATGTTACAGCTTTCAGTCCAGTATTCCATAAAACTTCATATAGTATATGTAGTATAGATCATGAGTTATTCCTCTGTCTCTTTAGTTTTCATTGTGTTATGCTTGGGTTTTGTTGTTTGTTATGCTTTTGGAGTGTTGTCAGTAACTGTAGTTATGGCCCATGTTTCCTGCCTGTTTTATTCAGTCCAGGACAGGGTGTTCTGCGGTTGGTTCAGAGCCACATGTGCTGGTGAATGACTATGCATGTACTGTTCTCAGCCAAAATGGAAAAGACTTGAATTCTGTGATCTGCCATGCTGATGTTAGTTCACAACTCCTACATGGCGATCAGTTTTCACAAAACAAGTAGGAGCTGTGATGATTGGTCAACCTTGATTTCAGTTTAATAAGTCCAAAAGTTACCAGAAATGAATACTGAGGGACAAGCAGTGTGCTGACAAATCTAATTTTCTCAGAAACTAGGCTAACAAATAGTATTCCAGAATACACAGTTTTGATATTCTGCTCTTTCAGAATAGCTGAGAAAAGTTGCAACATATTAGTGCTCAAGACTTGAAGTTTTTTTGTGGTGACTTAGGAGGCCGTACCACCATTTATACTAGCATCTCTTAAGCCCAAGCCAAAGCAGTCACACCACCAAACATACCTCCAAATTAATACTGGAATCACTGTGATTGAATTTTGTATTTGTTAGGGGCAAAGGTTCTTATCCAGTTTTGATGCAATTTTCTTTTCGTCATGGCAGTTCAGCTCTACTCTAGGTGTGGGTCATGTTTGTGACCAATATAATTAACGTAAAAAAATTTCATAGGTTGTTTGTGAGTCACTGTAGTCAAGCTGTGGTGTCATGCTTCAGATTATGCAAGTAACGTAGACATTCATAATGTTGCCTTATGATCAGCGCTCTTTTCCAGCTGCTTTTAGGAGGTTCACCATTTGAAGAGGGGTAGAAGCCCTCAGCACTCTTAGTATTTATTCATGCGTGTTCACCCTTGTAATTCTTATGTCACTACTGCAGGTTCTGCTGTTACTGTCTTTCTGTAAAGTCAAAGCTTAAGGAGGCATGAAATCCACGTGTGAGTTCTAGCTAGAGCTCTGGTCTGATTAAGAAGTCCTAGACATCAAAGTCCATTGAGTTGAGCTTGTCTGTATTGAATGCCTTGATCTCATCCTTCTTCAACATTCCACAGAAATATTTTTAGCAAAGTGGTAGCTGGGGGTTTTCAAACGTGCTGAACAATTAAATACCGTTAGAAATTACCTTCAGGTAGTCCTCTGTTTTAGAAAACATGTATAGTTTCTATTTCCATGTGGATGAAGTGATATTTCTAATATAGCATTTTGAGGCTACTTTATAACTGTTATTTCTTATCTGGACGTTTACAACTACTGATGTGTATTTAGGGTTTAGAATTGTGTCTCGCCATCTCGTGATACTGGTTTGGACTAGAATGCTTTCTGAAGTACAGCATGGAGTCTGACTCCATCCAGTGAGACACTGACTTTGAAGCAGTAAATCCATTAAATTTTGGTCTTTGGCAACGATCAAGTAATTCTAGGCTAGTCTTACTCCTTCCCAACTGTCTTAGACACTTGGAATTGCTTTTCAAAACCTTTAGAAGAAAATGATCTTTTTTAGCATTTCCGAGTACTCATTGTAGTTTCCACTTGGAGAAATTACACTAGAACTGACAACTGTTCTCCATGCAGGAGGAAATACAGTGCTGTATGGAATAAAGAAATCGATATTTCAGTGCTTCAGTTGACAAAATACAAAGAAAGCAGCATGGGCAGACTGTGGAGGAAGGGTTTGACAGTAACTCAGAAGGGGTGTGTGCATTACTTTTCCTGTGAGGAAGGTGGAAATTCGCCCGAGTGGGTGGTGTGCTTTTATTCATTCATCCTTAGCAAATCCCTTGGGAAAACTGACAGGGTGAGCACCCAGAGACCTGAGAAGCTGCAGGTGTTTTGTTTTCTGGATGCTCTAGCCAACAGTGGCATTTCTGTTAGCTTTGAGCAGCAGGGTGAAATAATTTAATCCAGAAGAATTTACCCCATGTTTTAAGAATTTTTGTATGTTCTGATAGTTGTATTGGGATAGAATTGAACCCACTTGATTCAAACTGGTGTCATGTAGCTGCAGATGGCAAAGGCAAGATTAACATGACGGTGTTGATTAACATGATGTTGGCACAAACAGTAATTGAAAAACTCTGTTCCTTAGCACTTTCTATGTTGGGATTTGATCTTTATATTAAATGAAGAGGGAGCTCATTTTTTGTAATCTGATTTGTTGTGGTCCATATCTCTGAGTTCTTACTTTGCTCTTTGTGTTGGAGCTAGGTAACATTTATGTGACCATAAGGGAAAACAGTTCAGGAAACTGATCTGGCTGAAAATTCACTTTGTTTTGGTTTCTTTAAAATACATTCTTTTTTGCGGTATATATTTGTATAAAACTGTTCCGAAACTGAGCACTGATACTGCTCACAGGTGTGTTTATGTTTGTGTTTTGTGTTTGTGTTTCTTGCTGCCTTTGCCACCCTACTTACATGTGTTTTTATAATGGAATGTATGAAGCTGTTTTAAGTATTTCTGCCTAGTTCCACATATTTTGACATGCATAAAATATATACTGTAATACAAAGATTCTTTTTGTAAAATAAAAGGAAAAAATAAAACTTGACAATTGCTAGCTTTTCCTAAGAATCTAAAAACCATTAGATCTTTCAAGCTGGAATTCCAGATAACAGAGAGAAATATTTGTAATGAAGTTCCAGAAACATTTTTTCACTTAGATTATTCCCTCATAAGATTATGTACTATTGTTAGTTCTGGCTAATTTGTGATTCGACTCCAGGTGTTTTGAATTTTAAAACTCTGTGTTGCCAAATAGCACCAAAAATTAACATTGAGAATACTCTGTTGCCATGGTAATGTCTTTGTTAGAAGACTGCCAAGTAACTATAAAGTGAAACCAATGCTTTTCATGTGCCCTAAAGTGAGGAAGGGAAAGAAGATCAGTAAGAACTGAAACATTACTGAGTTCCATGGTTTTTTTGCAGGTACTAGAGAGACCTTGAATATTTATCTTAGACTTTTCACTTTCTTTTTATTGCTTGATTTGAAGTTTTTAAAACTGGATTTCTTGCTTTGACACTTGTTGATGTGTAACTTAAGCAATTTGTAAAAATTTGTAGAAAAGGCCACTGTACAAAACACAAATGATTTTGGTGTATTTTTAATGACTTTTTCCCTTTCTGCTGAAGTAGCACTATTTAAACTTGAGGGAGTTCAAAAGTAAATATCTTACTGCAGTAAAATCTAAAAGCTATCGTGTACCTACAGGCATATATAAATAATTTTTCCTTTTGCTTTGAGCCATTTTGATTCTAGTAGATCAGGCTCTCTCTCATTTCAACTGCCTAGGGTTCTCTTGGCATGAAGGGAATTTATGAGGGCTCAAGTATATCCTGTACCTGCAATTTCATCTTCTTCCTGTCATTCATTCACTAGACCCTGGTGAATGGTAGTTTGTCAATAGCAATATGATAGGCTATATTTAAAATAGACTTTTCCTGGGACAGAATTAATGACCTTGGTTCTTGATGTTTTCTCCTTGCTATCCTCTCTCACCCTCATGTGTGAGAGTGTGACCCTCATGTCAAATAAATCCTGTTAGCCTGGAGAGTACAGGAAGAAACTGAAATGGAAAAGCAAGCTCAGAACTACTATCTTTTTTTCCAGGCATCAAGTGATGGAAAAGACATAATATTACTTATATTGCACCTTATATTGAATTTGGATGTGTCTGTGTAAAATTACAGAACACTGCTTTAGGAACATTGTCTTCAAATTGTAAAAGAAATATTTTTGCAGTTGTGTCTGCAAAATTGTCTTGTTGAAGACAGTTTTCATAGACACCATACCATGTTGAGGGAGAGGCTGGAGGCCTCTGTTTAATGAGTGTATATTTGTTCAACATTATGGATATTTCACAATGTTTTAAACTCTTACAATAAGGGTTTTTTTCACTAGATGAGGTTATATGCAGTGTCTTTCCTTGAAGAGAACAGAATGATTTGTCTTTTCTGCTTTCTTGTAACAGAACTAGGAGTAGATTGTGTGCTGGCATAAAGCAGAAGTGGATGAAGAAATTGTGGTCTCTCTAGTGCTGGTTGTTTAAGGATTTAATAATTTAAGTGCATTATTGGGTCAGGACCAAAATATTCAGTACCTCATGGACTGAAGCCCAAGAAGAACAGTTGTATATGCTTCAGACTGCTCTGAAGAAAAGAACATGTCCATTAGTTTATTTGCTTTCATGCATTTTAGATAGCTGGGGCTGACTGTGTAAGTTAACTTCTATTAAATTTAGTTAAGAAGAATTTAAGATATTCGAGGTCCTTCAGATATTTTCATATATGGTATTAGCTTTTGTATGTGGTAATATGAAAAAAAGCTTTTCCTTCACAGTTTTCTAGTATTTCAGTGTTGTTTGAATAAAATACATTCAGACAAGTCATAGGT
Source organism: Setophaga petechia (assembly GCA_024362935.1). Taxonomy (NCBI): domain Eukaryota; kingdom Metazoa; phylum Chordata; class Aves; order Passeriformes; family Parulidae; genus Setophaga; species Setophaga petechia. The sequence goes on along the minus strand of JANCRA010000004.1, from coordinate 34,940,324 downwards.
AGAAACATATTAGTGCTTCTCTCAATCCATGGGATTTTTTTTTTGTTTTGAGTAATGGTTTGGTTTTGGGATATTTTTTTTGTCAAGTACAGTTGATACCAAAGTTCAGAGTAGACACGTACCTTTCTTGATACATCTACAAATTTTTAGTCACACTTTCCTTTTTTGTTTTTCTAATTGGCTGAACATTAGCTTAGTTTGGAGTCATGTTGCTTGTACAGACCTCAAAACAAGTTTCAGAAGTGGCCAAGTATAACATTTTATTCTAATGTAATTCTTGTTTGAGAACTTTGCTGCTGTTGTCTTAAAAATGTGAAGGCAAATATCTTTGACTAGTCATGTGAATTTGAATGTATAATGGTACCTACACTGTCATTTTATCCACATTCCTTGGTGTTTTTCTGCCATCCCTAACATGAGGATTCTTTTGTGGTAATACACATTTCAGAACCTAAACTAGCCTTCTTGATGTTTTATCTAAAAGTGCCTTACATTTCTCTTAAAGAAACTTGAAAATTTTCAAACAGGTATTTTTGGAACAGCTTAATTGTGTGGGAGGCTTTTAAAATAACTTCCTCTTCTATTGTACATGTGTTTTGTCTTGTATTATGTACAATAACAGCGTCCCATTCATTTAAAAGGGATCATGTCTGTGATGAGAAGCGCTTTCCTAACACTGTCTAACACTGATTTAGGAATTGATTCAGCCCTTCCAAGACTTTTGTTAGTCAAAAGTAATTTGTAACTGCAAGTGAAATACCAGTGTCAAAATGGAGCTACTTCATGGAAAAACCCTGGAGAAGACTTAAGAGGTACAATTAAGTAATCCTGTGTCAGTTTCTTTCTGGGCACGAGAAGGGCTTGGACATGCTGAGGATTGGGAAGGTCTGATTGAACTTCCACACAAAAATACAAATCTCTGGGAATGGCTTTTAACCCTTTGGAGCCAGGTATAACCTGAAATAGGAAGCAAAGTAGTTGAAGCTATTAGATTCTCCCTTTCTCAGCTGTGCATTCTGGGTTAAATACAGTTCTTGTGATGTCTTTAAATACACACTTGTTCTTTATTATTTGGTAGAAGTCACCCTCTTGGTTTGATGTGTACCCTCTGGTGTCTTTGTACTGTGTGAGTGGTACCATACATTAAAGTTGTGGCTGTTTTCACTGCCAGATGAGTACTGGGAGTGTTGTGCCAAGTATCATGTTAATGTAGGCTGTGCTGAAGCCAGCAATTCCTGTTACAGTCTCCCTCAGTAATGCACACTCCTAGGAAAAGGTGAGTTACAGGAGAGTTTCTAGGTCTTGTCTGGCTTGTCATCTGCTGATCCCCCGTTGTGCTTTTTGTTTGCCCTTTTTAGAAAGGGCAGCGGCCGCTACCATCTGCCTGCGGCTTGAGATGGTTTGTGTGCTGCTGGCTGGTACAGGTCAACATCTTGCAGCAGTGCTTACTGAAGGTGAAAACAGTTGGGTTGATGGTTGCCTCTCTCTTTGACTATTGGTCATGGAATTTTTTGGACTTCATCTTTGTTTAGCATCTGTAGTAATGTAACTACATTTTGCATTTGTTTTGTGAAAGGGCATAGCACTAAATGGATGATTTTTGTTCATAACCATAGCTTTTGAAATATGCTTATGTGCATTCTATATGTTACTACCTTGTTTTCAAAAGTGAGTTTATTTCTTTTATAATTCCTTTTGTATTTAATAATTGATACATAGTCTATATCTACTATTACTTTGATATTATCTAATAGTAATGTGTGAACACAGACATTTGGTAGCATTAATGAGGAGGTATAGTTTGTCTCATAAATAGTATTTCCAACAAAATAATTGTCTTCAACAAAGGAAAACATCTCTTGTTCTTTCTTCAAAGAAATCCTTGAAGTGGTTATTTCCACATACAATTGCAGACTTCCTTAATTTCCTGGAATGCTAGATCCTATTGATAGAAGAAATTGTTTGGTTTGTGTTTTGCTTGTTTATAATTATTCTTTAGTGCTTACTGTCACTGCTGAGTACATTAAAAATCCTTATTGTCTAGTCTTAAAGCATAAAGTCTGATGTGTGCTTAGACTGCTGCCTTTTTATGTTTCAGTGCGAAGACTTCCCCTTTTCTTACTGTCTTTCCTAGAACTATTTATAAAAAAATACCTTATTATGAATAAATATTTGTTGTTATTTTTTGAAAGTCATGACTGTTCTTGGTGATGTGTTGGGTTTTTTTGTTTGTTTGGTTTGGTTTGGCTTAGTTTGGTGGGTTTTTTCCTACTGATGGCAAGGTTGCGTCTCTCCTTTTGTAATATAAGAGATCAGGGCCTACCCTGGTGGTCTAAGCCCCATTGTTTCAAGCACTCTGTAAATCTGAAGCTAAACTTTTTTGATTTCTTTCCCAAAGAGCTGACTGCTTTCTTGAGAACGTTATGAGTACTTCCAAGAACAGAGTTGATGCATACTGTCCCGTGTGAAATAAGTGACTGGATTACATAAATTGATACTCCTAGTCTGCCAAGGAGCGAATACCTTCCCTCATTCCTGCTGTCATGTCTATACAGCCTTCACTGGCTGGCAGCAGAGGAGGCTGAAGTTTGGCTCTTCTAGGCCCTGGAAACATGCTGTGTGGGCATTAATATTTCTATTAAAAAATACCTGACAAAACATTTTTGAGAGCAAGTTAAATATACTTCATGTTTGCATACACAGTAACTAATATGTAAAGTATGAGTTACTTAAATTCCAGTATGTTTCTAGCTTGTGGATGTTTTTAGTGGATGTTAAAAAAAATAGAGAATAAAAAATCCCAAACTCAAAACAACCTCCCCACCCCAGACGTTCTAAGAAGTCATACCCAGTTTTCCTCTGACATTCCAAACATTCCATTGAAGGTACCAGTATGTATGTATAGTATTGAAGTGGTGTTCAGACAGAAGCTTTTTTTTTCTTTCTTCCTTTAGAATATGTACTATAGGGACCTATGATAATCTCATTCAATGTCTTATAAAAAAGAAATATCTGCATGCCTCGATGGCAAATGGTGATGTTACTGGTTTCTTCCTTAGCATGTTAAAGTCTCGAGCAGTGCTGCTGTGTAGCAGAAACTTGGCACTTGGTGCTTTTTGGCAGTGGTTTCTGCTGTAAACTGAAGCTTTTCTAGGTAGATCTGTGTGTACAGTTACTTTTACTAGGGCAGCTAAGATAAGTACTGACCTTCGCTGTAACAGTTTTTGGAACAGGATACCACATCTAAGTCAGTTATTTTTATCCCAAAAACCTCCCTTACCTTTTTATTTCTCATGGTGCAAGTGACTAGCGCTGGCCCCGTACAATTCCCCTCCCTTGCTTCTCAGAGGAGTACTGCTTCCCATGTTCTTTCACTTGCCTGGCAGAGGCAAGGCTGACAATCAGACATGCCCCTCTCTGGAAATTGTTTTGCTGTGATTCAGCCTTCAGTTAAGCTACTGGTGAATACCATTCAGGGCTTAACAACTTGATTCAATCAGTACTCTAAGCTACAAACATAATCAGTTATGCAAAGTACGAGTTCTGCCTTCCTTTTGTTTGCTTAAGTATCACCTTTATGGTCTGTGCACATGTGTATATGTTCTAGCCGACTCCCCTTCACAGGTGTGAAGTACTACTCTGTGAGCTTTGAAGATTTTTCTGGTTTTTTTTGTTCAAGCCTGATGTAGGTTTATAGTACTAATATTCTTGACCTAACTAGGTGGTGGAGTCATCATCAATCTGTCATTTTGATGTTATCGCTGAGAAATTAGAACAGAAATCTGATGTAAAGAACTTTTTTGAGAAAGAGGTGCCAACTTAATTTTGAAACTTATCCCACTGGATAAATTTAAGATAAATTTAGCTTTTGTCAGGAAGATGGATTTTTTTTGTTTGTTTGTTTGTTTTAGTATTTCATGTTATTCTAAGTTTAACTGTTAAATATATAATTTTAATAGACATAGTAAGATATATATGTATAATTAAGGGGGAAGTTGAGTTGTAAAAATAAAGGATCACTATTGGCTCCCTGTTTCTGTAGTGTACACCATTAGACAGCACCTGGGCTTAAGGTTTTCCATTATGGAATTTAATTGCAAAAGATTGGAAAGATTTCTTTGTTCATCCTATCTGTCTAATAATAATAATAATAATAATAATAATGAAAGTTCTTTCTTTGTTAGCGGGGTGAGAATTAAGACCAAAATATCAATGCCAAATTTTCTGTAAAACTGCCTCCTTTAAATTTGGGAACAGAGTAATGGGTAGGATGGCAGGTTGAGACAGACTGTATGTAGCAAGTTAGAAATCACTTGGACTTTTGTTTTCAACAAGAATGAATTCAAATATATAAGAAGAATTAAATATCTCAAATTCTGTTCCATAATAAATAATGTCAATTTTTTGAAGTCTTTCCTTAACACTTGAAGATGTTTAATAATTAAAATGCTTTTATTTATTATGCACCAAGGGACTGAATGTACTGCTGGTGTTTCTCTGGGACAAAAGTAAGCTAAGTGAAGGCAAAAGGTGAGACATTTCAAATCCCTAGCTCAGTCTAGCTCTAAGAATAATATTAAAGTATGGCTAGTTAGGAATGTCTTCTCTTCTATTTAGACCTCAGACACATTTTTAGACTGTTGGTTATTCTTCCTCTGATGTTTATGGAAGCAGTTTGATTTTAATGGAAGTCTGAATTCATTTGAAATTTGAGATTTGGTTAGCAGGGAAATGCACTCTGTTTTTAAAATATTTCTCTTTGTTGATCTAATTTCTAAAATTTAAGTCAATGTAATGAATGTATTGTATATGGAACATAATCAAGGAAAACAGTTTCTAATGTCTTCCATATTTCTCACAGGTTGTGAAGATGAGAAAAGATGTGAAGAAGGCCAGAGTCCTCACTATTCGCAGACTAACCAGACACATCGGGAAATTAAAATCAAAAAAGTCAGTTTTAAATAATAGTGGGTTTTTGTGGTTTATAAATAAGGCACTATTTTAATTGTTTTCACAAAAATTGAAAAATGGGAGAAAAATGTACTACATTTAAAGCTTAAGGCACTAAAACACATATTTGTCTTATTTTAACTTAATTTTAGACTAAAAATACAAACTAAAAGCAGTTTCATAGAGCAGAATTGGGATTACTTTTTTAATGGGATTTAGTGTATTGGAAGGTAATCTGAATCAGTTACAGAACCTTTTACAGCACATCTCAAAGTGTCAGATTTCATGTTTAGATTATTCTGCTGTTGAATTTAAATTGCACCAAATTTAACTACTCACTGTAGTTGTCTTCAGGATTGTGTAGCAAAAAATACTTCATTTGCATAGATATACAGGTCATACTTGATTATTAGTAATTACTAATAATTAATTCTTATACGAACAGCTTAAACAATATATTGTAGATTATGTTTTTAAAGATTACTGGCCTGAAATAATTTAGCACATATCTTAGAGATGGTAGGAGATACGTCTCCTACTGTGTTCATAGTGTAAATTGAGGATACTCTCACAATTTTAGCAAGTTGTCCAAAATAAGAAGCAAATCCAATGAACTTCCGTATTTAAATACTACGGATCTTAAAATAGAATTATATTTGAGACACTGCTGTCACCCATTCTTGATATGAATTGTGGTTTTGTATTTTCTGATACAGTAATTTTTGTTTTTCACAATGTTCTGCTAAATCCTCAGTGTTTTCTCTGCTGTTCAGTACAGCAAAAGCTTTAGGCTATGTTCAACTCTTTGCTAAAATGTTCACTTGCCAATAAGGGATTGTGTTTATGCACCATCCCATCTCCTGGCTTTTTTTTTTTTTGTTTTGCTACTTAGTATTGCTAGAGAGGAAACAAAGTTACTAAACTGAGATTTTTGTTTTTTAAAAAGTAATTATAGACTTCACTTGCAGGGGTTCAGAAGACTTGAAATTAAAGAATCAAAAACGAGTTGAGAGATTAATAGAAGAAATCCATGCCATGAAGGTAATGCAATGTTTAGAGAATTCAATATTAGAGACAACTGTTTTAAGTTTGTTTTCTGAGACTGCGTTACTGAAACTTTAAGTATTTTCAGAGTAAGCTTGAACATTAACACAGCTAGCAAATTGTGAGTATTTGCATTTGTCAAGGTGTTGAACAATTTGAGTCTAAGGCATTCCAGGCCAAACATGAATTTGCTTAGCAGTGTGTGGTGTTCGAAATTTTTACTGTAACAATTAAAGCACAGAATTTGAAGTTCTTGTGCCACTCAGGAGTATGGGGAGGTATTTTGTGTGTCTGACAGTACAGTATCCTCATTGTCTGTCCTGGAAGCTCTGGATATCATGCCATTTGTATTTGGTTCTGTAGTAATTTCAAATTGTAGCTTTAAGGGACTTGAGTCAGATCTTTTTTTAGCGTTCAGCCTTGCTGTTAATTGATGCAATGTTTGTATCTTACTTGTTATAACATCAAGAAAATGCTTCAGAAATTTTATAACTTCATAATGATTTGTGCTGATCTCTCAATTTTAGTTGATACTACATAAAATTATGTGTGGTGAAATGAGTTATAAATTCTAATCATAGGACTTGAGCACAAGTCATGTGTAGGTCATGACAAATGTTTTCTCACAATATGGCTGTTTCAATTATTTCCTTGACAAGTGTTGTTGATAACTGTAGTGATTATATCATTACACTATTATTTTGTGCTATTCTGGGAGCACACAGTATTTTTGTTTGTTTTTAACATTTCTTTCTTTCTTTTCTCAACCTTGCAGAGATCTTAGTCTTCAAAAAAGGCTAATAACAGGAAAGGCTTCATTGACCAATTTAGATGTACTTTGTGCCAAATTGATCAAGTAGAATCAGAGGGATTTTTAGCTTAGTACTTCTAGGAAGTCTTCATAAACCAGCAAAAGGGAAAAGAAAATAGGAAGCACTGCTCAATCACCATGACAGTAATATTGAGGCACTCTGCATTACTGACTTGCCATCAGTCTCAAACTTGGTCTTGTATTTGCTTCTTTTTCTCTCTTTTTTTTTTTTTTAATAATTTGTTTACATTTTTTTTTAATGCCAAGTATGTGTGTCTCAGTTTCTAAGAGAATGATGAAGTGATCAGGTGTGCTGGAGCACTGAGCTCAGAAGCCCATGTTTTTTGATGGGGCTTTTGTGAGTGTTCTTGAGAGGGTTTCACTGCGAGATTTGTTCTGCACACATTTACCAGGAGTCTTTGTTTTGTCCACATTGTGCTTTTCCTGCCAGGATCGGCTCATGCAGACATCTTAAAGCCTGCTTGCACTCAGGACTGTATTGGCCAAGTACATTCAAGCGTTCCTTCAGCTGGCGTGAACACGTACAGGGCTTGTAAATGGTAGCTTTAAGAGGGGCTGTCAGGGGTGGAAAGACTTGTAGTCTAGAAAGCTGAAGGCAAGTTTTGCTCTGAAATAGTTTATGAAAAGGGAGGAGTCCTCAAAGTAAGCATTTGAGAAGGAAGAACTCTCCTGCTTCTTGGGTAGATGCACTTGATTATTTGTAAGTTGAAATTAGTAAATGCACTTGGTTATCTGAAATTTTAAGTGATGTAAGTTGACTTTATTGTTAAAAACAATGCACTGTTATGTTAATATTTAATAGGAAAAAGGTTTGTTTACTTGGAGATTTTTAGACTTCAAAAATGCACAAATTGACACTTACTAGCTTAACAGGATGTTTGTTTCTTAAATGAAAGAAAAACTCCTGTTTCTTATTAATCACTACCTAAAAGGCAGTAGTAGTTTACATATTTTTTTCAATCACTGCTGATTTCTGTACTAACAGAGATTTTTAGAGTTGACATTGAAATATTCCTCATTCACCATGGAAGAAGTAAAAAAGACAGCTTTCACACAAACTAGTAATGTTATTTCAGATGACTGGAAGATTTTATATTGGTGAAATCTCACTCGCAGCAACCTTTGTCTTAAGTTATTGATCATAAAATTCATAAGAAACACGTTCACATAACTAAAATTATTAATTTGAGAATTTTAAGGAAAAATTGGACACAATAGAAATAGAAAGTGATCTGTAAAGTTGCAGTTTAGAGCAACTAAGGTTTGAGTAATTCTAGATTATTTTAACAGTTTTAGTGTGTGGATCTCAAACACATGCTAGAGGAAATTCAAAATCCTTTCAAAATTGATAGATTGTGTGGTGGATATGGCAAATTTTTGTGTTCTGTTAACAGCAAGAAGTTGTCCATTAACTTCTCATTATGTGTTTTATGTAAGAAAAAAATGCCTCTTCTCTCTTAGAGAATGATTAGTCTTGAGGAGCTGCAAACTGCAAAGAGCAGTTCAGTGGAAAAGACAAAAAATCCAACAAAACAATTACAGCAGCCAAAGTGGTTTGGAACCAGAATATGGGTGTTGCACCAGAATCAGATAGTGTGTGTATTTTCAGGACAAAATATTTATTGAAGTGGTAACTTACAACTTCTGGAAATTTTTTTATTGGTTGAAGGCCTGAAGGCTTTCTATAGGTTGAAGAAAATAGCACAGTTTTTTTCTAAGTTCTTCCCAGTTGCCAAAGTCATGGTTGGACACTGGCTAAGCACCAGGCACCCATAAGAAAAGCTATTCACTCATATTCCTCTGCTACAGTTGAGCACCGGAGGCAGAAAGAAAAACTCAAGGCCTCATAGGTTGAGGTAAGGATTAGAAGAAAACATTCCAAGGGCAAAACAGGCTCAAAACTTCAAAAGGTATAAAGAAAAAATTTTTAACATAATTTAAAGAGGTTAATTAGAACTAAAATAAACCTTGAGAACTTTTTCCTCCGTCCAGCCTCTCCTTCTTTCACACTGACAATACAGAGAGACAGGGTGTGGGAGTTTTGATCAGTTTTTCATCTGAAATCTTTCTTTAGTTTGCTTAGGGAGAGTCTCTTCTGCTATGCCATGGGATCCTTCCCACGGGAGACAGTTCTCTGTGAACTTTTCCAGCATGGTGCTAATTTTGATGAGCAGCAGTCCTGCCCAACCTACTCTAATGTGAGTCCCTCCCCCAGGCAAAAGCGTTTTCCCAAACTACATGGTGTGGGTCATATTAGTTCATGGGGTATATGTAAGTCTTTGAAGGATAAGCTGCTCTAGTTTGGAAGCAAGGTTCCTCAGTCTCTGGAAGCAAGGGTCTGTGCACTCTGTTCCGGTTTCCTACTAGACTACAGCTTTTCAGCATGCACCTGCTCCAGCATGAGCACCTTTTCTCACAGGCTGCAAATGGATCTCTGGATCCCCCATGCACTTCCTGAATTACCAGGGAACTGTTGTATTATAGTCCTCACCATAGCTTGCAGAAAAATCTCAGCTCTGATGTTTGGAACACCTCTCCCTTCCTCTGTTCACTGCAACCTTAGTGTTGCCATGTCGTTCTCCTCATGTGTCCTCACCTTTTCCTTTTCTCTGGCTTGGAAGAAAATTGTTGTCTGGAGGTTTGTTTGTTCTCAAGTTCTGTCAATTGAAAAGTTCTCATAGGGTGAAGTTCTCTTTGAACTTCTTTCAAAGAAGTTCTCTTTGCAGCGCTGAAAGGCTGATCTCGCCTGGGCTGTGTGTCAGGGAATTGCTCATTATGCCCCTTGCTGTCAGACACGTGCGCCCACTGGCAGTGTATGGGCTGTGCCAGCTGCTACGATGCTGGCACCATTTGGCACCTCTCTTCATGTGGGGTGCTAAAAAGGAGAAGCCACTGCTGCCACCGCTGCCCTTCTGCCTGCAGCGTGGCTGGCTAAAAGCAGCTAAGCAGGCAGAGTTCCCTGCGAGCTGTGCCGAGATGCCGTGCTGCAGGGCCCCGGCAGCCGCTCACGGCACCGGGGTGGCCCCAGCACCTCCCCACCCCACAGAAGAAGAGGAAGGACTGAGCGTGTTTTTTGCCTTCTTAGATATGTCATTGCAGAGGTGTTACCAACTTCACTAATTGGGTCAACAATATGTCTGTCATTAGAGCCTTCAGGGATTGGCTTTTCTGTGCATAGTAGAAACTTTGTGGAGCTTCTCTCAGAAGATGCTTCTGTGGCTTTCCCCATCCCCACTAAAAGCCATTGTGTTAAACCAATGCACAAAGATGCCTCTTTCTAAACATCAGTCCTTTTTCTTCCATCTTCAAGAACAGACCCAGACCTCCTTTCTCCTTATCATATATCCAGGAAAAAAATAAAAAGAGCCACCTGAAGACTGTTGGCAGCAAAGTCTTCGGAAGGACTTTATGTGTTCTGATGACCTCAGAAGGCGTTATTGGTGGATTCTGTTTTACAGGGAGTTGGGTTCAGTCTTAGGGAAGAAAGACTGAATGTCTGCAACCTTGACACAGTTGTCTGTTTACTGAAGTTTTTAATTCAATGGCTTATGTTTCTCTTACTCAGAAAAAAAATCTAATGGTTTGAAATTCTAATCAGGGACAATTCTTTGCTTTCTTAAGAATTGCGTTTCTCAGTTCAGCTGCCTGTAAACTCGTAAATTTTTTGAGCCTGCAACTCAGTGGAACTTCTGAATAAAACAAATTTGAACTTTCAGTTACAAGATTTTAAATTCTCTTTCTAGATCTTTTCTGTATTTTAACATTCTTTAACTTCTTTTTCTAGTTTGTATCTGGACTAACTACAGTCTGATACAATAGAAAGGACAAAACGCTTACTGTTGCTAGCAGTTGTATTACTAACTCTCTGGGATGCTCTTTTCCTGTCCTCAAGTAAATTCTGAGCAGATAGTGCTGACATAATCACTGTAAACACACTGTTTCCTTGAAGTGAGATGGTATAAGATGCTTTCACTTTTTTTAATAGAGTGCCCATGTCTTTTTTTAATATGCTCTGCATAGTCAAGCATGCACAATTCTGTATATATATTGAAAATCTATGAAGTGTTGGTGCTGGGCTGTGATGAAAAATCTATTGTTACTTGAATTTACAAATAGTATATATTTTATTATTGTTAGAATGACATTTAAATATTTTATTCTCTGTGTTTTCATTGTTAGAACTAAAGAATAAAAAAATCTTAACCAGCAAATACAATTAAAAGTGTCTCAGGCACAACAGTCACATGTAAACACTGTGAGAAATGAAGCAGTTAAAGTTCCAGCTACATGGATGCAGGAACTGGGTCAATTGATTGCAGGAGTTCTCAAAGCTATTGGAATAGTACACTGGTTTTTGAGTTCTTCAGTTTTCATTTTTCCAAAACTGTATAAATATTTATTCCAGAATTCACAAAAGATGGGGGAAAAGAATGGTAGGATCCTTTCTAGACTTCTATGAAATATAAAATTGAGTATACTTACAGATATTTCTTTACTTGTTTGTCAGGCTTGAGGACAATCAAAATGGATTAATGATCCATGGTAGAGTACTACTTTCCATATTTAAGAAGCTGTTATTTTTTGAAAGTTTCTTGACACAAAAATAACAGATTGTCTAGTGATTTCTTAGCAATGTGTATGTTACCTTCAGTTGTTGGAATTTATTGCTGAGGAAAGATCTTGATATAATAGTTGTTTCCTTACCAGGTGCCTAGGTGTACTTTTGCCTTCATATTGCACCAAAATTTTGTCATTATCTTGTCATCATGCAACAAAAATATTGAGATGATATAGCATGATGTTGCTATATCATGTTTGGGGGATGCCCATTGAGAAAATATGGACAAAAGGCAATTTGCAGTGCTTAAAGAAAAAATGCTTTCCATTTGTCAGGAATGAGCAGCAGTTGATTTCAGCCATATTTAAGTGTCTTGGAAAGATATGTTTTCTGTCCTGAAAATTATCACTGGAGAAACAGATTAGTTAATACAATGAGGGATTTTAGTACACTTAAACCACAGTATTTATCACAGAATAATGAATCCAGTACAAGAGATACAGGAAAAATAATGCTTTACATAATTCTTTTAGTTTTATATTCCAGTAAGAAGTTAACAGAAGTAGACTTAAATATAAACTCCATTACTATGGTTTTGAGAGCCAAATTGTTTTATAAAAGTAGAACCTCAGTTTGAAGGTTATTTTCACACTCATTGTCCTTGGAACAACAGTCATTCAATTTCCTGGAAGTTATAGGTGTGGAATAGTGGTGAGGTTGAGGACAGGGCTGGGTAAGTGATGATTTTTGTAGTAGGTCACCTTTAGGTCTTTCTTCTAGTATGGCCTTTTTGCATGTAATTTTTATATCCTAAAATACTAGTCTTTTTTGTAAATCTTTGTATCTGTACTAAGTACTGTCATTTTCTTCTACCAGTATTGTGTTCTTTCTTGGTTAATGGTTCTATCTTCTGTAACCTGACCTTCAGGTAACACCTCGCTGTAAAATTGTCTTAAATCAGAGTGGAAACAAATGCACTTTTTTGCTCTTTTTTTCTCCTGGCATGTGTTTCCTACAGTCTTGCATATTTTCTTTTTAAATAGATAGAAAACATTCATCCTAGTGTTGTAGAATCTTTAATCTTTAAAAGTTTTTGTAAGAGTAATGGGAATTGCTTGAACTTCAGTGTAGTCAGCCTAGGGCAGTTCTTCATGCTTCTCAATAAAAGGCAGAGGCACGGGTGGTTCAGCTTCCACCATGGTGTGGGGCAGATGCCACTTGTAGACGATTTCAGGGAAGGAAGAACGGATAGAACTTAGTTATTCAGCCCTCCTTCAGTGGAGCAGTCCAGATCCTTGCTTTGGTGCAGGTGTCTTTCTATCCATGGTGATGCATTCTTTGACAGTATTGCAGGGCTTGACAGACAGCGTGGGGCTTTGAGTGGCAGATATATCCATGTGTGCATTGGTCAGACAGAGATGCATGAGGAGTCAGGCGCTATTGGAAACACAAAAGTTTGCTGCTTGTGCTCTCAACAGCACATTCTGCTTTGCCAGCAGCAGTTCATGGCTGTTCTGGACAATGTGTGCCTTACTAGGGAGTATTATTTTTGTTAAAAAACTGCGTATTAGTTCAGTGGCTATCTAAAATTATGTTAAAATTGAAGTAAAAGCTCTCCCAAGTAGGGAACACAATCTAAAGACCGCTTAACATAATGGAGAAAAAGATGGTGTGCCCAAACACTGAATGAAACAGGAAATCTACCAAAGGTGAAAGCAAGAACAGACAGCCTGTGATGAATGTAGAAGACACTGTGGTGATGATGTGCAGAGATGATGTTAGTAAATACGAAATTCTGATGGATTTTCAATTAGTGAGGAATGTGAAGCTCTGCCGGAATGGATTTTGTACGTACACTGCAGCAGAAGTAAGGCTAAAGGAAAGTAAGAGTCCACAGCTCAGTGTGGAGCTATGGAAAAAGGTGAGCTATTTAATAATGGGGTTTTTTTAATTTATGAAGAATGAGGAAGAAATGCCTCATCAGGAGCCTACAGGTCTCCTCAATGTACCCACTTTATTTGAATATTCCTACTTACAGCCTTTTCTTGATTCTCAAAATAGTGACAAGGAAGATTAGTATAATCAGTGGCTGAGTTCTGTTATTAATCTTTATAGCATTTCACACTCTTTTCACTGATACATTGCTTCCGTTCATATTTATGGTAAAATGAGAAACTCCATATTTTAAATTCTTAACTGTTTTCCTAAGCTAGTCTCATGGTTGCTTCTCTTGCAGGGTCAAAATATGTTGAATGAGCAATCTCAACATGAGAATACTGTAGAATATGATACTTTGTTTGGTTTTTTTTCCTAGATAGCAAGCATAAAAGAATACTTAAAATTGTAAGAAAAGACCAAAAGAATAATTAGTGTGGGTTCTTGTACTATACAGTTTTAATTTGAAGGAAGAAAATAGCTGACAGCCATTCTTACTGTTTTATTACATTATGATAGCAGAAGTTCTTTGGCTTTTTTAATATACTGAGATACTGTCCTGGATTACATAAAGAAAATGGGTTGCATGTCTTAAAAATAAAAGTCAGTAAAAACATCATCAGCTTCATTTTGAAAACTTTATTGTTGACAAGATACTTGAGTAGAAGCAGCTATTGTAGTTCTTTTCTTATGCATTAGATTCCTTGGTACAAAGTCAAAACAGATCACAAAGGCGGCTTTTTGTTGGATTTGAGACATTTTAAGGAAAATATTAGAGTATGTTCTAAGTGCAGGTTGTCAACTGACTTCAAAATATGGCTTGCAGATGAAGTTTTTTCTAATGAAGTCTTGCATAAGAATTTTACTCTCATTTTTTGTAAGGATGCAGAATAAGACATTTTCATTTTTTGAAAAAATAAGACTTGCAGATGAGACTTCATCTCTTTTCTGAATTCTCTGTATTTCATTGTTTATTTTAAAAAAAGAGGCAACCTTTGCAATAATATTTTTAAAATGCAACTCATATGCCTTTATGTGAAAATGAGTGACAGCAAAAAAACCACTTACTGTTAATCAAAATAAGGACAGAAATGTCAGTTTGTTTCTGTACTCATTTTCAAAATGTTTATGTGTATTCAAAATCGATTTTTTTTTGTACTTTTTTTGTACTTTTTACTTCTTTCATGATCCCAACATGCATTTCACTTTACTTAACCAATTTGGGCCTTTTCTTAAATGTCTCCGTGACTCATGAGAACCTGAAAAAAGAACATTTCTGTAAGTACTTCATACTTCTGCTTTGTATTTTGTTGATCCTATGCTGAGGTATTGTAGTCATTGTGAGATCTCTGAGACAATTTGAATTAACTTCTTGCTGTATACTAGCTGGTCTTTGTACTTAATTTATTCTGGAGAAGTGAAGAGTAGTATCTGCAATCAACAGTGAATCTTCTTAGTATGGTGGATAAATACTAAACTGTCTAAATATCCTTAATCAACTGTTCTTTTTTGTCCTCTTTCTTCTGAAGGAATTTTCCACAGAAATGAGATCTTTTCAAGGGTTTGTAGTGGGAGGGGGAAAGAAATTGGAGATTATTCTAAATATCTTTATAGTCACTTGGAAATTAATTAATTCAGAATGGCAACTGCAGCTGCTATGGGTATTCCAACTGATGCTTTTGTGTGTAAAATCTTATTTCCCCCATAGGTACTTCATGCTTGAAAAAAAAAATGAAGTCTGTTGGGAATGCAATGCTAATGTAAATATGACTTCAGTTCTGGACAGATGTATTGGCACTTTTATTTAAGTGAGGATTTAGTGAACATATAGATCAATAGTAAGAGGTAAAATAATGGTGCCTTTAGGAGATGAAAGTCATGCCTTGCAAATCAGTGGGAGGTCTTTGAAGGAGTAAATACATAGTACATATTTTTGGTTTAGTCTTTATATTGTTTCATACTATGAAAAAAAGCCATTGTCCAGCTTTCACCAAAGCCTCTAGTGGTTTTATGTGGTTTTAGTTTGTTTTGTTTTTTTTCAGTTGTTCCTGAATATGAATTTTCTCCTTTGAGTCATAGAGTTAAACATAGCAAGCGAAAGAGAAGGATAAATGCTTGGCTTTTGTAGTGTTGGAAAGCTAACAGTGGAGTTTTGTGCAGATCAGTGCTGGAAATGATTCAGAAAAAGTGAATGAATGACAGAGCTTGATGATTCCAGAATTTTGAGGTAATGAAGATACTAATACTTAAGACACTGCAGAAGTGATCAGCTGGGCAGCTAAATGACTGAAGAAATTCAATGGTAGTAAATGCTAAGTAGTACTTGTGGTGGTGGTGAGAATTACATTTCCGGTACTTCATTTTTACTGGATTGAAAGAAATTGGCTTTTGACAATATCACTAGGAGGTGGATATCAGAGTTACCATATATATCTATGAAAATACTAGATTGCTCTTCCTTGTCTTCCGACAGAAGACAGTCTGTTCCTATTAAAATTGTTTTACTGTATACTGCATAAATCATCTTTGTGTGTAAAAGCAACCAAATAAAGTAGTAAAAGTATAAAGAAGAGTGTCAAGATTGATAATATATGGCACAGCATCTGCATAAGGTGTAACAAAATCAGAGGATTCTCCAGGATATAAGGTGAACTACTGATGCTGGAGTTCTACACAATTCATGTATTTCTCTTGAATAGATCTTGTGTACCAGTGTTTTTCTGAGGTGGTTTTAACAGCCTGTTTAAAAATCTGCATGTATCAAAACCAAAACTTTTTTTTCTGTTTTGTTACAATCTCTTTGTTCCGCCTTTATTTCTTATCATGGGCAAATCAGGTGGCAGGTTTCTCTTGCTGAAGTTTCAATATCTCTAGGAAAGGACAAAAACTAATTCATTTTTTCCTCCGTGGAGCTTGAAGAAGGGTCTGGAGAAGGAGTAATTCTCCTGGAGACACTGCATACTGCGAAAAGGAATGAAAACAAAAAGTTCTTTTTTTCCTGCACAGTGTCTAATCTTTGAACTCTTATGCCCTCTGGAAGCAGACAAAGAAGTTGTGCATACGAGGTCTGTGTATTCACATGCTTCTGCTTCACGCTGCATCTCTCCTGGTTCTTCTGTCCCCGTTATTTGTTTCTGTTTCTGTCTTGGATTCCAAACCCGACCGTAGCGGGTGAGGGGTTACTACACGGATTGCACCCATTTGCCAGTCACTATCTTGTTCCTGGGAATGCTGTGAGCATCTGTTGCAGCCTTTCGCTGGCTGCCCCGGTGGCACCTTGCCGGTGCTGGGCAGGAGCGGGGCGCCACGCCATGGGAACTCCGCGACCTCTCCTGGACGGTGGTGCTGCCTGCCGTCCGTCCTGCCTGCCGTCCTTACTGCCTTCCTGCCCTCCCTCCTTCCTGCCTGCCGTCCTTCCTGCCTTCGTGCTCACCCACCTTCCTTCCTTCCTTCCGCCACTTCCTTCCGCCACTTCCTTCCTTCCTTCCGCCACTTCCTTCCGCCACTTCCTTCCGCCACTTCCTTCCTTCCGCCACTTCCTTCCTTCCTTCCGCCACTTCCTTCCTTCCGCCACTTCCTTCCTTCCGCCACTTCCTTCCTTCCGCCACTTCCTTCCTTCCTTCCGCCACTTCCTTCCTTCCTTCCGCCACTTCCTTCCGCCACTTCCTTCCGCCACTTCCTTCCTTCTGCCACTTCCTTCCTTCCTTCCTTCCTTCCTTCCTTCCTTCCTTCCTTCCTTCCTTCCTTCCTTCCTTCCTTCCTTCCGCCACTTCCTTCCGCCACTTCCTTCCGCCACTTCCTTCCGCCACTTCCTTCCGCCACTTCCTTCCGCCACTTCCTTCCGCCACTTCCTTCCGCCACTTCCTTCCGCCACTTCCTTCCGCCACTTCCTTCCGCCACTTCCTTCCGCCACTTCCTTCCGCCACTTCCTTCCGCCACTTCCTTCCGCCACTTCCTTCCGCCACTTCCTTCCGCCACTTCCTTCCGCCACTTCCTTCCGCCACTTCCTTCCGCCACTTCCTTCCTTCCGCCACTTCCTTCCGCCACTTCCTTCCTTCCTTCCTTCCTTCCTTCCTTCCTTCCTTCCTTCCTTCCTTCCTTCCGCCACTTCCTTCCGCCACTTCCTTCCGCCACTTCCTTCCGCCACTTCCTTCCGCCACTTCCTTCCGCCACTTCCTTCCGCCACTTCCTTCCGCCACTTCCTTCCGCCACTTCCTTCCTTCCGCCACTTCCTTCCTTCCGCCACTACCTTCCTTCCGCCACTTCCTTCCTTCCTTCCTTCCTTCCTTCCTTCCTTCCTTCCTTCCTTCCTTCCTTCCTTCCTTCCGCCACTTCCTTCCGCCACTTCCTTCCGCCACTTCCTTCCGCCACTTCCTTCCGCCACTTCCTTCCGCCACTTCCTTCCGCCACTTCCTTCCGCCACTTCCTTCCTTCTGCCACTTCCTTCCGCCACCTCCTTCCACCACTTCCTTCCTTCCTTCCGCCACTTCCTTCCGCCACTTCCGCCACTTCCTTCCTTCCTTCCGCCACTTCCTTCCGCCACTTCCTTCCGCCACTTCCTTCCGCCACTTCCTTCCGCCACTTCCTTCCACCACTTCCTTCCTTCCTGCCTTGCCTGGCCGCCTGCCTTCCCACCCGCCTGCCTGCCTGCCCGCCTTCCTTCCTTCCTGCCCACCTTGCCTGCCTGCCCGCCTTCCTTACTGCGCTCCTTCCTGCCTTGCCTTCCCGCTTTGCCTGCCTTGTCTTCCCGCTTTGCCCACCTTGCCTTCCTGCCTTCCCACCTTGCCTGCCCGCCTTGCCTTCCCACCCGCCTGCCTGCCCGCCTTCCTTCCTTCCTTCCTGCGCGCCATCCTTCCTTCCTGCCTTGCCTGCCCACCTTCCTGCTTTCCTGCCCGCCTTCCCGCCTTGCCTTCCCGCCCACCTTCCTGCCTTGCCTTCCCGCCTGCCTTCCCTCCTGCCTGCCCGCCCGCCTTCCCGCCCGCTTTCCTGCCTGCCTGCCTGCCGTGCTCACTACGGCCGTGCTGCTGGCAGCCTCCGCTGCTGCTGGCAGCTGCGCCGAATACCGCGGATAGTAACTCTAAACCCCCGGCACTTCCAGCCAGCGCAGGGCTGCTTGGAAATATGTTAACCCTCAAGTCGCATGTGGTTATTATTTTAATGTTAGGAAAGCTCTGTGGAACAAAGTGTGTCAGTACCATGAAAATGCAGATTGCGTTACAGTGCAAGGGAGCACTGACATTCAGAATGAAGGGATGTTTGAAGAAAAAGAAATATTCAAATAATGATAATTTTTGGCATCATGCTTGCTGTGCTTCTAAGCTTGTTTTACGTCTCTTTTTTGTCATTTTTATATGCTTGTAATTTACTTTCATGATACCTTCTACTTCTGAAATTGTCACAGGATTGCAGACTTGCCAATTGCTTTCTGTATGCTGAGGTGAGAATAGTGACTGCTCTCTGAATGTAACTACTGAATCAGATGTGAACCTCCAAAATGAAACAATTCGTTTAATCTAATTGACAGAACAAAATGCCAAGTTCACAGTGTTCATCTCAGTAGACTGATGTAATTGCTGGCAGTTGACTTGCATACCTCTTGAAATATTAAATTAGTTTATAAACGTGGCAGAAAAGAGTGGCTTATACTTGCCAGATAAAGTTTGGGTATTTTACAAGAGCTCAAACAATTAGCCATGTTAAGTGTTCTTTTGGGGAGTTGTTTTATTCATTTTGTTTTGTTATTAAAGAATGAATAAGCAGTTTTTCCCTCAGCTGCTTGTTCTGCTTTTAGAAGAGCTTATGCACCATAGAAGAATGAAGGCATTTAGCTTGAGGAAGGCAACCATTTGTGCAAAACTGTTTATAAGAATGTGGTGTCAATTGGTTAGATGGGTATTTTTGTAACTTTAATTTTCTAGAAAACAACAAACCCAGAAAACGATAAAATTTTGTATTGTGAAACTTATTAGATGAAAATTCATAGGTTGATGCTGAATTTCACTTGGATCTAAACTGAGACAGCAATACTGTAGACATTTAGTAATGTTTAAAACTGGTGCCAGCAAAAACCTGACACCAGTATAGTTTACAAAAAGAACAATTGCTAGACAAGTTCCCCTTGAAGTACATTCTTAAATTCCCAATGATTAACTGTGATTTTGGAGTTGTTTTGTTTTTGGTTTTGTTTTTGTTTTTTGACTGGTTAGGAATAGTTAATTTGCATCAAAATCAATTGTCCTTTGTTCATCTTAAGTGAGGTGATTCCTAGTCTTCTGATTTTCTTGGGAAGTTGTATTCAGGTAATTTCCTCTAGTGACGTTTTTGGTTTTGTTATTTTAAAATATGAATTAAATTTTACCTTTTTTTTCTTAATCTGTTCTGTGATATCTCTCTCGCAAGTTGTTATTAACCCAACAAGGTTGAAAATTAATGATTTCAAGAAAGATTACTTTTTTGTTTTGAGATGTCTTATGTTAAAATCAAAGATCAGTTAAAGCAACATAAAATTCAGTACAACTTTTGAATATTTTAGGCAGTAGATAAAACACGCAAAGTCATTAAAAATACATTGAATGTCTTTGGTGCATACATCAGGAAAATTAAAAACTGTAGAACCATTTCTTCTTATGCTTTTCTTCCTCTTTGTAATACAGATAGTAGATAAGTTATTAATTAAAAACACTATAATTACTTTTGAATATCATAATAATCTTGAACCCAAGTGATACAGGGTAATGTATTTGAATTATAATTCACTTAACCTGTCTCTTTAATTAGAGAAAGAATGTCTTCATTTCTACTGGATATAACTTCTGTTTTCAGTATAAGG
Source organism: Setophaga petechia (assembly GCA_024362935.1). NCBI lineage: Eukaryota > Metazoa > Chordata > Aves > Passeriformes > Parulidae > Setophaga > Setophaga petechia. Next base: position 34,920,176 of record JANCRA010000004.1, on the reverse strand, counting down.
TGGTACAGAACCAAATCATCCAGTCAGGTCACTGGCAAAAGCTGTGTTGGCTATACTGGTGAAACAAATAAAAAAAATCGATGGAATAATTTTCCTTACTGTGCTCTTGCTTTGCTGTAGTTGTCTGTCCTTTATGGCACAAGTATTTACAGTAAAACTTGACTTCCACAGAAAGCTACATTTCTACATACATATATTTTGGGACTTTTATCAGACTCGCTGCATTGACTTTAAACTTTAGCAAAGGCTAACTTCTTGAAGTTATTTATTAAAAGAATATGTTGTTTCTGAATATGTGCAAACTTCTGAAATAGCATTTATTCAAGTACTATTAGATTTCTATTTGAAATCTGCTAGTACATATATGTCTTTAATAAAGCTTTGAGAATCTTCCACAATATGCAGAGCGTTGTTAGTCGGAAAGACATTCCTACCCCCATTGTTTTATGGCATCTAATTTTCTTAGAATAAAGAGTACATTAGTAATAATGCTGATTTGTTTTGTTTATATTAATTTTGAGTGCACATGTGCCTCAACGAACAGTCTTTACTTTGTCACTGTATTACATGGCGTTAGATAAAAAGGTCTTCCCAAACACTTGCACCCCACAGTGGCTAGTTACTATCATTTATGGTCTTTTACCACACAGTAGAGTCCTGTGTTTTTAAGAAGATTTACATGATAGTGCCACTTAGATTTTGTGTTCTTCTGTAATTTGAAAAGTAAGAATTTATGCCGGTGAGTCACCAAAGAAATCCTGAATATAGCTCCTAGAAATAGATTATTTTATTTTTTTCTTTCTGAAAGGTGTAGGCTCTGGCATAAAGGTGCACAAACATTGAAAATCCTACTCGTTGTCTTGCCAGGAAGAATGGCAAGTCAGACTGAATGAGGCAGAGAGATCTTTTTACCTTAGTGTGAGTAAATTAGGTAAACTAATTTTTTTTTTCCTAAGAACTTTGCAGATGTTTCTGTCTTTCTCAAGTATTAAAAATAAATGGGTTTAATGGCATTTTATTTAAATCCAGCATTAACTGCATCTTAGTAGGCACAGCAAGGCCCTTCCCTATGTGGTATGAGTGGATTGTGGTAACAGAGGGGAGCTAAGTGCTGAAGTTTCCCAGCACATCCTCTGCCCTGAGCCCCAGTGTGGTTCACCCAAGAACTCCAAGAACAAGTCCTGATTTCAGCTGCATGGGCCAGCGAGTCAGCTGACGCTTTCAGGACGAGCAAGTGCAGGTTTCTTCCCCAATAACAGTTAAAAAAAAACTAACAGGAAAGTTTTTAGCATGGAGATGCATAGGTATTTACTAGATTCATGAAGGATTATAGTATTCTTAACAAGTGACTTGGCAATCTTCATAATTTTCTGGACATCAGTCTGCTTCAGACCTGTTGATACAGATGGCGTAACAGCACCATCCTAGACTTCTGTCAAATCAATCTGCCTCTCATGAGACTGTTACTGGCCCCCCCTGGATTCTCACCTGTGGATTGAAAACCTCAGTCCTTTTCAGCAGGAAGCTTCTGATAAATATGTAGTGCTTTCACACCCACAGATGTGCCTGCTGCAAAAGGAGGCAATGGTAGGTCTTTTTAGAATTGCTTTAGAAATGCAATGAATGCAACATCTTAATGATTATCCAGTCTGTTTCTTTACACCAAGTAGAATAAATTGAGCAATTGAACCATTTGGACCTTCTCACGTTGTCATTTGGCTGGAAGAATAATTTTTTACTTGGAACTGTCACAGTCAGCAAAGCAGGAGATCATTAAAACAAAAGTGTGTTCTTAGGTGAAAAATGCTTTACTGTAGAAGGTGCAGTTGCAAACAAGTAGCAAGTACAGTGTTCTGAGTTTACCTATCCTCAGAGTACAGTTAGGGAAATTTGGGAAAAATCAGCAGGCCTCTCTGGAAGGATTTTATGTAATTTACAGGTGATGGATAAAGATGAGAGTGACCTGGATTGCCTGGATTCCATTGAGGAAAAAACTAAAGCCAAATGGAAGATGAAATTTCCAGGGCTAAGGGTAGAGACTCTTTGTCTGGGATCAGACTTCTCTTCTTCTGTGCGATATTACCAAGAAAGATACTGCCTCCCATTTTATTCCTGTTTTAAAAGTTATAGTTAAAAATGAGAGCAAATACAAAAGATTCTTAGAGACCTTACATATCTTTAAACTTTTATTCTGTAGATGAAGTTCAGGATATCTAATTATTCAGAAGAGAGACTGAGAGGTGTTTTCCTAATAGTTTATAAACACTGGCAGTAAGTCAAGCATCTACTTGAAAATGCTTAGCTTTGTCTGTGAGAAAATTACATAGAGATATAGGGATTTTATAATAAAGCAGGTAAGTCAGTGTAGCACTGATTTGTTTAATTAACTTGCTTCCAAGCTTAAGCCACACTTAACTAGACTATGTCATATTTTACTTACCAGATCAATTTTTTTTTAATTCTGTTTATTAATTTTATCTAAATTCTTATTCTGGTAGTACTTTTCATCTTGGTTGTACATCTAGTAAAATGGGGACTTCGGGAGATAGAGGTTTGGGATTTATTTATTTTCTTTTTTTATATAGGCAGAGTGCCATTTACTTTGGTGTGGTGGTCCATTAATGTGACTGAAAATGGAAATTCTTGTGTGTGTATTTAGGTCACAGCTACTGACAAGGGATTTGGATTTATAAACTGCTAGGGGAAGAAGATATTATTTTTCTTCATAATCAGTTTGATAATAGTCAGTTACAGCACTGCATTTCTGGAAAACATGCCTTCCTAACTTAAAAAAAAAATCTGCTTTTATAATGGATTTAGTTCCTTTTTGGAAGCTGGATAAACTTTCAGATGAGACATTGCTGATTTATTTCACTACTTTGAAGATATCCCATTTTTGTGTATTTTTATAATGGTAATACTTACCCCTAAGTCTAAGACTACTTTTGTTCTGAATAACTAAAATACTGAACTTCTAAAGACTTAGGGGAGCAAATTTGTTATGAAAAGAAGACATATTAAATTGTAGGTGAAAAAAAAAAAGCCTAAAAAGTGTTCTGGAATTTCTTTTTTTATACCTTTCTCCTCACTAAGCAACCTAGAAAAATGATGAAAAGCAGCAAAATTAGACTGAATACTCTGGAAAATATAAGAAACTTTGTGAGGAAGTAGTCTCAGGTCTAAGAGTAAAGATTATGGTTATGTTTTAAAAGCTGAAAGTGTATTAAATGGGTAGCAAACTATAGCTGAGATTTCACCAGAAATATGACTTTTGGTAAAGGTGTTCTATTTCTATATACCTTGATTATATTAGTTATTTTTTGTAGAAGTTTCAGCATTTTATGATGAAAATTATCTTTTCATATGGAAGGGTCTAAAACTTGCACAGCTAAGAAAATGGGAAAAAATAATTATGAAAAGTAATGGATTTTATTATAAAGGTAAACAAAAAATACTAGTCAAAACAAAATTGAAATTGTGTCTTTTTAGTAGTCTGAGGACTCTTAAATTGCTTCCACAGGCCACTGGCAGCCTGGGGTTTTTTCCTGAGTTATCTAAAACTGCCTGAGACAGCATAACTGGGAATACATTTTGTGTGAAAAATCTTGCATTTCTGAGATGTGTTGAAGCCTCGTTTGACAGCAAGCTTTTTTGCTTTTGCTGTCTTCCAGATACTATTCAATAAATTACATTTCCATACCTTTTAGGTTAGAACCTCTGTCTTACTCAGTATCACTTGGATAAAGTGTCATCTGAGCAGCCACAATCAATATAAGCATAAAGTCTTATTTTCACATACCATTTACACTTGAAATACTTCTCTTCAACATAGTCTTGTCTTTCTGTGTAAGACAGTTATGGTCTATTAAAAAAAAAAAAAATCTCCCAACATTGCCATTCTAAGTTTCTGTAAGTACTGGGGTGAGCTTGCTGCCTCCATACTCTGTTCAGAGATGATTGCCTGGCCCGCAACTACTTCTTCTTATGCCCCAGTTCTCATTTTTCCCAGCCCTGGACAGCCTTTGCCCACCCATAGTTACTTTTTCCACAAATTTGGTGTTTCACTGTAACTTTGTATGCAATGTTGGCTTCTTGTGCTATTAATAGTTCAGTTACCTTAGTACCTTGCAAGATGTCCACCCCTGAGTCTGCCCTGTATTCCACCTTTCCATGGAGCTTGTCTGGTTTTTGTGTAACTTTGCTGTGATGGTCTGTACAGCCACTCTGCAGCTTCTTGCATTGTCTGTCACATCCAGCAGTTTTCTTATGTCCAGTAGTTTTTCACACCCTGTTTATTTATCTTAATATCAGGCCAAGGCCTGGTCATCTGCCTGCAGCCAGGATCCAAGTGGCTGAAAGGTCAGTTCTCCTGACAGTGCTCCACTCCTCACTGGAGCAGCTGCCTGGGCCACGAATGACTGAAGGAGCATCAGTCCCAACACTGTTGGAGAAATTGAGTCAGGCTGGTCCTACTGCTGCCACGCCTTTGTCAACTCTTCCCAGTGTCATCTTGACATTTTTTTCTTTTCTTACCTGTTTGTAATTTCACCTCTTTGTCCCCTGCCTGCAAGTGCTGTAAGGACTAGGTGCCAGCTGCTGGGGGTATGTGGCAAGCAGCAGGAGTCAGGGCAGGAGTGTAGGTGCCCCAAGCCTGTGGTGTCAGGAGCAGTGGGTGGGGGTGTCAGCTCCAGGCACAGGGGCAGTCCACATCTGGACTGGGCTGCTGTTCACAGGCTGTGCCTGTGCTACTGCTGATGGGACAGGCTGACTGTCTAATATTCATGTGCTTTGACCCCACATGTGAGGCATGTGCAGTTCACTAGCAAAACTCAAATTGGGGTAGCAGTGTGTGGGACAGGGACTTTTACAAGTGTGTGTAGTGATAGGACATGGGGTAATAGGTTTAAACTGAGATGGGTTAGGATTGGGTAGTAATAAATTCCTTACTGTGAGAGTGGTGAGGCGCTGGCACATGTTACCCAAAGCTGTGGATGCCCCATCCCTGGGAATGTTCAAGGCCAGGTTGGGCGGGACCCTGAGCAACCCTGTCTAGTGGAAGGGTGCCCATGGTGGGGGTTGGAACTAGAGGATCTTTAAGGCCCCTTCTAACCATTCTGTGTTTCTGTGGTTCTGTGATCTGGGAAGGGGTGTCAGGTGGCCAGAGGGCCCTTGCTGGTGCCTGTAAGGTGAGTGTGTGCATCTACCTGCTGGTGAGTTGACACCAGCCAGCAAATGGGAGACCCATGAGAGGGACACAAGAACTATGGGTTAGGGGCATCCATTTATAACATCCCTTAACACAATTGTAAAAACGGTTCCATAATAGATGTTCCACACTAAGATTTTCCTTGTGAGTCAGGTGCATCTCCAAGCTGAGAAAACAGTACTGAGAAAAATACCACTATTTCTTTTTTCTGTTTTATTGTCTGCTGCTGACCATTAACAGAGACAGAATAAATATGTGTTTATTACAGTAACTTGACTCATGTGGCTGCATTTACAAAACCAAACAATATTCTTCTGTGGAAGAATGTTTAAGTCAAAAATGCTTAGTTTGCCTTAAGTCTAGGAGAACTGAAGGACATCATTTATAAAGTTGGGGATTTAAGCCTGAACAGAAGGTTCTTGGCCTCATTTTGTATCCTAGGCATTTTAGTGTGGCTTTAATGACTTCACATTCCAAAGTGTAATTAATTCTCCAGTATTATTCATGATTCTACAATGTCTTGGGAACTCTGCAATATTGTCATATCAAAATTAAACTTCTGACATTCTCATGGAGGGATCACTGACATTTGTCTGCCTCTGCTCTGAACCCTGTTGCAGCATTTAAATCCTAAGAAGACAGGAAATAAGCAGTTTTATTTGGGATGAAGATCACAGGAATTATCTTTTTTTTTGTGTTTTTGTTCTTTTTTTTATAAACCAACAGCTTGATTTAATGGATAATATTGAGTTGCAGAGCTTCGTTTGTAACTCCTAACCTCCTATGTGACAGTAAGCACGTCACTTAACCAACGTGTCCTACTTTCACCATCTGTGAAACACTTTGGAAAGTCATGGAAAACTGAATCATAGGTCTTTTCCATCTCTATTAGGTCATCCAACTGTTCATCTGCCAGTAGAAGATTGTTTCCTACATCCACCAGTGTTTTTCCAGTGAGGATCCTGTCCTCTAAGTGATTGGGCTTCCACTAGTACCTTTGGGAGATGATTTTGCAGAGTTCTAGATCTCATTGTCAGGAAACTCTTCTGACATTCACAAAAAGAGATTTTGTTGTTGTTGTTGTTGTTAATTTAATTGAGTTCTATTACTTTTTTCCCATTAGTAGTTAATTGCTTACAGTTTTAAGTCATACACAATTAATGATAATTAAATAGATAAATTGCAAGTGTCTGTAAAGTATCTTGTCTATACAGATAGAACAAAAACATAAGGTTTTGAGATGCAAGGTATGACCTTCCATAAGAAGGTAAGCTACTTGGTTTTTCCTGAAATCATGTGTAAGGAAGCGTACTGGCTGCTCCAGATTTACAGCAGAAAAGGGATAGAATATGGAACTTTACAGTGGAGTTAAAATGAAGGTATTGGAATAGGTTTCAAGAATGCTTAAGCAGGGAAAGAAAGAAATTTAAAAATACAATGTAGTTGTTGAACATGAAAGCTATCAGAAGAACTAAATTACTTTGTAGAGAATTTTAACTTTTCAAAATGTGTGGACGTTATTTGAGTCTGGCATAAGAATAGTTAAACTGCTTTTAAAATGGCTATATGGGAAACAACTGGTATGTAAGATATCTTTTTGTTGCACTGCTGTAGGAGGAAAATAATGTTCAATTCATTCATTTGATGAGGTTAATAGAGCATTTTGTAATACAGCCTACATAAAGCATCTGTCTTAAAATAGCAAGAAATCTGTCATGGGGGCATGTTTGGTAAAATATTCAGCTTTTTACAAAACCCACTTGTCCAGGATTTTCATTCCTATATTTCAGCTGTCAATGCAAATGCTTAAGTCCAGGAATGCAAACTTCATGTTCAGTCACTCTCTTTAGATAAAAAATAGTATTTTTTTCATCTCAGCTTCATTTTCATTGTCTTTAACTTATATATTCATGTACATTGATAAGATGTACCTTCATCAGAAGATAAGTTGGGAATTTAAGGCCTTGCAAAGTTTATTTGTAGTACAACAATATGGGCAATATTTCTGCAAATAAAACCACCCATCCTACATACATTGCTGTGGAAAAATCCGTCTTGCCTTCAGCACTGGTATATATAGTCAGATTAGGTATAAGGCAGTGTTTTGAAAAGGTCAATCAGTATAAATGTAGTGTTTATATACACACCAAAAAATTCTCCACGTAATGAACTGGTTTTCTTCCTTTAAGAGATTAGGGAGGTGCCATGATTAGAATGTTTATAAGGAAGGTGAACCTTAGACTTCATATAATCTGATCATAAGAAGAATAAACTTATCTTTCATCTACAGGAAATAAAACCAGATGAAGTTACCAGACTTGCTCTTAGGACAGAAGTTAATTTTGAAAGTGTCTGCAAAAAGGTAAGACTTGCTGGTTTTTGTTTTTCTTCCCTTGCTTCTCTCAGTGTGAAAAGGTGCATGTGTGGGAGCAAGTACATGGTTTGACACAATGTGTTCTGTTTGTTGTGTTGTATCTTCATTGTAGATCTTCCTTTTCTGCGGAGGTTTATCCTCTGGGACATATCTACAGAAAAATTAATAGCTATCTAGTATGAATTGTCATTAGTTGGGTGGGCTAGTCCATAGTAATTAGAACAGAATACCAGGAAGCATAGTAGTGATTTCTTAGTCTTTATAAATAGATTTGTTTTGTTTATATAGTATATATACATGATATAGTATAAATTCATTTTCAATTAGTATAAATAATCTAAGTAAGCTTACAGCAACAGTTGGGAAAAGGCACTTTTAAATACTTTTAAATGCAGAGAGAAGTTTCCATGTGTAAACAAAACAGAACAAACATTAATTTGAAATAAAGGTGGAATTCTAATACCCCTGTAGCTCATTCATTTCTGTGTAATGTTTCTCTTGAAGCCTGCTGATGGTACAATATCAAATATTAACAGCCTAACTAGAGATGTCATAAGAGATTAAATGAAGACACAGAAGTGCGAAGACACGCGTTGAAATAAGCAGCTGAGGCCAAGAGCAGTCCTCTTTCAAAGAGCATGTTACATTTTTGATGCAAGAAAGCAATTCTGAGTTTAAAAATGTCAGTGCATGAAGTTTTATGGGTTTTTCCACTTTATCCTTAATTCCTATGGGTGGTCATTGAGGAAGGCTGACGCTTGAAATGTTTATGGTACACAGGATAAGTTTTAATGTAGAATTGGGTCATTTACTCCTGTAATGGCATCATTAGTTTGTAATTTAACTCTGCTGTTGCATATTACAGTCGTGTGATGTAGTTCAGTTATTAGCATAGTGTGCAGCAAATTTTTCAATGTTTTATGTCAGCAAAATCAAGTTAATAGAAAAATATGACAGGAATTAGGTATTTCTGGAGAAGTGTTTGGGTAGAAGCATCCTAACTGTTTTTCCTTCACTTAATGATAGAAGGGAGTAAGGAAAAGGTCACAGATACACTGGCACGAAGCTAAAAAGCATTCTTCTTTTAAATTTATTCGACCAGGATTTTCCAGTGTGAAGATGAAGCAGTCAGAAACTGCTTACTGTGATATTAGAATTGGGGCAGACACGAAGATTATGAATGTGTGAGGACACATGTAGAGGGATTTTATTCTTGAAGAGGGATGCTGAATTCAGTGACATTTTGTCATTTAACTGTAGGAGATTCTTCTGCCAAGATTTCAAATTCATCAGGTTTATACTGATTTCATAAAGTGAACGAGCACCAAAATGAAATTATTGATGCTATTTAGTAAGGGAGTTTGTAGGTTCACAGTTGGAATTTTATTTTCTTAGGTGACAATTTTATTGAAAAGAATGCTGAAGGAATTTAATTATTCTTATTTTCTATATATTTTTATATATTCATTATTTTTATATATTCTATATATTTTTATATATTCATTATTTATTTATACATCAGTCATGACTGATGGACTGTTTCTCATATTTACTTAAGTCTTAAAATAAGCTTTAATTCTTTAGCTTTAATTAAGCTTTAATTAGCTCTAATTCTTGAAAATGTATATGCATGGAGTTGTTTCAGGGTTTTGATATGTTGTTTATTCTGCTACTTTCTGCTGGTGGCCCAGTTTTTCCAGGGAATGGAAGTCTGTTAATTTCACAGTTTTAGTGGATGTAACTTACATTTCAAATCAAACTGATGAATAGACACTGATCCTTTTTATAATCCATAGAGGGTTTTAACCTCCTTGCAGTAGAAGAATATGTACAATATATATCATAACTTCACTGGTTGCTTTTGGTTGACCATAACATATCCCCAACCAAAGAAGACATCCCTTCTGTGCTTAAACAGAAGTTAATTCTCCAGTATTTTATTTCTTATTTTTCCACAGTTAGTCATTAAACACATAATAAAAAATGTTGTTTTCTATCCTTAGCAATATTCTGTAGTCTCATGAAATACAGACCACATTGTTTACCTTTTCATTAACTTGAGTTTCAAAATATTTGAAGGAAAACATCCTGTGGCTGTTTTCATTTTCAGAATAGGTTTGTTTTCATTGACAAAAGGCAATCTGCTTTTAATTCACTGTGGAATGCCGAATATTAGTTTTACATAGTGGTCATGTAGTCAAGATACTTTTTTAATTGCTCCTGCTCACTGAGTTTTTATGTTCCATTGCTGTTTCCCAAACTTTTTCAGAATAAGTTAAGCATACTTTTCTGTTTAAAAAGGGTTTGCATATATTTCAGTCAAGTACAATGAAATTCTGCTAGGTGTTTAGCAGGTGGCAGTTCACTGGGAGCTCCTGTGATTTCTATTTCAATATGGTTGTATTGATAATAAGCAGATCAGATTTATCGAGTTGCAGGGGGTGTTGGCAAGAGTCACCAGCCCCATGACACAAGACTTTTTATAAAAGCATTACAAGAAGCAGCTGGTAAACAATTCTTTGTGTATGTCTGCTGAAATATTTTAATCAATTTGAATATTTCTGCAGGTAGCACCATTGTTACCAACAGATGATAAATCCTATTGTAAAAATTGGATTTTTACAGTACAAAATGAGGCACTCTCCCATCCCACATCATGTCAATCCAAAACTCCTCCACATGAGAACACCTTCTCTTAGCCCTCCATATAATTCCCATAATGCTTCTAATCATCAAACCTGAGCTAAATCTCCAGTATCCCCATATGCAAGTATAGTTTCAACCAAAACATTAGACCACACTCTAAAAATATTCTTACCTGCTGAGGAGAGGTAAAACCAACGAGAACTGCTAACTCTTGTATCTGTAAAAATTGTAATAAATGTTACCATGCAACTTTGACTAGGCTTTATATTGTTGGTTCTATTTACAGCTATTGAAGAACAGGTCCTGTATTTTGTAGATTTTCTTCAAGTCCTCATGCACTTTTTGTACCAAGTTGTGCATTGTCTGTCACAAATATATTTGACAGACATTAGTAAAATTAGAAAAACATGTCATAGAGCTCATATTTTAAACTCATATTTGCAGCTGAACTGTTGCACTCAGCATATATTCCTGCAGTGTATGGGAAGCTTGATTCATCAGTGTTGTGCTTCAGGACACTGATGTTATAAATTGGAAGCTAATCCTAATATTGCTCTTCATTACAAGCCGAGCACTGGCAATGTCTTAACTGTTATCTTCAACTTGTTGCTAACAGAGATTTAGGGTAGTTCAGATAGGTGAAGATAGGCAGGATAAATAAGTTAATATGAATTAATGTTTTTTATTACAAAGTTATGTTTAAAATCTGGGCTGTTTCCTTAAGAAAAGAGGATGTTGGTCCACCTGCAAACACCTTCATCATAACCACGGTTGGTTTTGCTGCCTTTGCTAACAGATGTTGACTAACTTACTGTAGCGTCTCATTTAGCGTTTCTTCCAGTCTTTGGTGTATAGCACATAAGGAAGAAATGTGTTTTAAACACTAGAGAGTGACAGAATTCCAGCATAATGGAACTGTGCTTACAAGCAGTGAAATGTCATCTTGCCTTAAGTCAAAATACTTATTATTTTTTGTAAAGAATAAACTCTATGTGTTTCAAAATTCAGCAACAGTCTGATTTGGAGAGCAGGGTTGAAACAGAAATTAACTATTGTATTATACATTGAGTGTAGAATAGAGTACCAGTATACATTATGATAGAGATTGGATTGAGCATGTGCTTCTGACTTGGAAAAAAGCATTCACAGATCATAAATACCACCTATATTTTTTGCCACCAGATGCAATATTCACATAACAGTAATATTCCCTTCTTTTACACTGATCTTTAATCTGTGGTCCTTGAGAAGAATGTCACCTTTTATTATTAAGTCTTGTATTTCCACGCATTGCTCAAATCCTGTTGTGTTTGAATCATGCAGATGCTTGTCTGCAAAGAGGATTCTGCACAGCAAATACTGAGTGTATTATGATCCTCAGACCTCTTTTGGGGCCACATCTCAAGATTACTGAAAAGCTTGCCGCAGTTTCTAAATATGTTTAAAAAAATTTGTAGGCCAGAAATGTAAGTCATTAGTAGCTTTTTTTTTTCTCCTAATTTAAGTTCTGGCAAGCTTGTTTTGGATTGCTTCATGTACAGGAACCAACTTTGTCTTGTTTGGAATTAAAAAGGAATTCAAAGGCTTTAGAAATAGGATCTCAGGCAGCTCGTGAAAAGCCGTAGGAGACATGCCAGGGTTTAACTGAGCAACTGGGTACACAGTGTGAGTTTGGTCATTTAAAATCTAAGCTGCCTGATGAGGACGACTCGGCTTAACATGATTTTGGAGGGTTGACATTAGTGCTGTGTGTCTTCTGGTGCAGATATTTTTAACAGATGCCTAAAGATATAGTACATTTAGAAGTTCTGGGGTTGAGTGCATTTGTACCTATATGGCTTAAATGGACTTGGGATGGGGGAACGAACCAAAGTACTAACAGTAATATGAAAGGGTTTTCTGTGATTTATCAAACAAGACATTGACTTATTCACATGTCAGAAGACCATTTCTGTTTCACCTCCCAAACTTCTCCTTGAATTCACTCAGTCTCTGGTGTGGGCTAAGGAAGTCCTTGGGCAACAAGGGCATGAGAAGAGGTTAGAAAGGTGTTTCTGCCCAGGACAGACAGGAAGAAGAATGACAAAGTTATAGGGCTAAATATGTATTAATTGTATTTCTTTCAGAAGTATGTTTCAAGCTCATTATCAAAATAGCATTTGTCAGATTCATGTCCTTTTTAAATTACCCATGTGATGGCCTGAGATTAGTCTATCAATTCACAACCTCTCTGTCATTAGTAAACAAAGAGCGAGCAAGGGTGGAGTAGTCACAATACTAGTTTTGTTCTTTTTAGATTTACATTGAAAATGTTTTTCACACCAACAGTATGTGAAAGGCAGTTTATGAAAGGCTGCTAGCTTTGAGGCTTTAATTAGCAGTGGGTAATTAATTGAAGCACCAGGTGTCCCAGAATAACTCACTAGATGGATACAAGCCATCATTCTTGCTGAAGGAATACACGAGACTTTGTTCTACTAAATACAATTATTTACTAAGGAAATTTCAAAATTAATACTCTTGTACTTTTGAACTTTGTGGCAGGATAAGAAATATCTAAGTTCTGAATCAGGTAGAATTTTTGATTAAACACATCTACATCTATAGAGGAACAGTCGTATCTGTATTTCTTAATTTTGAAAAGTAGAAAGGTTTCTCTCTCATATGATAATCCTAAATGTATGATTGTGATCTTTGCCTTCATTTATTTTAAAAATGTACTTCCTAGTTGAAAATATCTAAACAAACCCCTCTGCATGTACTGTAGATTTAATCTGAGGAAATGTACTAAATTATAAAAAGGGCCCCTAAAAAGGGTCTCCTGCATTTTAATTGGAGACTTCCTGCTAGCTTCAGAGGCTTTGGGTCAGACACAGCATAATCACTGTCGTTCGTTTAGTGTTCAGAGGATTTTTCCACAACTTCTCTTCTCCTCCCCCAGCCCTCCTGAAGAATTCTGCTCATGACACAAACATACTAATTAGTCTAGATGTTATTATTGATATAAAACTTCTGTTTCTGTTGTTAGTGCCTTTAATGGTAGATTCTTATGTACATGGATTTTTAACATTGCTTATGGAAATATTTTGTTTGCAGTACATAAACCATAAGGACAAGATTACTGGATGAATCAATTTTCTTTGTAATACTGATGTGATAGTCCATTAGCGTTGTATAATATGCTTATCATTAATACGTTGCTGTTTTGTGGTTTGATTTTGGCTATGTGGGGGCAAATGGCTGGTGGTTTTGGGGAACCCATGAAAAACTTGATTCTCCTTTTTATCTAAATTTTGGTTGTTACACACTGATAATTTAATAGCCTACCTGGATTTCATAGGTAATCTCCATCTCACTCAATCCCCCCTTCCCTGTAAGTATTAAGTATTGGAAATGTTGTTATCTTATTTCCTTTTGCTCCAGAAGTACATGGTTGTTTCTATTCTCCAACAGAGTGTTTATGCTGAAAATAGTAAAATAATAATAGTCAATTTATTTTCCTACATGTTAAAATGTTACTATCCCATCTTTTTTCAGTATAAAACAAGAGATACTAATTTGCATATTAGACACCAGATAGACTTTTATCTCTGTAATAGATGCATCTGTCAACATGTTATATTTTTTGGAAATATGCTGCATTCATTTAATGTTACAATTTCCTGCATCACAGCCTAAGATAATTGTCTTTATGCTGGGCATCACTGTTACAGAGTTTAATTCTTTTTGTCCTGAGTATTTGAAGTTTCAATGGAAGTTACACTAAATGTATGAAGCCACAGTTTCCTGAGAATTTTCCATGTCAGACACCAGATGTTAGTCTTAAACAGGAATGTTTGTGATCTTCTGAAGACCACTGATGAAGTGAAGAATTCTGCATTCATTGATGAATATCACATTCAGGTGTAAATACTTTCTCTGTGCAACTGATTGTTCTTTATTTTCTTTTCCTGAAAGTTTCTCATCTTTCAAATTTGATCACTTGAACTCAAAGCTGTTTAGCATGGCCTTTATATATACCAGGCTGTATTTTAGAGCCTAGAATCCATTACTGTGGCTGCAACTGAAATTTCATGTCAGTATAAATGAAGTCTGCCAGTTTTTGACAAATCTCTCTGCAGTCTTTTTCCCACCTACTTTGCTTTGCAATTGTCCATATATCTCCTAGCCTAGCTAATATCAATCCCTCCCCAGGCTTCCAGTGGGAGAGTACAGAGTTGTGCTAGGTTCTGTCTATGTCACTCCCACCTTATCCATCTTCTCCAGTTGCTCCTTCACATCCAAACTAGGCTGTCATACACACTCCACTGTAGTGCCACTCTTTGAGAACAAGGAGGTAGGCTAGACCAGAGCTAGCATTGTCTTCAACATCAGAGTAACAATTGCAATGAGCTTTGATTGCAAACAGCTTTGATTTTGTTCATTCTGGAAGGAGTCTTCTTTTAAAGTTCACTATTGAAATAAGTTGCTAGTAACTTTGGCAGTGTTTCACAGAGATATTGTTTATCTCTGCCACAAAAGGACTGTCTCCTTTTAGATTTTAAATTGCTAGTCCAAGAATCTTTCTACCACTCATTTGCATTCCTGTGAGGCTGTATTTCTTAATTTTGTTGCCTGGTTGAACAGGTCAAGTTTGCTAAAATACAGTCTTTTCCCTAGACTCAGAAGTGGTGTGATTGCCTTTGATTTGAATGTGCTCATTTCACTTACTTGATGTGCCAGACCAGAATGTGGGCAGGCATATCATAGTTAGTAAAGCTCAGTGGAAGTTGGTTCACATTTTTGTGAGTGAGACTTGGCTTGGATCCCCAGGTAATTCAAACGAAATGAATATGCTTGTGAGGGTATAATGGATGAAAAGCAGGGTGGGAGGAGCAGTGTTGTTAGAGTCAGATATGCCTGTGGCAGTGGTGTTGTGATGCATGATGCTGCACATATTCATGGCTGTACTTCTTCAGTCACAGAAAGTTTTGTGTTACAGCACTCACAAAAGACAAGCAACTCACAACTTTCATTCCTATTTTAAATGAGAATTTGAGTGATGTGTGATCAGTATCTATCTGGATATGAGCTGTTGTAAGAATAATAGGGGAGAATTTTAGAAGTAGTCTTGTTTCTATACTTTCCTTGAAGAAAATACAGGAAAAGTGGCATAAAAAGAGGTTCTCAGGGTATTGTGGTTGATTTGGCAACTGTTTGGTTTGGTTTGGTTTTTGTTGTTTTGGTGGGTTTTGGGTTTGGGTTTTTGTTTTTTGTTTTAAATAAAGGAAGGCCAAGTTACTGATGGCCACAATCTCCTTCTCCAGAATATTTCCCAGACTTGCATGCAATGCCTATGAGGCAGAATATCAGTGCCTAGACAAGTGCATGGTATAAAAATGAGACACTTTTTGTAGTATGTTTGGGGCCAGGAAAGTCTGACATGAAAGATGACCTGCAGCATAGTCATTATTGCGCTGGGTTGTCAGCAGTAAAAATTTTAAAGGACATAAAGGAATGTTTAAAAGCACAGGGAAGGTTATGTGCATGGAGGAACATCAAACTAACAGTGATGTGACACACTGGGAACATGGGTCTGCTTTTGGGGATGTCTCTTACAGGCCAAGGACAGAACAGCTTGATCCAACAAGTAATGAAGGTAAATCAGACTGACTACAGTGACAGTTGATTGACACCTCCAATACTAAGGCACAGGGAAAGAGTGTAAATTATGAATGCTTCAGTATTAACCCTTGCACTGAAAACAATAATGGCAGAGAACTAGAATTCCTGACATGTATCATCTTCACATAATATAGATGCCCTCTTCCACCACATCTTCAAGATACTTAATGCAATTTACCATCTTTACAGGGATAATGAGGTGTGATGTACATGCATGAGAGTGGTACTTTTCTGTGAAACACTGTAGTTTTACAGCTCAAAGGTAGTACCAGAAAAAAAAAGCACTCAGAAGTGTTTATAGTGAAAGTTCCAACTGTGACAAAAGTTTGATACCATTTATGTACTACAGGCCCCAGTGAGAATGGTAAAGCTGAACAGAAAATGTTCAATGAAACTAGAGAAGCTACAAATTCAGGACAGATGATAAGAGCGGGTGTTTTCAGTTATGCTCAATCCTTTTGAATACTAAAGAGAGAATCTTTACATTGTGTATTTTATGTATCTATAGGTACAGTAATCGGTTTGTAAAGTTGATCCACATGAAGGGGCAGGGAGATGGATTTGTGCAATCAAATGACAAAGGAAAATGTTTCCTCTGTCTTGCCATCTATCTCAAAATCCTCTGGGAATAGATACTCATTGAGCAATTTCAACCAAGCTTCCTGTAGCTTGTTTTAAGAGATTTAACTTCCAGCAGGAAGGCTTTTTTTGTTTTTGTGAATGTGAGAAATCAGTGAACCCTGGAGGGGAAAATGGCCATAGTTTATTTTGTCTTGGTCTTGCTTTGAGAAGCACGATAGAGTTGGGACTCCATGATAGTGTGCCAAGTGAATGCACTCCTGTCTAGAAGAAAAGTGCAAGGAGACCACATAAGGTAGAATTTACATGAGTCTAAACATTATTTTGGTTACTTGCTTAGAGAATTTAAAGTGTTAAGATGTCTTCAATGTTATATAAGCATGTGTCATTACTTATGTTAAAGACTAACAGTTCCTTGTGCATTATTAACTGGAAAAACTCTTTCTGTATATTTGCTTTGTCCTGTGACTCAGAATTGCATTGCAAAATCAAAAAAAAAAATCTGACATTCCTGATATTTCTGAAAATGAAAACCAGCTGCTGGTGTCTTATACTACTTTTATTTTTACAAATAAAACTCTATCAGTTTTTCATTATGTATATAATGTAAAAATAAAGTACATTTTTCGGATTTGTTCCCATCTCTGCTCTCTAGGTAAGTTTTTAAAATGCCCAACTAAGTACTAAGAAATTGATACTTTAGAAAAATCACAAAAGTAAAACAAAAGTTATGGAATTAAGCAGGCTGTTCCAGCTCATTATGAATCAATCTGCTGTTAACCCTGGAAAACTAGGAAGAAAAGTGCTAGAGCCACCATTGCCTGAAACTGTAGATGGTATTCCTGAATTATTGGAATTCTTTTTTAAAAAAAGTCTCATGTATTGGGATGCCAATGAACATAGCTGCTAAGACCATCCATGTGAAAAGGTTTTATCTTGGTAAAATGATAGCATAAGTTTACAGCACATTGCATCTCGCTAGCAATATTGGTAAGTAAGACAAAGTATTGGAAACAGGAGGTATAACTAGTGCCTTAATGGAAATATAACAGCATTAAGTTTCTACTGGTGATGATCTGGTTTTTCTTGGATTTGGAATTCAAATGACTGCCAAATGATTGGAGTGGTTCAGTGTTTGCACTAGGGAAAAAGCATGCCAGAGTTAAGTAATAATAATAATGTAATAGCCTAGAAGATGCCTGAGAGCCTCTAAGCATAACCATTCTGTGTGCCATATAGTGAAATACCAGCTATAAAATGTGAACACACAAGATTGCCATCCATTTTACATCCATTCTCTGCTGATGTGCTCAAGTGATACCAGGGATAACATGTGTATTTGACATGTGTTTATCTTTAGAGTTGGTCTCAAATGCATTAAGTCAATAGACTTCACAATGGAAAATCTACATTTTGGTGCCAGAGAAATGGCATGTTTATCTCTGATGTTTTAATAGTTTTTCAGTGAACTAAACTTGTATTTCCATTTTCATTTTCAGAAAAAGTCTAAAAGACGTACATATATTTTAAAAAAAAATCTGTTTCCAATCATGCACGCAAATTGCAATGTGGTATGCCAAGAAATGCTGTCTTGAGTAGCCTTTTTTAACATGGCCTAACCCTGGTTAGTGTGTGCAGTGCTGGTGAAGTCTTTTAAATCATCTGTGTTTCCAATTCCCTCTCTCTTAGTTCCTTCAACAGGAAGGACTTTGAACAGAAGTACGTCTCTCCTGAAAGTTTTATCTGAAGACATTAGCTGCACAATCCTTTAGTTCTATATAGGTGTGTTCCCTGGTAGTAATGCTTGCAAAGGTAAAGGTCTGAGCAAGACAAGATTTGTCCACAGGGATAATTTTTTTTCCTTTATGTTATAAATTATCTGAAATATACATGATTAAAGTGGCACTTATTTTTGAAATGTTAGCCAGTTTTAAAGCATTACATCTGTTTTAAATTTGAAGAGCTCAACTATGTCTGCTTTCTCTGCTATAAACTTACGTTCATGTGCGCTTACGGTGCAGTGTCAGCCTGCATCTGAATAGTTATAGTCTGAGGTTTGAGCATCTGTTTTAAAGTGAAATATTGTAAGGATATTTCAAGATTGCATCCCTGATAGTTTGATACAGTGTTGTCAGCATATCCATGTCATAGGGAGAGTTGTGAATATCTCAGTTCTGAAACTCCTTCGGTTCATCCAAGACAGAATATTTTGGACTTTTTGGTTCATTATAATAGTTTTAATAATACAGAGCTCATCCCTGTATCAGCAATTTAGTTGCTACCATGAGCTCCACTCAGTCTTTGGACAAGCCTGTATGCACAGCTGACTCATGGGAGTTCAGATGCATTCAGGTTAAAGTGAAGTCAGAGAATTCTCTTTACTGATTGTTTTACAGCACTGTCTGAGTGTTGTTGGTCTCCTTTGTATATCTGCTCTCTTTTCTATAACAAGTATCAATAATCAATTTTTAATTTTTTTTTTTAATTTTCTTTCATTATTAATTTGGACAACTGCCTGTATTAATTTTTCAGACTCTCATTCAAGATGGCTAGTAAAAAGAAATTATCTCAACTTTACTTTTTTGTAAAAGTCAGTTACTGTTTCAGATCTGATGCATAGTTGGTGTCCAATTAATTTGTTTATGATATTTTCTCCAAATTTCATTTTCTTCTCTTAAGACTGTGTGAATTTTGTGGCAAAGAGCTTTCTCTTTCTCACAGCTACTGCCTGTTATCCAAGATGTTTTGTTTCTATTCCCCCTGAAGTAAATTTTTTCTTTCAGGGTTTCTATTTCATCTTATTTTGCTTTATAGTTTAATCTATTAATATGATTGCCTCTTACCTTTTTAGAATGGAATGTTTGCTTGGTTTTCTTATTGGGGGTGGGGGGGGGGGTTGGATGGGTTTTTTTAGTGCCATCTATGCTCTCCCCCAGAATTGTTTAAGCAGTTTGGCACAGTGCATATAGTTTATAGCAATACTATGCCCAAACAGTTCAAATGCCCAAAAATATGAAAGGCATATATTTTATTGAAAGCTATATATTAAAAAAGCCTAAAAACATGTAGACTTCATATTGCTATACTTTATGTGTTTGATTTTATGTTTGTATAGTTAGAACTGTGTGTATTTTATCCTGGTCAATTGTCCTGGATATACAATTTAAATTATTTAATTTTTTTAGGCTCTGACTTAGAGAGCTCTCCCTCACATCTGTTTTCTACTTGGAATTTGTCTACAGTTTTCTATAGCATAAAATAATGTTCAGCATTCTCTGAGGTTTTCGTAAAGGCCAGCAGTGGTTTCAGTGTTCATATGAATTAGACCATCACAATTTAGGGAGGAGTTGTCACAGAGCTCACTTTATGTCCTCTTTCATAATATTTAGAAGTTGTTTGGTTTTTTTATGTGCGCATTGTTTGTATGGAATGCCAAATTGAGATGATTATAGACATAGTCTTACTAGCCTTGGAAAAAATGAAGATGAGTTAGAAGCAGTTTCTACTTACACCTAGAGTTGACCCTGTTCTTCATAAGGAAATAATCAAGAATCCATGCCTACTTCTGACTTTATTGAAACAATCATAGGAATTGGTTTTTTGCATAAAGAGAAAAAGGAAAGAAGTGTAGAAGATTAAGTACATAATTTGTAATTGGACAGGTCTGAGGTTTATGCCAAGCTCTGCTGTAGATCACTCTGATAGTTTGGAATGAAAGACTCCACTTTTCTTTGACCATTTCTGAATCTGAAAAATAAGTATTTATTTCACACTTCTTTGCCTGGCTAAATTACTTGTGACAGATTAGTCCAAAGAAACTCTATTGACTTTTTTATACTCATATTAAATATGGTCATCTAACATTTGCAGAGTGCTAGGCTATTTAAAGAGCCTGTTGTGAACATCTTAAAATGCTTAGATAGGAGGTACTTTTTATCATGCATGTAGTAAAGAACAGCAAATAATTTATTTTTGTTTGAATCAATGACTTATTTGGAACTCCTATTTTAAAAGAAGAGGAGGAATGATAGAAACATATTTATACATCAGACTTACTTTTGGTAAAAGACAAGCCAAAGAACAAGACAAGACAATGTGGAAAGGAATGTGAATCTAAGTGGACAAATCTATTGGGAAAGGGTAGCTTTGGTCCAGACATTCAAATAAAATTGCAGCAGTGTAAGTACCTTGATAGTATTTAGAAAAATCTCATGCTGTTCCCTGGTGCTGGATTCAAGAGTCCATGGTAGGCAGTGATGAGTTTAGTCAGTGCTGCAGCTAACAGCCCAAGCTCAGATAGATTTTCCAGACTTCTGCCTTCTACTGTGTGCAGTTTTACGTATGAGCAAAAAGACTGTGCGTATTGTCAGGTACCCCCATGTTCTTCATAATGTTTTGTGCTGGGTTTACATAGCAAGATTTTGGTAAATGGGTTGGCTATAGAGGTGTATTCTCTGGTGAGAAGGGGCCAGAAGCTTGCCCTGTGTCTAATGGAGCCAAATGCCATCTAGCTCCAGGATGGACCCACCACTGGCCAAGGCTGAGCCCTTCAGCGATGGTGGCAGCACCTCTGGGATAACAGAGTTAAAAAGGAATGGGGGGAATGTGCAGGAGTGATTGCAACCAGGGAAGAGAGGAGTGAGAATATGTGGGAGAAAGAAGGGAAGGAGGTGCTTCAGGCACTGGAGCTGAGGAGGCAACAGCAGAGACAATGTGTGAACTGACCCAAGGCCCCCTCTTCCCTGTCTCCCTCTCTATGCCACTGGGACGGAGGAGGTAGAGAAAATGGCAAGTTCAATTGAGCCTGGGAAGAAGAGAGGAGTGGAGGGAGGGTGTTTAAGGTTTAGTTCTTAGCTGTCATTACCCTATTCTTATTTGATTGGCAATAAATTATTACTTCCTTATTATTACAAGCTGAGTCTGTTTTGCCCATTGTGGTACTTAGTTAGAGATCTCTCCCTGCCCATATCTCGACCCATGAATCTTTCACTGTATTTTCTCTCCCTTGTTCTGCTGAGGAGGGAAGTGATAAAAACAGCTTCACTGGGAACCTGGCATCCAGCTGAGGTTGACCCACCATGGCTTTCAAGATAAATAATGTAAATATCCAAATACTTTCATGGCTGAATTACCATGATAAAAGAAAACAATGTAAATTAATATAAATTGTGGCTAGCATTGAAAAGAATAATAAACAAGTTTTCTGGTGTATCTTGATGTTTTGTAAGAAATTGTTCAGTTTTAATTCAGTAGTTCTATCACAGAACATTGTTTTGATGAGTTTTTGCAAGGGTTTTAGACCTGTTAAGACATTTTTTTATCTTCAAATGGGAGTTTTTCATCAGCCTATTTTAAAAATTGTGTATTGTCCAATTAAAAAAAATTTTACTGAAACTTGGACAATTTCCTGACATCCATAAAGAATTTATTTCTTTAAGAACTTCTCATCTGTCATGCTAGTAAGCTTTTATAACTACTACTTTATAACACCTGTATGATCATTTTGCTGTTACATTGAAAATGCTTAATGCTTGAGTGAAATCAAAGTAGTAGATTATTATAAAAATGAGAGGTTTTGGCAGATGATGAGTAAATAATTTGTCATCATTTGTCATCATTAATGTGAGACACAGTCAACTACCAACCCCTGTTGTCAGGAGCTGAGACAGCAATGCTGCAATGAGTGATACCATTAAGCAGTTGCTTCCCATGCCAAAATCTTCACCATGTCTGATGGCCACTAATCGCATGCTGTATGCCTTACAGACATAAAGCAAGAGGGAGAACTAGCTGAGTTTCACAGTCAGAAAGTAACTTATTTCAAGTCTTGTTTCAAAGTAGTATGAGGTCATGGTATAGACTTGGGTGGCAGCCACATTTGGCACCTTCAACCACCCTGTGACTTCACATTAATCACATCTGCTGTTCTGAAGGACAGCTGTAACTAGTTAGAATTTTGTAAAAAATGTATGGATCAACAGGTTTTCTAGTTTGGTTGCTTTGTGCTGTTTTTTAATAGAGAGATCTTCTCCCAAGCTGCTAATAAAGGATGTTGCAATGACATTTTTGGCCCAGAATTGGGTGTTACCTTTTTTATGCTTACTCTAGTTAGTATTGGCCCTTTTTTTTTTCCTTTGTCTTAAATTCAGGGTGTTGTTAACGTTTGAAATTAAACTGCACTCATAGACAGTTTAAAAACTAGTATGACATTCTCCAAGGTTGGTTTCTATATAATGTTTTTTCCTTGTACTGCTTGCTTCCCAGTGGGGTTTCTTACTGTCTCCATTTGAATGTCATTGTTTTACATAACTGACTAATGACAGATGCAGAGCCACAAAGCATTGCCAGTTTGGTAGCACTCTCACCCAGGTGGAACTCTAGTTGTTGTCCTTATAGTAGTATATGCTTCTAATAACAGTCGTGTTTCTGATGAGATATGTAATGAGGCAGTTCTCTTTTGTGCAAAAGTCAGCTGAAGAATAGAGTATGACCTCTTTGCTATTATTGACTATAACTATAGCAGAGAAGGTGCAGACAAAAGTACCCTGGAACAGAAAGATTGTTCAGAATATAACAATGGTCAAAAGTCTACATTTCCTGTTCTCAGATCGATCACAGGCTTCTGCCCTTTAATTCATCCTGAAGCTCTGCTGTCTCAGGCTTAATACCAAGGCATACCATTCAGCTCCTGCAATCAAATCTGCCTTGAGACACTCACTTTCTCATTCTCACTTTATTACCTGCATTGTATGAAAAAAGTTCTACCCACCCAGGTTGTGCCTGATGTTTACATCACACTGCTCCTTCTTTTTACCCCATGGTGCCAGCTCTCAAAGCCATTCCAAACTTCTGACCTGTTCCAGCGCATCTCAGAACTTGCCTTGGGAATCTGCTTTTATCTTCGCAAGTTTGTAGCTTCCATTCTCTTCACAGTCACTGCCCCTATTTACCAAGTTTGTCTCTCTTATGTGGGGCTTACATGTGTGTTTGATAATAGATGTTTTTAGTATTATTTACAGAAATAATGTATTCTTTACCAAGATAGAATTTTAGGAGGCTGTCTCAGGTGGTTTAACTGTAGCCAACAGCAAGTTCCTGACAGCTGCTCACTCACTCCTGCATCAGCAGGATCAGGGAGAGAATTGGAAGGGTAAAAGCTAGAAAACTCATGGGCTAAGATAAAGACAGTTTAATAGAGAAAGCAAAAGTTGTGCATGATAAGAAAGCAAAACAAGAAATGAATGCAGTGCTTCCTATGCCAGGCAGGTGTTCACCCATCTCCAGGAGAGCAGGGCCCTATTGGACGTGACAGTGACTTGGAAAAACAAACACCATCGCTCCAAATGTCCCCCCAGTTCCTCCTTTCATCCCCCACTTCAGGTGCTGAGCGTGATGTCACATGGTCTGGAAATCCCTTTGGTCAGTTTGGGTCACCTGTCCCAGCTGTGTCTCCTCCCATTCTCCCATGCACCCCCAAGTCCCTCACCACTGTGGCAGCATGAACAGCAGAAAGGTCTTGGCTCTGTGTAAGCCCTGCTCAGCAGTAACAAAACATCTCTGTGTTATCAGCCCTGTGTCCAGCACAAATCCAAAACACAGCCCCATACTGGGGCCACTGTGGAGGAAATAAGCTCTACCCCAGCCTCAACCAGCTGGGGTTTAATTTAACGGAAAGTTAAAATTTCTCACTGCAGTGTGTGACTATACACTGCTCTCTTGCTTTGTTCACTTTACAGAGCCTCAGCTGCACACTGAAGGAGGAAGAACATTCCTGTAGAAAGTACTAGCACATTCTTGCATAAAAAATAAGTAGTACAAAATAATGGAAGAAGTAGCAGAAGTATGTCAGAAAAAAGGTGTACAATTTTAGTATCTAATTAAACATCCAAGGGATGGGAAGGAAGGGGAAAAGTGTTCTTGATTGTAAAGACAGATTTCTTTTGGTTTTTTTCTGTATTGTCTATATATACTGGAAAATACTTGAGGGAAAACAAATTGAGTGTGGGCTGTGCCAAAAAAACCCCAAACCAAAGCAAAACCAAAAACCCATATACAGAAAAATGAGAAATTTGAGGGAATGTACATATCATATTGTGTGTTTGTTAGCTGGTGGCTATCAGTGTGAGTAGTGTTTGTGAAGTATTTTGCTCTAAGGAAAAAAATGTGGTTATGCCATATGGATTGGCCTATATATGCTTAAAGCCTTTCTATAAATACTTGAATTAAAAGACACCAGATGTTGCACAGAAGCTGCTGCTGCTGCTTTCTGAACGTCATGGTATATTCTTTCAAAACCCACAGGAAGTAGCTGAGGGAAAAAGTGTATTAATTAAGTTCAGAAATAGATTTTCCAGCTATAGGAAAATCTCCAAAGAAAATAGCATATGATCTTCAGAAATGCGAGCTTTCTGTCCCAAGAATCTGGTGGCAGCATGCAGCACTGTCACATGGGGATCAAAATTCAGAGTTCAAGTTCTTAGAGCTAAACTAGCCTGGAAATAAGCCAGTCTGTGGCCCTTGGAAATGGACCCATCTTTTGACCTGTCCACTCTGGCCTGTATTCATAGTTCTAGAGACAGCCTTCAGAAAAAACATTTTTCCAGTTTTTCTTGACCTGAAGAAATAATGTTGTAGTAGCAGATACTTGAGGGGAAAGGAAAGTACTAGAATTCCCAGATGCTCTACACTTCAAACTTGAAATATGGCTGACCACAGAGTATATTTTATATGCTCTAAAACTATGGCAAAAGAATTACAAAATGGGATTTGCTTTCCACTGGTTGAGGAAGAAGATTTATGACTGGCAAACCAATTAAATGTTTCTGCATTTAGAAGTACTGACTCTGGTTTATTTGTAATGCCTTCTTTTGCTCAGTTTCCTTCATAGCAAAGCACTGAGGGTGACTAACAGTTGGTGGGAATTGTCCCATCTCTCTCTGTGCACTGGATATATAACTGGTTATTGTCACGTGGTTCTGCTGGAAGAAAATGGACATGCAAACAAGTAACATTCACCATTGAGCAGTCTTGCATGGATCACGTCAGCTGCTTTAGGTGTGATGTGTTGGGTATTGTGTGTGTCATGGTGGTTTGACCCCAGCCAGCAGCTAAGCACCCAGCACTCACTCGTCCTACCCCTGTGGGATGGGGAGAGCATCCCAAGAGCAGAAGTCAGAAAAACTTCTGTCTTAGGATGAGGATAGTTCAAGGAGGAAATCAAAGTTGTATGTGCAAGAAAAGGAGAAGAAGGAATTTATTCACCACTTCCCATCACCAGACACATGTTTAGCCACATCCCAGAGAATAAGGCTTCACTTCACATATTGGTCGCTTGGGAAGATAAATGTCATAACCACCAACATCTCCCCATACCTTTTTGTTACCTCAAGCTTTTCTTGCTAAGCATGATTGAAAAGGACTTGATATCCTTTTGGTCCATGTGGCTCAGCTGTACCAGGGGTGTTCCTTGCCTATGGTTGGGGCTGAGCAAGAAACAGAGAAGGCCTTGATGCTGTGCAAGCACTGCCCAACAGTAGCTAAAACACTGATGTGTTACCAGCTCTATAATGTTTCAGTCACAAATTCAAAACCCAGCACCGTCTTGTCTACTGTGAGGCATGTTAACTCCATGCCAGGAGGGAGCCAGTACCACTTCTGCTCCTTGCTATCCACAGATGACACCTGTGGCTTGGGCTCCATCTGCTGTGGCGATTGCTTAGGACAGGAGGGGCAGCGTGCTCTGTTGAGTTGATGGCACCAAAATCAGCTCAGGTTGGGTCACCGGGCACTTGTCTGGTTCTTTATGAATATCATCCTCTGTTGATTCTGGTGGCTTCTGCTGTGATATTTCCATAGCACAAAGCTGAAATCACAGAAACAATTTAAATATGTACCCATTGCAATAGCACTGGGAGGAAAAAAGAGAGGTATGTCTTTTGTATTTGTTTTCCACTCTCTCCCAAAGAATTCCACTGCAAGCTTTTAAGAAATCTTCCTGATAATGGTGTGTTTTACAAATCTGTTGGACCTACTTTTCCTCCTTTCAAAAAAGAAGATAAGAAAAAAGGAAAGTAACAAACAATCACACAGGGAAAAAAAACGACAGAAGACAGAGCTGTCTTTGGAAAAGTCTTAGATAACATTTATTTTGTTTTTCAAGCAGAGTGATTACAAGAACCTGAAAATGAGAGTTTTTGCAATGTGTCACCTGTGATTTCCAGTATGAAAAAGAGGAAGTCAGAATAGAAGCAATTTCTTCTTGTCTGCTGTTTTTTTTTTTTAATGAAGCAAGAATATTTCTTCTTTGAATCAGTTTGCAGAGTTCCAGTATTCTACCACATCAAATTTAAGGTTATTTGTCTTTATGGCCAAGTTAGACCTTGCCTTTCAATGGTTTACATGTATTCCTTCAGTGTCTGCTATGTCATTTTGCCAACTTTATGGGATCAATACTGCAATTCTTGTAAGCTGTTGCATTCCTTCAAGCAGAATGCATTCTACCAGTATGATGTTCTATATTCAGTGAGTTCATTCATTTTCTTTGCTCTTGTATGAAATAGTAAGTGTAAAATCAGTGTCTGTTCTGCTTTAAAGAAAACATAAATTGTGTTATCCCTGTTCAGTACCTGAGAAATATAACGTGTTGTGCATCTGCTACGTTTTTGTCAATGTTTAGGCAGGCAGATTTTAATGTGTTTAGAATGATGGTAATACATGAAAAATAAAATACTTGTTAGTGTCATAAACTTTCCTCTTGTTCAGTTCCTGGTAAGGATCACATTAGTATGCATTGCAGCATACTGACACAGACATGTGTAAGCTGACTGTTTTGTTGACTTCATGCCCTTGAATTTTTCTTGTGCAGCCAAACTGTACTGCAGCTGAGCGAGCCATGGCAAGACTTGCAACACACCCCACCTTGAAGCCCAGATTTGTTGAGCTTAAAGGTATGAAACATTTTATTGAATTTTTTATTTCATCTATAGCTTACTGGTGTGTTACCTTGTTCATGTGTATTTCTGACGTGAATAAAAGTAAAAAACCCACAAAAACTAAAAGCTTCTGTAATTAGGCTAACTAGCTGCAGTGAACCAAGCCACATACTTCAAAACATTTATATGGATTGAAATTTATATGGCTTTATATGTGATAGTATACAATATGACATTTATTTAATATAGGTCAAACAGACCTTATAATGGGAATTCTAAAAATCAAATAGATGTAATGGAGTATTTCTAAATTAAATAGGAACATAAATGGATTATTACAACTGGATTTTCAAAGGCACCTGAAAGGTTTTACAAATCACTTTGTTAATTTTTTCTGAAAACTGTCTTCAGAATCCCTAGGGTGTCTTTCATGGTTATTTAGCATTTTTCTTGAAACTGGAATTTTCCACCTAAAATTAATGTTAAAAATGGTAAAGTCCTAGTAGTAATGTCACAAAGTTACTTCATTAATAACAGAGCATATCAAATACCCATTTAATTATATATGAACAAATTAATTTTAGTTTGCAGTTTTATACACAAAGTGTACATGTGTGTACAAGTGTACACTAAGTGAGCATGATTATCAGCTGCAGATTATTTTTGAAAGAGAAGTTCATGGTTGAATCCAATTCAGTGTATTTATTGATAATATTTTCAGGGTTTTTCCTTCACTTTTGTTGATACTGTATTCTAAGGTATCTCTTGTCCCATGTTCATAAGGACATTCAAAATATGCTCAATAAAACACATATAATTTGCAAAAATGTTTTATTATATAAAAATAATTCATAAGTGGCTGCAACAAAATATTTTTCCGCCCCTTGTACAGCTGCTGTAAAAGCTTTTAAGGATGCAAGAAAGAATCCAGGCAAAGCCACTCCTATGAAGAAGGATCAGTCAGAAGAACAGCCTAAATCAGCACAACATTCCAATAACAACTTGGATGACCAAGCTTGTAAGCAGCCTCAAAAACAGCAAGGATGTGAACACAAAACAAAACCAGGCATGAAAGTAGGAACTGACAAAGTGGTTGAAGAGCTCTGTGAGAGTGAATCTGAGCAGAAAACTCTGGAAATGGAGAGAGCAAATGCTCCTGAGGAGCCTTCATTTCAGGGAGTAAAAATGCAAACAGTTACTCAAAACAAAGTAGGAAAGAAGCTTGACTATCAAAAAAGGAAAGAAAATATGAGTATGAACAAATTAAATGCAATAAAAGAAATAATTGATGATAGTGACCAAGAGCATGCCAATGAAAAGGAATACTTTGATGATAGTACTGAAGAGAGGTTTTATAATGAGTCATCAGATTCTGACAGTGACAGCAATGATGATTTCT
Organism: Setophaga petechia; assembly: GCA_024362935.1. Classification (NCBI taxonomy): domain Eukaryota; kingdom Metazoa; phylum Chordata; class Aves; order Passeriformes; family Parulidae; genus Setophaga; species Setophaga petechia. The sequence continues at coordinate 34,891,377 of JANCRA010000004.1, read as the reverse complement.
TCATTGGAAAAGTAAAAAAGAAGAAAAAAGTAGCAGCAGTTAATAATTTTTCTTCAACAAAAGAAAAGGGTAGTGTTCAGAAAAATGTAATGAAAACAGAGAAGAGCATAGTGTCTGGGACAACACAGGATTTGATCATGGAAGAGAGAAAGCCACTTGCAAAAACAACCAAGCTGGAGTCAGTGTTCTGCAGTTCTTTGTCTACCACCAATCAGAAATCTCAGAACAGAAGGTAAACCTCTTCCCCATGTTATGTTCTCCATTCCTTCCCTCCTTCATGGCAATGAAAATGTGATTTCTAGTTGTGATTTCTAGTAATCCTTACTAAACAAAGAGAATTTCAACCCTTTAAATCTTAGAACATTTTCGCAGAAACTGCTCACTAGACACGTCTTAAGCTTTCTTGACAATCTTTTATATTCACAGTAGCACTGGTTTATGATTCCTAACTAGATCTAAATGCAAATTCCATCACTTCTGAATAATTCTCTTTCTACTTCTTTATTAACATGGGTGAAGCAGTATTGAAGAAGCTTGTATGTTGTGTTTGAAGTTATTCCATTACTGTTTTGATGATGATGATTCTTTATTTAAAGGTGTTTGTAATATTACAATTTTATTGAAAAATCTTAATTTCTCTTTTTGTTTTTTTAGAAATACTAAAGACCAGCCTCCCAAAAAGGAAAGAACAGGTATGTATTACTTAACCTGGGAAAATTAGGAGAGAAAAAACATTTTGAAATTATGTTGCCTCTGCAGTCTATTCATGATGGGATATATTTGTTTCTTTTCAAGTTTGTGGCACATATTTTAACACTTGTTGTTAAAGTGGTCAAACTGTTCAGCTTTCATTTTAATCTGTGGATATTGTCTGCTACTTTCTATTTTCTCATATTCTAAATACATAACATAAGGTTTACACTGGCAGGTGCTTTTCTGTCTGTCAGCAGTTAGCATTACTTGTGCACAGGTAAAGGTAACAGATTGTTATGTGTAACTAGTACCTTATCTCACATCCAATTTCTTCACTAGCTCCTGCATGTGGAATATTTTATTCAGTTTATCTTCTGTGGTACTATTTTGGAGTTCATTGGACTAAGGATATAATTCCAGTCATATTGAGTTACATTGTGTAACAGTCATTGATTTATTGTGAAGAAAAAAGTTTACACTGTGCTGAATATTTGTCTACACAAATTTAGAGTGTAGTCAGTATTAATGAATCTTAACTATCTGCAACCTACCAAGTGGCAATTTACCAGGCTGCAAGATGAAGAAATCTTTCTGTGAATGTTCAGATGACTGTATTCCCCATGGCTCATTATGAAATTTTTGAAAATATCTGCCATCTCAAGGTAGTTTGCATACTTTTATGAAGGTTCCTGATGTAATTGATGTTTTGTTTTGTACTTGCACAGGTTTTCTTAAAAATGAAACAAAGCTCAAGAAGAAGAAACCATTTGCAAAAGCTTCAGGGGATATTATATGCAACAATAAGAAAGCACCTTTGGAGCAACCTCTTCATCCTTCATGGGAAGCAAGTAGGCGACGCCGAGAGCAGATGTCTCAAATTACAGCATTCCAGGGGAAAAAGATTAAATTTGATGACTAGACTATATGTAAATGGAGGTCTAAAAAAATTTTTTTTGCAACTGCTGTTTGAACATCTTTGTTGTACTGTCTATATCATTTGCAACCCACAAAATTGCAACTATTATTAACCTACAAAATTGCAACTATTATTTACCATCGTAGAATATGAAGATTGTTTCATCCATTGTTTGTGCTGTCTGTTGGTTAATGTAATGGCCATTTGGTGCTGGTTTGTAAGTCCCATTATGTAGTGCCAGCATTCATGAAACATACCCTAATGTGAATAAAGAGTATTTAGGAACATAATTTGTGCCCTGTAGAAATAGTACAGATTCTTTGGAGGGGGATTTGGAAGGGGATTTTTTTGTATGTAAAAAAATTTACTTTATATGGGAGTTTGGTTGTCAAAAGAAAGGTCCTATATTGTATCTCAACTAAGACAAAGTAAAAGATTCTTGAACTTGAAGAGAGTTCATAAATTCATCAGTATATTGGGTAGCTGGAAAAGTCAATTTGTTTTAAGCATAATATGGAAATTTCTGGAGAGAATAAAATACTGTGCTTTTAAATTGTGATCTCTGTCCTCTGATTATACTGGCAATTTGAGGAACTGAAGAGGCATCTTTAATACTTTGTTCTGGTAATTATGTCTGGATTCTTCAGCATGTGTGTCTTGCACTATCTGAAAGAATGTGAAAACATGAAAAAACTCTGTACACTAAGAAACATTTGACTTTTAAGTGCCAGTTTGACACTGGGAGTTCATCTGATTAGAATATGACAAAAAAATTCATTGAATACTTCTTCAGGTGCTTCTTCTACTGCCTAATTGAAAGAAATTCTGAACATGTAATTAATCTTTAATAGTGTTGTTTATATAAATATAGTTACCTTTCATAATCAAATTAATTAATAAACTTAGTAAGTGTCTGGACTGTACTATTCATGTAGCATTTTGAGATGCCTGAGGAGAGCCCTGCATCACCCCAATGGCCCATCTAACCTAGTATCTTTGTTAGTAGTCAGAAAGGTGTGCTTTAAGGGCAGAGGGAGCACACAGTGATACATCATGCAGCATCCATCTCTTCAAGCTCCCCATTTTACAGCTCAGTGACATCTTGTGATATTGTAGCTTATGGTGTTTAATAATCCTTAATCAATTTCCTGTCTTCAGGTTTGTCTTAAATCTCTGGAAACTTGTAGAATGTGTCATTCCTTAAGATGTAGTTGGCCTTCCTACATAGTACAGTCTGAAAGAGCTTAGTCTTTCTCTGTGTCAAAGCCATCAGGCCCCTGGGCTGCATTAGGAAATGTATGTATGAGGATCCTTGCCCTGGACTAAGCACAGATAATGCTACATGATACACATCCCATCTTGTGTTAAATTCTTCAAGACTAAGCCTTCAAGTAGGTCTGTTCTGTATTAATATTTAGGCATGGTTTGCCTCAGTTACTTAGGGTTTTTTTCTATGTACTCAATAAATGTCAGTATATGTAATACTGTCTTTAATGACATTACCTCCCAGAGGAATGAGAAATTCAAACCACCTTTCCTTTCAAAGTGGTTTTGTTGCTGTTATTTTCACTGTACTGTATGGGACAATATTGAAGGCCCAAAGCTTCAAAGTAAAGCACAGAAACTTTTTTACTGTGATTTTGTAGGATTGTATTTCAGAGAGAAAGCCATGCATTTGCCTGCTTTCTACAAACTTCAAGATTTCAGATGCAAATGTTTATCTTTAAAGCTTTAAATACAATAAGTAAATAAATCCTTGATGAATAGCACAACAAACAAAGGTTTGGTATGTAACTTCTCTGCTTCCAGTAAGGCAAGAGAAATGTCGTTTTGTAGGTGTCATCAGTTGTAACAGTTTTTCATGGACTGCTTACCTTTTCTTTTAGCAGATGAGTAACCTATTTAAGGATCAAAAATTTTAAAAATTTGAAAAAAACCTCAAGACTTCAAGGAGCCAATGTTCTAAAGTGGTTTTTTGCATGTGCTTAAAAGATCTAGGAGCATTGGTTTATCTTGGCATTAGAGCAAGTTTCTTACTGCATTATTACAGCTGTAATTTACTTATCAAAACATCCTTTTTTTTTTCTTCAAAAATATTGTGAGCTCTAAAGAAAAAAGATAACATACAGTGGACATGAATGAGAGAAGAGAGATTAGGATGCTGGCATTACTTCATATTCTAATGGGTTACTGCTACTTTCTATTGGTGCTTAGTGACTCACCTTGATCACAGCCTTAATACATTATACAAATGAGTAGTGATGGTGGAGGCTTGATAATATCTTTTACGTGTAACTGGGCGATTTGTTTATGAACTGATAAACCCAGTGAACTTGCCTGGAGGTTGTTGATAAAGTTTAGAACGTTTACTCTTCATTATAACAACATAACATTTTCAGCATATATGTGATTTTAACTTACATCATATCTGTGCACTGTTTAGACAGAGGCCTCTCACAAAGTACTAGCAATTTGTTTTTATAATGACATGGGAAGTTATTTCTTTCTATGATGATTAGATTTTAAAATGTTGAGAACCATGCTTTTCAGTTCAGTACCATACCACAGAAGAAATGTCTTGAGCCAGGTAAGTACTGTCAGATACTACTAGGCTGCTTCAGGTGCACAATTTTTTCACTTCAGGTGTTGTGTTGTGTTTGTTGGATTGTTCTGTTCTCCCCTGCCGAAGTTGGTTTGTTCCATTCCCTCTCTATGTTAAAATGGTTCTGCCCTAGTTCTCCTCCCCTCCCCGGTCCTGTCAGTGTTCCCAGTTACCCTGTCAACCAATGTATCTTTTCTTGAACCCCTCCCTGGTCTCCTTAGAAACCAATGAACCCCTTCTGCCAGTTTCCCTCACTCCTCCCCGGTTTCCCGGGAGACCTATGTATCTTCTTTCCAACCCCATCCCGGTTGCCTGCCAGTCACTCTGCCCCCCCACCTTTTTCTCTGGAACATTCTAGCTAGGGTATGGAGTGATTGGCTCAGGGGCCCCTCCTCTACGTTTATACTATTGGTGTTTCTTTTGCATCAATCCCTTGTACCTCACACCCCTCTGGATTCCCATTCGCCCCTGAGCTGGTTCCACCCCTGCCTCCCTCGCCCTTTATAACCTCATGTAACCTCTCCCCTTGTCCTCTTCGGTTCCTGGCATTCCCTGGATTTACAATAACCCCAGATTTGCCACAAGCTGAAGAACACTCTCTTCTTTCCTGCAGGCAGAAGCTCTAAGGCGGCCACGTCTCCACTCAAGGCAGCGCTGCTACTTTACCGTGGGGCACTGGCCGTGGGCGCTGTGCCTGACTTGGGAGTCGGGGTGGTGCCCCTTGGCTGCAGGCGGGGCTGGCGCGCTTGCCACGATGTCCTCCAGCCGTGACCGCTTCGTTCAGGCTTACCAACAAACCCACCCACCTCAGATTTTTTCAGTATGTTGTAAGACAGTCATCACTAGTTTAAATGTGATTGTTGGGGTTTTTTAATAGCCAACAGGTGTGTTATTGATGGGACCATTTTGTAGATGTCCAAACAGTAAATACTTCAATCAGTTTTTTCTTTGGAATTGTTAGATCAGGAAAAATGGGGCTTGAATGAAAATTCAGTTACAGCAATACTTTCTCGAGCAAAAGTGTTGAGCTGCTTTGTGAATGGTGGTAGATCTGCTGGTGGTAGATCATTTTGTGATACAAGGCAATGTGAAAATGAAATAGCAGAATGGGGGTAGAATGTGGGAACTAGGAGTTGCTTTATTTTCAATATATTTGAACATGCTTTCTGCAGTTATCACCATGCCATTTTTATTGCATTTTTGTATTTGCACAGAAGCTGATCCACTCCAGGTTATGTGCTCTAGGAATAGCACTTGGAGAAATTCTCAGTTTGAAGTTCTTAGCTCTAATTAGTAGTAGGATAGGAAATACTTTTTAAATAGAGAAACATTACACAAAGAGGGTTATATCTGAAATAATTCTACTTTTATGAATCTTAAGATACTACATTGGTTTTGTCTCCATTTACATGAAGCCAAGAGTGCCAGTTAGTTGGTATTTGTGTGTTTGATGACTTCCAATAGGAAAGAGTCTCCAATAAGACTCTTTTTAACTATTAAACTATTAGGACTCCAAGTCTCTTTTCAACTATTCTCTTCTTTAGTAGTCCCTCAGTGAAGGAACAAGAGATGCTTCACAACTCAGACTGTTTTGTCAGTTCAGCATACAGATTGAACAGGCAGCAGGACTCTGGCTTGTACTCAGGGGGTGTAAATAACAGGATAAAATGTGTTTGGAGTAACTGCATGTTTAATCTGTTAGTCAGTTTTCTGGAGTACACAGACTTCCTACCATGTACTGCTCAAGTGTTCTTTCTGTGAAAGCTTCGTTTTTGGAGCAAGAATTCTGAAAGTGTTTTTAAGTTCCCTTTTTTACCAAGACAGATATGGTAAGGAAATCGTGTGTCCAGATGAACCATATGCCTCCTCCTGTTAAACTTTGATACGTTAATCCTTTTGTAGTGTGGAGGATAGTTTATCATGCCTTGAATTTTTTATTTTTTTGTTTCTAAACATATTTTGTCATATTTTTTCTGACACCATGTCAGCAAGACAGAATTTTCTTCATTTTCATGTAGACATAACAACCTTAACTGAAGCCTTCTCACTGAGGGATGGATCTGGCCTGTGCAATAAGTGTAATACTTCGACAAGCAGAACGCTTGAAACATTTTATTCAAGTCATTTTCACATAAACTTGCAACCATAATACGGGCAGGTAACACAAGAATATGAAAGTGCAGTGAAGAATACAAAGCTAGTGCATGAATATTATAAATTAGAGCTCTTCAGATAAAGATGCAAAGTTACTGAAATTAAGACTCTTTGAAGAAAAGTGAAGAAAATAATGAAAAGTCTTCAAGAAAGTTGCAAAAATAAGTGGCATTTCACTGTATCTGTAGCATTTAGTTGCGTAATAAAAACCTCCCAATTACATACTCTTTGGTTTTAATTCAAGTTAAAAACCTTTCAGCACCTTTTAGGATTTGGAGAAAATGAAAATGCCTTTTTGGCATAAATGTGAGACACAGGATAAAACCATCTTTCAATGTCTCATTTATGAAAACCACCCTGCTGGTTTTGAATGAGCAGACTGAAAACAATGCATGAATGACAATAGGAAGGTACATTTGATATGTGCATTCATTCTGGAGCAGAAAAAAAAACCGAGTAGACTTTTCCTAACACAAAAACGTCATCTACAATGTTTTGGTTCCATTGGTGACCAGTCTGTCATTTTTGTTACACTTTTGTCTAGAAATACACAAATACCAAATGTATTTCAGGATTAAAAAAAATATATAGCAAACCCTTCCTCTAATGAGCCTGACATACATTATGTTCCTTATGTGCAATTCTTAAGTAAAGATTTGAAGTGTGGGATGTTATTGTTTCACACACATTTATACATTCTGGCTTTTCAGAAGAAATTTGAGACTGCAAGACAGCAAATTCATAGTAGAAATCCCACAAAATTTAAATCTGGTTTTGTTCCCACTGAGACCAATGTCAATTCAAAGATAAGGGAACAAGTCCGATGTCTGGTAAAATGGAATCCAAATATAATGTGCAGTAAAAATAAAAACTTTTTCTAAAACAGTTTTTAAAGATGTTCATAATCCCAAAAACATATTCCAGTATGCAAAAAATAAGATGTCAAATCTGCAGAGCCAAGATACTGAAAATATTGGTTGGCGCTCCCCTAGTTAGAACTACTTCTACACATGCTATATAATAAACTCTTCTACTTCTACTGCATTGGGATTTACTATAGTTAGACAGGGTTGAAGTCACATTCCTTCATTTTTTTTAATCCTAAAATCCCTTGTTTTTCTGTTCATGTCTTAGGCAATTTTTGTGCTATTGTACATCAATGTCATGTCGCTTAACACACATTTCAAAACAAATACAATATTTTGCTACGGAAAAAAAAAGCTACATTTTTGTAGCTCCAGTATCCCCAATATTCAAAGTTACAGCATTGAACACCTTTCCAAACGAGGCCATTCCCACCTGTTCCACCTACAACGGATGCTCAAGGCCCTCTGGCTTCTTGCTGACTTCAGTGGAGTTCTGCAAGTAGTTTGGGCACAGACGTGAGAGCAGGTGAGTGTGTCAGGCGCAAGGGCACCCCCTTCCTGCGGCTGCTCCGTCTCCACTTGGTGCTCTCGTATCCCACTTCCAGCATCAGGCACCATGAGGCACGAGCACACCACCTCTTCCCAGGAAGAGCCCGTGCCCACAGCCTGGTTTCCATTCAGTAGCTTTTGTGTCCATTGCCCAAGCTGCTCTCAGGACTTTGACCCCAATTTTGACCTAAGTCTATAGAAAGGTGAATGCGCTTGCATCCCTTAACACCTCTTAAACCTAAGAACTCTTTGGGCTGAGATTTCAGAAGCCTAGACTTTAAACAGGCCCTCGTTTTTGCAGACATAAATGAAGTTTCCAAATTTTGCTTCTGTTCATTGCCCGTACTGGTTACAGATTGCTATAATGGATCTCATAGCAAACAGAAAGGGACCTGCAGGTATAAATTATATTATTCTGCACCGTCTCCCACTGGTGGGTAGGAATCACCAGGCTGCTGGTTCTCAGGTTCCTTTTAAGTTCTGATTGTGCACATTTGTAACCAAGTTATGATTAAGGTGGAAATAAATAAATGTATTAAAGAACAGCTGATCCATGAAGGATGTTATGGTAATTCATCAGACTTCCAAATTAAATCCATAGGGTTCTAAAGCATAAAATATTTCCAAATACTACTTGAAGTATTCTCAATAGTGATAATAAAACCTTTCCATACTCCTCAGATTTTTAATTTTTTAACTATATTGAATAGCACTTTTTTCCTTTTTTTTTAATTTACTGAGCTTCCAATATTTCATTAGGTGTTTTGAACTGCTGATCAAATTAATGAACACCAATCAATATTTCTAGGTGCCATTGCTCCAAAGTAGATTCTTCATTTTACATGATCAGAAATCTTCTGAAAAAAAAAGCCAGATCCCCTTGTGATATGTCATTTCACAGTTTAAAACAAAAATCACAGCTACTGTAGCTTACAGCAGGGTGCACTGCAAAAGCAAAATAATTTGGGGATGGGAGGAGGAGTAGTACACCCAGCACCAGTTAAGCAGTTCAGCAAAAACTTTAATTTGGGCTGGAAGTTTTTCCCCTTAACAATGTTGCATTTGGTTCCTGAACAGCCTAAAGTAGGATGTCAAATACACTGACTTTTGCTTTTCCTCTCTACATAGTATATTTTCAACTTTGTTATTTTGAATACTGAGATATACATTTTAAAGTCAACTACAGTACTTAAGGGGGAAGCAGGTAGTAGGTTTTCTTCACACTAAAAATACTTTTAAGAGATTCTGACCTACTTCTGTTTGTGGTGCCACCTGAGTTAATTGCCTGTATTATTTTGATGGTTAATCTGTTCAAGTTGGATGTTTTTCACAGATGACCACATCAGGGTCTCTTCATCATCTCCAAGAGCCCACTTCTTGACAGGTATTTTTTATCCACATTAAGTTTGCAGAACTTTTTTAAAAGTCCCACCTTGAAAAATTTCTTGAACATATAAAGGTGGGCAAGCTTTTTAATTAATTTTCACAGATGCAAGTTGTATTTCAAAACCCCATCTGTTTTTCACTTAAGAAAATGGAAAACTTCTAATGTATTAAAAATGTAAACATAACTTTTCTTGCAGGGGTATAACTGATATATATAATATATATGTATTTCTCTGCTATACGTTAATATTCCTTGAAAACTGAACATACTTCTCTCTTTCATAGCAATGTGTCCGAGCAAGAATTTTTAATAGTATTGTATCATCACTCTTATTCTGTTTTTTAACATTGTCTTTTCTGAGATAGCTGACATTAGTACTTTCTCTTGAGTTTTATTTAATTCATTTTGTGTACATTTTTTTCTATGTTTTTAAATATGTTCAACTCATTCACCAGTAATATTCCCACTGCAGTCTGCTATCACATAAACTCCAGATCTGAAGGAGCTAAAAAATGGTCCCATGTTTTTATGAATGAGTTAGATTATCAAAATTTAAAATATCTCTACATGAAGCACCAGTTTCACGCATTTCAATAGCAATACAAGTAATGCCAATTTAGATTCTCAAAATCCAGTTAAGTTTTGGTTGAGAAGCAGCAGAAGTGCTTCAAAGTCACATAAGGTGTGTGGGCGTATCTGTGTATGTTCTGTAGTTTTGTTTCTATAGTGTTTGCATCCTAGTGAAGTTTGTATAATGATACTTCAGTTCAAAACATCTGTCACCATCTCGTCCACTTCTTGCAAATTTCTCAGTATCTGTTGAAAGAGGAGAAATATTTTTATGCAGGTGAGCAGGCATGCACAGAAAGAGAAACTGCTGAATACCCACTTGTCAGCTGGAAAGCACAAGTCAGCCAACAGTAACAAACATTTGGTTTCCTATCCCTGCGTGAATATGTACCTGAGAGGAGAGATGTATGGTGTACATATATACATGTGTGTATATATACATACATATATATATATACACACACTCATATATATAAAAATATATAAAAGTATATATATGAGGTGTTAGCCTGGAGAAGAGGAGGCTGAGGGGAGATCTCATCACTCTCTACAAATCCCTGAGGGAAGGAGGCAGTGGTGAGGTGTGGGTTGGTCTCTTCTCCCACATAACCAGCAAGACAGGATGAGAGGAAATAGCCTTAAGATGAGGTTTAGATGGGAATCAGGAGAAACTTCTTCACATAAAGGATTGTAAAGCATTAGAGCAGAATACCCAGGGAAGTAGTGAGGTCGCTATCCCTGGAAGTGTTCATAAGCCTTATGAATATGGCACTTGAGAATATGGTTTAATGGTGAGCGTGGTGCTGGTCTGAGGTTGATGGCTGGACTTCATGATCTAAAAGGTCTTTCTGACATTATTATTCTATTATTTTATGTACTCAGTAATATTTTCAGAGGTAAGATGGGGAGATTAGATGTTAAAAGCATGAAATGTAAGTTTGGCTCATTTAACTATTGAGTTCCTAATGCAAAGTAAGGAATGAATATTTCACAGGCTAACTAAGCAAGTCACATTAATTCAGTCTGTTTCACTGATACTGTTATAGAACACTGCACTGGTCATATGTTTTACTTTTCCTTCACTGCTCTGGAATTTGTTTCATGAACTCTATACAATGTTAATGCTCCTTATACAAACCAAATGAAGTCTCTTGATAAATATTTCATATGAGCAACTTACACAGTGGTCTGAGAACTGCTTACCTCTGTGTCACAGAAGACTGCTTTCTCTGTGTGTGTTTCACAGATACTAAGGTACAGTAGATCTACCATGAGGACATTTATTAAATGAATTTGCCTTTTTGGAGGAAAAAAAATGTAAAAAAGGCACTTTTTTGTCATTGCTTAAACTTTTAAAGGGTAAAACTGTAACCTGTAAATGAAGGATGTGGGAAAGAACTGCTTCATGGAGAGTGGCTGCTTGCACAGCAGTGAAGTAACACACATGTGTGGGATTTTGCACAATGTCTTAAAGAGCACTGTAGCTGCTCAGTGGTGTGTGGGTGCTGTAAAAGGGTACTGAATGATCCTAGAGAGGGCCTAATGCCAGTACAAAGGAAGGTGTGTCAGCCAGAGGTTGTTATCTGGCAGACCAGACAGGAGCAGCAGTTTTGGGAAGCGTTACATATTCCAATGGTGTGAGTGCAAGAGCAAAATTCCCACAAATTTTAAAATCCCCACAAAACAAAATCCTGTCAGTGGGGCCCAGTGGCAGAGAGGGCAGCAGTGGGGAGGCACTCACGGGGAGATGGTGCAGCCAGAGGCGTAGGCGTGGTGGCCCGTGTAGCGGATGTCGCAGCGGACGATGTTGTTGGAGTAGTCAGATTCGGGCACCAGGTAGCTGGGGTTCACACTCACCTGCAGGGGAGAGAGCACACTGCTGTCTGCTGCCACTTCAACTGGTAGCTTACATGCCAGAGCATGTATGCAAAAGATTTCCTTCTTTCTTTAAACAGGAAACAAAAAACAACACTCCCAAAAAACCCCAAACTTCCCCATTCCCAATAGGCTTACCTTCAGAATGTAATTTCCAGGTTTTACATCAGTAATATCAATCCACTGGCAATCTATGTCAGCATTGTAAGTGTCGTAGCAGCCAGGGCTCAGACCCTTAAGAATGAAGTTAGGATGGATGTGAAAAAACATGAATCTTTAAAAACTGTGACTTTCTAGACATTAGGGACACTCAGACTGAAGTTCACTTAGCTATCACAGTCCACTTAGAAAATTACATATCAAAACTGTTTATCAAAACTGTTGATGATATTATTTTTATATCAAAACTGTTGATGATATTTATATCAAAACTGTTGATGATATTATTTCCTGTTCTTCACATAAGATCAGAATACAATAAAAATTGACCAAAGACTGGAGGTAAGTATCTGTAATTGTTGAGTGAATATCTTCTGAGGTCATGAGTACAGACAGACTTGATCACCATGTTGGATCCTCTCTACCCTTAGGAATGATGAAACATTTTGCTATGGATGTGCCATCTTTGAATAGTAGGGCTAAGGGCCATTTTCACATTGAGCTTTGCATGGAAATGGTCTCTCTTCAGACAAATAGTGACACAAGAATCTGAGGGAACTGAAAATGTAGCCTTTATTCCAGATGCATCTTTTTGAAAAATTCTTCCTTGTTAGGAACATGAGTAAGAATCACCACATATGAATGTGTTGGTGGTTCAAAGCTAGTGTCTTTAGCTGTGGCCAATACAGATTGCTCTAGGCAGAGCTGATCTGTTCTGGCAACACACAGGGTGCAGAAAACCCAAGTCCTGCAGGAATTCCCTCTTGACCCAGCTGGTGATCAGCTCAGACTCTTGCATGTTTGTGCCAAGTCTGAGGCTGGAGGAAAGTTTTACAGTTCAATTACAAACCCCTGAAATATGGGCTTCGAGTGGAAATGCTGACACAGCTGTGATTCTAGTGACACAAATACTCAGCTGTAAAATATGTATGTTGCTTAGTTAGATGTCATAGTCTACAGAAGTAGAAAAGGTATTTATAAAACCTCTTCAAAGCCTCTATGTATTGCAGATCATTCATTATAGTTAAAATTCAAATGTGGACACGTCAGCCAGGGAAGCATAGCTGTCATTTCTCTGTGACAGAATAACTACTTTCTAGATTAAAAGCTGCAGAATAAGGGATACAGGTTTGTGTGTACGTATGGCCACACTGAGTTAAACCACAGATCCAGCAAAGCTCAGTGTCATGTCTCTGGCAGTGGTCAGCAGCAGATGCTTAATGAGAAAAGAGCATAAGGAATGGGATGTGTAATGTCAAGCAAATTCCTTCCACCAGACATTTAACTGTATTTAAGGCACGGGGTACCATTAGATCTTTGTGTTTAATAACATCTGTTACTTTGTCTAAATTCTTCTTGAGCCCATGGAGATTTTGGATCTCTGCAATATCCAATGGCTAGGAATTTAATACTTAATTCATGTGTCCAAAGAGCACTCCTCTCTGTTTTAAAGCTGTAACCTGACAGGTCTTCAGTTCATATATCGACAGAAACATCAACTATTGTCAGTAAGTATCAAAAATTTCCTCTTTAAATCCACAGCCAGTCAAGTTTTGGTCTTACGTCTGGTTTTCCAAATGGAATAGTCTATGAAATTTCTTAACCATACTACACAGCTGATCAACCTTGTTCTGCTGGGGTTGGCTACTTAGGATTTGTTAAGCTTTTCTTTAGCAGTTCTGAGAGGTGGTATGCAATGTTCAAGGCAGGATTCTTGCATGGATTTGTCTGTCATAATGGTGTGTTCCCTTTTCCATGTTCCCCTAATAAGCCCTGGCACCTGGCTTTGCGTTGGTACGTGCCCCCATAACATCCACACAGGTGCTGCTCTCTTAAACAGCCTCCTGCTCTGCAGGCACAGAACAATACCCTGAGATTCCTGTGCCAGGCTGCCAGCCAGCAGCTGCAGGTGTTGGAGAAATCCAGCCCCTTACAGCTTCAGACTCCACAGGGGAGAAAATACCAGCTATGAACTCTGGCACCAGCCTCCAATGTCAGTCTGGGGAGATGAATATTGGGAACAGCTTCTTTATGGGCTGTCTTGTCTGCCTCTTAGCAAGCCTGACCAGTCCTACTGCCACGAGCACTTGTGGTGTGTTTTAATACAATTCAGTTATCAGTGGTGCTATGCTAGTGAGTGTCACTGCCCTTTAACAAGAAACCCACAGTTAACAGCACGTGGGTGAATTGCCAGTCTCCAGGTTAGTAACCTGCTCTCTATAATGGGGAATTGCAGAAGCTAGTTAGGGCATCAGCTAATTTAGGGCATCAGGTGGTTGACAGAAAAGTTGTCCAAACACAAACCCGTGGTTGTCTCCAAAGCAGCTCCTACCTGTGTGTGTGCTGTACATGCATACCTCCTGTAATATCCATAATCACAGGAAGTATCTTCAAGGCAGAAACTTGCTTTGTGACCCTCAGCAACTTTTCTGTGCGAGCTTGCATCCAACAAGTCATAGTGGCTGAATTCATCCATGCTGTGGTAATGTCTGTTAAACCACAGATACATTATTAGAGATGGATCAGATCTCATCAATAACATTTTCACATATTCCTATTTGATCTACATCCCGTTAAATCTGGACAGATTTAATTACTTCCCAAAACTTGTGTGTTAGTACACTTTCCTACTACTGACCACTCAATTATTTTCATTACTCTCATTTTCAAGTACCACATGTCATCCTATAAATGGGTTTTAATTTGTAATGGGAAAGATTCCATAGCAGCACTGTTTTTCCAAAATTTTGTTTCACCTCTTTTCCAACAACAATAGCAAGTATTAAATAGTTCATATTCAAATTGAACATCTTATAAGTGCCTTTAACCAGAGGTTTGCTGGGAATGCTTACCTTACATACCATAAATTCCATGGAAGTTTGCTACTTGCTAGCAAAACCCCAACAATTTGGTTTCACATTTCCATGGCACTCAGACAATGTAACATATTTGTAACACTGGTGAAGACAAAATCTACATAAAGAAATCAGCTTCTGTGTACTGGCAAAGCAGATTTCATTCAATATCAGCTATTTTTATAGTCTGTACTTAATACTGTCTCTATTTCAGAAGTGTTTATTCTTTGATTTGGGCAAAGTGATGCATTTTTCATGCTTTCACACAAAGTGACTTCTAGCTCTCACTGTGGAGTTTTAGCACCTCTTTTTCTTGTAATTTCACCCTTTTCAAAAGTGTGGGAAGATAAACTTGTCTTCTCTACCTGCACCTTATCTTTTGGCTGCCATTACTTTTGAAATATTTCAGCTCAAGAGGGATATGAGAAAGACCTAATCAACAAAACTCAAATGTATTGGTAAAACAAAGCAGCACAGGAGCCTCGAAGTACATCCAGAACACTAAAACCAGTCCACAGATGATGATGACTAACACTGAGGTCTGATGGCTAGCCAAAGCAACTGGCAGCTCGGGTTCATTTCCAAAAGAGTTTGCTTCACTGTTATGGAAATGATCACGAGAGCTGCATTTTTTTGTAGGCAATGTATTTTCTGTCCAAGAACTGAATCAACATCAGAGACACTTTGCATCTGGACAGTGATAGCTGGGCTATTGTGGCACAGTAAGAAACTGTTCTACAAATGGAAAACTTCAACTGCTCTCTACTCATTTCATCCATTTATCAAGTCTGTAAGCACGAGGGTTGGGGGATTTTTGTTATTGGTGGAGATTTTTTTTTCAGGCATAGAGGTTAACTAAAGCATTTGTGGAGGTTTTTTTGTTAAGTTTGATTTACTTTTAGCTTTTTTGATGCATGTGAGATTTATAAATTGATAATATGAGTCTTTTTTGAAAGAATTTGTTCTAATGATACTGATTTTTCATTCAATATCTAAAGCCTCTAAACCTAGAAATATTCCATTGGCTCAGAGGCCTGCGGACCAAACCCACATTGCATACCATTTTTAAAGAATACTAAGTTATCACTTATGTCCCTGTAGCAGCACAGTTGTACTTTAAATAAGGTGGAAGTAAGTATTCTGAGTAATTAGTTCCAGTATTTTATAACTGCTCCTGCTGAGAAGTAGCAAAAACTGGAACAAACCTGCAAACTCCTGCATGAGTTTTCCAAAAAGGTACAGGTTTGCAGTGTTACCTGCTTGTTCTGCTACGTTTCCCTTGCTGTGTTTCCAGCAAATATACTATTTCTAGAGCAATGCTGCTATGTCAAAATACCATCATATATACATAGAATATTATTGATAAGGGGATCAGTCAACTCATTAGCTTTCCTTTTCCAAATTGATCAGACCATTCCTTGTGAAGAACTAGATCATTAAGTTCAGCTCAAGAAGTATGGGTCGCTGTTTAAAATGAGTTGTTATTATAGGGAAAACGCTAGTAAATGTACATTTAAGGGTTTCTATTTATTTTTACGTGGTTGGGACTTTTATTTACTTAAATGTACACTAAAACGTAAGTGGACTATATGTAAAATAAAAGGAGAAAGTGTTACTGTCAAATCTCATTTCAGACTTGTATTTGTATTTAATCTACTCTTTGTAACAGTTTCCTACGTACGGATAAGCTTTGTATCCATCTTCATTTCATGTGTCTGTGCAAAGTGTAATTATCACTACCTACAAAGAGTAATTACCACAACATAAAATTAATCAGATAGTAAAAGGCTAAAATTTCCCCAAGGTTTCTCTCTACTTCACTTAAGTTTTAGAAAGTGTTGCTTTGTAAGTGACAATTGTTAGTGAAAAGCATAATTAGAGGATGCCATCCTGAGCACTTCACTCACTGGTGACAGCTGTGCCACTCCCATGAGTAACGGGGTCTGCTGGGCAGAAAATCCGATGTGCCTTGATTTTTCACTCTTTGGGGGAATCTCAGGAGCACCCGATTGTCATAGTCTCTGACATCTGCTCGATAAGCTGAGCTGCAATGGCGCAAACCAAAGAAAACAAAGGAAAAAGCCGTAAGTATATGTAAGAAATACTTCGAAAAAATTATTTATATTGTCTCAGAAGTAACTGATAGCAGAGATGTTTTCAGGCTCCATAAGCCTCATGCATTGGAGATTCACAGAGGAATTCCATATGGTGTGGAAATGCCTGGTGTCAGACCAATACCTGAGTAAAATTCAGACCTGATTTTAATTTTATAAATGGAAGTTTGACCACTGACTGACTCTCTCTATGAAGAAGATCACTGCTGAGCTGTAAAATTACCCTGGTATCAAAAAACATAATTTTATTAGTTGCTATTAACCAAAATAACTCCCTGTGTATGCAAGATCACAAAACAGATGTCTGATTCTGTTACTAAAAAAAACCCAAAAATATGTATATGAATGAGGCTGTGTTTTCCCATTCTACATAGTTATTACCTACACTCTTTTAAATACTGGAATATTTTAATCAACCAATAGCAACTAAGGAACACTAAGGAATGAGTCTTCACTGTGAAGCTATCAAAAAAAAAAATAACCAACTGCTATGTCTTTTATTTTTTTTTTTAGTTTTTTGGTTTTTTTTTTTTTTTGCAAGTGAAGAGCAGGCATGACCCTGAAACATAAATTTATGATGCTGGTAAATAAATAAATTTCTTTTGCATGATAAGGTATCAAACAAAGTGGTTAAAACCAGCCATGTTGATTTCTTTCCAAAGAAAACAGGAAAAATCCTTCTTTGCCAACTGGACAAGACCTAACTTCATAACAAAGCTGTTATTTCAACCCCTTAAGAGACTCTGAAACACTTTTCAGAGGGATTTTAGTTTTAGAAGACATTAAAAGGCATAGGCCCAGAAACAATTAGCTTATTATAATCTTAAGAGTAAATTGTGCTGGTTAAGAATAGGGTTTTTGTTCTTCAGTTTTTGGGTGTTTTTTTGGTTTTGGTTTTGTTTTTTTTTTTTGTGTTTTTTGGTTTTTTTTAATGAAGTAACATATGATTTTGTGGGAGTAGAGGAGGGAGATAAATAGAATGAAGTTGTTCTCTAGATGCCTCCATTTCACAAAATTCAGAAATGTTCAAGTGAGCCTGACAATAAAAACATGTAATACAACTTTCCACAGCGTGTAGGTTCTTCATGAGATCTGCAGCTTGTCTCTCTAATGTGGCAGGACTGCTTTCTCTACCACCTGCCACAAACTTGGAAGAAGGTCACAAAGGGCTGTGTTTCCATGAGCCCTCCAGCCTCACTTTTGTCCTTCCTCACCGCGTTCACAGGTGGAAACAGGAGCACAGCAACGCACAGCAAACGGGCAAAATCTTGGGGCAATGCCTACCTTGCCAAGCAGTTCTCCTCGGCAGCACATCTCAAGTTATACATGGACATCCTCTGGACATATGTGGACGCCTGGATGTAATAGGGATCCGGGACTAAGTCAGGGAGACCTGCAGTTCATCAAACCAACCACATAACAGTAAGATCAACCCAGGACACGTTTGGAAATATTTGGCTACCATCCCAGTCGCTAGGAGCCGTCGTTTTGCTACGGACCCCTGCTCTCCGTTAACCTCGCATTCCCCCTTGCCCGGGCTTATCCCAAACACCCCACCGCAAACACGACGCCCGGAACCCCCGGTGGGTTCCTCGGCAGCCCGCCCCTCTCCCGGGCGCGGGGACTGGGCTCCCGCAGCCCGAGAGCCCGCTCAGGGTCTGCCCCGAGCGAGGGCCAGGCAGGGCCGGCGGCCCCCGCAGCTCCTCCCGCCGGCAGCGGCAGGATCGGGGCCGCGAGCAGGGCAGGGACGGCGCGGGCGGAAAGGAAAGGAGGGCTCTTACCGTACTGGAAGTAGCCGGTGCCGTAGCCGGGTCTGTACCTGCTGCCCTGGCGGGGCCTCTCGTAGGTGTCGTAGTAGTTGTAGTAGGGGTTATCGTCCGTGTACTTGTAGGGGTTGTAGGGGTCGTCTCCTACCATGACATCTTCCCGGCCGGGCCTGAAGCTGCCCAGGGGCGGCAGGCTGCCGGCCCCGGCGCTGCTCCCGTTGCCGTCGGTGCCGGTGCCGCCGGCGGGGCTGGGTCGCGGCGCCCCCGAGGAGGCGCCCCGGGCCGCGGAGGCGGCGGCCCCTGGGCTCCGCTGCGCGGTAGCGGCGCGACCCCCGGAGGAAGCCTGGTAGCCGGCCTGGAACCAGTGCCGAGCCCCGGAACCCCCGCGGCTGCCGGCGGCGGGCTGGGGCTGGGGCTGGGGCTGCGCGGCGGCGGCGGCGTTGCGGGCGGCGGCTCTCCGCGGCAGCACCGTGCCGTTGTTCCGCAGCAGCAGGATGGGGCTGCCTGCCGCCTCGGCCGCCTGCCTGCGCCGCGGGGGCTGGTACTGGGAGCCCAGGCTGAGCAGGCTGTACACCTGCCCGTTGTTCTCCCACTGGATCCGCTGCCTCCAGGCGGCGGGGGGCGGCGGGGGATCCCGGCGCGGCGGCTGCTGCTGGCAGCCGGCGGGGCAGAGGCAGCTCCAGTAGATGCACGCGTGAAGCTGGGCGAGCAGGAGCCCCGGCGGCGCGAAACGCATCTTCTCCTCTTTCGTGGGCGCCGGCGGGGAGAGAGATACGGGCGAAATCGAGAGGGGAGGGAGGGGGATGGCGAGAGGAGAGCGAGGGGCGCCTTTCCTGCTCGGGATGGAGCGGGGGGGGGCGGGGGGCGGTGCGGGGAGGCCGAGGGGTGCGGGCTGCGCTTCTGCAAGGGTCGGGCGGGCAGCGGGGTCTCAGGCGCTGCAGCACCCGGGAGGTGCCATCGGGCAGGTCGGGCCGTCGAAAAGGAAACCCGGCCCGAGGGAGGCGGCGAGAGCGGCTTTTCTTCTCCCCGGTATTTATAGGCGAGGGGATGCGAATGGGAGCCGGAGCAAACAATCAGCCTCTCATCGTCCTCCGGCCCGCGCTGGTGTCTGGAGCGAGGGAAGGAGGAGGAGGAGGAGAGACCAGGGACTTTAAACTTGCTGGCACGCTCGCAAAGTTACACAAGCCCCGCTGGCTGGACTGGCTGCACCCCCGCCATTTGTTCACGTAATGCGGCTGGAAACGTGCGGCCCTGACAGTTCCCCCCACGGCCGCCCCCCGCCCGCCCTGCGCGGGGGCGGCTCGGGGGGAACGGGAACGGGGGGAACGGGAACGGGGGGAACGGGATCGGGGCCGCTCGGGGGGAACGGGAACGGGGCGGCCCGGGGGAAACGGGGCGGCTCGGGCCGGCGCGGCGGCGGGGGCTCCCCATCCTCCCTCCCTCCCTGCCCTGCCCTGCCTCCCTGCCTCCCCCCGCGCCCCGAGCCGCGCCGAGCCGTGCCGAGCCTGCGGCGGGCGGGCGCGCTCAGACACACGTAGGCTGCCAGAGTATGCCGTGGGGCAGCGCCAAAGTATGCAAAGGAAAAATGCTATTAGCTCATCAGCGCTGGAGAGACTAGAAACGGGGTGGCGGGGAGGGGGAAGGGGCCGCTGGCGAGAGAGGAAACATGTTTCTGGAAAATGTGCTGGCCGGCACATCTCTGGGGCTGGAGCAGCTGCTGGTGACCTTCGTCTCAGCGCTGAGTAACAGTCGGATCCCCTTGATGACCTCTTAATTAGGAGAAAACCTTCATCAAATAAACTCTTGACTATTGACTTTTGGGTTTTGTGCATATGAGTCACACGAGAAATATATTGGCGATGCTCCTCTCGGAGAAGGTTTTCATTGAAAAGTGAAATTTCACATGGGAGAGGCTTAGCCCCATCACCAGAACAAAAAAACCTACTTTGGGTAGTGTCTCCCCAAAATCGGGCTGGGGAAGAGGAGCACGCTGTGGCCCGAAAGCCTTTCCCTTCCTTCCTGCTTCTACAAGAGTTCATCAAGGCTGTGTTTTGATAAGTACAATCACCCAGTAAGGCACATGAATTAAGGTCCATGGATTTCAGCCAAAACTTCTTTTGGGTGTATTTTTCCAAAGGCTGTTTGCTTATGAATCCTTGCAAAGGAATTGAGGAGAATACACAAAAGTTCTCCTTCACCGAAAGTTTGGTGGTGAGAATATTTAAGTGAATCTTGCCAATGATGATCACTCTGTGCTGGAGGTTTTCACCTTACTCAGGTAGATTCAAGGCACCCTAGGACCACTGCCAGCTTCCCCAGGTCAGGTTAACAGGTCACATGTTACTGGCCAGGTGGATATTGTGACTAGATTTTGGTGGTTTTGTAGAGTTCTCCTGTCATTTGTTGTGTTGCAGTTTATTTTAATTGCGTGTTGTTTTAAATGGTACACAATAATAGAAAAACAGCAAAACGTGGTCCCACATTGTGGCTGTGATGGATGGTGAACACTGATTTGCACTGCTGTAGAATTATTAGTTGCAGTGCTCATCTTTAAAATACTTTCACCACCCTGAAATCAGCAGTGCCACCTGCGTGTCAAAGGTCCCCCGCGGACTGGGGGTCAGTGGCTCTGGCCGTCACTGGCACCAGCTGCTCGCCACGCCAGGCTTGCTGGCCATGCTCTGGCTACAAAAATGGTCAGTCTGCAGAACACTGGGGAGCACAGGGCACTTGTGCTCCAAAGACTGCAAAGTCTTCTTACCTGAGAACATACCCAGTAGCCAGGTGGGTGCTTGCTACCATTGCTAGGGAGCACCAGGACGTTGGGGAGCATCTGCTGCACTGGGCCCCCAACCAGAACAGTAACTGGTGTCTTTCCACAAGTGTGCTGTGCTACTTTGGGCAGTCTGATGCAGAGGTGGTTTGGTTTGGGTTCTCTTATTCATCGTATTTGCAGGCTGCTTATCCCCTATGATCTTTCTCATTGTGGCTTTGAAAATATTATTCTCCATTTAAGGGTTTGCCTGGAACAATCAGTGACTAAAGCTGAGTAAAATGGAAAGGTTGAAGATAGGGAAAATGCAACACTGAAGGAATGAGATTTCTGTCTTTTTAATGTTCCTCTAAATCTTACTAATGTTACAAACAGCAGGTTGTTGCCCAATGTGTGATATTAGACAATGTTTCCACACAGTGGGATTCCAGCCATTTTTTCTTATGCCTGATTAAGTTACTATTTTTCATTAAACTGGAGAAAGCATATTTGAGAGTGGTATTCTCACCCATCTATCAGCTATTCACAGTGTTTGCCATTTTCTCCATAACACGAGTTTAATCTATAAATTAATTTAGGGTTCATAATGCCTGAAAAGCATTATTAGCACCACTAGAGAGTCGTGTCCTTCCCTTAGCATTCGGTGCCCATGTCCATTTAACTACTTTCCTCTCCCCACAGGTTGCCCAATTACACCAGGTTTTTACATCTTAGGTCTGAAAAGACCATCAAAAAGCTCTGTGACCTGAGGTGTGGAGGTGAAAATTTCTGCAATACTTTAAAAAGACTCATAAGCAAGTCAGGTACTGCGACTGCCCCCAAAACTGTCAAGCACTCTGATATTAAACTTTCTCATGAGGCTGATACAGCTGCTTTGTAAAGTCCAGTTCTGATACTGATCACAATTAATTTAGTTACTTAAGCATTTGCTTACCCCTTTCTTTTTTGTTTGGAATGACTGGTATGCCTGGGTACTTCTTGCACTGGAGAGTTTGATTTCTGCCACCTACAGAAATAAATACAGTGTATATCAACTGAAAAAGAGAACCTTCCTTCACTAAAAAATGACAAATAATTAAAGCAGATGTCAGTAAGCAATTGCAGCAATGTTTCAGAACCTGGTATCAGGTGGTAACTTATATTTAAATTTACATTTAATTGTAAGATTTTAGCAGTCCTCATTCAGATGTTACAAATGGAAAAATGTCTCCAATGGCATTAGTAGTATTTGGAGTTACGTTAATGTGTACACTACTGCTAAACTGCTAATTCAGTTGTAAATCTTGAAAATTCCTGTTCACCAAAAAAATCAATAAAAATACCCCAAATAGAACCAAAGCTATTTGAATTTGGCATGTCTTACTACGTCTCCTAAGACACACATTTTAAAATTCTTTAATATTGATACGTGTATGAAAAAAGTATGATAGTGTAAAAAAGGGGAATAAATTTTAAATATCAGTTTACATCAATCACGTTATTTGTTACATTTAATATTATTTTTTAAATATCAGCTCTGTAGGGTTGGATAATTCGTTTTCTTGTTTAGTCAAAAACTGGTATGCTTAGCTAGGGTCACACACATAAACCAAGAAATAGAAATAATTTTATAAAATCCCAACAGGAAACTAGACAAACTTAATATGTGTTAAGTATAATTATAAACTGTTATTTTTTCCCTTGGGATTGAAGTGTTGTTTGTTGAGGAGTCACTACAATGAAAAATCTTGAAAAGTAGGGGTTGTTTTCAGCTTTTTCTACCTGGTAAATATTCAGTGTACTAATCTGATTTATGTTTGAACAGACAAAGAACTTACTCTGATTTCTTCAGTTTGCATAAACACTGAGTTGCAAGAAGATTATTCAAATTTCTCTTATTTTGTAGATCTTACAATATTAAAAGTTTTTGAAGTAATTAAAAATTTTTTTTTAATTTTTCTGAAGAATGTTTTCTGAAGGTCCAGGTATATTTATTTAGGAAGTCACTTGTAAGTCTTGGATTAAAAAGTTCCTGATTTTAATGAATTCCCCTGAATAATTGGGATTAAGATGTTTTACAGTATGTGAATTTTACTAGAAACTAAGAACACTGAGCACTTTCAGATTCATGTCTGTAATGAGATTTTTTTTACAAAGCAGCTTAATTAGAGACAAGAGTTATAGACTTTTTCTGACATCAGTAGTCTTTGGAGCAGACAGTTATTATTTTTACAGAAGTTAGTCTTCCAGTTAAATTTAGCTACCCTTTGTATGTCTGATTTTGAAGTCTCTAATCAGGCAACTTTCCACTACCATAAGTAAAATGCAAACATAAACTTTCAGACGTTTTTTTTCTGCTCAGAACTTATAAAGGAACAAACAGATTTTTGTTCATCAATGAACTTGTCAATTTGTTGAAAAAATAAAATTCTTATAATTTTATTAGCAAGTAAGGTCCTCGATTCAAAATTAACAGGCAAAATGCCACCTGTCCCTTATCTAATATTTTGGGTTTATCTATCTGCAGTACAACAGCAGTTTGTGGTTGCTTTGTTTTATGCACCATGGGTAGAACTGCTGAATTGCAAATACCTGCACCAGATGAAGTAAGTTAATTGCACCTTTCTATCCCTTCATGATCTGACAACTTGATCAGGAAAAGCAGCTACAGGGCCTGAGACAGGCGTTGCTCTTTTCTTGCATGGTGAGGGTGGTGAGGGTTGAAGACCTTCTGATATGGGTGAATTTGCCAAATCACGGGTTTGCGGTGAGGCTTTAATAGCAGTATTATTAAGCCCAGAGTATTAAAGTGTCGCTAAAGTTGAACATGAGTGGTTTCACAGGATGCAGTTACATGGTTTCTTTCTTGAATGTAGATTTTTAAAGAGCACAGCGAATATTAAACAAAAAGCCTTTCACTTCTTAAATTTATAATGCATTTCATCTTGGTATATTTTTCTAATTTTCCTATTTGCTTTCTGTCTTCAAGATTTCTATAAAAGTGAGATTTTGAAAAATGTGAAATAAATATCTAAATATGCAGTTGCTGCAAATTTATTCAGAGACCTGAAAATACACCAAAGCTTTTTCTTTTCTTATATATCAGCATCTGTAAGGAAAGCTTCCCTACCTATTATTTATGTAGTAAATGGCAATGGTATGTAAGTTGTCTGATGACACATACAAAGGAACAGAAGTCCAAGACATTAAAAGTAAAGATCTGTGCATTTATACCTGTGATCGGAACTAGAGTTAGCTTCATTTAACAAGGTCAATAAAATTCAGATTAGATTAGACAGTGCATGAGTAAACAGTGCCTTACTGCTTGGGTACTTCAGTCCTGAATTGTCTTCACAAGCTGAGCAGGTGCTAAAGGACTGCCACATTTAGGCACAAACACCCATTTTTATTGAAACTCGTGGACACTGAGGAGAGATTGCTGTGAAAAACACAAACTGGCTGAAGAGTTCTATACACATCTTTGTTGTGGCAATGCTCCAAAATCAGTCTTTCCTAATGTATATTTTGCAAAAAAGCAAGAAAACCCATCTAGTAAGCTTAAAGAATGCTTGAGAGAATAATTAGTTTTGAATCGAGGCATTCACCGGGTTGAGATTATCTATGAAGGGAGAGAAAGACAGCTTTCCAAAACTGTAATTTTTCTTCCATCTTCAGCAGGGGATGAGTGCCTGTAAATCATTAACAAAGAGAAACACTGCCCAACATACTGTAAGAGCAGAACGTGTCAGTAGAAATTCTGGAACATGATTTTACCATGCATCTCATCAAAAACTTTCTTAAAAGGTTTTTAAGAAACCTTAAAAGGTTTCTTAAAACCACAAAATGGTTTTAAGAATGGATGTGATTTTTTTTTTTAATAGCATCTTTGTCTTCATAACCATCCTCAAATTTGCATGGCCATCACCGACGCAGGTGACTTTATTTGTGGAACTTCAATGCCTGATCAAAAAATGCCAGAGAAAATGCCTGTTTCAAATCCCAAGGTGAATTTTCATAACTGACATTAGAAAAAAATTGGTGTTATACTTAGAAGGCTCCATTAAAACACTAATCATTATTGCCCTTCATAATGTGAATGTGAATGCATAAAAAGTGGGACACTGATGATGGTAAATAAAGAACTGGTAGAGGAACTCCTTTGTCTAGGATTTTAATTGTCTACTTTGTTTTCACTGGAGAATATGTACACAATAAAAACAGGCAACATCTCTGAGCCTTTGCATTAGAGAGAATGTTTAGAGGCATCAAGGACAGTAGAAATAGAGCTTGCAGTTTGCATTCAAAAATAAATGAGGGTAGAATGGAAACAGCTGAATGGTCCAACTTCTCCACAGTGAGATCTGCTTCTTGCACGACATAGGAACCTGACAAAAGTCTTCTGCTAAGGGAGGCAGGTTCCAACTTTTGAGTTCTATTAGCCAAACTCCTACAGAAAACCAGTATTGTTTAGGCATCTATCCCTCCTGAAATATCTACACCAGTGCTTGGCTGTACATGATGTCAAAATGGAAATATCTGATCAGGGGGAAGGATGTTTCTAAAATAACACATTTGCAACCCAGTCTTGGTTCCTAGCATGGTATTGCCAAGCAAATGTTTGATATTATTAACACCTATTGTTTCTATTTTGCTTATCAGACAGCCATGTTCAGAAAGTTTTATGTGTAAACCCTGAAAAAGGTTTTTTGTGTAGATTACATAAACATATCCTCCTGGATAACCTGTCAAGGCATGTGGATGACAGGGTGTTAATTGGAGGCAGCCAGCATGGCTTCACCAAGGGCAAAATCCAAAGAGCTGCCATCAACAGCTCAGTGTCCAAATGGTGATTGGTAACAAAGGGTGTCCCACAAGGGTCTATATTTAGACCAGTAGTGCTCAATATCTGTATTAATGACAAAGGCAGTGGGATTGAAGGCATCCTGAAAAAGTTTTTTGAGTGGTGTAGTTTTCTCTGCTGGAGAGAAGGGGTTCAGCATGCACTTCCAGCCCAGAAAGCCAACAGGATCCTGGGCAATTCTGCTCCTCTGTTGTACTCAGATCCCACCTGGAGTACTGTGTCCAGTTCTGGGGTCCTTAGCACAATAAAGACATGGACCTGTTCGAGCAGGTCCAGAGGAGGGACATAAAAATGATCAGAGGGCTGGAGGACTTGCTTTTGAGAAGGCTCCAGGGAGATAATCTAGCAGCCTTTCAGTCAAGAGAGGTGGCTTGTCATGAAGGTGGAGGGAGGCTTCTTACTGAGGCCTGTAC
The DNA here is from genome assembly GCA_024362935.1 of Setophaga petechia. Classification (NCBI taxonomy): domain Eukaryota; kingdom Metazoa; phylum Chordata; class Aves; order Passeriformes; family Parulidae; genus Setophaga; species Setophaga petechia. The sequence goes on along the minus strand of JANCRA010000004.1, from coordinate 34,864,845 downwards.
TGACAGAACAAGGAGGAATATTTTTAAACTGAAAGCAGGTAGGTATAGGTTGGATACATGCATGAAATTTTTTTACAATGCTGGTGGTGAGACATGGAAAGAGGCTGCCCAGAGAAGCTGTGGGTCCTCCATTGCTGGAAGCATTCAAGGCCAGATTGGATGGGCTTGGAGCAACCTGGTCTAGTGAAGGTGTCCCTGCCCTATCAGGACAGTTGAAACTCGATGATCTTTGAATATCCCCTCCAATCCAAACCATTATATGAGTCTGTGAAAATAGACATATTTCCAATCCTGAAACAAATCAGCATACATTCAAGAATAGAAATATGACAGTTTGCCTAAAGTGATGGTCGGGACTGGTGAGCATTTCTTGGCTTCTGAGCATTTCTTTGTCTATGCATAACTAATTAAACTATTTCAGGAAGATTGAAATAAGTAGTATCTAATTGAATAAGTCTTGGGAAAAACTGACTTTATTTGTTTATCTTCCTTAAAAGATGAAGAGAACACTAAAACTATTGAGAAATTGTTTGTTGTTCAGATTCTCATCCTATGAAGTAAAATAAGATGAGAATCTGAACAACATGATCTTAGTTCTGTTATCTTTCCTCTTTGCTACTCTTGTTTTTTTCCAATTGTTATGTCCCTTTTTCCCCAGGGCAGGGACCATGGCTTCCTATGTGTCAGCTCAGTGATGCTCACAGTAGGGCACTGAGTCTGACTATTACTTTTGGCCTCTGCTACAATATGAAGAGCAGTCATGAATACAGAATGCTGCATTGAACAAATGCGACATTTAGAACATGTGAAAACCCTCATGCAGCTGTGTGTGTTATTGAACAGAGTTGACACTCAGCAATTCTGACTCAAATAAAACACCCATGGTGGTTTTCCCTTTGGTCTAAATTTCATCATAATATTTTGTCTTACATACCAATATTATGAACTCTTTTACTATTCTGCTTTATAGTAGGTCCTTTTTTGAAATACATTCCTAATCTAATCCCTATTTTCATCCACACATAATTATCAGATTTAGCTTTAGATATGCTCAGTGATTGGGGAATTTTTTTGAAGTAAAACATTAAATCATGCAGTTAGATTGAAAGGAATGTTTATAAAAATATGCTGAAGGTATATCAGGGCAATGACTCGAATATTTGCTTTACCAACTAGGAGTAGAAGAAAAGTGTATACTTAAAAAGAACTTGTTTGACTTTAATGAGCTGAAAAAAGGTTGATGTTTAACACTTTTTTCCCTCACAGCAAACAGACTCAAGCAACTCCTAGTTGAAGACCAACCATTCTTTGAGGGCAAGCTCAGAACCTGTATGGTAGGCCAAACTGATTTCACAATGTTTATTCCGAGTTAAAGTCTCACACAGCAATTGGTTTAAACTGCTCTTATGTGCATCATTTCAGAGAATTCAAGATTGTCTCAACATTCAATGTCATGTAGTCAAACAGAAGTTTCTGTGAAAAGAGGTATTTCACGCAAAGTTGTGCGCATTCAGCTGTGCACTGTGACAGAGGTGGCTGCTGCCTTTAACTGGGAAAGTGAAGCCCCTTCTCCATGTCTCCAGCTGACTTGTGTCATCTCCCTGAGCTGGGTCAGGGTGGTGTGACAGCAGCAGGTCAGGCACTGGGCTGGGCTGGTGCTGCTGCTGGGGCCCATGAAAGGACAGGCAATGGGCTGAGGGAGTGCACACACAACAGCCTTGACTGGTGCAACACTGACTTCTCTGCGGCATTTAAAGCTCTGGGGAAAGCTGTGGTTTCACACAGTGGCTGGGTTTGTATGAGTTATCTGTGTGGTGACATGGAAGCGTGATGTGAGGACATGAGATGGGAAAGACCAGGAAAAATTAAACCCCTTACTTATCCTTCCCAATAAATCTACAGTTAAACCCACCATACTTTTTCTTTTGGTCTAGTTTTACCATGGTAATTTCTTTCTGTACTTGCTCTAGTTTAACACAATTTTCTCTATGCATCTGTATATATAACACTGTATCTAGGTACAATTTCCTGGCATAGCTTGAACAAAATCAAATTCTTGGATCTACATAAACCATCAAAACCCCCACATAATATCCTAACCTTCAGGAGTTTTTATATTTCTGATCCCTCTGTCCTTTGTTATGGAGAACTCAGGAGGGTAGCAGCTGTTCTGCAGCATGGGATACATTACCAGTCATAGTAGGACAGACTACACCTTGCAGCACAACAGTGTGAAAGAGCTTTAGGGAGGTGTGCCTGCTCCAAGGTTTTCTGCTTTTCCAAGTGGAAGTCTCTGTGCCTGCTCCAGTGAAGTTGTTGTTGTTGGGTAAGCCAGAAAGAGTTTTTCCAAAGAGTAACGAGAAATCAATAATGAACACAAAAACCTTGACTTTGTGTCATTGTTTTACTCACTCTCATGGACCTCTTGAGGAAAGAAGAGCAGAAACTATAGAAGCTGCCATAGGACTGCTGTAGGAGTCATATCAGCAGAAGAGACCATGTAGAAAGACAGAACCTGATTAAGCATTGGCAGGTTTAAGAAGCAAAGATGCTGCTTGAGGAAAATGAATGTCTGGTTCCAGAAGTGGATGTTTCCCCCACAGACAAGAAAGGAATACGGTATGTCTGGATCCCCTTTAAAAGTTTTGTGAATACTGAGTTCTAGTGAAAAGCTCCCATGGAAATTAATTGAGTTACCAATTTCACCAGCGTGAAATTTTGCAGCTGAGAGTAGAGCATTTAACATGTTTTTATATGTCCTGTGATGAATTTTTAAATAATGTAAATTGCTCCAGGTATTGTATTTTCCACTTATTTCACAGAATTATGAAATCAGAGAATATGCCGAGTTGGCAGAGACCCACAAAGACCATCAAGTCCAGCTCCTGGCCCTGCACAGGATGCCCCAAGAGTCACGCCATGTGCCCGAGAGCATTGCCCAAACACTTACTAAGCTCTGTCAGGCTGGTGCTGTGAGCAATTTCCTGGAGAGCCTGTTCCAGTGCCCATCACCCTCTGGGTGAAGAACTTTTCTTGATCACCAACCTAAACCCTTCCTGACACAGCTTCAGGCCATTCCCCTGTGTCCTGTCCCTGTCCCCACAGAGCAGAGATCAGTGCCTGCCCCTCCTCTTGCCCTCACAAGGAAGCTGCAACTGCAGTGAGATCTTCCCTCAGTCTCCTCCAGCCTGAGCAGACCAAAGGACCTCAGCCACTCCTCACAAGACTTCCCCTCAAGGGTCTCAAGGCCCTTCAGCATCCTTGTGGCCCTCCTTTGGGCCCTAATAGCTCAATGTCTTTCTTATAAAACTATTTATCGTAGGTCTGGCTTTAGATTTTGCTTCTCGTTAAAACTATAATGGTTAATAGCACAATTGTGGTGTAAGACTTTGGTTAATTTAAGTCTAAATGTATAGGAAGTGGATCCAGAGCACAATGTAAAAGTCCTGAGCTAAGGGCAATTTACTGTATTTCTCAAACTACTACTTGTCTTTCCATCATTACTGCACTCTCTTTGCAGGTTAGTGTTTGCCAAGGACTGAAAACCAGCAAGAAGAGACTTTGGTTTGTGTCATGTCACGAAAGATTCAAAAGCATGTTACAGAAATCTCTCCTATGACTGATCTTTGCAAAACACCAAGGAAGAGAATGTTAACTCTGTTGAAGTAATGTAAATGAGCAGTGTTGGACAGAAAGAAAATTAAATATCCTTTTATAGAAATCCCTGAGGAAATCTGTAAGTAAGATTATATGTGTTAGAATTTGGATTTACAAACTTTTAAAGCCAAGAAGGACCTGTACAGTCTGATCTTCTGCAAAACACAGGCAATGGAATTTCACCCAGCAATTTCTGCACAAAGATCATAATTATCTGAGCTAAGATATCTTTTTTAGAAAGACAGTCTTGGATTAAAGAGGTCAAATGATAGAGAGCACACCACATCCCAAAGTCAGCTGATGCAATACTTTCTTCCCTTCCCTACAAAACATAACAAATGTGCCTTGTTTATAAGTTGAATTGAACACCTTCACTGAAGTTTTCATTCAGGACAGCATCTGTACTAAGAAAACATCTGTTAACACAAGCATGAATGAAAATGTTTTAAGCATGGCAAATGTTGACTAGAGAATTAAGAAAAAGAAAGCAAAGTTTTGTTTACTGTTCTTGTTCCCTCATTTTTATAAGGTCCCTCACTTTTCCTTCCTGGCTGCTTGCTTCATGAGGCAGGATCAGATTTTTGACGATGAGCTGCAGCAGCTTTGAAACGCCCCTGCCATTATCTGGTCTTCAGAGTGACTGTCTTTCCCTGGGTTTCTAACTGAGAAAGGGACACGTTGCTGTAAAGGAGGTTTATGATTCAGACTCTGGTGTGCTGAAATTGTATTTATCTAACTTTACATTCTTCCTACCAAATGATGGAGTGCTACTGGGCTGAGAAAACCACTAGTAACTGTCAGCTGGGAGGAAGAGATCCACTTATCCTCCACAAGCATTTTGGAAAGTTTTCTTACACATGCACCTAAAGACAGTCTGACGTCTTTTTCTCAAGGAGTCATTGAACACATTAATTAGGAGACATTGCTAATTCTTCTCTTTTGTTACATGGCTTCTGCTTGCCATGAAGCTTGAACACGGCGATCAGAATGAGTGCTGCACCCTTTAAAAAATTTATATTCAGAACACATTTATAAATGTAGTTTATAAAACTACATTTAGGATCCCTGCTGTAGTAAAAAGGCATACTTGGTAGAGGGACTTCTCAAAAAAAAACCCTGGTGCTGGGGCACTGTGGGAATCCTAAAAATCAGAGGGTTTTAAGAAAGGAAAAATCAGGCCTCAGACAGTAAGATAGTTAAATGCTAAAGCAGCAGAAAAATTAGTAATACAGACGTGAGAATAGAAGAATAGGCCTATGTTAGGTGCTGCCTTAAGTGGTAACAAGTTTTCTTAATGTATATCTTTAGAAGGTTAAAGTTTTGAATAGACTTTTGTGCATTACTTTTTATGAACAAGTTATTGTCTTGAAAGTAGGCCGCTTACCAAAGTTACGTGTGCTTTATATTATTGGATGAAATTATTGTCAATGTTCTTGTTCTCTATGTGTGATTGGCTGAAATGCAGATGGAAATGGCTTTATGATATGCTGTAACATTAAGTCTCTTTGGCATTCTGCTTGATTCAGCGAGAAGGTTGCATCTGTCTTTTCCCATTGTTGAAACAATGTTCAGGAACTGATGCTTTAATAAACCTCTCAGACGCTGACAAGGAGTGCCCCGTTCCGTTCGTGCAACTGTAAATAGTTTATTGCCAGGGCAGGGCACCACAGAGCTCCTTAGTCTTACATCATGATTTGCAGCTAATGGCCAGGCTTAAAAGGTATCACACAAACTATATCTGCACGTACCTGAAGAAACCAACCTGCTTTCTTTCTCTGGGGTCAAAATATATCAGTCAGAGGCCAGAAACAAGGTACAGGTTTACACTGCAATTAGTGTGACCCAGGCAGTCCTGTCTGGCCTGTGCAGCCCCACTGAGTCCTGTGCACCTGTCTGTTGCACCTCCACCTCTGTGTGGTAAAACCCTTACTGAAAAGTACTTTTCTATAAAAAGCCTGCCAATCAAAATAGAGATTACTGGTACATTCCTTCCTGCTCTGAATCAGTGGTGGCTCTATAGCATCTGGACAACATCTCTTATCCCTAGGTTTTACAATACTGTTGAGAAAAATTTGCCTTTATTTTTACTTTGCTCCCTGTGGCAGCACCCCAATTGTAAAAGTAATGCTCTCATAAATAAAGTTTATCCTCTTGAAGAACATAAGATTTCATTAAGTCATTTTCTGTGACCAAAAAATGTTCATGTTGTTCTTCATATCCCATGAAATCATGTTTTTATAAACAGATATTTAAAATGTATTATGTCAGAAGGATGTTCCAAGCAGTGAGTAAACTGCGCAGGTTAAGTGTGAGAAAACAATATCCTGGAGAAACATGAACTCAACTCATCTGAACCCATAAAAAACTAAGCACTGAAGTTAAACCATAAAAAGTGGTGGGCAGTTTCTCACTGCAGTAAACCACTAGACTATTAGGTATGCAGGCAATATGTGTTTGTTTGCTCCCGTGGATACTAAAAGTATTCTGAATTCCTCAGGACTTTAAATATTATGTTATAAAATATTAAACCAATACCTTTAGGACAAAAAAAGAATCCAACACATGCCACCTAAATTACTAAGGCTGAAAAATAAAAAATCAGGACTTGAGCTTCAGAAGAATATTTTTTTGGTGGAACATATTTCCACTTCAGCTATAAAAAGGCTCCAGTTTAAACCCCTGCACTTGTTTATACCTGAGAATAATGATGTACCTTATTCGTTTGCTTTTGGAGAGGGTTATTTTTGTTTCTGCTGAAGCAACTTCTTTTTTTTAAATTTTTTTTCTTACAGCATCTTTGAAGTTAACAGTTACCCTGTCTTCTTAAACGAAGAAAATTATATGCCTCAATACAGCAGTACAATTTATTGTTGTTTATGTCTGCAGTGGACTTAACAGCAACACACAGAACAGCAAAGCATTTTTTTTCTGGGGAATCCAAACAAATGCCGTCCTCCTTTTGTTAATGAACACATAGACTTTTCAGAGTTCACCCAAAGTTAAGCTTCCTGAAAGTGACTAAAATGAGCTAAATAGGTTTCTTAAAAAGAATATGTGCTGGGAAAGAAGCAACTTAAGAGTGCATTCATGTGAAGACTGTTGTGAAAGAAATTTCTTAGAACAGATCTTTTTCAATGGGTTTTCTGCTTCTAAATGCTGGTTGTTGGGGTGGGTTTTTTCTGTTGTTCTTTTCTAATGCAAATTTCTGTGGCATTAATTCTGGGAATTTTTCCAGTTAAACACATTCTTCCATTTAGCGCAAGAGGAAATTCTCAGCAGCAATTCTGTACTGTTTTTTATTTTAGCAAGATGGATGAGGAAACCTTTGGTTTGTTTTGAGAGACCCTGAGACTTATTGTGTGCAATGTGGTAATATTTAACCCCAGAACTGCAGCTTCTTCAGGGCCAGTGATGGTGCAAATATATATTTATTCCTTGATAAAAAAGAAAAAATGGCATACCATTCAGTAACTTGGGCCTTTCTAGCTATCAGCAATATTCTGTGTGCTCATTGCCCTCTCCTGGTTTCCTCTGGTAAGTTTTCAGGTTTAATATATCCAAAATGGGTTTCCTAAGAACACTGAGCACTCCTTGGACAGATTTTTGCCTTTGTCAGCTGAAGGTATCACTCATGAACATCTTTTTTCAGGTAGCACAAACAACTCCTTTCATCAAGGCGCAGATACCAGGCTAAAAGGCTGCACTGGAGTCACACCTGAGAGCTCCCTGTGCTGCTGCAGCACATGTCTGCAACACCAACTTTGAGGCAAGCAGGCAATTCTTGACTTTTTTTTAAGAAAATCTTTTGGTAACATCCTGCCTTACATATTTGCAACAAAAAGAAGCTGTTATGACATAACAGCTCACATACTCCCTACATTATAGTAGAGATTCCTCAGAGGGCAGAGGTGTCTGTTTCTTCATGAAGCATATGAAGCACAGCCTCAGCAGCTTGCTCAGGTCAGTGCCCAGGCAGGTTCTGGGTATCTCCAGGGATAAAGACCCCACTTGCTTTCTGGGCCCATTCAAGTGTTTCACAACCCTTGCAGTAGATATTTTTTCTTAATATTAAGTTTCCTACATTTTAATTTGATGAGGTTGTTCCTTAGAATAGGAACTTCCATTTCATAGAGGAGAAAACTGATGTTTTCAAAGAAACAATACAAATCAAAAGTTATGACTAATGCAGAGAAGGGGAATAGGGAGATTTTTTTAGTACTAAAAACTATTGCCAAGTTTATCTTAAAATGTAATATTTTTTTCACTATCATATAATTATGTTGTAAACCTGCTACTTCTGATTAATGTAGAGGCACAATGCTATCTTATTTCTACACACATTTCTTTTTTTTGTGTGTGTGTATATGTTACACAAACAAGTGTGCATGTATAAAATGTAAATGCAATCAGTACATTTAACTTAGAAAGTTGTTCTCTGACCTGCTGTCCTGCTCCTGTGGAATGAGAATGCTGAAGTAGTAAAAGAGACTTTGAAGGCACACACCTGAGGGAAGACTCTCCCAGGCGTGGAAGTGTGACAGTGAGCAAACCAGGTGTCTTCAAGAGCAGCTTCATTAGGGTCACATCAGCAGTACGCCTAGGGTTGTAACTGAGACACAGTAGTGAATCATCACTGATTTTCCTCCTTTTGAATGGCAGGACCCTGTGTTTTATAATGCAAAATCAGCATTTTAAATTTATCAAATCCCCAGTCATTTGCTCTGTTAGAAAACCTGCATGGACATCTACAATTATTTAAGCAAAATTTTGGAAATCACAAATTCATATCCTCTCACAAACTTGCAGATGCAGTGTTGTTGTGAAAGCCAAAATATTGGGTCATTCCTGAAATTTCACTTTTCCTTTAGCTATGTTATGCATTAATCTACATTTGAAGATAATTCTATTCAGATCCCAAATTGTCCAGGAGGTATGTTGGTGGTTTCAAGACCTCCCAGGAGTAAGAAAAGTCTTTAACTTCTGATGGGATGAGACTTTAAACTGACTGTTTAGACTAAAGAATTTGTCTAAAATAACTTCATAGTGCTCCCAAATCTGTCTGCCAGATTTAACAGACATTCTGGTAGGTTTTAGTGGAAATGTCCACATCCTGGAATAATCTGGCTTTTATATAACATGGTAATACTAATAGGGGTTAGAACTTTTGGTTGTTCTACAGCTAAAATATACAGTGACTATTAGTATATTATCCACAAGGCATCATATTCTATGTTGTTCTAGGTAGATCTATAACCAAAAGAGGTTATATCATGTGCCATATACAGGGAATGGTTATCTAAGGCACATCTGTGTCTTTGGGTTCAAGATAAGAGAGCCTTGTGGTTTAAATAGAAAATAAAGAGCTATTCCAGCAGTGGTTACATGTAGATTATTTGTTATGTGACTACCTACTTCTGACCAATCCAAATCCATGACAAACTACATGACTCTTAAGGAGATCAAATGCATATGGTATGTCTTATTTTGTCTTTCCTTTGGTAAATCTTAAGGAGTATATGCAGTACCAGATCCAGAGCCTTCTAAAACAGCTCTGGGGATGGGGAATCCACCAGTTGCTCCCTGGGCAACTATTCCAATGTCTGACCACCTAACAGGGAAAGATTTTTTTTCTGGTATCTAATCTGAATCTCCCGTGTCTCAGTTTAAGGCCATTTCTACTTATCCTCTTGCTGCGGGCACCGTACGGGAGACTGATCCCCACCTCATCACAATCTCCTTCCAGGAGGCACAGCAGATCACCTACCATCTCTTCCCAGACTGTGCAGGCTTCACTAATCTCCCCATCACCAATTTCCATCTCAGGGAGATGGGTATCTAGAGGACAACTGGTTTTGATATTAAAGACTGAGGCAAAGAAAGCATTAAGCTCCTTTGCCTTTTCCTCATCCTGTGTCATTACAGTACTCTGCTATTCACAGATGATGGAGACTCTCCTTGAGCATCCTTTTACTACTAATGTATTTATAGAAACTTTTTTGTTATCATTAACTATAGCTACCAAATCAAATTCTAGCTGAGTTTTGGCCATTCTAATCTTCTCCTCATATGATCTCAGGACATCCTTATAGTTCTCCCAAGCTATCTGACTGCCCTTACAGACATGGTAGAGTCTGCTTTTCCCCTAAGTGCTAGCCTAACTTCTTTGTTTAACCAGGTCAGTCTTTTTCCCTTGATAACTTGTCTTTCCACACATTTGGACAGCTTGCTCCTGAGTATTTAACAGCTTTTTGGAAGTACACCCAGCCTTTCTGGACTCCTTCGTCCTTCAGGACTCATTTTTGCTACTCTCCGATAGCTCCAGGGCCACATGTGCGTGTAAGACCAACAAATTTGATTTTTCAAATAGTAGCACCAAATTAATATTCAGGCACAGATTTTCAACATATTTTTAAAATATATTTTTAAAATAATTTTGTACTCTAGGCTCATTTCTAAGTGTTATGATTTATTTAATTAAGATCAGGAAGCCCACTAGAGATCGAAGAGTGCAAATACTTTTCTGTTAAAAAGTGTTTAAAAGGTATTTAAGAAACCATAAATGCAAAGCAATTTTAAAGAGAGCTGTTGATTAGCTAAAATAATGCAAAAGAATAGTTGAGAAGCAATATCTTAAATGTAGTCCAGAAGAAGGCAGACTATACATGGTCAGCCCTCTCTGTCTCTATGGAACTGTACTGCTGGAAGGTGCTGCAGTATATGGTGATAACAGCCTTCTTTTGGGCATTGCTAGCAAACCTTGCTGTCCAGCACAAAGGTAGGAAGTGCTGTGTTGTTCAAGGTACAGCATGTTATGTGAGTTGAGGGGAAAATTAGGGCTTAAGTAACTTGCAACCATTATATGTAGAGAAATGTTCAAGAAAGAAAGGATGTTAGCCTTGGCATAAAAGCCAAGTGATAATGTGAATGAGTAACTACACCCACATAAATTCCCCTTTATACTTGCATCATATTCATTGATGCAAAAAACTATTTATAACTTTTTTCCCATCAGAATAACATGTATATAAAATAAATTACTTATCAAGTATGAGCAGACAAAGAGAATTTTGCAAGGCTGATGTGATGGTAGTATTTATATTTCACTTAGTCTTCACCTAAATTATTCAATTCAAACAAATATGCCTAAATGGTCACCTAAATTATTTAATTCAAATGAATAAGTTAGAAGAATGGTATATTTAACTCTCAATTACATCTTGAAGTGTCCCCAGTCCAAACAAAATTCAAGAATTTATTATTATTTATAGAGTTGAAACCAGATAAAACTCTATATAAAGCTTTAATTATACCTGTAAATGGTACTAAGATTTTTCTGGAGCTGCAGTCAATCTGATGGTCTGTGATTTCACATTAAGATGATTCTGTGCTCCTGGCTCAATGATTCTATGCTCCTGCCTCAAAATACAAATTTGCTCTAAACTGTTAATCTTTTGGGGGGCATAATGTATTGCATATTTTATGTTTTTCCATCACATCTTTTTCTTGTGGCTACTCTTCACTATGACACAGTCCAAGTGTACATCTCTGTTAAGCCATTCTGTCAGCCTCTATCAACTTCATCCCAGCTAAATGGACATGATTCTTCCATTTTTTTGTACTACTGTGATTCCCACAATTTGACAATGAAGGGTGACACAGCTGGTGGCTCTGCCATTCCAGACTTTTAGTCAGTATGAACCACTTCCAAAATACAGACATAAGTAGTATTTACTTCAGTTGACTTCCTAATTTAACAGGAAGAGAATATTATTTCCAAATATCATTGCAATTTAGAGTCAAAGTAAAGCTGAAGTATTATTTGTAAAGCAAAACACACTGTTTCAGCTAGATGTAAGGGATGAGTTGCTAGATCTACAAGAATGAGATGAAGAAATTCTCCAGCAAGCAATATGAAACACGAAATGTTGGAACACACAGACTTGCACATAGCTGCCATTCTTAACCTCGTTTTAGGACAGGACATGATGCTGTATGTGTATTTCCTTGAATAAGGGAAAAACAGGTAAACCAGACAAAAACAGGAAAACCAGAAAAAATGAAATGCTCAGTTTTTATTAAAATAGGTGTCACTTTACGTCTAGAGAAAGCCAGTAAGTCATAGTTTCCCCAGCCTACTCCTAGAGAAGGACTGATAGGTTATGGCCTAGACAAGAGGTCCATGTGGAGGCTGAGGGACTGCCTGAACGCACCAAGGGCATTTTAAAACCAGAAGCCTGGCACCAAGTCGGGTCTCCCAAGGATCAATACTGGGCCCAATGCTCTATTTAATAGCTCTGTAAGTCACTGATACAATGGTACCAGGTATAAACTGAAAAAGCTTGCTGATGACTCTAACCTGCTTGGGGAGGTGGACACTTTGGAAGAAAGAGCCAATCCTCAGGAACCACAGAATCACAGAACATACTGGGTTGGAAGGCCCCCATCAGGATCATTGAAATCTAATCCATGGGCCTGCATAGGACACCCCAAGAGTCACACCAATGCATGACAGCATTGTCCACATGCTTCTTGATCTCTGTCAGGCTGTGACCTCCTCCCTGGGGAGCCTGTTCCAGTAACCAGCCGATCTTTGGGTGAAGAGTCTAAACCTCCCCTGACACAACTTTAGGCCACTCCATCATGGTCTGTCCCTGTCACCACAGAGCAGAGATCAGTGCCTGCCCCTCCTCTTGCCCTCACGAGGAAGCTGTAACTGCAGTGAGGTCTCCCCTCAGTCTCCCCTTCTCCTGTGTGACCTCAGCCACCCCTCACATGGCTCCCCCTCAGGGCCCTTCGTCCTCATGTTGGATACTCTCTAACAGTTCAATGTCTTTTTTGCCTGTGGCGCCCAAAATGCCCTTAGCACTCCAAATCTGTACAGGCTGGAAGAATGGGGTAACAAAAATCTTATGGAGCTCAACAGAGACAAGTGGAAGGTTTGGCACCTGGAAAAACATAATCCATGAATGCAGCATGGGCTGGGACCTACCTGGCTAAGGATCTGCTCTGTGGAAAGGGACCTGGATGTCCTTGGGCAACAAACTCAGTGAACAGTTCTGCTATGGCAGAGAAAGCCAGTGGGATGCCAGGCTGCATCAACAAGGACACCACCAGCAGAGATTGAGGAGTCATTGTCTCACTCTACTCAGCACTTGTCAACTACACCTGGAATACTGTGTTCAGTTTTGGCCCCTGCCACACAAAACAAAAGAAATGGAAAGGCTGGAGACAGTCCAGAGAAGGGGCGCAAAAAACAAGGAAGCCTGCCAGATGGGAAAAGACTTAGGGAAGACATAATCAGTGTGTTCTAGGTTGACTACAAAGAAAATTGAGACTCCCTTTCCACAAGGAGTCTCATGGAAAAGATGAGGGGCAATCGGGACAAATTACTCCTGTGGATATTCTGTTTAGACAGTAGAGGAAAGTCTTCCACAATAAGAGCAGTAAGCCATTGGATTAATCTCCCCAGGAAAGTAATGAATTCCCCAGCACAACTCGGGAATTTGGCTGAACATGGTGCTGGGTAATCTTGTCTACACTGTGCTTTTCCCACAATGATCCTTGAGCTCCCCTTCCAATCTTATATGATCATTCTGTACAATAGACAGTAATTCAATTGTTAAGTTACAAATTAATTATTTGTATGTATATTATTTCTATGTTAGGGTTTCGGTAAGAGGTGAAGGCACAAAAAACCTGACCTAAGGAATCACCTCTGTATTTTAATACAGAAATTATTTTGATTGTAAGCATTCTGGCAAAACAGGCAAATAGCAATTCTATTGCTATGAAATTTAAAAGGTTGACAGGCTTATGAATTGGCTTGTCCTACTCCAGAAGAATTCATAGTAGCATCCTCTCAATGCTTGGTCAATCTGTCCCTGTCCTGATCTGCAGGTGCTCTAAAATACTCAATTAAAATAGTTTGCACTTGATCCATTGTGTCTCCCCTTTGTGCTGATAAGTACTAAAAATGGGAGAGGTTTTATTTTATATATACTTTAAGTGACCCCATACAAATGATGGGTCAGCAGGAAACTGTCAGACAAGTTTCTTTAGGACAGCATCATTCTTGAAACATATTTGCTACACATATCCTCTTTTTCAAAAATATCTTTTTCTCATTTCCTCCTGCTGGTATTTTTGTTCTTCTCCTGTTTTCAGAAATATTGAGTTCCAAAAAGGCAAGAAAAAAAGGAGACTAGGAAAAGTAAGTATCTCCTAGAATCAAATACATGAGAAATGGAAACCTCTTCCTCTGAAAACATTAAAGTGCTTCAATAAGGCAATTAAGTGTGAAAGCATTTCCTTGTTTACTTCATCATACTTGAGAATCCAGTGTAGCCACAATATGTTCACATTGAATATGTAATTTTTAACTTTCAGAAGTTTCCCAATTGCAGATTTTTCTGTATTCTCACCCTTATGATAGACTGCATTTTACTGGTCATAATTCAGGTAAACATCAGGTTGTTTAGTATTACAGGGCTGATACAGGAAAGATTACTGACACTAAAAGTTCAGAACTTGTTTCAAAATCTGCAGTTTCTGTAGTCACCTTCAGAATTCCTTTCTTTAAAGTATTTCTTAGATGCGTAATATTAAATAGATGTCAATTTTTCTGTAATGTGTTGTAGCAGCTTGGATCAAATACACTTTAACCACCACTGTCCTCAACAGGTTGCTTTTTTCAGCCAAGATCGGACACCACAAATCAATTTCCATTCCTAAAATGCTGTTATTACTCCATTAATCCTTTTTATTTTAACTCTACGTTCCTCCCAGCTTTGCTATTCCAGCAGAAAAATGGAGGGATCTTGTATGATACATATTTACTGGCTAACTTACAGACAGGTGAATATTCTTTGAGCCTAGTTCAGTCTGCACCTATGCATGGTGGGTTTTTTGGGCTTTTTTCCCACAGGTAACTGCATCTGTGGCTTTTTGAAATGCATCATAATGTCTGAAGTATGTATGTTTTTAAGTTCCCTTTCTTCATGTTCAAGTTCTTTCTCTTCGTACTCTCACTCCCTATTTTCCTTTTATCATCCATCCCTTCTTTTACATAAGCACACAGGCAGATAAATGGCTGACAATATTTGTTCAGATGATTAGTTTGCGGTAAGTACAGTACTTCCTTTCAGTTTAATCTTTCCACCTGGTTCAACCTATGAGTTTTCATAATATTTTCTGGAAGCTGAGAGAAGGATGCAGAGAAATGAAATTTGCTGGGAAAAAAGAATACAAACCTTCAACACTAACACCACATTCCAGCCACAAATTTTTGTCACTTTGCCTTGCATAATGTCATAGCACAGAGTGATATGACAAAAACAAGTATTATGGCAGGCGCTTCTTTTTACAGTTAGGGAATACAACATTGGCACTGTATCCAAGCAAGGTTTGGGAGCAGTCCCTGCAAGAGCAGATCAGGGGCTGCCCCATGGGTCAAAGCTGCTCAAACCAACTCCACCAGATCCACCACAGGACGCAGGTGAGCCCTTTAGCCATGCTGCTGGTGTGTCAGGGAACACTTATTTTAAAAAGGGCAAAATGAGAAAGGGAGACAAAAAGAGTGATAAGCAGCACAGGGAAAAACCAAGGTCAGACAAGGAGAAGGAGATCCTCTGCAGCAGAGCAGAAATTCCCTGAAGACCATGGAAAATCCATGTTGAATAGGCTTATCCTGAAGAATTGGATTCCATGAAGAGTACTCACACAGGAGCATGGGAACAGCGTGAGGATGGAGGAGCAGCTGGGTGGGAGTTAGACTGCTGTGTGTTTACTGCAATCCCTGCTGTGCAACTCAGTGGGGGATAGAGTCAGGAGTGAAGGAGTCAGTGTGGGCCTTGGAATGGAGGGTGGGAGAGCTGTTCCACTGACTGTCTTTGTATCTCCATCTGAATCTATTTTAATTGAAAATAAACTTATTTTCCCCAAGTATGTTTTCCCTATGGCAGCAACTGGTAAGCAATCTTCTATCTTTATCTCAGCCAATAAACTTTCTCAACTCAATTTTACTCCCATTTTCTGGAGAGGGGTGGTGAGCATCTGAGTGGGAGTTGGGCTGCTAGCCAGAGCTAACCCACCACAATGCATTACTGTGTTGGGGTGGCATGCAAAGGTCACAGTTGTCATTAGACAAGGAATGACCCTTGACTGTAAAGATTATGCAGGAAGACCACCCTGGAGCAAGACCCAGAATTCATGTGCCACAAGCTTATGAATCAGCTACACAGTCACCAGTTTCTCTGATGTTCTAAAATACATGTCACAGGGGGAAATGAAACCTTGAAATAAAGAAAACACACGCTCCTAATTGGTACCTCATATAACAAGTAATTACTGATGTACATTGCTGCTTTCAAAAAAGTGGACTTTCTGTGGTGAGACACTGTAGTCAGGATAACTCTGGCAGCTATGAGCACTCCTCAGTTTAAAAACCAATACTGGAAAAAAATCCCTTTTCTTAAATTTTCTATAGTCAATAGCAGAACACCACAAGAAAATTTGACTCCACTGAGATTATGATAATGGAAATGAGGGCTGGATTTGAAGAATATTTCAGGGTTATGCGGTAACTCAAAACTCCTCTGTATCATCAACTAATTTTCATCTATCTTTATGTCCTTTTAAGAAACTAGAAAAAGAACTAGAGGTGCTGAAACTTATCCATAAACAGTGGCATTCTTCCCATGCCCATTCTGCCACTCAGCTTGTCCTCAGGAACAGGTTTTCCTTTCCTTAAAATCAAATGGAACTCAACACAGCTTTAACAGAATCTTCTCAAAGCACCAAAGAAAGAAGAATGGCTCATAGCGGGTTTGTTTCCTTGGATTTAATGTTTTTAATTAAAAGAAAACAAAACACCAAAGTTTATACTTAAAGCTTCATTCTAAGCATATTCAGGTGCGTGCCCTCAGCAGCTGGGAATGAAAACAGTTTTATTTTAGAGGGCACTGGGTAGACAGCTTGTGTTGCTACTTGTTTGGGAATAGTTTTGCACTCAGGAAATCTGTCCATCAGCTTTGGTAATGATCTGTGTTTAATCTGCTGAAAAAGAAAACAAGCTCAGATATCGTATGCATCTCATCTTTACGACAGGTGTATCAGCATGAGAAGTTTATTTGCCTTTTTCAGTCAGTATTTATTGTTCCAGAGATAGCCTTGCTGCATACAAATGCCCTATTTTCATGTGAGGTTGCAAGTTCATTACACTGGGATGTTTTTCTTAACTTTCACTGTGATAGTTAAAACACCAACACCTCAGCTTCAACATGCAACTCATTATTTGTCTGAGTAGTGGCAAGAAGTTTTGCTCTAATATTTCACAATAAAAAAGATAAAAAATGCACAATGAAATATAAGTAAAATCGTTTTGTTTATCCAGCTGGACCAGGCCTTTGTTAGAAATTGTTTGAAGTGGATGGATACTGATGTAATTTTGGAAAATGCATTAAACAGGGAAAAAATGTTTTTCTTTTATTATAAGTCAATACCAGGAGGGAAGGAAATACAGCAAAATTTGCCGCAAGGAGTCTCTCAGGGGAACAACAAAAAATGACTGCTTAATGGACATGGCCCTTTAATAAATTCAGAAAAGAATTTATTGAATATTTTTTAGGGATATGCAGAGGGTGTTTGTAGACAAAGAAGTCTGATAAAGTTTGTATTTCATGTAGAATAATATGTAATTTTATTTAGGGGAATGTTTAGTCATAAAAGTAGTCTTTCTCTTAATAATCTACAATTTGATTTAGTAATTCTTCTTTAAGAAAAAAATCTTGCATAGAGTAATGTGTTGAAATTTGTGGTTCCCATCTGATTAGTTACAGTTTTCTAAATATGTTTGTTATTGAACCATCAGTACTTTTCTCTTGAGTACTCTTCCCAGTGAGACTGCTTGAAGGGACTGCAAGGGCAGTACTCAGCTCGTATTTTGAATAGACAAGTGTTTTCCAAAACAGGAAAATGTTTTGTTAAGCAATGCTGAGGTCAGACACGAAATGACAGTGGCTTCTAACTGACTGGCTTTATGTGGTTGAGGAAATCTGGACCCTATTCTTGATGAGAAGATGAAGTGATAACCTACACAAAACTTTTCCTTAAGGAGTATTGCCAGGAACTATCATGCTGCACTCTGTAGGATAAATGACTCAAAGACATGGAGAATAATCACTCTCTTGATACTTTTATAATGTGGAATAATGTTTGTATTGTTGACACCCTCAGTAGTGTCACTGTATATGCCAGGGTCCCCTATGATGCCTGGGATAATTACACTTCCAGAGAACCTCATCAAAGGGACATCAGATTTCACAGATCTGGTCAGGCAGACAATTGCACAATAAGTTACTCCTTATTGACAACCATTCAATATTTTACTAATGGCATCATATCACTGCCATCCACATGTTTCAAGTGAAAAACAGGTCCCTGCACATCCTGGTCATAGCAGAGAGAAGACATGGTCTTTCAAGTTCACAGCTGGGGTGTGACTAAAGACAAAAGGTACAAGCGAAGAACTCTTGTCAGAGAGAGATATTGCTCTTAAAGCCCCACCTATCCAAGTGTGTGAGAATCGCTGCTTTCACTGAAAAGTTAACTAAGTTCTGACCCCAGGACTGCTGAATCTGGCCTGTTGGCTCACTGAATGCCTGCAAAACATTGAAGCAAAAGCAAGAAAGAAATGTTTGCCTGTGGTTTAATTGATGCCCAGTGAATCTGGGACTATTCTTATACCTCCCTTACTGGCCAGCAAGGAGTGCTTGTCCACTCAGAAGACAAGTAAGAGGAGTTCAGCACTGATACTGTGCTAAAGTTAAATCCCACAGTTTTTAACTATGGATGAAACTCATCACACTGAGATAACAAAAATGGCACTATCTAGAGCAAGAAGTTATTTTCAAATTCTTGCCTCCAGCAAAAGCAATTATGATGGGTTTTGTGCAGCTTATTCTATAGGGAGATCATGGGCTCAATATTTAATAAATGCAATGCTTAATTGTGAGGCTTAGACAGCTGCTTTTTATCAGAGGGTACACAAAAGGAGGAAGAAGGCAGACAGTTAATGAGAGATGATTTGGAATGGGGGAGGTAGGGGATAGCAAGTGGCAGGGAGTTACAATCCTGTGTTGCTTTAGACACTAAGGCAGCATGTTTGTTATACTCTTTTTGATTTCAAACAAGTTTTCATTCCACTCTTCTGTTTACGACCATGCAGCTATAGGATTACATATAGAGAAACCAGACTGTGAAAAGTCAGAAATCAACTGTGAAAAGATTTTGAAAGCTGGACGTAATACAAAACTGAAATAACATGAGAAAGGAACTCCTAAGAAACAGCATGAAACCCATCGTGCCATTCATTAAGTGCCTCCAGTGGAATGCAACAGTCTGCCTTATGGAGGATATAGCCCCTGACTTTTAACTTGGTAATTTGCCTTTAAGGATCAGATAAATAAAAATGTCAATGACCTTGGCAACATGACCTGAGTGTCTTAGTTTCACTAGGATGAACTGTTCTTGGAAAAAATTCTCCCCTGTCTGAGTCACAACCAGGTTTTTCCTTCTGGAGTAGGAATGTGTGCTGTTCTTCCCTCTGCTCCCTTCCCAGCTAGCAACGCAGGCAAATTCCAGCTCACTAGTCTGGCATTTCAATTTCTGTAGGGTCTTCTCATGTTATGCCAGTGTAGAAGCTTTCACATATTTTGTAACATTCTTTTGAAACAGAACTCTTCCAAAGCACCTTGCTAGAGTCTGGTGACTGAACTTTAAAAAGGATGGGGTTTGGTCTTTGTTCACAAAATGTGCAAAAATAAATTTCATTCTCTGTGACATATTAGAGAGGCCTGTGAGCAGTGACTGCAAAAGGTACTTCATTTATGCTTAAGAATACAGTGGGAGGGATAGTCATATGAGAAACAAGGTGACGGAAACTATACCAATTAAACACTAATTATATTGTGTGAAAAAGGTATTTTTACCTTCTGTTGAACAAAAAAAGCAAAAATGTATGCATTCTTTAGATCAACTGCATTTAGTGATATTTTTGTTTCTTTTTTTTCTGTCACTCTTTCCACAGGCATATAGACTACCCATCCAGAAAACAATCAGGCAAGTAGTTCACATTAATTTAAGAATTAATTTTAAGAGTTTAGAGTTTTCTGCAGTTAAGTTTTTTAACAGTGAACACCAATGACAGTGTTTTTAATTATTACTGGAGTCTCCAGAGCATTCAGCGATAAGCAGGATGCAGATCTGATACCTCCCTCGGGTCATGGGAGTTATGGTTTGAACACCCTGAAGCAAAGAAGAGCTACCTGCTCAGCCAACAAGGAAATATTGAGATGGCAGGGCTCTCAAACCCCCTGGCCTGTCTCTTGTCTCAGAAGCTGGTCATGTTCACGTCCAGACTGCAGAGTCCTGCTCTCCCAGTAGCTGTCAAATATATTTTGAGAGCAGCAGGTTAAGTCCTTGTGCTAGGACACTGATATGACAAGTAGGTTCAATCCTTTTCCTGCATCACGCTAATTTTTACTGGGGTTTCCAGCCTCTTAGTCTGACCTTTTCTCTCAAAGTCACATTTTTCTTAGTCACATTTTCTCTCAAAGAAACTATTCTCTGGCATGAGCCTATTTTGCATTACACTATTTTGAAATAGTTTTTAATGGCAGTTGTCCAGCCAAAAATAATTATGGCGAATTCTCCATTATCTGATGGAAAGACACAAACATAGCAGGAAAACATGGATGATGCAAGTACCAGGAGCAGTCACAGAACCAGTTCTCATAAGACCAGCCTGACCTAGGAGTATCCCTCCACTGTACCCCACCTGACACTCCAAATTGGAGGAGGAGTGCACTCATTCATGCACAACACCCGACCTTAACTGATCTCTAAGTGCACCACATTTCAACAGAGCTAATAAGCTTTCTAGGAATCCAGAGTGCTCTGCACCACAGTGGGAGCCAGATGATGCCTGATACAGCATGAACACAAGTGCATAAAATCCACTGGCCATTGGATGCAGTTTCAGAGGGTTCCACAATTCTGGTTTTGTGTGTGTTGCACACAGACAACAAATCTGGCTCTATAGTGAGATAAAACCCAGTATAAGCCTATACTACAGTCTGCATAAACTGCATTTTTCCCAAGGAAACTAGATAGGTTCGTGCAGAGCCAGCATTGTCTTGTCTTCTGTCACACAATTAATTAGTGGTACAGATCCATTACTGACCAATAGACAAGTGGGAAATACATGGAGAAATATTTTATGCTTGTGCCACTTGATTTCTTGATGTTTCGTGTCTTGCCACCTGTAAGGAGGACATGAAAGTCAAACAACACTGTGTTGTCCATGAAACACAATGCTATTGCTCTCTTATTACCTACAACAACATCCTTAAGTATCTTGAAGGCAAATCTGCAAGAGTCAGCTACTGGCAATACCTGCAAAGACAATTAGGGGAGGTGAAAAGAAAAAAGCAAGTATGAAAGGATGATACAAGTAACATAGCTTTAGTTTATATCCAAAATTGCCAAACTTACAGACTGTCTTTAGCAGTCAAAGATCTCATGTTTTATTAATAGACTCAAAACTTTTAATCATGGTATTGTACTTATAACTGATGTCAAGTAAATAACCACATAAGCCCCATTCTGACCTCTAAAAATACTGAAGTTGAAAATTCAAATGTGTCATAGCATTTTTACAGTTTGCAAATACCTGTTACAAAGTGATTGTTAATATTTTTGCTCTTTGTAACACAGGCAACCTCAAAAAGTTCCTCATTGAGGTCTGAGCTACACTTCAAGTTTCTTCTGTAACACAGTTTAAAAAAAGCAAATTAAGCATTTGCCATTAAAAAACAAAAACAGAACTATGGAGACAGGATTTGCAACATTTTCAGCTGTATTTCCAATCATTGTAGAGTAAACTTTTCTAAATTATTTGGCACACAATGTTCATTAAAAATAACCTCATATGCCCTCTTTAATCTGTATTGACAGCATTCAAATCACAGAGCACAGTGAAATTAAAGTGAAATAGCTGAGCAAACAACTCATATTCTCAGTCTTCAGAAAAAAGGATTGAGAATAATCTTGAATTTTGTCCTAATTATTTCCTTAAAAATAGGTCTCATGTATATGCAGTATCTTCCTTTTCTTTTCTGAATCAGGTAATAAAAATTTCACTCTTCTAAAGGCTCATGAAATCTCCGGCTAATTCTGGTAACACCAAAAAGTCCTGTTAATGTACAGCCAGAAGCAGAGCATAGAAGTCTGCTGTAGAACTAAGGATGAGAAGAACTACAAGAAATGTACTGTCCATACATCTTGTGAACAATTCAATAAAAGGCAACTATAAATTCCTATCTGGTGTGTCTAGATAATACCCCAGGTACCCTCAGCCAAGTACAAAAAAAAATGTGGAGCAAACAAACAAAATACCCACACTGCCTACAAAATTAAGTGAAATACTGCTCTAAATCCTTTATTTTCTTGTTATTAATATTTCTGTTTTTGTCTCCCTC
The DNA here is from genome assembly GCA_024362935.1 of Setophaga petechia. Classification (NCBI taxonomy): domain Eukaryota; kingdom Metazoa; phylum Chordata; class Aves; order Passeriformes; family Parulidae; genus Setophaga; species Setophaga petechia. Next base: position 34,842,652 of record JANCRA010000004.1, on the reverse strand, counting down.
CTGCAGCTCTTGGCAAACACTGAACCTAAACTATTTGGAAAAGCAGTCCGTTCTTCCCACCTCATCTGTGCCTCTTCTTAACCCCCGAAATCATTAAGCATTGTGGTCTTTGCTGAAATCCTGTTTACCAGTGTTTCTTTGTTACGTGGCTATTTTCAAGTTTTCAAAGGAACTTTTTGTTCCTACAGAGTAAAGTCTCTTCACATCATGCTGCAGCCAAGTTAGCCAAGGTGCTGATAGCCCCCTGCAGTGAAAGAACATGAGGAGAGTGAAAACTGGGGGAAACGGAGCAGTCTTTTCAACTGTCAACATTTATTTAAATGTAATCATGAAATTTGGCTGTTCCTTGGGCCATGTGGTGTCTGCCCATTCTGCAGGGTGGGGCTGGAATTACTGCTGGCATGAATTTGTTTGGCCTCTTATTTTCATAACCCTTCAGAGCCACACAAGGGGAAAACAAGAGACTACATAAGTACATTTGAGGGCTAAATGTTTGTCTGGCATGCTTGCATCACACAGGACTTGTAAGGGCTGAGGAAATCCTCTGAGCTTAGGGAATGTGAGGTGAGCTGCATAGTTTCAGATGCACACTGACTGAAGAGATACAGAAAGAGAAAACACTCAAGAAGATACCCAAAGAGTTCAGTACGTAGGGATCAATGTCTTTGTTGTTTCCCATTACAATGATGTTTACATTACAATCCAGTAAATAGCAAGAGGATTAATAGGGCGTCCCCACCTACAGGAAAGGGATACACCCCTGCATTTCACCCAGCTCTTTGATTTTCTGAAGCATTTTGTGTGTGGATGGTTTCCCCCCCCCCCCCCCCCCCCACTCTCTGCTTTCTCCTGTAGTAATCTTGGCCCCTACCTCTTCATAAAACTTGCCGTATATCTCTCCCCCAATCTCCTTGCAGGTCCCCCTCCTTCTGCTTTGCAAAATTGTCATATTGCGCTGTTCTCCTGACCAGGTTGCAAAGAGGGGTGTTGCTGCTGCTCCTGCTTCCCACCAACAAGAAAGATTATTTTAACAGGTGACAGCAATTGGAAATGGCTCCCATGCTTTGCTGCCAACTCCTCTGCTTCTCTTTAGCAGCAAAACCTGAGTACAAAATAATGAGAAGGATGGGAAAGCGCGGAGAACCTGAAGGTTGTGGTGGTATCTAGAGAGGTTGAGGGAAATATAGATGATGATTCAGAGGAAGTAGAAGAAATACTGGAGGAGAATTGGAATTGGTTTTCACACAAGCAAATTAGGAGATCAACACAGTGCTTGCAGTTACAAGTTATTCACATGTATCGAATGGTAAATCTGTATATGGGCCTGCATAAAACAAGCAATTAAAAGAGCATCACAAAGATAGATGATAGGTGTAGCTGTTGGGAATGTGAACATATGACTGAAATAGCTAAGTGGCTTAGAAAGGAGAGAGAAAATGCCCAAACAGTGCAGCTGGACAATGAAGGCAAAGGGTGAGCATGCTGAAAAGTGAAATGAGAGAGAAAGCAAACCGGGGGGAAAGAGAAAGATGATGAAAAAGGAAGCTGGCCCTGGCAGATTTGCCACAGAACAAAACATTAGCAAAGCCAAATGCTAAGAGGATTAAGAGTACAAAAATTTTAAAGAAGTAAAAGACAAAGAAATATTGCAATATGGGAAAGGAAGGAGGAAGAAGACAGAAGAAAGGGAGATAGTATCCAATGTGACAGTGGTAGATTCTTTCATTTATTATTAATACAAAGGGTCTGCTGATCTTGCAAAGTGGCCTCTCTGCTTCTCACACCAAGACTTTGCTTGGTCTCTTTCAGAACATAAATCCAGGTTTGCAGGAGAGGACTCAGTGGATATTTTACAGGCTTGGCACCTGATGCATCAACATACTGCACAGAGGCCTTCAAGTATTTTCAGACCCATCTGAAGACTGTAGAATCTCTTTCTTCACTCTTTGGTTGAATGCAGAGAGATTTTAAAATCTGTGTCCCATTTATAATATGCAGCTGTTGTTTTAGTGACATCTTGGCTTAGAAGTATGGGATAAAAACTGATCTAAGTGGTTCTTGACTGGTTTTGGCTGTAATTAAATTCTGGATCTTGCTTGTGAGGGATTTTTAAGGAAGAACTGCAAATCAGTCCTTTCTGCTGACACTATTTCTGGCTTATTTATTTTTAATGCAGTTAATGGAAGGAAAAAGACAGAGGATAGGGAATGACTTGCAGCTCTTCTGCATGGAGATCCATTTTGGTGGGGCTACTCTGATGAAATAGGAAGAAAAAAGGCTGATAGACTAAAAAATAAAAATCTTTACCATGTAAATGCAAGAAGAAATGGTAGGGGTTTAAGTCACAGAGGGCTCAAATCCCTGCTGGGGCCACTTAGGAAGAATTACTTGACTCATAGATTTTAGAGCCAGAAGGGATCAACAGATTGTTAGTTTGACCTACTGTGTAACATGGCCATAGTATTTCATCCAACTAATTTTGCAGCTAGCCTAAAGCCTGTCTTTCCTGAGGTCATGTGGACTTGATATGGAGATCTGAGGGGGTGAAGAACTCAATGCATATTAACAGTTTCTCTTCTGGTAGTTTACTCCTTCTTGTTTAAAATAGGTTGATCTTATATTTAATTTTATAGAGTTCAGCCTCTTTTTTTTCTCTTTTTGTTGTTGTTGCTGTTAAGCTTTTTCTGCTTTGTTGGAAACCTTCATTCCCTATTATGTTCTTGAAGTGAAAGATGCTTATGAAATGAAAAGTGTATGCTAGGTACAAAAGATATGTGAAAAAAAGGGCATCCAGGCAGCAGTAATATGAGTGGCTGGAATGGGGAACATCTGTTGCAAGAAAATTGTGTCATCCTGAAGTATACCGTGTGTATGTAGCTGGGCTCCCCTGCAGCTGACACACTGCTGTTCCAATTTGCATCTAGGTATCGATGCTTGGGGCACAAGATTGCTGATGGCTAGACACCGTGATAGCAGGGTAAAGGGGGATGCACTGGAGACAAGGTGACTCCAGCTCTTGGGACAGATTTGGCAATGGTGGCTGCCTATGTGGGATGTAACAAGAGAGGAAAGAGTGTGAAATGGCAGACTGTGTGAGGCTGCAATGAGTCAGCCACTCCGAGGGGGCTGGAAGAAATGTATAGTCTGTATAAAGGAGCCCTGGGCTGCCCTGAGCAAGGAGTTCGGGTTTCTGCAAATCCAATTCCTCTGATATTCTTGGCAGACAGGGGAGGAAACTCACAGCAGAGAGCTCTGGTGTGTGCGGAGTGATGACTCTCGAGCTGCCTTCTGGGAAGGCAGGCCAATAAACGTGGCTACCATGTCCTGCAACTACAGTCCTGAAGAGGGAGCATAAACTAATAGCAGTGTCCAGAGCAATATAATATGCATCCTTTGTGATGGGCTGAGAAATGTAAGATTAATGGTTACAGCATTGCACAGCCATTGACAGGAACAGTTCACACATAGATGTCTTTAATAACCATTGATTTGGTTATTGAATTAAACCTTCTTGCCAAGAGAAAGAAATTCAATGCTCTAATTAAAACTGTTCTTTCTGGAAGATTTTTTTTTGGAGAAGTTCATAATTTTATAATCCTTATGCTGCCACTTATTCTTCCATTACTTCTTAATACTGGGTTTGTTCTTTTTCTGTCCGAATACAAGGGTCTTTCCTCTCTCACACTACATTTTGGAGTTTCAAAATTCTTTCTCAGAATTTCTCTTTCTCTTGTTAAAGACCCTAATTCAAAGGATCTGACATTTTTCCCACCAATCTTTGTTACTCACAAGTATTATCAAAGATATTGCAGGAGTAAAACTGTGAGATAAACACAGTTCTGGTGAAAAAAGCACTAGGTATTTTCAGGTGGTCACACGGGGAAATGTCATTAACACCATGTAATTTGCTTGGAGTAGTTCAGCCTTGGAATGTGTGGCAGTATTTCACGTCATGAAAAATGATTGTTGCTTCAGCTGCAGCCATATCCATCTTCCTGGGAAAACTTCCAGCTTCAAAGGGAAATCTGGTTGTACACGTTTGAACTGTGTTCTTAGCTGCAACATAATCTTTTCTGTCTTCTGGTTGTCCGTTGGAAATGGTAATGAAAACAAGGCATGCGTTCCTTTCAGCCTCGGTGTAACCCTTCTCTTCTTCGGGAAAGAAAAGTTAAAGAAGCTAATTAATTTACTGACATTCTTTCAGATTCTTTGAAGATATGCTCTGAAGGAGGGTCTGCATGCTAACCAGTCAAGTAAAGCAAAAGAGTGGCACCTAACAAGGCAATGTCAAAAACTAAATACATTGGTCTCCTAAGTAATGTCTTCACAACAACTAAATCATATTAAGTTCTTAAATCTTCAGTTACCAAAACATGTTGTCATAGGAAAATCTTCAGTGGAGCTAATATTACTGCTTTACACACAAGAGAAAAGAAATCCTGGTAATGGGAAAGACATATAACAAATGTTTCCAAATGTTCAGAAAAGCAATCCTGAAAGTAAAAATAATATATAATAAAATCGACTTGCCTCATTTGTTTTCTCTCCATGAGCAAATGAGCTATAATAAACAGTAAAAATAAAGAAGTCCTAGCAATTGATGACCTCCCACCTTTACCCCATCCAAGCTACTTTTAAAGGCATTTTTCATACTCTTGGTTTATTTATTGTTCCTCTGCTGCTTCCAAGTTGACCTTCAGATAGGATCCCACCCAGAGTTTTGAAGGAAGCAAAATAGGGCAGCAGAAGCAAAGGAGTTATTAGTTGGAATGATGGTTAGAAAAATATGTGCAAAGTAATTATATCAGGGTTGTTCCTGTCTTGCTGGGATACAAATATTTTTATTGATGTTTGTCTCAGGCCTTTTGGGAAATTATCAGACACATTGATATCCTATGATAAGTGTCCCATAGCTTCTCTGTGACTCTTCCTGTTGTTCCAGAGTGCCCTAATTGCACATGTACATGAAATGTAAATTACTTCATATAATAAAGCCGGTTCTAGGGAGTATCTTGTCCACCATGTGATAGTCTGTGCTTAAGAAGATACATAGGGGAGAGCAATTCATTTCTGCTGTTCTTCTTTCTCGGGTAAAAGTAATTCCTGTGGGTTTTGTTTGCATTTTATCTAGTCAGCAAGAGTTGATAATGGAGTATGGAAAAGATACAAACCAGAAGAGATTAAATACAATTTTGTGCTACTTAATTTAAAATAATACAGACATCTGTACCAGTCAGCTGCAACAGTAAACCACATGTACAGCATATGTAATATAGCAAAGTTTTTTCAGGGTTGTCCATTTTTGGTTCTTCAAGTACCTAAACATCTCCACACATACAAGCATAAGTACATACCTACATACATACATAATACACCAATCTGGAATTCAGCTGGAAATTTCTCATCCATTTTTAACATATTGTTGGTACAAATTTATATGAAAAATTACCAAGTTTTATATACATAGTAACTTATTAAAAATCCATCTATTTTATTTATGGTACTTGTAACAGAAAAAGTATTCCAACACCTTGATGAGAAATTTGTTAAGGATTTGGGGTGGGCTTTTTAATTGGAATAGTAATATTGTTTAGTTTGTTCCTAATTTCTAGTGATCTGAAAACAGTTTTCTTAATTTAAACAAAAAAAAATAGCAAGATGTTAGCATCTTTTTTCTAGATCTTGCACTGAGATTACTTCTCTTGCTATTTTCAGACCTTTGAGTTGACATCTGAGACAGCTCATGTGGAAACAACAGTCCTACCTGTCTGCCACCTACAATCATACAATGGAGAAAAATATTTTTTTATTTTCTGAAGACACATAGGTCAGTGTAGGTGTTTACAACATGGAAAGATACTTTTATTATCTATTTATAAACTTTCTGTTAGATTGGTGAGTCAAAGGGTCACTCTAATCTTAGCACTTCCTAGATTTTGACTTTGTAACTGCACCAACTTTTATACTTCTATCTGTCACATACAACAAGCACAGTTTTGTAACCTCAAATAACTTGAAACTAACAGTCTTGGGTGAGAGAATCAGTGAGGAAGGTGAAATAATTTTTTCTTTGTTTTTTTTATGGCATCAAAGCATTCTGCAAATACTGCTAAAAAGAGGGTCTGCATTTTAATTGTCAAAAGGTGGGAATTCTGTGTCATGCTGACAATAAATTTTGTGCAATACAAATTGTGTTTAACCCCTAAGGCAAAGTGCAGGTTAAATGTAACTTGCTTTTAATCCAGTTGCTACTCATTTCATGAACACCCTTGGTCATGCACAGTATAAAACTGAATTAACTGTTGGGCTTCCTGGCACTGCAGTGTCAAAATGCCTTGCATGCTATCACTTCCCTTCTTGGCACACAGACATTGTGCAAGGCAACATGTTCTGATCAGACAACCTGATTTTATTTCTCTGAAAGCTTTTTGTAAATATAACTTTGGGTCTCAGGCCTGGGAATTCACCTGGTTGAAGGATATGATGTTGGAACAGCCTTCACGTCTGCCTTACCCAGCACACCAGGCACACCAAAAATTTCAAACAGGTACTACAATTTGTTTGAAGTAGATCTCTGTTGCTTAGCAGAACACTTGGTCTTGGCATGACCCTACACAAATAATGCCTGTTGTGCATTTTAAGTTTTCACTAACTGACAACTGAAGTTTGTTATGCAGAAAAGGGCAGCATGAAAGCGGCCCTGCTGGCTTGCTCTTGGCACTGCCACCACAGGACACTTGCCATGGGAATGTTTGAACCAGTGGTGTTTTGTAGCATTTATCATTGTTTCTGTAAGAATTAACTTCCAAGGAAAATATGAAGCTTGCAAAAGTTAAATTTGGAAAAGTGTTGAAAACAGTCTGGCCGAAAAGTGTAAATTTTTGAATGAGAAGAGTGTCTACGCGGGAGATGGATTTTGGACACCTCATGCTTATCCTTCCCGGCTGCTTGGACTTCGCAATGCTGCCATGTGTCTCTTCTCGCCCAGGCAAGAGGGGAAAGGGACTGAGAGAGGGATCCCTGTGCAAGGATGCAGAACCGGAGCGGAGTCACTCCCCACAGAACACCGCCCGGCGCTCAGCAGACCAGGCGTTTCCCTCAGCCCGCCATGAAAGACGGCCGGAGCGGCTCCCCGCGCCCGGCAGGCCAGAGGCGGGGCCGCCTCCGCGGTGACTGACAGCTGCCCTCGCCAATCGGCGGCCGCGGCGGCAGCAGGAATTTGCATGCGGTGCGGCGTTGCCGCGGTAACGGCGGCGCGAGGCGAGAAGGCGGGCGGTGCGGCCTAGCCGCGGGCACGTGAGCGCCTTCCCGCCCGCCCCGCCTCTCTCCCTGCGGAGCGGGCACGCCGGGCCAGGGGCAGCAGCAGCACAGACACCCAGCCCCAGGGCACATGAGGGAGTTGTGATCCACGCGGAGGTAATAGGTGTCTAGGAGGACATGGAAAATTAGGTGCCATCCACTGTCTCGGGAGCCTTCGATCTAAATAAGCCCGTGAACTCTTTTTCGGGCAGAGCCGTGGAAGATTGGTTGGGTGAGGAGGAACCATGCTTTTGGTTCTCTCCTGAAGTCCATGCCACTCTTCTGGCTGGCCAACAGGCACACGGTCCTCTGAGCTCACATCCCAGTTTTGCTGGTTTTCACCTGATTTCCCTGTGAAGATGGTACTGACAAGCACGCCTGGCCTGAGCCTCAGTCAGCCAGGGTTTAAATAATGCAGTCCTGTGTCCTGTCCTCATCCAAGGAAAACAGCGCTTTCCCCTGAGTACCAGATGGTGAGATTCCTGCAGAGGTCAGGGGCCCAGTTGTAAATAAGCAGAAAGGTCAATCAACAGAGGTTTGTGTGACTTTGTACCCTTAGACCAGCTAGCTGGTAATACATTCACTTGTATTGGTGTACTTACTGTGAGTGTAATGCATTTGTTCTCTGGAATTTGTTTCTGCAGAGGTCTGCCTGGCCTGGAAAAAATGGTGCATGAACATTTACCAGGTCAAATGTTCTGACTTTTTGGTTCCCCACTCCTCGTTTATGTGTGTGTTTTAAGGGGCAGGACAATACAGTTGCGGTAGTCATGCTAACATTGTGGACATTGAAAGGCAGAAATGTTACTCTCTGTAAAAGGCAGTCCTACCTGGCACATAATTGCTGATTGCCCTATATAACAAATTATCTCAGTTCTGTTCCTAGAAAATATGTGGTACATAACAATAATGAAAAGGTTTAGTAAAAAAGTCATTTTGTTTTGCTTTGTTTTGTTTTGCTTGGAAAGCACAACAGAAACAGAAAAATTTGCTCTCCAAGTGGTTTATCTTAAAGCTTACTGCAAAATTTGTTCCTAAGGTACTATAACAGAACTGATCTCCCAAGTTACAAACTAATACAATTTCCTTCATTACAAATTAATATATTCTACTAAAATTTACTTTTTCTGTCTCCTTAACTCTGTAGGATGTTGATCTCTAATAGAATGCACTGACTTATAAACAGGTTAAATTATGGCTACACAGTAGGGAGCTCAGACATATCTCTTTTTAAGCCACATCTGGGGATATTTCAGGTTTGTATTCCATATGTATTTTTGTTGGCACATGTAATTTAATCCTAAAGAATTATAAGACAGGGGAAAAAAGAAAACAGGACAATATGGACCAATGCTTGAAATACAAAGTGAGAAAAAGATGCTCATTAAACATGACAAGTTACATAATCATCATGACCCAGGGGTGCCAGGTAAAACTTGATGACCTTTATCCATCATGTCCTCTCACACCAGTTGTAAATCATTGTTGATTTAATCTGGAGGAGAAAAACAGTAATGTAGAAGAATGATAAGGTTTTTTACAAGCAAGAGCCTTCAGAATGAGTGCTGTAGTGCTGTGAAGGCTCTTGATGGACATGATGAATGTTTTGACAGCCGTCCTACCACACCGTTTTCCATTACAGATTTAGTAGGCAGGCCTTTCTTTTTGGTGTTACTACATCATGAGTGTTCTGCAAAGAATTAGGATGTGCTGCATTATTCATGCAACAATGAGTATTTAATAATGTCTTGTTAGGTTTTCCAGCATTTCACAAAATAATTGGAATGTCCAGAGTTTTGTTTTTCTAGACATTTTCCACTAAAGATAATTTCATCTGCTGCTCTAGATTCCCTCAGCTTCTCTTCTGTTTCTGCTCTTGTGGGTCTCTGTTCATTTAGTTTTCATATTTTAGTAGCTGGCCTGTCTTGCTGAGTTTAGTAATTTCCACTATAATCAGATTGTGTATCTGAGTATCCTGTTCATAACAAAAGTACCAAAAACCTTAGTTATGGAATCATTTATCAGCAGAAACAGTTTTTCTCCTATTCAGAAAAATCGGTCTACTAAGATTGATTTACACTGTAAAAGAAAAGAACATTTACCACTTTAGATTACTTTATCCTGTATAATGTAACTGTATTACTGCAGATTATTTGGAAAAGTGTCTTTCCATCACTGAATCACTTTACACTTCCAGGGAGAGGCTCTCAACACATGTGCAGTGTCATCCTTCTTTTGACTTCCACTGCCTTGTGTCAGTTTCTACAAGCTGACATTCTTGGCTTCTATTCTTTTTGTTTCAGACTCATAACTGAATATGCATTTATCCATCCACCATTTTTTCTCCCTAAGGATGACCCTACTATATTGAAATAATTGCATAGTCATCATCCAGATCCCTGGGGAAAAGAAACCCTGATTCTGTGCATGTGAGTTCCAGAAATGGAAATGCCGAACAAAGATAATTGAGCTGGAAAGGAGAGGTTGCTTACCTTGAGCTCTGTAAGCTTCAAGACTTCAGTGTTTACTTTCTCTCATACTTCTGTGCTGTGGCTAGGGTTAACATACCCATTATTATCCATTATTTGATGCATATCTGTTATCTAGGATTTGCAGGGTAAATATCACAGATATGTGCTAGCAACTGAAGATGATTCAGAATGTTATATGTAAGTATCCCTATTGTCACCCACACTGGGAATATATCTGCTGATTTTTGCACAAGAATAACTGTGGAGGCAGTAATATTATTCCTTTACAATATGAGTGCATTAAATAATTGTGAGTAAAACAAAGGTAAATTTTACCCTCACCTTCAGTTGCTCAGTTTACCCTAAGCAAAATACGAAAACTAAGAACACTGTAGAGTCTAAAGGATATCTGAGATGTGAGAGAATCGTGTTACTCAGTTATGAATTTTTAAAGTTTTTTGAATGTTAAAAGTCTAAAAAATTACCTTTTTTTCACTAAAAATATTTCAATTTTTTGCCATGTATTTTAACTAGTAGCAGTCATAATTTCTTCACATAATGTTAGGATCTCATTCAAATGAAAGGAATTATTTCTTACATATGGCAGAGGACATGATAACATGAAAGAACTGCTGGGTCTCTAGAAGCAGTCTCCAGCTTTCTCTGGTAACACAGAGAAAGAAGAACTAACTAAGTAAAGTAGAACTAATTACTGCATTATTGTGTATAGGTTCCTCTTAAATGCCAGGTATACACTGGCTAGTGTTAATACCAGGGACGTTTTGAGTGACCCATAAAGGTAGGTTTTAGGTAGAAAGGTAATCAGATTCAAAGAAGGATCTGGTCATTTCATTGGTCAGAGGAAAATGGTGAAAAGCATTGATTAGGTTGATTGTCTCGTTACAAAGAACACCATAAATAGTTCTCTATAAGAGCTGTATAGGAACCTCTGGGATATGTATTTTTCCATATCTTATATTGTAGTGAACCTCTGCACACACATGCAGACACAGGCTCAGAGACATTCACAATTCTCTCCTGTGTAGGTAATACAGGATACATTTTTGAGAAAACTTCCAGTTTTTTCTAACCAACACTTTAAACAGTGAGAAGAATGTTCACTAGAAGATTCCCAGACAGTTCTAGCCTGTTTGCAAATATCAGATCACAATGGCTTTTTAACTTGCCCTGTTTGGTTTTGAGTATTCTTGTCCTGTCCTCCTGTCTGGCTGCATCCACTTTAGACAAAGGCATAACCACCACCGTCTGGGCTGCAGATTGCAGGGGAGAGAAGGTGTACGTGCACCTGATCCTCTGCTAGAACAAGCTGCACACTGGGATGTTTCTGAGTGTGCATTGCTCCTGAGACATTTAAGCCAGGCTGCCATGACATTAGGTGTTACAAAGTCTTGAAGCTGATGGAAGTGAGGTATATACCAATATTTGTATGTTTGGAGCTTGCAGGTGGTTTCTTGAGAGAGGAGGATGCATAAATACATGGATCATGCTCAGCTGTGAAAAGATGAAGCATGTTGACATATTAAACTTAGGTATTTATTTCCATAAAATAATAGATTATTCTTTTCACATGACTGAAGGAATTTATTAGTCTCTAGGATTAACCAAAGGAGATTCCTTCAGCCAGAAACTGTGGAGAGAATGTAGTGCTGAACTGGAAATATGTGAGGTTTTTAATATGTGGTTAATTTGCTAAAAATATTGTTGGAAACATAAAAATGTTTTTTCCTTTTATCTTGCAGTGAAAAACAGGTCCAACAGTAAGATATTACAAATTGTCCAATATTTTTGTCCAGCTTATGTTTGAGTACTTTGTCTTAACGGATTTCTAATTATCTATAATTGAGCAATATAAAACATTAACACAAGAAAAAATAAAGCTTGAGATGCTGGTTAAATTTTGTTTGCTTTCCCTTAAAGAATAATGGGAAGCCTCATAGAAAACATTTTATTTGGAAAGAGCCTGAAGCAATGCTTTCTGGAACTCAACAGATGGTGTCATTTTGTCCTTTCTGACAGCTCTTTTTATATATAAATATAAAGAGAACCCATGAAAGTGGAGAAAAAATACTTACTTTTATCTTGACTGTAGAGTTAGGGATCAGCCTTAGAAAATCCTGTGACTGGACTTATTCAGTATTGAGGTGCTAGAAAATCTAAATTTAATTTTCTTATTATTCAGACTTGTTGTGTTATGCTTGGCAGATCACTTATTTAATATCTCTACATCTTATATCCTCTTGTACTGAGTTTTCTCCTTTGTCTGTTTACAGAATCCAGCCCAAACTGAAAAACCAGGATCTCTGGGTGCCCTTGTACAAGAAGCTTTTGCTTGTTGCTTCTCACTTAAAGCTATTTGAGGCATTTCCAATTTATATAACAATACAATTAGGTATTACAAGTAAAATCTTTTCTTTCAGGATACTTGTGAATTTAATCCAATGTACATAAATTATCCTTATTAAATGACCCACATAACAAAGTGGTGTCACAAACAGAAAGCTTTGGTTCCAAGCACAGCATGGGGGACAGGCAGAATAAGTATAAAACACTGAGTGTAGTATTGAACAAAGGGAAAACAAAGGGAAAACTCAGAATGAAGTGGCGTTTTACATAAATGAGGGTACACACAACCAAGTGGTTTTGAATCCAAGATAATGGATGAACCAGTTCCATTCTGCAAGCTAAAATTAGTCTATTCTTTTTTTGGCGCTGACAATCTATCTGTAGCTGAGCTTCTGCCAGGCTTTTGTGTTTGCCACCATTTTGAACCCATATGTTTTCCTCTTCATTTATGTGTCTGTGTAGCCTTTTATGCTCTCCTTCAAGCAGATCAACCTATGCAGACATTCTTATAACTCTGTTATGGGAGTTCTGATTTTTGTAAGCATTCTATAATTATAGATGACCTCTCCAAAGAGCCACATGGATTTAAGCCACTGTCACCTGAAGCAAGTACTCCATATAAATCCTTCTCAGCTTTATCAAGCACTTAAAAAAAATAGCAAAGTATTTGGTTCCCACTGCTTGCTTTGCCTGTTTATGGTCTTCCTGGAAGTTGTCTCTGCTTTTAGATGAAGCCAAGAATGTCCAAGGAGATTTTTTTTTAATTGTCTCTGCTTTTAGATGAGTCAAATATGTCTAAGAGGTTCTTGGGGCACTTTTGACTTGTAAGCTTGAAAGCTCTGTGTTTATTTGGTGCAAGGATTTATCTTTCTGTGCTAGCAGATTAGAACAGTGACACTAAACCAGCCATATATATTAAACAGAGTTTACAGTCTGATGCAGCTGCACATGGAAAGGTTGCGATACCAGTCAGCATCCATAAAATATACAAAAACAGAGTCCCCAGATTCTCACAGCTGTTCCAGTATTTTTTCCATTGAATAAGCGTGGTTATGTCCTGGTAGTAGGAAGCTTCATGCAATGTGTTCTTCCATAAGGTAAACTCTGTTTTTGTTATAGCTGGGAGGTCTCAGTGTGGAATTCTAGCTAAGTCAAAAGCAGTAGTGTTGCGGATTCATTGGAAACAGCCAGTTTAATTCCCTAGCTAACACAAGTATGTTTTTTTCAATTCAGTCAAGGAATCCAGGCTTATAAAATGACTTTATAATGGTTTTTGAGGAATTGTTTACATGAGAGAATCAAGAGAGATGAAAACAGAGAGGGTCGCTCTTCAGAAATGGGCTGCATACAGGAAATAGGAAACGTATGTGTCAACTTTGCTTCCAAGTTCCAACACTGACATGAAACAAGACATAATGAAGGCTGTTTCAGGGAAAAAGTTTCCACTTCTATAGGTTGAATCACGCAGTGGGGCGAAGAGAAGGCAGCATAAGTGAAACATTGTTAATAATGATGTTGTTTCAATTTCTGGCGTGGATAATAATGCTATGGTTGCTGTTGTTGCAATAATGTTGTTGTTGCAATGGATTAGGTGAGGTTCAAAAACTGTGCAAGAGTTCCCGTTCCCACTTCAGGACAAGAAAATGATAGAGGTGTTGAGCTGCTTGTGCTCTCATCATTCTGTTCTATTTTGATTAGACTGAAGCTCTTATCCTGATTCTAGACTAGACATAGTATTTAATTTGCTTTTAATTACACTGAATTTCTATGATACTTGTAAGCGACGTCACTGCAGTTCATGAAATTGTTTTTAAGTGTTGTACTCATTGGAATTGCAGAGGAGAGAAATCTTTTCCCATAGCTATATGAAATGATCAACTGTACCTTCCTGCTTTATTAAAACATACTGCATTATTTTAAAATGAAAAACATAAGAAAATTTTATGTTTTGAATTGTTAAGTTCCAGTCCTGATTTACTCCCACATCTTTACCACTGGGCTTGAAAGAAGATTTGAACTGCTCATATGCCTTTTCATTTCACACTGAATTTATAGGAAGTTTCCAAATAATAACAGTGAAGTTGGCAGGAATAAATGTAGACCAAATGGTGTAATCCCCACAAGGAAGCATAATTCTCTTATGAAATATTTACAATAGCAAGCTTGGAAATCCAACAATAGGTTATATTGTTAATAGATTGTTTATAGCATCTTTTATTGACTGATTCATTCCTAATGGCAACAGATTTAGTCACCTAACATTCTTTATATGGCAGGCAGTTCAGTGTTCACAGTGTTCAGTTCAGTGTTGCTTTAAGAATCCTCTCAGGTATGAGAAAGTTTGTTTTTGACATACATCAATAAATAGGACATAAATAGGACCTTGCAAAGTTCAGAAGTTCCCTGAAATGTTACTGAACTTTCTTATGCTCCCTTCCTGTGACCTGCCAATAACCCTTATCTCCCCTGCCTTCATGACCCTTTAATGTTTCCCTGGCTCTCCATTCCCTTCATCCTCCTAAAGAGCTTGGCTATTTCCCAACTTGGATTCATCCAACAGGCCACCCTCCTTGGAAACTCTCCCAGTCTTTCGAACAGCCTTGCAGTACAGTAGCCTAAATACTAGTTTTTACATTTAAATTTCACATACTGCTGAACCTGTTATTTTGATATCTGAACTAAAAATTCCAGTGCTATAGTTCTGTGTAACCATCGGCGTATATTATGTGCACCTGATACACCTGATAGCTTCAGACATGAGAGGATATGACAGCCACACACTTTACCCTGTTTTTCAGCTGACTGCAGTTATCTAATACAGTTTTGGATGAGGTGTTAACTTTGAATGTGCCAAGTATAATGGTCCTCAAAGGTTTTGTTTTTAACAGCTAGCTACAGCATACTTGCTCACAGATTCGTTCCAGCACAAATCACAGACTGGGTCTGATGGCCTTCACATTTTCCAGTTTGCCTACAAATGAATACAAGCTTCACAGTTATTATCTGTAAAATAAGAAAGTATCCCAAGTGTCCCAGAAATATTCAGCTTTGTGAGTATTTAAGCAAGCAGTATCAATGCAGCAATCTAAACATCTTTGTGTGGTGGGCAAAAGGATGACTACTCACATGAACCTGGTGACAGCTTGTTTTTTCACTTTTGCCGCTGTACTTAAGGTACCCCCTAGAATATTTGTAAGAGACTAGAATAAGCTCAGTTGCTTCTCAGTAACACAGACAAAGTTTAAGTTTGTCATCTCAAAATTAATGACAAAACTGTGTCATTGCAGTTGGGTATAGTAAAAGTCAGCCCTGGGTTTAGAGGTGGGACAGAGAAGGGTGAAAAGGCTGTTGAGTGGAAACAGAGTCTTGAATGGTGACATGGCAAAAAAAGCAGTAAAAACATCGAGGTTGCAGCAGAGGAAGTAAACCAAGACACCAAGGCAGCCAGTGTGGATATGTTTGTGTATATTATGAATCCCCCACAAGTTTGGAAGGATTGAGATAAAGTCTGGAATATTCAGTAAGGGCAAGATGACTTCAGCCACATATTTCTTCTATCACAGATAAGGTAGACTGTCCTTGGCAGTTACCTATCTATGTGATGTGCTAGTTTGTTTTTTTATTTTACCATGCAGTTAAAATAGTAGCCTCTGCAGTACATGTGTATGGTCTGAATTATATTTTCTAGTCTTTGCAGGACCAGCCCAAAATACTATAAGAAATTAACATTTAAGGGATAAAGCACAAATTTATCTGTTTACAGGGATAGACTGGACATTGAAAAACTGAAACATATTTAGTAATATCTGGAGACTGAACAAATGCACTTTCTCTCTCATCCAGCACGTACTTCAGCCTCCAAAGCACCTCAGTAAGCCTTATTAAGAAACCTGCTCCATTTCATTAATAACACTGTTGTACTAGGACAATCAAGACTGGTCAGAGAGTTTGAGATGCCACAAGTGCTGAATTAAGGAGCTAAATAATCTCCTTCAACCAATAGATTGGGAACATTTTCCTTTCCTACTCTCCCTTTGTATTTTGGACATTGACATCTCTTTACTGAGGGACTTTTTCTTATGTCTCTGGATACAGTGAAATGATGTTTAAGTATCGACTTTGAAGACTTCCAGAAGTACCACTTCTATCAGAAACTGAAAATAAAGCGTATTGGTTATACACCAAACCACTTGCATGTCATCAGTTTCTGTTTGTGCAAACACATCTTATTTCATGTCCTTCATGATTTTACAATCCTCTGGGACCAGAATTTCAGATTTACATTGTTCAACTGATTACTACAGATAAGAATATATTTGATGTTATTTATCTGCTATTTAAAAATATAATAGATTAGTAAGGTTAATTGTGCCTTGTGATAAAACCAGTGGTTGGTAACCTTAACTAGAGAGAATGCATTTATTAATTTATACTAATTTCATTTGTTTCAGGGTTGTGTAGAAAAGAAGACAAAAAGATAACACACAGAAACTCCCTTCTCTACTGAAGCAGCCATAAGATTCCATGTTCCAGCTTTGAAGTCCCTAATATATTTTGGCTCATGAAAATGGATTAAGAAGATATAGAATCATTCTGAATACCAGACTTTCTCAAGCTCTTTATGTGTAGGAGAGAGAGAAGTTTCCTGAAATGTGATACTCTTCATGGAAACATATGTCAAGAAAAACAATGTGAACAAAACTTGTAGTAGTCTATCAAGTGCTGAATAGAGATGCTGTTATTATCTCTAACACCTGGCCTTTAGAGCAAGTTTGACAATCTTATGTGCCAGATCTTCCCAGAATTTTTCCCAAAGTAGTACATCTAGGAATCTGGATCCCGGAAAAGGTGACCAGGCACTGCAATAGTATCACAACAGTCCAATTCTTCAGACATGTCTCAAACACCAAGAAGACCTCCCTTCAAGGTATGCTATATCTGTGGCAGAGAATTTGGGTCACAATCTATTGCTATACATGAACCTAAGTGCCTAGAGAAGTGGCGTATTGAGAACAATCAGCTACCAAAGCACCTTAGAAGGCCAGAGCCCAGGAAACCTGAGGTCCTTACTGGTTCTGGTTCCTATACACTTGCAGATGAAAATGAAGCAGCTTATTATAGTGCTCAAGCCCAGCTGGTGCCCTGTAGCAAGTGTGGCCGAACCTTTTTTCCTGACCGTCTCCCTGTGCACGAAAGGTGCTGCAAAGGAGGTGGCAGCAGTGCAAGGCTACCAAGCGCTGCTGCTCGTAAATCTGGTAAAGCACCAAGATCTGGACCCGGCCCAGCAAGTGGTGATCCATCTGCGGCCCATCAAGGAACAAGCAGGGCTGCACCAGCTGTATCAGACCAGGTAAATTGCTAACCATGTGTTCTATGAAAGGGTGTGCATGCATCGTGATGGTTGGCACTCCAGGGGAGATTGGATTGCCATCAAATTTAAAATCACTTTTCTTCAGAAGGAGCTTTTAACTGCATGCAAATTTTTCTCTGCTAAATAGAGGATAAAGAAAAGAGAAATACTGGGAAGGGAATAAGGGAAACTACTTATTCCTTTTTTTTTTTTTTGATTTTCCTTTTGAATGGGAGTAGTTGGGTTCTCTGTTGAGAGTTTAAGAGTTATATCTGCAAGAAGGACCATTGCTTGATTTAGTTCCCTAGGAGATTCTATTGAGCAGATCAGGCAAGATTTGGATGTTGTATGTTTTAGGAGATGTTAGGTATTTTTCTTTAGTTAACATGAAATGCAATGTTTCATTGTCCTGCAAGCATCCAGCGCTTCAAAACATGATTTTCATATTCTACTGTTATTCTTAACCTTGGCATGCAACATCAGTTTACTGAGGACTGCATGTTCAAAGGCAGCAGTTCTGGGTATAACAACAACAAAATAAATAAGACTGCACATTTTTTTCCACTGAATTTGATTCAGGATCCAAGAATAAAGAAGCTGATTCACATTATCCAAAAGCTACACAGAGTTTTGGAAAATTGGATTTTTTTTTTTTTTGCATTTGTTTCTGCACAAGCTGTCTTTTGGCCAGGAGTTTTGTAAGATAGTTGTCTAAATTTAGGCCCAGTGTCCAAATTAAATGGCCTTTTTTTTTCTTTTTCTTTTTTTTAATGCGGGCTGGAGTCCTGATTGCCTACATTACTTTCGAAAATGGGATTTAGATCTCTCAGTCACCAAAGGAATGCAATGCTATGCAGAGCATTTCTTAAGATGCTTTAGAAGGCAAAGTGTGTAACATGTCAGTTTACCAGCTGCTGAGTAAAATTAAGATAATAGCATTACCCTAGCTCACATGAGACTAAAGACTTCAGGAGTCCCTTTTTTATTATGCTATATGAGGCCACTAATAATATATTTTGGCGAACATATTTATTGTGCTCTATGAGGCCACTGATTGATACATTTAGGAAAATAGATATATATTTGGCAAATTTGCTTTTATCAGCAAATTTTACATTATCCACAAGCAGTTCAAAGTGCTACACAGCTGCATTTATAGTTGTAGGAAAAGTGATGCTGTTTATACTACATTGTGCTCTTTCCCAAAGAACTGTCATTGCTCTAAAGGTTATTGTTCAATGAAAGGCATGGGTGTGAAGCAGAGAGTTTAATCTATCACACATAATTCTGTAGATTATAAAAGAGAGGGTGAGGGCAATTTTCTATAATTATGATCCCATAAAAAAAAGTTTAGAGTGTGGTTTGGCACTGACAGTGATCTGTAAAAAATGTTACCCTCTTGCACAACATATCTGCTCCCCTTGTGGATTCACTTACATCTGCTGACTTGTTGAACAACAACATTATTGACACTTTTTACTTCTGTGAGCTCTGCAGAGTCAAAATGAAATCTGTTCAAATCTGTTTTTCCTTCTGTGTGAACAACAGGTTTCCTCATTTACTTTCAAGCAGTTACAGTTCATCAGCAGAGCTAATGAGGCTGTACAGCTTGCAGTTTGTAATTGACTTTGAAGGACTTATTATTAACAATGACTTTCAGGAAGACATAATGGATTTTACATCTCTTGAGGTCCATTCTTTAGTACAGAATTATACATTAAAGGCAGAGATGTGATGGGAAGATTGAAAGAAATATCCTGTGATCCAAGGGGCTCCTCAGGACTTACAGACAACTTATAAGAAGCTGTCAAAGGAAGCCACTTTCCTGTAGATTTAAATTCTCTGTGAGAGAATCTTCATTTCTAGTTGAACATTTTGAAAGGTGTGGCAAACACACATTGGAGGGTGTGGAAAAGCATTAGGCTTCTGGAATAACTGCAGATTAATTATGAACAGGGAAAAGGTCTGTGTCTCCACTAAAGTCTTCCTCTTTTTCCAGCATGTGGTTTTCATTTTGCTCACCTTACCAGCTACTCAGCTGCTTATTAATACTGTTAAAAAATAGTGCTTCACTAGTGGTGGAGTGAAATGGTTACTGTTCTGGTCCTGGCTGGAAAGCATTTGGGGCAGTCCCTGTCTCATCTAACAGACTTATTCACTGTGACAGTGAATTATTGAAGTATTTGCTTAAAGTCCTGATTCAGCAGAACATCAGAGGAAAGCAATAACTGGAAAAAACCACCCAGCCCTTATGTATTTAAGAGAATTAGTGCTACTGTTAAATAAATTTATGCAGTGAAAGATGCCCTAAATGAAAAACCTGGATTTTCCTTATTTTCAAAATAAAGTTCTGACTGATTTAGTGGTATACCATGTAAAGTGCATTTTAACTTTACAATTGCAAGCACTTCTCCCTATATGCCCTGGACTTCTCTCCCTTTCAGCAAGTGTGGCATCAACTAGGCCAGTATCATTACTGACAAACTCTTTCTCAGTTCTGCATTAAATGTCTTTAGAGGTGGAGACTGAGCAGCCTCTGTAAGCTATCTCTTCCAGTACCTGTCCTTGCTCTCAGAATCAATGAACATGTCTGAGTTAATCATGTCTGGCTGTGTGGAATAACAGCATTTGCTTAGAGACTCTCGAAGGTCACATCAGCTCAGAAATTCTGCTTTGGATTCTGCTGTGGTACCTCAAACAAAGGAAGTGGTGTCTGCAGCTACTGAAACTCAGACTTGCACTAAAACAGAGATTCTACAATAGAACACAGACTCTGTTTTAGTGCAAGTCATAGACAAAAATATGTGATATGTGTAAGTGAGCACCAATAACTTGCTGTATGTACATGAGTTAAGGGGTTTTTGACAATAGATAGCGCTGATCTTAAAAGCCTATTAGATGGTGCTGCCATCTGCTGTTTTCTTCTTATCTGGTTAACTACCTGAAAAGATTTCACTGATGTTCCTTTGCTGAATTGTAATGCATTTTAACACAGTGTAAGTCTTGAAAATTTGTGTAGCAAGAGCTTTGATCTTGTATTTTGCTCTAGCCTAAAGCCATGGAGCATCTTGGTAAAGGGAAGGCTTCTTCAGGTGCAGTAACTATAATTCTAATGAAGTTGGAAAGTCAATGATGAGCTTTTTTTGCCTCATTGCAGTGATTTTGAATACCTTCCTAGAGAACACTGACAAATACATTTGCAAATAGAGAAAGTTAGATGAGAATGGACAGTGAATGGGTGGTTTGAATGAAGCTTACTGAGTATTATCATTGGGAATGACTGTGTCCTTCCTTCCTTTGCTTGTACATGGATATAGTATTCATTGTACTGACATACTCAATTTAAAAAAAAGCACATCAGGAGCAAAATGGGATATTTCATGCTTCCAGTGGAGTAATATTTTTAATTCTATGCATAATCTTGTAGAATTACCTTGCTGTTCAAGGCATATGATCCTAACATGAGTGCTGTTGTAGGCTGTGAAGTGCAGCTTTGGATAGTCATGAGACCCATACACCTTGTCCGTGATCCTTATGCAAAATGTCTTTTACTTGGCTGAGAGGAATGTGTGGAAAGGGTTGCTTTCATATAATAGACTGCTGCTGCTAAGTGCTTGCACCATTCTTTTCCTTAGCCTCTAATCCATGGGCAGCTCAAGTCTATCACAAGAGCTCCATCCCAGAGCAGGATGCCCCTCCCTTCCATTAAAATAAATGGATAATTAAACAAATAAGAAGGGAAGAGGTGTGTGCAGTCCTGGATGATAAATATTTATGTAGGGAAGTTTGGGATTCAGTCTTATTGTGTGTACTTAAGAAGAAATAAAAAGCTTTGTGCAGTATGGAAGGATTTGACCTCATGTAACACCATAACAGCAGCCTGGGGCTAACCTTAAGTAATGTCAGGTCTATTGAAAATACATAGTTGCATAGCCCTCTGAACTAAATAACTTCATTCATAGTCACGCAGACATACTTAGCAGTCTTGGAGTAAAAAAGAAAATACTGAGACACCAGAGGAAAGCCTAACTATGCTGTTAGGTATTTGTAGGTATTTTTATAATAACACATATCCTCAGGAACAGACCTTCCCTACAACCCTTTTTGAAAGTTAAAAACAAAGCAGTGAACAGACAGCCTAGCCACTGGCCTGTGAGTAGTTTGGGTTGGAAAATTGTGGTGTTTCCAAAAATAGTTTAGTTTCAAACTGCAGGCCTCCAGATGTTACATTTGGGATAGACACACTGAAAACAAAAAGAAATGAAGGGT
Source organism: Setophaga petechia (assembly GCA_024362935.1). Taxonomy (NCBI): domain Eukaryota; kingdom Metazoa; phylum Chordata; class Aves; order Passeriformes; family Parulidae; genus Setophaga; species Setophaga petechia. The sequence goes on along the minus strand of JANCRA010000004.1, from coordinate 34,820,899 downwards.
AAATATCATCAGCTGTAGAAATTCCAAGTAAAGCTTATCATATCTTGGATTCCACAGTTAAAAAAAGAAAAATCTGTTACTACCAATTGTTAGGCTAATCTCTTTCAGGTTTTAAACATGTGTGCAGAGAAAAATTTGTGTATATAATTGTGTGTGGGGTGATGGGTCAATCTCAGTATTTTTCTGGAATAAAAATAATTCTATCCTAAGAGTGATCTGATTTCTTTTAATTAATTCTGCTTTCTCCTCTTGATTCTGTACCATTTTTAATTGTGGAAATTGCAAAAGAGAGACATTTCTACTTGAAAAGATTTCTGCATTTGAACTAGGATTTCTTTTTCTTATTCTGTTACCGTAGAAGAGTCCCTACAATCTGAATATAAGTCAAATTGCTCTTTCCTAGTTTGTAGCCAATAAGTAACCATTTAAATGAATGGCAGGAGCCCAGCTAATGAGAACTCATGGGGAAAGTGTGTTCCCAATGATTTTACACCTAGCATTTTTTAAGAAACCATTTCTAAAATAGTATAACCATACCCACAGCAGGCATGCACACTAAAAAGAGTTCTCTGACCTCAGGAGTTTAGATTGTAGTTTCCTTATCTAAAGCTCTCCAGAGCCTACAAATAAATGTATAGTGTCTTCAGACTTCGTATCTGGACCCTGAGCCTTTAAAATCGGACAAGTTCTAGCTCACAATTTGAAGTAAAGAAGTAACTGAAATTTTATAATGAAAAGTTAAGATTTTTTAAAATAGCTGCTGCTGTATTCATCTAAAAAATAGGAGAAGAAGGCTGTATTTTTATATATATTAGAAAATATGCTTATATAAAATACTGTGTTATCAAAGATAGCAAGGAAATTCCATTTGTAAGTCAAGAGGATGAAAATGTCCTTGGAGAGCCCGTCTTTGGATGTTATGTTTCAAGACACTGTGAGAACTTTCCAGATGAAGTCCAACTCTTCCCAGAAAAAATACACTTTATAGAGTAGTATTTCTTTCATGTAAGTGAGATTACATGTGTGATACAGGAAGGCAATCTTGTGCAGATTGTTCACTAATGACATTTTCAGACTGTAACATAAATACAAGAAGAGCTGCCCAGAATTTTGTGAACACATTGATGGGCTGACAGAAAGAGTCATAAATACGGGAACAGGTTATACTTTGTCTTACACAGCAGCAGAGGAAAAAATGAAACCCCCACTACTCTTGTTTGAGTGAGAAAGGTTTCCTGTATTTGGTCTGGCATGGCTGTCCGTCTAACTTGAGGAGGGCAGGGATAGCTCATCTCTTACTGGTATTCTGCAGTCAGAAGTGTAGGAAGTGCTGGCAGTTGTGAGACCCATGTGTGTGCCTCAGAGTTCTTCTCTGCAGCATGTTTTTATCCTACTTCCTGAGCACGTCTGGTACTGACACCACGTGTAGCCCAAGATGCGCCTAAGGACACAGCTGAGTCCATAATCTGCAATACCACAGTAATTATACATTTTTCAGCCTTAGATTATGCATTTGTGAGGTTTGGGGTTTAGGAATTTTTTTCTTCTGTTGTTGAGCTGTTTTCCTCTGAGAACAAAAGCAGATCTTCAGTGTGGAAACAATGACTTGCTCAGAGTCCAGTTCTGCCCTTGCTGCAGTCACTGGCAAAGTTCACACTAAGGCCTTTGGGATAAACAAACAGCAGTTTCTTTTTTGCCCCTCATCCTGAAATATCCTGGCTTGGTTTTAATCTTTGAAGGCCAAGAATTCCACCAGATAACTAATCTGTGTCAAAAGTGAGGTAAAGAACCACAATCATCTCTTGGGAGAGCTATCCTCACTGTCCTGCTTAAGAGAGATACTAAGGCTGGACACAGTGCTTTGAGCTGTGTTCTGGTAGAAGATGGAGTCTTTCTGTTATTGTACTAGACATCAAGAGTTCAGCTGATGAAGCTTCTGTTGCTGCTTTCCATTTTACGTCTGCTTTGTAAGTAAAAAATGGCTTCAACCGTTTAAGATGGATGTTGCATTGCAACGTTATGAAGCAGAGCAGTTGTTTCTGCCTGTGAAGACTTAGCATTTTCATGAACTTGCAGGTATGAAAATAAAAGAGAGGAAACTTAACATGGCTAAGTACAGGTTAGTCACACACATCAGTCATCCCAGCATCTGCAGAAGAAACCTGCCTGTTCCAGGTGCCCACTTAATGAGGCAGTGTCTCTTCCAAGCCTCAGGACTGATTCCCAACAAAACCAGACTGAAAAAAACAGTTACACAGATTTCAGATAACACTTTCCTTATCTACATGACTGCTTTCATACAAAGTCATTCTGATTCAAAATTAATATTGAAAACAATTTTTATTCTTTTTCATGGTTGTTATTTGCAGGCAAAAGTGATAAGACGGCCACCAACAGTGATTTGCTACATATGTGGCCGTGAGTATGGAACAAAATCTATTAGTATACATGAGCCACAATGCCTGAAAAAATGGCACCAGGAGAATGAAAACCTCCCCAAGCACTTGAGAAGGCCAGAACCCAAAAAACCTGAAGTCAGAACTGTGCAAGGTAAGTTACAGACCAAATTAAGAGAGATGAGCAAAAAAGTGTGAGGAATTAAAAAAATATTTTAAAGCAATAGGTAAACAGTTTGCAAGTACTTTGTTCTCCAGTTTACTGTCAAGATCTTGTTTTAAGCATTCCTTCTGCTTCACAGAAGGAAACAGAAGGAAACCTTATAATAAAGTCTTGAAAGTAAAAGTACTCATTATCTATGGAACATGGCTCCTGGGACATTCCACTCTGTGTGCCAATGTGTCCTGAATCAAAACACAAATAGATTAGCAACCTGTTTCACAGCTACACTACTACTTTTTGACTTCTTTTAACACAGGCATGCCTTAAAACGAGCGAAAACATCCAAGAATAACGTGTAGACATGACACAGAATCATTAAAATAAAATACCCTCAGGCAACATAGGTGTAGATACTTCAGCCAGATTCTTCTACAGTCAACAGCCCATATTGATCCCTTTTTATTTACAAGTCTGAGAAGCTTTCATTGTGAGACACTGTAATATAAACACAGTGGAGAAAAATATATATGTAGTAAAAAGCAAACAATAATTTTTGCCAATTTTACATGTTTGTGCTGTGGGTTCTGTTTCCTAAGACTCCACTTCTTCAAATCAGTGAACACTGATGATCCCCAGCATCCCCACAGATGGGCTGTCATATGTATCTGAGGGTCATATGTTCACTCTAGGATGTAAAGGAATTCCTATCCATGCTTTGCCCGGAAGCTGTTCCCAGGACCTCCCATTCCCACATAAAGTTATTTCACCTTTCTTGCTGGATGCTTTCCCTGGCCCTGCCAGCTGGTCTGAGCTACTTTGGGCCAAGTTTGGACCACTTCCTCACAGGCATTTAATTCACACACACTGTTTTAAAAATTCCCCACAATTTCCCTCAGCTTCCCAAAAATGTCTGGAAAAGTAGACAAAGTCTCCTACAACTCACTTGTGAAAGAGTCATACACTAGATCAGTTTACAGCAGTACAAAGAAATATGTCCTCAGAAGACATGCAGAAGAGAGCAGGATCACTGAGAACACTAACCAGATGTTCAAAATAATAATCAAAGTTGAAGTAATATAAAATCGGAACTTGGTTAACAGATGCCAAGTGGCATACTTGAATCTGCAGTAAAAGATGTGTTCAAAAGACATCTTCATTGTATTTGCCTTTTAAGATGTTAAGCACTTTTTAATTATTACACATTGTGTGGTAAAACAGATGGAGAAAATGAGAATTCCATGTGAAAGAGGGAGATGCAAAAAGGCAAATCAGGTTATTTTGAAATACACTATTCTTATTTTGAAGGAGTGAAAGCAGAAATACAACCACACTTTGAGAAAACAATCTAGCAGAAGGCTCCCAGATATGAATCAGAAAGTTGTCTCATTTACTCAGTGAGTCATATCACAGGCGCCTCCAATCTCCTGTGAGGTGTGTGCCCACGGTTCCTTTGGGGATACTGACCTGCTTCCAGCATCTGTCCCTAAATGCCTGCTGATGCAAGCCTGATCAGTTCTGTAGCTTGAGCTAAAACTGTTGTTCCCCCTGCAGCTGCCTCATATTCCTGGCCTTGAGAAAATAATCTCAGTGTTGTTCTTTTTCCATAAGACTTACTCTTGATCATGTGGTAAATGCTATAACTGACCTTCAGACCACATGCATGTACTGCATGTCTCACAGTTTCTTAGCTCAGGGGGGAGGGATTACCCCTGTTGTTGAATGAAATAGACAATGTTCAAAAAAAGCTCAGAAATATTAACTGCTTACATAAAACTTTTTATAACTTAGATAAATCTTTTTCTGAAAACTCAAGTGTCACAGGAAGACAACCACTGCCCTCATTACACAGTGTTTTGTTTGTGGAGTGCCTAACACATGCCTGCAAGGAGAAAGTCATCTCTCTTTCTCCCTCTCCTCTTTTTTTTTTTTAATATTCCATAAACTTTCCAAAGTACAGAAAATACACATTCATTTCCTGCAAGCAGAGGGGATATTTGTCTCAGCCAAGAAAAGAAACACTACTTGGTTGCTCTTCTAACAAAAAGAACATTAGGAACAGGCATATTAAGAGATCTAAGGCTTATTGTGGTTATGTGAACCATTGGATATGATTCATATTAAAATTGTATGGGCCTTTAATGAAGAGCTCTATCATGTGCCAATGACAGAAACCATGGAATATTTTTAAATGCAAAAATCCTTTTCTTTCAAAAATCGTCCACTGCTAACAGTTCAAAGAAAAAAACCAGATTTTAAAATCTTTTTCTATATTGTCATACCAAATAAGAAGGGTGAAGCAAATACGTCTTTAATTTGAGCCGTGTAGACTGTTGACTTTTTTCTGCATGCACTTCAAATGAAAATCCTTAAGATCTAAATCCAGGTATTAAGCAACCTGCCTGGCCTTTTGCAAATCAGTTTGAAACAACACTATGTGAAAATCCATTTCAAAAGGAAAGTCCATTTCAAGATGAAAGTAAACAACATTATTTTTTTTTACCCAAATTAAATCTTGAAAACACATCTGACTGTTTGAAGAATGCTTCTGAGTTTTCAGAGCAGTCATTCTTCCCGCAGTGGAAAATAACTGAGGGTAAGGCTGGATTAGTGTTTAGATGACAATAGATGCATCACTGCAATGACTTCACAGGAAGTTGTGGCTTTAAAGTACTGTAGTTTTTGTCTGTAAGGTTTTAGGCTTATCTAAGATTTACTCTACTTTTTAGTATAATTTACGTAGACTCTCACAGGAAGAAAATTGGACCCCTTGTCCAGAGCAGTACAAAGAACATATTCTCAAGTACGATATGCTCCCACCCATAGCCATGGTCAGATAACACATGCTTGTTAAACAGAGCTTGAAGCAAAGCCAAAAAGTGAATTTGCTGATAATAGTACGTATGCAAAGATGTTAATAATTAGCTGAGAATGCAGATCATAACACACAGCATGATGTGTTCTCTGTACTTTCATACAATACAAAATTATTCAATTTGAAGTTAATTTAATTCAACCCTTGGGACAAAAACCAGTCTTTTTAATATACTTTTTGCTCTTTTGCTTCTTTCTTTTCTTTTTCATTTGCAAAAGCAATATGGTTTGGTTAAACTGAAAGGCTCAGTCAACAGGTATTTCCTGAAAATATTTTCCATAAAGAGTTCAATGTGGGTCTCCAGAATGAAAGCTGATACTTTCTTTTTCTAATTTTCCAGCCAAAGGTTTCTATGATCTTGATGCTCTAAATGAGGCTGCCTGGACCAGTGCCCAAGCCCAGCTAGTTCCATGTGATATTTGTGGGCGTACTTTTCTTCCAGACAGACTGATCGTCCACCAGAGGTCCTGTAAACCGAAACCTGCAAAGTGAAGTGGATGTAATACACATGCATACAAATGCATGTCTGCTCACATATACACAGACAGACACACATTTATCCTGAGCTAAATAAAGTGTGCACGCGCGCGTGTGTGTGTGTGTGTGCACATGAATACATACACATGCACCCATGCCTTTCACACAAACCATGAGAGAAATAAAATTCATCTGGAGAGACATGGTCACCAAAACTTTATTGTGTAGTGATATCATGTGCTCCAAAAATCTCCAGAGTAAAAATCAGCAGTTGCTACTGAAACGTAAAGTCAAATAGAGAAAATTACTTCATTGAAAACAAAATTTTGCTTCTCCTCTTTCAAAGACTCTCTGGTTGGTGTAAAGACCTTTAGCCGAACTTGACTAACCAGAGAAACCATGTAGCTCCTTTAAGTTTGTTCATTTCTGTTTGGGTTTTCCAGTTTTTGGGGTTTTTTTTGTTTGGAGCACTCCAGTGTTCACATTCATGTGTAACTGCATCTCATGAAGCTCGTGACTGCTACAAGTGAAACCTTCTCATGTAAAGGGATCCATTCGTGTGGTAGAAGCAGACACAGGCTGTTTTTAAAAATGCACCAGAAGTGCCCTCTTTTTGTTTAAGAATGATGCTGACCATGTGATTTATCTTCAGCTTAGTAAACTCATCATGTCAAAAAATTTGTAAGTTAGGGAAGCACATCTTGGTCATGAACTTTGTAAGAGAAAACATTTTAATGTCAAGACAAAATGATCGTGATGTGCCAGATGGCTGGCATAAAATACCACCCTGCCCTCTGTACCAGTTGTGGCCATAACAGAGCCAGTGCTGACTGGAAGAATGGGTATTATACAAGAAAGCCATGGGGAAGGTGTTTGAGGGTGCTATTTTGAAAAATGCTGTTACCTTATGTAGAGGAATGAGTGCCAAACACATCAGTATAGGAATAGGCTAAACACATGAAGGAAGCAATACTCCGTTTTACAATGTACAGCAGAGAGCAATTACTCTTTTACTTACTCTGAAGCCTTTTATTAAGTGGTGAGGTTATTCAAAAGGTATGACAAAATCCAGTACAGGTTGTGAACTAGCAATCCTTCTGATTGCTAGCTCACAACCTGTGATATCATGAAAGAAACTGTGAAGTGAACTGCTAGTTCACTTCCTGATATCATGAAAGAAACTGTACATTATGTAGGGGCCTAAGGCCTAGAATTGTCTGTTATGTATTATGTGATTGATGTGACTTTTCTCAGAGCACTCACACTTACTATTGCACTTACAAATCAGAGGAAGTGAGTGCTTTTGTACACACTAAAATGAAATATGGGTACCAACAACTTTTCCAAGCGATCAAGCTGTGTGATTTGTGGAGTAAGTGAAACAAGAAGCAATATCTTTGTTCTGTTATTAGAGAAACGCTCCTGGCTCCAGCCCTAGCGGGCTGTTAATTCAGACTGGAGAAGTACCAGCATTCTTTGGTGAAAATAATTTCCAAAACAATCAATGGTACCTCAGCAGCCCTTTCATCTTTGGAATGAGGATTGTATAGTCTGAAGATAGATATCTTCAGGAGTCAAAGGTTCAGTTTCTGTTGTACAGGACAAAGCTGTGTAAGCCCTACAGATCTGTTCTTAGTGTCTGCAGCATAAGAAGAGGTGCTGTCGGAGCTGGACCAGTGCCACCCCTCCTTCTTTTGGCTGGGAGAAGGCATGTGGCCTGAGGACAGAGGAGTGGGGGCACTAGTTTGTGATTGCTAGACTGGCTCCTAGGAGCTGCTGGCTGGCAACATATACTGCGAGCTCCTGAGGTCACACCAAGTGCTGGCCCACTGACAAGTGGTTTGGTAATTGGAGGATTATGGATATCATACAATCTCACCTTTATGTCCCCTCTTGCTCTTCTTGGAATACTCTCTTTTCTTAGACACAATAAGCATTTTTTGGTTACATCTGCCTCATTAGGTCATCAAGATTCACTACATCCACTTCCAGAGCAAAAACATATTTTAAAGAAAGTAAGCCTTTGCAGAGTCACTGCAATGTTTGGCATTAAAAATTAAGCTCTGCCTCTTAGTGGAATTCATATATTGGAGTCCCTGTGTAATTCTGAAAGTTTGACTCAGTGTCTTGATGGCTCTAAATCTGTCAGAGATTTCACCCAGAACATGTTTTCTGTGTTCCGTTGTCAGCTCTACACTTGGATATGTTTTGGTTTCTGGAATTTTTTCTCAAAAAGCAGTAAAATCTGTCTGATGAGCTAAATGTTTATGAACAATAAAAAAGTACCAATATTAAGTGTATGTTGTGTCTTATCCAGAAATACTACTGTAGGGGAACTCCTGAAGCCATAAGCCTAGAGTATGTTTTCCACATGATCTTTTAAAAAGGGAAATGAGGATCTGTCAAATTAAGAGCTGTCTCCGCTAGCTGGTGATTGCTGCTGAGTTCTGAATTCAGTGTGGGATTTGAGAAATGGTGAGCCTTACCACTCACAGAGTAAAGTCAGCACTGGGCTGTTAGGGCTGATGGTGAGACCAGAGCATGCAGAAGCTCAGCTGGAGCCAATAGCCCTTGGAAAGATCTCAAGGGTTGTAGCATTCCCTTCCCTCCACAACTTCATGGGAACAATGATTTCCAAAATATGTAGAAATATAAAAATCACTGACATAGGAGTGCATATTGTTGCATTTCAGACGTCACTCACATCCCAAGGTTACTCTGTCAGAAGCTTTTCTGCTGAGCTCACCAGTGCTGGTGTGTTTGTGACGATGACAGTGAAGTCAAAGCAAGCTTTGTTTACTGGGAGAAGCACTGAGAGTGCCTTCATGGCTTGCTCTCAGCAGAGTTAAAATGAGATCTTATGAGCATTCACAATTATTGCCTGGCATGTATAATTTTGACTTTTTTTGCAGGAGAGGAAAAGGAAATGAGAAATTGAGCTACTTTTCGTCCTTTGTTTCCATACTTCAGTGATTTGTCATTTAACTTTATCTCATCCACTGTTGGCTCAATGTTATTTCCAGCTGAATCCCATGTTTCCTACTGCCACAGCACATTTAAAGAGCTGAAAAATATCTTCTGGTACTTCAAAACCAGTGACATTTCATTTAGTTTCCCACAATTGTGCTGAGAGCAGCTAAAAATCTTCCTGGACAAAATATTCAGAAAGTCAGGACAAGCAAAATTTAATCACATTAAACAAATGAGCGTGCACTTTCTGATCATCAATAAAAGCCATGACTTACGTTTTAGTTCAGCCATTTGAACCTACCAATTTCAAATTTAAAAAAGAGGCATTTTATAAAAGCAAATCAGAAGATCATAGTCAAGCTAGAAGCATTTAACTGCAGACTTGAAAATTGGGCATTAATGAAAGAATCCATAACTGTAGTTAAGTATTATAGGTAAAGGGTTATAATCTCTTGAGTTGGGAATGTCACAGTTACCATACAAACTTCAAAAGGTCCTGCATCTTTAAGGGCAGCAGTTAAAAATGCCTGATAGGCTTGAACAAGACAGTTTCATGGACCTTTTTTCTTAACGGCTACTGGGAGTGAATAGACCACAACTTGAGGAATAAAAACATTTGTAAATGCAATGTCGGTTTCTAATTGAAGATAGTGAGCACTTGTATGGATCTGTGAATTCTCTTTGCAGGCCACAGACCTAGAAAGCATATAGCACCATGTAGAAATGATGTTTTCAGTAGTGACTACTGACAATTTGAATGCTTAAGCTTTAGTCCAGGATTTGTAAACAGGATTTTTGATCCTGTGCTCACTGAAACAAATCCTACATTTATTGTACTGTACTGCATATATATACTGTACTGTATGAGTACAGGATGATCAGATGTTGACACATGTGTATGTCTTAATCCAATTAAATAGTACAGTTTTTTATGATAGCACACAAGCTTTCAAAGCCTATGTTTGCTTAACAATAACAAATTCTCCTAGTAGAGAATTTTGGGTTTATTACCCAGTGCACAGAGCTGGTCCATGAAGAAGGAATTCTAGGTGGTCTTCTGTGTGAATTAATCTATCTTTGAGGGTCCTGTGCTTAGTTTTGCTTCACTGTCAGTGGGGATAAGGCTTCTGAATTCTGTATGTCTGAACTGTGTTAACCACAGTGGGTACAAATGAGTTTGCTGTATGTGGAGACGTGCCACCCCCAGCAACATGGTAGGATTGTGCAAAAGCAGGATTCAACAGGGGTGTGAAGTCCACCAAAAAACGAAACCTGCAAGCCTAGAAAACCCTCCAAGAAGTCATCTGAGGGATTGTCTAAATTCTTGCATCCTGTTACTGTTTATTCCCTGGTCAATAAAATAACTGACTTACACAGTATTGATGACTCTGGAGCACACAAGAATGAGGTACTCCTCCTCATTATATATTTATATATATTTCTTATATATTATATATTTAAGAAATATATATTTCTTAAAAAAAGCTTCTGTCATTTTCAGTTGAAGGAAAAATTTTATAATCTTCACAGAGTTGAAAAGAAAGAGTTGACAGCAGAGCAGGAAATTGTACCTGACAAGAGAGACTCCAGGAGGCCAGAGTGTTTAACTTCTCAAAAAAACCCATAAAGTACCTCCCTGATAGCCTGTACATATCCAGACTAAAGAGATTTCTTTCCAGAAGAAAACAACGGAACAATTTCCAAGCAGGAATTTGTTGCTTGTCAAACTCAGAAGGAAGAGACCCAGAACTTTCAAGCAGTTTACTGAGATTTTCAGTAGAATGTCTGTGGCAGGATTTTTACAAATAAAATTAAAAAAAAAAAAGTTATGCATAGGTGTAATATGAATAAATTTAGGTCAGCCTTGTATTACAGTATAGCTTGTAGAACACCAGACTCTAAGATTTTTCCAGATGGTCATGAAATATAATAATTAACGTATATTTTTTCAGGACAGTTTGTAGAAGTCTAAGAAAAATATTGCAACTAGTTTTGGAAAGTCAAGGACCATTTACTAAAATCATCCCTCAGCCTTGGAAAGGTTGCAATAAGTAATACATCCCCATATTAAGGTGAGAGAAACCTCTTTCCCACAGGCCTTTGTGTTCACATATTAATTCCCTCGGAGTTCTGTTGTCCTGTTGCCCTGTTGGCTTTGACCACCCCTGTTCAGCCCCCATTTCTATTTATGTGTATCCTCTAGAATGTTCTCCCTTCCCTGAATCCCCGTTGGTCCTGTTTTACTGCATTGCTCTGCCCTGTCAATCCCAATGGCTCTCGCTGTCCCTAAACCTGCCTTTGTGCCATTTTGCCCTGCTCCCATTGGGCCCTAACCCTGCGGACTGCCCCCTCACCCCAGATATTGTCCTGGACCCTAAAGCCAACCTGGTTCTTGTTCTTGGAGTGTATTTGAAGCTGTATCCTGGTTTTTTGGATTTTCAAGCAAGAACCTGTCCCAACACCATCCTTCGCCAACCTTCTGGTGGTTTTGTGCTCCAGGCCCACACACGTGGCCTGCCTGGGGACCTGTTTTTAGCATGTTGCTCTGTCTGCCTCCCAAACAGGGACTTTCTCACTGAAGTCTCTGAAAGCAGGCAGGCAATCGCCTGCTGGACAGCTGTCATCGGGAAGAAGACACATTCAGGTTAGCCTGACCCTGACACTGAGCCTGAGTGTTTTTAGGCAAGGCTGCCAGGAGAGGCAGTGCCCTTGGTGCAGCAGGGGGACCGTCTCTGTTGGTGAGCCCCCGCAGGACATGGTGTGCCTGAGCGCTCCCCAGACACACAGGAGGGTGGGCAGCAGGGAGCCTGCCCAGGATCTGGGTGCTTTTCCATTAGAGGGCCTGTGGGTGAGGGGGAACAGGCGTGGGGAATGTGCTTAGCGTGGCTGAAAAGGATATATATTTGCAGGTTAGGGAAGTTTTTCATTTTTAGGGAGAAATAATTTACAAAGACGGTTCTGAAACAATTCATTTGTTGGTTGTTTAAGAATGTTCCTGTCATTTCTAAAGACTCTGTTAATTCATTGGGGTTTTGCGACTCTGTTGGGGAAGAACTTCATGTTCTGCAAACAGAGGAAAAGTTAAAAGTTGCTAAGTTCTGCGCTCTTTTTCATTTAATTTATGATGCAGTTCAAAGTTTATATTTGAACCCTGCTTCCCAATTCTTGTGTTCCTCCCCCTGTGCTCCTAATCTCTCTGTCCTGGAGAGCAGGACAGGAGATGGAAACTCCCTATGGTTGCAGATGAGCCACCTGCCTTCGGCCGTCTCCCCTCCCTTTCCGTCTCCTACCCAAGACAGTGTTGGCCTGGCTGTTTTGGGTCCTACTCTCATCCATGCTCCAGCATCCTTTATTCCTTTTCTTTCTTACTACCCTTCACAAAAAGGCAGCGGCCCTGTAGGGGGAGCCAACATCTTGAGTGACTGTCTCCCACTGCCCTCCCCATTTCCCAGCCCTCTCCTGAGTTCCTCTCCTGTGACCTGTGACACTCCTGTGTCAGGCATTGCCCCTGCATCTACCCTTTTGGGGAGAAACCCCTTCCCTTTGAGGGCCCCACTTCCCTCACACCCCTGACCCAGCCTCTTTTGGTCACCTGGTTTCCAGACCTGGAAATGATGCTGACTGGAAGGCAGCCATCCTGGCTGCCGGCAGCCCACACCACCAGGCCGTGCCAGTTTTCCGGCCATCACACACCTCTGCCAAGCCATCCATCTTCAGAGGAGGAGGAGGAGAGTGAAGGCTCGTCCAGTTATGAGGGTGAGTGTGATGACCATTGGCAGAAAGGGCAGAGGCAAACAGTCAAGGATCTGGACTGGACAATGGCTGCTAAAATTCAAGCAGCCCAAGTGCAGTACCAGAGGGGAGCTAATCCCAAGTGGGAGTGTTTATCCAATGGGGAGATGAAAGAACATTGCAAAACAGCCAAGGATTTTGGGAGACGGTCACCTAATTTTAACAACGTTTTTTCTGTGACTTTGACAATGCATGTTTTAGTGCCAATGATTTAAAATATACAGTGCCTGTCCTACTTTCTCCCACTGAATATATATTATGGGAGGGAGTATGGAAAAGGCAACATTGAAAAGTCATAGAAGACTATGCAAATGAGATGGGGTGAGCATGCCTTACCTTAGAGCATTTAGCTGGGGAAGGGGGACTACTCTAAGCCTGAAGATCAGGCCATTGACCTTCCCCAGGCTTTCTTAGAGTTCTTTAAAAGTGCTGCAAAAACTGCTCTAATCCACACACCTGATGGGATGATCCCCAGCCTCGGCTTTGCAGACATTGAGCTCCCCCGACAACACCCACAAGAAGCCTAGCCCAGTGGATACCTGGGACACCTGGACTGAGGGACTTGAGCATGCACCAGAGGAACCCCAAGAATTAGATCTATTGGGAGCCTCAAAAATGAATTACTGTGTTAAGTTTTATTATAAGCCCAGATGGGGAGAATGGGACAGCAGAATGGCTAGGCCTGATGAAAAAAGCGTGGTTGTTTGACAAAATGTCACTCCCCATCATTCATTTTATAAAAGGGAAAATAATTGGTGTAATTACACATTTCCCATTACCTCCTGGTCCAGCCCTGCATCCCAAAAGGTTACCTAAGGGTGTGTTTCTTGTCTGCAGGGACTGAGCATGGCCCAGGATTTCATCCTGCCTCCAGGGGGGTCCCTGTAGTCTTAGGCAGCTCGCTCTCCTGACCCCTGACATTGCCCTGATTCAAGGCTGGAAGAGTCAGTTGGCCCCCAAAAGGAGATCACTTAATGAATTTGACAAAAGTTGTGATAGCCAAATTACGAATTGGAGCAAAGGTAAGAGAGTCACAGACTCCCTTTTGTTACCTTGGGTGGCTGCTGCCAAAGCTCTCAGAGAGGTAAATCCTTTAGGGTGTTGGCTTAGCAAGCAGACCAATGCTACTTCCATCGCATTAAGCAGCCTGCTTGAAGATGCCGAGACCATCTGGTATGGTACCTTGCAGAACAGAGCAGATGTTGACTACCTGCTGCTCACCTTGAGGCAGGGCTGTCAGGAATTTGAGGGTACGTGTTGTTTAAATCTCTTCGCACACAGCGAGTCTATTAATCAGAGCATCCAGTCTCTACAAGAAGAAATAAAGAAGATGCAAGCAGAAAGTGACAGAGACTGGATTGATGGACTCCCTGGTGGTTGGGGGCTCACAGGTTGGCTCTTGTTGCTAGTTGAAACTGTCTTGTGGGTTACGATTCTTATTGTCACTGTGTTTTCTGTTTTGTTCACTCTTTGCGCAGGTCGGTGAGAGAGGATTTTTTATTAAAACAAAAAAGGGAGAATCATGGAGGCCCAAGGACCAGTTACTAAAATCAGACGCTCAACCTTTGAAAGGTTATAATAAGTAATGCATCCCAATGTTAGGGTGACAGAAGCCTCTTTTCCACAGGCCTTTGTGTTCCCTCCAAGTTCTGTTGTGCTGTTGCCCTGTTGGCTCTGATCACCCCTGTTCAGCCCCCATTTCTGTTTACATATATCCTTTAGAATGTTCTCCCTTCCCTGAATCGTCATTGGTTTTGTTTTACTGCATTGCTCTGCCCTGTATAGTTTTTCAATAAACCAGCATTCAGATTTTCAAGCAAGAACACCATCCTTCATCAGCTTTCTAGTGGTTTCATGCTCCAGGCCCGAACACATGGACTGCCTGGGGACCTGTTTGTAGCGTGTTGCTATGACTAGTGGTATCTCTGGGGTACGTATTCAAGAGTTCAGAGTTATCAAATTAAAAGAAGAAAAAGAAAGATGCATGTATTTCAAAAATTGTGCCATCTCTACAACAATGTGGGCCCTCACCTGTGAAACATGTAAATAACAAGGCTTCTTAAGGTAAAAGTGTTCGAATTGGGTTAGGATTTGTACCTGTGTTTGAAGCTGAATCAAACTGCCAAGTCAGATTGTGATAAAGAGGTATTTAGAGAAGCAGTAAGAGATACCTGGACAAAAAATTTATAGGAGACAGTCTCAAATGGAAGATAAACTGCCAGTCTCGTCAGAAAGAGGAGTTTGATTTCAAAACAATTAGGTGCTCTGCCTTCCTTGTTTTGTCTGGCACCTTAAAGGGAAAAAGATTTACCTAAGTTAGCTCATAGGACTTGTAAATCTCAGTAGTTAGGAAACTGGCTGTTTCGGGTTAGTTTCACACTTTATTGTTGTAATGCATCCAATTCAAAACAAGTCATACTTACTGTCTATTTATACCAGGTTTAAAAGCTGGAAAGATGTAAAATAAGGGCTCTGCCAGATACAGCTTGTGATAAAAGCAGATTTCCAAGACCTCTTTCTCCAGTCTACTCCCTCTTTGTAATAAATACTGGTTTGTTCGCCACCATAGCTTTCCCTGTAGTTGTTTTCCTGCCTGTGTCCCCTGCTCTACCATTTAGGCTTATTTGATACATTCAGACACAGGTATCTTCTCTAAATACCTCTTGGAGAACAGTTAAACTTCTCAGTGTATTGCCAAGAGGCTGCAAAATGTGTGCAGCGTGGAAGAGGCCAGAGTCAGAAACATGGATCACACGCTACACTCCATGTTACAAGGCCATATTCTGGATACATTCAAACAATACAGCAGAGCCACATGCAGGGTTTTTAATACTTTAATAAGAAATGTTTACATTTTATCATGCAGAAGATAAGATGTAGAAGGGGTATGCATCTTGAAAAACACAGTTGTGGCTACGAGAATAAAGAGGCTCAGTCTGCTCAGCTTCTCAAAGACAAGACAGGCTGTTTGATCTATCATACATGCCATATTTCAGCTCTGAATTTTCATAAACCAGGTACAAGGGGAGAAGTGAGCACTCACAGAATTCCACTTCTGCATACTTAACCTTGACATGCCCAGGATCCCAAGAGTGCTTTACAAACTTCATCTCATGTAGGTAACATAGCAGACTAGATACTAGATTACTCATTGATGTCGCACTAAAAATACCTAGTGCAACTTCCAGAGTATTAGCTTTAGCAAAATTCAGACTTCTGAAAATACAAAGGAGGACACCCATGTCATCTTCTCTTGGCTCTTTTGAAAAAGTCTGTGGAGAATATCAGCAGGTTCTCTAATGTTTCCCATTCAGTTTGGTCTGTGAAGCTGACCTGAATGCCAGAGAGAATAGAGAGTTGTCAGAAATGTGACTATGGTATGAAGTGGTCTGGACAGGCAGTTTATTTTCAGTGGAGGTAAGAGGTCTTTCTCCTTCTGAGCATCTGTGGTCAAAGGAGTTAGGTGCCTGCATATCTCAAGAGATCTAGCTCTGTTTAACTGGAGAACTGTACTAGTATTTGGAAGCTGGAACGAGCTGTTGGCTTGTACAAAAGTTTGTCCCATGTTAGGAAGGATCTGAAGAAGGTCTGTGGGCTTGATGATGAGTACAAGACAAGTACAATGTCAGGCAGCGTAGTATCTCTAAGACTGAAGAGAGCTTATATCCAGTAGAGTTCCAGCAATTATATGTAGGTGCTGTGATTATGTATTGAGAGTTTTTTATTAGAACTAAGCAAAAATTTCTGTAGTCTTGTTAGATCTATAGTTTGCTTTTTTCCCTGAATGTGGTCCTCTCAAATATTAGTAGTCTGCTATTCTAAAGGAAAACTTGTCTCGGGAGAAGGGGAGTTGGTAACCAAGTCCCAAGGTCCTTATTCAGTGACTACAGACTAACTTCCTAGTCTAGGGGGCACACTAAATGTCAGTGTGTTCTAGGCAAGCTCAGGAGCTTCACAGCACTCCAGAAAAGAAAGATCAGGGAGGACAACTCTGACCCTTAAAGTTTCAGCAATCCAGCCTGAAATAAATGGAAAGAAAAACTCAGTCATTTGAAGTTGAAGTTTAATAAAACACAGCCCTTTTTCTTTTTTTTTTTTTCCTGTTTCTTGAGATTGTCTTTAGTCCAGTTTATAGCCTCCATCTGTCTCTATTATCTGCAGTTTGAGTCTACATTTTTTTCATGCTGAAAACCTGTTTACAACACCTCTCTTTGTAGATGGTTGTTTTGCTTGCGACTTAATTGGCTCATTTATGGGTAGACTTTTGTATTCTCTTTTCAGATTTATTTTCATCACATGTTTTTATTCATTTATATAAAACCATGGAATAAAATTCTATACAGTAAAATTACTCTGATATAGGTAACTAGTTTCAAACGGCCTCACGAAGTAGCTATTCTTTTGTCATCCAAAAGCTGCAGTATCATCCTAGTAAAATGAACCAGCCCTTTCAGAACCACATAGAGATATTTCTTATGGATAAAATCAACATGAAGGTGTGTCAAAGTATCACTCCTCTCATAAATGAAAACAGTTATGAAAACGCAGCTTAGCTGGTATTGGGAGTGGCAGTCTCCAATGCAAGCAAGATGTTTGTTGTGAATAAAGAGCAGGAAAAGGATACCAGCTGTTGAGAGCAGAGTTGCAGTACATACCCAGTGCTTTTCCACATTCTGGTAATACAGATGTTTCTGATCTGTTCTGCTTTGGTCAGTGAGGAGGTTTTTGCCTTTCTGAGAGGACAAGCTGTCACTGAAGCTGTCCAACCACGCTGCCATGCTACAGTCTGCAGCACTGCATTTAAACGTCCAGCTAAGTTCCAACTCACCAGGTTCTGACCTTGGTGACATTGTAGCCATCATGATCCAAATAGGCAAATACATTCTATTTGCAGACAGATTTTGCAGCATGTGCGATGTCCCTTGCTCTGAGCTGCACATGGCTGAGCTGCCTAAGAAAAACCCCAGCTACTTCCTCTCATGTTGTATTTCTCAGAGTACCTCACCTAAAGTCTAAGAGAAATAGAGGGTTAGAATCCTTTGATGAATGCCAAACATACGTGTGAAGCATGTTTTTCGATTTCATGTTTTCCAAGAAAAACTTAATTAAACAGCCATAAATCCTCTGACCTGGAAGTGGAAAGAATAAAGCTAATATGCAGGTGAAAAATCAAGCAATTTTAGGGTTGGGTCTTTTGCTTGTTTTAGGAAGTTGTTTGTCCCTGTTCAATAGCATAGTGGTCAAGGGACCAAAATATGTTTAGGAGTAAAAGTAAAGGGCCAAACCACAACTTTAAGTTTGATTTTGAATTTTTAAAAGTATTTTTCCCACTTCATTTTTGATTTAATCAAAAAAATTTTTAGATTCAAAAATTCCCCAAATATTTTGTGTTCTTAGATTCAATTTCTGTTGTTACCTAAGAAAGAATACAATTCTCACAGAATGTATGACACTTTAACTGCAAATTCTTACATGTGGCAATTTTCTACTAGTTCCCATTCGCATGACTTTTCTAAATCTACAGAGAGAAAAGGTGTTCAGGAAGCACTTTGCTTGCTGCAAACTTGTCACCAGCTTGGGCCATCACTCACATCTACACCAAGGATGCTGCATCATCTTGTAGATGAACTGCATTGCATAAAACAGGACATAAAACAGGATGGCTGCACTGGCACAGCTGACTACAGCTGGGAACTGATACACTCTCACAGTAGCAGACACGGCCCTCTACAGTATCTGTACAACAACAGAAGTGACTAAAACAGCATAGAAAAGATGTAAATTATTCTATTTAAAAGGGTTCAGATACTTACTGTTGCCCTGTCTTTGTACTAGATGCCACATTGTAGCAAAACAGCCCCCCTATTCAGTATCTCAAATATATTTTTGTCCTGTCTTGTAAACAGGTACTTTCACATGTGGTAGGAGTGACCAAACATGAACCTTAAAAATGGATTTACTTGTATTTGAACAAAAACCAGTTTGCATAGTTAGTTTTCTGACAAGGGGTTTGGGGATTAGTGAGAAGTAGTCTGTTGGATGTGCAAGCACATTAACATTGATGGTTTTTTTTTAATTTTTTTTTTTTTCTGTGACGATCTTTGCTCATTCAACTTTAAATTATTGGCAACCTCACATCTGCAAGAGACACTTGAGAAACGGTGTGCTTGCTTGTGTGCTTGTGAAACAACGAAGCCCAGCAGGTGGCAATATAAGCACTTCTGCTAATTTGAAATCATTGAGCTCTTGTAATCCAATAGCATCATGATTTAGTCTTTCATAGGTCTGACTTGCATGGAAAACAAGCTTCAACACTGAAGGCGATTCTATTCACTAAAATAATGCAAATTTCACGTGTGAGAGTCTGGCATTCTTTACATTTCTGGATCCTTCTTGTGTCTTTGGAATTTACCAAGTACTGTTCCATTCGTCTCAGATTGAACAGTGTCATGTAGCTGTGACCAGATTACACCTAGAAACACACCTCAGATATTTTATTCCTGGATGTTGAAAGAATGAGCTCTGACCAGAAATTTCTCCTAAAGTGCTGTTCTAAGCAGGTTTTGCATATGAGTCAACATGAAGTACATATTCTCATATGGTTAAGGTTTCAAAAGGTTTACTCTATCTGCAATTAATCAGCTTCCTTCAAAACCATGACCTCCTTCTGCAGTATGATTTCAAGATCATGTCTCCTGGTGGCTAACACTTATTTCCAGCTCTTCTTGTACATAAATGTACTGTTTAAATAGCAGTGAAATTACTTGAGATTGGACTAGAATGTTTTACCTCTACAAAGACCCAAACACAGACTTTATGTGAAAGGGCCTGTGAAGGGCACAAATTATTTATTGAAAGATGTTTATAGCCATAAACTACTCTCTTGAAGTGTGCTGATTACCTGTATAAGCAAAGAGAAATGTATTGAGAAAATGAGTTTTAGTGGACATCCAGCTCTTTTCCAGGTTTCTGGGAACTAATGTAACTGGAGTTCCCCAGGGTGAAGCTAAGAACCAAGAGTGCTGGAGAGCCACTAGGAACTCCACACAGACTGCTAAGGCATCTGACAGCCTCTAAGAAGAGTAATACTTTGCAGTAGCACTGCACCTTCTCTTCAGGCCTCTCTAAGTACCTTAAAACCAGCCATTAGCTCAGGCTTAGAGCCTTTTCCAGGAAGGGCTCATTACCAGCACTCTACAGCTGATGAAACTGATTGCTGGAGTGCGACATTACAGCTCGGCCCTGTTTTCCTCTGCCCACTCTAACCTTTAAGAAATGGTTCACTCTAACCTGACTCAGTGGTTTGCTAGGAATTTGAAGCTCGCTGGAAGCCTGATCTTCCGAACCGTAGCAATGTAGAAGTTAAAATTAATATGTAATTAATATGCAAAACAGTTATAGAAGAAGTCAGATGCAGATAGACCAATATGACTATCTAAAATCTTTGGCATTTTCTGTAATGCTGATGAGAAACAGGTCTTTGCAAATGCATTCCCAAGCAGGGATTATGGAGAACAGAACTAATTGCTTCTGCTCATAGTAGTACTGTTGCTTGCAAAATCTGTTGAGCAACCTGCTCAATCCCAGGTCTTTTATTCCTCATTAATATTTATCTAATACCTGCTGCTCACACTTCTGTTACACGTCTGGAGTGAAGATGCTTACACTACAGACCAGCAATGTGTGAAGGACAGTTCAGTCCCGGCATTCCTCCTGACTCCCAGAGGCCCTGCTCAAGAAGGAATCCTTCAGTAACTTCTCAAAGCACCATGTGCCAGGATCCTTATGCTGTATGAGAGCAATTCAGAGGATGCTATAAACACACTCATCTGACATGCTGCACAGTATTTTCTTAATATTTAGGAACTTAGCTTTCTGGTGTATTATTTGCACTTTTGGTTCTAATTATGTTTTTGGTTTTGTTTCCTATTTTGCTCTTTTGTTTTCAAAAAATAATAAAATAAGTAAATTTTTTAAAGGAAAAAAGAAGGACATAAACCCTACAAAATATGTTCTCTCAGGCCCAGTCACAGTCCTAGTCACACACACTAGGGGCTCAGAGGAGATCACTGTCTGCCTTCTGACCAGGCTGTACCTCGAGAGGACTCATGGTTTTCATGTTAAGATTTTTTCCCAGAGGCAACACCAGGAACCTCAGCAGGTTGCTTCTGCTGGCTGTGACAGGAGCTGAAGCGCTGTCAGTGAGAGAGATGAAGACCATTTCCTCTCCAAGTCAGACTGTCTGACAGACTCCCATGAGAAGAGACCACAGTCTGACAAGCGAGTCTCAGCGCTGTGTCACAGTGCTGCTTGTGGTCTGTGACTCCCTAGCCTTGGGGCACAGCCTTCAGACACAGACCCATGTGGTAAAAAGGCACCAGGACTGTGGCACACCATCACCATCTGGGCTTGATGAAAACAGCTCAGAGAGAGGCAAGGCCACCTGTTAAGCACTGGCACCCCCTCTCCCCAGATATTGAACATTACATGGCGCCCCGTGCCTGGGAGGAGGCATCTTGCCTGACGTGCTTCGACCTGGGCAAAGAGACGTGGGAGGTGGCTGGGAGAAGGAGCACATTTGGGAGTTGCTGGGTGGAACATGGGAACTGTCAGCAGCTTCCAGCCCTTTCCCACATCATTCCTCCCTGCTGTGTACCACCCACAGGGTGCACAGAGGAGCTCATTGGCTGAGTGGCAGCTTCCCATGCCCAGAATTGCCACCATGGTGTCACCTCCCTCACTGAGTAATGCACATGGTGACAGAAGTGATTTCCATTGCCTGCTGGTCTCCCTGACAGCCCTGCCAGGGGTCCACAGTCTGCTGCAGACCTGGCACAGGTGGGAGAGTCACGGTGACCAGTCACAAAGGACTGGATGAACATCTCTAGGAGATTTGGATTCCCAAGTTTTGAAATATATTGAAGGATTATAATGGTCCTTAAGTTACTTTTCCTACCAAGGGGAAGTACACATTGTGCTCATCAGTGGAGTGTCAAGAAGGCTCAAGTCTCTTGCTGCCCGAGCTACATTTGTTTAAAAACCTGGGTGTCAAAAATAAAAGACATACTAGTCATGAAGGTGAAAAGGCGAGCCTTTTGGATTCTAGCATTTTATTTTCTTCAAGCCCTTCTGTTTCATCTCTTTTTTTCCCCTCTCTCCTATTTAATTTATTGTCTATATATCTGACCATGTCTATATTATCCTGCTTTACGTTTCAGCAGATATACTTTGCATGCTGCCAAATCTGGTGGGTAGAATTTCATTGTGTATGTCTGCATATGTCATGGACTCAAAATTTCTGTGGATCAGAAACTTGGTGGAATATCACATTTTGGAGAGAAAAAAAAAGGAAAGAAACTGAAGCCTGAACTTTGGTCTTGTTTATATCAGAGAATGCAGTGAAATTGTTTTTGATTTCTGTGCATGTAATTGAGATCAGACTTTGGCTGAAGCCATGTATTTTGTCAAAGGCAGAAGACCACAGTCACCTTTGGGATATTGATTAATTATAACCACCAGGCTGTCTTTCCGGTGCAGGTGGTGCATTGTTATATCATGTGTTTTTTCTCCCTGAGTATCTAACTTACTAGATCTGCAGACTTCCCAGCCTTTATGAAGTGTATTGTGACAAGGATGAAATTAATGGCCAAAATCAGGAATGAGCCACAGAAGTCAAATCTAGATTGGATCATTGTAAGAGCTGTGGCTGGGTTGCAAGGTATGGTTATAAGGTTTCGTCTAATTACTGTGGAGAAGTAATGGACTGGGGGAAGGGTGTTAGGCATCTGCCAATGCCTGCAGGTGCTCAGCACCCACCTAGGTAGGGCCAGTGTGAGTACACACAAGTGTAAAAAGAAATTGGACTATTCCACACATGTGCACGTAGGATTACAGAGAACAGCAGGAATGGCATTTACAGAATCCTCCTGACCTTGAATTCACCTCATCCTTTTTCAGTACATAAACTACTGTAAATATATGATGTGACATACTGCAGCTTGATGCAAGCCAGTACAAAATTGCATTTAAAGAAGTACCTCCTCTTTTAGCAACTGGGTAGAATCAAAGATGACCCAATTTCAGCTGTTTCTTACATGCACCAGATATTTGCTTCTACAAGGTCTCAGTTGCTGCTAGAAACACAGCACATTTTCTGCAGCAATGACAAAGAGAAAAGGCTTGTATTGTACAGAAGAGTACAGATTTTTATTCTGGTAATACAATACACCTAAATACCTACAGGAAATCCCAAGCTGAGTATTGTTTTAAAGGATGGTAAAAGCTACATTTAACAGAGAGCCTTCTTAATTTCTGCCCCATTTCCTTACTGATGAGAGGAGTGGAAGATGGGGTTCCTGTGGTGTATTAGAACAGGGTAGGGCCAGTGAAGGACCCCACAGATGCTGCTTCCAGGAATATAGACTCAGATTTCTTAAAATGCTGAGCACATACAAAGAGAACCCCTGAACCTGGTTGTGGAGAAGACCATGCTAGATCCTGGATGATTATCTACATTGAAGAAGTAACTGCTAGATGGTCTGTTAGCAGTGATTCCCAGCAATCCCTCTGTATTCCCTTCCTCTGCAGTATCTCAGGATGCCAGGAGGAGCAGCTGCAGCTCCTGGAGGTGGATGTGTTAACCAGCTCCACTTCTGAGATCCATCCCAGTTTTCAACAGCAAGAATGGCCAGCCTCTGTCTCCCTGCCAGGGTCTCCCATAGGGAGATGTTGTTTCCCTTGCTCAGCAGGTGTCTGAAGAACTAACACCCTCCTTGATCTGCTGCATCAACCAGTACCTCAGTTTCAGCTGGGTTTCTTTCCTCATCAGGCTCTGTCAGGAACAATCTCCAGCAGTGACTCTCCATGTGTTCTTGTGATGGCCCAGCCTGGGAATAGAGCCTTTAGGTCAGGCTGAGGGGTGGAGACAAAAGAAAGGGCTATAAAATCTGAAAGTGATTTCATAAAATGCATCCTTTTCCTCCAGAAGAATTAACTATACGTTACTTAATCAGTACAAAATTCATTTGAAAACAAAACCTATAATCTAATTTGGGGAGGAATACTTCTAACTCAACTCATCAGAAGAATTTCTGAAGAAAATCACAGCTACAAATGTAAGAAGCAATGTCAGGGTTTTACTAGTGATAACCAGTTAAATATTTTACAAAGGATCAACTGAGAGGGAGACCGGATATTAAGAATCTGAATGATGGGTTAGCTTTTGCCAAACACTTGTCTTTTATCTTTGTTTATATCACAAGCTCTGAATTCCAATCTCTGTATCTATTAATTGTTCTAGGAACAATAGTAAAAAAGTGCAAGTGCTGTGCATCACTAATGGAATTAATGCCTGACAGGTATATGGAAAAATTAACATTAAATACTTTGAAATTCATGCAAGTATTATTTTCTGTTTTTTATCGCAGGCCTAAAAAATATTTAAAATCTTTAGTTGTACAAATTTTTAAAAAATATTTATATTTATTAGTTACTAAATATTTAAAGAGAAAAACAGCCACCTCCAGAATTTATAGTTATATCTCTATAAACAAGCCAATATACAATAGTAGTGTGTCTCTGTGTGTCAGTGAAAAAACATTAGGCAAAGAACAGGAAGAATCAAAGACTACTTCAGAAGTGATCTAAGGAGATGAAATATGTATGGAAGGCTTTTTTGTTTCAGCATGTCCAAGGCTGTTTGTTTTATAGCTAATTTACTGCATTTTCACAAAGTGTGAAATTAGTTCACAATTCTGGGTGCAATGCAAATGTGTCATTGTTTAAAAGTTGATTTAGAGTACCACAGGGATGGATTTTATCAAAAAACAGGGGGCAAACCTGGCAAGTTGAAAGGCATCAGTGCCAAAAGATTATCATTCCCTGGTGGTTTCATTTTTACAATACCAGCTCCATTTCATTTTTGCTCTGTTGGAACACAAGCCAAACGCTGTTGCTGGAAGAGGATACTCTGCTTTAAAAATGAGGACAAAATCTTGTGATAAGCAGCAAAAGACTATTTGCTGATGTCTGGAGCACTCCAGAGGATCTGATCCAGCTCTATCACTAGTATGCCATGCACAGCCATGGAGTGCTTCAGTTTCCAATGGGGATACTGCTACTTAGCCTTCCCAGGGATGTTGTTTCTCTTGTCTCAGGCATGCACTTCAATGGGGGGATTGCAGAATTCAGTTTACAGTGCTGCTGTTGTTAGTCACAAAGCTCAACAAACTGAAGACTGTCTGCTTTCTTGTGCCACTGAAATGACCTTTTCCTTTCTTTAGGGCCTTGGATTTTATCTTTGTGTTCTGCTGTGCCTTTGTGTAAATTTGGATAAAATCTTTGCAGCAAGAAGGTCCTAAAGCTAAAATCCTGACCCTGAAGCAAAAGCCAAAAAATTACAATTGATTTTGGTGCAGGCAAAAGATTCTGGGACATTTACCTGACATAGTTCTTTAAATGAGTTGAAGTATATTAATTGATTATCCTCTGAATGGTAGATTTTCTGTCTTTTTATCAAAGAAGTAGCCATTGTTTTCTTCTGTGGCACAGAGTTGCAAAACAGTTTTGGCTCATTACACACACAAAAAAAGTTATGATGTGTTAGCAATAAATGCTTAAGTGAAGCAACTCTAGATTTTCAAAACAATACCCATCATCTGGGTGGTTTTGAAAATTCTGCTTTTTCCTGTAGATCCAAATTTCTTACCATATTTTTTCAACCTTTTTAAAAATTGCTATAGTTATCTGACCTCTAAAAGACAATTCATTTAGACTGATGGATGGCTTGCTGTAATTTTTTTAAATCTAAGTGGATGATAATAATAAGTTAATAATTCATTCCTTTGAGCCATGATTTCAAATTCTAGCAGCGTAAATTCACCTATACTTTTCACATCAAATCAAATCAAATCAAATTTCGTGCTTTTTTCTTTATTAGAAAATGATGAGTTCCGTTAATTATTCTCTCGCCTTTTATGCAAGTGGTTTTTCAGTGCCTTTGATCATTCTTCATTTCTTCTCTTTATTGCCTAATGTATTTAATGTACATCAGTTTTCTCTCCTTCATGGCAGAGGAATAAAACAACTGGTGATGCTGCACAGTTATAATCCCTTAAGTGCTTTGTAGGAAAACACAAAAAAAGGAGTCACTGATGTGTGAAGTAAATGTAAAATACTGGTCTGTACAAAAATTGTTTTGTGGCACAATAAGATGCTTCAAAAAGAACATTATTAAAAGGCAAAACAAGAAAAGAGGTGGTGAAAGATTATCTCATCATTCTCCTAATGCAGAAGTGCTCCACATAACTCATGCCAGCCTTTAAATGGAGCTCTGATTTTATCCTTTTTATTGGTTTTATAATATTCCTAATTTGCCAGCACATATAGGAACTGCTTTCATTAAAGGTTTGGAAAAGAAAAGATGTTTTTTCTTGTTTTCTTTCTATGCTTATACAGTGTTTACACTGTCTTGGAATGTTTCTCCAAAGTATACTTGTTCCAAAGGATAATGGCACTAGGCCCTTCCCTCCATGAAGTAGGCAAACTAAACAACATCATTTTTCTAGAAAGCAGTATCAACAAAAATAGAAATACAAACATCATGTGGAAAGTACCCGCTTTCACTGTTAGTCCTCCTGACTGAATGTTCCTCCTGATTTGAATTTGTGCCCACTGAGACCTCAGTTCTGCAGTTCTCTGCATGTGCTCCCACACCAACCCACCAGTAAACATCTCCACAGCAGAAGTCACAACATCCTTTTTCTCTATATATGTGGTATTGTTCACCTACTCTAAAGTGTCACATTTTAAACACTTAATGTACAGTGTATGAATAAAAGGTTTTGTAATTGCGACTAATGTCTGCATATTGAAAACTTTCAATAAGAATTATATAAAAAATAATCCACAGAAATAAAGATTTTTTCACCTTGACTTTGAAAGCAGTTCCAATACTGCTAGATGAGAATTTGCATTATTGCTATGACTTTCATTAAGCTACAAAACATAGGCAGCTACCTGTACCCCAGCTACTGGCTTCTCCTTGAGAAGCAATGCCATTTTCTGTGAACAGAATCTGCTTACTGCATAAGACAGTAAAACCTGTCCTGCAGCTTCTGTGTATAAAAGTACTGACACAAAGCACCTCTAAAGCTGCTATAGCTTATTAAAAAATTCTAGTTCAAAATAATAGTCAAGAGTTGATCATCACAGCCTGTATATGCCTAAAATAATTAAAACTAAAAAGAGGACAAATATACATTGAGATTTCTTGCAGTAAAACAAGCAAACAAAAACACCTTCATACTGGGCATTTAATATTTCAGAGCCTGTTTCATGCTTAAAACCAAATCAGGGCATGCCAAAACTCACACTTGTCAGAAACAATGTACTTTCATTTTGGAGTACTTTTAAAAAATAATAAAACAGGAAAAGATATGACAGGCTGGGCAGGCTGACAGCAGCCCTTTTTCATGGCAATTCAGTTATGAGAAAATACACCAAGACTTGCCAATTCCAGATTCAGTCACATTGCCTGCCTTTGGGGATGTTACAGTTCCTTTAGTGTATTCCAGCCACCATGCAATCCAATACCTGGGAAGTCTGGAAATGGGCTTGTGAACTGTTTTGTTTTAAAGTCTTCTATTTTGTATAATGAACAAAATAGTTCTTGGAAGACACAAGTTTTTCCTCCCAAGAGAATGTCAAAGGCATTCATCAATGCAAAGAGCATCTGCACCTCCTCCACAAAAAAAAAAGCATTTCATGCAACATGAATAATCTCTCTTAGAAGTAGAGGAACTTTCTTGTTTGTCCAAACCTTTCTGAAATGACCTGAAATTCAAATCTATTTCCAGCCTGAATAGTGTCAAGCCGAGCTTGTCAATCATTTCGGGATGAGCTCTATCATATTTGATGGAAAAGGATAGTACTGCTCACTTAATGCCAGACCATTTAGATTGTGACACTGCAACCGCTGATGAAATCTCCAAAATTTGGCCTACTAGTCATTAACATCAGCAGGATGCTGGATGTTCATCAGCAGGACATCAAACGTTGGAAATGGGGAGTGAATAAAGGGTAGAAAAATATTTAGCTTTTTTTTTGCCTTCTGATTTTGCATGAACTCATACACAGTTGAAAATGTCTGATTTTTCTTTTTAATTTTTATTATGAAACATACACTGACCAGATAAAGCGGATGTTTAAAATATTATGGCCTGACTTGTCTTTCATTTCCTGAGGCCAGTGCTTCAGTAGGTCTGACATAAGAGCCAGAACATCAGCTTAGTGCTTCTTTCTCTCAACACAAAGGAAAATATTTAGGGTCTTGATTAAGGCCTGCCTGCCAGCCAGGCCCATCTGGGAGGCTGAATCACACCACGATTAGTGGGACAGCTGAAAGCCCTGGTGACAGACACAGAGCACAGCACAGAGCTTCTGGGCAAGGCAGGAGCCACCGCGTCAGAAAGAGCTGTGCTCTGGATCCTGAGCCCTGATTAAGCTGGTGGGCCCAAGGAGCAGCTCCCACCCTTCCCTCCCTGCCAGTAACAACAGCATCTGACAGAGCCAGAGGAGCCGGAACAAGTAATCCTTGTGGCCTCCTGTACCTCGTTTTGGGAAGTAAGGGATCTCAGGGCAAAGGAATGTCTCGGTGTACCGGCTGGAATTTGTTGCTGTTGTTGCGTGCCTCCCATACCATCTGATACAAAGGGTAATTGATATCGTTTTTCCTTAATTTTGAACACTGCACCTACAGTAGAAAAAGACAACTCTTATTGTCCTTGTGCACCTTCCAAAATCCAAAAGGATCAATTAAATCCATAGGAAGCAAACCCTCTGCCATTGACACTTGCCTACAGTTTCTTTGAACCTGATACATTTGGATCTGACACATCTGTGGAGCCATTAGCAGTGAGTGCCTTTTATGAGACACTGCCTCTGATATTTTTATCATACTCCCCAGACATTATATCATGAGAGCACTCTCAGTGTGGGGCTCTGATACAGTATGACATGAAGTTTTTCCATAATGTAGCTGAAACCGTCACAAGAAATAGCTTAGCATGGGTGGTATGTGAGGGCATGCAGCTTGTGTGCTGGGGGATTTGTTTAAAGTAGTGAAAAACATAATTTTGTAGTAAGAACCAAGGGACTTAGTCTGCATTTCTTTTATTGTTGCCAATGGCTGCTTCTTTTATCCAAAGAGATTA
Organism: Setophaga petechia; assembly: GCA_024362935.1. Taxonomy (NCBI): domain Eukaryota; kingdom Metazoa; phylum Chordata; class Aves; order Passeriformes; family Parulidae; genus Setophaga; species Setophaga petechia. The sequence goes on along the minus strand of JANCRA010000004.1, from coordinate 34,792,018 downwards.
AAATATGCTCTTAAGTGCCTGCAAAGCCCTGGAATGTGTGGTTTACAGCAGTATTAAGAACTGACCTATAATTACAAATAGACATGGCACTAGTAATTTGTTTGGTAAGCTTCTGAAAAGCTGACTGTTTCATTCCTTCTTATAGATTGAATTTAGGTTCTACAAAAGCAGGCAAAGCAGGAGGTCATGGTTTCCCCCCACATCCCCTTTCTCCAGGAACTCAAACAAAGCATGTTATTTCTGGATGTAGTCTGGGTCTGAGTGTTTTCTTTCCTTCAGAATCCCTGGCACCAAAGCATCCATGGTTTTGAGAAACCTAAGCTGAAGCTGGTCAGTTGTTCCTTATATGATACTCTTGGTGACAGGGGCTGTCCACTTTATAATGATGGTCTCTGTAGATAAAGCAAGAGGTCAAAAAGGAGACTTTACAGCGATTGGGAATAGCTTATGGACACCACCTGGCTGTATAAACCCTATTGTAGAAAGCTTTGCCACCTTTGCAAGCATCAAAGTCCAGGCACTCATTGCTTTCTCTGTGCCAAGTGAAAAGACTTTGGCAGAGACTAGTCAGCAGAAAATGGAGGCCTTTGTCTTTAGAGTTCACTTGATTTACTTGATGTGTCACTCATGTAAGACTGAAATGCACCCATCACCTATGACCAGAGGACTGGCCCTAAAAATATGGCTTTAAGAGTGAAACTATGAATTCTATCTTACATAGATGAACTAGCAACTGATTTTGCAGCTATTGTCCTAAGTCAGCTCTTCAATTTTTTAAAAGAAATCAGATTTTTGGTACTATGCTGGACATTAGGAAATGAAATACACTGTTATATTCATCTTGTGCATTGACCTACTTACTTCAGCAATGACATATTCCAAACTGGAATACCTGAAATTAAGTATTACAACAATAGAAGAAAACTAAGCTAACAGTGCAGCCCTGCGTCAAGAAAGAATAATTTGAGAATTTCAGGTTTAAATGTTAAATAAGAATTCTTAACATCACTCCTAAATAATGAAATTATTTCAGGATCAACATTTTGGAAAGAGTCAGCAATAACTGGATCAGTTGCTTGGTCTTATGCTTTTCTGCCACTTCCTTCTTCATGGTCCTCATAATTAATGAAATTATATTAGCTGAAACTCTGACTCCTTCACATAAAAAAATATCTTTAATGATATTATGACAGGAAACACAGTAGTCAAACTGCATGATATGTTTTAAATATTGTTCCCTGTAAAGTAAGTATTGTGATACTGTCCGCTAAAGAAGAATCTTCTAATGGTAGATGTCCCTAAAGCTTGCTGGAAAAGTGTCTTCTTTCACAGGTGCAAGTCCCACTGCCTGTTCCCACCTGGAAGTGACCTCAGTAGAGACAGTCAAATGCTGTAATTCAGTAGGACCTGCTGAGAGTTTTGCTGAAGGGCAAACGTGCTACTCCAGGCCCACTGCAATGCCAAGGCATTGTAGCTTCAGCCAGCCAACAGCAGCCTCTCACACAGGCAGGCTCTCAGAGTCACTCTCAGAAACTGACCTCTAATTTTGCAGTTCTTTTGATATATATAAGAAATTCCAACTTATTCCACCACAGGTTTTTCCCATGTATAGTTTTTTAATAGGAAACTAACAGCAACAAAAAAGAGTTCAATTTGATGGTTATTTGTTATAAATAAATAATCGAGAGTATCCAGCAGCAGCAGAAGACAAACTTCATCATCTTTTCTTCATGGATATAAAGGAGGTAACATGACAATCTTTACAGAGAAAAAATCACACTGAATTTGCAGTTGTAAATGGGGAAGTAACACAAGAAATTTAACTTAAAAAGAAAATTTGTTGTCAAAGACTCCTAGAGACAAAGTATTTTTGTTCTGATATATGGAAGAGCTTTATTCATTCCAGTTACAGGCATTAAGCAGAGCGGTGGCAGAAAAAGAATAAATCGCCATGCCTCAGTCAAGACTTATTCCCCATGCCAAGGGTAGCACAGAAACAGCAGTGTGGATATTATCTCCATATTGTCCAGCCTTGATTCAAGTTCTTCTATAATGCATTTCTAATTTGGTATCTTTTCCTTCATTTTGCTGCCCATTTTGCCTGTGGCCTGCTTACTTTGGCTAGTTACCCCTTCAGTCTTCTCCACCATGCTGTGCATAGAGTCCTTCTTCTCTAGTTAAAATAAACTACTTATTACTGCTTTCTCCATGGATTTCTCACTTTGAATTAAATTTCACCAAGAATATGGTGAAAGATATGAGTGGTTTTTTTTTTTTATAATGTTGCTGGATATTTATAATTTCAGAAAAGGTGAATGCAAAGGACAGGTGAACTTTCCACAGTATTTTCATGGTGTTTTTGTTTTCCTGAGGTAGATCAGTTTGCTGTGATTGTTGCATATGACCAGAAAGTATGAAAATTCTGTGCTTGCAATCCCTGAGTGCACTGAGGCGTATCAATGTTTCAGGAGGGAAGCTGGAAGAGCAAGTAAGTATCTTCTTTTTGCTGTTTGTAGTCACCCCAGTAACAACATGGGCAATGCACCCAACCATTAAGGTCTCCAAATTTTCAGCTCATCATAGAGTACAGGTGCTTGCATTTGCTCTTCTAATGTAAACACAAAAATCATTGCAATAAAGAGAAGATTGGTCTGATGTATTGTCCTTTATTTACCACAAAAATTTCTTTTTAAAGCAAATGAATGTACTTGCATGTTCAAACATGAGCTGATTGGTCTAATTCCTGCCCTACTTTTTAGACTGTTAATCTCCTTGACTGAAAATCTTATGTGATAAACCTTTCATGAATTAGACTTCAAGGATTATAACTGAGAAAAACACTGACTTATAAAGGTGTTCTTTCATGCATAAGGAGAAAGGTTTATCCAGCTTAATCCTCTCTTTGCACAGCTTATACTATCACCATGGCATGGGTCCCTAATACTTCTGCAGCTAAAAATCAGTCACCATTTCTCCAACACTCATCTCATTAAACAGCACCCAACTATTCCTTTATGCCCTCTTAAATTTCATAAGGATATGTGTTTTAAATAATTTGCCTTGGCTAAACATGGCCCATAGGCATTTATACCTCTAGTTGTGTGGGATTGTTTGCTGCTTTATGTAGATTGAAAATATGCCCTAACATCACACACATGAAAAAAAATAAAACCAAAACCAAACCAACCACAAAACCAAAATCAAAGCCACCACAAAAACCAAAAAAACCCAGTGGTGATTAACTTATTTCTTGGGTTTTAATAATGACACATTGGTGGAATAAATAAGTGTGTATTCCCATCAACTATCTGCATTTTTTGTCATCCAGTATCTGCAATTTATGTCTTCCACATAATTTCCTCCATAAATCTAAAGGAAAATAAACAAGCCTAGGCTTATTCCACTCTGAAATAAAGCACTGTTTTCAAGACTACCTGGATAGCAGAATTGAGAGACCTGATACTACCATCCCATTACTACAAACCTGAATGTATCTTATTGTAAACAGTGGCAAAAGCTTAATTTCAGAAGTATAGACCTTTATCAACTAAAACACTTTCTTTTTTTTTTTAAGCAGGTTTGCATACACTGAATCCCCCAAAAAGAGCAGAAATTTATGGGTCTGTTTCACAGGATATGCAAAAAGCAAGCACAGATTAACGGCCAAATGAGTTGACTTTTGCAATATAGAAACATGACATCTTTCAAAATCCTGACCCCAGTGAAGCCAGTGGAAATTTTAGTTTCTTTTCTTTTCACTAGAGCCAGAATTACGTACTGTGTTGCATCCTTCAACACTTCAACAAATTACTTTGAATCCTGTATGTCTTCTTAAAATATATTATATGAGAGAGAGAAGCATGCTAAAAAGGATTATTTTAACTTAGTTAAGCCACTCCTCTTAATCGTGGATTTACTGACAGTGTGCTGTTTATTCTGAAGAGCTATGTCAAAACAACAAAACAAAACAAGAACTAGCAACATTATATTACTAGTGAGAATTATTTGAGACATTGAATTGCTACTTTCCATTGTAGAAGTTGGAGTTGTTACTGTATGTTTCACCCATCAAAAAAAAAAACAAAAAAAGAAATCATTATTCCATTATCTTAAAGCACAAAAAATATTCCAACAGGGCAAAGTAAAATTCTCCAACTGGCAAATGGCAGATGAAGAGAACTCAAAGAGGATATCTCTTATTTCTGTATAACATTTTTCCTTAAAAAATAGTGAGGTCTCTGTAGCCAACTCTAACTTTGACTACAAACCTTCATCCACTTAGCTAGAGGGAGAGTTTTCAGTGTATCATGATGTTCACAATATATGTAATACCTTCTGTATTTCTGACTCCTTATGTTGGAAATCTGGTTTGACTCTAACTCTGATATACAGTGCTTTCTAATGAATGTGAATATCTAAGCATATAATGAATTTGTCTTGGCTGTCATTGATGGAGTAGTTGATGGAATAATTGAAGTTGTTTAGAAATTAAATTAATTCTTCTGCAGGATGCCCACCAAACACACTATGCTTCCCTAGCACATTTAGTCTCAGCCATTCTGCAATCAGAATGAAGTAGAAACTCAGCTCTAAGTGGCTTGTCTACGTTGCCGTTTCTTGCCAGAGTGTTTGTGATTCTGAATGTATGGGAAATGCAGGACAAATATGGAGTGAAAGTATGGAAAAGCAAGATTCCATAAATTATACATCAAAATGAAAGGAGATAAAGTAGGAGAAGGAGATACAAGATGAGTGATAAATAGATCATGTCTATTAGGAAAATTATCAGGGAAATCAGGTGTGGCAAATAAATTTTTGTTTTGTTTCAACAGCAACTATCTGCATAGTTACGTTCGGTCAGATGTGGTTATTCTGCTCATTATCTTTTTCCTGATAGTAGTTGTCAATAATAGTCTTATTGAGGTGGTTTTTCTTTAAGTTATTTATTGTATTCAGGAGAATGACATAAACTAGAAAAAAAGAAGAGAATAATGCAAACAGAAGGGATATATCAAGTCAAGGATACTAAATCTAAAATAGCAGCTGGCTGAGACAATGTTTGGCAAGGAGAAGAACAATGCCAGAGATAGGCATCCCACTGCTGGGTCAGGATTATTTCATACTCAACTGCATGAAAAATTTTACCATTTCCTTTAAGTCAATAAGGCTTTGAAAAATCATCCATCAATGCAGGAACATCTGCTATTTCTATGCAATGTCACAGCAGACAATTGAGAACAATCTGACACTGGCAACAGTTTTGGATTTTTGTGTAAAGAAACATGTGGAAGAAGAATTCTACTCAAGGGGAGGGGCAGCCTCACCTCGAGTGCTGGGGGCAGTTCTGGGTGCCACAACACAAAAAAGACACTGAGCTGTTAGAGAGGGTCCAAAGGAGGGTAACAAGGATGGCGAAGGGCCTTGGGGTGAAGCCGTGTGAGCAGTGGCAGAGGTCATTTGTTCTGTTCAGGCTGGAGAAGAGGAGACTGAGGGGAGATCTCATTCCAGTTCTGCAGTTCCCCACCCAATGAGGGGAAGCAGGGGCAGGCACTGATCTCCTCTCTGAGATGACCAGTGATAGGACTTGAGAGAATGGCATGAAACTCCTCCAGGGGAAGTTTAGGTTTGATATCAGGGAAAGGTTTTTCACCCAGAGGGTGGTTAGGCACTGGAACAGAATCCTGAGAGAAGTGGTCACAACACTAATCTGACAGAGCTCAATAACTGTTTGGACAATACTCTTAGGCACATGGTGTGGTTTTGGGGTTATCCTGTGCAGGCCTAGCAGCTGGACTTGACCATCCTTATGGATTCCTTTCAACTCATGATACTCTATAATTCTGTGAATACATTTTATAATTACTCCATATGGCCTGAAATTCCTTAAAGGAATTTCTGTTGCAGTTAACACTGCTCTGACCTGTTTTCTCTCTGAAGCCATTGACTGTGTTCCCAACCCTCTTACATGCCATAATTAAATTTTCACCCAGTCACACTGGACCCAGTAATATCTTTTCTTAAATGTTTTGTATATTTCTAATTGTGCCTTCCTTTTCCTGCTTTCATAAATTCTTCCATTTCTTGTTTTAAACTGTGTTTGGAAAAAAATTATGAAGTCAGCCTGTAATCTTTGCTGAGAGTGCAAATTCTACAGCTTTTCTTAAATTGTGTGGCTTCAAATGTAGATGCAGGGTTTTGGCACACATCAGTGTCAGATCGCAATTGCTCTTGTTTTGTCTATTTTATCCTTGAAGTACACAAATCCTTTTTAGCTAAGTCACAGTTACCTCCATGATCTCCAGTGCTCAAACTTCCATTTACATTTTATTTTTGCTGATACTATCCTTAAGTGAAAGAACTAGCTTCACAACCTTAAGACCAGCTCTAAACTTTGCCTTTTCATGCTTCACTATTTAAAACAGACATCCAAAAGCAGCAGCTGGCAAAAAAAAAAAAAAAAAAACACCTTGGGATTTTTGCCTGGCCAGGAGACAGCCTGTTTTGGCTAATAGAGGATGACCCATGACTCTGTGAGCTTTCAGGTTTCATTCCTAACTGCAATGTACCATACCTGGCCCGGGATCATCTCCCAAAGACTGAGGGATGCGATAACCTATTGCTGTACAAATTCTGATAGTGTGATAGACACTGGTGATAGTGATAGATAGAGCATCTGACTGAGTAGGTTTCTGGGTTAAACTCTAATTTTTGGTGCAGATCGTCTGAGATGTTCAATTTGGTCTTGTCAATCACACAAAGGTGTGTGGGGGAAGGAGGGCTGAATAGCTTGGTCCTCATGTTGATCCAAAGTCAGCTCCCACACCATTTCAAGTGACCAAAAGGCAATTTCTAAACTATGCCAGCTGATAGTAGCTCTGGAGGAAACATCTGCCAGGCTGGCATATCCCAGTGCCAACCAATCATGCCAGCTTCCAGTTCTTGGACTGGAAGGACAAATTATTTGTAAGGATCCACCTAAATGCTAATATAAGGCTTCCTTGGAAATTGGAAATTCTGTTCTAGCAGATTATAAGTTTCAAACCCCTTGGTAATCCTCTCATATTGTTAAGAGTGTAGAAGAAAGAGATGATATAATTTCACATCTTCATTTTCCAAGCTCTCAAGAGGCTAAGTACTCTGGATTTTTTTCTCATTATGCAGGCACACCACAATAACAACCAGTATCTAGAACAATGGAGTTGTCACAAAGTGCAGAGGCTGGTACTTGCATGGTGTCCTATGAGCAGGGGACATGCTGCCAACAGAGATTCAAATAAGTCTGTTTTCTTCTGGAGAAAAAAAAAAAATGGAACCTGTTTCTTTGCCATTTCAAATAACAATAATATATCAAGGGAATAGACACAAAAGAAAGAGGAGGAGAAACAGAAACAGCTGGAGAAAGAGAAAAATAACACTAGTGTAGTACACAATACTAGCAGGACAATACAAAGAGAATAGGAATACCATGCAAGATGTGTTATCATTGGCTCTACTATCCCCCTTATGACATATTGGAAGGAAGAAAATAAAAGATCAGAGTTGGAATCTTCACGGGTGTAAATCAACATCATTCTTCTTTGCTTAGAAAAGTTAAGACAATTTAAAACAGCTGTTATTTGGCCCATACTGTTTTTAGAATTTTTTTTTCTGGTCTTATTTTTGTAAATCACAGCAGTGATCACGGGACAGAGGATGGATTGACAATATGAACTGTGAATCCCATGGGGCATGACTGCTGTTTTGAGTTTTCAAAGTCTTTTGAATGCTTAATACAATGCTACTTGAATAACTAACAAAGTTTTCTTTGGCAAAAACCCTATTTGGTATAGAGCAACTAAATGATGCCTTCAAATGATAATTACCAAATTGTGGTATTGCTGGTTCATAATTGCATGTGTGAGTGTTGGGAGAGGGAAAAGTTGATTCTGTGTTGAGAAGTTCTCTCCATGTGCTGTGAACTTGTATTCCAGGTTTAGAGAGTATCCTGAGTTAGGAGGGATTTAGTTTAGACTTCAGTTCTGCTTGTGCTTTGAAAATATGCCCTCTTCCTCATGAAGAACAATATGTTGTTTCTTAATTAGGTTTTGGTCTATTTTACCCACAGTCTTTATGTTCTTGTCAAGGGTATTTACAAAGAGTACCATAGTCTAATATGCTTTTATAACTGAGATTCTGTTATGAATTATTTATTGCAGACAAATATTGCTTAGTAGCAATGGCAGAGTAGTACAGAAAAAAGAACATAAATAGTTTTCTCTTTAGTTTCCAATACTTGAAATAGGTATCCGTTAGATATCAAAGATGGCAAAGAGATAGGTAATTACAACAGTAAAAGAAAACAACAGTGGGACAGAACACAGAAGAGCCCAAGGAAAGTGCTGTCTGAAATAAGCTTGTTTGTAACTGCCTCTACACAAGGTAAGACAAGCAGGTTTTCCTGTGGTTCTGCCCTCTGCTCTGCTCTGGTGAGACTCCCTGGCATGCTGCATCCAGCTCTGGGGTCCCCAGCACATCACCCTGTTGGAGTGAGTCCAGTACAGGGCCACCAGGTTGATCAGAGGGATGCAGCACCTCTCCCACATGGGAAGGCTGAGAGAATTGTGTTTGTTCAGCCTGAAGGGGAGAAGGCTTCAGGGTGACTGAATTGCAGAGCCTTCCCATACCTGAAGAGAGCCTAACGGAGAGGAATGTTTTCCAAGAGCATATATTGACAGGAGAAGGGATAATTGTTTCAGATTGAAAGAGAGCAGGTTTGTTTTAGGTACGAAGAAGAAATTCTTTGCTGTGAGGGTGATGAGGCACTGGAACAGGTTGTTCAAAGCAGTTGTGGATGCCCTGTACCTGGAAATGCTCAAGACTGGGCTGGATGGTCCTGAGCAATACGGTCTAGTGGGAGGTGTCCCTGTCCATGGAAAAAACTAGAGGATCTTTGAGGTCCCTTCAAACCCAGCCCGTTCTATGGTTCTGTGATTGTACAGAAATCAGCCTGAAACCTGATTTCTAAACCTTAAAGCTGTCAGGTTAAGTCAACTTGAAGATTAACAAGACACCTCCCCTTTTCCAGTAGGAATGTATAGTAATATGTAAAAATCTTTAATTCTAAATGTTAATTATGGTAAAGGAAAGCAGATTTCTCCCATGTTTTTTCTTTGTTCACAGAACTATTTCCAGTCTTACAGATGGAAGATCAGGCAGACAGGTGGTTTTAGTAAGCTCTAGTAAACACAGATTTGCCAAATAAGAAGTCATGTGAATGGGAATTTTTATTCCTTATGTGAACATTAATGTTCTGAAGCATCTTGTCAGCAACTGAGAAGGTGCAAACTCTCAACATCTGATCACAGCAATGATCAGATGCTACAGGTGACATGGTCTTCTTCCAGGACAAAGCAACACCTTTACTAAAGGTAGCTGTATCCTTGTATTGATGCTCACACACAAAATGCCTGTACTCAACCATCTGTGTAAATGCCACGGTTTTTTTGCTGTCATCTCTCTCCATATGTTGAAATTCTGTTACTATTTTTAACCAAAATCGTGCCTTTGATAATGAAAAAAGTCTTCTGAGAGGTTAAGAAGGCATCACAATGAGAGTGGTCCATAATGGGAGTAGTGTAGCCACTGTTTGCACCTTTACTTCTTTAAGATCCAAAGCAGACTACTGTGTATTCTCATTTGTTGAGCTAACCCAGCAAATGAACCCTTTCTTCTAAGTGAGCTCAGAAGGATAAAGAACTGATGTTTGCTTTCCAAGGAATAGTTTCAGGGCTAGATTTAGCTGTCATTGTGTCAAGTTCTTTTCATGTAGGTAGACATGCAGATAGATGTGTGCGTCTGTGTGCAACTGCATGTCTGCACGTGTTGCCTGAGATTCAGTAAGACAGGAGAACAGGAAGCAGCCACCTCTCTGACTGCTTAGGAACACTTTGTTTTCCTCTGTGTGCTGGAGTTCCCTCCACAGAGAGTTATTGTAGAACTCTTCAATTCAGCAGAGAAGTAACAGGCCCCAATATACAGGTCAACCCCCAAAGTTGAAGCTTTTCTGCCCTAAGTTTCTAATGGGAATTTGCCTTCCTTTTAGGCCTTAATTACAGTCAGCTGGTTTACAGACTGTTTTCTCTAGAGTGTTTTTTAATCATTATTTTAGCAATTACTTAAAGACTGTTTGAAATGTCTTGCTTTCATCTAATTCAGGAAATAGAATCTTCTGTCAAGGGATTGACAGTAAGCACAGATTTAAACTTTCTCAAAATAATGTTATTAATTGGGGCATCTTCAAAACAGTCAAATCAGTAGTGGTGTACTGGTTAAAGCTATAAAGTTTTTTATTAATTCACAGGGTTGCTGTGACCGGAATTCACTTCTGGCTCTTACAATAAGTTTATGGCAGTACAGATTTTGCTTGAGGCTCAAGTGAAACATAATATTTGGTCTTAATCCAAGTTAATGTGTTCCCCAGTCAGGATTTCCTCTAATGACTCATTCATACCCCTAATGAATTGAAAAGGATATGTGTAAATTGACATTGAACCTAAACTGCAAGGCTTTTGACTTTTTCTCTTATCTCAGGATTGGCACCATACAACATCTTTATATTCTAATTACATTAAAAAAAACAACTGTTTTTCCTTGTTTTTCTTGCCTAATGAGGTCACATCACAGAATGTGTGTCATATATACAGGATGGGAGAAAACTGGAGTGTAATTCTGAACAGTCAACCCTATGTATTCCCAGTATAAAACAGTAGCCAAGTAATCCCACAAAGCTCTAATGCTGTAAGATAATGCAAAAACCGGTCGGGTTCAGCTGCTTTGTGGGATCTACTTCTGTGCATGCGCTCATCCTCTGAAGAGTTCAAATTCACCCACCCCTAAAACAGGAGCATTCCCCTAGCAAGTGATCTGACTTCAGCGTGGGAAGGAGAAGGAGTTACAGCAGGGCAGTTAAGGAGCAGACATGTAATCCCTTGCTACAAATTCTGTCTTGCCTTGTGGCAACTTGCTAATGTGGCCACATTCAAAGGTGGTCTTGGTACATAAAGCAGAGGTATAATGAAAGAAAAAAACAAAAAAGAGAAAGATTTATTATTATCTGTAATTTTTTGTGAGGTTCACACTTAGAAGCTTTCCAATTTGCCAAAACTAATTTTCAGAATGAAAATCTGTGATGTCAAATATTCACAAATTCAAAGCTGCAGGCTTGTATTACTGTCAAAATATCAGGGAAGTTTTAAGAAATCCTTTATAATCTATCCAAAAATTTTTGCAAGGCGACTTGAAAACATACTGTAAATACACAGATGTTGTGGTAAGAAAACCTATAAGAATGGACAGCTTCCTATTTATATTGGGCAAAGTCAGAATCTCAAAACTCAAACAAGCTGAATGAGAAGATGAACAAAACCTACATAATTTAACAATGAAGCTAATGATCTATTACAACAACATTGTTAGGAGTATAGTAATCAAGATTAGATTACTTTCTGAAAAACATTCTCTAGTTCAACCAGGAATTGTGGGGCTTTATGCCAGAAATCATAGTAGCTGATTATGGTAATTGTCCCTGACCTCTTGATGCAGTAATGCCATGTACTAGCTTTCCAACCATACATGCTATGTTCAGTTCTTCTGCACAGCTGTGCCAAATGTGCGAGTAGGACCTTGGATGTCACATTGTGAAATTCTCTGTGTGATTTATCCAGCAGAATAGATCAAATAAATAAGCATTTAATAAAGCCCAGGCTTGAGTCTCCTCTCCACCCACGATGCTGCCAACTAAATGGCCTCTTAAGATTGCAGAAAATATTTTCTGCCCAATCCCAGAAATAAAGCTATATGCACTGAAAGACGGTTTTGAACTAATTATTTCTGGTTTTGTAAGCCTCTCTCTTCTTATGGATGGGGAACCAACCTACATTCTTTCCAAGGCAAGCTCTTGCTTTCTGTATTCTGCTGATGTGAGATTGGCCCACTGTGGGCTAACAGATCAGGTTCAGGCATTACAAGCACTGAAAACAATGCAAAAACACAGCAGAAAAACAATTATTTTATTGTAGTCCTAGCTATGCAGTCCCAATTTTCCTTCAGATATAGCAGTTCCATGAAACTCAGATGGTCAACCTACTCATCAGCATATGTGTGTATGTGTTTGTCATAATCAAGGTGAAAGAGTAAGTCATTGCTTCTAGCAGTCTATGAAACATTGTCATCATTTTCTCAGCCTAAGAGAATTGTGCCTGTACCATTATTTGCTATATTCCTATATGCTTCTAAGAATTAAAATGATTTTTCCAAATTGAGCAAAATATTTAATATATTTATGGCAGGGTAGACTAAAGGTGGGAAAAATTAAGAATGATGCTTTTAGAGAGTTAGATGCAAGGTTGACTTGGTCTGTGTCCTGTTTACATCCACTCAGAATCTGAAAGGTGAAGCCAGGAGCAATTCACCTGGTTTGGACTCACTCCTTTAAAATCAGTAGATAAATTTTGTCATGCTCCAAAAATGCTCTTACTGATTCTCAAAGCTAAATGTGGTTTTAATATTTTTAATTTTTTTTTTTTTTTAGAGAACATCTAAGTGCCCTGACGACTGCCTTGAATGACTGTGAGTCATCATGGTTCATAATTTGACTGAACTTAAGCTTGTTCTTTGTTATTTCAGGAGATACTCTTACACTGTAATTGCTAGGTTTTGCTAATATGATACTACTGGTGATGTTCCTTGGTGGAGATACTATACATCAGCAGTCCTAGGTCACCATGTGGAAGTTCACAGGCTGCCTGTATACATTCATTACATAAAGTCCCTAAGGTTGCCCACTGTTGGAGTTACCTGTGTAACACTGTTGTACAGTGCCTTTTCCAGCCTTAATGCTCTGGAAAAAATGGCAATATAGTGTATGTTGCTGGGCTCATCTCTTCTAGGCTTCTGCTGCCTCCTTTCTGTTCCTGCCTACCTTTTGCTTCACAAGACTGCTGCACATATCCAGGAACAAATACAGAGACACTACCATTGGTCCTGCATAGGAATAGAAAAATCTCCTGCAGGAAATGTCTCCATGGGCTTTGTGCCTTAAGTACAATGTAGTTGTGTCTTCATAAGTAGTGTCACCAAGAACCAACTTTTAAATCTCAAACTCATCTATTAGAAGAATTTCAAAAGTAATGGAAGGTTTTGTGTTTATTAAAGTCAATGTATGTGATCAGTGACGGATGCTGTGATTGCTGCTAACTGCCATGGGCCCTTGGTGTGGGTCACAGATCAGTCTGTTCTCACGTGCATCCAGCCGTACTCTGCAGCTGACACAAATACTGGCCTTGGCTTCTCCACGGAGGAATACTGAGGTTCAACAAGCCACTAAATGATCCTGCAGAGACATACTAGAAAAACAACAGGAAACATATTTTTTAATCACTTTACTCCATTTGGAATAGGATTATCAATGACAAGCTTTTTACTATTTCAGCAAATGTTTGCACACACAGCAAGGAGAGAGCTAACATTCTGTGATTTTATTTTAGACAAAAAATAATGATGGGGCCATATACCTGGCAGTAAAAATCCATTCTGAAGTTCTTACAAGAACTGAAACTGTATATAATAATTAAAGGATTTTTACAGTCATACAGTCTAATCAGCACTTCTTATTTAAACACTATTTTCAGCAATGATTTCAGAAGTACATACACAAACAGGATTATCGGTACTAATTGAGACACTAATATATAACATATACAAAGACACTTGGCAAGCTTTTATCTTACAAATTGTATTTGCATATGAATGGTATTTATAGACTCTAAATTAAAATAAGATCTGTTTTGATTTTGTTTTTTCATCAACACTGTTTGTCAGGCAGGTCATACTTCTATATGACATTGTATTCTGGAGCTGACCTGCATTCCTTTCAAACCATTTAATTACACACAGCTGACCAATATTCCTGGATAAAACCACCTAATCAAGTGCATTACAAATACCCCAAATGGTTACCAATCTCCATATATGTACAAGCGTGAAATGTGCAGTATCCAAATATCCTTTTCCTAAAAGTGAATTACATAAAAGCAGAAGACCTGTCCAAAGCACTCCTTTCTCCATGTTCAATATGCTCAGGTGGTTAAGATTCTATTGCACCACATAGCTGTCTTTGCACATAAACACTAGAATCCATCACCGTAATTCATATTCAATTTGTTTTCTACACAACTTAAAAATATAGTTTAAAAAGAAAGAAATATAACAGCTTTCCACTTCTGGGCAAGTTTGTTAAATAAGCTGAAAATGCATAATGCTGCAGCTCAAGGAATGTATCATGGAGGGCTGTATTTCCTTTCATGTCTGTGTTGCTGGGTTCAGATGACAAGCTTCTCAAGGTTGTTAGTCTGATGACTTTGTCTCGGGACTAAGCAGAACTAAAAGGAAGGGAGGAGGGGAGTTTAGGCACTTTCACTAGAAATCCCTACAGGAAGAACAGAGACCTACTTAGCCGTAGGCTAGAGCATTTTCCCCATTTCCAGAGACAGTCGTCCAGAGCAGTGCTACGTGCTGACTGATGTGGGCATGCTTGCGGTAGTGCTGAGCGTGCTCCGTGGGCAGTAGTTTTCCACAACGCCAAACGAGCATAAATTCACTTAAATTTCCTATATGCATCTCTCGAGCTTTTGCACTCCTCAGTCATCCAAGCAAATGAAATTTAAGATGCTCTGTCTTTGAAAGGTAAAAGCACACAAAAGCAGTGGAAGGTGGAAAGGTATATAAAGGGATACACTTTAAGACAAAGGATGGAAAATGTGCCTACGAAAAGTAAGGGGGAAACAAACCAGGCTAAATTACAAAGAGGAAAACCTAGCCAAAAGGCTCACTTTTCTGCTCTCCTCGTGCTGCCGCCGGATGCCTGGGTGGCAGGGCAGCACCCGGGCTAACCTGCTTCGTGCACCCACCACCCCTGCAGTGCCTGAAGGACAGCCGGCGAGTTTCTGCCCGGCTCACCAAGCACCTGCAGCGGCGGGGTGCAGAGGCACCTTTAGCAGCCCTGTCTGAGAAAACGCTGGTTTCTCGCCGAGGCAGGAGGGACCAGCTCGACGGGAAGGCGTGCAAGGATGCCACCGCCTCTGACCTCGTGAACCTGTGAACGAGAATGAAGCAGCGAAGCAGCGAGGCTTTCCAGGTTTTACAGCAGATTAAAAAAAAAAAAAATCCACCCCAACCCCACGGAGTTTCATTTTAAACAGATGCAAGCGGATTGAACTCGGTATTTTCAGGCTCGAGCTCTGCATTTCCATTATTTTCAGCGCAGCGGCGTACCACGCGCTTCGCACTGGTCACGCCGGAGCAGCGTTTTCAGACGCCGCGGGCAATCGCTCCCGACGCGCGCGGGACCCGCGGGGCGGCGGTGGCGGGGCGGTGGCGGAGCGGCAGCTCCGGGGGCAGCTCCGCGGGCCGGGCCGGGCCGGGCCGGGCCGGCCGCTCCCGCCGCCTCGGCCGCCTCAGCGCGGGGTCCCGCGCAGCCCCCGCCCCGCGCCGCCGGTCACGTGGCAGCGCCCCCCGCATTGTGACGCAGCAGGGCCGGGCGGAGCCGCCCCTTCCCCTCGCTCCCTCCGTCCCCCGCTCCCTCCTTCCCTCTCCCTCTCCTCCTCCCGCTCCTGCCGGCCGCTGCCCGGTGGCAGGGCAGGGGCGGAGGGCGGGGCGGCGGGAGCCGGAGCGCTGCCTGCACCGGCGGGGAGTGGCGGGGGGCGGCAGCCGAGAGGCGGCACCTGGGTCCTTCCCCCGTCTCCATCACCCCGGCTGCCGTGGAACGGCCGCGGCCGAGCGGAGCGGAGCGCAGGGGTGAGGTGAGCAGAGGAGCGGACGGTGGCTTTGTTGCAGCCGACAGCGCTGTCCCCGGAGCGGTGGGAGAGGGGGCGCGGAGCCGAGCCCGGGGTGCCCCGCGGGTGGCGCTGGAGGCGCTTCCCCCGCCGAGGCGTCCCCGGGGGCGCGGAGCGGGGCGGCGGGCGGCGGGCGGGAGCGGGGGGCGGGAGCAGGAGCGGGGGGCGAGCCCCGGCCCCGGTCCCCGCCAGCCCGCCCCGGAGAAGTGCTTTCCGCATGAAATCAGGGCTGAACGCGGGGGGTTTCGCTGGGGCTGAGCACGTACGTGATGTCAGCCGCGCGAAGTGCCGCCGCGAAGCCCTGGTCGCGCAGTGACACTCGCCGCCGCCGCCGCGGATCTGCCCCTGCTCTGTTCGGAGCCGGGCGTCCGGGCGGCCACCCCGCCGTCAGCACCCTCCTGTCCCGCCGGGCAAGCCGAAATCTGGAAGAAAATCAAGTAGGAGTTGCATGTTTGTAACTGTGGGGAAACAAATGGCAAGTTGTCTGGTAGAAACATGCTCCAAGGCTTATACTTGCTTGGGTCAGTCCAAAATCGTGTTTGTACAGCAGCGGGGATCAAACCTTTTTCCTGCCCGCATCAATGAGTGCTTTATGTGAGCAGATGTAATTTATATAAAGAAGACCTCGAGGATCAGGTTCCGATGGTACTGGATATATAAAGAAGATGGTTGGCTTAAAGCCACATCTCTTACAGAGATATTAATCAGTCACAACTGGTCCTCGAAAAGTTCCCTCACCCAAAAACCAGCAAAAAACCTGCTAGTGCCTGTGTTTTCCATGGAAAATCTTAGCATCTTAGCCTCGTTTTATACCTCAGCATTCCACCAGCTAAAGGTAGCTGAAAATGTTTAAAAAAATAATTCTGAAGCAAATCACTTGACTGTTGGACTCTTTTCTAGTATTTAAATGGCTGAAGAAAGATATACAATCAAAACACTGGGAAATCAAAATAATTTTATATTTTGTGCAAATAGCACTGATCCTGCAGCCAGAAATTATATTGAATGGTATGCATGCATTTAGCCTTGTGTAACATGCTGTAGCTGACTTTTAATGGTGTCCTGCCCTTACTGAATTTAGGAGTTATGTGCACTGCATGTGCTTCCAGCAAGCCATAAAAAGCATGACCTGTTGCCTTACTGCCGCCCATAAACATGAGATTCTTCACCCTAAAATCCTCTACTACTCGCTCATGTGTGAGCTTATGGTTGGTGAACTTGGTAAACCACTTCAGTCTTCAGACTGCTAAGCCGGCAGTTATGTGCCATGTGGAATATTGGAGCCATATTTTGAAGATCTGACAGGTAAGCTGAAAAACTGGTTCCAGGAGCAGGCTTGGGGGATTGCTCAAGAGGTAGTTCAAACACCATGAGAAGCACTTTTCATCTGAATGAAACAATTAGAATTTGACCTGTTCAGTAGTCAAAGAGACACTTGCCCCATCACTACAGGCAATTTGTGAAAAGGCATGTAATGAAAAGGCTCCCTTTGTAAGGGGTATGTGGTATAAAGCTTGACTTGTGCAGACTGGCCATTTTGCTTAATATAGTCACTTACACTGTCTTAAACTGGTAGTTCACTTACTTTTCAGGTGTTTGTGATTTCTGGTCTGTGTCATTGATTCAGTGGGCTGCAGAAAGCATGTGTTTGACTTGCAGCTTGTAGAAAAAGTGAGTAAAAGAAAACTACATCAGAGTATTGGCCCAGTGTAGAGTTACCTCCAAATTTAAGGAAACTGATTAAAAAAAATCTTCTTTTTTGAGCAAGCAGTCCAGTGCAGGCTACTCAAAATGCTTTTAAGTGTCATTTTGGAACAAGAAGCTGGATAGTCTTTCGGGTGAGGAAGTTCTGTAGAAGATAGTAGGTTACATTAGCTAGAAGCTGCTTGTCTTAATATATCTTTCTGTAATGACAGCAACATGGAAAGTTAAGTATGTCATGAGTTCTTTGGGGCCAGCTTCCAAGTTTACAAAGAGCTGCATGTATAATTAGACTGCTTGGACAAGGTGACTGAAGGTACCCTTGAAGATTCAGTCCCTTCACGGAGTACTGTGAATTGGTGATAAGTCACTTTTTTCGTAATCGCAAAACCACGATCCCAAATATTAGGTATTTTGTATCTGTTTCTTGACTGGGCATCAACAGAGCTTGAAAAACTATGAAGGGTTCCTCTGCTTCCCAATTGTCCATTTTTCCTGGCAGCTGAAATCTGTTCCCATGTGGACTCTATAGGTGCAAGAAGTGTTCATCCCACACACACCTGAGCTGGAATACCACCTGCATTGGCACAGCACTCTTTCTCACAGTGCTCTTCCAGGGTGTCTCAGACCTGTGCCTAATTCCTCAGCAGCTCTGTCCTTGGACACTTGTCTGATTCGAAGCAGGAAGGGGAAAGCATGACAGCCCCACTGCAGCTGCTGTAGCTTCTCTCCTCTGAGATGGAGACACGCAAGTAGCACTGCCTCCACGTGCTGGATATGCCAGCAAGAAAGGGGGAGCAGACAGCCAGAGGCAGCCCCGTGGGGTGGCTCATCTGTGACAGACAGCAGCTGTGTTGGCAGTGGTGCTGGGATGACGGTCCTTGTGACGTAGTTTGGTGTCCTGAAGTGGTGATGTTGCACCTCATGAGCACGAAGACTGTAGTTCAGCAGCCTTTGTGGGATGCAGCAAGTTATCTCCCTCATCTGGTGTTTAAATGCTTCAGCTGACTAGATAAGGTGTGTAGCAGAGCTTTATCTGCACCCTTGTCTGTCTCTGATTGTGTGCGTGAAGCTCCAGAGGCCGTCCATGAATCATGACTAAGGAGGCAGGGAACAATTATTTTTTATTTTAATTTTAGAATAAACCTGCATCTCTTTTCAGGTAGATGTCACGAGGAGAATATTCTCATCCTTCCATATGCAGCCATGATAATTAAAATTAATGCCAAGTAAAATAAAGAAAAGTTTATATTTTTGTGCTAGTCTGTAAGTAATCTATTTGCAAATGCTTAACTCTGCGTTGCTTAGCAAATACAATGTTTTTTTACAGTTGAAATCTATATGATCTCTGTCAAAATGAAAAATATGTTAGAAAAAGTTGAGAAACATTGGATTGTGGAAGGGCAAATAGTAATTCTTTTCAGCTCTTGTCTGAATAGGACCATAACTAAACTAAACTGAAGGAAATGGTGCTTAGATAATTGGCAAGAGGACTTGGAGTAGCGTTGTGTCTGAACTCCCTATTTTTCTGGCAGATCTGTTGTTTCTCAAAGGAGGTAGAAAAGATAGGCTTACATGAAGCAGGTGCATAGTAACCACAAGGGAATTTCTCTTTAAATGCAAATGTGGTTCTACAATAGATTTATATGCGCAGTGGAACCATTGGAAACAAGAAGATAGAACATATGCATCAGATACTTTATTGATTTAAGTCCCTAAGAGAGTTCTAAACTGAGGGGGGGAAATAATTAATTTTTGTGGTAGAAATATTGTCTGCTATTTACCTGTCTAAGGTGGAACTGTGATTTCATCTCCTACAATAAGGCACCAAGTGATTCAGAGGTCTGAAGGTCTTAGAGTTATCAAAGAAAACTACAGTTCAGCCCCCACAATTTGGCAACTGGGGAAATCCTTCATTAGGTATGTTTTCTTGTGTGTTAAGGAGTGTTTACAAAGCTTATTTTGAATATGAATATGCCTGATTTGCACTAAATAAAGAATTATGAAGCAGCGCTTGAAAGTGTATTTTTTCTGGTCAAAACATAGCATTAGGTTTGTGAGGTTTGCTGTAATCATTTCCTTTTTGGTTCAATGTCCTCCTCAGTTCTTGTTTGCAGTCAGACTGCTGGCATTATTTTTGTTTATACCAGATAAAAAAGCATTGTCTAACTTATCTTTTAAACTCAATACAGTGTACTACATGACCAGTTTTTATATTTAAATCCTCCCCCTTGTTCCCCCTTCTGTTTTATTGTTACTGAATCAATCTGGAACTTTCCTTTTAAAATGAAATTCTAATCAGGAACTTAGCACTTCCCTTCAACCCCCCCTATTTTGACCAACTTGTTTACATCTGTTACTAAAAATCAGGCTGTGCTGCATAACTTTCTTGGAGCAGGCTGCCCAGAGAGGTTGGGAAGTCTCCTTCCTGGACCAGTCTGGACATGATCCTGTGCAGCCTGCTGTGGGTGAGCCTGTTTTATCAGGGGATTAGATTCAATGATCTCCAGATCTTCCAACCCCTGCCATTCTGTGAATCTGATGTGCATGACAGGGGCATGCATGAGATTGTGATTTGGAGCTGTGGATCTCTGTGGGTTATTCATCCATGTAGTTCTTCTGCCATAGAAGAAGATCTTGCCATACTGACTGGCCTCTTTTTCTTATAGAATTAGGAAATACATTTAACTGCTTATATGTGCATGTACATTCCTCATGTTCTCTTTAACTAAATTTCAGATGCAAATATTCTGCCTTTTGTATGCTATGCTGTCAGTTCCAGTTGAGTCACAGTAGTAAATTTATGAAGATCCCATGAGCTGCTTTTGAATGGGCTCAAGATTTTAAATATTGAAGTTTTCAGCCTGTTGAGACCCTTATTTGAATATTTGTAAAAGCTATCTCCAAGATGCTTTTAAAAGCAAACAAAGAAAAGGGCCAAACAAAATTGAGCAAAATATATCTCGGAAATATACTGCACACAGAAGCAGAAGAGAGCTAGTAAGGTAAATGAGCTGTGTCATTTTCCCTGACCCACATTCTACTGTGCTAAGTATAAGTGTACTCATTTCTCCTCTTGTTACATGGAAAGAGTCTTCAGTTATGTGTCTAAATTATGTTAATGTGTAGGATATTACCATTTTACAAACTCATATGCTGAGGTCTGGATAAAGCACAATATTTGTGGTTGTTGCTAGGACATGGCCGAAAATTTACCTTGAGTTACAGAATGGAATCACCAGGAAAGTGAGTTACACTTACATCATTAATTATTTGCTTCTCATTAACATTGAAACTCTGACAGGCTTGGTGCTGTGACCACTTCCCTGGGTAAAGAACCTTCACCCTCTGTGTGAAGAACTTTTTCCTAATATCCAGTCTAAACTTCCCCTAACACAACTTCAAGCCATTTCCTTGGGCCTTGTCACTGACACCACAGAGCAGAGATCAGTGCCTGCCCCTCCTCTTCCCCTCACGAGGAAGTTGTAACTGCAGTGAGGTCTGCCCTCAGTCTCCTCCAGCCTGAACAGAGCAAGTGACCTCAGCCACTCATCACACGGCTTCACCCCAAGGCCCTTCACCATCCTCATGGCCTCCTTTGGACACTCTCTAACAGCTCAGTGTCTTTTTTGTGTTGTGACGCCCAAAATTGGCCCCAGTAGTTGAGGTGGGGCTGTCCCAGAGCAGAGCAGAGAGGTACAATCCCCTCCCTTGCCTGGCTGGTGATGCTGTGCCTGATGCCCCCCAGGATGTGGGGTGTTGCTCTTTTGTTGACAAGAACTGGGAGCAGTTCTTACAAATTCACATTTATAAGGCAGAGGAGTTCTTCAATGTGCTTGATGCACCCCAGGTCCTTTTGACTGCCGAAGCATACTGTTGACTCATAATCAACTTGCTCTTGATCCAAACCACCAGATCCTCTTCCATGGGACCTTTAATTCTTTCTCGAGCCTCTCAGTCTATCCTTACAGCCAGGGGTGCCCTGTCCCAGGTGCAGAACATGGCTCTTGCGCTTGTTATGCTTCATATGGATGGTGATTGCCCAGCCTTATAATTTGTCAAGGTGTCTGCAGGGCATCTCTTCAATGGAGTCGGTAGCTTCTCCCAGTTTAGTGGAATCTGCTGGAATGGCGCTGCCTGGTGACTGGAGGTTTTGCTGTGTTTGAGTGCTGAGATGCTCAGATACAGACAACTAATTGGAGCACAATGTGCTCAGGGTTTCCACCTGAGGAAATGAGACAGGCAGCAGAAAGTTAATCCCTGCACCCAAAACTTTATGTATTTTACTAGCTTGCTTCTTCCCATGGTAAATTGGCTTGTATGTAATCCCTGCTGCTGGGATCCAATTCCTCCCAGGTCTTTAATTGTCTGAGTCAACATTAGCTCTTGTGTGTCTTTATATTCTCCTGGTAAGGCAGCAAAATATGCTGAAAAACTGCATTCCTTCTTAACTTCTGGTTGTGATTTAGCAAAATGCACACAAAATCTCCTCAGAGTGAATCATTCACTGTGCAATCAGTTTAAGAACACGCGTGGATCCCTTTGGTCACTTGCTGGACAAAAGATAGTAAGCCATCCTTAAGAGGATGTCATGGTTTGTTTTTTGTGGCCAGTAGAGTCTAGGGCCAGTGGGGTAGTTGCAGTGTTTCTGCCATGCAGTGAACTGGTGTTAGAGGAGAGGAGGTCCTGAATTTGAAGGATTTTATCAACTCTGGGTTTCTGCATCACAGTAAGTTCTGCCCTTGTTGGCAGTGCTAATAGATAAAGGCATTGGTGTCTTGGTTTTCTTCTGAAATTACTGTCCTTGAATCAGTAGATAGCTAATGTGCCTGCTTGGGTTAAGGGTTCAGAACCCAGCTGTTTACATGTCACAAGGTTTCTCCCAGCTGCCTGTAGAGTGTATGGTGTCTCTTCTGTAGACAGTAAAGCTGGGTGAATTGCTGTCCTTGAAGGTTCAGGTTAATCTGGCCTGACTGTAAATCCCCACAGGAGAGGCCAACCAACACATGGTAAGGAGTATTAAGGGAAGTTCTCCACAATTCCAGCTAACGGAATTTAGCAAAATGGACACTCTTTCCAGCATATGTTCCTCATCAGGTCCCATATGCTTTACAGTATGCTTCCAGGCTTTTCTTTTTGCAAATGCAGTTTTTAGATGAAGTTGTCTACAGTAGCACTATTTCTGGATGTGTCTACACTGCAATCGAGTAGTGTGATTGCAGGACATGCAGACAGCTCTGTAATTGCTTTGATCAGTATGTGATGTGAAGACATGCCAGCCTAGACTTAAGAGAGGGCTTTCCAAGCCTTCTGGACAGATTATTAAACCATGCTGAAGTCTGCTTTCATCTGTCTCCACTGCTATTTTTAACTGTCCTCTCTAGATTTGCACTCTTGTGGATATGCCTACACGTGCTGACATAAACTCAGGACTGCATGCCCACTTCATGCCTCCTGCAGCATCGCTGGGGGATGCTCTGTGTCTGGGTGTGTATCCCTTATTCTTTGTACTGAGATAGTCTGCTTTTCTGTGGAGTTTTAACTGACTGTCTCACTATTTAATTCCCCTCTGTAAGGAATTAGAGAAAGGGCAGAAGAGTGTCAGAGATACTTCTGGCAAATTTCCACTCCAAAAATTAATTTTATAGTCCCTATTCCAAATTTGATTAAGTTCAGCCTTAAAGAGCCATCATATACATTTTTGCAAGTGTTAAAATCCAGATGAGAGACCAGGTTAAAGGAGCTATGTTAGAAAAGTGAGCATTTTAAAATGTTCTGTGTCAAAACATTGGATCTAGAGCACAATTATGGAGGGAAAGAAAAGTGGAATTGTGGAATTATATAAATGATAAGAAATATCAGCAATAACAGTAAGGTCACTATAATATATAAAACACAATCCAAATCTGTTAAAAGGATTTGGAATTATTTTTAAGAGAAGGACTGTGTATGTTCAACATTTCAAGGAAGATCCTTGCACTGCTCGGAATTTCTTGTTTTGGTTTGTGGGGATTTTATTGTTGGCTGGGGATTTTTTTTTTTTTTTTTTAGTTTATGTAGTGAGGGTTATTTTTGGTTTGTCAGATTAATTGTTAAGTTACTCCATCTGCTTGAAAATGAAGTCAGTGAACCTTCTTATGAAGGTACTATATTGTATGAGTAAAGTTTGACAACTGGTATAGTCACACATCAGATTTTAGTAATTTTTTAGTGCAGAAATTGATTTTGTTTCTTCATTAAAAACCAATCAACCAACCAACCAAAAAAAAGGCCCAAAAACCTGATCTGTATCTAAGGATATACTCTGAAAACATCTGTCAAGTGTCTAATTCTTGCACTGTGCACTTTCCGTGCTATTTAACAAAGATAAGGGAGAAAACATGGCTTAAAAATTAGAACATAAAAGGATTAGTTAGTGCAATTTTTTTTTCATGCCAAAAAAAATTTCACATAAAATCAGTACTGTCAGACAAAGAGGAATACAAAATAGACTCTCGTTTGTTACTGTGACATGAGATATGCTGTAGAGGAGTAAGGCGAAACTGAGCTTTTCAGCCTGGTAGAATGCTACAGCTTACTTGTCTGCCAAGAAAATATTTTGTTTCTAGATAAATGGTTAAACAGAAATAAATAAAATATTCTTTTATCTTTCATCAAACAATTCTTTAAAAGAAGTGTTTCTTACTCCTGTCCTTGACACCTTTCTGAGGAAGAAGAACAGCCTTAGTTCACTGGATGCTGCACAAGAATGCAAGCTAAGCCTGGTTTCTGCCTCACATGGTCTTGAATAAATTATCTAATTCTTTTTACTTATGAGAAGAAAATATAGTAGAGAACTGCAAATTGACAGTAGCAACATCTTTTTCTAATATGGCAATCAAACAGTGCCTAATATTTTTGTTATGAAAAGAATAATTCTTTATGTTAAAACAGCTCCAGCACCTTCAAACTGTGAGGTTCAGAGTGTGGGACAGAGAATGGGACATGCACCACTTCTCTGGGAAACCCATTCCAGTGCCTCACCAGACCCACAAATTAGGATTTGTTCTTAATACCCAAACTAAACTGGCTGTTTTTAGTTTGAAACTATTGCCTCTGGTTGTATTTCCACAAATCATGGTACAAAATGCCTCTCCAGCTTTGCTGTAGGCCTTCTTCAATGAGGTTTCCTCACAGCCTTCTCCAAGCTGAGCAATCCCAATTCTTTCAGGAGACATGTTCTATCCCTTTTATCATCTTCATGGCGCCCTTCTGGGCTTGATACAGAAGGTCCATGTCCTTCCTGTGGTGGGACCCCAGAGCTGGACACTGCAATGGGCTCTCACCAGAGCAGAGCAGAGGGGCAGAATCCCCTCCCTCACCCTGCTGCCTGCCCTGCTTTGGTTGCAGCCCAGGACACGTCTGGCTTTGTGGGCTGTGAGTGCCCATGGCTGGGTCATGTCCAGCCTCTCACCCACCAGCACCCTCAAGCCCTTCTGACAGGGCTGCTTTCAATCCCTTCATTCTCCAGCCTGGATTGGTACTGGGAATTGTCCCAATCCCAGTGCAGCACCTTGCGCTTGATCTTGTTGGACCTCATCTTGAGCCCGTGTGCCCTCATCTTGAGCCTGTCCAGGTCCTTTTGGATGACACTCCTTCAGGAGTGTCAGCTGCGCTGTCAGCTTGATGTCATCCTTAGCCTTGCTGAGGAAACAGTTTGTCACGGTGGCCAAGAGCCGGCACAGGTTTCTCAGAGGTGGTGGAGTCTCTCTCCATTCTTTGGAGATACTTGACAGCCACATGGATGCAGTCCTGGGCAGCAGGCTCTAGCTGAGGCATGGACAAGGGGTTGGACTGGATAATCTCTAGAACTCCTTTCCATCCTCATCTGTTTTGTGGTTCTGTGAAGCACTGTGAAAAGAATAAATGTTATAGTTAATACGCACAAGGCTACAGGGAATAGCCTGTGTATCTGGCTCAGTGATGGTGGCTTTGCATGCAGCTAAAAGCACAACCCAAAACATGGCATGGCTGTAGCCAGGAAAGATGTGTGCTTTCTTATTTAGGTTCCGTTTATTGAGCCTTTTGGTGTCAGGTATATGGGGTAAGTGAACTGCAGTGAGAGCCACCTCCCACTTTTGGCAGGGATCAGTACAGTATGGGGATGTGGATGGATACACAGGAACACCTGTGTGCTCCCATGCATCTTTCTGGCCCTTCTGCTGTGGTTTTTTGTGGCTTCCTGTAAGCCCCTTTGTTTCCAGCCTCTGGATGGGGATAATAATGCTTTCTGTCCGGTAATACTGCAAGACTGTGAATGAATTGAGGAGTGTTTGGTGGTTTTAACAGGAAGTAGGATTTCTGGGATATGCTGTGGTCACCAATAGGTCTTCAGATTTTAATATTAGCACCTGGTGTGGCCACTGGGAACATTTGGACACACCTCTGAGAACAGACAGGGTTAAAAAGCTGAGCACTTGCAGGGGAAGTTCTGTTTAAATTTCCGGCGAGGGAGCAGGTCAGACCTCCCCTGCCCAGCAGCGGGCCGCTGGGCGCGGGAGGGGAAAAGCCACGCGGCCCGGGAGAGGCAGGCCTGACCCTGAGGGGTGGAAGGGTGGAAGAAAGAAGTACCGGGAGGCACCGAGCAGCCCGTTCCTGCCCCACCCCACCTTGAAGACAGAGAGAGAGAGAGTGCAACCTGTGCTTGAGACTGTGTTACCTTGAAATTTGACAAATATGTGCCAGCAGCAGGCAGCACCACTGAGAAGGAGAAGAAGGTGGGGATGCACTGAGAGAAAGAGTCCAGCCGCCTGGAGGAACTTTTAACCCTTTTGTGGATAATGAAAACTGCAGAGCATTCACCTTTCCTGGAGAGGAGATGGATGTAGAGGATGAAGAAGGAACTGAGTAGTTGAGATGAAGGTCTGAGCAAGGAAGAGAGAGAAGAGCCTTAGTGGGAAGAGATGATGGAGTAGCTTATGCTGGACTCTTTTGTGTAGCCATGGACAGAGCCATGTTTCCTTGTGATACAGAGACTGCGTCCAGGGGGAGGCCAGGCCTCAGAACCAGGAGGGTTCAGTTTGGGGACCCCTCAGCCCCAGGGGGTGTAAAAGAAATGGGGGGGGACAGATGTCCCAAAGGAGAGACTGTGCCTTTTTGGAGTGGGATGATGCATCCTTAAAAAGACAGCCCTCGAAGCAGCTCTGGTCCATGTTCAGTAGTGAGAGCACTGAAAATGAAAAGGAAGAGGTCACCATGGCCACCAGAAGGACTTCTCCCCTCTGGATGAACTGAGGATTGATTATCTAAAGGGTGGTGCCAGACTGAGTGTTGATGATTTGGGAAATGTATTGTATTAGGAATTTGGTGGGGAGGAGGAGGAGATGTATCTGTGCAGTTTTCATTTTCCTTGTTTGTTTTTTCCCCTTTCTTTGTAGTTTAGTGTTTTTCATGTAGTTTAGTTAATAAGGTTTTTTTTTCCCCTAAGCAGGAGCCTGCTTTGCTTATTCCTGGTCACATCTCACAGCAGACACCAGGGAGAGGGTATTTTCATGGGGGTGCTGGCATTACTGATGGGTATCCATAAAAGAAGCTACAAGGATATCTTCTACTTGCTATAGGGCTATGGCCATCTGAAATTTTAAATAAATTTAGACTAGTTAAATGCTGGATGGGGCAACACAGGAAATGAAAATGCACACCTGATATTTCTGAGTAGTTTGGGTGTGCTCTGTGTAAGACAGATCACCTTTTGCAAAGCGTTGAAGTGGGATGCTTCAGTTAGTCCCTGCATCAAAATCAGTACAAGCAAGAAATATGCTCATGCCTAAATTTTGTAACATTGTGGGTTTTGATGTAGTGAGGTAGTGAGGTTCATTTCTTTAACAAAGTTTCTTTTTTTTTTTAATGAAGGATTTTAGGAATCTCTGAAGATACTACAAAATTTGAATTTAAAATAATAGTACTACTTCTAATTGGCATTTCTGCCACCTCATCCTGCAGTTTATTACAGCGCTAATAGCTGTACAGCTGAACACTAGTGCTGGTTGTATCTGCTGCCCATAACATTTGAAACAAATAATACTGAATAGCAGTATTCTACTAGAATAGCATTATATAGCTGCAGAGCTGCAGTTGCAGTCTGTTTCTCAAATGAGAAAATAATGACAGTTTCAGAAGACAGCATTCTGGTTTCAGGGGCATAGATGTCTCTCAGGAGTAATTTAGTTGTTTTTCACTGAATATTCCACTTTCCACCAAACTATAATGGAAATAAAAGGTTCATTTTTGACAGTGCTTTAATTTACAGTAGTTTGCACTGTTTAATTTTTAAGAAGTTTTGCAAACAACATCACAGTCTATGTCTATGGAATAAAGTATGAAAAACTCTACAGTTTCTTTATTGTCTTAATTTTAATTTTATCAAAATGAAAATGTTTGCATAGATGTTATTGGTCAAGTGTCATTTCAAAGTCAGAGGAAAGTTGATGTTGGCAGTAGAAATGATTATATTTTTAAAATTATTTTCATTGCTTTTTGCTTTAAAAGTAAATATAGTAGAAGTAAAACCTGTAATACATGCATATAGTATTTGTCAAATTTATTTTATTCATCATGTAGTGTCAAATGAAAGTGTGCTGGTCTGAGTGACAAGGAGTGTGAGTTCTGAGTTTTTTGAGTTCAAAGTTTGTTTTTTTGAGTATGAGGTTTGGTTCTTCTGGTCCATGGGCACCATGTGCACAGATATATACTCTGTGTGACATGCCCTGTGTCAGGCTGACTCACATCCCAAATTGAAGTGTAATACTGGTTACCCACTGCTGCCCCTCAACCCTGACTGCTAATGGAATTCACCTTGTGTCAATGGAAAATTCAGCTTTGGAATTTGGAGTGTCAGAATTTGCTAGAGTGTAGCTCTTAGATGTTCTAGCCAGTTTCAGGCCATAAAGGATAGGGTAGTGGAATTGACAGCCCAAAAATAAAAATGGATAGAATAAAAAAGGGTGTAGTTGGAAGACTGGAACCACAGGAAAGTGGTTGCAGAGAAAACAGGCCTCCCACTAGACAGCAGGACAGTGCAGAGGCTTCACACAAATGGTGGATACACTTGGCATATTCTGACCCTTGAAGCAGAGAATCTACTTACATAGGAGTTTTCTCTTGACTTTATAATTAAAGCTCACATGAAGCAAAAAATCATCATGGGACTGAATGCAGGATTTTGGCAGGGAAATTAAAATAAGGAAAGTTCTAAATTTCTAACTTCAAGCACAACATTTGAATGTTGCAAACTTAAGAGCAGTGTTTGGCATTAATTCTTTTCCAGGATATTTCTAGAAATTATTTAGCAGACCACTATGGGGATACAAGGTGTTGAAATTTGACTGGACTATTATTGAATTTAGGCTGAGTAATTTAAATGGAACAAAGAAAGATGCAAGGAAGTGCTTGAAAAGTTCCTTTTACTCATCTGTGTAAAAATAATAGTAATTAAAATAACTTCAAACCCTGACATGACCTAACAGATGCTTTCAACATTAAAAATATGTTAAACAAAGATAGTTTCAACTGCTTGGTTTAATTGAAACAAGATTTATAAATTAAATGTGTTCTTCAGCAAAAAGAAAATGCAGCATAGCAAGATTTATGGGCATGATATACTGATTAAATTGGTTCCATATTTTTCTATGATCAGTACCTGAAGAAGATAAGGTGAATAAGGATGAGAAGTACTAAGGAGAGAAACTAAAGTCAGGATTCGTGTAGCAAAACTTAAGTATCAAATAATATAATTTACTTTAAATTATTGTACCGAGCAAAAACTTGCTGCCCCAGTGCTACTGCCCCCAGTGCTGCTGCTGCTAATTCAGAGAAAAAAGCGAAACCTCAGTTTATGGTTTGAAACAAGAGTGCAGTGAGTCACATCTGCTTTATTAAAGATGTTGACACAGAATCCTCCACCTCCCCCTAAACCAAGGCATGATTTGGAAAGGCTGAGCTCTGCTATGCTTGATTTCATCCTAACATAAGTGCTGGAGCCTACATTAGCAGTGGTAGTTGCCATAAGCCCTATGTTGCTCTGTCTTACTTTGGGGCCAAGTATCTGGTTCCTTTTGGATGTGGTTACTAGGGTGTATTATTTTTGGATTTTTACATAAGAACTAGGCTACCAAAAGAAGGCATATTTTTTATTTCTGTAGTTCATGAACTCACAACAGCCCTGCAGATGTTCAATATTCATTGCCTTTGCCAAAAGACTATAAGTTGTGAGTGCTTTGACAGCTCAGTACTTTTCAAATTGTACCTGGAGTAAAAAGTTGTTAAATCAAAATATTGTGGATATTTTTATGTATCAGTTTCTTCTCGAGTTGATTTGGAACCATATTGAACCATTAATTTCTTGAATGTTCTCCTTGATTCTCCTCAAATGCACATCTCCAAAGTCTTGCTCAACTAAGTATGAGGGCAGTGTACACACACATTTTCTTCTATGCTGTTTATTTACTTTAACATGTAAAAAGCAGTTACAGCATTGTAGTAAATGTCAGTAAAGTATTGTGCTGCTTTGAGTGGTTCTAGTGACACATGTGCTTTATGCTTTCAGCCACCATTTAGGATATACTGGTTGAATTTTCATTTTTTCTGTATATTTCCAAGCAGGATATGTTGTGATTGATGTCTTGAGAAGTGGTGTATGGTATGTTACAAAGCCTGATAGGGATTGTAGAGATGCAGAGCAAGACATTATCAGTATTCACATAGTTAATTCCTTCTTATTTGACGATGTTACTGAAAGTTAGTTACAGGTCTGTATTTTCTGTGTGTATGTTAGCAGTGTACTGGTTATGTAAAATACCTCAGGACACAGGTCAGCTGATTTCCTTCCCAGTCCTTGTTTAGCAGTTGCCTCTGAATTTAAGGGCATAAGCACTGGCTTTATTGTGGAATGCACTGTATTTGTCACTAATATTCTTAGAAATAATGAAGAGAGCTGCAAATAATCTTGACATGAAGTAACACAGCTTTTTATGTCTCTCAGTGTTCCAAGTGACCATGACTTAATCCATGTAAGTCTTTGGTTCAGTCTCAAATCTAGGTTTAATGGAGGATTTACATAAATGCTGAACAGCACTTCTACTTTCACATGATTGATGCAGTGTTCTATATATATTTTACAGTTCTGCATTGTAAATTATTTGATGTTTAAGTATAAAAAACAGATGAAAACCTATAGCTTTAGTATTATGTATGCAGAGAAGATGGATATATACACATGCATACTCTCTGTACTTGTGATTGTTGAACCTCTGCATATTAAAATGTATTATTCATTTCTGCCAACAGTCATGAGTCAGTGGAAAGTAATGGGTGCAATCATTTGAAAAATGCGCATTCACTATTTGCTTGTATTCATCTCAAAGTTCAGACTGCAGATGTGTAGCCATTCATTTTACTGTTCTCAGTGA
Source organism: Setophaga petechia (assembly GCA_024362935.1). Taxonomy (NCBI): domain Eukaryota; kingdom Metazoa; phylum Chordata; class Aves; order Passeriformes; family Parulidae; genus Setophaga; species Setophaga petechia. The sequence continues at coordinate 34,761,003 of JANCRA010000004.1, read as the reverse complement.
TGCGTGTAAGCCTCCTGAGGATTCACATTTATGAACTTCCTGCATTGGCATTGGCAGAACGGAGAGGTAACATGAAATAAAATTTATTTCTGCCATAGAATTTAGTGATATAAGAGGCAGTTATTTAAAAGAATCAACGCTCAACCTGATTTTGTTAGTTCAGCTGCTGAATTTCCACTGGTAAAGTAATAAATTCAATTTGCAGTGGATTTTTCCTAGTAATTGCAAACATTGTATGTACATTTTCTCCAGGGAGTCACACTTTGGAATAGTAGTGGGGTTTTTTCCTGAATTTTTGCAGGAAGTAGAGAAAAAAGATTAATGTCTTTTAAGATTAGTTTGTAAAGAAAGCTTTTCTGGTCAGATTTCACTTCTAAAATGACTGAAGAACAGATTTGTTAAATTCCTGATGTTCTGCTCAATCATAATTTTCTATGGAAAATTATGTCATACATAATCTCCAGATCTGTATGTGAATGTATTATTTTAACCTGGGTTTGGTGTTAGCATTGAATTACCAGTACTCAAAACAAATGTATTTGAAGACTCTTTGGCTAGTTCTGCTTAAGAAAATATTTTTAAAGCTCAGAGGAAGTACAATGAACTAGTTACTAGCTGCACAATTTATACTTGAGCCTTTGTACATTCAGTGCTACAAAATATATCAATTGCAGGTTTCCCAGTGTTGTGTATGTTCTGTTTTATTACTGGTTGCTCCAGATTCTGCTTTTGGTCTAATTTAACGTTATTCCTGGCTTGGTAGGATATGTAATTTTTTCCCTTTGTTTCAGTTGCTTTTGTTTTGGTTAAGTCCACTCATTGATATAATATCCTTTATGATTTTCACCATTCAAAAGCAAAGGAAAAAGCCCTTTCATAGACCCTGACAGAACTGCTTTTTACATGTTGCTGAGATCTTGCAGTTTCAGAGGTTGTGTTGATTATGGGGTAATACAGTGTGATAAATCATAAATTCAGCCTTTCTTATGGAGCCTCCGTAAGAAAATATTGCACTTTTAATTCATTGCTGTAATATTGGCTCTTGAAACAGTTTGGAGTTCAAATCTAGAAAGAAAGAAAAAGCCTTTTTTTTTCTTACCTTATTAGTATTTTAAAACATGTTAAGACCCATGGTTGTGATGGGGAAGAAAGCAAAACCAATATTTTAATTACAGGTATAGGATAATAAAATGTTCCCTAACTGTATTTTAGATCTCCAACTGCAACATGGAAAATACAAATTTCACCAGGACCAACAGAAATAAATATTCTTTTCCCATAAATGGAGTGGTTTAAACCAATCAGATCCTTGAAAAATTACAGCACTTGCAAAATATTGTAAAAATATTTACAGTTACAGTTTTCTAGACATGGGCTTGCAGAATGACAAAGTAATACATAAACTGCTTTAAGAGAGATGACTTTCATAAAATTGAGAAAATAAAAAAATCTCCAATGGTGGTGTTTACATCATTGTAATTCTGCAGAGCAAATAAAGTAACTATCATTCTTGCTTTGTAAACTAAATCTAGTGTACATTAAAAGAAGCGTTAGTAATAATTGTTTTGCATCCCTCAAGCCCTCTGGCATACTTTATGTTTCCCTGTCCAGGCTGATGGAAGGGGTGATGGTTTGGAGTTAGCACAGCTGCTTATAGAACTTCTACATCGTTCACTGGTGAAAGTGGAAGAGTAGTCAGTGCTTGCTCTTTTCTGGGTTCAAAGGGAGCTTTTCAAATGTCTGAATTGAAAAGTACATGTATGTTACAAGTTCACTTAAGTTCATTTTTGGAGACTGGCTGATGCAGCAACTCCGGATTTCAGGTGGGTGATGAATCTTTTACTTTAAGAGCAACTCCTGCCTTCTTCTTCAGTGTAAATCTGAATTTCAGCTTCTGTGGTGGATTAGGTAGAGTGGGACATTCTGTAGAATTGCTTGTTATATTCAGTCCTGGTTTCAATATGTACAGAAGTATGCAGCAGTGTATTTTCTGTCCCAGTGAGACTCCCAGCTGATTCTGAAAGATCTTACTTATACCTGGCTTTCCTTAAGGAAAGAGCCACTCTCCTCAGCATTAAAGGATTAAGCATTTCTTGCTTAAAAGGTCCTGCTAGGGCTTTAAAGAATTTGTACAAGCATTAACTAACTCGCAGGCAAAAGGAAAGTGCTGTGATCTTGCAAGGAAGAGTGTAGCTTCCTAAGTATTTTGCTGATAGGCTCTTTGGATCTATCAGTTAAGGGAGAGATTAGTGTCTTTATCGCTTGCAGCTCTACAGATGTGCCTGATCTCTTGTGGAAGCTCTTTCATAAGCTGCTTAGTAGTTTCTCTGTGTGACTCTCCAGCACTTTATGGCTCTGCATGCATTTCTGCAAATCCTCAAAGAACGGCACTGCTACAAAACTCAGTTTTGCTGGTCTGCATTTGTTAGAGTGCTGGATCTGTGAGTGTTTGAACAGCCAAAGAGGGTGAAATTCTTCATTAATGGTCAGAGCTTTGAGAACTTGGCTCTGAGGGCTGGAAACAGTTGGATTCGGGATTTCAGATGGATTGGACTCTGACAGCTGCAGACAATATACTCTTTTCTTTGCCCAGCATGATTCTGCTGGAATTGTAAGGCATCATCTCTTATCTCCTAAGAGCATTTGTGAGAGTAACAACTGACTTTTGAATAGCAAGACTGTACTTTTTCAAAGACAGATTTGCTAGATAACAAGCAGCATAAGATCATTTTCATCAGTAGCAGCTAACTACTTAACTGACATAGCTATCCAAAGTTCCTTTTCAGACTGTATGGCTATGATAAATATCAGTGAATCATCTGTGTAATTGAAACACCATATGAACATCCTGGACCACATAAGGTTCATAATTTTGTCAGTATTCCAAAACTCAATTTCTGGGATTGGCAATGCTTTCTTCTGCGTAGTAGGATATACAAAGCAGGAAATCCTTGTTCCTCTTTCTCACCAGATGTAATGCCCCTTTACCTTGCAACAAGTGAATGGAAAGGATTGGAGCTTTTTAAAAGGAATAATCTCTTAAACAGTTGCAACTGGCGCTGATTTGCTCTAAGTAGTGTTAAAGCTGTTTTCCCTTCCCAAAACTGGGAGAGATCCTAACTGGTTGCTTGTTTCAGTGTATATGTGCATGATAAAGAGGCAGTAAAAGTACTCCTCTATTGGGAAAAAATGGAATAACAGTCTTAAAACACTGCCTAGCCAACTGCATTTATTCCCAGTGAAGCGACTACACTTGTACCTTGGTCATATGCGAAGACTAATGATTTGTTTTATAAATGCTGAAAGTTATGTTAATAAAACTACAAATTATAATGTAGTATAGTAATCCATGAGCACAAGCTTTCCTATGACAATATTGTTTACTGGAAAACTAAACATTTTAACATTGTTTTTTAGTGGTTTGCGTAGATTTTTGAACCAAGTCTAGCCAATCAGTGTTTCTGCTTACTTCTCAGTTGCAGACAGCTAAATACTTACTTGTCGTGTTAAGTTGCTGTTTGCCAAATATTGTCAATCTGGGATGGGGGGGCGGGGGCCCTCCTTCTATTCCCAGTTTTTATTTTTTTACATCCTCCTAGAACTAGAAGTAGAAATGTTGGTTGGCATAATTTTTGAGTGGAAAAGCAAGAGAGTGTGGTATTTGGCCATACATTCTTTCAAATCCCTGTCAATAGATTGTCCTAAATTTAACAGCTGTTCTTGGTGGGCCCAAGAGTCATGACTAGAAAAGAGTTTAGGCCATCACAGTGGAGGAGAAGGACTTGAGAGGGTCTGGAAATGAGGATGATAGTTCAGTGGTGGAAGATCAGTTCTTCACTATGTATGATAAGCACTTTGGGTGTACAGCTTATTTTTTTTAAATTGCAGACTTTCCCAGAGGTCATCCTAAGCTATATGTTTGTTTCACTTGTGAAAGCCAGCAGCTAGAAACCAGAATGAGGTATTAGTTAATATAAACAGAGATCAGAATTACCTGGTTTTGGCACGCTTTTCTTGTTGCTGTGAACAGAAATATAGTTGATGTGGATCAAAAATGAGGCTACCACAGAGGAAAAAGCTTAATTTCAGATCAGTCAGTAAATAAGTGTGTCTCTGTTACTCCCTACTGGTTTACTGCAGGGGCCTATCTGATCATCTTTAGCCATTAAACATCCTAATTCACTCTTTATAGCTGAACACCTGTTGTGGTAGGTTTGCAAATGACTACAGGTTTAGTGAAGTTTAAGTAGGACATGTAAAAGAAAACAAAATATGTTTTAATGTGTAAAAAGTAAATAAAATTTCTTTTAACAGTTGTGATAGGCTCATCCTTATAATGTCTTGAGGGGGTTGGATAAATTTGTAATTTTGAGGTCCTTGCCCCATTTTTCCATTAATTTGCAGCTAAATTTTGTTCATTCAGCTTCATATGCTTTAAAATGAGGCTCTAATTGAACTGTTTCAGTAAGCTGCAAACATTTCCTGTTATCCAGCTCTGATTTTTTCTACTGTTGTCACCCATGTCCGTGTATTCTGAGGTTTTTCCAGACAACAAGGCTGCTTTTTGGCTCCTTCATTTCCTTTCCATGTGTCATTGATTAACAGTGACACCCACAGAAGTAGCTAGAGTACTCTAGGCAGAGCACTTAAAACCGTGGGCTTTAAAGAGTAACATGTAACACAGGGGAGGGAAGGGGAGAGGGAGAGGAATCGAATAGTTTCTGGAGAGTAGAGTCCTGGATGGAAAGTAACAGAAGTGAAAATGAAAAGTTTTCCTGTTTATTTTAGTAATTTATAGTGTGGAGTCAAAACCAAGAGATAGATTTAAACTTTAGTGGTAGAACATTTGTGGTCTGGTTTCCAACTGTAGTAGCAAGTCATTGTGGCCAACTAACATCCAGAAAGTTAAAAATACTAGTGCAATATTTTTGCATGTGGTAACGGAAAGCACAGTCGTTTAAAAAATAATCTTACCGTCTGTGATATTTCAATGTGGAGGACACTGGTTGTAAGTTTCTGCATGTTCATTAAAGGTCTGACTTTTTTTCTTTCCCTCCCGCATTTTCTGCAGCTATTTCTACAAATGCAGCCTAAGTGTGAGCATAATTCTGGTAAATCAGAATAGAGGGGCTGTAAATCCACTTTTTACAGATTTAGTAAATTACACATCAGAAGTGTACCACCCCCTTTCTTATCTGTGCTGTCTTTTGAACACATAATTTCAAGTTGCACAAATTGTTAAGGTCAGTTTTGTTCCAGTGAGAAGAAGACAATGAGGCATGACTGTTCATCTGTCTGGTAAACAATTCCTGAAAAAACAACTGTTGAAAAAGAAGATGAGACAACGAACACAGTAGTCCTGGCAGACTTCTCATTGCTACTGATTCTGGTTTTGATAAAAATAGATAATTACAGTAGGTGATCTGGATCACAGAGTTTTTCAGAAAGACTAATTGCTAGGTTTCTGATTTGGAATATCAAAGAAACTATATTTAAAATAAAAAGCCCCAAATACTTCTTGAATTTTTCTCTGGTTTCACTGAGATTTTTTCCATGTCTATAATGTGGTCTCATTTTCTCTAACTGAATTGTCTTGTTTGATGCAAGAGGGCAAAAACTCAGTTAAGAAGTAGTGAAAAAAAAATAGTTGAAAAAACCATTCTGGTTTTTTTTAGATTCTGAAGAGTGATCCACATTTTTCAAATGGTGAAGTTTATTAAAATTTTCATCAATGTTAGTGTTCCTCATTCAGAAATTTGTTACTTTTTTATGTCCCTAATGGCTTATAGATATTTAGCTGAGTGACAATTAGTAAGGGAGCTGTATTGGTCTGTTTCTGTTCTTTTTGACATATCAGTCAATAGTAATAAAAAAAAGAAAAAGAAAAAAGTTCAATTTCAAAACCTCTTAGCAACCATATAAAAAATAACCACTGTATTGATTTTCAAAACCTCTTAGCAACCACATGAAAAATAGCAACTATATTGATTTCTCTGATAATTGCCCTGGAAGGATGGTTGGAGCTTAGTGGTACAAACGTAATGAAATGCATTTATCAATAGTTGGTGTGTTGGATAGGCTACATAAGAAGCCGACAGTAAGACACTGTCAATAGGAGGTCTAGTTGTAAACTTTCACAACCTCTTTTACAGATTCATGGTAGTGCAGAAACCATGAAAATAGGAGAGAAGATAAATATTACAGAATACCTGTTGCAAGAGGTAGACATTTGGAAAGAAAAGCAAGACAATGTCCTCTTCATTAATCTTGCAAGTTCCTTAAAAGGATGTGAGGCACAGTCTGCTCTACATATGTTGTAGATTTTATGTAAGAGACTTTGTGAGAAATATTTTCAGAGCCTGCTGGGATATAGTCAGGATTATGGCAATTTCCCATAAGAACATGTGTTTACCAGCTACAGCTTCCTTCTGAAACACTATTAAAGAATTGCTTTCATGAAGGGTTGCATTTTTTTCTGTTTGAACAGGCAGAACCAACAGGATATCTTGGTCATAAAATGAGCAGCATAATGAAATTATAAGTACAGCCTAATTGCAGCTTGTTTATGTCATGATTATGCAAACAATTCTTTTGATAGGTATTTCTGTTTTCTGCATATGCTAAAAAGCTTTTAAACAGCATTATCTCTTTTTTGTTCTTATCTCTGCTAAATACTTCAATATATAAAAAGGACATGAGAATGAAAAAGCATTGAAACCCTGCCAAGCTGAAAAAATGCAAAATTAGTCCTCATTTCTGCCTTGGATTTAGTTCTCAGTATTGGGTATCTTATATTACTCGTGTAATGATATCCTGTGTTTGAAATATAAATTTTCTATTACTGAGTTTCGCACACATTTACAAACTAGCAAAATAATAGAAAATAAATGCTTAGAGGAAGCATTTAGTCATTGTTAGTGTAAAACCCACCAATACTGTTCCCTACATAACCTCAGAGACCTGCTTGAAAGAATCCCATGGGTACAGCCCTGGAAAGAAGAGTTGGAAAGCACTTGTTGATCATAGAATCATAGAAAGGTCTGAGTTGGGAGGGATCTTCAGGAATATGGGCCGTGGTGGGATACACCCCAGAATAATGAGGGAACTGGGAACAGAACTTGCAAAATCACTCTTAATGATTTAACAGCAGTCCTGTTTTAGTGAAGTTCCAGCTGACTGGAAATCAGCATATATAGTGCCCACTTGCAAGATAATCCAGAGAACTATAGCTAAGTCAACCTGTCATGGGTGGGAGTGGGAGCTTCAGATGAAGTTCATTAGAGAAGCTGTCCCATTGAGACATGAGGTGCAGAAAAGACCTTCTAAGTTTCTAAACTCCTCATAAGAGGGGCCTAAGTGCAGCTGAATCCAATCTTAGCCCCAGTCTTTTGTCAACAGTTGAAATAATTTTGTCTCACAGAATTAAAGGTGGCACATCAGATGTATATGTATAAAATGCATTATTTATGATGAAGAATAATCAGACAAAATATCTTAATCTGAATCACTTAGTACGCAGTATAAAATCTAAAACTAGTAGTAGCATATAGTATAAGATAGGATACTGCACTATATCAAAGGAATTACATTAAAACTAGCAAAAAGAAACAATTATTAAGTAGAGATTAATGTAACTCACCATACCAATGTTTGTGGGCAGATCTCTTTCAGCCTCAAGGAGTATCTTTGAAGGGACATTCCCACTTTAGGGGAGGAAGCTTCACACACATACTGCAAGAAGGAGTGTGTTAGAAGAACCTAACCACATGAGAGTGGACTGGACTTTTATAGTATCAAGTGATTGATTGCCAGTCGCATGTCTCCAGTTGTGTCAGTAATCAGGATGTTAATTTGGGTTTAGTGAGCCAGACTGGTTTTAGCATAATTCAGCACCAAAAGCAGCACATGATTCCCCCTCTCAATCCACTACTGAGAGCCTTGCAAAAAGGATATTGTCCAGTGGCTGAACCACATTCCAGGGCAGAGCATCCTGCTACACATCCTAACCTTGGTCCTGGGTAAGGTCATGGAAGAGATCATCCTGAGTGCTCTTGCATGGCACATGCAGGACAAGCAGGGACTCAAGCCCAGCCAGCGTGGACTTAAGAAATGAAGCTCCTGCTTGGCCAACCTGATTCACCTTCTATGACAAAGTTGAAGGGAAAGCTGTGGATGTCGTCTGTCTAGACTTCAGTAAAGTGTTCTCCATCTCCCACAGTATCCTCCTAGAAAAACTGGCTTGGATGGGTGTATTCTTCAATGACTAAAAAACAGGCTGGATGGCTGGGCCCAGAGAGCTGTGGTGAATGGAGCAAATCCGGTTGTCTCTTTGTCCCTAGCAGTGTTCCCCACGGCTCAGTTTTGGGGCCAGTCCTGTTTGACATCTTTATTGATGATCTGGATGTGGGGATTGAGGGTATTCTCAGTGAATTTGCAGATGGCACCAAGTTTTGTGGGTGTATTGATCTGCTGGAGGCTAGGAAAGCTCTGCAGGGAGACCTGAACAGGCTTGGTCAGTGGGCTGAGGATACTACAGGATGTTCAGCTGCAACCCCAATGCCAGATTCTGCATTGGAATTGCAGTAATCCCCAGAACCACTGGCTGAAGATACTGCAGGATGTTTAGCTGCAACCCCAATGCCAGATTCTGCATTGGGGTTGCAATAATCCTCTTCAGAACCACAGACTTAGGCAGAAGAGTCTTGGAAGCTGCTCATCAGAAGGGGAGCTTGGGTGCTGTTCGATCAGCCAGGCTCATCTCCTGTACTCAGCAGTGATGAGGCCTCACCTGAAGTTCAGTTCTGGGCCCCTCACTTTAAAAAGGATGTGGAGGTGCTGGAGCACATCCAGTGACAGGCAGTGAGGACCTTGGAAGGTGGAAAAAAAACATGTCTTATGAGGAACTCCTGAGGGAGATAGGTTTGTTTGGTCTTGAGGAGAGAGGGAAACCTCATGGGTCTCTACAACTCTGGAGGTTGTGGTGCGGTAGGCCTGGTCCATTCCCATGCCTCCAGTGACAGGCCCAGAGGAAATGACCTTAAACTGAGACAAAGGAGATTTAGCTTAGATACTAGAAATTTCTTTCCTTGTTAGCAGGGTCAGATGTTGGGATAAATTGCCCGGGGACGTGGTGAAGTCGTCATCCGTGGAGGTGTTTAGGAGGGATCTGGATTAGGCACTGGATCATGTGGTTTAGTGGTTTAGGAATTACTGTAGTGATGCTGGGTTGATGGTTGTACTTAAAGATTTTAAAGGTCTCTTCCACCTTGGTGGTTTTCTGCCCCCAGTGATGGGGAGGGACAGCTTTCACTGCCTGAGATTCTTCTCATACAACTAGGCCTTGAACATTCCAGGGATGGGGCATCCACTGCTTCTTTTCTCAACCTGTTCTAGTGCTTCACCACCCTCACATTAAAGAATTTATTCCTAATATTTAATCTAAACCTATCCTCTTTCAGTTTGAAATCATTGCTCTTCTCCTGTCACTAACTTAGTAATAGTTCTTCTCCATCGTTCTTGTAGGCTCACTTCAGGAACTAGAAGGCCACAATAAGGTAATCCCTAAGCCTTCTCTCTTCCAGGCTGAGATAGAGTGAAGAAGAGTGAGGTTCTTCTCTGTGAAGACTTCTGCAGTGCACGCTGACAGAACAAGAGGCCATTGGCACCAAGTGAAGCACATGAAATTCCATCTAAACGCAAGGAAATGCTTTTTCACTGTGAAGCTGGTCACACGCTGGACCAGGTTGCCCAGGGAAATTTTGGAATGTCCATTCTTAGAGATATTCAAAAACCAGATTCGTTGCAGTCCTGGATTTAAACCTGACCTTGTGTGAGCAGAGGCGGTTGAACTAAATGAACTCGGACAAACCCTTTCAGCTTTTTTCATGCTGCTGTTTTGGGTTGTAATGTTGATCTATCTGCTGTCTATTTTTGAGGATATATAAAGCTATTAAAAATGTCTTTGCTAATTTTTAAATTTTTTTCTTTGAGAAAATGAATTTTCTCTTTTATAAAAAATTTTTTTGTTGATGGAAAATAATTTTTAATTGAGTTTTTGCTGTTACAGTTTTTTCTTGTAAATGCAGTGTTTACCTCAAGTGTCTTTTTTGACATTACAGGAACATTTCATTTGAGAAGTAAATTATATTTTATGGAGATGATGCTGGTCTTCTTTGTGGGAAGTGGCCATTTCATACATGAATGATAAGAATTTCACACTTTAAGTAGATTGCTTTATTCGCAACTATTTTTTATGCCTCTGGGTGACAGGTTTTTAAATTTGCAAGTTAATTTCATATGGACATTATTATTTTTCTTGTAATAAAGATTAGAGAATTGTTATTTTCTGTGCTAAGCAGAAACACTTTGTTATTTTAGAGTCATGCTATCACAAAAATGTTTAACGGGAAGACTGAGCAAATCCAATTTGAGAACAAATAGTAACTGAAGATAGCATGACAATAAATACATATTAATAGGGCAGTATAAAGGAAGAAGCAGAAGTTCATTACCATTTAAAGACCATTTTTAAACAAATGAAGAGAGCAGCCCTCAAGCCCAAGTAGGGTCAGTGGCTGGCAGGAAGTAGTACTCCACATGTTAGGTGTCATGAAAGCAGCAGTAGAAATAAGTAGAACTACAGGCTCTTTTCTATGTTTGACTACTTTAATGGCCATTAACAAAAAAATGTCTAAGAACGAATAGTACATTGTTTAATCTCCCCTCATTGGTAGGGCCTCTTCCTTAATATGGAAAATTACTAAAAAAGAAATTACATTAATAGTTAAAGTTACTCTGTGGTCCCTGTGTGCAAATATAACAACTTGTCACAGTGATGAGGAGAGGATGCTGCTGCAGCACACTCAGCAGAAGCTGTACCTCTCTGTGTGGTACCTGAGTAAAGCAATGCTTCTGCTGGCCTCAGCTGACAACTGGAAAGTGGCAAAGCCAGACCTGATTCTGCTTCCAGTGCAAAAGTTAAGACATTAGAAGTTGAAGTAAATCCCACCACCTGCTTTTCTTACAGTTTGTCTGGACTACATCTGAGGCAGCAGCTGTGTTCCATTCCAAACACGGGGTGTCCAGTGTGGCCACTGCCCCACCAGAGATCACTACCAACAGTGGTACTGTAGAAAGAAGTTATGATAATGGAGTAGCATTTATTCTTGCTTTGTCTTCTACTGAGGTTTTTGCCCTGTCTTTCCCTGCTTTTACACATATATGTACATACATTATTTACAAAGGGTTTGATCTGGATTTGATCTGCATTTCAGTAAATCCTAAAGCATCTAGAAGGAGTTAGCTGGTCTGAAATAACTGAAACAGTTGCCATGTAAGCAAGATTGCAATGAGATAAGCATATTAATTTTGCATGACTGTGGGATATTTCATATTAAGAACAAAGAACCATGTAGTACTTCAAAGGGAATAAAACCATAAATTAATCAACTACAGCAAATTAAATATTCTTGAACAGATCAGTTGAGCTCTTATTTGTTTTGATCCTGTCATCAAAGTTAAGCAGACAGTGTATGAGATTTTTTTCAGTGCTTGAATCATATGCTGTGGCAGTTTGGAAATAAAAGCTATTAATTTTCAACTCCTAAGGTTTCTCTTTCAAGGCTAAGTGAAACAAACAACTTTGTTTTTCTAAACCTCACTCCAAAATGCTCAAGTGCATATTTCTGGCTGAATGCTTGGAGTCCCCATTTTTTTATGCTTGAATATTGAAGGAATATAAAACTATTGAGTGGGAAGAATGGTTTTTTAATAAGAAATCTGAGGTGGTTTGCAGTAAGCAGATGCCTTTCTAGTTGGGTTATAGTAAAAACAACTCTTCAGTTTGTCAGGTCACTCCAGTAGCTTGAATATTAATTTCTTCTTGCTATGTTGCTGCGTTATTTTGGAAATGAAGGAGTAGAATCACTCTCTTTTAATACTAATGTAATGGTTGTTGATGAGACAACTAAATGGACCAGAACTAAAAAAGCCAGGAGATGCTTCTAGCAACCAGATAGACACTCCTTGTGCTAAGGTGGGTAGTGTCTTAGACACACAGATATCAATGGCAAAGCTTGCTTGTATGTTACTGCAGCTCAGATGTCATCCTTAGGGTAATACTTGCAGGAAGTTATCTGAAGTATTATTCAGTGTGCTAAAAAAACACCCCAAAGCATGAGGAAATCTTATCTTAATAAGCATGCTTTATCTTCACTCTGGGTATGCTGACGCACATCTTACAGATGTCAGTCTTTGTATAAGTTAAAGATGTTTGATGTTAAAATGCCTGGAGTTGTGATGAATTTTCCATTCACTTCATGGAAGTAGAAGAGTAGGTGATCCATGTATTATTACCTACTTCCACATGACTTCTTCAAAATCATAGAATCTTAGGGATTTTGAAAGGTCATCTAGTCTAAATCCCTTGCAATATGCAGGGACATCTTCAACCAGGTCTGTATTTGCTACCAGATCTATATTTTCAACCAGATCTGTATTTGCTGAGTGCCCAGTCCAACCTGACCTTGAATGTTGGCAGGAGTAGTTGGCAGATGACAAGCTGTCAACTTGTTCCAGTGTTTCACCACCCACATTGCAAAAAAATTATTCCCTATTCTGGTTTAATCAACTATTACGTTTTGTTCTATATCTTTGGTCCCTACTAAAAAGATGGCAATTATATAAAAATATAGTCCCTACTAAAAAGATGGCAACCCATCTTTCTTGTAAGCCCCCTCTGAAAAGCTGCAGTAAGGTCTCCTTGGATTTTCTCTTCTTCAGATTAAAAACCCCTGACTCTCTCAGCCTTTCCTTGTAAGATAGTTTTCCCCTCCCTCTAGTTATTTTCGTGGCCCTCCTGTAGACCCTCTCCAAGGGGTCCTTTCCTGTCCTGAGGATCCTAGAACTGGTCACACTATTTGAGCTGAAATCTCATGAGAGCAGAGTGGAGGGGCAGAATCTCCTCCCTTGACCTGGTGGTCACTCTGCTTTTGGTTTGGACATGTTTGGCTTTCTGGGCTGCAGAAATTGTGCGAGCTGTGCATCTCTCTTAAGGCTCCGTGGGATTGAATAATAGAATCATAGAAGTGTAGAAATTCCCGAGTCAGTAAATAAGCATGAGAATCATCAAAATCCAGCTCCAGGCCTTGCACAGGACAGCTCCAAGAATTGCAACCTGTATCTGAGAGACCTGTCTGTGACTGTGTTCACAGGGGTTTTAGGATGAGGGAAGAGACAAGGATTTGATGCCCTGATTCAGAAGGCTTGATTTGTTATTTTATTATATATATTATATTAAAACTATACTAAAAGACTAGAAGAAAGGATTTCATCAGAAGGCTAGCTAAGAATAGAAAAAGAAAGAATGATAACAAAGGCTTGTGGCTCGGACTCTCTGTCTGAGCCAGCTCACTGTGATTGGCCATTAATTAGAAACAACCACAGGACACCAATCACAGATCCACCTGTTGCATTCCACAGCAGCAGATAACCACTGTTTACATTTTGTTCCTGAGGCCTCTCAGCTTCTCAGGAGGAAAAATCCTAAGGAAAGGATTTTTGTAAAAGATGTCTGTGACATTGTCCAAACACTTCCTGAGCTCTGTCAGGCTTGGTGCAGTGGCCATTTCTCTGGAGAGCCTGTTCAGTGCCTAACCACCCTCTGGTTGAAAAACCTTTTCCTGATATTGAACCTAAACCTCCCCTGGAGGAGTTTCATGCCATTCTCTCGAGTCCTGTCACTGGTCACCTCAGAGGAGAGATCAGTGCCTGCCACTGCTTCCCCTCACAGGGAAACTGCAGAACTGGAATGAGGTCTTCCCTCAGGTTCTGCTTCTCCAGGCTGAACAGACCAAGTGACCTCTGCTGCACCTCCCATGGCTTCCTCTCAAGGCCCTTCACCATCTTCATAGCTCTCCTTTGAATGCTTTCTAATAGCTTTAGATCCTTCTTATATTGTGGTGCCCAAAAGTGCACGCAGGCCTCAAGGTGAGGTTGCCTCAGTGCAGAGCAGGGTGGGACAATCCTCCCCTTTATATGCAACCAATATGGAAGAACACGTGTTCTCAAGGTCTCGGTGTATATGTCCAGGAGAAGTTCAGCTACATTTGGCCAGGAATTAATACATTTGTTCTTATCTCAAACCAGTCCTCTGTTGTAACAGTTCTGTTCCTAATGAAGCCTCTTCTGGCTTCATTAGAAAAGAACTGAGCTGTGCTTGGGACTGTTCAGGGCTGTAGGTGAAATGTTTCCGTATGTCTGGAATACAGAATTTTTCTGAAATAAAATTTTGCAGACGGCATCTTTTGGTCTTGGAAAATTTGCTGACTTCTGTCCTCCTGTTCTATCTGTGTAGCTTGTGTGCTGATAGTACTTGAGTGGTGATTAAAAGCAGTGCTTTTATTTTTACTTGCCTTAGAGGTATCATACTATTATGAATTTCTGTTGTGAACTTTTAAACTCAGGACTATTCCTGAATAAATGTGATAAGGGATTAGGTAATCTTAGTTGCAGAATACATTCCTTCACTGAAATAAATCACATAATTTTTCAGCTTCGCTGTTACTTCTTTTTTTTTCCAATAAATTGTTATTTAAAACTCATCTTAACTCTTTAATATCTCCTACCACTCCTATTGAGCCTTCCCTTTATATTTTTATGTTTAAGATCTGACTTGATAGGTAATTTCAATGACAAGTTGTCAAAAAAATGTTACCTTGTATAATCAGAAAAAATACTTCTGGAAATCTAGGGGGTAACAAAAATGGTTGCAAATGCAGTTCAGAGTACGTTATATTATCACAAACCCTTATATGACTTTAAAGTACCGGCATAATCTAACCATATATCAGGTTGCCATTTTATTTGAATGCATGAAGTTAAAGTAGTATGCTTGCAAGGGAAATCAATCTCCATTTGAGCTTCATTGTTACTCTTTATATTTCTACAATCACTGCTTAAAAATTTATTGATTATATCCATGTAATTTCCCCTTTAGAGATGATGGAGATAATAGAAATATGAGTTGCAAGCAGGGGTCTTCTAAGAGTGCATATATGTATAGTGTTAGATTTAAACAATTACTCATACCTGAATGATCATGGTAGTTGCCTTCCAACTAAACTATTCTTTCTTATTCTAATGAAACTGTATGCTTCCTGTGTGTTTGATGTTTTCATGTGTTTGATGACTTTTGCATTTATCACCTGCAAAAGCACCGTCTGTATTTAGTGAATAAAATATTGCATGTTGTCTACAAAGCTTCAAATGTGCCCTCTTTCAGGGCCCACTCCAGTGTATTTGCATTATGTTTATGTTTAGCTGGATTATTCTTGCACCACAAAGCTCTGTTACTGGACAAGGACACCAGCTATAGGAAAAGCCAGACAAATGTAGAGTAACCATGCGATCCCTGTTTCAAAGAACATGTAATCTTTAGTAGGAGACATCACATAGCCAGGTACCAGGGAGCATAAGAAATGATGGGATAGCTAGAGAGGTGGTAGTATAGCCCAGAGCAGCTAAGCTTTCTTGCCTTCATTCAGCAGTCCAGTTCTCACATCCCCCAGCTGTGGCAGTGCTCATGGACTTACAGTACTGCTTTCTGCACATTGTGTATTTAATAGAGGTGGAAGGCCAAATTAATTTTTTGGTAGAACTTGTGTGTTACAGTAGAATATGAGGATGGAGGAACTGAATTCAGTTTTAGGCATTTCCTAGTGCTGACGTCCCTTCCTCAGCAGTAGATTTTAATTGTGTGCTGGGCTTTTCATTGCATGCTGAATAGATTTAACATAATGCAATGCAACACTGTTGTGTTTGTTTGAAAGTGAAAAAATTTCAGGCTATGATCTTGGTATTTCTTAATGGTAGGGAACAAAAGTCAGACGCTTACCATATTTCAAGCATTAATTGAAACGCATACTGTGTGCTTAAATTAAAGATGTAGTGTCTTTCATTTCTGCCCACAGATTATGTTCATTTTGAGCTACTATAGCTCCTGATGCTTAGGAAACGACCATATGTTTATTTTGTTATCTTAGACCTATAATTGAAAAATGTAACCTTATCCCCTAATTAAAAAGCAACTGTCGTGGCATTCTGGCATTTAAAGCCTAAATCCTTAATATTAACTGTGCTAAAGGAAACTTAGAAGTATTTTACATCTGATACACTTTATATTTGATTGAAAGTTTAAGTAAATCCCCAAATATTTTGTTAAAGTAGTTCTGACTTGTGGAAAATAAAGTCCCATGTGGCATTTAGCAGGATTTCTTTGAGTTACAACTGAAATAAAGATTTAATTGACAGCAGATCTTTTATTGTTATTTGTTCTTGGTTTTTATGTATCCATAAATAATTAAAATTATGTATTTTCAATTACATGTTTTATTTTGGCTCAGTAAATGACGTTTTCCCTGTACTCCCTCTTGGATTTTGCCTTTCACATGCTGCACTGAGACTGTTTTTGTCTGAAAGGATCATTTTGCTCTCAAAGCTACTGAATTCACTATAGGCTTGTGGCAAAGGCGTCTCTACAAATCAGTTGTGCTGTTTTGTTCCACAGTTTTGCATTGAGCAGTCAGAACAAGAACCTGAACCTGATGTTTTCCCATATCCTGCCTCCTATGTCAGTCTCCTCATTCACTCAGTTAATTGCCTGACAACAGATGCTCACCTGTAGAGTCTTGTTCTTGCCCACGAGCACTAGTATGGGTTATGTGATGGGGCTGATCTGACTCTTAAAGCATTCCTGCCATTCCTGCATTGAGTCTACTTCATCCTTAAAAGGCACACCAGGCCCTAGGGATTACTGGTGGTGGGACTATTTGTTTGAGACTTCGCGGAGAGAAAAATCCAAGGCTTGATCTATCTTAGAAACTAAATCTGTGAACAACTGTAAACATTACATCTTGGCAAATATGTACCGTCAACCCAGAGTGGGTTTTTAGTGTTTGTAGGAATTGATGGGTTCATTCACTGCCTCTAATACTTCATTGCTACTACTGTTAGTAATATTAATATTATTCTAGAAATTGCTCTTTTTGTCCCTTTTTTCCTAATTCATCTGATTGTACTGAATGTTGGCAACAGGATTTGTGCTCAGGTGTCTAGTTTTTGCTGGGAAGAAAAACAGCAGAGGAAATCTGTTTTATAAAAACAGAGTTTGAAAAGGAGAAGGATGAGTTTGGTTCCAAATACTAGTACTAACTGTTGCAATGCTACATATGCAATATGTTATTGTACTGATAATCCTAGAATTTCCCCATTTCTTTGTAGTAGTTTTTAGCTTGATTTCTGCTGATGAACTGGATCACAAAACTGTAACAACAACAGCAGCTTTTTCCCCCGAGTACATATGGGGGATGTTTTTGTGGTTTTCTTGTTTTAATTGTGAATTCTGAGAGCCAACCAAATTTCATTAACCTGTATAAAACATACGTGTATGTGCATATGTCACTCTGCAAGTCAAATTACCAGAAAGGCAATGCCCTTTTTGGGGTTAAAATTTTGTGGAATATTAAATTACTAGCTTCCAAAATACAGCTAGGAACATTTATAGGTTAAATTTCAGGCATTTCTGCTGACAAGCTAGAGACAGTCGTCTATATTGCTTTGATGCTGGTACTGGAAGCACATTATTCTTCTCATGTCAGCCACTGCTAGCAGCTGTAATTTTGGTTGCAATTATTTCTACCTTGAATTTGACCAGTTTTGCTTATGATCCTCCTGTGAATCTTTTTCAGATTCTTTCTGCTTCTTGTGTTGTGCTGGATTCAGCCTTCACAAAGCTCTCAGAATAGTCACAGTTCTGAGTACCATCCTTACCATATGGTTTGGATTATGCATGGTGGAATTTCACTGAGTTAAATTGTATCCAAAAAGTACACCTTTTGCATAAAACTCCAAGTATAGTCATGAGAAATCTTATTTAGTCATAATAATTGAATTGAGATGCTGTTCAATTTTACTTTGTTAACAAAAAAATGAAAATCTTGTAGCAAAGTGAATTCATTAATCTCTTGCCCTTTCTTTTCACATAACTGAATACTATTTTCAGAAAGCTTTCCATAGAGAAAACGTCTTTGTTTTGGTTATTAACTTCCTCTTCAGCCATTGCATGTTTCTTAGTCTTTTAAGTTTTGAAGACAGAAGATAACATTTTGGGGAAATAATGATGCAGGACTGTGGACTGACTTCATGGGTTCTGTACATCACTAGGTGGAATGAAGTCCTTTCGTCAGCTGTGCATGGGTACAGCGAATTTCTTTGCTTCAATGGCTTCTTCCAATTTGGAATGAAAAAAGAAGTTTGAAAGCTTGAGGCCTTTCTTCTCTAAATCTTGTGATAGGTGGTAACCAGGAACGATAGTTATATTACTAAAGCTGTGCAGTTTTTTTTTTACTGGAGTTTTTAATTAATAGTTTTTAAAGTGACTACTTAATTTTACTTTTAAAAAACTATTTCAGAATTTTATTTTTTAAAAAAAGTCATTTAATTTTAACTGAATGACTTCAGTCTTAGTAGAAAATAAAAACTCTGGATCACTTCTTGATTCTTCCTTTTGTAACATGTTTAAAGTAGCTTTATTTATCTCTTCTGTTGACTTTTAAATATAGTGGGTGGGCAGATTTTAATCAATTTAATTCTAGTGAAAAACAGAAACTCATTGGAGCTTTGGTTTGAATTCAGACTATTTCTATGTTATATGGCCCATATATGTTTTCAACCCTCAAACTTATGTTTTAATGCTCATTCCTTCTTCATACATTTATCAACTTATGTAGTAACACAGTCCTTTCACTTGTCTAGGAAGTACATACAGAATCATGCAAATATTCTGAGTTGGAAGGGAACCAAAAAAGTATCATAGAATCCAGCTTTCTACACAGAAGGCCCCAAGAGCCACACCGTGTCTGAGCACATTGTCCAAATAAACCTTGAACTCTGTCAGGCTTGGTGCTGTGACCACTTCCCTGGGAAGCCTGTTCTGGTGCCCAGCCACCCTCTGGTAGCTGGCATATAGAGCTAAAAGTTGTCAAATACATTTGGCATAGACAGTCAGCCTTTGTCTTGCTTCAAAAACTAATAATAATTTGGTTTGAGCTGGTGTCAGTAGTCACAGTGATAAAGTCCTGCTCTGGCATGGACTTTCTGTGGGATCACAGCCTCCTTTGGGCTTCCAACTGCTCGGACTTGGGGACTTCCACAGGCACCTCCGTGGGCTGCAGGCACACAGCTGCCCTGCCATGGCCTTCATCAGAGGCTACAGGGGAATTCCAGCTCTGGAGCCTGGACCACCTTGTCCCACTCCTTCACTGACCTTGGTGTCTGCAGGGCCGTTGCTGTCATATTCTTACTTCCCTCTCCTGGCTGCTGTTGCACAGTGACTTTTTCCCTCTCCTAAAACTGTTATCCCAGAGGTTCCACCACTGTCAGGCTCAGGTCTGATCAGCAATGGAACTGACTTGGAGTGCTCTGTCTGGAACCGGCTCCATCAGACACAGCAGAAACTTCTAGCATCTTCTCTCAGAAGCCAGTCCTGTAACTCTGCCACTACCAAAACCTTGCCTTGCCAATAACTGCAATACATTACCAGTGCACAATTTAGCTGAAATGTCTACGAAATACATAAATCTTTAAAAAATATACCAACACTGTGTTTCTGTACAGGAAAATCTGAAGTGCAGAAATTTGTAGACTTGCATGTGTCATGCCTTTTTACAACAGCTATTTCCTTTCATTGTCAGGCTTTTGCCTGATTTTAGTGGCTCCCTCTGAGCATAAACTTAGCATTTGCAAAATAAAAAACTTCTGATCAGTTTCACAATAGAGATCCTTCTGGTTTTACCTTTCTGTAGCCTTTTCCCACTGCTTCACTCAAGTCTTACAGTCACAGTGAGAGAAAATTGTAGGTAGTTGATGTTGTTCTTACATGCTGCTGTCCTCCACAGTGTCACCACACCGTTGCTTGGAGAGTGGAAGTGAGAAAAACCTTGGGTTGAGATCAAGACAGTTTAGTAGGGAAGGGCAAAAGGTGTGCATGCAAGCAGAGCAACAAAAGGAATTCATTCACCATTTTACGTGAGCAGGCCAGCCATCTCCAGGAGAGCAGGGCCCTATCATGCATATTGCTGACCTGGAAGACACAAACTCAGTCACTCCAAACACCCTCCTTTTCCTTTCCTCCAGCTTTCTATGCAGATCATGATGTCATCTGCTGTGGAATATCTCATTGAGTTAGTTGGGATCATCTGTCATGGCTGTCCCAATTCCTTTAGCATCCTCAGCCTCCTCACAGGTGGGTAGGGATAAGGAGCAGAAGTGTCTTTAGCTCTATGTAAGCCCTGCTCAGCAGTAATGAAAGCATCCCTGAATTATCAGCTCTGCTCCTAGCACAAGTCCCAATCCCAGCCCTATACCATCTGCTGTGAAGAAAATTAACTCCACCCCAGCCAAAACTGGAACATTCACTTAATGAGGAAATGATGCTTATAGAGCTTCAGTGAGAAACAAAAATTTGCTTTTCTGTCTGTTTTAGGGTATTACTGGAGTTTTGCCTACTGGCTCTCTTTCTAATAGCTTCTCAAGAACAGGTGTATTAAGGTCAGCTTTGTGCTTGGATAATGTGTTATTAGGGAGATAAATTACTGAGGTTTTGTCTGACACTTACAGAAAAGCTTTTTTTTCCAGACCTTGTATCCTAGGACATTTTTAAATGCATGTAGAAGTTTCACACAGTGATTTTATTTAGCCTACATGGCTGGTTTCATTATTCATAAACATATTTCTTGATAGTTGTCATAGGAATAAATTGGGTTTGTGTCTTTTTTTTTTTTTCCTTAGGGTGTTTCCTTTGCTATGTACAAGTACTGGAGGATTGCATTTTCTCCTATAATAATACTTAATCCTTATTATAGGATTAAGTGGTGACTCATATTATTGAAAAATGCATTGTGCTTTTGTTTTTCAGCTTCCTTTAAAATACTTTCCTTTTCTACTTTTACTTCTGTGACACTTGTCTGTAGTGATAACACACACCTTCATTGTAGTTAGGATTGACAATGAGGGGTTTATTGTCTTTGGTCTTCTGACTGTTGACGCTTCAATTTATTTACATCTAATATTGACTTTTCCAGACAAATTTCTTGCTTTGCAAGAGAATTTGCTCTTCTTTTCCTCTTGCTGTAAGAAAATGGTTGATGCCCCTGATAATTAGTGCACGTGATATAATTCTGGTATTGAATTTGTTGATGTGCACTCAGAGCCTGAGGGGTGGTAAACCATTAATCTCTAAAGCACTGGCTGCATTGTGTGTTAGTCTGCTTGTAAGCAGAGATAAGGTGTGATACGATTTTGCTGTCTGTGCACAGCAAGAATCTCAGGTTTTTTCTGCCATCTTGGGAAGAGGAAAACTACAGTAACAGGAGTTGCTGTGAGTAAATGTCTTATTCTCATGAGAAGGCACATCATTAACACAGCTATGGTTGCAAGGTCATGAGGGTGTTCAACTTAGCTTAGATCTTTACACCTGTGTTGAACTTCTGGAGGGACTGAGTGATGCTGAACCAAGTATTTTTTACTTCTACGCCAAATAACACTTAGCTGTTCTCCCAGAAAATTGGAATGTCTGCTTTACAATATGCAGAGTAGAGGTGGCAAATTGTATTTGTCTTCTAAGATTAAGTTAGTACTTTATTAGTACTTTACTATTCAAGGTAAATGTTTCAGTATTGTAGCAACTATATGAAAACTCTTCTGTGTGATTTTGGTTCTCTAAAGACAACACATTTCTCTTTTCTTAAATAGGTCTTTACTAATGTGCTGACTCACCCAAAATGTCCATAAGAGAATAATGGAAGCTCCTGAATACCTTGATTTGGATGAAATAGATTTTAGTGATGATATATCGGTAAGTACACAGTTTATTTTATTTGTTCAAGTTGAAACAAGTTTAGGTATCTCAGTCCTGATATAAAAAGCAATACTCCTGTCATAAGCCACACTTCTTTTTACTTCATTTAAGGGAATGTTTAGATAGGTTGAATCTAGAATAAAAATCAAAAGTTTTGTAAAGGAAATCTCTCTAAAAAGCTTGGAATGAAAACTTAATTCCTATCCTTCAGGCAGTAAAAATTACTAGTAGACAAAATTAATAAATTAGTTTCATTTCTGGGTTGCTTCTCTCCTGTTTTGTCCTAAATGAGCTATATGTGCTGTAGTGCTAGCCTTAGACACCAACATTTTAAGTTTACTTTTTTAAATTAAATGTGTTTCAGTTGTAGAAAATCTGTTTCTCTCACCTTTGCCTTTTTCACGAGGAGCCATTTCCCAGGACAGCTTGATTTTATCAATAGGTGTGATGTGGTAGTGTACAGAAAGAGATAGAAAGACTTCTAGGGATTCATAGGCAGCAGTGATCCTTAGTGTCACAAATAAATCAGCCTAATTACAAGCAACAATACTTTCTACATTTTTAGTGTTTTTATAGGAGGCACTGGTACTGTATATTTCTCTATTACTCATAACACTACTCCTACTGCCAGTGTTTCTGCTTTTTGAACAATGGAGTTGTTCATATGTTCAATGTTTGATAAAAAATAGAACTTGAATACATAAATTAAATCTCCTGTAAGAGATTTTTTAAATTCAATTTTCAGATTAAAGTATGCCACCATCTCCTCCCATGTTTCACAGTTTTATAGGTTTTTTTTCACAAAAAAAAAAATGGTTTCCTGTTAGCATTTGGGACTCCTGATTCATTTTAAAACATTCCAGATGCTTTATTCACTGACAAATTCCTTTTGAAGAGAATTTTTTTTTCTACCTATTGTACTGTTGAATTTTTATTAAAGCAGAATATGGCAAATGCCCAAAATATTACAAGACAATAAGCCAATCTTGAGTGAATACCTTATTATGGGCAACTTTCTTTATATTACTGTTGTATGCCAGATTATGTCCTGGTATCTGTTTCTATACTCAGTTTAGTAAAACTGTAAAACATAATAGATGTAACCTTTCCATGTCTCTCCCATTGTGGCTGTTGCTGCATACTGGTGGGTTAGGTTACTCACTGCTGAACAGCTCAGGCTGCTGGCTTTCATAGGCTGTTCTTTCAGGGGATACTGTACATTAAATAAAAAATCATCACAAGTGATTGAGGTAGCAGTTTTACTCCCTGCTTTAACAAGTAAGAGGACAAAGGATTTGTTGCCAGAGCCCAGATCAACAAGACAATTCATGGTTACTCTAGTGCTCTGCTCATATCTCATCATACGCAGTTTAGAAATACCTGACCTTCACCTTTTATCATTAGCCTGCTCCAGTAAGAGCAGCTGCATAGCATCTGTATTAGCAAATTATATTATTCATGTTAGCCCTCTGGTTCTAATCCGGTGCAGAAAAGTGACTAATAATAGTGGCAGTAAGAAGGCTGTTAAAATGATGCACTTACAAATGTACCTCATTTAGAAAGCCTCTGTTTGTAGTCCAGACTCTTCTCATCCATTTCAGCAAAATTGACCAAAATGTAATAATCAAAAAGAGATAGACAGAAAGACAGGAATTTGATTTAAAAGGCAAATATATAAGTGATTAAGGGAAAGGGGGTGGGGGAAGTGTGTTTGGGTTCTTACTTTATTTTCGTTTGTTTGGTTTGGTTTTGGTTGGTTGGTTTTTTTGTTTGTTTTTTGGGGTATTTTTGTGGGTTTTTTGGTTTGTTTTTATGCTACATTTGTACATGAGAAAAGGAAACTACATTTCTCCAATATCATGGAATCCTAGAATGGTTTTGGTTGGAAGAGAGATTGGAAGGTCATTGTGTTCCAATCTCCCTGTCATAGGTAGGGATACCTTCCACTAGATCAGGTTGTTCCAAGGCTCATTATGATGGGTTGACATTGATTGGTCATCAGGTGCCCACCAAGCCACTCTGTCAATCCTACTCCATCAAGAATCTTGTGGTTTAGGGAGAGGGACACCACTCACCAATTAGTGTAATTGGAAAAAAAGACTCTTCGTGGTGATATTAATTTATTGCCAAACAAAAAGCACAGGATGATGAGAAACAAGGACAAATCTAAAAGCACCTTTTCCCCTCTCCTCCCTCTCCGCAGTCTCAACTTCACTCCTGAGTGCTTTGCTTTGTCACCTGGATAAGCACAGGGGGTGGGGGACAATGGGGTTTGCATTCAGGTACTAGTTTGAAGGCAAACCAGTGGGACATCCCAAGTCAGAAGTACAATTTAATAGGAAAATTAAAGTAAATGCAATATTACAGAAACACTGACACTGACAGTCTGAACGCAACCTGACACCCTGTGCATCAGGGTGTTGGTAGCATCTGATTAAATGGTGGCTGCAGTCCTCTTGAAGTGATAGATGTAGTTCTGTGAAGCAGTCATCCTGTAGAAGGGCTTGATCTTCCTCCAAAGATCCAGTGGTGGTTGTGGAGCTCTTGTCCTCTGGGAATTCAGTGGATAAAGCTGCCTGTTACGTTCCAAACTTCCGATCATATCCAGGTTGGAATCCTTGGATCCTCCTGCTGGGTGGAGCATCTCGCAATAGATAATGTAATTTTATCAGTCTTGTAGTGAGACTCGATGGCCCATTAGCAGAAGATATCTCCGAGAGTTATCAGGGATGAGTCATGAAGTAGATAAGGAGCTCTGCCCTACCTGGTTTTAATAGCTTATGAAGGTGGTGATAGAATATATACTTTTGGGTGCATCTTACATTGTAACCTAAGACAGGATATCACAGAATGTCTCCGCTGTTCCCTCCTCATCCTCTTCATGCTTGCACCAGCGTGGGGTCCCACCCACAGAAGGCAGTCCTCTATGAACTTCTCCAGTGTGAACTCTTCCCAAGAACCAGCATTCTTCATGGACTGCACCAGCATGCATCCTTTCCATGAGACAGAATCCTCCAGGAGCAGACTGCTCCAGCATGGATCTCACAAAGGGTCACAGTTCCTGCTAGAAAACCTGTTCCAATGTGGTCTCCTCTCCACAAGTATTAGTTCCTGCCAGGACGCTGTTCCAGCACTGTCCTTCTGCAAGCTGCAGGTTTCTTCGGAACACTCCACACACTCCAGTGTGAGGTCCTCTGTGGGCTGAAGGCTGGATGTCTGTGATATGTGCTCCACTATGGTACTCTCCTGTGACTGCAGGGGAATGTCTGCCACAGCGTCTGGAACTCTACCTTCCCCTACTTTTTCACGGACCTTGGTATCTCACATTTTATTGTTCCTCTCTCCCAGCTTCTTTTATGCAGTAGTTTTTACCCTTTCTTAAGTCTGTTATCCCAGAGGTGTTACCAACATTTCTGATGGGCTCAGCCTTTGCCAGCAGCCACTCCTACATGGAGGCAGCCTCCGCTCTTAGTTTGCCACATAAACCAAATACAATCATGTGTGGTGGGCATCCACAACTTCTCTGGGCAGCCTGTTGCAGTGTCTCACTACCCTCATTGTAAAAAATGTCCTTGTTGTATTCAATCTAAATTGATGTTTTCTCATTTGCCCCTTGTCCTGTCACTACAGGCCCTGAAAACAATCTGCATTTTTCTTATAAAAATGTATGTATTGGAAGGCTGTAAGAAAGTCTCCCTGCAGCCACCTGTTCTCCAGGATGAAGAATCTAAACTCTCTTTCAGCCTTACTTCACAGAAGAGGGTGGCCGAGGCCCCTGGCTATTTTCATGATCTTTTTCTGGACACACTGAACATGTCCATGTCATTTTTGTCCCACTGGAGACAGTACTGCAGGTGGATTCTCCCAAGAATGAAGTCCATGGGAGGATCGCCTCCCTTACTCTGCTGGCCAGACTTTTTGTGCAGCCCAGGATATGACTGATTTTCTGGTCTGCAAATGAGCATTTTCAGTTTATGTCAAACTGTTTATCCTCCAGTATGCCAAGTCCTTCTCTGCAAGGCTGCTCTCAATATCTAAGTCTGTATGGATACTGGGCATAGCTCTGACACATAGACACGGGATCTTGACGTTGTTGAACTTTATGGTGCTCACGTGGGCTCACACCACAACCTGTCCTAAGGTCACTCTAGATGGCATTCCATCCCTTCAGCAAATTAACAACTCAGCTTGGTGTCATGTGAAAACTTGTGCCTGATCCCATCATCTATGTCCTTGACAAAGATATTAAATGCTTCTGGTTGGAGTATGCATCCTTGAGGACACCACTCATTGCTGAGTTTCGCTTGGAGACTGAGCTGCTGATTGTAAGTCATTGGACATGGCCAATTCCTTCTCCATCTATCCGTCAAACCCATGTCTCTCCAAATTGGAGGCAAGGAAGTTGTACTTGGATACCGTGTGCCAAAGGCATTGCAGAAGCTGAGGCTCTCTCTGTAGCTCTCTCACTCCATTGTAGCAGGGGGCCGCTATCTTAGGCACAATTTTTCTTTTGTGAAGCCACACTGGCTATCTCTAATCACCTCTCTGCCATCCATATGTTTCAGCATAAGTTCCAAGAGGATCTGTTTCATGCTTTTACTGGGCACTGTGGTGTGGCTGACCTACTAGTAGTTCCTGGGGGCCTTCTTTTCATCCTTTTTAAAGGAGAATGTGATATCACTTTTATCCGGTCATTGGAGACTGACTGCTATGACTGTTAAAATATTATTGAGCATGGCTTAGCAGCTACATCTACCAACTCCATCAGGGTCCTGGAATGTAAATGTGGTGCTCATTTTATAAACTAAGATGGTTCCATTCCTGATCTAAATGGTATAGTATATTTGACTGGGATTCAGACAGCAGAATAGGTTTCTGGGGCTCTTGTTTATGTTAAACAAAAGTAATGATCTGTATGCAATAACATTAAGCAACCCAGCTGAATATTTTCATTTATTTCTTCATTAATAACTGCTTACAGAAAGGAAAGGGGAAATAAAAGACCTTTAGGTTGCATTAAATGATAGATACATTGTCAAATTTATGTTTTATGCTTTTGCCTTTTTGCTATTTCTTGTGATTTTGAATACAAATTTATTCCTGCTCTGAAGTTTTATGCTTGGTATGCTTGGTATGGTTACCTGAAGGTCTCCTAACCCTTTGGTTGGAATGCAGGATTTATATTGCGCTGGCAAATTGAGGAAATTGAAACAATTTTATTTTTTGGTTTACATAAATAGTACAAGATAACCTCATCATAACCAGAGTTCCTCATGCTGATACTTGTAAACTGTTAGAGATTGAGTGTATAGATAATTGCTCTGATCATTTTCTTAGCTCTGTATGAATGAAAGCCAGGCTCAGTGGTGCCAGTGTGAGACTGCTCCTAATTTAAAGGTTTGTGAAATGAGAGTGCAGTAATTGAGTTCAAATCTAAGTAAACAGCTGTTGAATCATCAGGAGTTTTGGGACAGCTTAAAAAACTTCTTGTGAATCCTTGCCTGGCAGGGAAGACGCAGATGTGCCTCTTCCTGTGTGTGGTCAGGAGTATGCCCAAGCTGCTAGCCTCCCATTTACTCAACAGAGGGCCCCTCCTGAGCCTGCTGCGCCCTTCCTTGGCCACAGGAAGAGCTGGATCACCCCTCAGGCTCACACACAGCCAGACTTTGCCTGCCCAGCCACCAGTCCTGCTGGGCTCAGTGTGCAGGGTCCTACATCGCTGTGCAGGCATAATCATTAGCTGCAGCATTGATTCATTTCCCATCCAGCTGAAGCTCTCTCTTACATATCTCTTTTCTTCCTGTCTCCCATTTCAGAATGAAGCAAAATGCAGATGTCCACTGGGTGGAAGTGTTAGTTTCAGACAGACATTTTGTACCCCTAACTGTGTTAGTAATGTCTATATAGGCCCCCTTTTAAGCTAAAGGGAAGAATAACATGTCAAGTGTCTATATAAAATGCACAACATGTAGCACAAATAACCTAACTAGTGCTCCAAAGATGTTCATCACAGCTGTAAGAAAGACACTTAGTTTGAGGAGGTGGTATTTCCCACATGCACCATACCAGTCTAATCTTTTTCCTTCTCTGTTTTTTGTTTGGAAACTGCTTAAATTGACACTACTATTGAGAAAAATCTTCCTGCAACATCAGGCCGGATATTGTTCCTTTACTTTTTCTCAATGTATCTTGCTATTCCCAAATAAATGTCTCAGAAATACAATGACATTGCACAGTTAAATGATTAAGAAAATGCATTTTAAAGTCACTAATTTAATAGGTTTTTAATATCAATGAAACTTTTTTTTCCCCACTATCACAAATAAACTGAAATGAGACTATTTACTTGGACACACTTGAGAAGAGCTGCTGTAATGGAGGAAGGTGTCTCTTTTCAGTACCAAAATGAAAACAGAGCTCTGCATTTAGGATCAGGACAGAGTCATTGGTGGCAGTAAGTTATTTGAGTTCTGATACTGCAAACAGTTGGACATGGTCCTTCATGCTTTGGGAGTGTCATGGTTGTGACCATGTGGTCTGAGAGTCACACTATGCATACAACTTTGCACTTTGACTCCATTTAGGATACAGCAGAATGTGGAAAAATAACTTTTGATTCTTAATTTACTTGGGGTTTTTACTGTTTTCTGTAATATTTCTCTGCTACTATTCATGATCAGTTATTTCTTCTTTCTGATACTTCTGGAACATAAGTGCATGTGCAAGTGGTGGGCAAGTGGCACAGAGCAGAACAGCCCTATTAAAGATATTTTTTTTCTTATGTGTTTTGTTTAAAATTAATTGCATTAAAATTTGAAAACCATGTGAAATTTGAAAGGTTAATCTTGGCATTAATTCAGATTCTGTAGTGCAGTGTTACATTATGACCAAATGTACTGTATTATAAGGGAAGTCCCATTTTTCCTTGAATTATCAGTGTCTGTTGGAAAAATATCTGGGACTATCTTGCATTTGCATGGAATGCTTGCTACTGCTTCTTGTCTCATTTGCTGTTGATACTGCTCTTCCATGTTACAAAGTTCTTTAGAGGCTTATTAGAATTCACTATTTCGGCAGGCCTTAAATGCTAAAAAGGAACTCAGACCTCAAACAGTGATCAAAAATTCTGTTACATATGTTATCTTAGGAACAAGCTCTTAGTTTGTTACTGAATGTCACCATCAACCACAACAGATTTTAATTAAAAACCAAAGATCACAGTAAGCATTGACTGAGGAAGTAGCAGGATGTGCTCAGCTCTTACATTCTCAGTTTTGCCCTTGGGCATGGCCCTCAGCTCTGGCTGAAGTGATTACTCCAGCGGTGAAACATGAGAAGTGGTGTTTAATTTTGCATGCAAAAAAATATTGAAATTATTAAATGAAGAGTTGAAAGTAATTTATTTTAAATGCAGTTGAATAAGTATTAAGTCTTAAATTCTGTTCCAAGGAAGGGTTGCAGTCTCAACTTCTTTTGATGTTCTGTTTAACCTTGAAACTTGCAGTTGAAGAAAAGCTAGAAGACATTACTGATTATTAGAACTGGAGCTTAGATATGTGAGAAATCGGTTGTTTTTATGGTTGGGAAAGGTCCTCTTGAAAAAATAATTTTTTTTTTTCATGGACCAAAAGCTGGTTCTTTACATTTTAACCACAAAATACAGAAGGCAGAAATGTAAATTTGCAGAAGTATCTTTGAGAACAGAGGTAAGTGGGAGAAAATCTGTTAATGAAATCAAACCAATATTATAAAAACGAATAAAAAATTTATGAACATTCAATAGATTTTTGGTTGTGAGATTACTAACTGAATACATTTTAGAGCAATGCTGAAACAGAAAAAAATCTGGTTTTCCAAGAAAGAGCAGGAAAAAGACAAAAAGAAAGACAGTTTTCTGTTTTTGAAGTTGTCTGACAAAATATATAGCAATAGAATACAAAAGGCCTCTTTCTAATTGAATTACAAACTGTGTAATAGTTTAAACTGCAACAGCTGGTCTTATGAAGCTACCATATTCCTTGGAGACATGCTCCTTGGATTCTTTTGAGAATCTTACTAGACCAGTTCAACATTGCATTCTAAGTCCCTGTGCTGAAATAGCAAGATGTATAGCTTAACAGCTCATGCTTTATTAAACAATAACTAAAGTGAAGGGCAGCACATGGTGTTTGTCCATGTATTAATTTGTCTGTAGTAGCATCCTTCTCACTGTCTCAGCTCTGTTCTTTTTTGCTTTAGAGTGTCATATCCTGAAACAGTCACAGCCTTATAGACAACCCCTTGTTTAGTGGGGGTTGGAATCACTGGGTAGTTCTGGAGTGCTGCTACACATTTTAATTAATAAGTTCAGTGTTCATCCTGGGAATACTTACGAGAGTTTTTTCTTGTGGTTGAGGTTTCTCAATATATCCCTGAATTAGGTCAGCAAGGGAAAACGTAGGGCCTGGGAGGTTTTCTAGGTTTAATGAAGTAACTACAGTCATTTGAGTAACAGTCTTAAACTTGCACCAGAAAAGTACATTACTCTGCAATTGGTCACATGAGCTTGAATTTAGATTATTTTGAATGAGGTTGCCAGCTGTGCTTTAGAAGCATGTCAAACACTGAATGACTAACTGTCAGCAAAACCCAAGACAATGTATCACTATTCTTTTTTTGTGTGGAAAGTTTATATAGTTTCATGCGTACTTGTTTTGCTTCATTGGTCAACAGCACACCAACTAAAATGTCTGTTTCTTTGAAAACATATGGTGTTTATGTATTCTTAGAAAAATTTCAGTTGTGCTAATCCTAAATGCTTTTTTTTCTATTTAAGTTTCCAAAATACTGTTTTATAGGGTCTTTTTTAGCATAAGCAAAGTAATTGATATTTCTTTCACAAACATAATGATTTTCATTTGTTTAAATGGAGATTCCTGTAACATTTAAGCATTTGATTAAGAAAGACTTGCTATAAAGCAACTACATATCAGAATGTATGGTTTTATAACTCTGGATTCTATGTCTTTCTAAAGGTATTCCACAAGTATATAAACTGAAAAATTCTGTTTGGTAAAATACCTATGCACCTCTGGGTTTTTTATTTTCCATTTTTGTATAGTTAATGTGGAGAATAACATGCTGATTCATATTAGATGTGTTTTATTTTGTAAATATTTTATTTACATCAAAATAATAATACAAGTTTGTTTTAATAAAGCCCAGATTGGAGAAATGAGCCTGTTGTCTGATATGTTTGGGTCCACACCTCCCTTTCTGGAATAAAATCTCTGGAGTGCAGATATTCTGCATCCCTTTTACATTTCAGTTTGTCACAGCTTGAATTGTAAGTTTTGAGCATGGTAATTGTTGCACTGCAACACCATAAAAGGTGCACAGGTGGGCAAAGTGAGACCCTTGAAGCCTGCATGTGGTCTGATCTCTGATGTATCTCACATTGTGTTTGTGCCTTGAGTAGTGGTGACCTGCAGGAAGGAGAAATCTGAGGTGAGGAGATGCATTCATTGCTCTGGCTTTGAAAGTCTGTTTCTAATGTCCCCGGGTGGGAAACAAAAGCAGGTGCCTTTTGCTTTTCTCATGCAACTTAAGACCATCAGACTGCCAGAAGCAGCCTTGGTTTGTAGATTTAGTTTGTGTCCATGACATTTGAATCTCTTGGAAGTCTTACTTTTTGTCTTTTTTAATTATTTCCTCTATACATTTTGTTCTCCTTTTTTACAGTATTCTGTAACTTCTCTCAAGACCATCCCAGAATTATGTAGAAGGTGCGATTCACAAAATGAAGACAGATCAGGTATGATGCCCATTTTTGTCCACCCATCCTATTCTAAGCTTTGTTTTAATCATGTTCAGTTTGGCAACAGTAACTTCTTGGCAGTGTCCTGTTGTTTTGTTTTTTCTCATTTATGTACAGTTCTGGAAACATGAGTTTCTTTTTTTTCAACAGATGTTAGTTCATTAGAAAGAAAGAAAGTTCCAAAAAAGGATTTGGCTGTATACAGATAAATGTAGGGCTTCATCTCAGCAGCTCCAAACCACAGTATGTGCAACAATTTACTTGAAAACCCGAGAAACCATTGGTGACAAGACGTAATAATGTAGGCGCCAATGAAAAAATGTTGGATACATTTACTACCCATATGGCCACGACCAGTCTGAGGGATGATGTTTTGCCAGAGTCTGAAACTGTATCAAGGATGCTACATGATAGAATCTACTCTAAGGCATACTGTAATAGTTAAGATTAAAGCTGAGTTTTTCGTTTAATAGTGTAAACTAAATGAAGAATCATGCATATAGATGAGAACCAGCTGGAGACCTTCCCCCTGCCCTCTAACAAAAAGTGCATTCAGCGTTGTTTTTCACTCTGTAAATCAGATTAATCCGCTTTTATTTTTCTCTTCCTGATGGAGGAGAAATGAATTGGTAAGAGAAGCATTTTTGTTGAGCTATGAGAAGTTTATTGTGCTTTTTTGATCTTTTAATTGAACTTTTGTTAATGTTGTTTCATCAAGTACTTTTATAACAGAAGCAGGAGATCTGGAATTGATGGGATGATGGGATGATACAAGGACTTAAGAACCATGCTATATTTCAGCAACTTTTATTTCTATATTTTCTTTCAGACTTTTTATAATTTCTACTGTGTTTAACTTAAATGAAAACTTGCTGATTACTACTTCTTCTAACAGAGTTCTTAGAGGCCAGGTCACCACATGCCACGGTCCTTGGCAATAAAGAGAAGCAAACCTCTCCTTACAATACTTACTTGCATATTACTTTCACAATACTTACTTGCCTACAGAGGGCACAGCAGTGGTTGCACACACAGTATTACTTGTTGCAAACAAGAGCAGGGCAGAAGTGTAATGGGTGAAGACTCCTGATGCACCCCCCTCAAATTACCCTATCTCCTTCTACCCCAGTCTCACCCCATCCTCCCCTCTATCCTCACTTGCAAATTCCCCTCTTTCTTCCCATCCTACCCCTTTACACCCTTCTATCCTTCCCCTATCCCTATCTCATCCCTATCCCTTTTCTTCTGTCTTCTTCCTTCCTTCTTGCTGGTACTTCCCCGCTTCCTCATCCCTTGCATCCTGACACCTTCTCCCTTTCTTCCAATTCCTTTCCACTTCTTCTCCTTTTTTACCCATTCTTACTCCCACTCTCCTGTTTTCGTGTTGTCACACCGTTGCTCCACACTATTCTTCTCTCACTCTTCTCTCATTCCTCCTGCCTCCTTCTTTCCCCCTTCCTTGTTTTCACCCACTTCTTCCCCCTTCTGCTCATCCTTCTTCCCTGCCATACTCCATAGCATTTAATCCCTCATTGCTCCCCACATGCTCCCACCATTCTCTCCCATATTCCTCCTCCCATTCTTCTTTCTCCATTTAAAATTTAGGTAGTAGTCATAAAGTGAAATGTAATCCAATAGTAAGGATGAAATATCGGTTATGAGCTCTTCCTTTAGACTGTGGGATGCTGACAGCATTCTGTGTATCTCTCTTGTTCTGTGGTTGCCTCTGCAGATGGACATTTTTTGATTATGATTTTAATTAAATCAGTACTCATCTATTCCCTTAAAAAGGCATTGACAGAAGCAAATACAGGGATTGCTGGAAGGCAGAAGTAGCTCTGGGGAGTCCACCAGTAGAAGTTAATTGCAGATTGGTTAAAAGTATAGAGTAAAAAAGAGGTCTTTTGCTCTGATA
The DNA here is from genome assembly GCA_024362935.1 of Setophaga petechia. Lineage (NCBI taxonomy): Eukaryota > Metazoa > Chordata > Aves > Passeriformes > Parulidae > Setophaga > Setophaga petechia. Next base: position 34,727,379 of record JANCRA010000004.1, on the reverse strand, counting down.
GTAGTATTGACAAAGTGGAAACAGTACTAAAAGCTGGGTTTTCTTGCTAGTCAACACTTATTTTGGTGAATTGGAGATAGTACTGAAATATTTTTATTTTTACTCATTTTATTTACTGAGTAATAATACAGTGCTGAACAGGAATGTATCACTTTACATGTCTGTACAGATCTGAGTATCTCATGTATCTCGAAATAGCAACATAGCTGGATTAGTCAACATTATATAAGGATCCATTTGATAGCTTTTCACAGTTGCTTTTGACACAGTCTTTTGCCTTCCCTATACTGTAGATTATTAAAATAATGATGCCAAAGTATTGATGATGTGTGCTATTTTTAATAAAAACGGATTATATAAAAAAATCTTTCATACTATAGCATGAGGCATTCATACTAATTTATATCTGCATTCCACTGTTAATTCAAGTACTTACAAATAGAAAAACTCAGAGGTTTTACAAGGTGCTGATCTAGCTTTTTACTTCTTACTGACTCCTGCTTACTTAGAGGTTGCATTTCTCCTTTAAAACAGAGAGGACTATGAAAGTAGCTGTCCAATAATTCTTTTATCAGGAGAACTAAAAGTTAAGAAAATGTTAACCATAGATAAGACATGTCATAATCTAAAAAAAAATTGTCTGTCATCTTTCTCTTAAGAAAATATTTAGTTCACTAATACAGTTAAGAAAAAATTGTGGAGAAAGTAAGATTCAAATTTATATTTGAAAAAATAATTATATATATGTATATATACATATATACACAGGCAACAATTTTCACCAGCAGGATTGTTGGAACAGATATAAACCAGACCCATTTCTTTTTATGGAATTACATTTCTTAACTATATGACTAATAATATGGAAGTGTTACTATTCATTGTTTGCAGATAAGTTTGGTAAATAGCCCTGTCATTCCGATTTTCTTTCCCCCTTTCATGTAAACACTGAATAATAAGTTAGTAACATATGAAAGTATTTGGTTACATTGTTTTCAAATTACTCCAAGCACTTTTAATCCTAGGCAAGCACTGTGTTTAGAAGTCAGTGTGTCTTCTCTAGTATTTCACATAATTCCTTCAGCAGACTTTTTGGGTTTTTTTAACTATTTCTGATGGCCTGTAACTTTTGCTCAGATTACTTGTTCTTTTGGTAAGGGAGGTATTAGAAAGTTTTCCCAATGTGTAGTTTTTCCTCCTTGAAATGCCGCCTTTGCCTCCCTTTATTGGAGAGCACTGGCAGGTAGAGTGTATTGTTGGGAAGGTCCTGTTCCTGTCTTGCACTTTTGCAAGATGTGCGTGACAGCCGTGAAGCAGCAGAGTCTCCATCCTGTCTCAGAATCAAAGAATCACAAAATATTCTGAGTGGGAGGGTGCCCACAAGAATCATCAAAGTCCAACTCCTGGCCCTGTACAGGGCACCCCAAGAGTCACGCCATGTGCCTGAGAGCATTGCCCAAACAGTTCTTGTCAGGTTAGTGCTGTGACCGCTTCCCTGGGGAGCTGTTCCAATGCCCAGCCACCCTCTGAGTGAAGAACTTTTCCTGATATCAAACCTAAACCTCCCCTGAGAGTTTCATGCCATTCTCCTGAATCCTGTCACTGTCACCACAGAGAATAAGATCAGTGCCTGCCCCTGCTTCCCCTCATGGGGGAACTGCAGAACTGGATTGTGGCCTCCCCTCAGTCTCCTTCAGCCTGAACAGACCAAGTGACCTCAGCCACTGCTCACACGGCTTCACCCCAAGGCCCTTCACCATCCTTGTTACCCTCCTTTGGACCCTCTCTAACAGCTCAGTGTCTTTTTTGTGTTGTGGCACCCAGAACTGCCCCTGGCACTCGAGGTGAGACTGCCCCAGAGCAGAGCAGAGCAGAGCAGGACAATCCCCTGCCTTGGGGGCTGTCCCTTGCATCAGGCACAGCATGGCCAGCTGTGCCTGCTGCCCCCCAGGACACGGGGCCCTCCTGGCTGCCAGGGCACTGCTGGCTCATGTTCAGCTTGCCATTGACCAGGACCCCCAGGTCCCTTTCCATGGCTCTGCTCTCCAGCCTCTCATTCCCCAGTCTGTCCATTCATCCAGGGTTTCCCCATCTGAGGGCAGAATGCATCACTTTCCTTTCTTAAGCTTCATACAGTTGGTGATTGCCCAGGCCTCTGATCTGTGGAGGTGTCTCTGCAGGGCCTCTCTGTCTTCAGAGAGAGTAACCAGCTACTCCTAATTTTGTATCATCTGCAAACTTCCTTAGTATTCCTTCAAGTCCTGCATCCAAGTCCCTTAAGACTTCTCAGAGTCCTTCTTGGATTTAGGGAATTCTGACTCAAGTTCCAAGGGATCCTTGGACCCAGTATATGTGTCAGTACCCCCAGATTACAAGGAAAGAGATACAGTATTGGCAAAAAATTGCAGGCAAAATCATGGTTTATCCACAATAAAGTTATTGAGGGTAATTGTTTTTTCTACAACTGTGCATCAAGATAATCATCTTTTAGGTAGCATAATAACCACTAAGGTGGACATTATCTCAGCTGTTTAGAGCAAGGTGCTAATTAACTCCAAGACTGTGGGTTTAAACCCTGTACAGGCCATTCACTTATTAACTGGACTCAATGATCCATGTGGATCCCTTCCGACTCAGAATATTCTGTGATTCTGTAATTTTTTTTATCTGCAAAGATAAAAAATCAAAGAGTGTGGTTAGAAAGGGACCAAGCTAGCACATTTTTCCTGAAATGAAGTGTTAGCCAGAGTGCCTATTGATTTCCAGCATTGATTAATATAGAGTGATGAACTGAAACAGAAATCAGTCCTCCTACTAAGAATGAAATTGGTTGTATTCTTTTTGGGCAAATTTTCTAAGGACACTTGAACAATGGTTCAAGACAACAGTGTTAAACAAGCTTCACTGAACCATGTCATTCTTGAAATATAGTCTGTCATCTGTCATGGCTTTCAGTTGTCATTAAATGGCTGTTTCAAATGAAGGCAAAATACTACTCTAGATCTTTATTCACTGATTGGTAAAAACAAATTCACTTTTAATGTCCAGCAGTTATTCTTCTGCACTGCTTGATTCATTCCCAAAGAAACTGCTATTTGAAAAATTATTCAAAATATTAGTTCTCTAATTGTGAAAAATAAATCAATGAGCAGAAAATTTCTGTCTCAATTTCTGTCTCAAGCTCTTGGTAGTTTTTAGTTGTATGAGAAAATAAAGTAAAATTTTATTTGAAAGCAGTGTTAAAAACCATCAATTTCACAGACTTGTGTTCTGTATTCTATATTCGAGACTATACTCTCCAAATATCTCCCAGATAAATACGTCTGAAACAATAAAATACTGATTGGATCATTCCTTGGTAGAATACTGAAGAATTTTCTTAGTAAAAAACAATTGTGCTAGCTACATATAAGTTCTTTTCCTACCAAATTTTTGCATCCTCCCTCTTCTTTTTTCACACATTGTGTGCCAGAATGACCTCTTCTGATTTCCATTAGAACTTTGTTCGCTATCTTCCTTTTATGTCCATAGATCATTCTATACAAGAGTAAACCAAATTTATTAATTTCAAAATTTTCTTTGCTTTTCCTTTATTACCTATTTGAGAATGACAGCTTTTGTGTTATTCTTCCTCAAGCCAGGATAAGAAAAAATATTCATTCCCTGAGACACAAATTGTTTGAATTACCTGGAAAAGATGCACTGTTATTTAAAAGCATTAATTGTTGTTTACCCTGTATACTCTTCCTTTTTTTCTTTAGAGTGACTTGAAATTCCATTTAAATGGGACCAACACTTTCCATTTTTATCTGTGCAGGGTTGTTCTTTAATTGAGGTTTTCATGCTATTAGAGTTTATGTTAAAGAACTCCAATATGTATTCCTGGTACAGGTTATTGATATATTAAAACTGTAAAACAGTGCCACCTTCAGTCAAAATGAATTCAGTTAAATATGAATTTTGTTATATTAATAAAGGAGTAAATAGATCCTTGGATCTGGCTCTGATTATCCACTGACTTGTAAAAGACACCCATTCCTCTATCACATGGAACCCCCATTGGTGATTACAAAAATGAGTTTTTGGAACATTTCCCTAGTGTAGTCAACACCTCAGCACCTGTATACAAAGTCAGAATCACAATGCTTTATCTTACCTGAATTAATGTGGGTCTTATTTGATTCAAGTCTCTGCTGAAGGCATATCACAAGGAAGAAGCTCAGGCATTTCTTTTAGATCACAATAAAACTCCAAATATGAAACTTTGTGTAGATTTGCTGCAGGTCCCCTCCTAGTATTGCATGAGTATTAAGTTGGAATACTGCATTTTAAAAAGTATGAGCAGTTCTCAATGCTATTCACAAGCTTCCTTAAAGTAAAACATATACTGATATTTTCATTATACTCAGGAAAATTTAGAGGCATTTTGGTGTTTGCCATTAGACTGTATCACAGTGTAAAATTTAATCTGTGCATGAGGTTATCTTGATGATTGGAGAAAACTCAGTTACCCTGTAGTTCTACAGATGCTTGTATACCAGATACTCTGCCTCTCACCATGCTCTTGATACAGAAGTGATTGAAAAATACTCTGAAGTCAACAGATTCTTCCTACTGGAAACATGTTAAAAGGATCAATTTTGATTCCTGAAAATAGAATCAGGTGGGGATTAAATTGAAATATAAATTGCTTCCCAGTTGCCCCCTTTTCTGCTTATTTGCTCCCAGTAGTTCTAGGACATCTGTAAGTAAATAAATATATAAAAAAACATATAAATAAGCCTGCAGGCCTCTGGACTCATTTGCATTTTGCCTTCCTCAAAAAAAAAAAAAAATAGAGTACAATGTATGGTGAGGAACTACATCGGCAAATTTGGCCCTTGCAGGTTTTTGCCAGATAGTTGTTTTTTTTTTCTGACAAAGAAATACTTTGACACCTCAGGTCTATCAGGCAGTTAACACTTCTTTACCAACACAAAAGAAGTCTGCAGTTTCTGTATTGCTCACTCTTTTTGCCTCAGTAATACAGCAGTAGAAATATCCAAGTCTCTTACATTAATGAGTAAAAGTTTGGGAAATAATTTTGACACATAGTTGGGGGAAAAATATTTTCATCACTTTTTAGGAGTACAGCAGAATTATTTGTCAGATGCTGGAATCAAACTAGTTGCTTCACATTCTAGCCCCCTGCCTTAAACTCAGGCCGTCTTTTACTGTTGTTTATAAAACAATCAAACAGTATTTATTTTACCCAGACTTTTAATGGCCCCTGTCTGAGTTCATAAGTATGGAGAGATGAGCAAGAGGCTTTTCCTCTGGAGCAGCTGTTTAAGACTAGTCAGCATAACTCCTGCTGTGCTGATGCTTTGGGAGCTATAGGCAACACTTGCTTTTGCTTCTTTGGGGAACAAGCATCTGAAAGCAGAAAGAAGGAGATTCGAGCCATGTCCCAGTCCACTCCAGGCTATGGCTGCAGTGTCATGGAGAGGGAAATCCTGCTCTAACTGCCTAAGGACTGATGCAGCTCCCAAGGAGTAAATGGCACAAAGAAATACTGTGTCTGCTATTCTGACTTGCTTTCATCCCTTCAGCTATATGATTAAATGCTATGTTCTAATCCTTTTTTAAAAACAGTGGAAATTCATCATCTCAGTTAAGTAAAGAGGATGATTTTAAGTCAGTAAAAGTATTGCTAACTGGTTTTGGTGTTCCAATTTAGTTTTTTTTCCCTGGAAAAGCTGTGTTTATAAGGAGATGTTGATATAAAATATAATGAAAAATGGAAGTACCTTACTCTGCTCTAACTTTAATGAAAGAAAGGAGAAATACATGACTTCACAATTATCTGAGGCAGATTTGTAGCAAACATCATAGCTTCTTCTCAGTGCCTGATTTTACAGTTTGGTCACCAGTGGTTTATGTAAATGCATGTTATTAAAGTAATAAGTGGAGAAAGTGAAGCAACAAAATAAATGTAAACTTAAATAAAGTGACGACAAACAAAATACTGATGCCTTTTCCTCTGTCTAGACCCCTGTGTTGAAAGCAGTGTTTTCATAAAACTCAGACAGAATTCATTTCCATACTGAGTGCTTAATAGCTCCTGTCAGAACAAAACAGCTGGGAAACATATGGTATCCATTTCCCAGTATCGCTTGGAAAAAATTTCACATGTAAATAAAACCAACATAAAAGTGTAGGCCTTTGAACCTAGAATCTTATACAATACATAAATAAGTCAGTACAGTGCGTTCTTTGTATTGGCCCACTAAGTTACATGCCTTTTGATTATTCTTATTTTTATTTCTTCTTCAGAAATGTTTTCTTAAGCACTTCCAAAAGTATTACTGTAATTTTCAGACATCCATAACTACTAAGCTATACTAATCTTTTGCTTCAGATATTAATGTTGCACTGAAAGTGTATATATCTGTTTCCTTAGGAAGGTGTTCATGGCAAATTGTGTGTTTTGACCACAAATTAGATCCCACTGATATGCAGTTAGCACATGTTATAAATCTGCTTTGTTTAAACAGTATTCTTGACTTTCAGACTGCATTAACTCTTAGTGTACGTTGAAAGGGGCATAGTAACTGCCTAAATGCTTTTGTGGTTTTAGCACTGTCCCCCAACTGAAAATACCAAGAGAAAGAAAGCTATTTGCCAGAATTCCGCTTACTATGAAGATCATCAATATTACCAGATGGGACTATTTCTGAAAGAGTACAAATTCAGTAGGATTGAGTTCAAGTTCAGTAGAATTAAGAGTTCATTTGACTTGAGCTCCTTCCCTTCTCTCAAGTCAGATTCACTGCACAAACTATCCTGCAGTGCACTGAAATAATTGCCTGGAAGGTTCAGAGCTATAGATATGGATGTACATGTGGGTGTGAGTGTGCACAGGTTATAGATATAAGGGATGGGAAGTTTGACAGAGAAGCCAACATAGAGAGGAGAAGTTCAGAAGGAACATCACATCTTAATAAGTAGGCTTAATTTTTAGATCAGAGAATCACAGAATTGTTTAAGTTGGCTAGGGCAGGTTAAGCCAGGTCTGTGTCCAGTTGAACTCCATCTCTAATGATGGAGAGTTCAAAAATCTCTGGGCAACTATGCCAGTGTGTGACCAGCCACACAATTTAAAAAGTGTGTTCTTGTGCTAATTTCTTATATTTCACTTGGTGCTGGCTGCCTCTTGTCCTGTCATGGAAAAGAGCCTTGTTACCTCTTCTAAATGATGAGATTCATTCTGACCCTTATCTTCCCCAAGCTGAATAGTCCCTGCTCTCAGTTGATATTCATGAATTTCTAGTTCTTGTAAGAAAAATACATCTTCCAGAGGAAACAGGCCTTAAAAACTGAGTTGTTGTTATTGATGCTAAAACAAATCCACTAAAAAGCTTTGGCTAACTCTTTTGTTGCCCTCTCAGAAAATCATCCTACTCTTATGATGCCTCTCAGTGCAGAGCAGAGTACAAACTAACATAGTTGGACCAGACCCCTGTAAATGCCACTAGGCTTTTACTCACAGATTGGGTCAAGTTGGAAGGGACCACAGCGGGTCATGTGGTCCAATCTCCCTGCTCAAGCAGAGCCATCCCAGGGCATGTGGCACAGGATTGTGTCCAGGTAGTTCTTGAATATCTAGGAGGATCAAGGAGATTCCAGAACTTCTCTGGGTAACTGGGTAACCAGTTCCTGTACTCAGTCACCTGCACAGTGAAGGAGCTCTTCCTCGAGTTTGGGTGGCACTTCCTGTGCCTCAGTGTCTGCCCATTGCCTCTCCTGCTCTTGCTGGGCGCTGCTGAGCAGAGCCTGGTCTCTCCTCGTGAAGCCCTCCCTTCAGATACTCATAGACATTGATGAGGTCCTGCCCCAGTTGTCTCTTCTCAAGGCTGAACAGGCACAGCTCCCTCAGCCTATTCTGGTAAGAGAGATTGTCCTGTCTCTTACTAACAGGGAGGTCCATGTCTCTCTTGTACTGAGGAGCCCAGAACTGCACACAGCACTCTAGATGTGGCCTCATCAGGGCCAAGTAAAGGGTGAGGAACACTTCTAGATCATTGCTGGCAATACTTTTCCTGATGCACCCCAGAATGCCATTGGCCTTCTTGGGTACCAGCACACATTGTCGGCTAATGGACAACTTATTTTCTTGATTAGAGCTTGATTAGAACTAATTATTTGTAATTATTACATTATATATCCTTGAGAAAAGTTTTTTTTAGGAATGTAAAATTCTTCGGTTTTGATACACTTGCCATTAATTCTGTTTAGATATGCATCTGGCATGTTATCGTATAATTCTTGTTTCTGATATTTGGCCAGGTGTGTCTTTAAAAGCATGCTATCATGTCACATGTCAGGTAGCACTCACTGCTAAATCAAATTCCTTTATTTCTCTAGTTTCCAGCAGCAGCTGGAACTGTGGGGTCTCAACTCTTCTTGGAAATGCACAGAAACCAACAGGAATTGCAGATGTGTGTAATAAATTCAGACCAGTGAAGAGGGTTTCTCCATTAAAGCACCAGCCAGAAAGCTCTGAGAACAATGAAAGTGATGACCAGAAGAACCAGAAGGGAGAATACCAGAAAGGCAGTGATTCTCAGTCTGCACCTCCAAATGATGACCAGAGTCCAGGAGAAGGAGAGAACCTTAAAAGCAAAGGCACTGAGCCTGCTGTTCTGCTTGGGGAGCTGGAGCACTATGACCTGGATATGGATGAAATTTTGGATGTGCCTTATATTAAATCAAGTCAGCAACCTGTTCCTTTTACAAAGGTAGCTCCTGAGAAAAAACTTTTAAGTGTGTGTTCAACTGTGAACGGTCTAAGTGTTAAGACCTGTCCTGCAGGGAGCGCAGAGAGCTTGCCTGCTGGCGGGACGCAGTTCTGTGTGCTGTCTCCTGTGAAAGGCACTCAGCTGAGAAAAACGCAGCCCATTGTCCTTGACCAGCACAAGCATTCAGCAGAAGAATTAGAGCTTTCCCAGCCTTTAGTTAAGTGTAACTCAGCCCATGAATCTGAAGCCCAAGGCAAGGGCTTCTTCAGCAGGACACTTGCTGATCCTCTGGGTCACAAAGCTGAGAAGACCATGCCGAACTGCCACCGGAGGACTTTCCACCTGCAGACAGCAGTGGCAGAAAGCAAGCAGCTAGAGGAGCTGAGTATGAACTGGAGTAGCGCAGGGGGCCCAGAAGAGAGGAGTGAAGAGGTGAAAAAAATTAAGAGCATTTTAAACATTGTAAAGGAAGGCCAAATATCTTTACTGGTAAGTGTCATCTTTTTCGTAACAAACATAGGATAAAATTGATCTATGATGTGGTTTATTAGGCTAGTTAAGCTGATGTTCATATTTTGAATCACTGCCCTTTTTATCTTGTAGACTCCTTACTCCTTAGAAATTAGGTTTATGGACTTCCAAATTGAAAGTATTAATATTTGAATAAAGTATGTAGCAAAATCAACATACTAGGTTTATGTATGCATGGTCAAGATTGCTGTTTTATGCAGTACACTGAAATTATAAAGAAGGCAGACATTTTAACTAATAGGATCATTTAAATATCAAATTTAAATCCTAACTGAGTTTTACCTTTCACATTTGTGGGTCACTTTGCTCAATTACTGCTTGTTTACCATTATTGTTATGTAGAAGTTGATGATGGGAACAGAGAGGCTTCTGTTGTATTCTGATTATTATTCAGGAGTGTTTATGCTGTCTTGTTGCAGCAGCATTCTCAGGGAGGAGCTTTCTGTAAAGCCTTGTTGGCCTCTGACCCATATGAAGGTTTTTTTAGTAAATTCTAGCACTGTGATCAGGCACTGTCAATGATGGTTTCCAAAGTAACTGGCTGCAACTTAGCACAATGATGCAGAGCATGTGATCTCCACATGGAACAGCTGGTGAAGGCACAGTGTATGTATAAAAACTGTTTTTGTTAGATTTTTGTTTAGCTTCTCTGTTTAGCAGTCTAACTCAAGCACAAAGGCATGCCATTAACATAGAGACAAGGACAAAGGAAGTTATTCAAAACTAGACAGAGGCAGAAGAGAATATTAGATTACTCATTAAGAAATAAAAGCAAGATAAATTTGTCCTGAAATAAAAATTGGGGGGAAAAAAGAGGACATCATAGGTAAGAAAATATGTATTTTTTCCAAAGGGGTTGAAGCCTCTTCATGAAGTATGCTCATGGAACAACACTCTGGCAAGACTGCATAACTCTAGGAACTTTGTTATTGCTACTTCTTGAGTCTGTCTTCAATCATCTTTTTTTTCTTTTGGAGTTTCTCAATCCAATTATTTTGTCTTTAAATTAGAATTGAGAAGAAATAATGTATTACATCATAGTGGTGTTAAACTTCAAGTAAATATCTCGACCATTTTTTTCATGGAAAAAGCTATCACACAAAAGTCTTCTGTCATGTGCTTTAACTATGTTTTAAATGGTGCTTAGCATAAGCTATCACTTTTGTGATGAGTAAAATTAATCAGGAATGTCTTTCAGAAGTCATGAATATTTTCTCTTCAATTATGTATTGATATAATGCCAAAAAATTTAAAAGGAGAGAAAACTCAAAATAGACAGAAATTATTAATATATGGGTATTTTTGCAGTTACCTTATTGACTAGACTAGTGCAAAGAATTGAAGGTACTTAAGATCTCTCACTGTTGCATGACATTTACATGAAAAGGAGAGAAACTTCACAATTAACCAAGCCACTGAACATCCCCCTTCTGTCCTTATGCTAATAGTACCCAGGTTCTGTACAGTGAAGTGAAAAGCTCTGGATTTTTACTTGTAAAAGAACATGCCTATTGGGAAACCTCCTTGTGTTTAGCTTGGGTCTGGGGCTCTGAGGATAAATGTATCTTTTTATCCTTAGTTGTAACTAACATAGGGCTTTTTTTAACAGCCACATTTAGCAGCAGATAATCTGGATAAGATCCATGATGAATGTGACAACAATCTGTTGCATGTAGCAGCATCAAAGGGACATGCAGAATGCCTGCAGCATCTCACTTCTTTGATGGGTGAAGACTGTTTGAACGAACGAAACATTGAGCAGCTAACTCCAGCTGGGCTAGCAATAAAGGTAACAGGCCCTTTCTCTACTGTGAGTGGCATAAAGGTCGTTTAGTTTCCTCCTGTGATGGCAGTAAGAAATGCATCCAGCAGGATGTTATTTTTCAGTCTTTATAAGTGAGGGGAAAAAGACCCTGTTGGCTGGTACTATATAAGCAAAGTAAAATGGATTACTACACAAGATGTGATATCCACTGTATAATAGTGACAGTTTTTACATTGTTGTCAGTGCATATGCATTAATTTTTAAATCAGTCTACTGAATCTAGAGACTATTTGTTATATTTCAAGCAGCTTTCACTTAACTTGGATTCAGTTGTTTCTTTAGCGAGCATAACAGTTTATTGTTTTTTTCCAAGTACTGGTATAATCTTGTAAGACAAGTGTGAGAACAAGTTTACAAAACATAAAAGCACCTTGAGGTGAAAATTCCCAGTTGTCCAAAGCAACTGATGATTTTACCATAGTGGTTCTGGTTCTTTAGAGAGAGTGAATGGTTAAATGTCACTCCTTTTATCCTCTAAATACCTTAGGGACAAAGAAGGGAAGGGGTGAAACATTATACAAGAGTTTCTGTTTCTTTGAGGGCGTTTATTGTTACTTGCTTCTTGGGAAAGGTTTGGAAGCTGAGAAGACTGGTGGATTTCAACCTGTAGTTTTGCATATTTAAAGCATCATTTCAATTACCTAGGGCCTTAGTGCAAGTGTCAGAGTTGGGGTTTTTTATTTTTCTAGGCCAAGCTATATGATTAGAAAATTAAAATGATCCTAGTTGTACTAGTGAAATGCTCTGAAATCTTGGCCTGTATCAAACTGTATATTTACGGTCTGCCAGTTTAAAGTCTCAGAAAATTTTTGCAATTTTTTTTCTTGTTTATTCAAGGTAGGTATATAATGTGTTTGTAAGCCAGTAAATTCTGATATTTATTGCTTTTGTGGAAAAGAGGTGCACACCCCACATAGTACAAGATTATGGGAGTTACAATGGTATAAAGGAAGAGCAAGAAAAATAAATATCATTGTACCAGTGCTGAAGACCACTCTGGAAGTAAGAATAAAGAACCACAAGGTTTAGTTAAGCCAGATGACTTAAAGGCTCTTACAGAACTTTGCAATGACCCAGGACATGTCCAGTTATGTAAGTCATCATTAGAAATACTTGTGCTGGGGCACCCTCACTTGCAGGAAGAACTCCAACACATTCATACTTTTTTCTGTGAATGACAAAGAATGTTGAAGTATTATTGGAAGTAAAGGAACCAATTGTTAAATAAGCCAGCCTTTCTGCAGAAAAAAACAAAAGGTGTTATTGGCTTATTCTTTAAATTCTTAAACAAACTGGAATAATTCTAATAATTCTGATAAACTTTTTGCTCTCTAGTAGATGTATTTAGAATGGAAACAGCTGGACTCTAGAATGGAATCTAGACTTTTTTTTTTTGCTTGTTTAGAATGGTCAGCTGGAGTGTGTTCGGTGGATGGTGAGCGAAACAGAAGCTATTGCAGAACTCAGTTGCTCGAAAGACCACCCAAGCCTTATTCATTATGCAGGTTGCTATGGCCAGGTATGACTTTCTTTTTCTTCTTCAAATAGATTACTTAGATGCTTGTACAAGAATTTGAATTAAAGTGTGTATGTCATTTTGTGGCTTTTAATTAAGGTGTTCTGAATTAGTTGAAGTATAGCAAAATCTTTCCTAACTTAACCTGCATAATTTTTTCAACATTTTCCCTTGTAAAGTTGTTTGTGTTTTTGTTTTTGGTTGTTTGGGTTTTGTTTTATAAGGTTTGAATAATGGCAAAGAGAAGATTAGCTGGCATGTTAGGTCAACCAGTAAATCCTAAGAATGTCTACAAAAATTAGCTGTTGTCTAGAGGACTCATAGGATACATCAGAAGAGCAACAAAATTTTGCAATTTAAGAATTCATTGTATTGGCAGTGAAGTATGGTGGAACTTGAACATCACCTGTCTAGCTTTAGCCACTTTAGTTGAAAACTACATACAAAAGTAGGTAGTAGACTCTGTAGATTCACAGAATATCTGTAGATTCACAGAATATTCTGATTTGGAAGGGACCCACAAGGATCATCTAGTCCAGCTCTTAAATAAATGGCCCATATAGGCCTTGATCCCATAAGCTTGCTGTTATTAGTACCATGCTCTAGCCAGCTGAGCTAATTGTAAATCAATCCTGTTTCACATCTAACTTGTCTATTAATACTACAATGAGACAGCACAGAAGTACAGCATTCTAGTGCTTTGCTAACATCTAGGAGGAACGTATATGCTACTTGCTTACACTACATTCTCTTCCCACAATGTTGGTTTTCTCCTAAGTAGATCTTGCAATAACCCATCTTCAAGGGACCTTCTCCAGGATCGACTGTGAAAGAAACAGTGATCAGTTATTCTTCTCTAACCTCTTCAGCAGATGGATCGTTTTATCCCACAGTTTTTTTGACAGACATTTAAGATAAATCATGGAATCACAGAATCATAGTCTGGTTTGGGTTGACACCTTAAAGATCATCCAGTTCCAACTCCCCAGACATTGGGACAGACACCAAACCTTACTGATTTTGTGCTAATGCTTTTCACTCTTCTTAAGAGACAGCAAACAAAATATAACCACTAAGAAAAGCAGTCTTTGCTGTGTGTGGTTATCTCATTAAATGCCATACAATTATTGTGGCATATTTCTGCTGCTAACTACTTCTGTCCAAGCATGAATTTACTGTAAGGATAGGGAAGGAGAGGAGGCAGGTTTGGACAGCTATGGAGCTGGGAGTCTACTTTGTCTCCTGCTGTTTCCATAGGCACAGAGACGTCCTTGTTTTCATGCTGTACAAAGATCTCCTTTTTTCTGCACTTTCCTACTATACGGATGTTACTGGTGTGAGACAGGACCCCGCTGGATATATGGATTGCTGGTGTTAGCAAGCTTGCTGTAAACCCAGCACTGAGGATAGAGAATATGTGAGCCAGATCAGAACTGGAATAGAGAAAAGAGTGCTTTCTACTAGGAAGAAAACGTTTGGAAGAGAAAGTTGCATGTGAACTAAAATTCATATCTTCACTTGATTAATCTGATTTTGTCCTCATCTCTAAAGATATTTATATAAACTAATGCCAATGAAGTTTTGGAGTTTTTTCAGTGAGCTATGCTATCTACTGCCAGAAACAGATCTGACACACTTTATCTAGATTCTTTTCAAAGCAGAACGGAAGCTCTACCACTTAAGAAACACCAGCCACAGTCAGCCACCCATGAAATTTGAAAAGGTGATATATAAATTGCTGCCAAATTTTCTTAGTTAGTTGAATGCCAAGCAAAGTTCATATGTAATGCCGATTATCTTTTTTTTTTATAATCCATAAACAACCTTCAAACGTGAGGGAATATTGAGGCTGAAGGGGTGCCAGACTATCTTGCCCAACTGTGTTAAAAAAAAAAAATCTTTTGAGAAATTTAAATGCTTACTTGGCGCTGTCCTGGAAGCTTTAATTTATTTTACCATTACTTACATGAGAGATAATCCATGTAAACACTGGTCTTGGCAGAATTACAACAGTAATATTTTTACAGGGAAGACCTGTTATTGAATCCTTACTAAGAGAGTCAGTCCATCCATTGTTTCTCCAGGCATTAGACATGCACGCCAAGTTTTTCTTCAAGAATTATAATTTATAATGGGCAGCAGAAGGGAGTTCATAACGAAGTTCCTATGTTAAAGGTCATCAAACTACAGTCATGGCCTGCCTCCAAGGACATATCAACAACATTTTATTTTTCCAGTGGGAGAGGGGACCGCATAAGTTAATCTGATTGAAGAGAACAAAAGCTCAAAGTTAACCTGTAGCCTGGTCAGCATAGCTCCTAGCAAGGGTTTCTTTAAGCATGATATTATGCGAGAGAAACCATGATGGCCAGCAAACCTTTTCACACTGGGCATAAGTCATGAGTATGGGGCTGCTAGCTGTGTCTGACCCAGTTCACCAGTCACAGGAAGGTGGTGCTGCAGTCCTGGGTGCACATTGCCCTAGTCCTGACTTAGAGCTTCATGAGGCTGGCATGTCTTTCTGTCAGGGATGTTGTGGTAGTATGGACTGCACAGGTGGTTGCAGAGGGTGAGGAATGTCAAGGATTTGTGGTTTTTGAACTCTGGAGAATCTAGGGAAACTTTGGGCAACCAGCCTGAAGCATGCTGGTGATCTAGAGGGGATCCTGTGCACGCCTTGATGGTGGTACAGTTCTGGAAAGCACAGTGGGAAGGAGTGTATGACATTCAGATATGCAGATAGCTAACAAAACATCTGTGTTTTACACCTCAGGATATTTGCCTTCCTGTCTAATGTCATTATTACATTAACAACGTGTTGTTTTCATGCACTCCTACTCCTCTACTGTGAAGGGATACTGGGAAGGCCAACTTAATTAATATCAAGTGATGGGTCTAGGATTAGCTGTAGAGTCAGTACTCTTCAGAATGCTAACCCTTCCTTTTGTAGGCCATGTAAACATTTAAGTGGTCCATGTTAGTAGGCCATGTAATCATTTAAGTGGTCCATGTTAGCTGTACTTTCTTCCCCAAAAGTCATCTGATGGAACCAAAGTCAGCAACCTGTCCCAAATTTTTCTGAAATCTCCTTGTAGATGGATTTGAATTATTGTAGGTTTTCTTGGGTTTTTTGATCAAGGATAAGTTTGTTGAAACACAAACTGTTTGAGTAGAACTATGGTGTTGTGCCTGTGATCACTTAGTGCACAGGTAGTCCTAAGTACAGATGAATAGGGCCACCTAGCCAGTTGATTTCCTCATTGATAAGATAAATGACTAGAAAGCATAATTTGCTCCATGCTGATTGTGTTCATAAAATTACAGAACATGCTTAACATTCTGGTCCCTAATATGTTCCAAAGTAATATATTATTTCAAAGCTATAGTTGTCTTCCAATTCTGCAGATAAGTTTTGCTAAAATATTTTTCTTTTAATTATGAAAACATAGGGGCAATTCATAGGAGTACTATAATCCTTCTTCCTTGCTGGCCAACACCACTGGCATATTGAGAAATGCTCATAAGTATTTTTAAAGGGATATGTGATCTGCAGTCATCTCTCCAGGCTGGCTGTCGGCTGTGTTGGGCATTCAGCCAAGGAGAAGTCAAAATACCTATGCCTTCACCCTGTAGTAAGAACAAAATTGCTGCTAAAGTGAAGATGTGAAGAAGATGAGCATCATACAGAGTAGCCCTCTGAAGCAGTAGGCAGAGACCCAGACACACGAACGGGCAGAATCATCCTGGCGTAGCTCTAGAAGGGTCCTCTTCCTTTCATTGAGATTTCTGTAGTATTTGTATGCAAAAAATGCAGGTTTATATTCAACCTTTTTAGACTTTTATTTCTTAGTTTTTATTCTTTCTCTTTTCTACCTATTACTGGTCACAGTCCTATATGTGCTTTCAGTACTTTTTTATTTAGGTCTACTTTCGTTTTCCACATTTCTAATTTTGGGTGATTATGTATTTATGTGTCACTGAAGCTACTGAGATGCTGCAGGTTAAGTCTGTGGATCAGCTTTTGCCTCAGCAACACTAGAATCCACAAAGCCCCCTTGAATTGGGGTTCTGAGCCAGTATAACATAGTAGGTATCAACACAAGGTATTAAAAAATACACATTTAAATAAAAAGTTTTATGCTAGGAAGTAATTTAGTCTTTTCACCTTTTCAGATAGAAAAACTGGGAAAGCAGCTGTAGTCAGTTATCATGGACCCCACTTTTCTATACAATCTATAGATTTATTCTAGATTTTCAATATGTATCATATTCATTATGACAGAATGAAATTTAATCTGGAGTGGCACTGGAAGTTCCTAGAGAGAAGAATTTTTTTTCCAAATAAACTCCCTGGGGAAAATAAGAAGTCTAAAAAGCTTAGTGCACATATGTAACTCTTCATTGTTAGAAAAGAATACCCAAGTAAGTGTACATTGCACCTACATGCACACAAAAAAGGTGATGTTGAAAAAAAAGCTTCTACTTCAGTTTTGGCTTCCAGACTTTCAGTGATAAGTTTTTGCAGTCCAAGTCTCCCCCTCCTTCCCTACAGGCAGGGCATACAAATGGTCCATGATTCAATGTATTGAGTTCTTAGGGTAGCTTTATTTTCTGCTTTTAGTTGTGTTGCTTTGTCTTTAGCACAACCACACAGAGATGGGTAATGATTATAGATTTGAAGAATCTAACTGCTCAGGTCTGTCATCTGAGCATAATCCTATTTTGATTTTCCAGAGAAGCTTTTGTGAAGTCTGACCAAATTTATCAACCTGATTTTCAGCTCTATATATAGGTTATTCTTCTTCAGGTTTCATCACCAACCCAGAGGCTCGCACAATCTTCATGTACAATTTCTCAGAATGTGTTACAGTACTCGTATTTTTCCTATTATTCTTTTTATAAAATAAAGTATTTCGGCTTTTTTCCTTGGGGGGAAAAAGGAAACCCAAAACCCCCAAAAAGACAAACCAGAGTTCCATGATGCACTAAGCCTACAAAGTTAAGAAAGACTGAAAACAAGGAATTATTGGATAGTATTAGTAATAGATGACAGCACCAGTATTCCTTTTCATTATTTCTTATCTTTTGTGACATTTCTTTGCCCTTAGGAGAAAATCCTTCTGTGGCTTCTTCAGTTTATGCAAGAACAGGGGATTTCGCTGGATGAAGTTGACCAGGATGGAAATACTGCTGTTCACATAGCTGCTCAACATGGCTATCTGGGATGCATACAGGTAGAGTGATAGCTATAGCAGAAACCTCTAAACTTCAAGCTTGAATGACAAAAAAAATATTTGAAATCTAAGTGGGAAAAATTACTGATACATTAAAATATATCAGAAGAAAGAACTTTAAACCAGTAGGAATCAGACTGACATACTGAAAATATCTGGGTTTTGATTCTATTCTCGAGTATGCTGTTGTAAGCCTAAACTAACTTGTACTGCAAGATGAAAGCATGAATTTATTGTTTACATATAAGCAGCTAGTGTGTATGTTTTTGTGTTATAAAAGAGCAGCCAGTGCAGATATGCATACTTTTCACATTACTCTGATATTTTCCTTCTGTTTCTTTTTCCATTGAAAAAGGATCTTTGTAGCTATCCAGCTCAGGGGAAGTATAAAATATAGGTTTGTTGAATAATTTACACTTTAATAAACCATCCTTCTGAGACTTATCATCCTGGAATGAATCTGTGCTATACAGTGAAGAGTGATGCTGACTTCTAACTAAGTTTCAGTAAATCATCTTGGCCACTGAAAACAATATAGTTCTGTTTATAGAGGTGCTAAAAATGGTAATTTGTCCAGCTGAGAAGGCTTACGCACCTACAGTACTTACAGGAACCAGAATAAACCAGTTTGGATACCTGTGTTCAGTGCAGATATACCAAAATGTCATGGAGTTGAACTGGATGGCTGGTCACAGAGTCATGGAACCATTGGACCATAAAGGCTGGAAAAGACTGCAAAGATCATCATCAAGTCTGACCAAAATAGCGCTACCATCATGTACACCATTAAAGCATGTCTTCAAATGCCACATCCACACCATTTTTTTTGTCCACTTCCAGGGATAATGACTCCACCACTTCAATGGTCAGTCTGTTCCAGTGCTTAACAACCCTTTCTGTGAAATTTTTTTCCTAATAACTGTTCTAAACTTCTCCTGGCACAACTTAAGGCTACTTCCTCTCATCCTGTTAACTTTTACCTGTGAGAAAAGGCCAATACCTACATGTCTGCAATCTCTCATCAGGCAATTGTAGAGAGCAATGTCCCTCCTCAGTGTCCTTTTCTCCAGGCTAAACAACCCCAGCTCCTTCAGCCTCACAGGACTTTTGTCCCACACCCTTTCCCAGCTCTGCTGCCCTTCCCTGGATTTGCTCCAGCACCTCAATGTCTTTTATTGTTGTGAGGGGCCCAAAACTGGTCACAGGGCTTGAGGTGTGGCTTCACCAGTGCCCAGTACAGGGGTATGGTCACTGCCCTGGTCCTGCTGGCCACACTATGGACACAGGCCAGGATGCCCTGGGCCTTCAAGTGCAGTTGAATCTCATCCAGTTGCCCTCAGCCCTTCGATCTAATCTGTGCAGATCCCTCTGCAGAGCTTTCCTGCCCTCCAGCAGATCAACACTCCTGCCTGACTTGATATATCTGTGAATTTACTGGTGATGCACTTGATCCCCTTGTCCATGCTGTTGATTACATGAAACAGGACTGGCCCCAGCCCTGAGCCCTGGGGAACACCACCACTGACTAGCCACAATCTGGAGTTAAATACACTCACCACTGCTCTCAGAGCTCTGCCATCCAGCCATTTTTCTCTCAGTGAACACCATAGGCAGCCAGAGTCTCCAGGAGAATACTGTGGGAAACCATATCAAAGGCTTTGTTAAAATCCAGGTAAACACATCCACAACCTTTTCCTCATCCATTAGGCAGATCACTTTGTCATAGAATGAAGTCAGGTTGGTCAAGCAGAACCTGCCTTTGATAAACCCATGCTATAGGTAAGGTCCCTGGTTGTCCTGTACTAGTTGCATGAGGATGGTCAAGATGATCTGCTCTATGAACTTACCTGGTACTGAGATCAGGCTGACAGGCCTGTTCTTCCCTGAATCCTTCCTTCTTCAAGCTCTTGTTATACATGGGTGCCAAGTTTGGCAGCTTCCTGGAACCTCCCTGGTTGATCAGCGCTTCTGGGAAATTATTGAAGGTGAAGCAACTAACGTTGTGTTAATTGCTGATGTGCCCTCTGTCCATCAAATTTTCTAGAACCATTAGTCACAGGAGAACATTTCAGTGTTTGTGTTGTCGGCACTTTGAGCAAAAGCTTTTTGGAGAAGAAATAATAATAAAATTATTCCCGGAAATTGCAGAGAGATATTTGATAAATAAACAAGTCATTGCAGAAGAACAGATAAAAAAACAATCTCTTGGCAGAAAGACAAGAAATAAAAATTAAAGTTATTAAGTCAAGTTAGGGAGGAAAACATGTCTAAGAAGGAGCAGTAATTCTCCAAGGACTCAGATATGTACCAGTAAACATGTTATTCCTGCAACCACACATGAACCAATCCACTCTTCAGGCCACTGCAAATACAGAACATTTGTATTACTCCAACCCTAAAAGAAATTGGAGAGTTAACTTTCATTAGCTGACCCCTCCAGAGAGCTAAGTATATTTGTGTACACTGTTATGTTGGATCTACAGCTGCTGAACTGCTGCTGCTATTATTATTATTATTATTATTATTATTATTATTATTATTATTATTATTATTATTATTTACAGTCTATTTATATATTTGGTCACCCAGAATACATACTTCTGTAAAAGCCAGTTTGAGAGTATCGCATAATAAAAAAAGAAAAACAGGCTGAACTGAGTTAATAGATTGAAAAGAAGACAGTCAAATAGATTTGGAGGACATGACCATCTCTGCATTTTCTTGCTGAGGGAACATGTCTTTTTTCTTAAAGGCTTGAGGAATGGATCCTGTGAAAACTCATATGAGAATAAAATAAACAAACCATCACATCCATGCTGAATCTGGTGGGTTTACTGTTGTATTGTAGCCAATTGCTATGATCTGTTGGAAAAAATGGATAGAGGAAATGTTTATGATTTGTTGCAGAGGGTATGCTTAGGGTTCCTATGGAGTGTGTGTTTTGGGTTACAATCTCAACAGTACCTCATCAAGATGTGCAGTGCATTTGAGGGAGAAATGGGTATGGGTTACTTTGAACAGAGTGGTGACATCTGCAGGCTGTTTTCATGGATAAAACTAGACAAAGAAGAGACTAGCCCTGCTTTCCCTGTTAAGAACAAACCTTAATAAATGGCTTAGAATTTTAAAGATTATTTTGTTTTAGGTAAATATGCAATTCAACAAGTGCTTTTTGTTGAAGTGAGGTCATGAGAAATAAGTTAGGAAAATATTTAGTGGTGATAAAAATATGCAATGTCAGTAATATCACTTCACTAACACCTCACAGTCTTAAGTGTAGTTGATATTTTGGGCTGTGAAACAAAATAAGCTCTGTGCCCAGTAAGCTTGCAGTCTAATTTAAAATAATGTACTGTGAATAATCTGGTAGGAAGAAAGAAGTGATAAAGAAAGCAGAGGAATTATAGGCAGCAGCATAAAAATTGAAGAATCACAGGCTGTCAGTGATTCCCTGGCCCACTTTCTCACTGTGTTTATGAGCATATGATGCTCCTATTATGTTTCAAACTATATGATTACTTTCTGCAAGGTCATAACTCTCCTTTGTTTTCTTCTTGACAAATTAAGCCCAGCCTATAGATATGAGATGCAGTGCAAGAGTTTGTAAATTTCCTTTCTGTATGGTTTCGCAGATCAGACAGACCACCCATTCCACTTCTCTCCCAGCAGATGCCAAGGTCTCTGTGTCTGCTGTTTGTGGTCAGCCAAGTTACTCCAGCCCTCTGTGGTTTACCAGCTCTGCTTGGATAAGTCAACCAAGAGCTCAGCCATGCAATTCCTCTTCTGCATGTGTATGCATAAAGTTAATGATGCTGTAGTTTCTGGCTGTACGGGATCACAGGTTTTCCTTGGGATTGGTATCAATGCATATCAAAGCATTGCTGAGAATATTTAGGTCCTATTTTACCTACTCCATCAATGCAAATAGCTCCTAACTCTGATTATCACCAACAGATCATAAAGAGGGAAGACTTGGTCTCAAATCTTGCTTCAGTTATTGGATGTCATGAAGTCAGCCAGACAGAGCTTTTTTTTCACATAGAACACTGTTTATTCTAGTCTCAGAATAACTCAAATGTCATGCTTACAACCTGGATAGTTCTCCAGCAGCAAGCTAGGGTTCTCTGCTGGTGCCGTGAGTAACACAGGGATATACATCAGAGTGTAAGATCTTATTTTTCTTGAAGATTAAAAGCTGACACATATTTCAGTATGTCTTCAAAAGAAAATAGTGACTAACCAAGCAAGTGCAAAGCAATGAGATTCTCTCAGCATTAAAAAGACACGATGACCTAACCCCCCACCCCAAAATTCCAACCAGACTGATATAGTCATTGTACAGTTCTTTATGTGCAATAAGAAATTTGTGCCTATCTGACCTAAAGTATCTGCCCTGTCTTTCATATCTAAGCATTACTTAGTTAAGGAGTCAGGACACTGAGACTTCCCTAACGAGTGTTTTAAACATAGGGATTCTGCTGTGATAGAAAATGGAGAATTAAACAACAAAAGGAGTCAGGAAATACTGTCACAAAGACAACTAAAATGAGATTCTAAGGGTGTGTTACAATACCTTGCAGTGTGGAGATCCTAAGACCTGGTAAGCTATTACAGCTCATCACTACCCACTATAAACTGGCTAGCAATGTGTGCATTCTGCTGCTGCTCTGGACCCAGATGCCATCTAGAACAGGTGTCCTGTGTCTTCTTTTCTAGGTCTGCCATGTGTAAAGCTATCACAATGTTCTGTAATGCATAGATAGGTGCATCTGCAAAAGTTTGTTATTGTGGTGCAGGAGAGAATCAATAGGTGGCCAAACAAAAGTCCTCTGTTTTCATTTGGTAGTCCTGCTCACCTGTATGAATGCTACAAGTATATTCATGATGAAATGAATGAACATGAAAATGAATGAACAGAAAAAAATTCATTTAGTAAAACTTCGAGGGGAGAGGAAGGAAGAGCGTATAAAATATAGTCCCCAGATGTCTAACTTGACACTAAAATATAGTCTCTTTATAGCTCTTTGTAACTGCAGCTCTCACTCTTCTATGTTACTGTTGCACCTGAGTGGTAGATTTTATTGGTATGTGGTTTGAATTCAAGCTGCAAACAGATTTGTCAGTGACTGAATTTTAAAAATTACTGGCTTAGACTAATGTTTTTCAAACATTTTATTCAGGAGTGCTTTTCGTCCAGCCATTCTTGTGCTGATCAGGAGTCACAGCAGAGATTTACACTTACAGATGTCACTGTTCCCTTTTATGTTTTTACAGACATTGGTTGAATATGGAGCAAATGTCACCATGCAAAACCATGTGGGAGAGAAACCCTCTCAAAGTGCTGAGCGACATGGGCACACCATGTGTTCCCGCTACTTAGTTGTTGTGGAGACATGTATGTCACTGGCCTCTCAGGTTGTCAAGCTGACTAAGCAGCTGAAGGAGTAAGTGTTTCATTGTTAGCAAGAGGGGTTATCTCAAAACGATACTCTAATTCGCCTTCAGTTTATTAGCAGTGTCTATTTTCTTCTTCTTATATATGACATTTTAAAGTTGGATTTCTACCTTATTTCTCCACTCTTTTCTGCTCTCGAGTATTTGTCCCTTCACCTTTAGCACCTTAGTTTTTCAGCTGTTCTTTTTGTGGCAGTTTGCTGTGGACATACATGAAAAGAGTGGAAAGTAAAAACGGTATGTATGAAGAAATCCAGTCCCTTTTCCCTTTGCATATCTGTCAATCACATCATTACAGATCATTATTTCTGCTCATATAGCATGCTTTTATCTACAGGTTGCAGTGCTGGGTGTTGATGTTGGGAGGAATAGTAGAGACAATAAATTAATTTTTTTTGGTCTTGAAAAGTCACCAAAACTTACAATAGCTACTCAGGAAATATCTTCTGTTCTATATTTCTTCATATGAACTGGTTTTAATATTTTGGTATGGTTTTTATTAAATGTTCTGTAAAGAGCCTATTATTTTGAAACACAATTCTAGTTGCTTGATTTAATTGTGGATACAGTTACTGTGGCTTAACATGTCAGTATCCTCATAAGACTCTTAGAAACCATCAGCACTGATGTGACATTGTTCAGCAATCCATATGTGATCAAGATGTCAGCTATCACAGTCCCTGAAAATAACTTCTAATAACCCCATGTTTCAAGGAGACCATATAATTCTGTGGTGGTAAATGTGTAGCTAATTGCATTTGGTATGAATTACAATACTCTGCTAGCAGGGGAGCTGCAGAGTGGCCTCAGTGAGAATGAGTGAGGGTTTTCCCTTTGGTAGACAGAACTATCTGAAACAGACCCACTGCAGGACGCAGCTAAGCCCCACCAGTCATAAACATACCTAAAAAGAGCAGAAAATACCAGAGAGATTAAGGAAACAGAAGAGTGACAATCAGAGGGAACAGCAAGGCCAGAGGAGCTGGAGGTGCACCAAAGTGGAGAAGTCATACCCCCAGGTGGTCCCTGGAGTACTTGTGGTAGAACAGGTACATCCCTTGAAAGGACTGCAGCCCACGGACAAACCCAGAGCCAGCAATATCCTGATTGGAATGCAACCTGTCAAAGACCTACATTAGAGAACAGGAAAGGGTGGGAGGAAAGGAGTAACAGAGAGAAAGTTCTGCACATGAACCCTGACCTGTGCTGCATGCTGGCTTACTGGGGGTAACCTGCAGTAATGACAAGAGGACAAGAGAGGTGTCTGGAGTGAAGCCTGGGAACGGTGAAGAGGAGCTAGGTGTGCAGGTGAATCTGGGAGAGAAATTGAGCTTGGAAAAGGAGAGGATAGATGTTTTAAATGTCTTCCTTCTTTGTTTCCTAATACTTGAAAACCAGTAGTGAAATATTTATGCTAATAAACCATGAATTAAGTTAAATCCCTCATGTTGAATCTCTTTTGTCCATGACAGTCAAAGGGAAGTGAACTCTGTCTTTATGTTTGCATTTTCCCTTTGCAATAATTTCATGTTGTTACATTCATACTGTCAAAAGTACAAACATTGAACTGAGGATCATTATAATATTTACCATTTCCATCATTTTGTAGCCTGACAATGTCCCCTGGATATGTCAATGTACCTGGTTGCACTTGGTCCATTTGCTGAAAAATACTATAATCTGACATAAAGGGAAAAAATAAACATAAGGCATTTCTCTAGAAGACTGAATTAGCAGCTGACTCCTGTCATGAGTAATATGATGAAATATATTTTCTCCATAATTCAGTAGGGGAAAAAAACCACACAAACACACACATACCAGGAAGTAGAGGTGGCAGCCACAGAATACCCATGTCTCTATTCGCACCCAGTACTTGGTAAAAGTTTTGCCTCTCGTTTGGAAAGAAAGGAGTTGTTATGTGAGTCAGCAGGCTGCTTACTCCCACAGAAATACCCTAGTTGTGACTTTCATAACAAAAGCATTAATACTTTACCAAGTATCCCTGCTGTCTCAAAGACTGCATCCCTAGGAAGTAATTGAAATTATTCTTATCTGGGTCCTGAGGAGTTTCTTTGCTTGTTTCAGCTGGAGTTAAATCTCCTTCCCTTAAGCAGACTAAGTTTTTAGGCTTCAGATTAGTTTCAGTAAGTGCAGCAGCAAGTTTTTCTCCATTTTCTATAGAGATATGTCTCTTGTGGAACCCTGTTGCAGTTTACTGAGGCAGTGAAATAATCTATTTTCTGCTTGAAGGAGCAGCTTCTGCATGGCTATTTGGGCTGCAGGCCTTAGGCCACAGGAGGTTTTGATAAATGCAATGGACCATGTTGAGAGGCTCATGCTCAGGAGCCAGAAGGGATGATGGAAGAAGACACTTGCCCTGTTTTGCAGTTGTCATCGTTCTGAAAAATCCAAGGATAGTACAAAGTGCATCCATGGAGCACCTTGTCAAGGGGGCCTTATTCATAGCAGGATAATTCACTGTCTGCAACACCTCTGAAGATCCTGAAAGAAGTTAAGAATATCCTGAAGACATTAGATGTCAACAGATGGGAGTCAAGTTTGCTAACTCATTCTTTGGAATGTATGTGACATAGCTGTTATGTTACGTAGGAATAACTGCAGCCTGGGCAGGTGAGCTGGCTTTCCTGGATTTTCACCTGTACTTCTCCCAGGGTTAATGAAAACACTGCTCTAGGGACAGAAGAGGTATGACTGTATCATGATGGATTACCTGAAGGGTCAAAACACTGAGGACTCAAAAACTATGTGTTTCCCAGCTTTCCCTCAGGTTCCATAAGCATGAGCTGATCATGCAGACTTCTTTTTTTGAGTGCTTTATTGATGAAGTAAAGGAGCCTCATCTGGTAATACTATTTCCCCAACCTAAGAAAGGTTCTTGATATTCTTCTTGATATATCTTCTTGATATTCTGCAAGAAGAAAAACAGTGCAGAAACTCTCTTAGACAAGTACTTACCAAGACCTAAATCTTGAAAGGTTTTAACCCAAAGAAAGATGTGTCATCTTCCATTCTCTTGTTATGAGTTCTTCCAGTCATTAGACAACAAAGAGGAGTTCTAGGGAGAAGTTATTCCAAACCATCATAATGTTTGGAGCCATTTATTAACAGAAGAAATAAAATCAAAAAATATCATGATTTTTTTTTCCAGTTTTCACATCTTTCAACTCTTTGAACCAAAGCAGCTCAGATGACAAATTCAGAGAAGTATAGAAAAATATTCTGAGCTGAGTCTAATTCTCCATTCAGGGGAAAAAGCATTTATATTTTTGGAAGAAGGAAATAAGTGGAAATTACAAACATTCCATCAAATCTTCACAAGAGGATTAGCTGAGGGTTTCCCCTAAAAGGAAAAAAACCAAGCAATTCTTTCCATAGGTAGAAAGGAAAGTGGCCCACAAAGACCTGGTGTTACTGGCTTCAAAATGCAAGCTTTGCTTTAAATCTCTTACTTATTACAGATTTTTTTTCAATCCAGTAAGACTTTCTGAGTTAAACACAATACTTAGGACAGTCACAAAAGTTTCTTATAGAGGCTCTACAAAGTAATTTGCTTTCATTTTCATTCCTGAAGTCTTCACAGGTCTTGCAATATTAGTTATTCTCTCACTGATTTCACCTGCCCAAAAAAGTCCATAGTTGCAATGTTGAAAATTCCTACTTGCAGTATAACTTGTATTATTTGGGCTTTCCTGGTCTGAAGACCTTGTCAGAATTAATGACATAAAGTGAGTGCTTCTGCAGACTTCTCTTGCAATGCTGCCTGATTATGGACCTGCATTTTCAGATGGTACTGTCCTATATTTATGGACCTGGATGGGCAAATCAATTAATGAGTGACACACCTATGGATTCTTCTAATATGCTGTCAAGCCAAAGATCAAAACAACCATGAGTCAAAAACCATGAGTCTAAAGATGAAGTTGAGAAGATAATTTAATATTTTCTGTTGTAGGCACTTTCCTGTCTTGTATGAAAGAAATCCATTATTTTCTAGAACATCTTAGGAGCAACTGTAAAAATAACTGAATAAAAGATTTCCATAGTAGTATGGTAAAGTGTGTGCATGTTGGTGTGGTTTTTCATTGCGTGGGTTTTTTTCTGGGGTAGATCATGGTATGTAGACATATAGTAAGAAACCCAATATAAACTTAGAAATGTTCATCTCTTTTTCACTTAGTTAAGCCATTTTGTGTTGTGCTTTGTAGCATAGTCATTCTTGTGTTATTTGAAAAAACAAAAAACTAAAAACTGAGAAATAAAAAGAAATAAAAAAAACACATGCTATGAGAGATACTCTTGCAGAGCGCAGTCCCTCAGCCCATTCCCTCTGCAGTTGCTGAGCTCTCTGATTGCATAAGGACCTATCTGGGGTCCCCAGATGTCTAACTTGACACTAAGTCCTTACATATTACTCACTGGGAGCATTGGCTAAGCTAAGATCCCCAGAATTTGGCCATCAATTATAATAAAATGAGTATATCCACTTACCTCTGAAGCTACAGTGATCTTGTCTCCTAAATCAGTCTGGCTTTAATACTTTGCACTATTGCTATTCCAAAAAGTTTCTTGTTTCCATTGTTACCTTGGAATATTTATGTGCATGTTATTTATCTTTAGGGATAGTGCTGGCAAGAAGTGTGGGTGTCTATGACTTATGTACTAACTAGTTAAACTGTGAAAATGGAGTAAACTTCAACTCTTTTAGCACAATAATTTGTTAAAGGGGAATGAGCATTACCTCAAGAGGTAGACATGTCATAAATCTCCACTGAAACTAAAAACATAAAAAACTGTTAGCTGCATTATTTAGAAAAAGAAATTGAAGGAATGATAAAAGGAAAAGAAAACAGATTAATTGCATCACAACCTAAAAAGAATTTCACTGGCTCTTATAGAAGAGTATCTTGCTATCTGCAATATAAACTTATGTTGACAAATGGTAGAAGTAATTTTAAAGTAGTCTAAGGAAGTGTGTAGGCCAGAGGAAGAAAGATGGAAAATTAAAGGAAGAAAGGATCTACATAAAGCATGGCTGTGTTGTAAAATGCAAGGCAGTATGTCAAGATCACACCTTTATTTCTATTTCACTTTTCAAATTCACTTTGATATATTAAAAGTAAAACATATTTTTTTTTCTGCCAGCCCTGTAAGTACAACCTCTAAAAAGTGATCTGGATTCTTTCTGACCTTGACATGGCCAGTTATAAGGACTGCATTTGGAACACAGCTAAATCTTTTGCTGATGGCATGTGAGCTAGGAAAGGGTCCAGCTCATTGGTAGAGAACTGCCTTAGTTCTGCAAATCCAACAAGAGTAAAAGTACTAAAAACAAAGACAGCAACAGAAGCAGAGCCTGGGAGAACATGATAAAAAGTAATTTTTCCATGGTTATTTAGTCAGGACCATGCAATAAAAACCTCCAAATCTCTAATTTTCTATAAGTTTTCAAATAATTCTCTCTGTGCAGTGTTTAGATGCATTGTAAATTATAGATCACTAAACAGATGTTTCCTGTGGTGGTCAACAAGACAGGGTATTCTGATGTAAGAATAGAATGTCTGAATTGTATGGAAGCAGGAAAAATATGATCTTTTTGTGCAAATTAATCTGCCATTCTTGTACTTGAAGGTTTGCAGATTATAATGCTCAACTGAGACCATCCAAGGAAAATAGGTATGTTGCAGGACAAACAGATGTGATTACAAGTGACAAATGGAAAATGGAGTTTGTACTGTGGATATCACTCTCATTTAACAATTTTTAGGTACTATTGCAATTTTTTAAGTACTGGTCTCTAAAGCTGTCTGAAAAACAGTGTAGATCAGAACACCACACTGAAAGTGATGCACTTGGGTAGGTATAGTACAGGGATAAGGTGGATACAGAGCCCAGGTAGGACCTTTGAAAAGGTTGCACAACAAGCAGATGTGGTACAAACATCAAACAGCCAACTCCATCCTGCGACTGTAGTTTGGACCAATCCTTTCCAGTGGGCAGAAA
This sequence comes from Setophaga petechia, assembly GCA_024362935.1. NCBI lineage: Eukaryota > Metazoa > Chordata > Aves > Passeriformes > Parulidae > Setophaga > Setophaga petechia. The sequence continues at coordinate 34,698,015 of JANCRA010000004.1, read as the reverse complement.
CTTTTCTCTGAGTTCATTTGCAAATAGAAAAGGAGAGAGCAGTTTCCTGAGCTGTTGCTCTGATGATGAGGGCCATCCACCGAACGTACGAAGTGACTGCTTAATCTGTGTGCTTTCTGTTCTTTTCCATAAACAAGTAAGAAACAAATGCCCTAAATTTACCATATTTTTGTGTCTGTGAGTCAGTTTAAATTCACTGGTGCTTATAATCATACACTTGTCCTTATATGAAGTATAATAATTGGATCTGACAAATAAGCTTTTCTCAGTTGTTCTTTTACAGTGATCACAAAATCTCAGCAGAAATTCAGACAGAAGCACAAACTCTCTATGTTCTTATTTATAAGTTCTCTATTTATTATATAAAGTACAGGTGAAGGGGACTTCTTTCTTTAATTCAAAGGGTAGTATCAGTTTTCCTGTAACTTACTTATGTAAGTTAGTCAGTTTTACAATTTGAGGTAAACAGAGTTACATTTTCTTACAGGCAGACTGTGGAACGTGTGACATTACAGAACCAGCTCCAGCAGCTTTTAGAAGCCCAGCGGTCAGAGGGCAAGTCACTGCCCACATCCCCAAGGTAAGGTGACTGGAACTGTACTGCAGCCTGGGTTTGCACATTTTTGTAATGTACCAGTTATCTGGAGAAGCTGTGATCTGGCTAAATAGTAGATGTGTTCTGTAAAGAAAATGTGGGGCTACCTCGTGGACTTGTGCTGAGCTTCTGTAGTTTGACAGTAAGTAATGCTAATAAATATTGGAAATTTCTGAGTATAAACTAAATTGTCCCTGCTTTCCAATAGAGAGAAAGCCAATTTTACAGTGGAATGTAGTATGTTTTAAATTAGATGAACAGCAGAAGATCCTAGAAACTCTAGGAAAGATGTAAAGGTTGATGTTTTGTTGGTCTATCATACATTACTTTTAGCAGTAAGTTATAAAAAGTTACCAAAAAACCCTGCTTTCTTATTAATACGATTCCTTATACTCATTAAATCTTTTATCTGCTCTAGCTTGTATAAAAAGTCAAATCTCTGGAAGCTATTGTTTACGTATCCTGTCAGAAGTCACAGAAAGAAATACTGGTTTCAGGCATTCAAGGAGGAGACAGAGGACTGGGTTTCTCTGACAGTGAGAGGTCTGCATGGAAGCAGATGAAGCAAGCATGACTTCACTCTCACAGCAATCTGAAGATGATTTTGAAAGAAATAAAGTAACTCACATGCAAATAGAGCTTGGTTTATCCTTATTTTTTAATCTGTTTTCCTCTCTGGAAGCCATATCCAATGCTTTCCCTATTTCAGAGTTGTTAGGGGGCTACATGTATGTGAAAATGTAAAGTTGGCATAAAAGCTTCTGCAGCCATTGACAATCAGAGCTGTGGTCATCAAGTATGAACTTGTAGAGTCAGTGGCTGCTTTTTTCCAATTCTCACAGAATTGGAGCATTTGCCTGTACAAGTGCTCCATGGCCCTGAATTTCATGTGTCACTATTTCAAAGTGCAAACAATTGCAGTTGCAGATAATAAAGACATTAGGATTGGAGATGCATTTGTGTAAAGGAACTTCAGCTAGGAAAGGGCTGTAAGCTCCAAACTCCTGCTGAAGTAGAAAACTACACTGGAAAAAGGGGGGTTTGCCTTTTTTTTTAGAAATCTTTGTCTTCCCTGTGTGCCAGCTCAACAGGGACAATGGGACCAAAAGCTGTTTTCCAGCTCATGGTTTCTGTGATTTTTGCTGCCTGATCTTTCCAAGTGGTCTTTTCATCTGAGTTCTGGTGCGCACCAGGACTGTTTTACATTACCATTTACAGTACCAGATAAGATCAGGTGAAAGCAAATCCCTCATCACTCATCATTCCTGTAAAAGGGTAGGCTTCAACTTCATTTTGGTTAAGTCACCAAGTCTGAAAATTACACTCTATTTATTTTATTTCATAGTTGGCTACTACTTTTCCTTCTAGTTGGAGCTCACTTGTAGATATTTTCATCATCCAAGGAGGCAGCAGCAGATCTAAGAGAACATATCCCTTTTATTGGAATGTGCACTGTAGATAAATGCATGTTCTTCAGAGTGTGTAGGTTTGCCTCAAGGAAAAAAAAAGGCATAAAATTAATTGAAAATTAGGTGTTTAGTACAGGCCTGTGAATTTTTTACACTGTGAGAACTCATCAGAGCAGCAGGTGCTTACCAAACCTCACAAGACCTAAATTTTGTCACCTTGTCCTTGCTTAGAGGAAAAGTGGTTTAAAGTAAGAATGTGAAGTGTTATGAGCTCTAGCATATGTCATGGGAAAAGAAAAAGTCTCTGCAATTTACATTCTTCACAAATCAGGCATTGTTGAAATTGCTGTTTCTTTCTGTAAAAGAGTTGGAGTTCTAAATTTAATTAATTATTCTATTAGTATGAAATACATTCATGTCACCTTTCTCTTGCATTTCAGTATTTCATATCTGAAAAGGTTTTCAGTGCAAATTGCCCATATTTTTTATGAAGTCTTGCATGGTTGTTATTATTAATACCAGATGCAGTTAAGATTTATGAAATCAATGCTATGCAGAGAGGTGGAACTTAAACAGGACCTAAAATAAGCTAGTTTTGTATTATGGTGTGAGTTGAATAGTAGGCATTTAGCCTTGTGGAGATTTTTTGCATGTCAACTCTCACAAATAGGAGTCATTTCTCTAGAGTTTTCCTCAAAGTCATATTTGATGTTTAAATAGCCATTCTAAGTTTTGATTTTAAGGAGGTTTGGTTTTTGGTTGGTTTTTTTTTTTTTGGTAAGAGAAAATGAAGGCACTCAAATCTACATAGGAGTAAAAACAGTATTACATCCTTATCTATGGAATCTTTGCTGTGGCATCACAGTAATGAATTCCATATGAGTAGCAATGAAAAGGATAAGTAACAATAAACTGAGACAGACACATATATTGGAAATGCCACTTTCACATTTTAGATATGCCTTAATTTTGCTGTGACATTTCCTCTTTCTTTCTTTAAGCTTGCCGTCATCTCCTGCTTCTGGCAAACCCCAGTGGAAACCATCTGAAGCAGATGAATTGTCTCCCCCAAAAAGTAAATTGAACACCCAAGATGGGATTCAGATTCTTGGCAGCTTGGGAACGAGCACATCTACTCGTGCTCGAGCTAAGATAAAAGATGAGGACTCTGATAAAATCTTGCGCCAGTTGCTGGGGAAGGAAATCTCTGAAAATGTCTGTATGCAGGAAAAGCTGACTTTGGAATTTCAGGATGCTCATGCATCCTCCAAGAACGTGAAGAAGATTTTGCCAGAGAAAAGGGAGTTGAAGTTAGCCCGACTGAGGCAGCTGATGCAGCGGTCTCTCAGCGAGTCTGATACAGATTCAGCAAATTCTGAGGACCACAAGAACACCCCCGTGAAAAGAACTGACAAACCAAGGCCTCAGCCTATAGTGGAGAGTGTTGAGAGCACAGAGGGTTTGAACATGATGCTTAAGAAGCACACTTCCACAGCAGGACGGCGCTTCCCTTTTGGCATCAGGGTCTCTAAGTCTGTGGACGGCCACAGTCCTTCCCCTACTTCGGAGAGCAGCGATGCGGATAATGAAGCCCCGTATCAGTCTGGTACCGCCCCTCAGAACCAGTTCTGTGCAGACAGCTCTCCGTCCAGCGCTGACAGTGCTACTGCCCAGAAGGTTGCCACCAGCCCAAAGAGTGCTCTCAAGTCTCCATCCTCAAAGCGCAGAACCTCTCAAAATTTGAAACTTCGAGTAACTTTCGAGGAGCCTGTGGTGCAGGTGGAGCTAGCAGAATCAGAACTGAATGAGGAAAAGGATAAAGACCGGAGCAAGGGAGTCGTGCGGGCTCCAGCCAGCTCTGGGGAGCATGCAGGGGATCAGCTGAAAAGGCCTTTCGGAGCCTTTCGGTCCATAATGGAGACACTGAGTGGCAACCAAAATAACAACAACAACTGTCAAACAGCAAACCTCATCAAAACCTCCTCAACGCTGCCTTTTACCTCACTAGGAAGGAAGACAACAGAAAGCAAGGGAAATCCAGCAGTTGTCTCAAAAGGAAGAAACAAGCCCGTGAGTACACTGAAAGGAGGGGCCTTTTTTTTTCTTGTCTCATTAAGCAATGCATAAGTGTGACAGCTTCTTCCTTCTGCCTTTCTATTGCAAAACAATACACACAAATAGTTTATTGTATTTGACCTACAGAAAGCCCATCCACTTTTCAGTTTTGGAAGAATTTTCCAAGGAGTGGCCGGTATTGCTTATGTATAGAGTCTGTGCTCATAGGGCACATGATTCCCATATTCTGTGTTGAAAACTTTCCATAGAGATGTGATTCACATGGAAATGATGTTTGGTGCTCCAGTGAGTGACAAAACAAACAATGAGTATGCCAGTCTTGAAACCATGCATTTTCTTAGGAGTAAATAACTGAAGGACTAGCCCTGTCCTGTCCTGTAAAGACTGATGAGGCCAACCAAATATGAAAAATAACAGGAAATATTGCAGAAATGGTCCTTCATGCTTCTGTGGGAGCTACAGCCAACCCTAGATGTTGAAGCTGTCGGCAGCAAGTCTTTCTTGGCCACCTTCTCCTCATAGCACAGTCTTCTTGTGTCAGAGCATGTGGTTGGCCTGTCAGAAAACATACTGGGTTCAGATCTTTCCCTTTCTACAGCTAACAGAGTGCCTTTTCTGGGAACCTAAGGGAAAGAGGGATGTGTGCACTTGTCCTCTTGTTTAAAGGTCCTCTTGTTTAAAAGATAGGAGAAAATACTTGGAGCAAATGTACCTTTCAAGGTTTTAGGTCATAGATTGAACTCAGTGTTCTCAAAGGTCTTTTCCAGACTAGTTATTTCTGTGATTTTGTACTGAATAGAAGAGACAGATGTAGGAAATACTGTGGGTGCAGTATGTTTGTGAAGTGCAAGCATCTGGAAATACAGTAGAGATGAGTGAGAGCAAATTGTAGATGACTTAAGCCGCTGTGGAAGACAGGCAGGAGGGAAGCAGTAGATAGAAAGACATGAGGTGAAACAATAATTTCAAAATAAAACAAGCCATAAAGCAGGCTAATAGGAGGAGGGGCAGCAGTAGTGAATTATATACTGTAAAAAGTATGACAAGTTAATGGGAGAAAAATACAGGAAAATCTTAGGTAAAGAGGAGGCAAAAGAAAGAATGGAAAGAGAGAACTGGGTAAGAGTGAATAGTCATATTAATGGGCTATTAGACCATTAGTAGCTACTGCTATTGCAAACTGAAATGAAATTAAATGAAACTGAATGAAAAATTCAAAGGAGACCTAAAGGGCTAAATAAAAGTGGGACTGCATTTCTCAGTCTACTTAGAATCACAATATGAACTACTGATTTGAGTCTTTAAAGACACGCACCATCTCCTTGAACAGCCAGTTTAACAAAGTAGTTTTACAACACAATGCTTTTTTTTTTAATGCGTGATTCAGATTTCACAGTGACAGGAGAAAAGACAGTCTGTTTTCAAAGATGTTCTGATAGGTTGCAGGTCCATGAGCATTTTTTGTAGTTCCCTAAGAAGTTTGAAGGATTGTATGAGGTAATTGTAACAGTATTGATGATTGCAATATAAAATGCTTGTTCTGTGAAGAGACCACGTTTGCATGTTACTGCTGCCAGCATCAGAACTGTGGAAAGAATAAATTTTCATACCAACCCAAAGAGCCACAGCACATATCTCAAAGAGGTAACAGATTCAGGTGCAAAAAGAAATCTGTTTAAATGTTACTGTGGCTATCTGACTGCATGTTTTAGTTGATTTCCATGTTATGCATGTGGGAAGCTCTGTGCATGCTCTTAATTGTTATGATGTTGTACTTCTTTAGGATCCTTACTTCAGGTACACCAGTCTTTCTTCTAGCACGTTGAATGAAGAGCTGTGTAACTATGCTTGGTATGTGCTTTTGCGTGGTAATGTTTCTCATCTCTGTTGCCTTCTTTTCTCAAATTGTATGTGTTTTTTAACATTGTAACTAAAGCACTCAAACTGATTGATTCACAAGAGGGGAAGCAGATGAACATCTAAATTCCTAGAAAAGCAAAAATTTATGATGGATTTCTGCTGATGTCACCATTGAACTGGCTACAGGATTTCAGTTCCAAGCGAGTACAGAAAGTATTCATGCTCATAAATTCACCAGGGTATATAGCAGACTTTGGCTGAGTATTCTACCTCTGTTGAATAAAAGTCAAGGACCAGATGAGAATGGAAATTAAATTTCCCCTCATGAGAAGAGCAAAAAGACCACAGTTCATCTCTAAAGAGAATACAGAGAACATGAAGCAGAATGCTTTACTGTAAGAATAAGTGCTCTTCTATTTTCACACATTTTCCTTACTTTCCCTTAGACTTTGAAGTTAAATCTGTTTTTTAACTCTTCTTAATATCAGATTAACTCTGACTGTATTCAAACTCCTTAATTTAGTCCTGTTCCCTCAAGATTATTCAGGCAGATAGAAACCAGTCCCTCAATTAACTACATAAAGATATGTTGAAAAAAACAGCTCTTGATAAAATGTGTATTTTATAAGGAAATGCTCTCTAAAAATGACCTGTCATTTTCACTTAACTCTTAACACTCACAAATTCCTTTTTTCATTTTTTCTGTTAAACTGAGATGTAAAGTTAGTTTGATATTAGTTATTCTGCAGTTTAAGACCCTAAGTTTCCTAACTTTCAAGTTAGTGTTTTCTAAATATCTAATACATGGAGGAAGGGGGGTCCATTCACTAGTTTTCTATTGCCAGGACCTTCCCATACTTAAAAACTGTTTCTGTAATGGAAATGTGAGTCTTGTTCAGAAGCCATTGGCACAGTGTATGTGAAACCAGAAACTGTAAGATTTCCAAGAGCTTTCATTCTCTCCTGAAAGCAAAGAGGGAAACTTTTGTGCAGAAAACTGGATAGCAGCAGTCTGAGGGAGCATCAATGGGAAGCTTCCAGTCAAAACATCCAGCTGCCTGTGGAGGAATACAAAATGATTAATCTCATTCTTATGTTAGAACCATCTCCTAGGTGTAGGCAGTTGTTGTAATTTTTCATTTGCCTTGTGTACTGCTCTTGTGAGAATGACAATGTGGTATTTTCCCAGAAATGAGAGACAGGGAATGTCTGGCTGCCACTGCAGGGCTGTGGAGTCCCTTGCTGGGAGAGTGATGGTTGGGCACGAGCCCCTGGCTATCCCTCCAGGCACTGCTGGTCCAGGCACCGTGTCCTAAAGCCCCCACTACCACAGACACTTGGAGAACCAGAGAGGGGGAAGCAAGGAGCAGAATGCACGACTGGCACAGCCTGAGGAAGTGTTACAGTGCCCACAAATCAGGAGGTGGGCAAACTGTGTGCCCAAGTCTGTGGCATGAGATTTCCAAACGTCACAAAAGAATGGGAGTTGTATTTTGCTTTTCAGAAATCAGGACATGGACCGAAGATTCTCAGAACTTCTAAGTTAGCCTTTGTAATGACCTATAGCATATGTTGAGATTTTTGAATAGCAAAATCGGTGCCTGTCATTTGTCAGCTACATGATGCCCAGTGGTTGTGACATTTAAATCTTAAAGATCATCACCATTGTATGCATTACAACCTCCTGTTGTATTTTGAATTTTCCCTGGATAGTCTGGGGACACTACATAATAAGCATTTCAGAACTATTTTGAAAAAAATAAAGAACTTTTTTGGAAAACAGGACAGTCTTTGGTGGTTAAAAACTTTACAGATTTTTACATTGGGAAGTTATATTTCTAAACACTGCCCCAAGCCCATTGTGACACTACACCCTTATAATAGGGGATTTCATTAGCATTTTCTGAAATGTGAAGTCATTATACAAAATCTGCTTTCAGTGAGATTGCATTCCTGCCAGCTAGTTTCCAGCAGTTTTTCTTCAGCTTCTGTTATTTTCATTTGTTTTTTTTATTTTTGGTTTCATTCAAAATACCCCAAAGTACATTAAGGGTTTGTAGTTTACTTTTTCAAGTTGGTCACGGCTTAATAGTAGAAGACTGTGCTAAATTTTTTAGTGGCCTGTTTAAATTTGATACACCCTATTTTTCTTAAATCCTTGGAGGAAATTTTGAATGTGCAAGATGGTTAGGGATATTTTTTCCTCTTTGGAAGGATTATTTTTGCATATTACAACTCCAAGCAAATATTTGTAGTCTTTTTCCATCTTACCTGTATGCCAACGAACAGTTCCTTCCCACACTTTGAGTCATCTGATATCTGCATTACATTAAAATAAACAGTAATTCAACATATCAATATAAAACCTGGTACATAGGTACAGCAATGAACAGCAAAAATTGCTTCCTACATGGGGGCACTCAGCAGAATCCATCATCATGTCTGTCAGATAGTAAAATGGGCATGCTTCTAAACAGCAAGTGGGTCTAACCTAATACGTATCCCACTGCTAGGCCTAATATGGATAAATTATGACTTCAAATATATTCTCCAGAAAAAGAATGCTTATCTCTGTGTCCAACAAAATAGTAACCATTCACTAATTACTATCCAGTAGCTAGTAACTTTACTAGTAGAGTGTAACATGAATGTGAAAGTAAATTTGTCACAGAAGACTTACATTTGTTCTCTGGTGAACTCTTGTGATCATGTATCATTGCTTGTTGCATGAGAGCATGTGTTAGCGGCGATAGGGGCACTAGAATCTGTTAGAAATTTAATTAGAAATTTGGTTACTAATTAGCAATATTAATGATACATTTTTTCCAGTTGTAAAAAGCATATCTGTTCAGTATTGTCGCCTCGAGACATATACATTAGCCAAAAATTTTCTTTGACGTCACACGGCAACTGTAGAGCTGCCAAAGGGCTCTTTGGTATGCCTAGTGAGCCTCTACATGGGGAACTCACCCACAGGCTCTTCCAACCCTGCAAGCCTGGGCCAATGCAGCAGGTTAGTCTTAGCTTTATAAAGCATCTTTCAGTAAAGGTACACAGGTAATGCTGTGGTAACAGCAATGCACCTGAAATGCCAACATGTAGGTATGGCGAAGAGTTAAGCTCCTCTTATCTCCTCAGACTCAGTTCTGCAAAATCTGTCTGGTCTGGCTCAATTCTGTGCCTTTTGATCTTGCTTTGGGTATGTGACATCTGTAATTTAGATGAATAAAGAGGGGTTTCAAATAGAATGATCCCTCATGCATTTCTTATTAGGACCCAAAACCATGAGGTCAGCTTCTTAAACCCTGAAGTAACCACCAGAATAACTAACCATCCTAAGTGTAAGTTTATTGGGAATATTTGATTCTTTGTGATGGTTGTAGATTGAAATAAAGCTATTCTAGCTTACAAGAGTCAGGCTTATGTGCTAAAGGCAAACTCCTTCATGCACACTCTTGGTCTCACTCTAGTGTCTGTCCTTTGCAGCAGCAAAGCAACTAGTCATGGTTGTGTTGTAGGAGTTTTGCTCTTCAGTACTAATATCTAAAAGTGAGGCTCTTAACAGGTTTGAAAATTGCTGTGGATTAGATGCTTAGTGAACAATCAGTTAGAAGGAAAAATTGAAGAGAAGGTGAACATAGTGGGAATTCAGAGCAAGAGCATATGAAAGGAAGTGAAGAAAATGAGTGCTACAGATATGTTGTGCTTAATTTTTCTACTCTATTTGGCAAGCTTCATTCAAATCTCCTACACAATAGATAGAGAGGTTCATTACTCTCTGATGATTATTGACAGTGATAAGATAACTCTATTAGAGGCAGAGTCAGAAACCAATAGGGTATGTCTAATGTTGATTGTAGTGGATCCTTCTGTCACTGTGATACTTTCCTCTAAAGTACAAGGAATTTTTTTTTATATTCTTTGCTTTATTACCAGAATATGACAATAGCACACTAATTAGTGTTGTGACTTAAAAAGCTTCTCATCATCCCATTGGTTTTCAGGTTTGATTTCAGAATGAAGTTATAACTCAGAAAAAATTCACAATATTAAAAAGTATTTTGTTTAGCGTATGTCTAGAAAATGAGCCCAGAGAGAAAGATTAATTCAGATTTGAATACATACAAGTGGAACAAAACAGAGTAAATAAACACATTGCCAACCCCTTTATATTTTTAATGTTACCACTGAGTAATTTTCTCCATTTTTTTCTCCAGGCATGATGACATCAACTGGAAAATCACGAAATCTGACAGTAAAAAGAGTATTGAAGAGCCAGAGCTGCAGGAATTCTTCCTCTAAAACATGTCATGCTGTCTCAATTTGTTTGAAATACCTGAAATATAGCCTTTTGAAACACTTATATGAGACATACCCCTCACCAGCAAAACAGCAGCTGTTAGGATGCCTTAATTTGTATCAGTTATACCATATACAAATCTTTTTTATGATATATGTGTATATGTAACTTGTTTGTAAGCTGTGCTGTGTAAAGGCATGGGTGAGCAGAAGTAACAATTTGAAAATTGTTATGACACTTGCAACCTCCCAAATGTTTGTTAGGCCACGGAACACGTTTTGTACTTTGTGTCTTGCATGGATATATTGTCATATATCTTTATTTCCCTTTGTCAACAGTATATACTGTCAAAGTTTCATCCAGGACTCTGCCTGAGCAGCTCCTCAGTGAGATCAAGGCAAAAGCATTGATTTTTTTTTTTTTCAGTATGTTTTGTCTGTTGTTATTTCTATTTTTTGTAAAAAGGAAATAAAGACGGTGTTAATAGGATACACTGAGTGCAGATATTCCTGTAATTCATTTCATCTTTTGAGCTGTAAGTTTTTTTTGTTCTTTTTGATGTTCATTTGATAATTAGACAACATCCAGTTTCTGGATTTCAGTCAATTAGTTGTGTCAAGAGTTGCTTTAATATTCAGTAGTCCTTTATCAGCTTTAAAACAGGTAGAAATAAAAAAAAAAAAGTGTAAATACAGTTTTAAGTTATCAATTACTGCTACTTGCCAAGCATTGGCAGTGTGCTCAGCTTTGCTGAAGTTACTGCATAATCTGCTGAAACTCTAATCCACATTCTCTCAAAGCTGTCATGATCCCTTTATTGAATGTTCTTTTAACTTTTCAAAGAAAATTAATTAATTCACTTTTTTTCTGGTAAACTATGGGTACATTCTTCAAATGCATTATTCAGCACAACATCCAAAAGCAGACTACTAGGCAATCTTTACTTGTCACATTTATTTATAGCAAATATGTGTGCATACATTTGCTTTATTTTGTTTTGGTCATGTTGATTTATTTCCATTTGAAGACTGCTACAGTTCTCTGAGAAAGATTCAAAGTCATGAGGATTTGTTTTGCTGACTGCTCTGATATAACACAGGGAAGTCAAAGAAAGTTTGCCAAGGAAATTTTTTCTTTGTCACCAAGACAGTCATAGAATCATGAAGTGGTTTGGGCTGGACAGGACTTTTATAGATCATTGAGCTCCAATCTCCTGGTAGTGGGCAGGGACATAAAAATTATGATCATGTGATAGTTAAATTCCTGCAAATGCAGAACTAGTAGCTAAAAAAATGTGGGCATGTGAGGATTTTGATTAAGTACAATGCAGTTGATTTCTGTGCAGTTTCTCTTGTCTTTTTTTGGTGTTTGTCTTGACTATTGGGCTTCATTTATGGTCATGGAGGAGAGAAAAACTTCCTGATTATGATTCATTCTGCCTATTAGATATGTCGTATTTGCCTGGAAGATTAGCTAATCCCTTCCTACTTACTACAGGGGGAGCTGAGATAGTAAAGCTATAGGAATAGTTACTTCTTATTTGGATGCCTTTAATTAGGTGTGATAAATGTCTTTTTTTGTGTCAATCTTCAGGGCTGTATCACATTTGTCCACACAGCTTGCATGGGCCAGGATGCCTGAATGCCCCAGGCACCTTGGGTAAGCACAGAAAACTACTGGATAAATACAGGGCCAACTGACACATCAGGAAAACAAACAAACAAACCCCAAACAAACCCCAAACAAACCCCAAACAAACAAACAACCTCCCCAAACATAACCAAAACAAACCAAAAAACCACACTACACACATACACACAAAAAATCCACCCCAAAGCCCACACAATATTAAAAAATGAAAGCCTGTACTTGCAGAAATGAAACTCAGAAATTCTTTCCACAGTTCTTATCTGCTACTTGGCAGCACTCTGATTTTTTAGCTAAAGTGATAAACCTCGCACACTAGCTGACCTTTTTAAAGAAACAACCAAACCTCCAAAAATATCTGTGAGTCAGGAACAGCAATACCTCTAACTGGGCCTCATGTCATCTGTGTGCATATGAAAAATCGGAAAGCAGAATGAGAAGAGACATATGTGCTGCAATTGCCAGAGTGGTGAAAGAGAGTTTAAAAAGAGAAATTCTGTGTCTGGTAGAGGGGCTTAAAACAAACTGGCAATCTGCATTTTTGAGAATGTGAAGAGAGTTGACCATGTTCATGTGAGTGGCAGACGCAGCAGTCCTGCTGAATGATTGTGACTGACTGGAGATGTGTAAAGTCTGCCACAGTCTGTTGTTCCTAGCTGAAGCAGGGGATAAAACTGAATTTCAGTGAAAGGATTTGAAGCAGATCAAGATGTAAATATTGTCAAATCCTGGAAATAAGAAACTGCTTACTCTAGAGTCTTGAGGATTTAAAAGTTATCTGCTCTCTGCAACGTAGCAATTTACAATGTGTATTCTTATACAGCATGTGGAGAATCTGCTGTATAATGCAAGTATGTTAGGGCAATGCAGATTACTACAAGAGATGCTATGATACCAGGAGCTGTTTGGGATGTGTGGTTAAAGATATCCATGGCTCCTGAGCACATTGCAACAGAAAGATATTTTGGGGCAAGCTGGTGCAGAAGAGAGGCCAGCTTGATGTAAGCATGAAAAGTAGTGTCTGGAAGGCTTAAGGTGAACTTGTGTTGTACAAACTGCTGATTTTATTGTTCCTTATTTGTAGTCTCTTTCCTACCCAGGGCCCCCAAAGCCTGCACATGGTACATCTGATGTCATGCCTTATAGAGAAATGCTGATTCTGTGGTCTTCAACTGGCTGATGCCTGTGTGCTTTGTGTATTTGTATCCTTAGTAGCTATAAAATCCAGGTGCTGTTACTTCTCCTGTTTAGTTTATAATCCTCGAAGCATATCCCTTCTGGCATGAGTCTAAGTCAGGCTTCTGTCAGCAAAGCATAAGCATTTCCTAGAGGCAGAAGAGATGATCAGAGAATTTCCATCAAACATCTTCAGAAAATATCACCTATCCAAAGCTTTTAGCAGGAACATAAACCCCTTATGATTACAACTCTTACATAAAAGATCCTCCTCCACCCACTGAGAAGTTTTTGGACCAAGAAGTCAGTGATTTGCTAATGAACCAATGTGTGTCCTAGTAAAACTGTACCTGTGGACACCACAGATACAAAGAATAACTTTTCACCCTGAAGATGTCAAAATAAGCCTTCTGGTGTTTATCCTGCAGTTCTGTACCAAAGGTGATAAACAGAGTGCCAGAGGGCTGTAGTGAATTCCCAATTTCAGGTAATCTCTGATTCCTTTTTTGAAAAAAAAGTGAAAAAAAATTTGCTAAGAACCTTGTGATTTTTTAATGGTTGACTGATTTCTTTGGTTCTGGTATTGAGACAAGCAATATATGGACACACATGCAGCATCAAAACTGCAGGAATGGTGCTTTAATTTCATCAGCAGAATGGTAGGCTGTGCCTTATTCTGCATTAGTAAAGGAGTATTTTCATAATACTCCATTTGTCTGCCTTTCAGTGTCCAAGTGAGAGTCAAATACATTGGTTTAGTAAGGTATTAATAAACTATAGTCAGCACAGTTGTATGAAGTGGATGGAAGAGACTAGTTAGACAGTTCAGATTTAATGTTCCCTTCACTGTAACTGTCACGCAGAAACCTTTTTGTAACATCAAGCTGGCATAAGATCAATGGCATAACAAAATATGACTGACAGCATAACAGTAAAAAAAACACTCCAACATCCACTTATTATAACAAGATGGTAAGTGTCTCAGAAATATGCTGAGAGCTGATTTGTTGCATGTTTCGTCACCTGCCATCACAAGAAACATCAGAATGTGATCATGCAACACAATCAAAACTAAAGTAAAAATGTCAGGACATCATATGCCAGGTATGAATTAATGGATTAGTGAAGGGATCTCAAAGGTGAGACAACTTTGGATGTAGACTAAAATTCACCTCCTCATAGGCTTGAAATATTTATTAGACTTTAAAATCCTACTTAATAAAAAATCAACAGAAAGATTTGTTTTGACAGTAGTCCCTGCATTTGTAGCATCAAACTACAAGGCCTAATTTTCTGTCGTGAAATTGTTTTTCAATGACATAGTAGGAATAATTTCTCAAAATATATTTCATTTTCTATTCTAAGTTCTGAAATGTCTTTCCCCCTGTACAGCTGTGTCCACGTATGGGCTGTTACTTAGCTTTTGTATAACTTTTTTTTCTCTGCATTTTGAGATTGCAAGTAAGCAAACAGTTGTGCAGGAAAAGTACAGCACATGCTCTGCAACCAAAATATCTTTCTGACACAGAACTATGGTGAGCACTCCATGCCCAAGTGTAAAAGCCCATGCAGGGGGTTGCCCTCAGTCCATCCTCTGCCTCTGTCGAATATCACTGCCCTATCACCTTCTTGCATACACCAGACACACTATTCACTCTTTGTACCCATCTTTTCTTCATTATAATGGCTACTCAAAATGTAACTTTGATCCAAGTATCAGACACTTTGGACAGGAGAAAGCAGGTAGGTTCTTAATATGCCACACAGCCTCTTCCAAGTAAAGAAGGGTGGTGCTGCATACACAGCACCACCACCCATGCTCTTTGCACCACATTTAGTAATGCATCACCATTTTTCCAGATACTCCAGATTTTGTAGTGTGGACAGCTTTTGTCTAACATACATGGTCAGCTGTAAATAATAGCTCTAGCCATCTGTTTCCTGGAGAACATTTTTTGATAGCTGCAGAGTCACTTCCTTTCCCACTCTAACAGTTAGGTGTTTTGCCAGTGTGCTTACTGGCAAGCAGTGTACAGGAAGAAGGAAAATAATTATTCAGGGTATATTTGGGAAACTGATAAGAAATCCTGATGCTGTTAGAACACAGAGCTAGCTTTTTATCTCTGTTTTCAGAAGGCAATACTGCTCCAAGAAAGTAAAATCATGTGGGTCGGGAAGTGAAGTGAAAAGGCCCAAAAGGAGTTTGCCCTCTTTCCTGTTCAAACATGAGCGTAGCCTTACATTTAGATAGGGTATGGGAAAACTGCATCTTAGGGACAAATTTCAGGGGCTTTGCAGTTCAAAAAGCTGTGGCCTGGCCGTATACCTATGTGTTTGCATATGCATGAAAATGACCACTGTCTTCCAGCACACAGCTAAAAAGGAGGATGGAAATAATGCTCCTCCTTTTTGGTCTGCACATTGTCTGCTAGGGGCAGAACAAGAAGCAGTAAATATAGAACTGCAGCAAATGAAATGGAGGTCATGTGTTACTAAAATTTTCCACTGGTAATGATAGCGCTGGAAACAATAGCCAGGGGGAAGATGGGGCAGAGTCGTAATCAGAGGATTTTAAGAACAGGTGGGAGAAGCAACTGTCTGAAATGACATGCCAGCAACAACCATCAGAAATGCCATGAGGCATGCAGCTGGACCTGGATGCCCTCCTGAGATCCTTTTTAGGCAGGCCTCCTTTAATGGGTCTGTAATTCTACTGTGACTTTCCCCTTTAAGAATCAACTTTAAAGGGAAAACTATGAGGTCTCCACACCTTGTGACTTTTATAGCACTGTCAAGATAACCAACAATTCTGCCTATGGTCCATGATTATGGCATTTATTTACTGAGAGCACTGGTCAGGTAAGATTCACCTACAGGTTTGCTAAGGAATCAAATAAGTGACTTAACTTTAAGCTTTTTGAAAATGTCTACCCAAATGTAACAGCTTCTAAAATATTCTTCCAGTCTTTTAAGAAGAAATCCTTTTGTTCAGTGCAATGCACACTTTTCACCGGGCACCAGGAGCTATAAGCAAAGGGGTTTTTACAGGAGTCTAATCGTCTACATGTTACACTGTGTATGAACTGCCTGCTTCCCTAGAAATGGGAGCAAGGCCTATGCAGAAGAGAGCTGCACCATAAAAGTGCGTGTGTAAAACAGGCTGTTCATAGTTTTTTCTTGTTTTTCAAAGGGAATTATTTGTAATATGTCACTTGTTGAACTTGCCAGAGGTGCTACTAGCTCTCTTGGGTACCTCATGCAGCAGTGCACTTACATGCTGCAGTGCTCACTGTTTCCTGCTGGTATCAGGGATGTTGCTCAAGAGGAACTCACTTGGCAATACACAGTAGGATGCTGATTAGATCTATGTTATTCCAGGTCTTTTATTTACCAAGTAAAAAAGTAAATAAATCAGCCAATTCTTTTATTTCCTGGAGCATGACATCTGACAGTTGACCTAGAGGAGACAGTAAACTTCCTCTTACCATGAAGACGTAAATTCCAAAACCATGTCTGAGGCAGCTGCATTTGTGTGCACTACTTTCTGAGACACTTGATAATGAGAAAATCCTTTGTGTACCCCTTACAGATGATGTTACAGATCACAATTGTCCTTGGATTTCCTAAAATCTTAACAGAAGAAAGAAATATCCTCAAAATCTAATTTCTGGTTCCACTGGCAATGCATTTGCAATAAATAAATTTACATGCATTGCTTTTAAAACAGTACAAACCGCACTATGGCAAAAGTGCTGACTGGTCTCACCTAAAAGTCACTTGGATACCTCAGTGTCTTGAATGTGTTTGTCTGATATGCTCCTGGGCATACTCTTCTAAGTGGCTTTTCTGAAACTGCTTTCCCTCTACAGTACGGGGTAGAAAACAAACATATTCTGAGCAACTCTACCTCTGTGGTAGAAAACTGCCATCCAGTGACATCCAGTGTCAGCACTGAGGATAATTTTTGCCAGTTTTTAATAGAATAACAATATGTCTTCACAAATCTTTTGATACTGAAGGTAAGTGCTTTAAAGCATTAAAAGAAGTACTTCAAAGCATTAAAAGAAGTTAAAAACAAAGATTACTACAAAGAAATCCCACTGCAAATATTCATCTTGAAAGCATTTTCTGTCTTCATATAAGCAAGGCAAGCATATGCTGAAACAGGGAGAAAATCCTTTCTGTGCCACAGCAATTAAGAACCCCAGACCTTCTCCTAGTTTGCTTTTTGTTATACTTTTAAAACTAACATTAAATAGGCATGTATTTCGTTAGGCAGTGTTAAAAAGACAAAATATTCACATGGATATCAAATTAATTTGTATGTGTCAATTTAATTTGAGGTTGTGTTTGTGAAAATCCTCTACTGGAAAAGTAGTGAACTCGCTCTTTTGGAATTTCTGGTTTTGTTGGGCACAGAAATTTGCCACATTACAAATAGTAGGCAACTATAGGGAGCTATTTCAATGCCTATTTCAGCCTTTCTCCTGAAAGACAGGAGAGACTTGCACTTCCATGTGAACATTTTAGACCAGATTCTGTCTAACATGTCAGTTTTCTGTTCTGAACAACCTTTAAGACAAAGACTGGACCATATCCAGCAGAGACTAAGGAAAAGAGAGTTTGGACTTGATTAAAACCAAAGTAGCTGTGCCACATGGAGATTTGCATTGCTGTCTCTCAGGTAAGTGCTTGGCAGTCAAGAGACCCCTCACACTTCTCCTGTAACTTCACCTTTTGAAGCAGATGGAAGTCACCATCTTTAGCACTATTAAGTCAGGTAGGGGAAAAGAATGAATTTGTTCTGCCAGTAAGGACAGTACAGAATTCCAGAAACAGGAGAAATCCATTTCTACAGAGATTGATTTTTCATTTGTGCCCTTGTCCTCCAAGCATGTGAATAGATATACACTCTTCTATATGTATATTTATATGTAAATATACAGATACACATCAGAAGAATTTAAGATGTCACACAGGTATAGCATAAAATATAACTTGGCAGCTACTGTTAAACTAACAGGTTTTCTCTGGCATTTTATGATCTTCATCTAGATTTATGGATCAGAGCATATGTCAGTCAAACAGTAACTTAGAAGAACTGAAAGTATGTTGTGCCAGGCAAAGGGAGCTCCTTAAGAAATATTTCACATAAAAGTCTCTTTAGGAGCCACAGTTCTCCTAATGATATATTTAGAACTTGATTCAACATGGCTTGGAAAGATTTTAGATACAAACTTTTCAGGAGACAAGTTCAAACCATTTGCATTGGAATTCTCTTTGAAACTCAGTAACTGCAAAATCATGTGTCATTAGTATGATTATCCAATTAGTAACTATCCTCAGAGTATTGCTTTCTGTATTCCAGATGCTTTTTTTTTGCAACACTGAGTGCAGCATGCTCCAAGTTTTAAAGAATAAATCTAACTTTTTCTCTAGCTTCAGGCACTAAAGTATTACAGGAACACTTTTCAGCAAACTGTCGGCAAAATGCAGGAACAAAACTGTTAAAATAGAAGATATGTGAGTAAGAATGCAGGTATTATTTGTATGCAATAGTTTGGATTTTGAGTGGCAAATGAACAGCATCCTGTGTGCAGACCACAGGAACACATCAAGGGGAGGCTGGCTGCCCTGTGGCCTCGCTGATCGCCAGAGGGAGACAGAGCGTGTGACATTCCCAGATAGTGCTGAGAGGGGCAAGCAGTGCCAAGGTAAGGTAGCACGAGACTGTGCAAGTATTCCCAAACAGATAGGAATAATAATGAGACTTCACTCTGTGCTCTGTGTTCTTTTGGACAGACATGCATATGACAGATGAGTAACTTAGTAACACCTCAGGACAAAATATTTCTGAATATAGACAGACTTACTAGTAATCATTTTGTTTTATTCTAAATTGATGAAATACATATGTAAACACAAATGGTTTAATGAAATCAGCACAGAAGCATGTGCATATGTGTATTTTGGGGCGCTGCCTTGTTGGGAGAGAACAAAAGGAATGTTTGAAACCCCATTTTCACACCAGAGGGAACCTGTTGTTGTTTAAAAGGACATGTCTACAATGATATTTAATTATTTCAAAACTTCTTAATGTGTTGTAAGTTTTGGTGGTGAGAATACTGAGAAGTACATTCTCTTTTATAGACACATTTCTTGTAATTAACCTGTGTTACAACAAGGCTGAGAAGACAGCAGAGATTATCTCTGCCTGACACCTGCAGAACAGTGAGATCATCCTGTGGATGATGAGCTCAAGCCTTTACTGTTTTATCAGCCAAAATAATGATTTAGAAGTCTACAGTGGCTGTAGCAATGACTGTTGGAAAAAATCTAGCAGCCAAAAATCATAGTACTGCTCCAGGCAATAGACCAGCCGGTCTCAGAGGCCTCATAATTACCTGGATGAGATGGCTTCTCACAGGTCCCATGGCTAATCAACATCCTCTGCTCTCAAGAACTTGCATTTGCTAACTGCCTATGTGGGTAAATTACTTCGTTCTGCTTTCTATCTTACTTTATTGATAGGAAAGAAAAAACTGGCAACTTAATGATTTGCAAGTAGTTGGGCTGTCAGACAGTTTTTCCCTGAAAGCCCATTCAGTGTCATTTCCCTGACATGCGTTGGAGCAAAACCATTCTGTAACGGTCAGGATAATGTGGGCTCTCAAGTATTCTGTCTTTCAAAACACACACACAGAAAATCTGTCATTCCTTCTGTGCACCACCCATGATTGCTGCAGGAATGGATTGCTTACACAGCACTCATTTTAAGTTACCAAGTACAAACAGCTTTTCTCTGTTCAAACACAGTGATATGAAAAGTTATTTGAAGAAGAGGGGAGAAGAAGGAAAGACACTGAAGCTTCCAAAACACAACAAAGCAAAAATAATTTTCTAAAATCAGATAGCTCATTTTTTTTTCTGTTCAAAATAGCACCTTCATGTATGGCTGTGGCCTTGGCTAATTTTGGCTATTGCAACTGTCTTAAATTTGGTGTGGAAAAAGTGTCCCACTTGACAGTTCTATTTCTTTTATAGCACTGAAATAATGCTATTTCTTGATCAGTCAGGCCAACGGGATTACCTGGTTGTTAATTTCTGGCATTTGGCTTTACTGAAAGTTTTTTACATTTAAAAATAAGCTGAAATAGACAAGCAGACACATACTGTTCTCTTGTTCTGTTTCCTCTCCGATACATCAAGTTTGTGCTGGTTCTCACTAGCAGAATGAATTCTACAGTGGGCAGAGAAAAGAAGCCATAAATACTTCTACAGGTAGGACATACACTCACATTAATATTACCTGACTGGAATTTATTCTGCTAGTGCATGGTTTGCTTTAGGAAATCTCTCTGTTCTTGCAAACAGAAACTTAAAATTGGGGAAAGACTTTTTTACAAAAGCAAAGCCTAGGATTGCCTCTATTTTGAGCATCCATTTTAAGATCCCTTTAGAAAATATATACTACTATTATTTTTATTTCATCATGTCTTTTCCTCCTTTATTTAGTAATTTACACAGTATCCATCATGATAAAATTTAACCATCTGTACTATGTCACATGAGCCAAATATTCCTTCTAATGAAGTTCCTTGGGAATATTGTCATTAATTTCCAGCTATACTGGGAATTTTTCCCAGTGTTTAAAATAATGTCTTTCATCTCCAGAGATCTTCAGAGTTTCTCACATGCTGTGGACCTGCCCCCAGTCATACTTAATTCTTCAAAGAATTTGTCTCCATTGACGTGATTTAAGTTTTAGTTCAGCACATGCAGTGTTGGGTGTGTGTATATAGTGTTTTTACGTCAAAAGCAAACACGTTTGGTGTGAGCACTTGAGTCTGCACACGCACAAAGGCAGGTTGTGTGTTTTAAAGGGCCATTGTTTCATTTACTGGCACAGCGTAACACGGGAGAGGCTGACGGGAGGCAGCGGAAATATTAACTATTTTGGCACAGGAGTCAGGAAGATAGCTGCGATCCAAAGAAGCAATTTGATGCTTTTTCACCATCTGCAAAAGGATTTTTCTCAGCTGGTTGGTACAAGCAGCCACAGACCGTGAGTGAGCTCATGCCTGTGTCTGTCTCACAGAGCTTCCTGCCGCAGTTGCTGGAAAGCCCATTTTCTCTCTCTGCAGTTTCAGGCAACTTTGCAAAGGAAGGACCATGACAGCATGAAAGTGGAACATATAAGAGCTTCCTGTGAGAGACCAACTTCCAAAAACTAGTTGCGTTTCTTTCATTTGATCCTTTGACTTAGAAAATAGCTTACAATTTAATTGTAATAGGAGATTACTTATAGCCTCTCTTCCATATCCACAATTCTTGTTGGAATCTAAATCTCACCAGATACTAATAGCTGTTCAAACTGTGTTTTACTTTTGTCTGTGTTCTTTCTCCATTCTTCTTCTGGAGAGAAGGAAGGGTTAAGTCCACAACCTCACAGAGGAGTAATAGTTCTGCCCAAAAGACAAGTCACAACCAAACTATTTAATTGTAAACGTCTCACTGAAGAATTGGTACACGAATGAGACATGACTTCATCCTTTAACCTACATGCTTCACTGGTCTAGGGAACCCTGGTGGGTTTGGCCCGTTTTAGTCATAGTTGTCATGGGAGATCCATAATGACTTGGTAAAGTAGCTTTAAAAAATCTCCATGCAGAATCCAGCATATGGTATATTTATTGGCAAATGTTAATCCCCCTAGGAACAAGTTCTGCAGTAACAAATGATGAATTATGTGGCTTCATAAGCACTCATGTCATCAAATGCACCACTGACCTTTTTACATTTTCTGGGGGATTTTCTGCTGTGTGCAGTTTCTCTAGTTTGGAACTGAAGCAGTTTAACACTGTGTCCTGAAGGAAACAAGTAATCAATAATTTCAGTTTTGGTTACTGTAAAAGGTAAATGAAGCCTGTGTATTTGTTGGGTAAGTAAGCAATACAGGGTTTAACAAAGCTTAAACAGGGCCTAGGAGAGAACTTGAACACTCACAGTACAAGGACACAAAGTAGACTTCCTTTACAGGAGAAAAGAAGTTAAGACTAGGCCAAAAAGATCAGTGTTAAAACACACTGTGTTTAACACAAAGAGTACCAGAGTTAAAAAAATAAAAAGATAATTTCAAGCATGTTTTCTGAGGGCAAGAAGCTAAACTGGGAAAATACTTCACTCCACTGAACAAGTTTGATATTAATTTTCACAGGAGATGGCCCCAAGGTAGCCTGCAGTTAGCAGCCAGCAACCAAGAGGATGAACTGCAATTGCAGTTAATCTGAGAGATTATCTGAATCTGTTGCCTGGATCCCATGGTTATAATTTTGGTCTTGTTGGAGGGGGAAACTCTAGGAGCTGTACTGAGATCACAGAAGGCCGGCCTGAAATTACCAGATTCTGAAAGATAGCTGAAGATCAAGATGCAGCCACATCTGGCCGATCCCATAACTTCAGACTAGTCTGCCCACAAGAGCAGTGTCTGAACCACCATTTCAACAAAGATTGCTGCTGAAACCAGAACACCTTTTCCAGCAGAATGGTTTTCCAAAACTTACATTTTAGGATCTGATAGAAAGAAGCAGCTATTACAGTGAGTGTGGAGCACACACAGATCTGTGTATACAGCATACAGTCAGTGCTGCACACAGGTACCCATTGGCTGCAGCACAGGCAGAGACTTGACAACCAATGCTTTCTTTTTCTTATTGGTCATAGACCACGTTAAATTCAAACCTGAGCCAGCTGATGAATTTGAATTCTTCTGTTCTTGACTTAATCACTACTAAACTCTGCTTCACCCAGCAAGAGCTGGTATCTGGTAAGGCAGTACCCATTACAGAAACTGAACCTATGTTTGGCAAGGTGCATCAGCTGCCAAGTGAATCAAAGGAATCCATAGCTGCAGTGGTAATGCAGTTGGTTTTGGTCCTGGCTCCTCCGTGTTGCTCTGCCTGACAGCTGAGATGAACCATCAGAGCACTGTGTTGCAGGCACTCAGCTATGGACACACACATACCTGTTGGATACACTGTTTATCCCTGTGGCTGAATCTGTAGATGGCATGTAAGTAAAGATATAGTTCAGTTATCTTGATTGTAAGTTGCTTGTGTAGTAGATACCCAGCACAGATCTGAGAAATGACTGTTGTTAGTTTACCTTGTGTTGCACTACATGCCACTAAAATCCGTGCTAGGAATTGCATAAGAGTAAGCTGCTGGCTGGACCACTACCATTGTTACTTTCTTCTATTGTAAATCCTATGGGGCATTTCTCCATGGCTTGTCTGGGCTGCACTGTAGAAGCTGAACAGATTGCAAGTGGAGCTGAGCTGGAAGTGCCACCTTCTCCATTTTTGTGAACACTGACCATAACCGCAGAAAGCCGTGCAGAAAGCCGTGCACTTCTGCAGCTCCCCTGCTATCTTATGCCTCAGGATGCCCTTACAGAGCCACAGGGAATGTTCACCAGAGATCTGTCAACCACCTCTCTTACCCTCAGGCCCAAGGTAAGTAGATGCTTTGTCAGCACCACAGAAACAATCCTTGAGGTATCACTAACCCGAGAAGTATGAGGCAAACAAAGTCGACCAGCACAGGCATACTGGAAAACACAGTAATTTAAGCGGACTGAATTGCTTGGGGCTGGGGTTGCCAAGAAGAATTTTTGGGCCATGAGAACATTTATACACGCTGGGCCTGGGCTGCCTTCTCCATCCCATCATGACTTCCAGCCCTAATTGATTGGAACTGCCAAGCCTGGCTGCCAAGCAGAATATTTTTACAATCCTGGTTCTATTTATGCACTGACAAATAAAAAAACTTGGTGTCAGAAAAGAAACTGTGAAGCAGAGCTGCAGAAAAAGAGCGGAGTTAGCAGAGAGGACTATGAAATGATGAACAGGGCACTGAGGGGTAGTGCTCATGTTAGTACTGTGCCTGGTGCGAGCGAGTGCTGAGAGCACTTCAAGAAACATGCCTGTACAGGTCTCTGAAACACACTTTGGCAAGATGCTTTATTTTGAAATGTGCACTGGCCTCTGCTGGAGATGAACTTGCTTTTCTGCTTTCAATCTGGTTCAGAGGCAAGTGACACCCGAATTTATCACCTTTATCAGAGCATTTTAAAGGATGGAATCGAACCTATTACAAAATGAAAACCACAAAGGATCTCAGTAGAAGCAGAATATTTTTATTGTCTATGACTGAAAAGGAAACCTGTTTTGGAAAAAAATCCTCCTCTTTCTCAGGCAGGAAAACAGCCTTAGCCATGGAGGAAAAGGCAGTGTTCTGGTTTGATTTCTTCTCCTAGCCAGAAGAATTGGTGCATGTCCACTAGTTATAGGGGAATCAGTTTGGAGGACTGCAATTTTCCTAAGGCTGTTTTTTTGCACCCGTAGCTGACAACCCTTGTATTTATTACAGCTGACCCAATCTAAAACATCTTTTCTCTTTCATTGCTACCTAAAAAAGACACAAGAATAGTAACAACTTCTCTCACAGTGTATTCTCAGCTCTGTTTCTGCTTAGGCAATGACCACAAGACTTCACAGGCTTGTTTATCATACTTTTAGTCATATGGGGCTGTCTCTCCAGTTATGCTTGCTGCACTTTTATGAATGCATCAGGCTTAAGTAGCACACTTGGTAAAACCCTGAGAATATCTGAAGCGGCCTCTAGGAGATAGAGAGGTGAGGTTATTCTGTAATGTGATGGTTTTTCTTTACCTGAGTTCAGATCCTTTCTGCTTTTGTTCATTTGCTGTGTGCTATGATGAACTTTTAATTTCTGTCAGTCTCTGAGATTCCTACAGCAATGACTGTCTGCAGCAGCCAATCAATGAGTAAAAGTGAGAGGTGGGTGCATTTCCATATATATTTGGTAAGACCTTATCTGAACCCTTTCTGTGGGTTTCCTAACTGCAGTCATGAGCAATGAGATGCCCACGCAGAGACTGAAAGCAGATAAACTTATCAAAAGGACAGTAACAAAGCAAGGAGGTTCAATAAGAAGCTGTGTGACTCCTTGAGTAAACAAAGCTGCCATCAGAACACTGAAGGTAGACTGGCCCAGAACTGGTTTAGTATGGTAAGATCAGTGCCCCTTCTCATGCATTAAGTAGGTGACTTGATCTTTTATGTGATCCACCAGGAGTGTTTTATGAGCAGAACTGCCACATAGTCACTCGTCACTTCAGCGCTGGGAAGATGACTGCTGAGTCCTGCCCTTCTGTCTGCCTCCAGTTATGAAAATTGATTATGTATTGATTGTATGGTGTATTGACTTACTGCTAACACCATAAATAAGGACTGCAAAACTGCCTGCTTTTTCATAGCTGAGAAAAGGGATTGCCTACACATGAAGAGTGCCGTATGTGTTTTCACATTCAGGCTTTTGCAGCAGCAGCTACGAAACGGGAGAAAAAAATGCCCAGCCACCTCATATGACAGAGCATCAGACTGAGGCACGGCCAGCTGCGGGGACAGGAGGTGAAAATATCCTGCGAGGTGACCTAATCACCTCTTTATTCCCACTCAGCCCGCGGGAAAGCAGAGACGCCAAACCTTCCTTCGGGCATCCCCCAGCAGGCGAGAGAGGCGAGTCTCCGGCCGCCGTCCTGAGGCAGCGCCGCCGGCCGTGTGCGGGAGCGCTCCTTTCCCTGGAATCTCGCTGTTTCCTGCAGGAAGGCAGCAGAGGGGGCCCTCGGCCCGCGGAGAGGCGATGCGGGCGGCCCGGGGCTGTCCCGACCCTCGGGAGCCGCGGGACCCCCTCGCCCGCCGCCCTCCTCGGGGACCGGGCACAGCGCGGGATGCAAACAGGATTTCCAAGCGCTGTCCTTGAGTTAAAGGCTGCGCTGGAACGTTTCTGCCGTCCGAGGTGGCGTGCTTGTCCTCTGCAAAAATAAAATTAGGCTGAGCAACCCAGGGGACGCGTTACTGGGAGCAGCTGAGTTTTTCTGGGTCTCCCCTCCATCCTCTCTCCCTGCAGCAGGCAAGCTGAGAAAAGCCTTTCCCCATCACTCCCAGTCACTTGCAAGAACATCTGGTGGTTCCACCACGTTTGGTAAGGCATAGTTGGGTCGTGCATATTGTTGGAATTGGCAGGCCTCAAAGAGAAAGTAAGAGAAATGCAGTGAGATTTAATTGCTTCCAGTTTATCTAGGAAAACCACCCTCAAAAGGTGTGATTTTTAAAGTTTTAGTATGATTTTCCAGGAAAATAATTTGTTTGCAACATCAGAAATTGAGAGTTTGAAATGAGGACTCTCCTGAATTTTGTCCTTTGCAATCAAGTGTATTGTATGAAAATGATTAAAAGGATACAGAAAGAGCTTTCTCTAAAAAGACAACATTTTTTAATCATACATAGAATCAAAGGAAAGGCAGTAAGGAATTGATTTATCACTCATCACTAGAATTCATTTTATCTCCGATTCCACAGCACAGCATTAATGCCGACAGGATGGTGCACAGAAGCATTCTAGAGGAAGCCACTGTAATACCTCCACAGTACCTACAAAGTATGATTGTGATTACAGCCACCACTGCAGAACAGTTTGTTTCAGTAATTATAATTTCCTGAGATTTCATGTTCTCTACAGGAATAAAAGAGTGAAGAGTTGTTATGTATAGTTCAAACTTGTTCCATTTGTATCTAATAAGCAAGTACTATATACATGATCATAAAATAAAACCAATTCCTGATGAAATAGCCCCACTACTCAGAGACAAGACAGATACAGAAATGGAAGGAAGAATAAATAGCACCCCCCCCCCCATTTTTATTTATTTGTGATGTTTAACATTTCTCTGGATTTCTACCTTGTGCAAGGATCTCATTTTGGGGGGCTCTCTTCAGGTGCAATATATTATATTTGATTCCTCAAATGAGCTGAAAGTTTCATGATGATCTGGAAAAAAATTTTTGGGGAAACTGTAAACTGCTTCCTTTTTACCTTTTTTAAAGCCATCAGGGTAATAAATAGACCTCAAGAAAAAAAGAGATAGAAGAACCAGGACGTACATAATCCTATTCCAATAATATTTTTTATGCATAAAGGAGCTAATATTGGTTTTGAGAGTTTTGAAGTAGTCACTGGGTTATTTAAAATCTATGTAGAGTGTGCATTTCTTGAGAATTTTTCTCCATAGGAAAATGTATAAGAAATGCCAACATCAGTGTACAGCTGATCTTTATCAAGTATGTATTTTTAAGTATAAGGGAAATATCTGTATATTTAAAAAATTTTTGTGTGTGAATAATGTTAACATCTTTCTATTTTGGGGATTAGAAAGGTTTGGTTTCTTTGCCAAATACAGGAAGGACAGAGAGAATGATGCTGACTTTATGCTAATGATTTAAATGAAGTCCTCAAACTGTCAGAATTGTTGTTTTGTCAGCACAACCTGCTTTGGATAAACAGGGAGAATCCAGCCAGAAGATGACTGCTAGGGACGTAAAAATGAGGAAAAATACAACTCAAGAATTTGAGATAAAAGTTATCTATCTTCTCCAGGGCTGGGCAGCAAATCCATCTCTGGGAAAGCACAGGAAGATATCACCAAGTTGAACTTGCTTATGACTAGCTGGGCCACCAGTCTGCTGCATGCCACAGCACAGCATGGATATAGCAATGTGCCTCTAGAACATAAACTCCACAGGGATTAGGATCTAAAACTGGGTTTGTGGCTCCTCACAGCTCAGGAACCCTTGCAGACCCCTTGTTTTTTGGCATGGTCTGCCACTTACTGTCAGCTCCTTCTCTAAGCACGTTTGTCCACCTTCCTCTCCTTAGGCACAGGGTGTCCCAGCAGTCACGGCAGAAGTGGAGTCAGGAGGAGACAGAGCAGCCAGGGAGGAGGGAATGAACTACTTTTGGAAGAGCCATGCAAGCAGACTGTGAACATGGAGAGTGAAAGGTTCTCTCTCTGGCTGGAAAGACATCAGGTGAAAGTGAGGAAAAGCCAGAAACTTAGACAATTTACCTGTACCCACATGTCTCTCCGATCTTCGGGTGACATCCTATCACCCATCTGTCAGCCTGGAGCCATGAAACCATTGGATAGCCAAAAAGCACAAGGAGGCTGGGACTAGGCTGGCAATTATCACCTAGTGATGCTGAACACTGAAAGATTTTCTAAAGGCCTTCATGCTCAAACTTACACTCTAACCAGTCAACATTTCTAATGCTTGTCTAAACTGGGTAAAGAAGTAAAGCACTGCTGCTTTGAGTTTTCTGATTAAAGTACAGTGGCAGAGAAGGTATTTGAATCTGACAGCCCTGAAACATCACATCAGCAATGCTCCTCCTCCCATCTTTGTGCTCAGTGCTGTACCAGGGTGTCACTTCCGTCACTTTCCCATGGGCTGAACACTAGAGATGCTACGGCTCTCTAACAGTGCACATCTACCTGGAAAGAGCTAAACCTTCTTTGATATTTTATGTGTCATTCCCATAATCATGCTTTAGGGTTTTTACTTTTCAATGGGTCCTGATTTTACAATAAGCCCTGTATGGGAGGAAAAGGGTTGGAATAATAAATAAGCATGAATAGAATGCTTGAATAATGATCTGAGATCTGGTCTTTCACAGCATTCAAGGAAGCCATCCTTTTCTGCCTTGCATTATGCTGCTGAGATGCTGCTGCTAACCTGATACTATTTCTTGTCCATCTTGACTAAAAAGGTAGCATTTGATTTGGAAATAGTACATTTTTTATTTTAAATGGAATAGGAAAAAATTGATTTTAAGCCCTAATTGCATACATGTCAAATAACATGTCACATTTAAAAGCTGTTGTGGGACCCAACTGGTGTAATTGTATATGGACAGTGTTATCTAATTTACCCTGCTTTGTATGATTTACTGGTGTGTTTTGCTGTGGGTTGCATTATTTAGTTGTTTGATAATCTCTTTTCTTTCTGTTGTGATTTATGACATGGCATTTCTGCTTGTTTTATATCAGTGTGTTATTTTGTCAATCAAATTCTCTTTGTGCAGTGGCAATATACAAAAAAGATAGTGGGGAACAGCCCATATAGTGTATCTAATGTATACTTTAAACAGATTATTTATGGCAAAATATATCAGAGGAACCAATTTGCAAAGCAATGGTTAGTTATATGTAAAGAACAAATGCTGCAATCAGCACTCTATGGGTTTGCTTATGTATGTGTTGTGGACCTGTACAGTTGTCTAAATGATTAATGGGCACAAAATGAAAACTCTTTTTTTTCCCTTTTGAGCCTTTGTACTTTTCCCTTCTTTTTCCTGATGGTGGAGTCATATCCTCTGTCTTTGCTGCATCATGTCTCATCTTTCCAGCCTTCTCTGGGACAGGAGTACATCCAGGGCCTGGCTGCTGCCTTTCCCTACTGGGGGCTGGGGAGGCTCAGAGGGTTTTGCCTGGTTTGGTGGCTGTGTGCCCCTGAGGCACAGATGATGAGCAAAAAGAGGATGGAATGCATCCCAAAGGCTTGAGGCTGTGTGCTCAAGAGGCCACGTAAGGAGGCCAAAGGCAAGATGTAGAATATGTTAACTGTAGTCCTCAGCATCTCCTAGTGATATAAGAATGCTAGTTCTCCATTTGATTGATTTCTACACAATTATCAAACTTTGCAGTTCATAATATTTTAGATTTTACAAGCTCTTTAGCAATCTCTAACTAAGTTCTTTATTTATGAGAAGGAAATGCAAGAATTTACTGAAGTGAAATGCACTTTAGACTTGTGAAACACCTGATTTTCTAAGAATTCTCCACCAAATATGGCAGTGGAATGACAGTGTATGATACTAGCATAAAAAATTGAAAGAGCAATCTGTAAGTTAAGGCTTAAAAGAAATTTTCAATTATAGTGTTTTCAATTTTATTAGAACCATTTCTACTAAGACAGGCACTCATTCAGAAAACCAGCTTGAGTACTAAGCAGTTGAATGATGATGCACAGTACATGCAAGCAGCCTTCTTAGATAGCTGCAGAAGGCATAAAGTGTTAAATTAGTGCTGTTCACGTTTGTACCAATATGAATTCATGACACTGTTTCCAGCAAAAGCAAAAATCAAATTGGCTTCTGAAGACTCATATTCACCCATTATATTAATTTACCAATTTTTAAGCATTCAATTTTTGACAGTGACCTCAGTTACTTATATATGATTTAGAAATCAGCATGGTATAATAAGGACTTTAGATGGTTACAAAGAAAACAAAAATAAATTGTATTTGGTGAGAGGGAGCAAACATACCTGAAGTAGTTTAGGAAGGTGGAGCCTTTTTGTTGATTTCAAAGAGAATATAAAAGAGTGCAAGGCTGAATGAAATGTACTTGTATCTTTAATACCTCTCACATATTCGTCATGGGGAAAAAGTGAATCTGTTTTTAGAAAGAAACCTTGCCTAAAAAAAAAAAGGGATCATGAGAAAGTGCAGTCCCCAGCTCAGCTGTGAATTGGTATTTCCGGGTTAAGTGACCAGAAGGCTTTATGGCCCTTCTTAGAATTACAGATCTACATGCCTTCTTTCTCTGTCTTTATCTCTGCATTCACAGGCTCAGTGGATGCTAGGTATTTAACAAAAAGATGACAATTTATTCACTTGAAACAAGAAAACTTGACAGGTCCAGATGACTTTAAAATTTACAACATAAACAAAAACAAGACAGAAAACAAATAAATACTTCACATCAAAGCTGCTGCTGAGAGTATCCTTATTTTAATAAAGTATCTAGAAAGGGCATTTTTTAGGGAAATGTGAAGATAAGAGGAGTGCTGGTTTAGATGGAGGAAATAAAGAGGTACTGTCTTTGGTTATCTTTCCAACAAAATGCGAAAATTCAAAAAATTAACTGTGGAGGCAGTGTTCAGACTGTGTATAAATCAAAGGCTTTCCTTTAATCTTTTACTAATCCATTACTTATCTTGCCTACTGTACATGCAGTGTTAAAAAAGATACAAGCAGAGCAAAGACACACAGATATGCTAACGGAGTTAAATTACAGTATTTCAAAAACAAAATGCATAATCCCCACCACTGAAAAAGTCTTTGATTTGACCCAGGCATATTTAGTTTTCAAGATTAATAAAAAATTCTCACAATCGTTAGCAGCTCATGTATTTTGGAATTATTGAATCACTTCTTCTTTTTTAAATTATGATAAATACAAAAGATTTGTAAAGATAAGGTATTGATCACCTTTGGGTTATACCAATGCACTATATTCTCATTATAATTTAGGAATAAGTAACAGTAATATAATGCAAATTTATTTTTATATGCATTTTAGGAGGGAAATTTGGCTAATATATTTGTCTTTTGCTACAAAAATACTTCTAATATAAGAACAGAAGTTGGTCCCTATTCCAGTCCTTTTTTGAAACTTAGTTCAAGATGAAGGTTGTTGAAAATAATATAAATTACTAGCAGTGATACTGCTTATATCTGAAGAACAGAACTCTTCTACTCTTGGTGATAATGAATTTGACATTTGAGTGCTTCAGAAACCTGCAGTATTTTCTTAAAGCATACAATGCAACTGGAATTTGCAATCTGCTGTGTTTCAGACAGTTCAAAAGAGATATGACTACAGAACTGAAGCACAATTTTACTTAGCTTAACCTTGTGTTATGTTTAATTTTATGAATTACCCCAATCATCTTGATTTTAAAATTGGAGAGGAAAACCTTTCCAGATATGAATTTTATAATCAAGTGT
The DNA here is from genome assembly GCA_024362935.1 of Setophaga petechia. Taxonomy (NCBI): domain Eukaryota; kingdom Metazoa; phylum Chordata; class Aves; order Passeriformes; family Parulidae; genus Setophaga; species Setophaga petechia. The sequence goes on along the minus strand of JANCRA010000004.1, from coordinate 34,666,237 downwards.
TGTTGATTCCACATCCTTTAGTGCATATTTTAATGGCTAAATGTGAAGGATTATCAAGTCATCAAGTACAGAGCACACAGTATCTGCGACTGTATTATTTCATCCTAGATATTTTTCTGAAAACTCTACACCACTGCTCATTGTGTGTGTGATGGTGCTGCTGGAGGAGGTATGAAGCAAAGTTATGAAATAAACTAAAAAAACAAAAACAAAACCAAAAACCAAACAACCAAAAACCCCAACCAAATGAACCACAACTCTTTAGAGACTGGATAAATAGTAAGAAGCATGTATAATACAACTAATTTATAGATGAATGTGGTGCCAAGCTAGAATACATTAACAAGGTAAGGCTGCAGGGCCTCTAGGTAAGATAATATATTGCTTTCATTAAAAAGCAATCTGCATGGACCATATCCACTAACACTGGAAACTCTGCAGCTGTCACCTTTATCAGGGGAACAAGAGCAAGCCACTACATTTTAATCACTGGAGTTTGTCAGGAACGAAAAACAGCCAGCTTCCCACAAATCAACAGACATGTATCCTGATAAGGAGAGTGAATTGGAAAAGGACAGCTACACCCCACACTACACCACCTATTCTGGAGTGATCAAAGCACTGTAATTGTAGCAGATAAATCTACTGAATTAGGCTCTGGGATGAAACGCTCGTCTTTTCACAAAACAAATGCAGGTTTACTTGTCTCATCTGAGACGTATTTCATTATTTAGTTTGAATATTCCCAGTACTTGCCACAAAGGCAACAAGAAAGAAAAATGAGTATCTGTATCCAAAATCTAGTGGCATTTTTTCCAGAATCTCCTTTCTGGTCATTAAACAGTAATTAATATCAGAAGTGCTATTCCTGGGGTATTCTTTTGTGTAACTCTGACAATAAAATTAAACATGGTTATTTATTAATACTTGTAGGCTTCGAATTTTTTGTATCTGATATGCATGAGAGCAGATACTGTTTTTCTATGGTAGATAATTATTCTTCAAAGAGAAAGCACTAAGGAATTGAAAGAGACAGTGCTTGGGACAAGAAGAACTTGAAAATTCTTGTGGAAGACATACTATGAGTCAAATTTTAACTTCAAATGCAATCATAGTTATATGACAGTTTTATTTTAGGCATTGATAGCAGATGTGACCCCTGTCGTGGACAATACAACAAAGATTTCCTGTAATGAAAGAAGAATTAAATAAAGACTTTAATGGAAAATGTTTTTGTCCAAAGGAAATGAAAAAATCTGCTTGTTTGGGGAGGAAAGACTGTAATTTTTTAAGGCAAGGAGGGACTGATAGACAAGATTTTTTTTTTTTTTTTTTTTAATATGAACAAACACTGTAAAAGGAAATTACTTTTTTAGGGAGAGTTGTTTTGATTTCCAAGAGCTTGGGAATACTGATTAAAATCAGTTTAATGTGACAGAGGGGTCTTTTAAAAAGGAGTTATTCTACTACTGTGCAAGCAAGGCTTGGAGTGAAGGAGATACATTCACTTCATAGGATTTGCAGTTCTGAACTCCCCACCATGTACTAAATTTGGTAGAATTGCCGTTTTCTTACCATTTGTACCTGAAGTTTGAGATCTTAATTAGCAGTGAGATGGAAATGAAATAAATACTGTCTCAGTAGTAAAGTACCAGTATCTGTACTAATCTTGAAAGTACAATGCACCAAAAATCATTACTGCAAACTGCTATTTGCTTCTCATGTTACATGTCTTCTTATTTATAGTACTTCAAAACTTTCCAGCACTCAGAAAATATGCCAAATAAATAATTAAATTGGTGTTATTGGAGCCCTCTGAGGCAGTTTCATGAACGAGATCCATGCTGTTGTTGCGTATTTACCTGCAGTTAACAATCACAAAATGTCAAAGACACAGGTCTCAGAAATGAAACTGAGTTCATAACTGGAAAAGTTACTGCGAGGTTGTCCTAAGAGCTAAGTTTCAGAGGGGTCATCCTGTGGTGTATTCTCCAGAGAATGTGAGGACACACATCCCATCTGCGGGAATTTAGGAGGCATCTGATGTGGAGGCAGGCACCAGCAGACAGGTCACCACGGAGACTGCGGGAAGCGCCTGAGGGACGTGTATCCAAGATGAGGGACATGCATCCAAGCCTCCATCAGAAGCCTTGGGCGTGGGCAGTCTGCCTTCCCCAGGCTCTGAGACAAGGCAGGAGGTCTGTGCCTGTGGGTTTGCTGCTCCCCGTGCCCCAGCAGGACGTGGCCACGCCGGTGCAATAAACCAGATTTCACAGGCCTGTCGGCCGTATCTCAGCACTGCTTGTAGGCCTGGCTGGCTATCCATGAGAACAGCAAGGGCTGATTACAGCACTCACTGCTCAGCAGGTAGCTAAGAAAACCAGCCCCTGCCACTTTCTCTCTGTTTTTGTTCACGTTGAAAGCTGTGGTATCCAGGCATTGCCCCCAGCGCTCACACATGCAGAGAGAGCTACATGCACAAAAACTGCGCCCGTGCACTCAGTTGCTCTGTGGAATCCATTCACAAACACGTGGGTTTCACCAAGATATTTAAATTATTAAGTAATTTCAATATCACAGTGGTTATATACGTCTTACTGTGACAGAGATGGGGATATTAGAATCTGTTGCAACAGGAGACTGAAGTAGACAGCAAAGGCACACCTACCTCTGTTTTCAGGGAGTTTAATTCTATAACTGATCTCAAAGTATGAGAATGGTGTTGATGAACACTTCTGAAAAATAATAGGGAATTGTGCTCACATTTTCTAAATTCTGCACATGTTTATGTATAAGAGAGAAATAAAAATATCCAAGCTGGATTGTTTTATATGCTTGAAATCTGTTGGTTAGCTGAAAACCAGAAAACCAAACATTAAATCAGTTTATTCTGATGTTTCACCCCTCAAAATCAATTATTTTTATCTTCTCTGCATTTCAACAGCCCTTCTAGATGTAAAATAATATCCAGAATGGCAAGAGAATCAAGGGTTTCTTTTTTGCTATCATTTGCTTCTGGAATAAAAATTTGGGTCATCCATCATCTGGAGAGCTACTAAAATAAAATCACCAATATTCTGTCAACTTTATGAAGGAAGTCCCATTGTCTTTCTGTTTTCTTGTACTTTACAAGAGAAGATCTGAGTATTTCATGTTGATTGCTTGATTGGCTGCACTGGGACTCTTTAAAAATACTAAAAAATCAACAGTCTGGTACAAATCAAACACAGGCTTCTATCAATCATGAGCCTGGGGTATTATCTGAGGTTTTTACCCAGAAACATGTCATTAAAAGTTGCAGAAATTAATTGGTGCCATTGGCTGTAATGGCTTTCCTGACACAGTTTCTCAAATGTAAAGAAAAATTATGGATAAGGCAAATTCCTCATGGGATTTTTATAGATGTCTGCTTTGTTCTGTTATTGTTTATTGCAAATGTTATTACTGTGATCTATTGCCCCATCATGCTTTGTCTATACTGCTTATACCATTTTGCAGCCCGCAACACAACTGAGGGCTTCTGTCACTGACCAAGATAGCACTTATTTTTAAATTCCATGTTTTATATATTCCTGTAGTGATCTCAAGGCGTTAATTTTGTGTGTTTAAAATTTCATACTTACTCAGATCTTGTTCTGATTGAATAAATGTTGCCAATGATCTGCCTAGAAGAATTGTGAATCTTGTCTCAGTGTGAACTTCTGCTGCTCTTAGTTGGTAGCTGTACAAAGCTGCAGGAGTTACCCACTAATTTCAATTGTTCTGATTTGCATATCTGCAAAGCAGGTCTGTTAGATGACAGCTTTCACTCCTTCTTTTATTTAAATTTATTATTTATTTATTACTTCTTACCATCTTCTCAATTACAAGTTATTTTACCCTGCAAGCTAACCTTGCAGAAAGGTAAATATTTTAGGAGCAGAAAACTAAGAAATTGCCTGTGCTTACAGCAGTGCAAAAATAGTAGTAAATGAATTCCCCCAAATTAGATTTGAGATTCAAGAAAGATTTCGTACTTAATACCAACAGGTCATCTTACCATCATCTCTGAAGCAAGATTATACAATTACATGCATTTCCAATTGTGCAATTATATTGTGTTTTCCGTTCTGGGACTTGAATGATCTGTTTATAGGCTTTTGGGACCATAAGTCTCTCTTTAAACAAGGAAAACAAACAAACAAATGAACAAACTGCTGTGAATTAAACTTCAAAGTACATTTTTCTTCATTAAACCCTCTCAGAATAATCTGTGTAAAACTTAGTGGACCTTTAGGTTAACATGTACAGTGCTTTCTGTAAAATGCTAATAGGTTGTACATGGTACACTCTGGCAACACAACCAAAACCCAACATACATGGGCAAAAGGAAAACTCACTGCTATATTACCATCTCAGCAATGTCGGGCTGTTTCTTTTTTTCCCCAAGGCTTCAGGCGTGTGGGAAGTGGTGTAAAAGGATCAGTGTCATTAGCCATCTGCACAGCCTCCAGTCTGTGAAACAGTGATGTTTAGCCTGTCATCTTGCAGTTTTAATCTTTTTCTGCTGTGCACATTAGTAGGCTGTCTCCTGCCCATATGTTTTGGTTCTACCTGGTGCCCCAGTGCCACTCCACTCACTGGTTCAGGTAATGTCAGTGTGCAGCTCCCAAGCACACGCTTCATCTCTTTGTCACTGTCAGCTTGGTTTTGATTGGATAGTTTCAGAGCTGTGCTTTCAGAGTATTTGAATTGATTATCCTCTGCTAAAGTTGTAAATCCTTGCAGGGCCCCAGCAAGAGTTCAGTGGAAACAGAAACAATGGGCTCTGTGGTCTCATGGGATCAGTAACAGAAACACAGATTTTCTTTCATAAGGGTTTTTTGCTCTGTGCCTTCTCTTGCCAGTGATAGCCTTATTCTACAAGATCAAGGTTTATGCAGTGATATGTACCAAAGAGTAGGTTTTGGGTGACCTATTTTACGTGTCATTATAATAGCATTGTCATAGTCAATCATGCCCTGTAGCAAAAACATGACCATTTTTATTTGGACTTTTGCCATAATTTTCAGGAAAATAAGGTCTCAATTTTTATAGCTCTACAGATTATGGCTTTTCTTACAAAGGTTGTTTCTGCAGGGCAGTATTGTTAGGTTGGAGACATTGAAAAGTATCATTCTATGATTCTTGGATCAAGGGGAAAGTCTTTCTCTACCCTTCTTCCAAGACTACTACTCCACCTTCTTTTTTCCTTCATATTTACTGTTCCATCCTCATCTCTCCCCTATGGGTCATACATCCCATATCATTTAATGACACTCACTGGGGGACTGCTAAGAACAGTGTGTATTGTGCTTGGTGTCACACCACATCTTCTGAAGATCACATCAAAGGGGTCTAAGCTGGAGCTTCCAGTGACACTGTTTCCACCTGAAATTATTCCTTTTAGGACCACAAACACCACCATCTGCTTAGCTAGGTACTTGTGGCACAGCATCTTTAAAGATTAACGCAGCCAGGGCAAATTTTTGCAGTGCCTGGAAGTTATAGCAGTGCTTAAGTCAAGAGGTCTCACTCTTGTCTGATCACCTCCCAGCTCCTTGTGATGTTTTAGGTGCTCATGATGAGTATGATGCTGAAGCCATTCAGTGAAGGTGTCACACAGCACGACAAGAGGTACAACGTTTACAGCAAAACCCGTATGCAGGCAACATGTACCCTCATTTGAAATCAACTAAATCAACTATTCACCACCAAATTTAGACTACTCATTATTTTGCAAAACTGTAATAGATCCTTAAAAATCTCACATAAAGCCTACATTTGTTAGTTTGTTTTCAACAGTCAGTTAAATTCTCTGTAATTCACACCTAGAAATCTAAACTTTTGTCGGAGGTCTCATAATCACGGTGTGTCTTTGTACCAAAACTAGAAATGAGCTGCGTGTGAGATGCCTTATTCATACTTGTCTAATTTCATTGTAAGAAGAATGCTTGGGCAGTCTTCTGTTTCTTCTTTCTCTCTTGTTCAGATAAACTTGTAGAAAGTTGCTCAGTAGCGATGATTTAGGAGGTTTCTGCGTGTCTGTAAGAACTGCCTGTGCCTGGCACATTCCCCTGGCTGCCAGCTCGCAATGTGAGTCCCTGAAGAGATGTGAGGAGCAACCCAGAGAGAGTGGGCAGCTTCAGTGATTTCCACCATTCCACATTACCTTGCTTGTGCCTTGCAGCTTAAGGAGGCAGGATGCCCTTAGTCAGCTGTCACTTCCCCCAGCAGCTGATCAAGGGATATATAACATGGATACAAGGACACCAGCTTGCTGAAGCTCAGTTATTTCCTCTGCTTCCCACCAGCTTCCAGTCGTAGTAACTACCAGGTCTCAGACCAGTCTTTCCTAATTATACCCCATGCACTGCTCTTCTGACAGTCATCCTTACAAAGAACAGCTATAAAAATCAGCTTGTCAATGTGCTCCGGGAGCGGAGTTAGGTTTTCTTAGAGAATATGGTTCTGATTTATTGAATCTGCTTATCACTTGACAAAACCAACAGAGAGAAACCTTTATTTTCATCTGGTCACTCATGTAGCCAGGCCCTGCAGCACACAGAAATGGCCTGTGCTAGTTCCATACACAGTGGCATTGAGGGCATTGGAGAGGACCTGCTCCTACTTTCTCACCAGGTAGTTGTGCTGCAGATTCAATAAATCAGAACCATATTCTCTAAGAAAACCTAACCTCAGAGTGTAGTCAGGTTCTCTTAAAGCTGTAGAAAAACAGGATGCAGACCTGACCCTTTTTCAGAAATGAGCATGGGTTTGATCCTTAGTTTGTGTAAGCTGGCACAACTGTGACTTGATTTTGTATGGAATGTAGTGGCAATTTAAAACACTTGAGAGGTTGGCTTACCAAGGAAAGCAAAGAAAAAAGAGACATTGAACATTAAAAATATGTTGATAGTAGATTTTGTATGTATATTCTGCAGCCCTGTCTTTAATCATTGAAATTTACATAATTTTCCATCTCTGAGACAGAACATTAAGTGTTTTTGATATATTTTCAAAGGTCAGGCACAAAGTCATGCTCCTTTAGAGGCCTTATGTCTGTTTGTGCTTTTTTGATGTTTGTACCATCGTGCAGACCTGATAAGTAGATGAATGACCATGATAAATGTGCATAATGAGAAAGTGATAAGAATTGCTGCATCTGACATGAGTTATGTCTCTGCTGTCCAGAAATGGAGATGCTCTACTTTTATCTTTGCTCTCCTAATTTCTTAATTAGGAAGAAAACATATTTTCCACCCATTGCATTTATATTTGGCAAGGATGTTGTGTAACAACAAGATATGTCAGCCAATGAACTTATTATAGATATTGCTGTACTCTTTTTGCTTAAAAATGTCTCTCCTTCTTGTAGACCAGGAGACACAGGATCAAGGTTTGTGCATATATATCAACAAAAAATTCTAGACATTAAAAAAAGAAAAAAAAAAGGTTAGGGCCCAATCCAGCAAGTACTTGAAAATACGTGCACATTTTTCTCACATATGAGGTCTGATTCAAGTTGCTGAGATTAGTTTTATGAGTAATGACACACAGATGTATTTTGAAAAACCTAGCTATTGAGATCAGATTCTAATCTCAGTTGCCCAGAAAGTCGGGATCCTGGAAGCCTTATAAGGGCAAAATTCCCTTTAATGAGATTTCTCCAAATGATAGGCCTCTTTAGAAAAACAACCAAAATGTAGCCATTGAACTAGACCTCTAAAATTGAGCCACTGCATGTTGTTGGAGAATTAGACCTGTGGATTTTTTAAGAAAGTGCAACCTGCATTCAAGGATGTTAACTTTGCAGAAATTAACAGAGTGGTCTGAATTAATTTATCCTGGGGCGCTTTCAAGCCAGGGATTGTTTGTTGTCTTACATCTCTACTCTGCAGTGATTCACACACTTGCATGTGTTTTCATGCCAAGCACTTCCACATTTGTGGAAGGAGAGTTTAATGGATTGAAGCTACTTCTCTCAAAGTGAGTGGCAAAACTGTTCTCTTGAGTGAGAGGAAGATAAGATTAACAGCAATAAAGCTATACCGAGCTAAAAAATTCTGCATGCTGTGAGCTGCAAAACTGTATTGATTTCAAAACCATAGAAAAGGAAATTAAAATTAATATCTTCTGATTATATACTTCACAGTTGTTGTAGTATAGTATTTCATTCTGCCATTTAATTATTTGCATTACTTTTCTGTGATAACATGAAATTACTTGTGCTTAAAAGCTATCATGAATATTTGAAAGCAACTATCTGACATAACTTCAAAAGCATATGTTTTTGTTTGCTTGCATCAAAAGTCAAAGTTTATAAAATATCAGCAATACTATATGCAACAAAGAGGAGAGAAACATTTTGTGGAGGGTGTTTATTTAGACTTTTTGGTTTCCTTTCAAGCCAAGATTTGTTTACTAGAGGCATTACAATTTAGTGAGACAAATTAGGCTAAACTTTTTATCTCTGGTGGTTTGCACATGCACTGATTAAACTAGTATTTCTTCTAAAGATTGCCTAGGAAGATAAATGAACAAGAGGAGCAATTAGAGTAAGGAAAAACTAAAGATTGGCTGACATGATTTAAGTTTACCTCTAAGGCAGTTTGTCATTTTGTCTCTATAATCTCTATCAGAATTGACTAAAACCGTAAACATAAATCATTATACTAATTTATTTCACCACACTGTGGTCTGGGAGAAGAAGATTTCATTTTTTTCACAGACTTTGGGGGATTCAAACATTTTCAGAACTTTTTAAATATAGTATAAAAACAAGCCAGCCTAAAGCATCATTGATTAGTATTTCAGCTTCTTAAAATCTGATTTTTTTAGTGTTAAGCCAAGAAATGTTCCTGTTACTATTGGTAAAATATCTATTAAGAATTCAGAATACACGGGCATGGATTAGATTTTTTAAGTGACTGGATAAAGCTTAATGCCTGACAAAACGTAGTGCAAGGCCATCAGTTAATACTCCACACTACACGAGTTAATAAGCAGCCTTCTCTCCCGAGATGCATCAGAACTAAGTCTGTAGGACCATGGAATACCTTTGTGGAAGGGAAACCAGCAGATGCCTGAGGACATCCTGCAGTATAAATCTCCATGAGCTGTCACAAGACCTGTTATAGACTCTCCAAAAATAGAGTCCTGTATGTCTTCATTAGGAACTGTGCTAACAACAATGTCTGCCTGCAATTTTATTCAGATGCCACAGTAAAGCAGGGATGATATTATGTTGTTCTTGTCAAGTGAAGTATTCCTTATCAGGAACTTCAGAAACAGATATTCCAACGCTGTTTAAATATCTGTGTCGTGCTGCCTGTTAGTGAATGGTCTCGTTTGGTTCAGTGGAGCTGCTGATGGCAGCAGGGCCACTGCCTAAATTGCTCCTCCAGAGGAAATCTCGTCAGACATTTTGCCTCCCTCATGCCTGCACTCCCACAGACCCTTGATGGCACAGGCTGTGGGTTGCCCAATTTCACCACCTGCCAACCCTACCAAAACCAAAGCAAATGAAAGTTTATTTCTGGCAGAAAACTAGGAGAGGGAAAGTATCTCCAAGTCTGGGAGGGCAGCCTGCAGTATGGTTAAGTATATTCTAAATATTCTGAAAGTGGTTTTAAACCTGAGCTAGGGATGGCACTTTCTTACCAAACCCTAATTTAAAAATAACTAATTTCAGGGTGATCAGAATGTTGGGAGCATGATTTCCTACAGATTTGTGTTTCCTGGTTAATTTATTTAGTAGTCCAAGAAGGAAAGTATCTGGCACAGTTACCATCCCTATCAGATTTATGGTCTCTGTGCCATGTCTTGGCACCTGTTTCCATGAAACCCTAAGGAATTTAACCCAGCTTCATACCAGTCTTGCTGCATCCCCCATAATTCCAAGCAATCAAGGGTTCAAATGCTGTTAAAAGGGAATACACAGATGAACACTAACATACTTACACGATTCCATAAGACACAGAAAAAGCTACGTGAAATGCCATTTTTCCTGGATCTGTATTTCTAGAGCAGAGCTTTAATTAATTAAGTTTTGCAAACAACTCAGAGCACAAACAAAAACTTGTGGCTCTGTGCAGTCAAATTTATGCAGGTTGCAATAGCACATCAAGTTTTTTCTTAAAAAAGGTTTAATTTCGCATATTATTTCTTGAACATGTGCTTTGAAAGGATAGGTTTCTTGTCTTCACACACACACACATGAACCCTGCTGTGATGACTGCAGTTGTCTATTAAGGCTGGAACAGTAATTTCCATAACTAATGTCAGTGTGTGGGTACGAGAAACCACTCATGCCCAAAAATGTCAAAGGCTTTTAAATGTCTTTAAAATAGTTCTGTGACTGAGATAAGCATTAATGATGTAGTGAACAAGGATTAGCTCCACTGCTGGCTTGACCCCAAAGAAAATGATGTAATTCCAAGGAGCAAATATTTCACTGCTGTCTCTGCAGGTAAACCAGGCTCAGCGAAAGCCAGAAAAATTCCTGCTTAGTTGTAAACTTACTCAGCCGAGGGGAATAGTGCAGTCTTCTCTCTGAACAGGAAAGACATGTTGAGAAAACTCTCATCCCGGTTTTGAACTCCAGAGGGCAATAGTCCACAGCACAACGGGTATGTAGGTATGTGTTCACTTAAAAAAAAAAAAAAAAGACAAAACCAAACCAACCCAACCCAACAAACAAAAAACCCTCACAAAGCAAAAAGAAAAAAAATTAGAAATATAATTTCCAATAGTTTCCTTGATACTAGCAGCAGGACAGGAGTCATGTCAATAGACTCACAGCTTTAGTGGGTCCAGAAGGTCATCCAGGGTTGCCAGAAGCACAGCTGGTAACATAGTGTTGGGCTTTTTTCCCTCTGAAAATAGTCAAATGTGAGTTCAGTGACATGCTTGAGGAAAAGTAGGATAGGATCTAAGTGAGTAGAAGATAGGTCATGAAAGCAGGGTTGTGTAATTTAAATAATTGCACAATGGCTGTAATTATCTAAATTACACAATATGATGGGTGTTGACTAACGGCATTGAGTGTGGCAAGTGTATAAAATCTTACAATTATTTATTCTGATTTTACTTTTTAATATCGTACTTTTCACACGTTAAGAGAACAGAAATTCTTTCAACTATCATCCAGGCTGCAAAAGCTCTTGCACAGCTTTGTTAGTGCTACATAATGTTTGACTCTGAACTAAAGTAAAAAATACTTTATTACCATTGAATACTTTAATAATGTCATTATTTTTTTGAAAGGCGCACTAGATGGAGCCTAAGTTTTTTTGTAAATCACTCCAACTCTGGATGTCTCTGGTAATACCAGAAAGCACTCTCAAGCTTCTCTCAGGTCACTCCTATTGTGGCTTTTGCTACTTCCCAGAGCCCGGGAGTCATTTTAATTCCTCACCAAGATGTGCACTGCCCACCCTGTCACTGGAGGCACTGTGCCTCTTCTCCCACTATGCACAGGAGGTTTCCTCATTCTACTCCAGCTCTAGGCAGGAATGAACTCACATGGGCACCATTATCAATTTAATCATACAATCAGCAAAGCAAAGCTTGAAGAGACAGAAGGTAGACAAGGGGAAAAACCAAGAATGAAACTGAAGCTGTCCATTTGTGTGTCATTCTTCTACGCTTCCACAAATTTTATTTTTTTAATAAAGACTATGCAGTGTTCAATGTTACATGCTGACACCACTTCTCTCCCTGACATTGTGGAAGAGCTGTATCTGCCTACCAGGAAAAAATGGATCAGGAAGCAGTAGGAAATTAGTCAGACACATATCTCATATTCAGAGAGGTGAGGGATGAAAAAGAACTTCACCACACACAGATAGTTCTGAATGTGGGGTTTGTTTTTTTTTAGTTATTCCCAAACTGATATTGACCAAATGTTCCTGCTCCTGTCGCTACTTGTTTACATTCTAAAAATAGCTCATTATTTGGCTTTATTATTTTAAGGTTTTCTGTGGTTTGTCTTCCCACACTAGTTTTCAGAGTGGATGCATACGGATGCATTTTTTTGTAGGTAAAAGAGACTAAAAGTCTAAAAAGTTTCCTTGGTGCCATGCTAATATCAATGCTATAATGAACCTCAATGTTAACTTAAGCTTCTTACACTGTATGAAAGGACAGTTTAAGGTTAGGAGTAGGCGTTGTTGCAGATACCTTTGGATCAAAACAGAGGTTAAGAAATCGGGAAAGTTACACAAAAAATTTATTACACCTCATCTGATGGTGTGTCAATGTATTATGTGTCATTTCTAGTTCAGTTTTAGCTCATCAGCAAGATATCTTTTCCAAACGTTTCAAATCCTGGGTTAAGTAGGGTAGGATTGAATAAAGAAGAAAAAGGATTGAAGTAGCAGCTCACATGAGAATGTTTTTGCCTGACTGAACAACTTGGCTTCTATATATTAAAAAACCCTAAAACACATAATAGTATCACTTCAGTTTTACTTAAATATTCAATTAAAGCTGTCCTGTGTTACCAGAATTACCATTACTACTGATGTATATTAATGCTGACACATGTGAAAGCAAAAGTTTTGTTCCTAGCATGAGTTTTGTCTATAGTGAAAGCTTATTTTACTTTTTAGTGCCAGACAGTCACTACTTTTCTGGCATTGAAGTTTTGCTCCCTGTATATTTTATCTCCTAAATTTTTATTCTGCCTTTCTGACCTTTTGAGACACTGCCTAACACCTTTAGAGTGCTGGTTGTAAGCCACCCTGTGCCTCATTCTTTGAAAAGTGTATTCTGTGAAAGAGCCTCTCCTGTGATGGCCACAGAATCCCTGCACCTCAACACAGACTCCATTCCTTCTGCACAGGGTCAGTGAAAAAGCATAGCAGAAAAAGTAACATGGGGCTGTATTTTAAGGTGTGATCAAACCCTCCTATGCCAAAATGAGCAATGAGCTGCATTTAAGTGCTTTTATTCATTTTTCTATGAATTATTTATTTGGATGCCATACTGCACAAGTCCACACCACTCAAGCATATTTTATTCAAATACGTCTTTCAAATTGGGAGAAAAGGCATGACAGACAAAACACGTGACTGCTAACATGAGCTCATCCAACTTTCAAAATGCAACGTGGCAGGCATCCCTTCACACTCTGGGCAAATGGCACATGGTACCAGGAGACATTAGGTTTTTAGAAGTGAAGTTAAACTGATAAATTAGACCTCATTTATTGAACAGCAGTTACAGCCAATTGCCCAGGGAGTAATTTGACACCTTTGAAGACCCTGCTAACTTAATTGGTGATAGTTTGGGGGCTGAAGGAAACATTTAAGCCCGTAGCAGCAGGACACCGTACAGCATGAAAATGGAGAAGACAAGCATTCTCACTGACAAGGGGAGTCATATATAGATTTTTGTGTCCATTGTTTTTGCTTATTTGTGTGTGTGCTTTACTCAGTCAATCAAATATAATTGACACCACTGGGTTCTGCTGTTTTGTGGATGACAGGAGCTAATGCAAGGGAAAAAAAGCTGGGAGTAAACTTCCCCCTGAAAGGCTGTGTAAAGGTTTTTCCACTGGGCTTGTGACATTTTTTGCTCAATTGTATTAATTGATGTAGTGACAAGGCAGTTGGAAAGATGATGGATACTGATCACTACACTTTTCTTTTTTTTTTCTTTTTAAGTATCTGGGCATTAACATAAACTCTCCTTTTGTGCAAGCAGTAGGAATGCAGCCAGTAAGAATGTAAGATGGAGATTTTAGCACCTGCAGACCAAGTTTATAGGACTCAACAGTCACAGCTGAATACCACTACAGAATGAAAAAGGCATGTTTCTTTGGGACAGACTTTTACCCAGGACAACCATGTTCCCACCTTGATTTTTTCCCCTTGTGTTAGAAACTTTGATATTTACTGTATTGTTTCATGAATTCAAGAGGTATATTTAATTAAGACTAATCTGTCTCTTCCCTAGATTTAAAGTATCTCCAAACTCAGCTTGCAAACCCAGCTGGCTGGCTGAAGTGGCTGGGGAGGTCAGGTTTCCACAGACAGTCACCACAGCTGGGTGACCAGCTCCCAGCTCTGCACTGACCAGGGTAGGTGGCCCCTGGATTCAAATCACTACAGTGCAGAAACTATTCTGAGCATTTCTGTGAGAATGATGACATAATCACATATATATGCATTTATTATTCTGCCTCCCAGCTTTCCACAGAAGACACTATAGCTCCAGCACAAAGGAGATGCCCTCATGTGCGTGTGACTGAATGCAGAGTGCAGGAAAAAATGTGGTAGCACAAGCACAGCTTTGCCTTTGGATGCTTGATCTGAGTTAACACAGACATCAATCAGTCAGTTTCCTGAAGGACATCATCTCTGGAATTGTCTCAGTAGGTAAATTACATAATCAAAATATTAGTTTTTCTGAAAAGACTTCTAAGCCAGTTCCTTGCTCCAGGACTACATTCAGAGGAGCTGGATAAAATGGAAGTTTGTAGGAGTCCAGACTTCTAAAGAAGAAAGTCTTGGCACAAAATATGACATAGATGATGCCTATGCACATAGATTATTTCTATGCTCCCCCTAATGTTGATTCACACCTGTGAATGAACATTAGGGGGAGCATAGGTCTTGTCTATGAACACACAGGTTGAATGAATATTGTACCAGTCATACTCTTCCATTTATTCATTGTCTCTGGTTATGGTTAGTAGGCTGGGATGACAAACACATTTTAGGGGTTAATCTCCTAATTAGAAACTTGGTTTTGAATGTCCCACCACATGCTTCTTGTTTAAAACCTGCACGTAAGAGGGATCCCTGCCTAGAATAGCTGTTCTCTAACATCTCATACAGATCCAGAAATTCATGAATAAAGTTCAGGCAAGTTCAGGAAAACCAAAAAACTTTTTTCACAAATTCATTTTCCCATGAGTGTCCCATAAATATTTCCTTTAGCACATTGATATAGAAGACTTGTGCCCAGAGATTAAGTGATCTGAATTCACTTCCTCCTTTATCAGAGACATTGTTTATGAGGGTGTCCATTTAGGGTGAGAGGCACAAAACAAGAAAAAGGAAGTATGTGGAAGAGAGAGGCCCAGCTCTGCTCTGAGGGCCACCTCTTTTAGCCACACCTTTACCCAGATGCAACTTCTTTCCTCTAGATTTCTGAGCTGGTTCTTCTCACACCACGTGTGTCAGGGGACAGTGGATCACAACAAATGGTGTCTGGTTATGGGGTCATGCTTTGCCTGCCCTTCTCTGTCTGATACGGAGCAATATTTGGTATCTGGATTTGGGGAAGCATCACGACACCAGATTTCTGTAGGACACCAGATGAATGTGATTCCATTGACTTGCTGAAGCTGTTTTAGGACAGGTAGATCCAGCCAGCATGGAGCCTGACTTTTCATAGTAATGGCTGTGAGCACCTTTCTGCGAGCACCTATGAACAGTTTGGTGTCAGGGCTTGTCTGGTTGGGCAGCAGCACAACAGCTTTACTGGCAACATGTAAGAATCTGGGCACTGCCTCTTTTTGCATTCAAAAACGACAAAATTTTTTTATCCCTATTTCTAAAAATCCCCAGGAAAAATACAATAAAGAAAATCCGTTGTTTGCCTCTGATTTCAAGCTTCAAAGCTTTCCCCTTTGGGTGGCTTGGTATGCCTGATCATAATGCAGAGTGTGCAACACCTGAAACAGCTGGGTCTCCTGCAAGGCCAGATACCTCCAGAAAAAAAATGTGTAAACATTTGCAATTTAAGTGGTGAATAACCAAACACAGGCACTAAAACAAAGTAAACTATGTCAGTGTAGAATTATCTCCATAGCTCACTCAAAGAGTCATAAATTCTTTCTTATTATTGCTTTGGTACATACTGATAAAGCTTTCTTATTTGGAAAATGGAGATTCATCAACACAAACTTGTGATCATTTCAAAGTATTAGACTGTTATCATTTCTGGCCTCAGTCATAAACCAGTAATAAGCTGCATACAATTAGTCTGTATAGCTGTTTGCATTGTGTGTTATATTGCACAGGCTGACAGGAATGGAAAACCTGGTCAGAGATTAGTTGATTACCTAATAGTTTGAAGAAAGCTAAGTAGCTACAAAGGGAGAGCCATAAGTTTCACTTTATTGAGGAATAGAGTTGTCTACCTACCAGAGTAGATTCCTGATATAAAAATTGATATGTTTATGTACCAGTGGAAGGGAATTATTTATTTTATTAGGAGGGCTAAGGTCAAATAAGATCATTAGAAGGCACTTTCTTGAGGCAAGCTTAGCATAAAGAGATGCATTATTGTTGTTGTAGATTTTTCAGCTTTGTCTATTGTATGTGTAATATTTCTAACTGATTTTGTTTTTATGGACAATTACTAAGCTTAGCCTGCTTTGATTAGTGGGTTAAACGAACTAGAAAACAACATCCTCTTCCAAGGATGTCATAAGGCTATAAAAAAGGCCCAGGGACACCTGAAATATTTCATCTCTTCCACACTTTAGGCAAAGGATCTCAGGCCCGTCTTAGAGCTGCATGGGCCATGGGAGAGTGGGCATCACCAGGATCAATAAGATGCATTTCAGCAGTGACAGCTGATGACACTGAAGGTTCTCTGCATGCAATAAAATACTAGGATATAATTCTAAGCCTGTAGTCACACAAAAGATGTGTCACATTTGAGAAAAAGGGATTATCCAGCTCACGTAGGAACTTATAAATGAAGAGGGAGAAAAAACTCAGTATCTTGAAAGAAGGCATGAAGTTGGTCCCCCAACCAAACAGAAACAGCCTGATGATACTTTCAATTTTGATGTCAAGTTCCTATAAATTACTCAAATTCCATTAATTTCATTAAACTTTCAGTCACACACTCATAATGTTTTAGAACATAAAAATGTCCTCCATGTTCATGTGGAGTATGACACAGGTGACTTCCCTGAGATGATATACACAGCAAAATGCTGAACCAAATCTGGGACACTGTTCTTCTGAAACCAGTGTAAAGCCTTGTCTTTTGAAAGGCTCTCTTACTTCAAATGGCTAATCCCATGACAGAAATCATATATTACCGTCCTTGTAGTTTAGCAGGTAGATTCTAAAATGTTTAAATGGAACCAGCCATTTTCTGCTGCTAGAGAAAATACCGCATGCCTGGAATTGTGGATTTCTTACAAGGCGCCAAGTAACTGGTGGCACATGCTCTGAAGTCCCCTGCAGGTCCATCAGTACAGGTCTGTCAAAGACAAGGACCTGCACAGAAAGAGTAATTTGGAGACATTCAGGTAAAAAAGGGTCTAAAGAATTTCTATAATCTTTACCTTTTTTCCCTTTGCCTCACTTCCAGATACTTCAGGGATTATTGGTGTCAACTGGAGTTGACCTTAAAATTAATAATTCAGAAATTTGATCATATATGTATCAATTTATGTTTCTATCATGTGTTGTGTTATTTTTTACACGAAGTAAAAACATGGCATAGAATCACTGAAAAAATCTGACAGTGACTGTTTTATTCCATTCCTACGGAAAAAGAGTCCATACAACTCTTATAGGAAGAGAGAGGGAGTCCTTTTCTGACGTTCCTGAAACTTAAATAACTCCACAATCTTAGTACAGACTGTATGAAACAAATGTATAGAGTCTTCTCTTCTCCCCTCAGATGTTTTGGGGTTCTTTTCTCATTAATCCTCCCAGTGTAGTTATGGTAGCTTGCAAAACACTGGCAACAAATGTGAGCCAGTAGTCAGCATAATTTTTGTGTTACATTATGAATTTGTAATACTCATCTGTGCTAAGAGGATAGAGTTCAGAACAGCTTGGGAGCTTGGTTCTGGAAGCTGTTATGTCTTCATAGCAGAATGAGTTCTACGTTCAGTCAAAACCCTAGGAAAGAAAAGGCAATTATTGGTATTTCTTCTTGAGGTGGTGAACTTTCTAATTTCATTACTACTTTTTTTTCCCCCAGTTATTCTGTGTTTGTTTGTATGGTCATTAGTTAAGCCCATAAGAAAAAAGGCAAGTGGAAATCATTATACTAAAAATAATCATTATACTAAAAATTGTAAAGAAGGGTGATTCCATTCAAAGCAAGATGCTTCCTAAAATATCCCATAACGTGTCATTTGTGGAAACCATGATGCTGTTAGGAGCTCTCACTAATGCAAGGAACAGCTCATCATTCAATTCACCACACATTGAAAAAAATCCATGCATTGTTATTTATTATTCTTTGTGATGTATACTGATTGCTTCACAGAAGACATGGGAAAATGTGTCATTTATTCATGGGCCTTTCAATGTATGTTTCAGATGTATCACTGTAATAGGGACAAAAGTAGAGGCTACAGTGGATGCACCCCAGTATAAACAAATGTACATGTGATTCTTCATGGTAGTACTGAGGAATGCAATCTCATGGCGCTGTTGGTCCCTTCATGCTCAGTCATATACACTGAAATTTCTGAACAAAACCACTTTTCATCTTCAAACAGCCAGTTACATACTCCTTGATAGCAGCTTTTGGATAATTTGTGTGCCATACCATTGTGAAGACAGGTGCTGGTTCATGCCACACAAGCATAAACGTCTCAATAATTTTATTTCAGTTTTGCTTTATCTATTAGTGCAAGTGTGTGTTTGGTTTTTGTGCCAAGCCAGCTAGCCAGATTTTCAGGAATGGAAAGCAGCTGCATTTTAGACAGATTTGATGAGGCTCTACTGTGTGTGGGCAGATCCTCCATGGGCAGAGGTGAACCTGATCGACAAGCTCACGCCAAATTTAGTCACAGTATTTTGTGCTACTTCTTTAAGGTCTTCAATATGTACATTTCATCTTAAGATACAACATGATCCTGAGAAATGTCCACTGAAATTGTGGATGGAAAACAAGGGTATATGTCAAGACAGAGAAGGATGGGGCAGCTGTGCCATGTGCGCCCATTGGATCTTAAACACCTTATGGCATACCAAGGTTGTGGCAAGGTTGTTCCCATCCACAGGTCCCATCCACAGGTCCTGCAGTATGGGAGCTGGCTCTTTAAACACATCCACTACTGAGTTGCCTCTGTATTGAGACTTTTCTAATAGAGTTGATCAGCAAGCACTTCCTTCCTCTTCCTACTTCATGATTAACATCTACACTATGTGAGTTAGCTCAAATTTTTTAGTAAGGCTTCAAAGCATCCAGGTCTGGGGAGTGCATCAAGGAAGGATATAAATATTTTAAAGGGTGGCATGTATAAGACATTACATGCAATTGGAGAATATAATGAAAGTGTATTACTCCTGATAATGTTAGAGTTAAACTGTTGACATTTTATTACATTCTAAGACACACATGCCTGCAGTATAAAATTCTTTGGTTCATGGAATTTAAATACTGAAACCTTACAAAACATTTTAAATTTCTGGTTTCTAAATCCTAGCCAAGTCAGGCGCTTGGACATACATCCAAATATGTTTATACGGCTTATATGAATGCAGGCGATTGCCAAAATCCATTATAAAACCAAAACCTTCTTTAGTAAATAAATTTAAAAACAGCTTTTGTATAAATATCTTTACACTTTTTTGCTAAACCTATTCTAAAAAAAAGTCACTCGTGCAGAAGAATGAAATGTCATGATATCATAGAAACAGATGAAGGTCAGGAAACATACAAGGAAATTGAGACTTTCGGTGGGTTGTCTTATCCTTCTGTTTTTGCTGAAGTTACACTAATGTCATGTAAGTCTAAACTTCGTTTAATCACCATGTTCACATATAAACTTGCATTGGCCAAGCAGAATGACTTTTCCATCTGATTTGAGCCAGCATATTGGATCAATGCTGCTGATGTTTTACATCAGCGGGGAATAATGTCTGTACTATGCAGCTGGCATGCTATGAGAAAAAAAGCCAGGGTTTTCTTCAACTCCCCACCTTCCTTGCCACAGTGAGAAGCAGAAATGCAGGGTACATCTGCCTTAACACAGTCATAGCTGAATGTGGTGGGCAAGAAATACTTGAAAGAGATGCGTTTGGGGTCATATAATACACAATATTGCTAGGGTTCCTTGACACCTGCTCTTCACCTATGAAGTATTATCATGCTTCTGTGATGGAATTAAGCTCACAGCATTCTTGCAGGCTCCCCAGGGAGCCTGTGTTTTTACTTTACACAGTAATACATGAAAAACATGCAAAGCAAACTCTTGGTATGTTATTCAAAGTTAATTTTCTCTTTCTCTTTATAATCCTGCAATAATTTCTTCATCTCTTTCTATTGATCTAGAGAGGGGAAGCTTAGTACTATGCCACAGTCACCTGTTCCTTGGGGAAAGAATAAACAACCCCAGAAAAAGAAGGGTAAGGGAAAAAAAAAAAAAACAAACCAAAAACAAAAGCCCTGAAGATTGACTGGGGGCCCTGGTGCATTCCTTCTTACACCAGAGCATCATTTCAGTCTATGTTCTTCCATCTACCTTGTTTGCAGTAAATAGCTCCCCATGATGTCAGGTCAGGCGGGCGCTGTGGCGTGGCGGCCGCGCTCGGCCTGCCAAGGCGCGGGGCAGCCCCCGGGGAGCCAGGCCTCCGTCAGCCTCCCGAGCTGTCAGGGCCACAGTTTGTCTCCAGGCTCTAAAACATCCTTGCAAAGTTTCCCCTCCCTCCCTTCCCCCCTCCTCTCGTTGACAATCTGCTTGAAAGAAGACAGATGCTGGAGCAGTTTTCTTTAGACTCGTGTAATTCCACAAGACCCAGTGCACCAAATACAATTCCACCCGTCTTTTAAGAGGCCAAGTTGAGGAGGCAGACATGTTATTGTGGGGAGGACAAGGGGTCCCCTACGCTGACACAAATATTTCCAGATGTATTTGATGCTGTCAGTGGGCCTTCCTTATGTTCTTTGCCCACAATAAACAAACTACTTTACAAGTTCTTAGACAAACCAAGGAAAAGTATCTGGGGTCTAATTTTTCAAGACACCTACCTTTCAACTGTATTTAGCTGAATATTTTATAGTTTTTTAAAAGAGCACAGGCTTACCAATAGACACATCATTTCCCCTTGCATCACTTTAGCCTTAGAACACAGCAGTGCTCTCTGTAGATTTGCTTGCATGAAAATAAGATTTATCTTGTAAATAGAACTAAATGACTTATGAGAACTTATCTTAAAATGCCAGTTTTATGTCACTGCCACCTTTGCAGGCTGATTCTATTCATGGTGCAAATCCAGAGCCATTTGTCATAGATATTATGTCCAATAGAGTACATTTTAAAAATATAACGTCTAAATAAGCCATAAATTGTGATGTCCTCTCTGTGTGCTTTGTCATCCTGTAATCACAAGGAAGCACATTTTCACTCAGGGCCAACCTTTTCTGATCCTAACTGCCTTTTGTCACAAATGACAGATAATTTCTGTATTCACTTCCTAAATTACACCTGCACCAGGAGAAAGGAAGCGCACCCTTTCACAGTATCTTCTCCCTTCCTGCTGTTCTTACTTTCTGTATTTTGCAAACATAGCACAGGCACTCAGTATTAGAAAACCTTCCTTGGAGATAATCCTGCCCTTGGCCCTCTCCATAGGAAAAAAAAGAGATAAAATTAGTGAAGACACACTGAAATCTTCTTTGCTCACCATCACTTTTCCCATGCCTGATCTCCTCAAATAGTTGCTTTTCTTCATCAGAAGTTGCAGAATTTAGAATGGCGAGAGGCGCATTTTAAACCACTGAGTTGACAGAAAAGGGATTTTATTCTTATGTTTTCTTCGTTTTTCAGACCAGTCAGGGAGGGCCCTTGAGCTGTCTGCATACACAAGTAATCAAATGCTTTAGGGGTCACACATGTATCCTGAAGCTGGCCTGCATGACATTCTCCCTTCTCTGTATGGTTCCCAACACGCCCACAACATGGAACTCATCCTTGCTTTAACAGGTAACCAGTCAGGTTTGGAGTCAGCCTCACCGCCCTCTGTTTGGAGTCAGCATCACAGCCATTTGATTTGAAGCTTCCAAAAGCACGTCTGGAAAGCCTCTTCTCACAGAAACCATCTGGCTAACCAGAGAAGTTCATTACAGCATCCATCCATCCTTGGGTATCTGTTTCTTCGGCAGGGAAGTGCTCACAATGAGTACATTGGCAAAAGACATCAGCTAATTACTGAACCTATTCTTAGATGCTCATTGCTAAATGTCTTTTGGTGGTCATGTTTTTTTTCAACTGATTCCTGTTATTTCATTCTAATTTCCATACAAATTTAGATAAATGAAATATATACAGACCCTCATAGCACCAGCAATGGCATCAAGTCTCTTTCTCTGATCTAGACAGCTTCCTGTGCCTCTCACAGATTCCTTGAATATCTTACGTTAGATATTGCATCCATATCTGAATTGACAAGTCAGTTACTGCCAGTAGGGCACACTGAATCTTTTCCTGGTGCATCACAGAATGATTTACACTAGCACTAAACTTCACACACATGGCCTGCACCCCACTGAACTCAGCATGCACAGCTAGAAGTGAGGAAAAGGAAGCTCCGTCACTACAGCACAAGTGATTTTTCTTTTCCCATACTATCAGCAGAGCATTAAGGTTGTTTTTGACCTTAAAATTGTTATGGTTTACTTACTTATTTATTGTTCTGCAAATCAAATCCTTCTGAGTCACCCCTTCTATTTTGCCTGGCTGCATAGTGTCCAGACAAAATCGTGGATAAGCACTATAGGATCTTTCAGATGTGTAAACTAAGCCTGGATATCAGAGCAGAGACGTCACAATATAAAGCCACTGAATTAATTTCCACATTTTAAAAAAAGTGAGCTTCTCAGCCAGAAAAATTTTATTAGCAGTACAAGTACATACCATAACTTTTAGGCTCCTCAAGCCTACGCTTAGCACAGCACAGGCTCAGTGGGGTACCAAGTCATGAGGTGAAGATTCAAAATTACATGTGGGTGTGGGAGATCCAGATCGTGCTCTGTGCTGCTTGGGCAACCTAATTCCTCCATGGGACTACTTCACAGCAGCACAACTTGGCTTTCCAGAGCTAAATCTACACTGTTTTCAGCCCCAGCCAGAGCCTCTCTTATCTGAGCTACTGCATAACCAAGAGTCAATGAGTGGTGCTCTTCCTGTTGGTTGAATCCTTCCCTAATCTTTTCTTGCACTGTGTGAGGAAGGCTGAAGTAAATATAATAAATACTCTAACTATGTTAGAGTACTCTAACATAATAAATACTACTAAATACTAACAAATACCACTTAACTTTTGTTAGAGTTTCTTTACATCCTTCGCATAACCTGGTAAATGACATAGTAGTATTCAAGAGACAATTAATGTTTTTTAATGCAATAGAGGATGTAAGAAATGTATCTTAAGCACAGGGTTATGCTCTGAACAATGAAGAGAAAAAAATAGTTGAACATGCTTTGTTTCTCTGCACTGAACAATAAAATGAACATATGAAAAATATGTGATCATAATGCATATGAACAGTTGCATAACCTTGTGGTTGGTGTAACTAGACTTTTGAAGTCTTGATACACCAAAACAAACACAACTGTAACTTCAACAAGTTTAAAAGTCTGTGAAGATTTCAATAAAGGAACTGACCAGATGGTTAGTAGAGATGATATTTTTTTCTCAAATGGCTTTCACATACATCTCCATGGACAGCAATAGTTGTTCACACTATATAGGAAAGCACACATTAGATTATAGAAAAGTACTACAGTGACTTATGAATGTATATTTTGAAATTATTTTTGCTATTACATTGCAATCAATAGCTGCAATTTATGAGGACTAACATGATTCCAAAGTCACTGTTTTTCTGTCTGTTCTATGTCCTTCAATAAATTGAAAAAGTCATGAGCTTATTTGACTATTTTATACGGCATTTGGATTTGGTTTTGACAGTGGGCTATAAACATTAGCCTTGTTCACAGCAACCCATACCATGCCTTTTGAAAGAACTCTGCTGTGCTGCTTTGTGACCACTTTGAAAAATATAATACCATCAACAAAAAGCCTTCCAGAACTTTGAAGAATATTTTAAAAATATGTACTTGATCTTAAGTAGCAGAAATTACAAATTTGGCCTTCTCCACTAAAATTCAAGATTTCAGAGATGGTGAGAGAATCCAGGATACCACTGTTAGGATTCTGTTAGTGTTCTACTGGTTGTACAGTGCAGTGGAAACTTCCTAAGCTATTTGTTAAGAAACCAAGTCTCTATCCACTTCAGGAATGCTCAGAATTATAAAAAGCAAATGCTTCAGTTCATAAAAATCTGGCTGGATTGCTCAGAATGAAGTCTTTCAGTGCTTTTTTTCCTGCTAAAATGCATCAAACGGAATAACTGAGCTGTATTATTGCTATTCAAAGAAAATCTACCTAGTGATTAGAAAATGTCATTAAAAGCAAAATGATTGTCTGTAAAAGTCTCTCCCTGAGAAAATGTGTTGACCTAAATGATATTCCTCAAAGGTAAGTCAAGAGTGTTATGTGATGTTCTCTTATCGATTGTTGATTCTATGTGTACCTCTGGGAACATAAACCACAAAGAAATGCTTCAAAAGGAAAAAGAGTGACCTTTTATATGTAGGCATTTTAATACTATGAGATGCTGAAATAAGTATAACAAAGCAAGGGGAAAATCTATGTGAAAAAGTGGGTATTTTTGTTTATTTTCAGGATGAAATCAGAGTTATAATACAGCACCTGCCATCTACATTGAAAGCTATAAGTTCAAGCCAGCCCTTTATATTCATGCAGTTTATATTGGAGAGGTAAAGTAGCAATCTTTTGTATAGAAAGCATGAGAGTCCCATCTGGGATGATAAAGTGTTCCATCATTGTCATTGTTAGGAAACATAATTCCTACAGTGATTTTTTTGCAATCCTTCTATATATTTTTTTTTTAATGGAAAAAAATCTGGGTTTCTTTTGTTTGTGTGATGTTTGATAAAAGAGTTGTATTGTTTATTAGCCAAATCAACTCTCATATTGTTAAAAGAGGAGGCTTTGTAGATGCTGTAACAGTAGAAGGAAATTAAACTAATTTTATGCAACTGAAATAACTTGAAGATCATGATTACTTTAAGTGCAATATTTGAGTAATGTTACTGGAATGCTTACTTCTAGCCATCTGTCAGACTGACTTATATAATGCTCAGTTTTATACAAGCCTAACAGGGAGCACCATGTGACTTATTCTTCATCAGCTTCTTTATGGTCTAAAGAGAACTAAACAATCCATCCTAAGCCTAATGTATTCCAAATCCCAAGAGGAGGAAGGAGGGTAAGTGTGGATCTATAGAGGGTTATGACCTTTAAGAGAACTCCAATTACAGGTATGGTAGGTAATTTCTCTTGGATCTCTACACTCCTCAAGACTAAGTGGTTACTATTCCTGTGTTCAAGATATGGCTATATAAACGTACATATATCATGAAAGTGCACCTAAACATGTTAGCTGGGAAATATTTTGGACATGGTATTAATGAATCATAGAAACAGTTTAACACTGAAAAATCAAACACAGCAGAGTGGGAATAACAAGACATCTATATTAGAAGGACTTTTTGTAACACAGTACAAATATCAATATATTTTGTTTAGACAGGATATTCCATCTGTGTTTTGTATCGTGTTATGACTAAGTTATAGTAGTCATAAAACTGAATAAACTGAGATGAGTAACTAGTGTTACAAAGAGCTAAATCTAATGGCTGGATACAAAGTCTTGACAAGGGTGTGGAGAGAGTTAAATCTTCAGCTTTCTCTCCAACAAAAAATAACTTTTCTTTTACCTTAGAAATAAAAAATGTGGTTATTTCCAAGTAGATAAGTCTTTCTGCATTTTTAAAATCCTAGTTGTAATTAGAAATAAAGTACAGGAAAAATACAGTGCACAATATTACCAGTCTGTTCTTGGACAAGAAAGAAGGGGAAGAAGGGCAAATAAGGACAAGCTTCCTAATATTTAGCCAGAGCTTTATGGCTTCCTTACCATGGCATCAAAGTCAGAAACCAGTACACAGATTTTCCTCCCTCCAAATCTGGAGTTTCTTCACTTCTAGAGTCATCACTTGTGTGAATTTACCCAGTATTTACCTCTGTTCATTAACAGCATTTGAAGGCTGAGAGAAAGCACTCTGTCATGACCTGGAACAATGGTTTTTTTTTTGTTTGGGGCAGAATATTTCCAAACCCAGAAGCTGCATGCTGATAGTTCATGTGATTCTATTTAATTACAAAATATAATTTATTTCCCTGTGACTGAAGATTTAAATGTGCAGAGGTTGGAAAAAAAAGAAATAGTGCTCAACAGTGTGTTGCAGTCCAGCAGGAGAAGAGGAGGGAAGGTCGAGAAGTGCCTAGGGCAGAAGCTGGGGTGGACTTCTGTCTATCCAACAGATCTGTTTAGCCCACAAATTGAGAGCAAGCCAGTGCAAACTAGAACTCAGCAAAGCAAGTGCTTCAGCAGAGGAAGAGGTGGGGCAAGAGATGCTCTCCTGGTCTGTTGGAGAAAATGGCTGGAAGGAAGGAGGAAGAAAGAAGTGGCTGACAAAGGAGATCACTGCAGAGAAAAGTGGGGTTTTGATACTGGCCAAAAATTCTCCCAGCATCTCCAGGGTGCTGTTGTATTAAAGAGATGCCACCAATATGACACCTAGCCAATATAACACCTAGCCACATCTCCTTCTTCTATCTCACCAGCAGTATGCCTACTCTCTCAAAAGAGTGTCCCTCCAGAAGGCTACCCAGGTTGGCTGATTTTTCATTTAGGCACTCACTCAGCTCCAGCTCTGGCCTGTTCTCTGCATAGCAGGACCACCTGCACCTCTCCCACCCTCTGTCACCCCATCCCAGTAGCCAGAGCTGCCTGAGCAAGAGGCCATTTGAGACTCTGCTGTAGCAGCCACCTTCCAGCCCCACAGCCTGCGTGCCACTCTCCAGCCCTTGTACCTTGCCCTCAGACCTCTCTGCTCTTACTGCAGCTGCACTTTTCCACAGAAACAATTTCAGGGGCTGTGGTCATGTGCAGTGGTGGTCACTATTTCAAGTGTTGACACAAGTTGTTATGGTTTTCACCCTTTGGTTTATTTCTTAAGTTTTGTCTTCCTTTTACAGTGCTATGAATGTTGTCACCCGTGCTTTCTCAATAGTACAGAGAATTTGCACTATGTGCACTATAGGAATTACTCCTGCCTAGACACAGTTGCTTATGTTTTGCTTTATTTGCATTTTATTACTTTTTTCAACATTTTTATGCACCTTTGATGGTGTTATTTCCCTTCAATGTTTGTGCTTTTTTTACTTATACTACCTTATTTTTATCTGTACTATTGACTTCTCCAGTTTGTTCATGCAATCTGTTTGCATTTGATTAGTATTCTTGACTCTCTTTGCATTTGATAACATGGTTTGCACAATTAATTCCAGGTAAATGTTTCTGCATGACTGCGCTGTTTGCACAACCAGCCTGCCTTCCAGGTGAGAGGAAAAAGGAACAGGATAACACTAAGATCTCTACAAAGCCTTTTGCCTTCCCTACACTTCCATGCAGTGATGTTGGAAGAGAGAAGGTGGAGAGGGAAAAAATGACCAAAGAATAAGACAAGAGCAAATGGAAGATGGTGCCGTGCGAAACAATGACAGAAAAACAGGAGATGCCAAACATTTTTAAGTTCTGCACAAAACAGTGATTTAGACTTTTGTTGTTCTCATAAGTAGCAAAAAGAAAAATTGATCCTGTCACTCCCCTTTGAGTGGATAATCCCACCTCCATTTCTAGAAAGTAGCAAAAAAGTATTTAATTGACTGAGTCAGCAATTGAATGCAACCGAAAAATCTTTCTGTCTTTTTTTTTACTTGTTTTGTACATTAAAATAATTGTGTAGAAGATGGTGAGGGGCTTAGAGGGAGAAGCCATTCAAGGAGTGGCTGAGGTCCCTTGTTCTGTTCAGGCTGGAGGAGACTGAGGGGAGACCTCACTGCAGTCACAGCTTCCTTGTGAGGGGAACAGGGGCAGGCACTGATCTCTGCTCTGTGGTGGCAGTGGCAGAACATGATGGAGTGGCCTGAAGCTGTGTCAGGGGAGGTTTATGCTGGGTATCAGGAAAAGGTTCTTCTCACAGAGGATGGCTGGGCACTGGAACAGGCTCCCCAGGGATGTGGGCACTGGAACAGGCTCCCCAGGGATGTGGGCACAGCATCAGCCTGACAGAGCTCAATAAGTGCTTCTGGACAATGCTCTCAGGCACACGGTGTGATTTTCAGGACTGTCCTCTGTAGGGCTAGGAGTTGGACTTTGATGATTCTTGTGGGACCCTTCTAACTCAAAATAGTCTGTGGTTGTATGATTTTATTTTGTTTTGTAATTTTGTGGTTATCCCTTCCCTCTTATGTCCTATTGCACTATGCTTATTTCAACCCCTGAGTTTTACCTTTCGTCCAGTTCTCTTCCCCCATCTCTGGGGGGCAGTGAGTGAACAGCTCTGTAGAGCCAAGCTGCCTGCTGGGTTAAACCACAAGAGCTGTGAGTGCCTTTTGAAGCAGGGAGCACACAGAGGCACTGCCACACACAGCAGTCACCACTCTGCTAATGTCCAGGGCTCCTGTGGCTGTTACCACGAGGTTACACTGAGCTAGAGCTGTGGGACATGCTGGTGTCATGCAGCTGCCCACACTGCCTGCCCCTGAGCATGGTCACATACCAGCCAGCATCCACCATGGTCTGAAAGCACACACACAGCACCTTTCATGGCTGAAGCCCAGTACAACCCACAGGAGAGCAGACAGAAGGCAGCATCCTGTCCATGCCTATGCTACGCTCTTTAGAGAGCAGGAATGCAGGATTCCTTGCTCTGGTATCTGCATCACATAAAGCCTGTGAATTGCAAACAAGCAATATGTTCTCACAGGTTACTATGAGGACCTTGCTACTCCAAACGGGTCAAGAGGAAAGCTGGAGCTGTCAGAAGCAGTTGACAAAAGACTAAGACAGCTTGTTTTTCCTGGCAGGTAAGGGAAAGGTGTGTTCATTCACTGATTCAATTGACAAAGGCTGAGCTCAGTAGAAAGCCCAGAGAATACTTCCCTGTGCCTGTAGACATGAACACATTTTCATGATTCTCCCCACTGTTGCCAGCTGAAGGTGGTGATGCTTGTGAGGCTTGCAATCCACTGGCAGCAGCATTGGGACCAGAATACAAACATGGACTGAGAAAAAACATGATCAAATAATTCCCTAGAGAGCAAATAGGCTCAAAGCATGCTGGAGTAGAAGGCTGTGAGCAAGGGGCTACACCAATCAGCCAGACCACTTTCCATAGCTTCTTCCTTGAAGAATGTTCAACAATGGCTAAAAAACTGCAATGTGTGTCTTCTAATTTCACAAAATCACAGGATGGATTCAATGGAAGATAGCTCTAGAGATCATCTTGTCCAACTTCCCTGCTGAAGCAGGTTCACCTAGTGCAGGTTGTGCAGGATTGTGTCCACATGGCTACTGAAAATCTCCAGAGCAGCAGACTCCACCACCTCTCCTCACAGCCTGTTCCAGTGCTCTCCCACTTTCACAGTAAAGAGGTTTAATCTCATATTCAGATCAAAGTTCCTTTATTCCAGTTTGTGCCTGTTGACCCTTGTGATATCACTGGGCACTGGAGAGAAGAGTCTGGCCCCACCCTCTTGAAACCCACCTTTAAACTATCTGTAATGAATATTTTAGGTAATGTTAATTATGTGTTTAAAGTAGGTACCACAAAAAATAATTTAGAGGGAGTAAATACCTTCTAATGAACTAAGAAGTAATAGTGAAGACTTGTCAGCTTTGTGTGAGTGCTCTACAGTACATGCATTTGCACAAGACACTGTCACTGGAGCAACTTGATGACTTTTTGCAAACCAGTACAATGGGTTTGTGCTCAGACTTAGCTTGACAGGTACAGTGAACAAAGTTGTTGTATTTGGAATTTGTACATAAATAATTCAAAGAACTGTTGGTAAACGTGGTTCTCTCCAACAATTTGTCCAAGTTCACCTTTTGCTTTTTCTAAGTTCCTTGCATTTGCATAATCTCAATTTTTAAAAATGAAATAAAAATGTTAGCATGGGTTAAAATCTAATTAACCCATTTTTGATGTCTAAGTAGCACCGGGGTAAAAACATTCCAAAGGAAATTGACTAAAATATGACACCAGATATATTAAGCCATAGGATAATTTCTAGATAAAGAGATTATTTTAAAAAATGTTTTGCAAATACACTAATCATCCTTTTTCTTTCATATTGTATAGAATATTTTTAACATTCTTTCTTCACTAATCTACCAGGATTTCATACATTTTTAAATTTGCCATTTTCCTATGGGACTGTTGAACATTTCTAACAATAGATGCTCCATTAGGCTCCCCTTTTGACCTTTGTTCTAATGTAAGAACCAAGTTTCAGAGTTACCTTACACTTAATTAAACTGAGTCTCTGTACTGAGGTGAGTGGAGTTACGGAGATGTTTAACACGAAGAAATCTGTTTGTAGGTGTCTGTAAATATTTTTTTAGCTAATATGCTAATTAGATTGTTTTCACAGAAAAAGACCTGAAAAAGGGGAAGAGCAGGCTGGTAGAAACCTGCTTATGTACTGTATTTTTCAGTCACAGCAGAGACCACAATATCATGTTGGGTAATATTGTTTAAGCCTAAGAGCCAGGCAGTGGTCTAGAGTCCATGCCTTGAAGACAAACACAGTTTAGTGTTGTCATACAGATCTCTCATTCTCTCCCTCCCCACTCCCTTTCTCTCCCTCTCTTTATTTTCTTTTTTATTTTCTTTTCTTTACTCTTTTTTTTTTTTTTTTTGAATTGTAACTAATGTTTGGATACATTCTGATAACATCTCTTCTATGTAAGTTTCAGATTGCACAAGATCAGGATATTTTTCAGAGTCACATTTTTGCTTTACAGCAAAATGTTGATACAATCAAGACTGGCTAGATTACAAGCAATCACAATTTTTTAATGTCATGTTTCGTATTAACACAATAAATCTATCACCTGAGCAGATAAAATTATACAATGGATAAAATCTTATAGTTTATTTGTTTACAAAACTGCCAGGATGATTCTTAGGATCTTATTTCATGTTGTCCATGTAGACATAGCTGATATAAGCACTGGATAAGATTAGGGTTTTGTTCTGCCTCCAAGAAAACATCTAGTGTTCTTCCTTTGTTAGAGGAAGTGGCTGTGCCTTAGCTTTTCTGTTGATGTCTCCAGACTGACGACTGGGCACTCTTTTAGGGCACTGGCACCAGCTATAAAACAATTTAAATGTTGTGTTCCTTCTTTTCCAGGTGCAGGTGCCCAGCCCGCTGAGCGGGTGGAGGGCGGGTGGGTGTCGGTTCTGCCTGCGAGCAGCCAGAACTGTCCTGGGAGCCAGACAGGGAGAACACCTCTGGTCCCAGGCTGTGCTTGCTTTCACAGTGGCTGACAGTGGATGGGTGAATGAGGGCTTCTTGTTGCATTGCCTCTCGGGGAGAGAAGCCCAGGTCCTACCCTTGAGTTACAGCAACCCCAGGGAGCTCCATGGGCTGGGGCAGAGTGGCTGCAAAGCTGCCCAGAAGAAAAGCACCTGGGAGTTCACAGCAGCTGAACATGAGCCAGCAGTGCCCAGGTGGCCAAGAAGGCCAATGGCATCCTGGCCTCTACCAGCAACAGTGTGGCCAGCAGGACCAGGCAGGGATCCCTTCCTTGTACTTGTAAATAGATATTTATTTACCATTTGCTTTCATTGTAGATCTACATGAAATATGTCTTTGGGATTTTTAATTGTAAGTGCTACCAGGTGATCTGTTTTGTAGTTG
Source organism: Setophaga petechia (assembly GCA_024362935.1). Taxonomy (NCBI): domain Eukaryota; kingdom Metazoa; phylum Chordata; class Aves; order Passeriformes; family Parulidae; genus Setophaga; species Setophaga petechia. The sequence goes on along the minus strand of JANCRA010000004.1, from coordinate 34,634,354 downwards.
CTCATTACAATACTTAAAAGAAAATAAAAGACTTTGTGATTGGATTTGTACTCTTCTGTCCTTAGTGTGTTTACATTCCTATTGATTCAGTTAATGCATCCATCAGGGAAATAAAAATGTTAGGCCTCATTTAATTAAACCAAATTACTTCTGTGGCTTTTACATCATTTTGCTTGGGTTTTTTTTTCTCTTATGGGAACCCCATTAACATATGTTGAGCTTTGCATTTTGTTTATAACCAAAAAATAAGTGCACAGCATAATTTTGGTGAATTAGAGTCCTATGTAACTTATCAGACATTACAAATCAAAAAGCACTAAGTGAACATCCTTTGAAGTAAAATTTAACTTTAGAAAATAATCAAAAAGCCGGAGGAGCTAAAATTACTTGGTTTGAACATCTCCTGCACTATTTCTTTTTGTACCAACCTCTTTGCACATTTAGAACTGTATCTGATCACTAAGTAAGTTCCAGATATAAAAAGGTCTTAACTGTAGACAAGACCAGGTAAGTATCTGTAGGCAAATATTTACACAATATAGTTATCAGTAGTAGATCTCACATTATATGAAATGTGTGGGATAGAAGAAGGTTTTCTGGAGCATGAATTCCAGAATTCTCAGGCTTGCCCTTTGTAAAAGTAATCTTAATTCATAAAATAATGGAAGTACTTTGTGAATCCTTGATCTAGAGTGTTTGAAAATCCATTAAAGATTTTGTGAGAAGCATTTGCTTTAATATGCATTTCTATATGCACCTATGTGTTTATAAAATAGATGAAAGTAAGGGGCAAACCATCCTATTACTTGATTATTCTCATTCTGCCATGATCTCAGCGTTTCTGTGCATTAGACTTGCCTAGAACTGTCACAAGCAACTTTAGAAGTCACTCAAAACGAACACTAATGTTAAAGATAGCAAGTTCTCCACTATATTGAACAGTTTTTATAATGTTAATAATTAGATTCTCGGCTAAGATAAAATTTCACTATTTCTGTCTAAATCAGAGTTTTCTTTCTTCTATAAATCTTTAAAACCATGCAAAAAGAGGGGCCTGTTTCTCCTGTGAATCTATCCCGAAACACAGTTTTCCAAAGGGAAAAAATATTAAAAAGGATTCTCAAATATACAAGAAGTGAATAATTTGTAATAGTGGACAACTGTCTCTCTAATTTCTGCTTGTTTTTACAGCAGCTTATAATGGATATATCAGTGACTCAGGAAGACAGAAATTACCTCAGGACACTAATTTGTTTTCAGTAAGAATGTATCTGTGAATAGTTAGATAAGTACAGAGTGAAAGTTTCACCAGCAGCCATTATGCAGCAACTTCTGAGCATCCAGGGAACACTGTAGTGTCTTTCTGATTACAGAGGGCTTTCATTTTCCCGTAAATTTAGTATGACACAGAACTTCTGAACTAAGTAGTTTTCTACACCATTAGCTGCATGATATAACACCGGAAAATAGCTGGGTCTCTGGATGCAAAAATTCACCATATTCTTTTTTTCCCCCATATGCAATATGTGTGCAGTTAAAACACATTGTTCACAGACATTACTGTGTTTCACTAACTAATCTAAGTGAACAAAATATAGTAATAGAGGCTTTAACAACTGAAGTATATTTTGAGAAACTGTCCCCTATTAACACTGCAAGAACAGGAATTCTGTCCCCAAAGACAGTAAAAAACCAGCAGCTCTAGCTCTGACCATTGGAGAGAAACCTGTGTTCCCTGTAATGACTAATGCTCCTCATGAGTGAGAAAGCTTTTTCTCTCTGCCCAGACACCTGTTAAGGCTTTCTCAACCCTCAGCACTTTAAGGGTATCAAGAGCTGTAAGCCAGCAGGATGGGCTGAGACACCCGTGCAATTCACAGGAGCGCATGACAGAAAAAGAAAAGTGGTTCAGCCACCTCTGCTAGGAGCGTGCCAGCACCACAGCTAACCCAAAGAGATTGCAGCCCCGATTAGGCTGAGTGCAGTAATGGAAAACCATCAGATTCATTCAGTATTCAAGGTAAGCAGCTGTATAACAATTTGTTTCACAACAAAAAGTTGACAGAACAAATCCAAAACAACTCTGTGTGCATGTTTACATGGGAAGCTATTGGCATCAGCAGTGCATTTGAAGGTGTGCTTCAAGTCCCTTATGCTTTTTGTAACATTTTCAAATTCATTGCTGTCTTCAAGATGACAGGAAATCCAGGTCTGCCTTCCTCCTGGGAGATCTTTATTCACAGACAAGTCAAAAACCCTTGACAAAAGGCAACCAAGGGAACTTGCTGACCTTTTAGCTGCCTGTCTAACATCAGTGCAAGTATTGCTTCCTGATAAAATGAGAAATTCAATTTAAGGGGAAACATAGCAGGTATTTGAGTAGGCTCTCATTTTATTTTACTTCTTGGGCTGTCTCTCAAGCAGAAAACAAATGTAAATAAACAGGAATTCATTCTTCATTCCTGTGCAGTTACCAGAGCTAGCAATGCTGCTCACCAGGGTAACATCATCCTTGGGCAATGGCCCACCCTTCTGTCTGCTCTCTTGTTCACTAATTGATGCTTACCTCCCCAAAATAAGACTGTCATTTAGAAGTCCTAGTTTTTTAATATCCCATTTTCTTTTGCCCCTAATTTTAGGAAGAAATGATCCCTTCTTTGAAAACCAATCATTAATACCACAGCTCTTTGGAAATTAGCTGCTGATTGGTCCATTATGGTTAGTCGTAGTAAATTTCATTGTATGCACATCAGATATAATGTCAGCATGCAAAAAGCTTGCAGAATTCTAGAGGTAGTCTAGTTTGGTTCCCAACACAGCAAGCACCTTTCCAGTATGAACCTCTTCTCATCTTCCACATTTGTCCCAACAGAACCATTTGCTTCTTCCACGATCAGTCTGGAAGACTTGAGTTTCATGTTGAAAGCCTTGATTGAAGAATGCACCAAAGATTGAAGCATCTCTCCTGTGAGGAAGGGCTGAGACACCTGGGACTGTTCAGCCCAGAGAAGGGAAGGCAGCTCAGGGGAATTTTATTAGTGTGTTTAAACACTTAAAGGGAGGGTGCAAAGACGATGGAGCCAGGCTCTTCCTGGGGGTGCCCAGTGACAGAGAAAGTGGCTATGGGCACAAACTGAAACAGAGGAGATTTCCTCTGGCAGTAAGAAAGCTTCCTGCTGGGGATGACCAAGTGCTGGCGCAGGTTTCCTGAGGAGGTGGCTGAGTCTCCATTCTTGGAGATATTCCAAACCTAAGTAATAGTGGACAACCCTCTGAGTGGCTCTGAGTGGCCCTGCTTGAGCAAGCAAGCTGGACCAGAAGACCTCTGGAGGTTCCTTCTAACCTCAGTTCTTCTGTGATTATGTGGTGCATGAAGGTCATTTGAATCCAACAGATATCCTTGACTCCTTCAAGAAGAGATGTCAATTTATATATAGGAAGAAAATCATTAGAGACTGGGTCTCCAATTTTGAGAAAGACCGAGAATAGCATTAAAGATGCTTGGATTCACACACAGCAATTTAGAAAAATCTCCCTGTTGTGTTCTGCCAGTATTTTTGTTGGTTGGTTGGTTGGTTGGTTGGTTGGGGATTTTTGGTTTTTGTAGGGTTTCTTTGGTTTTAGTGTACTAAAAATCAAAATCATTCTAGAGAAGTTACCTTCTCTGCTTTGGTGTGAACATAGGAATGTACTATTTTATGTGCATGTAGAACACAAACTATATAGAAGTTTCGAAGCTAAATTATCTGATGATTGTAGAGAATAACATATAGATATAATTAAATTGTGGTCTGTTTTGAAAACTAACACCAAAATGGGGAAATGTTCAAGTACAAAACTAAGTCTTAGAGATTTACATATCAGGCTTGATTTGTACATATTTGTTGCATATCTAAGAATTTAGTACTATTTTTCTTCAAGCAATTATCAATACTAATATCTACTGTAGAGATACATATGGAAATTAAAGTAACCAACAATCAGTGGTCAAAGTCAACAAATTAGCTGAAATCTATGTTCTTCTTTGTTTATTTGTTCTGTCTTCTCAGTAAAACTGCAGTGAATATTAATGCATGAGTTCCAGAACTTCTCCCTGTGACGCCACCAGTAAAGTTAAAAATATTAGGAGTTATTTGTCCTGCACTCATGTCCACAGTAACAAACATTATCATACAAGTTCTGTATGTGCAATCCTACAATGCTGAGTCCCTATCCTTCTGACTGAGCTGTGAAGATTTTCTGTTATTAGTATTTTAGCTATGCCTTTCTGCCTTTTCTGCTTGGGCAGTAGGATAGGAAAGGGTTTATTTGAAGAGACTTTATAAGAGGAAGGAAAATGGCAAGAAATTTTGAAGCATGCTGTCTGTTCTGCAGTGCTTCAATGATCATGTGTCTTTGGTTGGTTCATTGAGTTTTTGTTTGTTTTTAAAAGGGACTGTTTTAGTATACTGAAGATACCAATAAGATCTTACCAGCTGTTTCATATTCAGGCCACACATCCTACAAGGAATGAAACCTTCCCTCTCAGAACAGCCTTAGCTTCTGTGTGAACAAAGAAAAGGCAAAACAAAATGTCATTAAAGACAAAATGAGCCAGCTGCCTTTCCAGGGAAAATTGTCTCTTCCATTTTCATTTGCTTAAATTCTGTGCATTGCAGGGCATCTTCCTTCACTCACACGTCTTCTGGTACCACCCATTAAAGTTAATTGCAGTTCTGTGTGCAGAAAAGCAAAAACTTTACCAGTGAGAGGCTGGAGTGGATACAGATAGGTTATTTACTCAGATGTCCATATAATCTTTCAGTAAATTCATATGTGCAGGTTAATCTCTTAAGTACTCAGTACCAAGATTTTATGCTAACCAGAAAAAATTCCTGCATAGCATTGCTTTGGCTGCTTACACTGTTTATCTGAATCTGAACCATCTGAAGGAATTTAGGTCTTTGCTAAGTGTGACCTGAAGGAAATCTCCTCAGAGTTGTAATGGTTGTTATCACTGCAGTGTTCTTGAGTTTTAATCAATGGCATGGGAACAGTTCAGCGGTCATTGAAAAAGAGCATTTTGTACTCTCTGGGAGTGCAACAGGCCATAGCAGGGTCTGTGATTCTGTGAAGAAACATAATTACTGCTCTATTCCAAAAGAATATGACTCTTCTATGTGAAGCAAAGATGTACTGTATAGCAAAGCTCCCTAGATGCTGCAGATCTTATTCTTTCCATGTCTCACTCTGCAAAAATTTCAACTTTTGAGGTACGGTAACAGTGTCATAGCATAATCTCAATTAAACCAATATAAACTGCTTTCTAAAGCTGACCATGGCATGACACGGATGCATGAACTGGAATAAGGACAGTATGGTAAGAATTGAGAAAAGAGGGAAGAATTAGTGACTGCACAATATATTCTGAATTTTCAAGAGCGGGCAAGACACACTTAATCACAGTGAATGGGGGTAAAGCTGACATTCACCTATATGTTGGACCTTTGCTGCTGAACACAGAAGATGCTGGCTTATTCTGCCTTTTCAAACAAGGCTTCTTTTGGGCTGCTCTATCTTCTTTCTTACTACAGGTGCCACAATGCCACCTTGGTCCTGGCTGACTGCCAGGTGTCCGGCAAATATAACCACCCCAAAACCAGGTTCTCTTTTATTCACATTTGTTCACCTGCCTTGAGGGAATTCAAAGACACTGACCTGAATATACATAGTAACACTAGGAGGAGCCTAAAAGTAAAATTGCAAAAGGATTTTTTCAGCATAACCCATCTGAAGTGAGTTGCCAGGTCTGTCAGAGGTGTCATCTTTGTCTAGGAGTGGACCTCTTCTAGGTATGAAATACGTAAGCATGGCAATATATTTCTTAGGTGAGAAGGAGCTTAAGCAAATTTGCTGGTTTGTTATGGCTTTAGAAAGGAAATTTTGCTTGTGTCTTGCTAGAGGCACCAAGGGATGAGCAGTAATGGGTAAGGACACACGCAGGGCTTACCCCTCTTAAACAAAGAGCACTGCTCTGTGGCATCAGAAGAAAAATAAAATGTACATTCCTAGCTCCCTGTCCCACACAGGTCCATGCCCTCCTAGTGCTTGTACAAAGGGGCAGGACCTGCCACTGTGCTGCCACGAGGAATTGCAGAGAAAAAAGGTCATTTTCAACAGACTCATGCCAGCAGATGCAATGCATCTGACAGCTCTCCTGCTGTAAAGGGTGAGTTGGATTGGCTGTGGATAGAAGTGGAAATCTGTTCAGGAAATTTTCAGCTGGCAACTGATCCAGAGATTACTTTGTTTTCAGTCTGGGACAATGCTGAGTGTACTGGGTCTTGAGATCAGGTAGGCAAAGCAGGCTTCAGTTCTTCCCCCAGCCCAGCCTCTCTCTGCTCTTTGTAAGAAGCATAAGGGAATACCCCGGAGGCAATTTACAGTCCAGTCATCTATGCAACCTACAGGATTCAAACTAAATTTAGGGATAAATCAAGGGTAATCCAGTTGGTTTTTCACAGTTTATCCCTGCAAAGCTTCTCATTTCCTCAGTATATTTATTGCTCCTGGGTCTATTTCTGACAATGGATATCAATAAAGTGGATAGATTTATTACTTAAGCTTAAATCATGTTTGATAGAATTTGGTGGTTAATATTTTATTTTGTACTAACAGTTCATCTAGAAACACTACTTTTTCCTTACACTTCAAAAATCTCTGCACCCAGCATGAAGCAAATGAACCATCTGTGTGCCTGCATGAAGCCCTCTCTCTGGCAGCTCCCCTGGCTGAAGTGCAGGTTCTCTGTGGAGGAGACCCAGACAGCTACAGAGTATTGATCACAGATGAACAGTCTACAGTAACAAATCCTAGGGATAGCTCACCATTTTTTTTTTCTGAAGACCTTTTCAAACCTTTCTCTAATCACTGGGTGGAAAGCTGTAAATTAAATCAGCCAGTTCAGGCTGTGGAAATGCTTAGCAGGCAGGGTGCAGCAAGAGAACATGTAAGAGTTTGAATTATTACATTGCTGCAACCTTCCACATTTACATTCAAGTCATAATTTCTGGAAGGAAGCATAAATAAGAATTAAATATCTGCTAAGTCTTTTTCCTTCTGTCCTTTGATTACAGTTGTATTTTATTTATGACTCCCAAAAGAGAGCCAAACTTCTATTATGTGACATTTCTTCTGTAAATTGTTAAAGAATCACAAAAATGAAATACTTCACAGCAGGTTTTTCCTCTATTGCTACCTGCCTGTGGTATTAGCTTGGTCCCTTTCCCAAACCACTCTTTAGTAGGTGATTTTTTCTGGTAGGGAAATACCTTATTATAGTTTGTCTGTCTCTTTCTGTGATTTTCTCTGAAGGTGATTTGGCTGTACCAGGTGTTTGATGCTTCTGCTACTTCCCACATTGCAACATATTCATTGTTAGTACTTGAAATATATTTTAAAACCTAAATAATTTAAAAAAAATAAAAACCACAGCCAAACTTTGCATGAGCATGTGACAAGTTGTGTATTGAATGCTGTTAAAGGCTACACAGGATTTCATGTTATTGGTCAAAGAAGCATTTTTCTTACCCTCATCACACATCTGAAACTTTTTTCCAGACCTCTTAGCTCTGACAGAAATTCCAGTCTGACTCTGAATTCCAGTCTCTGTTTATTTTTTGCCAGGTCATGTTTATTTTTCCTTGCATCAACACTCCCCTTAGATAGCTGGTCTCGTTCAGAAGGTATTTATACCTAGCTGTATTTACAGAACAGTCTTTTGTAACTTTGGCTGTAATTTTGGTAAACAATCCTAAAGACACAAGAAATGATAAGAAATGGTGCCATGGAGGGCATAGAGCTGAGAGTATAATATCTCAAACTTTATAGGCCACTGTCTTATCCAGCCTTTATAATTATTTATTTATTTCTCCCCCAAAGTGAGTACCCCTTTAAATACTTTGAGATTGAATACTAGTCCATCACAAAGTATTTTTTACTTAAAGATTTTTACTTTACTTACTGTTCTTTTATTTCTCTTATTTCTCTTATTTCACCTCTTGAACTGGTAATGGTTGTTCTTGCGGTATGTTATTTAAGCTTCTTGCACCAGTATAAAAACATTTCAGTAACTTCTCTTCAGCCACACTCAAATTCTTTAATGAACTATATCCATCACTTTAGCTGGTGCTTTTATCTGCAAGACTTCTGCTACTACCCATGGTATTCTTCATTTTCCTTTTCATGCCACTTTCTCTTCTTCTTTTTCATCTCCTGTTCTGTGCTTTTATGCCTGAGGGTTTTTTCATTAAAAAAATAGGTTTGGAAAATACAGTATCATTCTGCTTTGTTTTAAAGTTCCTATCAGTTGTGGTAGAATCCATTCTGAAAAGTCAATGCCTTGGGGCCCAAGGACAGTCTGTCTGCCCAATAGGGGCATTTCTCTAGAAAGAGAATGTGCAGTTTACTTCCTTCCTCATCTTGTCATCCTTTCCTCTAGAAGATGCAATTTTGAGCATCTTTCCTTTTCATTCCCAAACTTCTCCCAGGAGTTTTTCTACTGTCATTAGTGGGAAAGCTAGCATTAAATCAGGATTATCTCCTTATTTTATCTGTGCTTCTACATCCCTTCTGGGCTCCCGGAGGTCAGTGACTCTTTCCCGGCACTTCTTAGGTGCCAGCCCAACCCTTTCTTCTGCTCAAGGAGACACAAGGAACCTGCCAGTGCCAGGTTAGCCTTTCCAGTCCATCCGTGCAAAGCTTGTCACAGCCCAGGGACCAAAGCTCTCTGCTGTCACAGTGTTAAACCCTTTGGCTGCCGTGGCTGTCCTGCATTGCCCGGTACAGCACAGGGTTACTCCCTGTCCTGTCCCCTCTCTTTTCCCAAGAGGCCGGAGCTGCAGAGCAGTGCTGGCTGCTCCGGGCCCTGAGCCGGGCACTTGCCAGACATTTCCTGCAAAGGTAAAATGAGCACAGCAAAACCTGAACAGGAAGATTGCGTGTTTCACCTCCAGAACAAACCTCAGGTTTGCAGCATAGCAACTGGGCTTATGGAATAAAATCCCAATATATATCCAGGTGGAACGTGCCTGGGCTGTTCTGGGCCTCAGCTTCTTGGCCGGAGGCAGCGGCTGTGGTATTTCACCACAGAGATACCCCTGGCTGGCTGGGTGTTGCAGCCGGGCAACTGAACAAGCCCAGGCTTGTAGGAACTCAGGCTTTACCTTTGGTGAAGGTCCTTAGGCGAGGTGAAGAGAAAGGAGACGGTTTCTGATGGAGGGTTAAAATCCAGAGCTTTATTCCAAGGAAGCAGAGGTCAGAACCCAATGATGCCCAAGGTGAGGGGCATCTTTTGAATTTCTGCCAACAACACGACAGCCTTGCTGGGATGTTAAGAATGACTGAGAGCACTTAGCAGGAGACAGGGGGAGGGGGAGGGAGAAGGTATTACCACACCTGTGGGGGCACTGGGATAGCTGAAAGGGGATATTGCATCACGCTGCAACATGGGCTGATATGGGTTTTATTTTTAAGAATTCCTCACAAGTCTCTGCTTAAAGCACTATTTGCACTTCTGACAGCAGTGATTCTGGAGAATATCTGAGTAGAAACATCAAACTTTTTATAATTCTATCTAGTTAGTTGACTCAGACAAGTCCAATTGTTAGTTCAGTCAGACTCAATGACCAGCTTTAGAAATTTTTTAATTTTTAATAGCTCCCATAGAACGTTTATTTATATTATTTGCATGTTTATCGTTTCAGTATTCTTTTGAGATGAAACTTATCCAATACGTAGAGAGAAAATATTCTCAGGCAATATTCCCAAAACCCAAACAAAAAGTAACTTACTTTTAATCCTGAAAATGCAAATCCCCAACCAACCAATGAACTAAACAAAAAGAAAAAAATCCTAACAAACAAGCAAACAACAACATCAACAATAAACAAAAATACTCCAGACAGGAATTTCATAATGCCTCCATTTTACTATTTCCTACTTCCTGACTGTTTCTGACATAATTTCATTCTTACCTGTGTTATAACTGTTATAACTCTGTTATTACAAATTATTAATAACTAGCATGAGGTTAACTTTTGCACAGGCTTATTTTGAAGATCTGGCCAGGCTGCAATGTCAAAAGGCAAATTGCTTTTTGATTAATAGTTGCATCTATTAATGCCTATTTCTCTTGCAGTAAATCTTGTATATAGTGGTACATAAAAAACTATTTAGTAATAGACAGCTGTGTAGACAATACATTTTGTTAAGCACTGCAGTTCTCAGCATACAGCATCAACAGGAGATGGCAGAGAAGGTGAGTTGCCCTCTAAAATCTTATATCCTTATTCTGAGTCCATTACCCTAAATGCTGGAAAAATCTGAAATGAGACCTCTTTGCTATTTGGCTGTCTTTCAGTGTTTTCTCCTGCAAAACCTATCTCCACTTTATTTACAGACTGAAGGACATGTATGGAGCTGGCTCATTAGTCCACAAACCTTTCTTTTACCTCTGGAAGTAGCAGCCTGTGATCAAAGACTCTGCATAATTGCAACAGAAGTAATCCTAGCAATACATTTAATATATACCTTTAAAGAAAAGTGAAATACAGAGAGATCCCTTCAATCTAGGATACCTGTTGCTCACAATTTCTGAAAAATAGGTGCAAGAGAATAATTCAAGCATGAGACCAAAAAGTAAAATCAAAAAATATCCTAGTGATTAAATACAGATCAATCTAAACTGCATACAATGGAGTTATTTTTACTTTTTTTTCCATTAGTAGTACGCTATTAATAAATCCACAAATAAAAGTATACCAGATTGTCATCAGCCTTTTCTTGACTCACTCTGAAAATATTCATAATCTAAATCTGTTTCTCATTCAAGCCCACCTCTGGAAGTGATTCAAAAAGATTAAACAGAGTTCTCCCAGCTCGGGCTTTATCACAGCAGACCGGCAGTGACATTCCCTGCTCTTCCTGTCTCTTGCACTTAAATGTTTTCATGAATGAATTTACTGTTGTAAGTTCTCACTAGCCCTGCCAGTTTGGGGAAACACATTGCTTCTAATAAGGTGCAAGCTGTACACATGTTCCTTATGGGGACCTGGTGTAACAGCTTTTCATAAGGATTGTGTCAGCGAAAGGAGAAGAGTATTAACATCCCTCTTTCCTTAGCCAAGAGCCTCAAGATTTCTTCAGTGTGCTGTTTTCAAAAAAATGCATGCAATAATGCAGCTGTTGCATCAGCCAAGCATTGTCTTCTTACGACAGGTGTCTAGATATTCTGTGCTTCTATCTTGGCCCAGTCTAATCCCACATCACACAAATCCCAGCTTGTTTTCCAAGAGTCAAAAGTCTACAGGTTCTCTCTGCATTTGCCTTCTCGTGTGCAATTTCAGCACTGAAGCACTGAATTGCTGCATAAAACTGCATCATATGGTCTGCATAAAATATTCCTTTGCTTGTACAGAATAAAACAATGTGTTCGGGTCAAAACCTATTACCTTCAAATTGCTAATATTATGTTGCTTTCAACTACTTCCTGTCTTCTTCTTGGAAAAATAACTTTTTAAAAATTTTACTCTATAGTGGATTTTATTATTCTCAACATCTGTGTTTTCTGGCATTTTGTCGTGTAAACTTCCCAGTATTACTACATAATATTGTCCTCTGACCGAATCTTAATTTTTTCTCTCACTTATAAAGTAAGCTGAAAATTCAAAGCTGCATTTTTCCTTTACTGAGCTTTTCCTGTTTATTTTTTCTAAAAATTAAATACATACGGAGCCCTCAGAAATTAATTCCATTTCTTAAATGGAAGAAAGTTATAACACTAAGCTGTCATTTCCAAATTAAAGTTTTATTATTTTTTTAGTCAAGTGGGTCATTAAATACAAAAATGAGAAAGAGAACTTAATATCTTCAAAGGAATATTCTAAACCAGTACTATAAAAAATCAGCTGAGGGCTATGAATCCTATTGGGAAAACATAGGGTTTTTGAAAGTAGTTTTTTAATGGCATGTGAGATACTTCTAGCAATAATTGGACTCAATTAGATGACACGATAAATTATTATAATTTTACTCCTTTTTAGTGTTTAATACTTAGACGATGGTTTACATCAGAGGATCTTTGCTATACCCGCAACAGAGAGTGCATCACTCTGGAAAAACATCTAATCCTTGTAAACAAGAAAATTCAGACTTAGGACGGGGACCCAAAACACCTTGCCTCTGGTCCCTGCATTGGCACTGGCCAATTTCCACATGCTCTCCAACATCAGACAGTGAATAGCTGTGCTACAGAGAGAACTGTGTGGGCTTCATCACTTTGGCACAGAGTGACAGGCAGTGGTGTAGCCCAGATACAGGCACCACAACCCACACAGAAGATTGAGGCAGGTAGAGGCAAGCCTGTGTGTCCTGTGAATGGCAGACAAACAGATTGGAGAGCAAGCCAGCAGCCTCTACAGCAGTGCTGCCAGTTTGTAAAATGCAGAAGATGTACTGTTCTTGCTCGTGGAGTCAGGAACCTCTCAAATCCCCTGTTATAGCATTGGCATTTCCTAGTGCAACAACCTGGTAATGAACACGATTAATACCCCTGGAAAATACTAAATGTTTGTCCTCTGGGAAAGTCTCATCATGGTGATTTAATTCCCTGGGTGTGTCCACTGCTAGTGTCATCTTTTGACCTCAAAAATGTTTCTTTCAGGACCTACGTTCCAGGAAGCTCTAACTTCAGTGGTTTCAGTTTCCCTTACTGACCAAACTAGGAATCCCATTGAGGAGTCTATGAAAAGAATGAGCTTTTATACTGAAAATGAAAGTCAATTATAAATTATTATAATGCTATTACTTATATTGTTATTCTATTCTATTCTGTTCTATTACATATTACAATTTGGCAGTCATGAAAAATTGTGTACATTCTTAAGGACCTAACCTCTCATTACTCTGTACATATTTCACCTATGAAATTTCACCAGAACTCTCCAAATGTAAAATGTTACCTGTCCTTTTTTCACTGTACATACATAAAGACTAATCTATTAGAAACCAAGTGCTTTTTATGCTGTGTACACTCATTTGAGATCTGACACTCAACTTCCCTTGCAGTCATACCTGGCAGCTGAAATATCTTGCTGCCAGCCATGGGGAACAAAAGCATTCCTTTGCCACTTTACACAGTTTTGTAGTTACCCCTGACTTCTGTTTCAGCTGTCCTTCCCTTTCCCTTTTTCTTGTATGGAGTTCAAAAACGATATTTAGTTACCAAACCACCTTCCTGCTTTCATGTAATCTAAGAGCTGCCGCTCTAAGGATTTAAGCCATACTCGTAGTACCTGACTTAAGCAGACAGTAGCAGAGTTGAATGTGAAATCTGAAAAGCACAGTCCCTTCCCATGTTTTTCTTGCTGTTTGAGCAATACCAAGAAGTTTTCCTTTTTTCTCTCTGTTGGGCAGTGTGGATGCCTGAAGAGCAAATTATTCCATCCTCAGTGCCACAGTGAAGCTCTTATAAAGAGATACCATAATATCAGTCCATGAAGACAATGAGAAGGCTGGCATCCTCAGTGCTTTTAACATCCCTGCTCTGACACGAGGTGATGCACTAGCCTGCAAGCTTTTGGCTGCTGAGGGAAAATGTGCAGACGTCCTGAGAGATTAGATATGCCCATCTGAGCCTCAGAGAAATGGAAAATAAAAGTGACTGAAACATGTCAAATCCTCAGCTTCTGTCCCTTTTCAGGGGACCTTGTCCCGTATGTGTGCGCTGACATTTCAGCCAGCTGAGGGCCAGGGATGGGAGCAGAGGGAGCAGTTCGCCTTCCCCCTGCCCCAAATGGCACCGCCGGCATCAGCCGGGGCGCGAGGCAGCGCTGGGCCCGCGGGGAGATAAGGGCTGATGGATGGCAGGGATGGCCCGGGGGATGAGATAACGCTGGGACCTACGCAGCAAGTATGCGGTGGGAGGAGATGTTCCCTGCTACTGCCACAGCCCTATCTCTTGCTGCTGTTTGGGAAGGGGTGAGGGCCTGACCCCGTGTTTCTTCGGTTTTTTACAAGAATATTTCCACCCTCCTTAAGTGAAAAATTTACCTTGGAAAAGGTTGGAAAGTGACTCCATGCCTTCAAAGGCCTTCCTGACCCACACATGTACACCTTTGTCACACTCCTCTGATTCCTTGTCTTCCTGCTTGCACAAGCATAAGGTCCCCAGTAAGTGGTAAGTTATTTCCCTGCTTCAGTGCCACTTCACACACATCTAATTTTACCTTTACTTGGCAATATGAAAATCTTCCATCCCTGGACTGGTATTCTGACATCTTCAAGAGAAGACATAGACTCTCAGGGTTTTATAGTCATTGCTGCATCTGTAAAATTCAGTATAACCCAGCAGAAGACAATATGCTCTGTACTTTTTTAAAAAAACACTGCAAAATGAGATTTTCAAAGTTGTATTTTCACCCTTTCTCTTCACGCAATCCCGTTATATTAAAACACCCCAAACCAAACTGTTGAGTAATCCTTCGGGTCAGTGTAGGGTTGACAATGATGCTGTCACAAAGATATCTGCAAAGATGAGTGTATTAGGGCTTTTTTTACAAAAAGTCAAAAAATAAAGCATTTTTTTTAAATATGAGCGCATGGAATGTGGGAAATAAGAGAAGACCAAATCTATTGTCTTTTGAAGAAATTTTTAACATTATCAACTAAAGCCTGGTGGTGATGTCTTTTTGGGAGTGAAGTCTCTTCAGCAAATGAGTGTTCAATAATCCCCATGCTCTCATTTTTGTAATAATTTCAGTCTGATATTAAATATTACTTGTTCAGAAGTTTCTCTGATACAAGGTATGTGCGTCAGTGTTTGGACAGAGAGAAATTGGATTCATATCTCTGTTATGCTTTCAAATTGCTAGGTCAGATTTGGGTCTCTGGCTGTAAATTCTTCAATTCTGTTCTAAGTCGAAGGAATGTGACAGATTTAATACCTAGAATAAGTTATTAACTGCAATAATGCATAAACCAGTGGCACTTTCCAAAAAAGTAGCTTATGCTGCTTCTGTTTTCTAAAGAAAAATTAAAATATAATCCTATTTCCTTGTTCCTTACAGTTCTTGCAAATATTTTCTTGATTAATCCATCAAGAACTTGAAACTGATGTGCCCATAAATACAATCTTCTGAGTTTTTTTATTGCAGTCATATTTCTGTCGGGATTAGTTACCCTTTCAAAATTTAAAAAGCAAGAGGAATTCATATATCCACAAAGCATTGAAGAATCACTAGCTATAAACAGAAAGTGCCTGTATCTACCATGAACTGTTTATAGAAGACTAATATAGAATTACAGGCTGCATGGAAAGAAATCAAGAAAGATTGGGCGAGTAGGGAACTCTGCCAGCCTGTACATGTGCTCAGCTGAAAAATAGATAGAGTGACCTGTTGACTTTGTAAGACTGAGAACACTTGGATTTGCTTCTCCTGCAGGCTAGTAAGTTATGGTGGGCTCCATGCTTTCCACATCAGCCTGGTTTATCCCCACTCTTGTGGGGACCCTTGTATGGATTGTCAAGGTGGAAGTTGTGGTTCCTACACACAGTTTTGCCCTTGAGGGATATATTTTTCAAATTCTTCTAACTAACTGGCTCTGTGCACAAGGAGAGACAGTTACATATCACTCTTCAGGTATTGAATGATGATTTTTAGTGATTACCAAGGGCTTGGAGAAGGCAACCTATTATGCTTGTCAATAAATAAGTTTTGTTTTTAAGGTATTAGAGAATTTGTCCCTGAGCAGCAGTGTAAAGGATGACTGGGCTACTGTGCATGTCTGTACTTGGAGAAAGGTCTGGGAAAAACACATTAATTTTTATTGCAAAAACTGAACCAATAAGGGAAAAAACCTAAACAAACAGGGTAGAACTCCAGCACATAAAAACCAGATTTGGGAATTTTGGTATTTGAAATGAAGCCATATATCTCCACAGTTAGTATCTGCATAATTTAAACTAAAAAACAACTGCCATACCTCACATTTCATATCCTGAAATCCTCAATAATTGGCTAGAGCATTGTGCATACTGTTATTGCCTGGTTATCTTATTCTCTTTGCAGCTATTGGCATGACTAACAAGAAATGAGTGTGTTTTTAATTTTTTAAATAATATTTTTTTCAATCATTATGTTACCTTTGTTGTTAAAAGTGTGGAACTGTACTCCTCAGTTACTGCAAGAGAAATAATGTAGAGTGTGGACTTGAACTGAGGACTCCTATGTCTCAGACAAGAAGTATAGTTTCAGAATTTTAGCGCTCATTTTGACTGTAAGATTTATCCTAAATCTGAAAAAGAAATCCTGTTTTTAAAAAGGCTGCATCTCAGTATTTGCTTTCAGAAAAAAACTTAAAATGAAAAGTTGTCCTCTAGCCCTAAGTAGATACAGATTGTGGTATATAGCATTGAACAATTCTACAAGAAATGAACTTTAACGAGTGTTACATCCTTTCTGCTACATCTGTGTGTTTTGGGAAAACTACCTACTAGTCTAGAGGCAAGAGAATTTAAAGAGCTGTCATGAAAGCCTATGAGAATGAGCCTGGCTTACCTGCATAGGACAATTTTGCATTTTAAGCAGAAGAATAATCACAAGGCAGGGTTATAATGTATTATTCTCCTAGGAGTGTTCTCATGATAATCTTCACTGTCCCCATTCAGGAACCGTGTTTAGTAAGCATTAAATATTTACCCTGAGGTAGTACTGTAAGATCTAATAGGTTCTTAGCTGCTACCCCACTAAGCACTAGTGATGAAAGCAAATGACTGAAAGACATCACTTTATACTTTGATGATCATCTTAATAAATTTATGGCATTTAAAACTTGCTTTTTGGGTTTTCTCAATATTATACAAAGTAATTATATATATATATATGTAAATGACTTTGTCATGGCTAAGTGCTTGGGCCAAAGTGATAAATGATAGGAAATCTTCAAGCTGAGACTGCTGTGTCACCTTTAATTCACCATGTTGTGTCTAGTTGAAGCCGGGATCCCGAATCAATGGGGAGCATTCTGTACCTATAAATCACTCCCAATCATGTACACTTACGTCCTCACTCTTGTTTTGTTATGAGAATAATTTTCTGTTGTCTTAGGTACCCTTGGCATGTCTGATGGTTTATGAATAGTTACTTTTGTACCGAATTATATGTTGTGCTGTGACAGAGTCATCAGACACATTATGGCAGGTCATTGCAAAGTGCACTGTTCATTACTGGTGTCAACAGCACCCTGCCTCCAGCAGCCAGCATGCAAGTAGGAAATACATAGGGTGGTGGAAATAGTTGCAAAGGTGTCTATTAGGACTGCTTGAATGTTTTGCACAACCAAAAGTTGTAGCTGCTGTAGGGAAGTAGCGAGTGGACTGGAGTCTGTAAGGTGTGATACAGACCTATCAGGGAGTTGACTTAGATGTAAAAATCGACAAAATCCAAGAATGAGAATCACCATGCTTCTCATGGCATCAGGGTTGGAACTAGATGAATTTTCAGGTGCCTTTGAGCCTAGGCCATTCTGTGATTATATGACATAAAAGGGAGTGCACAGTTCAGAAAATTGCTGCCTGGATCCTTCAACTGCTACTTCACACTGCGTACAAAGATACTGTGATAAACTTGATCATTAGAAAGTTGTGTTCAATTTTAAAGAACTGGTGAAAATCCAATTATTTGGGAAGTAGGGCCAACTGAATTGAAATTAATTCTGTAGGTGCTAAGGTTGCAAATTCTATTTTTAGAGAAATGTAGCATAACACAAGTCATATCTTTGAAAAAAATGTTAAAATGGGCTTTAATTCCATACTTTTTTGATGTATTGAAGGTAGTTGTCATGATGTCATCCAGATAGTTTAAATAAACAGTTTGCATATAAGGTTAACAAGCAGCAGTGGTAGCAGGGTCTGTGTGCGATTATATTAGAATTAATTTGATCAATTATTTTTAGTTCCAGAGGTCTCCAGATGAGCCAGAAGCCAGCATATGCAGTTTGGCAGATGAAGAATCAGTGCAGTCAACACATGTCGTGAAGGTAATGAACATTCTTTCAAACTTCATTTTTCATCCTGAGCAGAGAAGACAAGTAAGCCAAGACACTGCTGCTCAGAGCAGCCAAAATGATAACCATAAATAATCATAATAGAAAGCCCACGGCTTAAATGAAATAGGGAAGGATAAAATAAGTACTTTGCCATTAAAATGATGGTTCTAAACCTCAAATTTTCATTATGATTTTCCCTGGAGTACATGAAGTTTCCTCCACCTTGAGATGTAGCTTTTGAATTAAAAGATTGCTGAACATTTTCTTTTGATAAACTGCTTACAAGAAGAGGGTGGTATAAAGAACATTAAGTCAAATCAGGGGAAATCTTTATAATAATCTATTTCATTTCCACTGCTGAACTGAAACCCAGGAGGATCAATTCTATCGGCCAGCTTCCCTGGAAGAGAGTGGGAGGCACACCTGTGAAAGGATGCCATGGGCTCAACGCTGCCTGGAGCTCATACTCCCATAAACACAAAACTTCTGATGACTTATAAGACACTTTTAACTAGGCTAGAGCTATAAAGTAGGATCACAGATTTGAAAAACTCAAGAGCAAGCTGCCTGCAGTCCATGTCCCCAGTCTGTTTCTTGCTACTGAGAGAAATTTTTTATTGGGTTGACATTTGTTAGTTTCCTAGCATAGTTAAAGTGACACCTTAGTATAAATTGAAAAATTTTATAACAAGTGCAAAAAAATTAATCTGTCATGCATTGCATTCTGTATTTCCACTCTTCTTTCTATCAGCTATACTTTCTTTCTTTTCCTGTCTCTCACTAATAACTTATGTTGTAATGACCAAGCTTGGTGTACTTAAACAAATTATCCATAGGCCCATGGATACCAAACATTGTGATTTTTTTATTTACAAATAAGATAATGCTGCTCTTCTAAAAGAAGACTGTTTTATATTTAAATGTATAAGTGTGGATTTAGAATGTTATTTTTTATTAATATGGTAACCTGTTATGAATTTTCATTAAATGTAAGTGCACCATTTCATGTTAAGATGAAATTGTCAGGTGGTTTGTATTTGTTAAAAATATAAATGTTAGGATTTGTTTCATATTATGCAAGATAAGGACAGAAAGGAATACAGTTTAAAAAATCTCTCCTCATTACAAATCTGATGCATGTGTTGGAAAGAGGAATTTTGACTATTTCCATGCAACTTTTTTAAATTACAACATTTAAAAGTAAAATGAAGCCCAACTTAAGCAGATTAGCTGGGCTAAAAATACTTTAATGAGAATTGCTTATACCTTCAACTTCTTCTTCCAAAAAAATCAGTAACAGCAGTGTTTGCAGCTTAGTAATTTTTTAACAGTATTTTGATAACTTTTCCTCTTAGTGAAATAGCAACCATAGTTAAATTCACTGCAAGCCATCCTGTTTCAATGCTTAAATTTTGAGACTCACAGTACTACCATAGTTTCAATTTGCATGTGTAAAAGCAAATTTTAATCAAACAAGCCCTGATGGCCAGACATCTGCTTTCTCTCACTTCTCAGAACAGTCTGTTATCCCTATGCAGCTACTGCCAAGTGATTTGCTTCGTGTTCATACCTTGGCATTTCTCAGTCATGCAGCCATTGCATTTTGTTACCTCTGAACAGAGACTCTGGGCAGAAATCTCGTGGTTCACTTGGCACGTGGATCGTTGTCATGTAAGTTTTAATCTGCACTGTAAGAGTAAAAATGGGACCTATTAGAGACTGTATTGCCGCTGTCTTCTTCCTTCACATCTCCCACTGCTTTTTCAGTAGCTCAAATAAATGCTCTTTCAGACTTTTCCCTTTGCAGCTCCTGAAAGAAGCGAGCTGTACGTAGCACAGACACAGCTGCCAGCGGGTGGCCATCAGGTCTACAGCAAACCAGGTCATTAAGACCTGCAGTTTGCAGTGAAAGAAGGAAATTTGGCATGTGCAGTCAACACCCACGGTTCATTAAATGCCACTCAGTTGTTATGGGTGATGTTGCCTGACAAGGGGGAGCAACCCACTGCAGTCAATTTTGATAACATTATTTCCCTATCAAAAATTTTGCTATCACAGATGTAATGAATTGTTGACAGTAGGTGATTTTAAATGTTTTCAGCATTCAGGTACCGGATCATACCACTCACAAAACACAGTTGCTTTCACCATAGTTGGTACTAGATAGGAAACTCTACCTTCACCTCATGTCTGCAGCATTATTGGCTGTCAAGACATGTTCCTTTAGGCTGTCTTGCTTGCTCTGTTCTATCTGGATACATAACAATGCACGTCTGAAGAAATGTTTATTGACTTCAGTGAGTTTATATGTCTGGGAACACTCAAGAAAACTAATACAAATTAACTAAAGGTGTGAATTTAAAGTTGTGATTACTTTAACTGCATTATGCGCACATTCTCATTCAAAATTAAAGGGGCCCTAATTCAATCTAACTACATTTACTTCCAAGGTAAATTAATACATTCTAAATGAGAGTTGGCTACGCAGAAACTTAAAGTGGTTTAGCCAATCTATTTTAAAAGTTAATTCAGATTGATTTTTCTGCATCTTCTAGACAAAAACATCAGGTCTTAAATGAAATGTGAAATCCTATTTCATTTAGGTGTATAGTGTAAAATGCTTCTAGCTAGTTCCTCCAAGAATATTCTGCATGTCTACAGCCTATGTCCTATACCTAGAGATATTTTTTAAGGCTCAAAATACTGGTTTTGCCATGATTTTCTACATTACTTTTCCTATGCAACAGGGGATTCCTACAACTATGTCACTCAACCTCTCTGGACATTAGATCAGAAGTATCTGACTGTTCTTAGAATAAATGCTTTTATGTCAGGCTTTGAAAGCTGTTGCCAGTCTTCAGAAGGAAGCAAATTTAACATACTATTCTTATATCTCGAACCAGCACAAAATAGAACTCAGGGCCATAAAGAACATGTAAGTAAAAGAAGGCAAGCTGGGCTGCTTTGGAGAAGTTGTTTTGAGATTAATACAGTATACATATATACATACAGATCCAAGCTCCCCTTAGGTTAAAAATAATGGCTATGTACAATAATTTGTAACAGCAGAGACCTACACTAACAGCTGGACTGCTCTAAATGTCACACACTTATTTACTGGCTCTTATAGCAGCAGAACAAAATGCAGCAAGAAAGATGATTTCAGAAAATTCTTGTTAACACCCACCCCTATCAATACAGAAGTAGTTAATGGTATTTTCTTAGAGCATAATATCATGTAGTATATTTTACCTACTTATTATAAATTCAGAGCATAAGAACAATTATTATTACAAAGCTGGAGCATATTCTTCCAGGGAGAAGTAGTAGTATATTTTTAGTTCACCATTAGCTCAAACAACCTCATTTGCTGATTGATTGATTGATTGATTGATTGATGAACAGAAGAACAATATTTTTGGTATGTATAGCCTGTGAAGATAAGTTAGAGGAAGAAATACGAAGTGCCTCAATGAGTTAGTATAACAAATTTTACCACTGGTCAATAAAGATTTGTGCTCCTAACCTTCTTGCTGGTTTTGATGAGAAAGGAAAGATATGCCTGCCTCTTAAAGTGCAGCAGTACCATATCCCAGTATACTGCTTTTAATTTAACTAAGGGTCCCTGGAGAGCTTCTTTTCTGATAAATCTGAAGACTGCCCTGATGCCAGGACTGTTATTGTTATCAGTGCTTGTTCTATGAGGTTGGTGTGGAAAAACTATCACAAATTACAGCCATACCTTCATTTGATTGTGCAGTTGTACCTGAACAGAACAGGGTCTTTCAGAAATAGATTACTATTTAAATTACGTTGAAAAAAACTATTTTGGGCTGTCAAAGTCAGGGGTAAGAATAACTTTAGGATTTTTAAAGTTTGAGTTATGAAAGGTGGGATGAGAATTCTTGAATTAACTTGAAAATTGAATAATTTAAATGCCTAAATTCAATGTAGAGATATGAATATATTCATGATTAGTATTTCAAAATTTTAACATCTGGCCTTAAAGTCTTATCTTTTTCTTTTGGATCAGTTGGTGTTTCAAAGAACTAAATGTACTAAGTCTTCCAAAATCAAATGTAGAACGTCCAGCAAAGTGTCACGTTTAGATCTAAAGCAAGTTAATCTTATCTTTTAGCACAAGTCTTTCTAGAAACCACAGAAAAATGTAAGCTCTCAGTGTGTTCAAGACGTATTTTGACTCCAAAGCCAGTTCTTGTGGCTCAGAACTGCTTTTTAATGCTTATTTGTGGCTATTAATGAAAAGGATATTCAATATCTAAGGAACTTCCGACAATGCTTTTCGAAGTCTTGTCAGAGTAAAAAAAATAAAATAATTTTTGGAAAAATATAAAGATGACAAACCTGTCACTCACATTCATATAATATTTTGTGCTACCCCAAAGTAATTCATGTTATATGTGCCTTGTCCAGAATTTGTATTTATGTTGATAAAGCAAGGATAATTTGACACACAATAAAATACATTGAAAAAATAAAAAATATTTAATCAACTATGAGTGAATTGATTCAATTTTCTATTTGGTAAAGTCTATTTAATATTTCTCCCTGAAAGTAGAAAGATTTCTCTGTGACTGCTGAATTGCAATAGTAATAAGAAGGGCATATTCACTGAAAAATAAAAAAACAGCAGTACCAACTCCATGACATAGGAAGTTTATTTAAAGTAATGTTGGCTCCTTGATCTGCTAAGGCTGCAGCTGATCAGTCAGCGTGGTCTGGTATTTAACGTACACCGCATGTGTGCGAGCTGTAGTTAAGCTGCAATAAAGCTGTCCAAAAAGAAGCTAAGATTAGAGCTGTTTGTGAAACCAAGCCTACAGTTCTGACTGTGAGAGTGCAAACAGGTTGGGGCTGCAACTCCAGCAGGTTGCAATCCTTTGCACAGGCACCTGGAAGTTCAGCAGTGGCAAAAAGAGCTCCCGGAGCTCTCCCTGAACAATGCCTTACCATCTTAGTGTTAGCACCCTGCTTCAGTGCAAGGGTGTTAGTTTAAACCACTGCCAAATACTGTGATTTATCAGCTAAGCATTCCTCATGGGACTGTGCTTGAACCCGTGCTGCAGCTGCACAGCTGGTGTTGTCCTTGAGGGACAAGAACAAACACTGCCTCCACTGCAGAGTCAGCACAAAGTAACATTATGTGATGCCACATGTGAAGTCCAGCTACAGAGCAAGTCACTAAAACCAGCAAAATTAAGAATGAGGAACTCATTCTGATTAGGCTCAGTGGAAAACCGGTAAAGCTACGGAACTCTGAATGTCTAGATTTTGCTGGTTTTCCTACCATAACAAAAGAAATAAAGGTGTTTTAATTCCACCTATCCTTGTCATCTGCAAATAAAATTTAAGCCTAATTACTACACTTCTGTGACAAGAATCAGTCCGTGACATAGAGATTCCTTACATCAGTAGTATTTGAGCAAGGAATCACTTGCTCTGTTTGTGGCACCTTTAACACTGAATTTCCAACTTGAGTGAGTTTTGTAATTTTTTAATCATAAACAGATTTTTATGCATATACATTGCACCACCAAGGAGTGTGTCCTAGTTTTGGCTGGGATTTAGTTATTTTTCTTCCTAGTGGTTGATACAGTGTTGTGTTTTGGATTTAGTATGAGAAATGTGTCAGTAATGTTTCAGTCATTGGTAAGTAGTGGTTACCCTAAATTAAGGACTTTTTAGTGTCCTCTACTTTGGCACTGAACATAAGAAGCTGGGAGGAAGCATAATCAGAACATGTGATCTCAGATGGCCAGAAGGATATTCCATACTGTAGAGTGTCTTGTCCAGTATTTAAACTGTGGGCAGTCAGCCAGGAGCTGCTGATCTTAAGCTCAGCAGTCTTAAGCTGTGCCCAGAGAAATTTAGGCTAGACATTAGAAAACAATTCTCTGCAGAAAGCATGGTTAAGCACTGGAAAGGGCTGCCCAGGGAGGTAGTAGAGTCACCATCCCTGGAGGTGTTAAAAAAAGAATGGATGTGGTTCTGAGTGCCATGGTTTAGTTGATAAGGGAGTTTTAGGTCTTAGGTTGGACTTGATGATCTCAAAAGTCTTTTCCAACCTATCTGATTCTGTGATTCTACAGCTCAGGAACAGTCTGGGCATTGGTCAGCAGGTGGTAAACATTGCATTGTGCATCACCTTCTCTTGACTTTTATTCCTCTTTCTCTCGACTTATCTTTACTACTACTACTACTACTGCTGCTATCATTAGTATTGGTATTATATTGTATTTCATTTCAAACGGTAAACTGTTTTAATCTTAACACTCAATTGGAGTGCAAATATAGGATGGTAAGTTCCTCTCCTCTGGTAGAAATCACAGCACTCACTGTGTGAGTTTCCTTGCAGGGTTTCAAGTTCCTTTTTTCAAGTTTTAAAGTTGGTGGCAGATTAGTTTTGATAATCCTTTTAAGAATTTTCAAGATGGAATGAGTAATTCCCACAGTGTGGCACAGCAGTCCTTCTGACAGCAGCTCCTGCAACAACCAGGTATGTTCCATACGGGTCACACCAAAACTTCCATAGAGGTATCCCTTACTACTTTGGGTGTCCAGTCACAGGGAACAACTCACAGCTCTTTTGGCCACTGATGAGTACAGCACAGGACATCCACTGCCTTTAGACATCTAAAGGAAAGAATTCAGGAAAAGAAACAATAGGCAAGATAAACAAATGGAAGAGGCTAACAAAATGGTACAGTAGGCGTGGTACACATGAAATATTAAAACAGTTACAGAAACATTAAAATAATTATTTTCCAAAGAACTTGGTGACATCAAAGAACACCTCTCGATGATGTCAAGGGGCCAGTGCTGCAGTATACAGAATTAATGGGCAAAAAAAGGGTAAAGGGAGAAGGGTAAAGGGAGAAAGATCAGACTTCATTAAACTTGAGTCTTTGTTTGAGGTATTGTAGCACAACTCTCCACCTTCCATTGTGCTAAATATCCTGATTTATACTTTACATCCCTTCAGTCATTTACACATAGACACAAGTTCTTACCCATTGAGAACCAAAACTTCCCTCTGTTGATTTTTAGTATGATTCAAAACTCATTCAATGTATCTATATAAACAAACACCACAAGGAAAACAGAATTAAATAATACTCCATAGCAGCTGTGTTTCACATATACACAGAATTATTTAACGTGATAACCGATTGATCAAAAGAGAATCTTATCAGAATTTTATCTGAGCATTAAAAATTATTACTGGAATTTCAAAGACATTCCTAATCCAGATGCACATTTTCTGCATTTTTAGGCTTCAGTATTAAAGATGGTAAGAAAAAAAACTCCTGTGTTTTTCTTTAGCAGCAGACATGCAATTTTCTTTTATTCTCCTTTAAAAGCATGCCTCTATTTTGTTCAAATTTTAAAGGAAAACTGACTACTCCTAAAAGAACAGCATATTCCAGCCTAAAAGATAAGAATCTGACATTGTTACAGGGAAAAAAACACCTCAGATTAAAGGGAGCTAAGTAATTCGTTTGACCTAGAAGAATTCCTGCTTCAAGATGTTCGCAGACAAGGGAACAGAAATTTGCATCTGCTATATGCAGAACAGTTTTGGAAGGTTATCCATATTATTTTAAGAACTAGATAGAAAGTTCTAAATCCTTGGCTATGTCTGAAGAACACCTTTGTGTTTCAAAGGATCTGGAACTCTCATTTAAGTCACCCATACATTTTGGGGTTTTAGATCAGGCACTTAACTATTTTCTCTTCTGTAATCTTTTGAGGCTGACTGAGCTTTTAGCATATCTAAGAGATGGAGATGATAGCCAAAGATTTTGGGCACAAACAGTGTCCACCCTTGTGCACCATCAGGCAAAGAGAGGCCAGCACCAGAATTACTGCACTGTCTCTCTGCTGCCAGGTGCTGCTTATGCTGAGGCACTCTGCCTGTGCCTTTAGGAAGCTGTCAGCTCTGGGGTGAAGAAATAAAGACTGAATAGGACACATGTTCTCCCAGGCTTAGTCTTTCTCACTTGATCATAACTTCTTTTAGATGGAGCCAAAAGAAATGGTGTTTATACATGACCTAACCCAGCGGGCTCCCAGTGGATGACATGGGCTCGTACTTGCTATTCCGTTGCAAAATATTAAGAAGCCATTGCGCTATGTCATTATTATTCAGTGCATGCCAGAAAGTGTAAATGATGTTTTTGAAAAGCCTCCAGAAAAAGTTAGTCTAGCTCTCTAGTTTTGCAGTGTAATGAATAGTCACTTTTCAGCCAGTCAGAATTCTAATTACAGCTCACTGCAAAGAGACAAATGAATTTATCTGGAATCTCAGTTTGCAGTGCAGGGACATACATGCACAATGAAGTGCATGATAAATGATGATGAATCCATGATCCCTTCTATATTCTTTTCTCAAAGCATGGGATTTGATATCTGTACAAAGCACAAAAGAAAGGATAAACAGTCATCAGTCATTTTTAACAAGAGAAGTTTAGCAAAGGGAAGAAAACAAAATCTGTCTTCAGTTTATGCTACCTGTAAAAGAATTTCAAGTGTTGAGCTTTTGAGGGAAAGCAATGAGAAAAATCAACCCTTAGATACAAAAAACCTAAATGAAAACATAACAAAAAATCACCCCCTATGAAAGAAAAAAAAAAAAAAAAAACAAGACAAAAAGAACCGAAATAAATGGAAAAAACCCCTCCACACCTTGACTGAGGCATTTTGCAGTGGGAAAAATGGGAAAATAAATAAAAGAGACAATTGCTTTGCTGTATTCTCTATGAACCAGACATCTAGACTGTTAGTTCCTAAACCACCTCCCTGTGTTTGAGAAGGCTGTGCTAAAGACATCAGAATGACCCCTGTGAGTATGGGTGGAGAGACCTCTCTGCCCAGAGACTTCACCGCTGTGAGCATTCTGGCAGTGGCTGCCTTACACCAGGCTTACTCCTCCCTTGGAAGCAGTCAGTTCATTCAAACTGAAGGCTTTTGACAGGTAGGAGGATACCATGGCACAAAGCCATAGTACCCACGCTGAAGAGAGAGGGGAGAGGCTTTGCCAAAATAAATTCCCTCAAAGGTAACTGCTTACTGTAATCACACATCATTTATTGAGTATGAAAGACAGTCTGATACAGGCAGGGTGCAATGACCTTGCAATTCATTTCACTTTTCTTTGTCACAGACAAGACACAGCTGGGTTAGACTGAGGTTCTTACCCACTATCTGACCAATATGAACTTTTTCCCCCCCTACCTAACATTAGTTTTCTTTATAGAGACCAATTAGGAGAAATTCCTCTTCAGAAGTTACCAGGTCAAATAGAGTGCAGGTGTTTACACTGACCCAACTCAACTGCTCCCTGCTGAATCTGTCCAGAGCACTATCCAGCATGTCGGTGGTCTCCAGACACCACAGGGACCTTGCTGACCTTGCCTGTGCTTGCCCAGAGAAGAAGGTCACCAGGACGTCTCCCAGGGCTGCTCCAAATACTGCTTGTCCTGGCATGATGCATCATAGCGTTCATCAGCCTGGTCTGGCAGAAAAATAGCATCGAGGTTTTTTTCAGATAGAATTTTTGGAACATCTTAGTACATCAGTCTGAGTTTCTCATTATTGGAATGTACAGGCTTTATTAAACATGTATATGCAGTTCCATGTATCACATGATTTTCCTGAGTTTTAACAGGTACATTAGTTTTGTGACAAACAACATTACTATAGATAAGATATTTATACTGTGTAAGATGGAGCACACATAAAAAATATTAACCTTGTTAGGCAGCTCCATGTTTTAGATGCTACCCAGTGTCTGAGTTCTTCTCTTATCACCAGGTCCTTTTGTTTAAGTAATTAGGGTATTTTGTTGACATTAAAAGGCTTGAAGGCTTGAATGTCTTAGAAAGTTTAAAAGTATACATTTACCTCCTTTCACTGCACCCAAATTCCC
Source organism: Setophaga petechia (assembly GCA_024362935.1). Lineage (NCBI taxonomy): Eukaryota > Metazoa > Chordata > Aves > Passeriformes > Parulidae > Setophaga > Setophaga petechia. The sequence continues at coordinate 34,606,321 of JANCRA010000004.1, read as the reverse complement.
TTTCAGTCTTCTCATAGCAGACAAACTGTGCCATACTCCCTGGAAACTTGTCCGATTTCATTGAACTCTAGACAACCAGGATAAGCATATTGTTGACACACAAGCAGATAAGAGGATGTGGGCAAATTTTGGCAGGTGACCATCTAGTGACATGATAAATGTGCTGCTTTCAAGCCATGTGCCATATTCCAGCATGTATGCACTGCCTTTTTTTTAATTCATAGCACACATTGCATAAATAAGACAGTTAAGAGATCTGTTCATATAAAATAGGTACACTGTGGGTAGCAAACATGGATTTATTTTGTTAATGGGTTTATTTGCAGATAGTCAGTAACTCTTAATGCACAGAGTTGATGAGGATCAGAATGTGCATTCAACCAGTAGGTTCTAAGTACTCCTGTGGCAAATATCCCTTTGTTCCAGCTATACTGGAACAAAGTATATATATAAAAATTATTTTTTTCTTTCATTCTCCTAATTATTATACAGACAGTGCTCGCTATTATTTCCCTGAGAAAACCACACATTATTTCATTTGGCTAATCAGATCTCCATTTGTCACTCTTTTATCTTTGTGTTCTATAGAGCATCAATATGTTTTACATGTGCTTGCGTGATCTCTTGCTTTGAGGTCAAAAAATTTCATAGTGCAAAATGCAGATGAAGAACTTTTCCTCTGAAATGAAATGAAAGCAAAATATTCACCTCTGTAGTACTTTTATAAACCAAAGGGTAGGAGAAGGATTTAGGATTCTCTCTCATGCAAAAAGAAAAGAGACTATAGAGAGTGCTTAAAGTTCTGGATATAGCCACAGAAGGCAAAGGCACACAAGGTAAGAAAAATGTTGTGTATGCTCCCAGTATTTGCAACATTTACTCCCAGGCACTTGGGATGCTGTAAAACAATAACACCTTGTGATGGTTTTACAGGAGCAAAAGGAGACAATCTTCAGTAGTAGTAAAGCCATCCAAGCTCTTCTGAATCCCCACTGAGCTGGGATCCAGCCACTTTAAGAAATAGTTCTCATATCACCGTATCCCACAGCAGAACTCAGCCTATAGATTTCTCCTGAGTCCCTTCTGTATTTCATAACACTTAAAGTTAGACAAAGAGATATCATGCTCAAGGAGCTGGAAAAACAAATTCAAATTGATGTAATACAGCTGGGGAAAATCAGCTCATGAAACCCAAATCTGACATTAGTTTTTTGACTTCCTGTTATTATAATGTAAGAGGGGAATTATAATGTAAGAGTTTTCTTCATAGATTTTAGGCCATCAATTAAGGAAGTCTTTAAGATTTTTACTATTTGCACAACATAAAGTGTATCAAGTTTATCTACTTTCCTATAGTGGCAAATGAGAAAATGATGGAGCAGATCTCCAAACGGAACTTTATTATCAACAAACTAAATTCACTACTGAATTTACTGCTGGTGTAAATGTCTTGAAGTATAGTCCATGTCAACTCTTAGAGTGCTTCTTAGAGGAAAACTCACTAAAAATTCAATTCCTAGCTGTCTTCTGGTGAACCAGCTTATCAGCTTCATCAGTGAAGCCATAGGCTCTAGCACTTCTCTTCAACTCTGTTTCAGGTCATATATATTAGACCTTCTGGAATGCATGCTGTGAAGACATATAAAGCTGGTAAGAAAGAATCCTTTTCCTGAATCAAAACGGGCTAACAGCTCCCAAAAAATAGAATTCCTGTGAATTTTTTAATCACAGAAATACAATTTTTATTTTGTTTTTTTAAAATTTGTCATCTTCAAGGACCCATGTGCTTTCTTGGTGGCACAATTGGAGTTTCCTGTTGCTGCAGTTCATTTTTCTTGCCTCAGAAAAAAAAAAGTAATTGGCATCATTCCCAATATTTTGTCAGTGTTTCCCAGATTCCACACTGAAATGGATAGCCCCCACCCAAAAAACTGCTCAGTCAATCAACACCAACAGCTGCAAATCAACAAATCTTCCATTTATACAAGAAAATGTCATACTACAAGACATAGCATTATAGCACTGCATGTGCATTAAGATCTCTTTTCTTCCATATTTTCAGGGAAAAGGGGTCTTTGCTATCAGGTAAAAAACTTTCAGAAATTCAACAGACTTTTCAACTTCTTTAATTCTTTTTCTTGCAAAGAGAGCATAAGATTAAACAAAAAGGTCCAAGCCTATTGAGTTATTTTCTAAAAACACACACTTAATATTCGCTCTGTGCACAATTTTTTTGTTCTTCTTCATTTTAATCAGAATTTATAAACCAGAGGTTCACAATCCAGCTGCTAACATTGGATATCCATTCCAGAGCAGCACTTGAATGAACAGCAGTCCAGCTGCAGCAGATGATTTTACTGGTTTTTCCAGCTGGCCACAAACCTGGCACTGGCTGCAGAACAATGCAGATATAGCAACAGTTACTGGAAGAAAGGAAGAAAGGAGGGAAAAAGAATCACAAAGGAGGTTGAAAATTGATTGCAAAAAACTCTGCAAAAATTTATATTATTGAAATCCAGATTTAGCATAACTAAACAGTTCTGACAAATCATGGGTGGCCCGTACTGCATCATCATGGAGAGTAGAATGGTATGATGCCATTCTTCAGGCATTTTTCCAATAATTTTACTAACTATTCTCTTTTGCAAAGTTATTTCCTATCTTCAGGTTTACATTGCATATAAGAACCTTCCAAGAAACAGGCTGGATTTTTCCCTAGAGCTTTTCCCCAACACATTAGATTCCTGTAAGTACAAGGATGGGAGGTCAGCCATCACTTTTGGCCTGGCTTTCAGTCATGCTACTGGCATCAGATTCATCCCAAAACAGTAGAGAAGGGAACCTGATGTCCAGAGGAAACCACAAGCAGCTGCCAAAGAAATGAGGGAGGGAATGAACTGCTTGTACACAACACTGGATAATCATTGTGTCCAGACCACAACATAAATTCAATCAGAGTAAGTAAAGATGGACTGGGAATGTCTCACGATGAATACCAACAATTACCAGCACCATTTCTGTGCTTATTGCATTTCTATTTTTTCAGTGAAAAGATACTGTACTTCTGACAGCTCTTGTATAGACACTCATTTCACTGAGTTCTCTTGGTACCATCATCTATGAAAATAACAGAAAATAAGGGTAAGGGAAAGACAGAAGCTAGAAAATGACAATTCTAGAAAAATAATCTGTAAAATAGCATAAGGAGTAAAAGGAAAACAAAATACACATTTAACAGAGCAGAATGCTGGAAGGCAGGCAGGGAGGATCACCACAGTGTCCCAGGTGCTGTTAAGGACAGGTCTCTCTACCTTAAATTTTCATATTGGTCTTTTTAAAATTTTAAAATAAATTGTAAATAAATTCTAAATTTTAGAATTTTAAAATAAATTGTAAGTTTTAAAAATAGATCTGTTCTATTTTTAGATCTCCTATCTATAGGAGACAGATGAACATAAGGCAGTGTGATGAACCAGAAGTTTCTTGAGGTCCATTTCAACTCCATCTCCTACAATCCCATGATAAGGCAGAATGTTATCAGAGACAGATACCAAACTGAGAAAAGTAACTGATCATGCTGAACAAATGTAAGAGACAAGATCATTCTTTAAAGAATTCTTAAGAAAATACTGTGCAGGATTTATATTGTGACAGAACGATCTAAGTGATTTTGGTTTATGTTTCAGGATTACCATTTGCTTCACGTGAACTAGAACACTTATTTCTGTTGGACGCTTCCCTTTTAAACAAATCCCCTGTGGCTTCTTTCTCACATATAAATAAAATTGAAAAAAAAAAAGTGGAGTGTGGATGAAGGAGGAAAAACAACAGATCCAGACTCCCTGGTACCATTCAGTGGCAGAATATGCCAAACATAACAAGTAAGTTTTACAACAAGCATTACCGAATAGTCACCTTTCTCATGAAAACTCTGAGGCAAGAAAAAAAGACAGTTTAATTCTGTGTCTCTTGATAAGCACTTTTCAACAATCCATAAAATGTGGTTATCTCCAATGTAATGAGAGAAATCAGATGTTCTTGCATTTAGACCTACAGTCTAAAATTGAGTATACCCTGCAGTAAGGTACCCTAGTTGTGTAGGTCTAGCATTAGAACATGGCACCTTGCCACCCAGAATGAAGAAAGTGACTCAATCCACTCCCTATTCTAAGGCCACATATACATAGATCATTCATGAAAAACATGTCCAAAATACAGTACAGTTTCTTGAAAGAGTTGGTTCACCTTTCATCAACACTGCATATATTAGGAAGTTTTCTTATTATCTGCCCAAATCTTTCCCATATGCAAATAAGACTTTACTTCTGGCAACATGGTGAGGGAAATGTAAAATTTTTCATTGTCACTTGTCTTTACACCATTCTTTAAAACTCATGTATTACCTTAGTATCACATCTTTCATTGCTTCCTCAGTTTTTCCTCAGAGATTATGTAATTTAATTTTTATCTTTTTTGTTGTTGTTCTTTGAAGTACTTTCAGTTGATGTAGATCTTTTTTGCTGTCCTCTGCAGACAGCAGAGTATTCTTTGTGCAGACACAAAGTATTCTTGGCCTGGGACTTGAATACTAAATTTTTTAAAAAGGAAAAAAAGTCTGTTTCTCATGCCTTATGTAAAATGCTGCTGTTAATAAACCCATCATGAAACTGCAGATGACATTTTGTTTTATTATGGGTTAGTTCTTGTTTAGCATTTATACGCAAAACATATTTAATATTTTCCTTCTGACTGATACTTTTTTAAAAATTCTAGCAGACAATTTTCAAGTTCTTACATTTAAGAATTTAATAATTTTTCAGTTTTTCACTTGTCTATAGAGTAAGTATAAATTTATTAAACCTGAACCTGTTTCATCAACTAAATCACCTTTGAAGGACCAGCCAAGACCTGTGCTATCAACTTTATATCATCTTGGTACTTTGGCTGTGAAATGTTGACCATTCCTTTTTGATATGGCTTGTTGACTCTCTATTGTGGTAGATGGATGGGATGACCACTTCCCTACAGTTTCAGATAGATTTTCTGGGAAGCAGTTGTGTCTTTGAGAATGCATATTATGGCAATTACTCATAGCTATCAAGGGAAATGGTTTTTCTAAAGAAAAAAACTACTTAGAGTTTTGATTCAGTAACATGCAACGGCTTTGATTTGTATTTTTTCAATATTGCAAGTTATTTTTACTCCTTTTTAATTCCTGTATTCCTCATCATCTGGGACAGACAATGTGAGAAGTATTTTTTACCTAAGGGGTGCACAGATTTTAATATCTTTTTCTGTAGCTTTGTGACTTTTGTTACCCACTTTGTAGACAAGGACAAAGACAGGCTCCAGTCACATTATTTTTACAGCAAGTTTTTGTGCACCTAGTTCTCTGCCAGTGCAGCTACTTGATCAATATAGAGAGATGGTAAACCTTGTACTATTCAGGTTGGAATTTATCAGCAGAGGGAGTCTACCTAGTGCCACAAGTAGGACAAAATATGCTCTGTTTCACAATTTCAGACCATAGATTTTACAGAGAAGTGTGAGAATACAAAATATAATAACATGAATGGCAACCTTGAAGTATGTTCTGAATATAAACTGTGTTACCAAGTGTAATGTAAACATCTCTGTTAGAAAAGCAAGTTGATGTATCTTAAATTACTGAATTAATGAAGTAACCTGCTGTTTATGCCAGCTTTGACATAATTGTCTGATAAAAATGAAAGCCAACACATTGTTTTTCCTTGAGAGAGAATAATATAAAATCCTTTGACTGAGACCAATGAATTTTTCCAGAAGTAAGATTCTCATCTAAAATAATAGGTTCCATGTCAACATAGAGACTTGGCAAAAAAAATACATTGTGGGCAATAGCTTAGAGCTGTTATAAGAGAAAAAAAAAGGTCACTAGTCCAAGATAGCATTTTCTTCATTTTTTTATACTCTGGTTAAAACATAGTATGGGAATTTCCTAATGCTGATGGTTTATGTTCAGGATCTCTTAAGAGAATTGACTTTGAAACAACATTTACTCTCTAAACCAGAAAACCCATAATGCATTCTCATCATTCTGAAGTCGTAATTACAAATCCATTAACATGTTTCATTCAACTTCATTTGAATATTCTGATACTATGTATCAGATGTAATAAGTAACACAATGTCAGCATTTAAGTATTCTATCTATCAGAACATCAGAGATGACTGTAATTTCCTATATTTTAAAAGACTTAAGTACAAATTTATGACCCTAGCCTCTAAAAAATTGAAGTCATCCATGTAATATTCAAGTAGGTTACACTGATAATGGTCTTAGCTCAGCATACGTAGGTTTCTTAGATCATATAGAAAGACGTATTATATATTTTTAAACTTTACCTTGAATCCCACATTGTATATGCAAAAAACTAAGCAAATAATCCTATTTTTATACACCTTCCTATTGGCAGCTTTCAAAGCACCTCCTGAATGCTCCAGCTGTATCCTCAGTATGCCATAAATACAGGCTCAAGAATTCACAGCACCTCAAGATGCATCATTCCTCTTCAACCTCCATCCCCCTGTCTGTGAGCAGATGGAAGGGGTCTGGCTACATCTTTTCTTGGAGCTTGGACAGGAGTGAGGGCTGGGCAGGGGTAGGATCCAGTTCTTTTTTCCATGAGCAATCAGTGCCTAGACCTGACAACCTGTACCAGGTTGCAGAGCACAGCGAACATCTGTCTTCATAGGGTCCTGCTGCCTGAACTCCTGTGCAAAGACACTAGTGTCAGAAGTGCACTTGCATTTCTTCCAGTCCCTCCAGTCAACATCATTTCCACAGACATTGGGGCCTCTGGACCAGCCCTGATACAGCAGCAGCCTGCTGCAAGAGAAGTATGTGCCAGAATTGCTTTTTCAGTCCTTCCTTGATGAATAGGCACATAGAAGTCATCCTGGCACATGGACTGGATGGAGGAAAGTAAATTCTGGGGCACATACCACTATCAGAAAATGAAGTAGTAGTACCTACCAGATATATACCCCTGTTAATGTATTGTCAGGGACAGCAGTGGTGGTGGGGATCACACAGACTGTCCTGAAGTCTCTTCCTGGAAGACCAACCTACAGGAACCTGCACTGTCTCCTGAGGGGGCAGACCATGTCCTGTGCCTGCATGGACTGTGCTTCATCCTCTTCTGCTCCACGTAACCAGCCCTGTTTTCTGGGCAGGAGACAGGACTTCTCTTCTCCAGACAACACAGAGAAGGCACTGCTTGCTCTGCTTGTGGCTCCTGCTGCACTGTGAGCCCCGAGTGGAACTTTATGGAGGCAGGTCCCTTCCCAGCAGGTGCTGCCGCCAGCGTGGCAGCATGCACTTTCATGAACTCTCTGGAGTGTTTAGGTAAAGTCATAGAAACTAATGTTGAATCCACACAGGTGTGCACAAACAATCCTTTTGATGTCACTAGAGAACAGGTACCTGGAAGACCCTGGGTATGCTAAGTAAGTTTTTAGATAAAAATAGCATGATGTCACTGCATGACTATGTAAACCAGAGTTGTATACATTGCCTTTCTAAGTGGGCTACTGGCATTTAGCCAAACATAGGATCAGAACAACAGCCACAACAAACAAAGTTATGATATTATCCCAACCACTAAAAAATTTTACTCCAAAATTAATACGGGGTAAATCTTCCAAATTTCAACAACTGGATCATTTCTATTTTAAATCTTGAAGACTAATTATTTTTATAAATATTAATTTGGTTTTGTGGGGAGTGACACTACACCACATGAATGTCCAAGCCTTTCTGAAAATTTCAACAACTATGTCTAGATCCAGATTTTAGTAGTGAGCCACATATATTTAAAGATCTAAAGGTGCTGCAACTGAAAAATAGTTCAATCATTAGGTATGACATAATAAATATTCTCTAAACATTAATCTTGATTCTTAACCATTGTTGCAAAACTATCATGTTTTCTTCATGTCTATGCATATGTGCTATTCATTACTTATGTGTTATACAAGAACTATATGATACTTTTAGTCCTGTGTTATTAATGCGAGCCTTTCGGGGGTCTCAGTAGCTGGCGTTGGCCCGGGACTCTATCCCAGGAAAGGACAGAGCCCTGGAGTCCAGCCCGCTTGGTCCCGAAACCACGGGGAGCCTTCAGCCTGCAGAGTGATAACAGCTCTTTGTAGTGATAACAGCTCAGGGATTTCAGCTCTTTAGGGTTTTGCTGCTGCTAGGCTTGGCTTCCCCGGGTATAGCTCAGGCAGAGCAGAGAGAGGAGAAGGAGATGCCGGCAGTTCCACTGGAGATGTTTATTCAGGAGTACGTGAAAGGTCCGTGCGATTCTTCTTCCCACTTAATAGGGTACAGTACGCTAAATTTATACCCTTGGCCAGGATCCAAACTGGACCAATGGGATACAGGTTAAAGGTTTCATAAGTGACCAATAGAAGGATCAATAAGGTTTTTTCCTTATAAGGGTACAGATATACATTGTAAGTCCAGGGTTAGGTCATCCCTGGACCGCTGTGTCAGCAATTCTATTGTTAAAGCCTCCAAGGTGCACAGGCAGGGCCTGTGGCATTTACTACACTGTGTCTCTGACACCAAGTGGAAGCAACCACCTGAGACAAAATCAGTCAGGCTTTTTGGAGTGCAAATCCAGCTGGATACTGCCTGGCCTGCCAAAATAATTTCTAACTGTGCTTCTCAGCTGTCTGGTTCAGCCAGCAATAATGTCCCATAGGAGAGGGCAAAAAAACCCAGAGCACAAGCGCATCCTCTGCTAACACAGAAGAAACTGGGCCAAACTTAAGCTGAGCCAGGTGATATATTTGCCCAGAGCAGGTACTGCTTCCAAACCATGCCTTCAACTGCTGGTTGCCACAAAGTGATTCCCAGTGTGTGGATCTTATTTGTTTGATCATTCACCTGATGGCTTCCAAAAGTGAACACTCCCACTGGCACAGCAGGCAGGTCCACTGAGGTGAGTGGCCAGAGGCAGCTCCCAGGTGAGCAGCTGGGGAAACAGCTTTGTGACACCACAGATCTCAGCATCTCTTGAAGGAAAAAGGCTTCAAAACAGCACATATTTTGCAGAAACTCAGTTGGCCTGTGAAGAGAAAGCTGCATGTTTCTTGGAAGAAAGTATTCCAAATCTTCAAGGATTTCAAATGCATTAAAATAATTAGTTCCATGGACTGGTTGCGTTTGTTGTTCTGGAGAAATCAGCATGTCAGCTGTTTCAGATCTATATTCCTAGAATCAGGCAGGAAGTGGGAGGCTGCTCTTCCTTCTTCCATTTTAACCTTAGAACTGCAAAAAAAGCAGGAACTGAGACATCAGTCCACTATCTTTATATTATTGTGCCAGTACACTAGCAATGTCAGGAAGACAACTTGGTGATTTCCACAATAAGCTTTTTTTGTTTTAATTAGTAATTATTTAATTTAATTCTCTTTTGAAATATATATATATATATATATACATGGATAGAATTCTATTTTGTATACTAGAGGAGTATATATATAGATATTTTGAGTGTGTACATATATAGTACTCAAATGAGAGAATATATAGAGATGATATATATAGTCTCTATACTTCACAAATATAGACTATACACTATATATAAGTACTTCATCTATATGCAGTGATATGTATTTACCTCCACATCCTTTCACTCTCTTGTATTGATTTATAGTTGATTTTTCCATGTGGATATTTTTGTAAAAAATGCATATTTTTGTAAAAAAATTAAGATCAAAGATAAAGAGGCTAAAATGTAGCTTGTGCCAAAGTAGACGTCTACCTCAGTTACCCAAGAAAAGGACCAAAGGAAAGGTGACACTTTCTATAAGTTGCGTGTATGGTCATTTAAAAGAGGTACAAGAGATAGAGAGGGTGATCTAGAGTAAATTGGGATTCCTCTTTGAAGGTGTGTATCTCCTAAGTAAAAGGGAAACATAAAACTGAGGATACTTACATTAGAGGAAATTCAATATCATGCTTAAAAACAGGTAAGCAAAAGCTCTTTACTATCTGTCTTTATCTGAAAGTGAAAATAAACCTAAGATAGAATGAGCTTCCTTATGGTGGTACTGGGTTTTTTAAAGGTTGAAGTTGAAACAATCCCACTATGGGCTACTCCGGAGTAGTCATGCTGAATTTTATTAGTATTACTTTCAGTTTACACAAAAATTATTTCTAAGCAGATTCAGTGATTTCATTAATTATCTTATTGCCAAATAATATTTGTAACCTCTGTTATTGAAATGAGATCCTTGGTGCCCTGTTTTTTGATATATGCAACACAAAATTAATCAAGGCAAATAAAATATACTGAAGGATGCAATGTGAAATAGATAAATAGATTATTAGAAAGCCACACACCCTCCCTGTAGCTAAATTTGTAGTTTATACAGGCCAAACATTTAAAAAATCCCTTCTAAGATATCAATTTAATTTCAATGCTTTGTTACATAAGTTCCCATCTATTCATCAATGGATTCCTTCTGACTTATTACTTCCCTGAGGTCTTGAAGCTATTTTCTTATGAAGATATTTGAAAATGTGTTTATTAACTTATTTAGAAACTATGTTGATCACTTTCTCAACGCTCTTGAGAGATTAATTTTTTTTTTCTTAATCTGTCTTTAGCATCTGTTATCACTTGAATTAAATCTTGTAGGAAATAGATTTTTCAAAGCCCAGATTTATGTCTCCAGGGGATAAAATTAGCCAGAGCAGAACGAAATAAAATTTGTCAAAGGAGAATTATTTTGCAAAACCAGATTTTTGCTTAACACGTCTGAAAATATCTTAAAGAAAAGTAAATATATGTATTAGATACTGTATCTGCTCTAGTGGCAACAGTGCCAGATTCTTCTGCATTGCTGTTTTGCAAGCTTTCCTATTCCTCAATGGGAAAGCCATAATCAACATTAAATTGATAAACTAATTGTTATAACAGCCAGAGACAGTGCTATTTGGTGGAAATCAATTATGCTAGAAGTTTTCCATTTTTCCTACTTATCTTTTGCCTGATTTGGCTATAATGTAGACAGATGCCCCAAGTCAGTTTACAGCAAAATTGTAAATGATGCAAATTACAGCTGCATTTGGGCCGTGAAACTTGAAATAAAGCAAATTCTGGTTCATGCATATCCACTGTGCAATTTTCAATAAAAAATTGCTTTCACATGCCTTTATCTTGTATGTCCACAAAGTGGGGGAAGAAAGTCTCTGTGGATTGGAGGCTATATCGTGAAAAAATGACTGGAAATGTTTGAAACAAATCTTTCTTGTGCCTAGCTCTCATAATCCATGCAAATGCAAACATTTTGAGAGATATTTGTAAGTTGCAGTGTGTTTTTTGTTTTCTTTTATTTTAGGGCTCTGGTTCTTTTAAAGCAGCAGCAGACACATACCAGTGTGTCTGGAGGGAGCAAAGAAATTTTTTCTCAGGCTAATTTTGGACTATTTGGAGTATTATTAATACTATTTTTTCTCAAGTTAATTCTGCAGTCGCTTTATAATTTTTATTATGATAAATACTATAATCAGCGAGAAAGCTACATTTAAGATTAAGGCTCATCAACTTGGAGAGTTTATAATTTAGATTATGTGCATATGTTTTGCAGAATAGGATTTTCTCACCTAATCACAGTTGGTCTAAAGTCAAGCATAAACTTCCTCTCTTGGCAATGAAAATAGGCACTCATCATTAAATTGCTCTGAGTGTAAGAGTTAAAGATGGATAGGATGCCCAAGAAATCATCTATTTATTTTTATTATCTCCAGACAAAGCCCAAATTAAGTGGAATATCTTTCATTAGATTGCTACCTTTTATCCTGAAGTTATTCGATGTGAACTGTACCCAAATGCATACGAAAAACCTAAGGGAGAGCTGAAGTGCAGGATTTTGGAAGGAAGTGTTGGATATGCATGTTCTTAAAATTCCAGCTGTGGTTTCAGAGAGCAGATTTCCATTCTCTTACTTTCTGCTTTAAAATCTAGGTGAATTACCTCAAATAAACCACACTCAGCAGGCTGAGAGGGACAAACTATCTAAAAGCACCAAACACCTGTATAAGACCTGCTGCAACAACTCCCTTATTTTGTGTATGGGTAATTGCAGCAAGGGAACAGCTGGAAGCCAAAAAGCTGACCTTCCACAATCTCTTTGGAAATCCTCTTGTCAACTCCCTAGCAATGACTTCAAAGGCCAGAGAACATACAAAATACATTGTGTCCACCATCTGGAATATAAATAACAAATATTGTTCCTTATATAGTCCAAAGACATAGTAGCAATGTCACCTTTGCCTTCTGCATACATTTTATTAATGAATTAATTAATTAACCAGCACTATAGTTTAATGTTTTGAGAACACATATCTTTTGGAAAAATACTATGATCAGTAAAACTTGCATTTATTCTGATGGTAACATCTGAAAACTCTCAGTCCCCTTGTGATGGATCAAGGCCCCATTGCTAGGATCCCATAGCACAGCAGGAGGCTGGTGTACGTGTTTAAAGCAGCCCCTACTTTGTGCAAAGCAAGCAGGAAAACAAGCTTCCTTCCCACAGACCTGAGGGAACAGCACAGTTCTGCCGAGGTTTACAGCGGTGAGCTGAAGAGTTTATATTACTGGTTTTTGCTGCATATCAAAAATTGCATATCTCATTTGCTGCATATAAAAAATGCATATCTCGTTTTCTTCCTTCTCTACCCTTAGATTTCTTCCATGATTGTCCAATGAAGAAAAGATATGCAAAAAGCTTCCACTTCATTCACATTCTGCCTTACTCAAATCTTCTAAACTAAGATCAGCACAGGAATTGTAACACTTTGAAAGAGAAAGACAGTACAGACCTTTTTCCTCTATCAAGTGATAACACAAAATCATTTTAAACTCTCATCTTAGTAAGTCCTGCACTAGATGGAGATAGTACTGCTGGCTGATAGAGATACAATGAAATGTAGATCTGGTTACAGGAATTTTTTCTCAAAGTGTGTGCTTTCAGCAGGCGATTTTTTTTTTCAATTCTCCTACAAATAGACACTTAGAAATGAATTGTTGCTTTGTTTGTTGTTGGTAGTTTTGGTTTGATTTGGGTTTTTCCCCTTCAAACTGTTTTCATTATGGTTCTGACCTCAAAGTTCTCACTAGATTAAATTTTCCCTGGACAAATTAGATGAAATTGAATGGCAATGTGGCATTCATCACTGGTGAAGCGGTGGCAGTATGAGTTAGGAGGCACTGGGCATTTCCTAGTGTAGTACCAGAAATTAGCCACAGAAAAGAGGATCACCTCTGACCCTGTCTCCCATTTGAGGAAAAGAAAATGTTCCACAGTTTAAGAAACGTGAACCCATTACAGAAAAATTCCAAAGATCTAGAAAAATTGCTCAGATCAAGGCCTCCCTCACAAGAAACCTCTTCTCTATCTGGAGAAATTTCCCAATGGTAACTTTTGATGTGCCACCCAGGGACAGCACCAACTGATACTGTGCACTGACTTGTCTCTGACACTGTATGGAAGGTCCAGACTCTTTCCCTCACTGTTCTCTTTTTCTTGTGTCATTCAGTTTTGGATGAAAGAATTAAGACAACTCACAACATAAATATTAAGAGATGGCTCTAAAAAAAAAGTGTCAAAGAATAGCAACTGGAATTAGGGGATACAAACATCATTTGGATAACAGCTAAGATTGCACATGGATCTTTGAAGGGATTGATGGCTTCTAATGTTCTTATATCTCACTGAAAGCCCTAGCAAGTCAGAGAATGGTAAAAAATATATGTTGACTTCAGTGATTTGACATAAAAACCCTGTAACAATTTATCCCTGATAAAATGAGTCAAAGCTGATTAATAAAATGCTACAAATTATCATGGCCTACATGGGACAAGCTGCACATTTTACAGGATTTTGCTACATTCTCTGAAAGCAGGAAAGCAGGTCAAGACAGTTATAGACAGTTTATAGTTATAGAAATGTATGAAATTGACTTAGTCATGCACCACAAGTTTGAAGTTACATGGCACAAAATTTAACTGGGGTATAACTGGACAAACTAGGTCAGGGAGATGAGATTAACAGTTGGTCAGAGCATGGCGCTATTAACACCAAGTTTGGGTTCAATACCCACACAGGACATTTACTTAGGAGTTGCACTTGATGATCCTTGTGGGTCTCTACAACTCAGAATATGCCAGAATTACTTGGCACTTAGAAACCCTTAGCTCCCTTTAATGTGATTAAGACTATGCTTCTCTCTGTGGACAAAAGCAGATCACTGAAGAAGTGTTAACTTCAGGCAAGTGCATATGATGCCTTTTCCAAGTATTGTCCCATCTCCATCCATTCTGGATCTTTTAAAACACATTTTCTACTTTGGCAAGAGATACCTCAGGTTGGTCTGAGACATCAGGCAAACATGAGGTAAAATGTTGCTAACAACATCCTGGTATTTGTCTCCAGCATGACTCCTGTATCAGAACACAACCCATGAAATTTGACAGACAGTTGTCAAGCAGCAGGAGTCTGAAGCCCAAAGCAAATCAGGATCTCAGAGGCTACTCTGTCTTTTATCAAGTTGCAACGACCTGGATAATCTAAGATTAGCAGGGCAAAATAAATTCAAAGCTCTCTCTTGTAAATCATAAACAGTAGGGGAAAATCTAAATAGCAGGTCAGTATATATAACAGTAACCAGTGCTTAGTTCTCACCTGCTGTTAGTGCTTAAGAATCTTCAAAAAAGTACTTCTACATCATTCTAACAGGGTAAAAATGCCCAGCTAATGCCAGTAGAGCTCTATATTTAAATATACTGGAACATTAGATGAACTAGGGAATAGAAATTCTCATTCCATTATTTGTTAGAGGGCAGGACCTGCCACTGCTCCAAAGGCAAATGAAATATCTAACTGATAGCAGAGCTGGTTTCTTTCACATACATTAAAAATATTTTTCTGTAATATATGAGAACGCTGACAACTCACTGGCAAAAAAAGGTGACAGAAAAAGTTGTTTTTTTATAAGATATGCAATTAAATACTCAGATGGAAAGAGAACAAAAGAACAGTCATCATAATTTGAAGTGTAAAGTTTATTTGTCTGAAAGGATGAATGGGCAGAAAATCAAATATACAGATTTGGTAAATACTTGTGCTTTGTGATTTTTCTTAGGAAGGCTAACTCACTGAAAGTCTTTACTGCTGTGAGTGAGTGCAGTCAATACACAAGAACACAATATTCCTTTTTATATCTTTTATAAAATGGAAAAACAAAATCTCAAAAAATGTATTTCCTCTAATTCTATGCACTCTGGTGGTTGTTGTTCCCCCACTGTATTTAGCCATTTTCTTGAAAAATCTCAGTGAGGAAACATTCCTTTGGTATTTCTTGAACATTTATCTTTTATGACTTCTTCATAAGAAAGCTAATGAAATAATATATGATAATCTATTATAGAGTAGGTACAAAACCAGTGTAGAAAACAAAGTCAAAAGTTATTTTTCAGTGATTACAATTTTTTTGGAAGGATGAATTGAATGAAAGATGAATGAAGTGATCTACCACAGGCCTGATACAATTTAATATTCGCACCAGAAACAGAAAGTGGAGAATGTATACTGTATTTATGAGTGCCACCAAAAAGCTGT
Source organism: Setophaga petechia (assembly GCA_024362935.1). Taxonomy (NCBI): domain Eukaryota; kingdom Metazoa; phylum Chordata; class Aves; order Passeriformes; family Parulidae; genus Setophaga; species Setophaga petechia. The sequence goes on along the minus strand of JANCRA010000004.1, from coordinate 34,590,640 downwards.
AGTGTAGTTAAGGAATTCAAAATCATAAAAACAAACGGGAGTAAATGTTGGCAAAAATACAAAATTCAATAGGGAGCGATTTTGTCCAGTCTGAATAATCACTTCCTACACACAAAATGAGGCCAATACCTGTCCTGAATATGGTCACAAACTGAACAAGGCCAGTGTCATGCTGCTGCAAAATTAGACTTCATATTTATTTGAAAATGTTTGACTGGTAGGATAGTGATTTCTTTTCTGGATAGGAATTTCTTTTCTGATCCTAGAGAGCAAAGCATTAAAGCAGTTTTGCTGCAGAAGTTTTGGGATGCTCATCACTGGAGTTGTTGAAGAAAAGGTTACAAACATTTTCCAGCAAACAGACTAGGTGACCTCCTGTGGCTCCCTCCAGATCCAAACCACGCAGGCCTGACCTTGAACTTGCATAATTCACTATCACTCTCTCTTCCAAAACAGCTGTTTCTAAGTCATGAGTCATGTTTTTCTTTCAGTTTCACTGATATTTCAGTTACTAAAATAACACAATATTACAGTGGCTATTGTACTAGTACAATCCTAAAATAGTCAGTGAAATAAGACACTAAAAATCTGATGTATTTGATTGTAAACCTTGATTCACATTGCTTAGAGCATATTCATCTTTATTTTGCATCTAATTTAATCATTTTTGACAGATGGGCAGAAGGTAGTAAACAGTATAGTGGCCTAAACCCAGATAAGTTCTTGTAACTATCTAAAGGCTTCAGCACCTCTGTGAGCTGAACTAGGGAAATTATATGGTGCCCTAATGCTGTCATACTGTTCATTTTAAAAGCAATTTAAAATCAAGGGTATTATACTCCTGACTGAAACCTGATTCTGAAGGAAAAAAAAAATGAAGCTTTTTATTGTGTAAGAGCTCCCAAGAGTGTTTATGCAGAGTACATTTTTGACTTCTATATGTCCTCTAAAGTGCTGGACTACGGAGGCTTGCAGAGCCCACAGATGCTGGGGGCAGAAGCAGGAGTGGTACGGTGACAGTTTCATGCAGCAGGTGTATTGATTTGGAGGAACTATTGGCTGGTGAGCCAAAACCAGAAATTACGTTTTTCAGAGGGTTCTCAATGGCTCCCAAGGCTAATCAAGAAAGTTTGCGACCTGACAAGGGTTGATAAGGCAAGAAAGTGACACAATAGAGAAGGAAAGAAATAAAAGGCTGCTCCTGAAAATGGGTGGGGGTAAGGATAGTACTGCGATACTGGGGCTTCCTGCCTAGGTGACAAAACTGTTGAAATGTTAGGTATTCTAGCAAAAAAACCCCTACAAATCCTTGTGATCTCAATTAGGGCATCCAGGTCAGTAAATAGTTTAGGTTAAATTTTTTCCATCTCTGCTCAGTTCCTGTATAATGGACATCATACCCTGAAGATAAAGTTCATCAGTGTGTGTGAAACAGGCAGTGACAGACCACAGAGAAATGGATGGATGTGAGAAGACAAATCCTTTTGTCTTCAGTGTAGACTTGCAAATGCATATAATAAATGAATGCAGAGCGGTTAGCAAACAAGGAAAAACTGTGACTGTGGTAAATTCTCCTTGGGAAGAGGGCTCCTGTAAAATCTTATCACATAACCAGTTAATTAAAGTAGGCACGTGGCATATACACAAGCTCAACATGTAAACTTAGCTTTGGTATTTCTACTTCTGCTGTTCAGCAGCTTTGCAACTTTATTCATATCCATCTCACACAGCATTACAGAGGTGGATTTATTGGCCGCAGAGGAAGGGGTGGCTGAAGTTTCCACTAGGATCCATGAGTACCTTCCTCTTAGATTTTCACTTAGTAGTATGAGGCAGACTTGACCGCTCTTATGTATTTGTCAAATGACATACATATTAATACCTACACTGACAAGGATAAGGCTTGGGTTTAAACTGGGGTTTTGCTTTTTGCAGTAGCATATCACAATCTCATATGTGATTGGCTTTTTGCAGTCCCTCTAAATTTTCCTGCAGCATTAATTGTTTTCCAATTTATTTCCTTGAATACTTTTCTCTAATTTTGGTTCTTTTTCCGCACATAATTACTAATCCAGTTTTTCAACCCTGAACATCAATTAGTTTAAAATCCAGGTCCAATAGTTGTCTTTGGGTTATTTCTTGTCCCCTCTGACATAAAAAAAAAAACCTATAATAGGTTTCTGTGTCCATAGATCTCTTTAGCCCAACTATAATTATGATACTACTTTGAATCAAAAAAGCTAAACTTCTCACACACCTCTCTTAATGAGTGTCCAAAACCAACCAAGCTAACTTAGGGAATTCTGCATCTTTACCTCTTCTTGGGAAGGGTAAGGGCCTGAACATGTGACAGGGGCTGTGGATGTGACAGGTGCCGTGGCACTGGTTTGAGAAGGGTCTGTGGATGTAGATGTGGCAGAGGTTTGATGAGGGGCTGTGGATGTGGCAGGGGCTATGGATGTGGCAAGGCTTTGACGGCTGTGGGGATGTGGCAGGGTTGTGATGGCTGTGGAGATGTGGCAGGGGTTAGAGGAGGGGCTATGGATGTGGTAGGGGCCGTGGATGCGGCAGGGACTGCGATGGCTGTGGGGAAGCGGCAGGGGCTGTGACGGCTGTGGGGAAGCGGCAGGGGCTGTGGATGTGGCAGGGGCCGTGGATGTGGCAGGTGCTGTGGATGTGGCAGGGCCTGTGACGGCTCTGGGGATGTGGCAGGGGCTGTGACGGCTCTGGGGATGTGGCAGGGGCTGTGGATGTGGCAGGGGCTGTGGATGTGGCAGGGGCTATGGGTACGGCAGGGGCTATGATGGCTGTGGGGATGTGGCAGAGGCTGTGGATATGGCAGCGGCTGTGGATGTGGCAGGGGCTGTGACGGCTGTGGGGAAGCGGCAGGGGCTGCGGATGTGGCAGGGGCTGCGGATGTGGCAGAGGCTGCGGATGTGGCAGGGGCTGCGGATGTGGCAGGGGCTGCGGATGTGGCAGGAGCTGCGGATGTGGCAGGAGCTGCGGATGTGGCAGGAGCTGCGGATGTGGCAGGGGCTGTGACGGCCCTGGGGATGCCGCAGGCCCTGCGGGCACTGTCCGCCCCACCCCCGGCCGGGCCGCCGCGGTCACGTGCGGCGGGGCGGTCACGTGAGCGCGGGGGCCGGGCCGGAGGGGAAGATGGCGGCGGAGCGGGAGCCGCCGCCGCTGGGAGAGACGCGGCCCGCCGACCTCGAGGAGCTGGAGGACGGCGAGGACCTCTTCACCAGCACCGTGTCCACCCTGGAGGTGAGGAGAGGTCGCCCTCGGCTGCAAGTCCTGCGCGCCGTGGCCGACCCGGTGCCTGCCGGGCCCTCCCCTCCCGTAGCCTCCCCTCCCCGTCAGGCCGCCGGTGCTTCGCTCCTGCCCAGGCCCCCCTCGCTCCTGCCCCGGCCCCCGCCCCGCCGCTGCCCCTGCCGACCTGGCCTCCACCAGGTCGCGGCCCCACGGCACACCTCTGCTTCGGCTCCTCGGTGCTTCCGTCGCGGAGAGAAGGGGGTTCTGCTGCGAAGAGAAGCTCAAACCTCTTTTCTCCAAGTACCTCCGTTTTCCTTTAATTTACCATTTTCTTCTGCTGTCAGGGGAATATTCTCACCTTACCTCTTTCCAGTTTCGCTGGGGTATATGTGTGTGGGTGTGTGTGTCTCCGCCTTTGAGGGGATTAATAACGACCCATTTTCTTTGTTTGGCCTCTTTCCGAGGCTTCACTCCATTTCAGTTTGCAGATCTTGTAGAAACTTATTTGTCTCTCAGGTTTTTTCCAAGGGAGCCGACGCAGTGCTGGGCTGTGGCGGCTGCTGGGACCTGCCGGGAAGGAAGCTGGAGGAGACATGAGAAACGCTTGTGTGTTCATTCGTTGTTGCGGGAGCCTTTTTGGCACGTTGTTGTGGTCACGTTCCACTTACGTGTCTTGCCAGTATCTTCTGGAAGAACTTTATTCTTTCTGTGCATAGATGGCCATCAAAAAAGAAAATTGTTCTGTTCCTCTTTTCCTGAAGAGTTTTCTGTCCCTGACATTTACAGAAATAGGATTGGTGCATGTTTCTCTGGTTTTGCTCTGGCTGTTGTCTGTCCTTAACAAAAAACCCTGCAGTATACAAAGAGGGTTTTAAATGTATGTTAAAGTCACTTGCCTTTTCTCAAGCTACTTTTTTTTTCTTTCTTTTTATAGATGCATAATCTGTGCATTGGTAGAAAAAGATCTGTGGGAAAAATGCACTGAAGGAATAAGAAATGATGTGAATCTGCAGTTGACAAGAATTGCATGAGTAGACTTCTGTGCATCTCTGTGTGACACAGTGTGTATTACTGGAGTCTTTTTCAGTGCACGGAGAAAGACTGCAGTGTAACACAAACAATGTTTTTATTGATGTGGTCTGGAACTAAAGCTGCAGGAGATAAGATAGATTTAGTGTCCAAATCACAGTTACCATGAGATAAAAAAGTTACTGAAACTCCTCTAACTGCAAACATTGGCAAAGAAATGGGCTTTGTATCAATTGCTGACAATTCCACTCTGCTGCTTTGTTTGTGTACACAGTCTGTTTGGGATAGAATCTCTAAGGGGAAAAGGGAAGCCTTGTTGCTTAAAGAGAAGCTTTTAAAAGCTGTGTCAGTAAGCTTTTTCTGCCATCAGCATTTAGGGAACTGTCTTAATCTTGTGAATTTCCTGCAGATTTGGAAGAAAGAGGTGATGAAAATTGACTTTGGATTTCTTACTAGCTTGAATATAAATTGGAGGATTCAGTGTATAGAGTACCATAGTCCAGAGACGAATGATTGTCTGATGATGTAGGCCTAGTTAAACTTTTGTCTTGAGTGTTACTTCAATCTGGTAAATATTCATGGACAAACTGATTATAAGTGGCAGTGGGAGTTGTATAGTAACAGCAGAATGGTGTCATGCTTTTTGTAGCTAATCATGCATTCGGTTGCTGATACTGGAAGTGAGAGTGTGGCAAGGGACACTGAGGTCCAAACCCAACTTACATGAGGGCTTTGGTACTTTGAAAGGGTTCCCAACTACTTTATCTTGGAGCTATTTGCTTTTAGCATGATTAATTTCAGTTCCTTCCTATTTATCTTGCTTTCATTCTCTTTGCAGTTCACAGAATGTATGCTGAGCCTTTCCTGTCTATAATTTGATTGTGCAGTGGAAAAACTGTATGTTTTCTAATGCATCTCTCAAATGGCTTCTGTATTAACAAAGTCTCCATTTGAAAAACACAAGCTAAGTTGCTTTTGACAAAGTATACATTTATTGTACAGTATGAATGGCAAATATGTAGCATTTAAGTACAGAGAGGCTTAATTACTTCAGTGGCTTCAAATGGAAAATATTTTCTCTGTGCATGTTGCAAAAAAGCTAATGTGTTGAATTGAGCTCTCTCAATTGTAGAAAATAAAATATTAGGAAGGTCTCCCTGAGCTGTAACACGTGGGATTTCTGGGGTGCAGTGGAAACACGTTTTAGGACTTGAAAATTTGCTGTGTGGCAGAGAATGAGAACTCTTCCTTCCTGTGGTCTTTGGACACCAGTGAACTGGGAGCTAGATTGGGCAGCAACTTGTCTGAGCTGATGGGATGCTCATTTTACTGTCAGGTATCCACAGTGCCTATGAGTAGTCGAATGAGAATGATTATTTTGTTTTCATTGTGCCAACTGTATTGTGAGTCTGGACCACTGCCTCTCTTACATACAGAGTTACTGAGAGATTTTCCTTCAGCTGCCAGAGTAGCTTTCATTAGTGAGAACCACTGGGATGAATTATGTAAAATGGTTTAAGCCAAAATTGCATTTACAGTGATAGTGGTGAGTTCCATGTGATATTGCTGGTTTTTATATATGTGTGCTGGGTGGCATGCGCAGTGCTCTCCTAGGTTTCAGGTTTTTGTAGCTCAATATCTTCCTGAGGTCTAGGTAGACTTTTACCTACTTGCTAAAATTTCAAGTGGGGTTTTGTTTGGATGTTTTGTTTTTTGGTTGTTTTTTTTTTTTGTATTTTTCATTATGTAAGTTTTTTTGAGGTTTGTTTTGGGTTTTGTTTTGTTTTTTGGCCATTGTTTGGTTTTGTTTTTTTTAAAAGGAGTGTCCAAGATTTGCACAGCAAGAAGTTCTGGGAGTTAATTGTGCATTATGAGAAGAATCATTCCATATTACAAGTTTAATCAACAAACTGCTAATTTGCTGTTTGTGTACTCTGCTCCCGTTAGAAGAGTCCACAAACAACTGCATGAAAGTCAAATTCGGTGACATATGTATAAGATATACATTAGATTTTCTGAAAAAATGGTCCCTGTTGCTCTCTTTTCACCATCTCTACCTTCTTCCTCCTTCATGCACCAGTCTTTGTCATCTTTCTGGTTTATATATCGCACCATTTCTTATGTCACTTTCCCTAAACTTCTCACTTATCTCTGTACTGCCAGTCTGTCTTTCATGAAGTTGCCATGTGAACAGAGGAAGCTAGGCTGCCATCTACTCATTCAAACATACATTTTCATTCCCATACTCCTTTTTATTGGTGGTTTTGGGTTTTTTAGTGGAAAAATACATGAAGAAACTTGAAAATAATCAGTAAGCAGTAAATGTGGTAATTTATCAAGGACTGTAATTCAGGGCAGGGTGTGTAATAATCTCATTGCCAGTTGATCTGTTTATGTCAAAATCTGCAGTATCTATTTGTTTTTTGTACATGAGGCAAAACACTAGATAGCCACAGAAGTCTAGATGACTTTAATAATATCCATTCAGTCTAACAGTGGCTGTTACTGTAGAAGCAGTACAGATCCCATTGGAATATCAGAGAGAAAAGCACTAAGTCCTTCAATACTGTACTATACCTTTGCAGAAAGCTAAGTCTGTATCCAAGATTAATTGATGCAATTCTACTGAAAATGTGTGTCTTGTTGCTTGATGTTAAATCCAGGCTGTAATGGAAGTATGTGGAAATTCATTCCAATGTGGCTGCTTGTGTCATCTTCCTTTCTGCTGCAAAGGAGACTGTCCTGCCATTGAGTGTGTTGTCTCTGCCCACGCTGTGATTTGTACCTGTAACCTGTAACCCTGTTTCAGACAGTGAGCTCGGTTAACCTGAACAACTAGAATATGATGCTGGCCACCTTCTGTCAGCCCTCTGTGCTTTGACTGAGGGAAGCCAGGAGGGGCTCATGCAAGCAGAACTAGTTTGGGGGTACCCTACCATTAAGAGAAAGGAGGATATCCAAATGTCTAGAGCTATAATTTCAACCAGCCGAAAATGCAAGAACTTGTTCTTGTTTCTTTTTAAGTCAGAGCTGTAAAATACTTGGTTATTGCCTCCAGATGTAAGGAACAATAAAAGAACAGAAAATAGAGCTTGCTATGACATTGTAAATTGGAATGGGCCCGTGGGCATCTTACCAGAAACTTGTTTTCAAGAAGAACATGGCAGGATCCTGACTGTCCTGGATACCTGGATGTCCTGGCCATTGAGTAACTTGGTTATTGGAAGCTTCACCAGACCTTCAGCTCAGGGGTTGTTCAGAAATTTCACAGCTGTGCACATTTCAGGAAATGGATGTGTTTATGACAGTTTGTGAATCCTTGGCATCGAGTAAATTCAAAGTTTCTAAACAGCTATGCTATTTGTCTGTGCCATGAGGTTTTTGTTAGTCTCATCTCCATGTGTTGTCTGATAAAGAGATTTTCACTGCACTGACTACTGACTCCTTTGACAGGCATTTTTCATTGGCCATTTTAGCTGTATTTTGTAGAGATAAAAAAGCAAGGCTAGGGTCCTGTCTTCTAGCACTCATCCATAGAAGACTGTAACTGAAACAGCTTAATATATTGTTCACAGGCATGGGTGCTTCTTTGGTTTCTGAGAGGCACTTTCTGGCCCACTGGCTGTGCAAAATAATCAGGTTATTAGAAATTATTGACTTAGTTTTTCATACATAAGGGCAGTGCCTTGCTGGGGTTTTGTAGTTCCCTGAGAACTATGCCCATTTTGAAGAGAAGAAACTATGCTTCATTGCAAAACTCTTAAACAAGCTAATGCAGTGTTCAGACCATGAATAATATTTAAGATGCTTCTACACATTTTTCTTATAAAGTCACAACTCTTAGTGAATATATTTAGTCCCAATCTTAATTCATCTTGTCTGAGAACACAGCTCTTTAAAAGGACCAAAGAGCCACAGAAAGATTAATAGACCAGTAGGGACCTTATCACCTGTCAGCTTGTTGAAGTTTATTTCTGTCTGGCTTTCATGACTCCCCCTGACATGGGAGAGAAGAATTGGAAGGGTAAAAATGAGAAGACCAGTAGACAGAGATAAAGAGAATTTGATGGGTAGAATAAAAGTTGCAGTTATTCACCTCTTCCATGGGCAGGCCTGTGCTTAGCCATCTCCAGGAAGAGAGAAGTGTAACAAGTGTTCTAACTCCAGATGCCCTCTTTGTCTTTCTTCACCATAGCTTTGCTGGGCATTGTTTTACAAGGTATGGGATATCCATCTGGTCAGCTTTCGTCTTCAGGTTTCTGAGGTGCCCCTAAGGTCTGTTTGAGTCCTTGTCGTTTGCAAATATTCCCATATGAAGTTTGGCGAGAGCTGCCTGTAACTGCTCTACTAACTACAGCTGTGAGGCCTGGTATCCAGTGCAGAAATATTGGCTTTTTCTGTGCCATTGGACAGGCTCTTTCCCAGCTCAGTAACAGGAAGGGACTTGGTGGCATATATTTATAGCTATTCTCAGAGGAATCTGTATCTGTCTTTAAAGTGGGAATACCTCTGTATTGACCTTTGGTTAACTTGTAACTTTAGGCATGCAGATATTTTCCTTGGGTTGATCAGATTTAAGTGTTCAAAGCGAATTTTGTGTCTGATAGAATAGGTTTGTGATTAGAAGTCAGGTATAGTCAAAAATAACCATTAATAACTGAAGTCGCTATTCCCAATAAAACTCAGAAGATTGACTGAGGGAATAACTTGAAGGTATAAGCATTCTCCAAGGGCTCTCTTCCACCATTCATTAAGCAAGAGCATAATTAAGTGATAAACTAGAAAGTTCTCTGCTGATGTGCTATAAAGACTCAGGAAGGCTTTTCTTCCCTATGGCTGTTTTTCATGGTAGTGACTTTACAAGCACACACCTACATGCATTCTGCATCTGTGGCAGTGGAGGACTCCCACTGTGTCCTAAAACTCCAGTCTATCAAAATATAAGTGGATTGCTGTTCAAAGCTAAATAGCAGCAAAAGTGGTTTGGAATGAGTACCTATGATGTTTCAGTGAAGAACTGCTTTTGCTGGACCTTTTTGAACCTCAAGCATTGAGAAATCAAGCATTTCCATGCCTTTCTGTTCTACTTGGAATGCAAGGTTTTGAACTTGCACTTCTACACAGCACTGGCTGGAGAGACAGACCATTTCTTCTGAAATATGCTACTTCTGACTTGTGAAATTGCTTAAAACCTTCAGCTATTAGGTGTAACACATGCTCATTTGTGGCCTGGTTTCAATATTGCTTTAGTTTTCCTTAGTGTCTTCAACAGGGCAAGTTCTAGTCTTCGGTGAATTAAAAAATTGTATCTGTGGTAAGCCCAGCTTCCATGTATAATGTGATCCTCTGATCCTCTGTGGCAGTAATCCTGTTGCAAAGCTAACAAAATTTCTTACAACTCCTAGCAGCCTTTAATTATTTGGATGGCATTAGTACGTTCTTTTCAATCACAGAGCACTTGGAGGTTTCCATATTGATTTTTGGCTATATACAAAACCAGATTTAAATCCAAGCCTTTCCAGGAGGAACCTAATCATCAAGTTACATTTGGCATTACTAAAAACTTATTCTGGGTCATTCTGTAGTAGCTTTTGTTTCATATTAATAAACCTGAAGAAACGGTTGACTGTTTTTTCTCTCAAACAAAGAAATTAATGGCAGTTGACTAGCTCATGTCTTTTATTCGTTGTTGCTGTGCTAGGAATGGGAAATGGAAATAGCTGACCGAGTTCCCTTTCGGTAAATCTTTTGTTTCTTTGCAATGAAACAATGTTGCAATAATTCTTATGTACTGACGCATGGCAACTTTTTATCTTATAATCATTTCACTTTTTTTTTTTTTTTAAACACAGTCGAGTCCTTCATCTCCAGAGCCAGCCAGTCTTCCTGCCGAAGACCTCAGCACAAACTCCAATGGTCCAAAGCCAGCAGAAATCATGCTGGATGGTGACAGAGAAGATCTCTTTGCTGGTAATGACTATTTTCTTCTAGCGTGCCTGCACAAGACATTTCACCCTTGGGCTGAAGGAAGTGTGCTTTTCTGAGAGGGAGGATTGAAACCTTAAAAGTAGTCTGACAGTGTTGTAGAGGTCTTTTCTTGTGAAAAATGTTGTTAGTTGAGTTTGTTTATAAGTTTCTCTGTGGTGTGTACTGCCAGTGTGTAGTGTGGGTGTTAAACTGGACACTAACATGTTCTGCTGACAGTAAGAATAGTCTTTATAATTTTGTGATTCAAAATGTTCAAATCTGTTGGTGTGGAAATGCATGACTTAAGTTACTTTCTTGTTTTCTACTTAATAGTCATCCATAAGCTGTCCCAGTCTTTTTTCCAGTTATAAAGAGAGAGGTAATTCAGATTGTATTGCAACTATTTCCTTCTTAATACTCCTATTTTAATGGAAAGGTGACAAACTGGCACAAGGGACAAGTCTTATCATTTTACTAGTGCATGATTGTGTCTCTGACAGTTGACAGTATTGCATGCTTTAGAAAAAATGTGAAAGTTCTGATAAGTGATCTGTTAATAGAACATTTCTAAAGGTTTGTAAATCAGTTGCTACCTCAGTGTCAGTTTTGAACTATCCTAACATGGGTTATTCTTGCTGTCAATTACAGTTGTAGGAACATTAACTATTCAAGAAAGGAGCTGAAATATTTGAAATATATTATGTGCATGAGATGGTTCTGAATGTTACATCTCAATACTATAATTTTCCCTATTCATACTGCATTAGTCAGCTGACAGTCTGCTTGGAATACAGTCATCTCATCCTCATTGGTTACCTGATGTGTCATTCCAAAAGAAACTTTATAACCTTTAGTTCTGTGTTATTTTGTATAAATGCATATATTCACATGCCCGTTACATTTGTTCTCAACTTCCATAATTTGTATTTCCATGTACTTGAAGTTGTTTGTTCATGACACTGTTAGAATGTATTGACAAGTGTGGTACCTCTCTGAAAGTGTTTTAAAAGAAAAAAGGAATAAAGGATAGAGAGGTGATCTTACTCTTTTTCTGCATTTGTTTTGCCTCATAGCTTACAAAGACCATAAGTGCTTTAGCAATGTAGCTTTCTAATACTAATAGGTAATTTGGTTATTTAGCTTCAGTGTGTAAAGCCAGCTTTTTATAACCACAGAGCCATCTGGAATGGATATTTTAAGAAAGCCAATTCTCCTTTGGATAATATTAAGAAAAGAAAAAGGGAGACTGGAGTAAATATTGAGGGGAGTCAGACAGAAGGAACAAATGTTTGTAGCCAGATTGTTTAAACTGAAATGAATGCTGTTAGAATAATGCAGGGAATTGATTTAATGAGTTTGGGTTTTGCCATCTAGGACATTCTCTGAGCACTTGCAGCACTGAACTGAAGGCATCTAGCACTTCACTTCTACCTCAGCTGAGACTGGTCTTTTGAAGTTCAGTTTATAGTACAGAGTCTAGTACTCTCAAACAGAGGAAAAAACAAGTGTGATTTGTGGAGCATGAGATAAAATATGATGTTTTTCACAGTTTCCTGTTCTAAGCAGAAAGTTTGTTTAAAGCTGTTGAACTCAAGTCATGAACTTCAGTGTTTGTGTCACTGCCATTCAGAAATGCCAGTGTGAAAAACCTGTGTTGAATTTGTGTTTCAGTGCTGTGCACTCACAAGTATAACTATTCTTTTCTTTCTTAGGAGTGTTTTGCCAGACATTATAGAAACAGCATGAGAAGGGCAAGATGAGACACCTAATTTCTTGCTCCCAGCATGATTGCAAAAGTCTGACTTTCTAGGAAAGCAGAATTTAATTTAAAAATTATTGTGGCAGAGTTTTTCTTTGACAATTAATTAAGATTCTTTTCCAAAGAATCTTAACTTGGCACATCTTATAGGAACACTTAAGTGAAAAGGAGAAAAATATGAAGCTCCACAGCTTTGTAGCTTCTGTTGTTCCTTCATATTGAATTAGTAGATGCTTTAAAATCCAGGTAAGCAAAATCATGTTCGTGGCTCCTGAGAGGAGTGATTGCCATTCTTCAGGGTCGGAAATAATTATAGTTTTTCTGACTTCTAAAAATTGTGATGGTATGCCTCTGTAGCTATTGTAGACTTAAAACTTTTCCATTGTTCCACCTCATATTGCAGCGTAATGGAAAACAAAGTGAAGCAGTACAATTTTTCTCTATGGCTTTAATGGAGGACAGAAACCTGGGAAATGGTTTAGGCTTTTTTTATTATGCTTGAAATGTCTTTGCTATTGTGTTTCTGTGGCAGCTACAAAATAATATGTGCAATATAGATATTCATTACCTTTACTCCGGCAACTTACAACTGAACTATTAAAACAGGGTCTCAAAAATTGAAGAAATTAGTTTTCCTGCTGTTGTTGGAGATGAGTAAATTTTTTCTGCTTTGTTGTGGTTCTTCGTTCTGTAACAAAGCAAACTGTCTTGCTAAACCCACTTAAAAACCTTCACCCTCAGAATAAAAGTCACTATGTTGATTATTTGGCCAGAAGAATTACTTTATCTTACCTCGTAGAGCTCTTACATGCAGACACCTTAATGGTCAGTGCTTCAAATGAGGCAGTATTAGGTGTGTCTTAAGGAATTTGGAGATGCATCTTAAAGCTTGGTCATCAATAACCTGCTATTGTACAGTGAAGAGCTGCATCTTGAACTAGTCTTCCAAAATGTTGACCCAAAATTCAACATATAGCTGCACAAATGTGCCTGCCATGGACTGCCCATGAAGGACACAGTTGTCTGTGCTTTCTACATCTGGGGCTCATAGAAAAGCACTAGATGGTGAACTCATCTGTAAAGTTTTATCAGTTTTTTGACACCTTCTTCAAAAAAGTGGGAAACTATAATTTTTCCTCTCCTCTGTTGCATAAAAGATTACTGTTATTTTGTTTTTTCAGCTCAGAAATGTGTTTGGGGATGGATCATGTTATGGAAGTGTCTAGCTATTGTGTCCTGAGGAAAAGCCACTGTGCTAGGGGCTGGGGTGATGTTTGTTTTCATTGGGTTGTTTTTTTGTTTAGTGGGGTTTTGTGTTGTTTGGTTTTGTGGGGTTTTTTTTTCCCCTTTAGGGTTTTTTCTTGGGATGTGAGACAGGAAAGGAGGTGATAATTCTCTGATCCAGACAAGATATGTTCTTCAGGCACACCTGAACAGAAAAGCTTCTAGGTGATGGTGTCTGTCAGACCATTGTCATATAATGTGTCTGATGTGAAGAGTTTGTGCAAATGCCTTGCTGCTTTTTGGAATCTGCTTGTTCAGTTATTTTGCAAGAAATAAATGCTCAAAAGCATGTGAACCTACAGTTTTTAAGTCAGAAGGTGGTCATATTAGCATGTCACTGTTGCATTAAAACTATTCCTATTCTCATTAAGGCTATGTTTGATACCTCTGATATAATATTAAGGACAATGGGCTATGACTTAGGTGTAGTAGTTCTTACAGTCAGTTCAGTTCAATGAAGTCTCTGAAATATTGCAGTGCCCAGAGAGGCCATTTTTAATAGCTTGTCCTCTGTTGTACCTAACAGCTTCTGTTTAAGTTTATTTCCAGATTTAAATGTAAACTTTCAAAGATAATAAGGCAGTTTAATCATTCAAGCTATGTCAGAATGTTAAAGATCTGACATTTTTAAGTGTGACTAGTGAAAATAACTTGTGGCCAAAGTCAGCTGCTGGTGAGGAATTGCAAACTTGCATTTTCTAAGATGGTATTTCACAAAACCTGCTGATGAAAAATAAAGAAACAAGCTCTGTGTAATGCTGAGATTAAGGCTGGTGCTTGAGTTTTGTTAGAAACTTATGGTTGGCTGTAGAACGTTAATTAAGCATATGTAGTTGTCTCCTACAGCAGAATGTCTTCATGTTCTTTTGGAGCTAAGCAACTTGACACAAAGACTGTTTGTAGGTTGTAAAGTATGTATTTATGTCTAGCAGTCTACACTATTAGGTTGATGGGAGTTCTTAATATGTTCTGGTAACTCCCATAACTGATACTAAGTGTTGGATCTCATTATTTTCCTCCCCAAAGTTGGACAGAGCAGTTGCTTGCCTCTTTAAGTGGGAACTGAAGCTCTTGAGAACTGTCCTGGAAAAGAAGACATCTAGATTTCATTTTTCATGCTAATAAAGATACTGATTGTTTTAAAAACCAAACAAACCCCACCACAATAAACTACACCACAAAACCACAACTTCATACTAAGTTTTCAGGTGAAGATCTAAAATTAATAGATTAAACAAATGTCTCTGGAAGTGCTTAGTTTCTTCTGTGAAGCCTACCATATTGGTGTTTCCATGGGGAAAAAAAGCACACCTATAAAACAAGCAGAAGAATTATCAGTAAAACCTTTTAATCAGACTTTGTCATCTGATTACTCAAAATAAAGGGACATGTAAGAAGCATAAATGCCAGAGTTCATCTCTATTTCATGAGAAATAGATCTTCAGCTCACATACTACTCTAAGACTGCTTTTCTGAGGGGGGAAAAATAGCTTGAAGTAAGAGCCTGCTGTTTTATATAAAACTTATGCTTCTTTTTCCTTTCAGAATCCTTAAACATTTTTGTTTTAAAAAATCTTTCTCCCTGTCCAACTGAGTCCCATCATGTCCATTCCCATATCTTTTCCATGTCACGCTTCTAGATTTGCGTAGTGTCTGGTGTCATGCCAAACCTGGGGTGAGAGGTAACAAGAGGGAGAAAGGCATAAATTCCCAATTCTTCCTAAAATAACTGACTTACTGCTATCAAACAAACAGATACTATTTTCTGTAGGTAAATTCCTTCAGGAGAATAAAAAAGAAGCACCAGGCAGCAGCTTTAAAAATTTGCTAATCCTGCTTGGAATTCATTTGATGCACAACCTAGATCACTTCGTGATACTAAGGGTATGTGGATACAAGTCTGAAAAAGCCTGAAGAAGTGTGCTTCTGCTTCATCTGATAGCAGTGCTGCTTTCTTACATTAAATTCAGTTTTTTCAGGAAGTTATACTTTACAGTAAGAGGATTGTGTTCTCAGCTGATGATTGAATTGTTTAATGACTTGTTTTATTAACCTGTCTAAAATTTGAAGATACAGAGAAGTAGATAGTGGTGGTTGATGATTTGTTTCCTGAATATGCTGGAATACAGCTAGTGATAGAAAAAAGGAAGAGCTGAAGTGCAATTGCTTTATTTTAGAAATATTTTGTATTTTACATTTCATCATGTATATAGTATACATTGTTACATATGTATGTACATATTTTTCCAAGAAATATTTCTGTGAAATACTCATTATATGTTGTTGTACTCATAACATGTATGTTGAATGCTGCTAGCCACCAAAGGAGAGAACTGCCTCTTGTTGAAATGTTCCTTATTCTGCCAATCTAAAAGCTCTTTTGCAACTGCCTCAGCATGACTTTCCCACCTGATCTTTGGTTCTGAATTAAAATTCCTTATTGATTTAAGACTCAGTGTCCTTCCTGTGGCATTTGATGAAAGGAAGCATTAGCAGATACTTATGTTTTTTAAGATTTAGCAGTAAGAATAAAGCAATGCTATGAAAATAATTATTTTCAAAGAATGGCTGTAGATTCTTCATTCATATTAGAAACGGAAAATATAATGAGATGCTTGGTTTTAACTTTAGTTTGAACGTACTATGTAATTTGAAGTTAGGAAAGGCAATGCCAGCAGGCTGGGGGAATTGATCGTTCCACTTGGCTCAGCCCTGCTGAAGCCACACCTGGGGTGCTGAATCCAGGTCTGAGCTATCCAGTATGAGGGAGACACGGACAGATGAGAGTGAGTCCAGTGCAGGGCCATGAAAATTATTGAGGACAAAATGTATGGCATAAGAGATGAGATTGAGGAAGCTATTGCTGTTCATCCTGGAGTAGGGGCTTGGGGGAGGGGATCATATAGTGGGTATGAATACTGTATGGTAGGGAATGGAGAAAGGGGAGCCGGATTTCTCAGTAGTGCCTGCTGACAGAACACAAGGCAATGGCTACACACTGAAAACCAGATAATATGTAAGACAAGTCTTATGGTTTTGTTTGTTTGTCTTTGAGGGGGTGAGGGGATGATGCTGGCTTTGGGGTTTTTTCCCTTGTTGGTTAGGGTGGTCAAACACTGGCACAGGTTATCCAAGGAAGGGGTGGATTCTTCTCCTTGTTGATGCTCATGTGATCCAGTTGAGCCTGTTCTAGCCAGAGTCCTGTTTGAACAGGGAGGTTAGATGATTTCAGAAGTCCTTCCAAACTCAGCAATTCTGAGTGATATGCTCCAAAATAAAATGATGACAGTAAACTTTGTTAGCCTCAAGACAGAATGAGTGTCTGCTTCGGTTTAATGCCTTTTTACCTGTTTGTAAGTACTACTTACAAAAGTCTAGTTTGTGAAAGGACTTGAGGTCTATTGTAAAGTCAGTTTTGGTATCAAATGACTATTCTGTGGTCCATGTTATCTTTTAAGAAACTGGAATTCTTGAATATGCATGTCTAGTGAGAACACAACATTGTTTATTTGAGCTAGAGCAGGAACTTCTGTATACCCAGGAAACGTGTAGTTTTGTCAGCGGCCATAACTGGTTAGTGAGATTTGTAGAGCAGGGGTTTGTGTTGTCTTTAAAGGTAGGTGAACTGTCCATAGCTTAAAGCAGTACTCAGTTTCTAGTGAGCTGTTTTAAGCTCCAAAGAGCATGGAGGTAGACTAAAGATAATCTTAATGTCTCACTGGCTAGTACTGCTACTTTACCATTTGTGGGGTATTTGGCAGGGGTGGGAGTTTGTAACTACATTTGTTATATGGCTTAGTCTGCTTAATTACCATCCTATATGACTAAATCAGCTGTTGTTCAGAGTGAGAAACAGGTGATGAAAAAGTGCTGCTCCTGTGGTAAAAAAAAAAAAACAACAACAATATGTCATACATAAATAAATTATTTGTAGCTTGTGACTGCTTTAAAATACTCTTTACTGAACAGTAATTAAAAAAAAAAGGCAATACTGGTCTTAATTTAACTCATTCTACACTACAAGTTCAAATGCCATATCTGGTTTTAGCTAGATATTGAAAAACATTATCATGCACAAATGGGTGCTATTTATTTTGTCGTCATGCATGTTTGTTGTCTTTGTGATGCATATCTATCTGTGTTGCACAGGAAATTTATTGCTTACTCAATATGTTTATCTAGAAGCAACAGAAGAAGTTTCATTGGACAGTCCGGAGAGGGATCCAATACTTTCACCAGAACCTACTCCTGCAGTCACTCCTGTAACACCTACCACATTAATAGCTCCCAGAATGGAATCGAAAAGTGTAACAGCCCCAGTGATTTTTGATAGATCCAGAGAAGAGGTATGCTGGAAACTCTGAACTATGTGAATGTTTCATTTGGATTTTTAAGTTTTGCCTTGTTTTAAAATGCAGCTCCTAAACATTGGTGCATAGCATTATCCCTTGCTGTTTATTTTGGAAAAAAAGTTTAGTGTGAATTTGACTCATGGAAATACTGTAAGAATTCACTACTGAGGTGATTATATTTGAGATATGTAGTATTAAGAGTAAGAAGTTCTATTCCTTCAGAATAGATACTTTAAAAGTGTGTGTAGGAGTAAGCTGTGAACTTGATACATAAGAAATGTTAATAATTAAAAGAATTGTTACTAGCTTGTTACAGTTTCAACTTGTATTTCTGAAGCTGTTCCTAACAGGGAAATTGAACAAGCAGTTTTTACAGTTATCCTTCATGCAAACAAACAGCTGAAGGTAATTGCGTTCTTAACATTTCTATTTACATTTGGTGTTCCAGTCAAAGCATGGACATTGCTGAGTGCCATTCATTATAGAGAGTTCTCTTACCAGACAGTGACTTTTCATATAAGACCCTACCCATGACTCTATGATGCCTGCTTCCCCAGATACCACATGATGGCATTTGATTCAGATTTTGCCCCCTTCAGCCCTGGTACTGTCCCTTCTGCCGTGGCATTTCTTAAGATAGCTCTTTTTATCAAACTTAGGTATAGTACATGAAGGATTATGAAATTCTGGAACTCAGACAAGTATCAGGGAGTTTTTTATCTGTTGCTTTTTCTTTCCCAAGCTCTTCTGCTACAGATACTGTTAATGAAAAGGAATATCTGTTCTTTGATTACAGGCACATGGAATCATTGCAAATGAGAGTGGTTGTGAACCACAGTGTCTGCTGGCATTGTAGGTGATACAATGAACAGACCCCTAAATCTCTTGTACTGAAAGCTTTTGCAGTAGGTCTTAAAGCTGAAATGACAGGACCATTTAGTTTGGAAAAAATCCTTAGGATCGTTTGAGTCCAACTGTAACCTTGGCACTACCAAGTTTACTGCAAGAACTTTGGTTGCAGTCACAGTCAGTGTTAGAAAGTATATTAACATTGGAAAGTATATTAACATTAGAAAGTATATTAACTGGAAATGTCTCATAATTACACAAACATAGACTTTTTCTCCTCCTTCCTCTATATTTTTATCCTTGTACCCATAGATAATATGGATGTCCATTACCTTGTTAAATGTGGTGTATCTTTTTCCTAGATTGAAGAGGAAGCAAATGGAGATTTGTTTGATATAGAAATCAATGTATCAGACCCAGAGAAAGTTGGTAAGTTCCTTGAGCCTAAAAATTCAGATTGTAGACTGTCTTATTCCTTGAAGACTATTCCTAGATTTTAGCATAATTTCCCCTTTAGTTTTCCTTTGGTAATTTTTAGTATCTAAATGGAAAGCTATTTATTTTATTTTGTCGACTGAAAAGTGTATGGCAGGATTACACTACCTTGCCCTGGGATAAGTATTTTAATTTTCTTACAGGGGATGGCATGAATGCTTATATGGCATACAGAGTAACAACAAAGGTAGGTAGTGCAACAAACATTTGTCAATACTTTGTATTGTAGCTGAGATGGATCAGTAATTCACAATGATTTTATTTTTTTTAAGACATCACTTTCAATATTCCACAAAACCGAATTCTCTGTTAAAAGAAGATTCAGTGATTTTCTTGGCCTGCACAGCAAATTAGCAACAAAATACATGCATATTGGTTATATTGTGCCTCCAGCTCCAGAAAAAAGTATTGTCGGTAAGTGCAATTCCAATAAGATGACACTTAAGTACTGAATACAAAATACTCTTCTGCATAAATACTGCTTTCTTCTCAGGTGGTCCAAATATTCCTCGTGTTCTGTATTTTCTAAAAGCTCATTGTTAAATTGGAAAGGTATGTAATTGCCTCTTCCAAATTCAGACTAGTGTTGATAATGAGAAGGATAGCTCTTAATGTATGGCCTTGTGTTTCTTATCTATGATTCTTTCTTTGCTGATGCCTTCAAGAACTGATTAGTCTTCCAAAACAAGAATGAAAGAGAGTTTATTTTTAAGTTGAGCTGTTATCAATTGCTTGCAACATATAGAGGTTCATGCATGCTTCAGATCTCTGATACTTCTTTTTGTTTCTTTTGATCGTGGTGAAAGCAAAACCTCTTAAAAATGAAAGGTTTTAATGCAAAAAATGACTTTTGGGTTGAACGTCTTAAAGGATCAGATCCTTTCTCCATGAGCAAAGAAGCATGCCTGGTGCATTAAGAGTCTTCAGTTTTGTGATCTCTAAGTAGGAGAGATTCTTTCAAAATAGATAAATATTTAAAACAGTAAAGCTTGTTAAAGAATTTTGTGTTACTCATATAAATATGTGACTTGAATCTAGAATGTTGTTTGATATGTAGGTAATGGCAGAACTTCTTTTCAGTAATTTAGTCTGTAAAGATAATCAGAGCAGCAGTTTTTCATGTAAGTAGGAGTGGGCAGATTGGGTAGATGTAGGCAGCAAGAGGCTTGGAAAATTCATTATTTTACTTCTGTGGAAAAGCACTGTGTTTTTAAGCTGTGAGACTAAGTATTTGACCTGAATTTTTGGTTATTCTTAAGTTTATGGGCAATTCTGTAATAATCAGTTTTTCCTGTAACAAAAATAAGTTCAATTCCAAATGCTAACAGGGCTTATGAGGTTTCTGATCATGTCCTTTGGATGATACAAAATTTAAGGCATTTATGACAGTGTACATTTACATGAAAATGTAGTGCTTGCATCACAGTCAAATTCAGCTTAGACTGGATTTCAGCTACCACTTGAACAAAACAGCATAAAAATTGATGCACCTGGAAGACAGTAAAATGGCAGGACATGCTGCTGTGCAAGCAAGCACTGGCTGGTGCTTCAAAGCCTTGTGTAGAGACTTTAACTTACAGGTAATGTGGGAAAACTCAGACACTGTAGAATATTTTCAAAAGAGCATGGAACTCCCTCTTTAAAGTTGAACTTCACAGGTGTTACTTAGTTCTGTTCAAGAGCATGTAGTCAGTGCAGTTCCAATTCTGGAGAAAAGGAGGAGTTGATTCTGGTCTGTTTTGAAATGATGCATCTTAAAGCAGAGAGCTGAGAAAAGAGCTGAAAGTAAGATTATAGTCTTTACATTATGCATGTTTATGTTTAAAGTCTTAATACATAAAGTCATACGTTCAGTGTTATGCAGTGTGTGTTGTAAAGTCCCTTGTGTGTTAATTCTGCTACACTGTTGGTAACACCTGGAGTTTAAAACTCCAGTTTTATTGTGCTGATGAGTGGTAGAGGCTGGAATTTTAGATCTTAGCTACAAATTCAAGTCCATCAGTTACTGACTGTGGAACTAAAGGATAAAAATGAGTCAATTGTGAACTGGAATTGGGCATTCATTAAGGTACTTCACTATTTACATAAGTGTGTATGAAAATCACATTTTCATTTTTAAAGAAAGTAATCTGTTATGTCATGGATCTCTTCCTGTGAAGGAAGAGTGCTTGGTCTACAGAAACAGTCTTTGCACTGGTGTTTAAACAGGCTTATAGTAATAGAGAAAGAAATGTGGCAAGATATTTAGAAATAACTGTCATTTTTACAAGGTAGGAATTCCTCATATGTGTCATTTGTTTGTGTATTCAGTTTCTCCCTAGGAACTTCTGTTCAAAGTTCATCTATGAAGGCTCTTTTTTATTTAGCCACAGGATTTCCTTCTTTCTGCAGTAAAATATTATTGTATAGTAATACTGTAATGTAAAAAGATGAGACATGTGAATTACCTCAACTTCCCTTGAATATTTGAATCACTTCTATTTGAAGACATACTTGATTTTACTGACAAATTTATGGATTTAATTACATTATGCTGTGTAGAATAATTTTGGGAAAAAATCTTTATCAACTTTATTTTCATCACGTTACAGAGGAGGGAAAAGCTAAGGCTGAGAGGTTAAGAGTTCAGTCTAGTTCCTGTGAGACTTTGCTGCTTGTCTCCTCCAGGGGTTACTGTGTGAAACTTTTGTGTCCAGAAGGGAGATTGGGTGAGGAGCTTAGGGAACTGTTGACATGAGTACATCATAGCTAAAGAGACACAAAAGTAACAGATAAGAAAAATACTACAGCTAGAAATCAGACCTCTGGGTTGTATAATAAAATACCTTCCCTTAAAATACCTTTTATTATTTGTATAATAAAATACCTTGTTTTTCAGGAAATAAGAATAATTATTGATGTCCTGTGTTCCATGGTGTTTTTGATTGGACTCAGATTGCTAAACTCCAAGCTTAGATCTTTAGCATGACAAATAGCGAGTTCAATCTGACTGTTTTAGAGTTCTTCTGTTGCTGAGGTTGAATTTATTTCCTATGGCATGATACATCAATAACTAGTTGCCACTCTTGTCTTGATCAGAGAAAGCATTGTAAGGCTACATACATTTTATTCTGCTGATTCTGTTCTCCATGCAATTCAGTTCAGAATTTTCAGAACTTGTTAGTTTGCATTAGTTAGTTAAAAAACTATTAGTTTTAGAACTTAAAAGAAAAAATAGTAAGGAGAATAATGGTACTAAGCTTACCAGTGAATAGGCTTATAATCTGAGAACATTTTCATATGCTGCTTTATATGGCTAACTGTTTTCTTTTTCTGGATGTGAGTTGCCAGTAAGACTCTGATCAGCATTTACATTGTTTTCATAAATGCAAGTTAACCTAGTTTTATTAACTATTAGTCACAATTACTATGTCACAGGAAATCGAGTATTTCACAGAGCTACTTTCACAAACCCATACACCTTGCAGTTGATTTTTTTAATGTTCCTATATAGCTTTTTTCACTGTAATTTGTTTTAAATGTGTAAAGCTAGGTGAGCCTTATATTCTAATCACATCAGTTATGTTAATGATTTATCTGTGATAAAATAAAATCAATATGATGCTGTTGTTTCCTTCAAGGCATGACCAAGGTTAAAGTAGGCAAAGAAGATTCTTCATCTACTGAATTCGTGGAGAAAAGAAGAGCAGCTCTAGAAAGGTAATGTGTGTATCTAACTAAAATTTATTTAGGCTCAGAATTACTTGCAGCATACTGTATGGGTTCTGTGATTGCAACACTGGTGATCTGTACTTAAGTGCATCCTGGAGACTGTATAGAACTGTCAAATTTTTGAGTAGAAATTGACTAATTCCCATTAATAACAGGAAGAGTAGCCCTATTCATAAATAGGTTATAGCTGACTTGTTTCAGGCTTAAAATTAAGATTGCAGAGGTTCATAAATAAAACTACCATTACAATCTTATATAGACATTTTGGGTTGAAAGAACTAAGACAATTACAGTAATGTATTTATTCCATAGCAAATCAGCTGTTGGGCATGAAGGCAGGTGAAGAGGCCTTCAATGGCATGAAAGTAAAATGGGCTTCTGATGATGTGCATTGATGACATTGATGTGACTTGGTGAATTTTGGCATAAGAGATACTGGATCTCTGTCACCCAGCCCTGATACATAGCTGATACTGTCAAAGTATCTTTGTCAGGAAGGGTATACTGCCCGGATATACTGCCACCTTAACCTTAACTTGTACTTCATACAGAGTATGGAACAAGGGAAAAATGTTGAGCAATCCAATGTGTAAAATAGTTTAGCTGCAATCCTTACCTTCTTCAGGAAAAAAAACAGATAAGGATCTGGTAAACATACCTAGTGGAGGGTGGATAAAAAATTACACTTGAGGTCTAAGCAGAAGTGCAGAAAAAAAAAGGAATGAGTTACATTGAATTGTATTTGTGCATGTATGAGAACTAAATGGATTGAAGACTCTTGTCTATCCAGCACATAAATAGTTTATACCTAGACTAGAATCAACTAACTTGTCCAAGATTCCCTGTAATTCTGGAATAAGTCAGCCAGAATTATCTGTAACAAAAAGACTGTCCACTGCAGTGCACAAAAATGTTTAAACAAGTTCATTTTTTTTTCTGGAATAAGCGGGTTAATAAAGGATTCTTCACTCAGCTGTTTAAAATAAGAAGTATATTACTTTCCCACTGTGCAACATTGATATGGCAGGCCCCACCTTAAGGAGTTTCTGGTATAAACAAACTGTGTTATGAAACACTACCCAACCTTTAGTTATGTAACATTGTGGTATGGAGTGCATGGCACTGTATTAGATTCAGTCAGGCACATTAGATCTGTTCTGTTACCTGATATTTTGATTTTTAAAATCATAGGTATCTACAACGAACAGTAAAGCACCCAACCTTGCTACAGGATCCAGATTTGAGACAATTCTTGGAAAGTTCTGAGGTATTTATATTCCTGTAACTTCTCTTATTTATTTCTAGATATGGTATCGTACCAAGCAATATATTCACTTTATATTGAGACCTAATCCCCTAAATTAATATGAAATCAAATTGGACCATACCCTTCATGGCTAGAATGGCAGAGGCTACTTAGGTAATGGTGTGCCTTAGACTCTGGTAAAACTTACAGTGCTAGTGACAAAAAGCTCTTTGCTGTATAGTGACTTCTCAAGTGAGACAGTCTATTCAGTTCTGATGCTTGTTAAGTAAGATCTAAAATTAAACTGTCTTGGAAGCAGCTGTCTTGCATCTAGGAATTCAGCTTGAGGTATATTGGTAGGATAATGTGAAAGTGCTGGTAGTGCTGCTCACCAGGCTAGGTTTTTTTGTAAGTAAGGATTTCAGTCGCCTGTACTATTATCTGGTACTTTTCACAATATTAAATACATTGTTAAAGATACAATGTATGTCTTTATAAATGTGCATAGTGGTTTCGCTCTAATACTGAACTGTGTTTTGGCTATTGTCAGTATCTTAGTTATACTAATACGTCACAGAGGCCTCTCTACTGACAAAAGCATCAATAGATAACTTACAGTGGGTTTGTCAATGCTGACAGACAAAACATCACATGAAGGGTAAATGGTCTGACATAGGGGCCACCTTGTATAGCATATACAATCTAGCCTGAATAATAATATCAATTAAATTAAAAGTTTGTTAATTTAACTCCAAGTGTGTCTCGGTACCAAAGCAGAAAACGTACTTGAGGTACGTTTATAGCCTTATATTGAAAAACAAAAAGTCATCAACTTTTCATTATCAGCATGTGCATGTGTTGCATTACAATTAAATGTGTAACAGAATTTCCTAATTCGTTATAAATCTAAGCTTTTCTGCTCCTGTAGTGGCAGTTTGTTTATTGTAGCATATAGGTGGCCATTTAGGACATTTGGCTAGTTCATAACAGCTTTGGACAAGTGGTTTGTTTGTTCCATTTAAATGTAAAGATGTAGAAGAAAAGTAAATAGTCTATATTTTTAAGTTTTCCTCTTGAGAATGTAGAAGTAGTAAATTTGAGAAATTAGATTCCACTATATTGAAACACATAGGACTAAAGAAAACACTATATCCTTTTCTTTCCCCCTTGTGTCCAGTTAAACCTCCATCCTTTTAACCAGTCTCTTTGCCCTTATTTGTCATTCAATTCCAGCTGCCGAGAGCAGTTAACACCCAGGCTCTGAGTGGAGCAGGAATATTGAGAATGGTGAACAAGGCTGCCGACGCTGTCAACAAAATGACAATCAAGATGAATGAATCGGATGCAGTAAGAGCTGATTTTTTGGCTTGAATAATGAGATGAATTAATGAGCCTCAACAATTGCATTTTAAAGCTGTAGAAGTAGAAAATGGGTTATTAATTTCCTTATTGGCTTGAATTCTTAGCTGTATCAGTTGACCACCCTGGAAGTACCTGGATAATTTGCTTCTTTAGAACCAGAAATATTTTTGGTAATCTAATGTGTAATGCTTGACTCTTTCATCTTTTGTCAGTGGTTTGAAGAAAAGCAGCAGCAATTTGAGAATCTGGATCAGCAACTTAGGAAGCTTCATGCCAGTGTTGAAGCATTAGTCTGCCACAGAAAAGGTAACTTTACTTTTACATGAACCTTAGGAAATGGTGATGAAACAAGAGCTCAGCATGTCAGAACTCTTAACTAAAATAGTTATACAACATATTTTAGTACAAAAATTTTCTACTTGTATCTTCTATTTTAAACTGTTCTAGTATTTTTGTATACCTGCCTTTAGTTTTAGATTTAACTAGGGTATCTGTCATTCCTAGAGTCACTTTAATGATCTAGCATATTTTTTTTCCTTGCACAGTGTCATTATCAGACCTAGCAAGTGATTCTACTACAGTAGACATCCATAAATTTATCTTTAAGCCTCATGGCAAGAGTAATTTCTTTCTGAACAAAAAGTGGCTGCATAAATCCATTTAAACATCTTTTGGTTCAGTATTGCTCTGTTAAATGAGTTTAAGTGCTTACACAGGAATATCTTATTCTTAATTTAGTCTGCATCATGATATACCCTCAAGCTACTGTTAAGGTAAACTTTTCTGTGACGATAAGTAGCCACAGAATATCAGTTTTTTGTTTGCTTATTTTAGATAGGAGCAAAACCTGTAAGCTTATGTTGCAATAACCTGTGCTGCTCTTTGACAGAGATGGATTTCTATCAGGTTATTAAAAAAACCCAAACATAATAAAAACCAAACCAAATGAGACAAAACCCTAAACAAACCACAATTATGAATTTGTAGCTCAATAAGATGCTAAGTGTGCTTTCCGATAATATTTTAGTATGTTAAAATACGATGTTACCGTGAGCGCTTCCAAAGTACGTGAAAATGTCGTAAGTTGCTTTCTCACAATTCTAATCAAGAATTACTCTCTGCAGTAAGAATATCTTTAGCCACCTTTCCTCAAGGCTAAGGAGTATTTAAGAAGTAATGGAAAATGGAAATCTTTATTTACGGTTGATTTGACACCTTATAGATTTGAAGAAGTGTTGGATCATTGTGTTTTTTCTAAGAGTTGTGTTCAAATTTTTTTCGTAAAGATTTTAAATATCTGAGGACAGCTTCCTTCTGCAATCACTTGTGGTGTTCTGATGGTTCTGCAGGAGCAGCAAAATTGCAAATTAACCTGAAGTAATTTGGACCAAACATTTGTTCAAAGGTCCTTCATGGAACTGAACTTTGTACAGGATTACTTACATGGGTTTTGAGACAATTGCACCAGTATTTGTTAATAAATAAGCTCAAAACTTCACTTCCACAGATGCTGATAGTATGTGAGCTTTGGTTGTTTTTTGTTTTAAGGCATATCAGAATGTGACAATACATTACAGTATGCACATATAAAAGTTACTTAATAAACAGCCCAACAGAAATAAATTTCACTCATGGGAGTGGTGATTTTGTGAAAGGGTCGGTTTTTTCTATGCTGAACTAAATGGAAAATATGTGCTGTAAACCTGTTAAAATTGTTCTGAAAATTTTCTCTGTGGGTGACTTAGCTTTTGTTTTGTCAGTTTGCATTTTCTTTGAAGTAGGCAATTGGATAATACTGAAGTGACTTTTTTTCATATCTTTTGGTGAACGGAGTAAGCATGACATTAACAGACTTGGCAAGGCATTTACTGATTGAGAGTTTTTTTGCACAGGAGTCTTTCTCCTAAATGTGGTTTCATTGTGATGTCCTTGTGTATCTTACTGTCATCTTTAATTTCAGTTAGTCAGGTAAACTTCTGCTCCACTGATTTATGCTGCAGAGTAATATAATAAATTAACTAAATCATGCTGAACATTACTCCTGTGTTTCAGAGCTTTCAGCCAACACCGCTGCCTTTGCTAAAAGTGCTGCCATGTTAGGTAACTCGGAGGACCACACTGCTCTGTCTAGAGCTTTGTCTCAGCTTGCAGAGGTTGAGGAAAAGATAGATCAGTTGCATCAAGAACAAGCTTTTGCTGATTTCTATGTGTTCTCAGAACTGCTTGGTGATTACATTCGTCTGATTGCTGCAGTAAAAGTGAGTACTACTAGGAAAAGTAGTGATTTAACATTTAAAATCACATTCCTCAGCATATAGGCTTAGGGTAAATGAATGTGTGCATTTGCTCATGTAACACAATAAAGTTCTTCTTGCCTGATGTTCTAGCGGGGTAAAGTGAAAGTGTTCATGAGTTATTCCAGTGATAAAAATGGCTGTGATCAAAGATATGAATGGAGTGGTTAGATCCAGAAAAAATTGAAATCTACTTTGAGCAATACTGATTTTGTACAGTATTTGGGGATACTGTACTGTACTGTGTCTAAGCATACAGCACCTGTTTATTTCAGATTACTGACTGTTACAGTAAGCATACATAAATACAGAAGAACATAATTTGGTTTTCTATATTTAGTAGATAGCCTGTAATGTCTTTAAATAAGAAAAAAACTCAATTTGTGGATCTATATCTCAATTTAAAAAATATTCAATTTAAGTGTAAGCTATGCTGCACAGCATGATTATATTTAGACATGAGAACAGGTATCTGTGAATTCCTTCCAGAAATACCTTTGAACGTATCAGGTTATTGGAAGTACGTATTTTTCTTTTGATTTTGTTTCTCTTTTTTCTTTTATATGCGTACTTCACTTCTGCTGCCTTAGTCTGTTGCTAGCATAAACGTGTTGCTGAAAATGCATGTAATACATATGCATGAACAGTTTGCTAGTATCTGCAGTTAGAGAATTGTTTGCATGATACAGCACTTCATAGTGGTTGTTTTGGTAGTGCTTTGATAAAATGAGGGAGATAAAATGATTTGGAGCACTAAAATGTCTGCTCTGAAAAGGGTTCTTGAACAGCCTGTCATTTGTGGATGGTATTGAAATGTGCAAGCATGATGTCAAGTGAAATGCAATACATGGTAGACACACTGAGGTTTCTTTGAGTATACTACTTGTTTCAGCTTTATGCTAGAATTATTTTTTTTCCTACTGAGAATTTAGATAGGCCTAACAATTCCAGTTGTTCAAGAAGTTTGTCTATTCTCACAGGGTGTGTTTGACCATCGAATGAAATGCTGGCAGAAGTGGCAAGATGCTCAGGTCACTTTACAAAAAAAACGTGAAGCTGAAGCAAAGCTCCAACTAGCCAACAAACCTGATAAATTACAGCAAGCTAAAGATGAGATAAAAGAGGTAATGTTATCAAACATTATTTTGGAGGTCAGACTTTCTGCATCAGTTCATTCATTCTGCATTAATGCTGCTTTATACCATTTTTGTTTACAAATCACTTACTTGCTGTTTCCCATATTTACTGAAGTTTTTAAAAACAATTTACTTAAAACACTAAATGTGTGCAATTTCTACTCATTATAAGATCTGTAAGACAGTTAATACTGTCTCTACAGTCTGGGAGATGGGAGGGAGGGAACATGGACAAGTCAATGCTTTTAACTGCTAACAGCTCCCTTGGATAGGCAGAAGAACATTTCTTGGTTTCTAGCTGACTGGGTAAATCCAGCAAAGACAGCAAATAGAGAGCTATTCCTATGTTTTGCTTAAATATGCAACTTTTCTACCCATATATATGTGCATGTATATATGGTGTAATTTCAGTAAAAATAAATCTAACATGTTGAAGTGTCATAATTTATACACTTTTTCTATCATGCTTCACTAAGGAAATTGAAGAGGTAGGACAACTTAATTATTTAACACTAATGCATTCTGAGTATGCTCTGGTGCTCTCCCATTAAATAATGGAAGAATGTTAATGCAGATTTCAAGCTCTTTTACACAGTTGCTTTGTTTGGCTTCGTCATTGATCACTAACCACATGCTCCTTTGTTCTTTTTGCCCTTTGATATATTTCACATACAGTATTTAAATTACTCATTAACTTGATTTTCTTTTCCTTAAAGAAGTCCTTTGTTTACTGAGAAAACCTACAGTTACTCTTGTGTGACCACATTCTTGTTGATTGCCTCTACTGATGCACAATAAATTTCCTGATTACTGGTAGCAGTGGGAAATAGTGCTTGTTTCCCAGTCCCAATATTAAAGCAATTGCTTTTTTCTCAAGAAATTATTTTTCCTGGATTATTGGATAACTGAAGAACATTTTTAATAAACCCAGTTTGAGTGTGCCAGTTGAAAATCTCACTGGAACTGAAATGTGTTGAGAATTGCTGAATTCTGTAATAGTGGACCCTCTGGCAGAAAAATTGCAAAGTGGAAGCCTATGCAGCGTGAGCATCATCCATGACTCAGTTGATTTTTGTGGGTAAAAGGACAGTAGATGGTCCTGGAGATACCTTATTGAATGAGAAACTTCTCGTTGTCAGATACTATAAAATGGCAAACTGTTTACCCAATAAAAATTCACATAGGACCTGGGCATGATGAAACTGAAATGTAGAATTTATTAGGCCTATAGAAGCTTTCACAGAAATCTCAGGCAACTCTGTTTGACATGGTAGGAATGGATGGGCAATCCTTAACTGTGTTTTATATTATTTAGTTACTAGCTAACTGTTCAGGCTGATCTTCCAAGAAGATACTATTATGACTTACTAAAAAGCTTCATAATGTATATCTAAAAGGGCAATCAGGGAACTGTGAATAAATATATACTAAAAATATAAATATGGAGATGTTTATTGGAACATAGATAATGTTTACCTCATACCTCAGTAGAAATTTGACACTGCATCACAAAATGCTTTTGTGAAATAGGTAGCACCACTGGATTGCTAACAGCCAGATGCTACATTGAAGCATGTTGCTTCCCTGCTGCTTTTTTTTGATGAAGATAAATGTTACTGAATGTATTCGTTCTCAGTTAATATGTTGAGATGAACAGATACGGTTGCATTTCAAAGAACTGCTCGCCTGCTGTGGGTCTCTCTGTTTGTCTACACAACCAACTTAACAATGTAATAGGTGTGTAAAAGCAGTTATCGGGCCACGTAGATGCTGATGATCCTTCTTGGCTAGCTGGATTCTTTTCACAGAAACCAGGAGAAACAATCTGATGTCATATATTGTTACAGGAATGCAATGTTCCCAAAATGGCATAAACCCATAACAAACATCTCTTCCTCTGAATTTTCCTCTAGTGATCTTCTTACCTGCAGTAATGTTTCTAGTCCAGCTTTCTGTGAAAACAGTTGCCACTGAAAAAGAAAGCTTGTGCTTTGGAAAGCAGACAAGCACATCCTCAGAGGCTTGTCATTTCCAACAGAAATATAATAGCAATAATCAAATACTTGAGTAGAGGCAGAGATGAAGGTTTACTCATCTCTTCTGGAATTAGGAAAGTATGGGGAACTAACTTGAGACTCTTCCAAGCTTGATTGGACAGGTTTAGGTTCCTTTGTATGAAGTTTGTAAAGGGATTAGTAAGTAAAGCCTTTGAGATCCATTTTGTTTTCTAAAGAATATTTTCTAAATGTTGTTAAATGTTCTTAATAGCTGTACTAAGATATTTTTACATTTTATCTACAGATAGCATTGGCTTAAAGATACCTTTGTTGTAACTGATCTGATGTCATCCTATAACACAAAGCTGAAATTGTTACTGTAAGATTTTCTTTTAAATAGGCCAAAACAATCAAACAGGTCCTTTTAGCTCTTGAATGACTATCAGTGTGCTAAAAAAATTACAGCTAGACTGAATGGACAACACAAAATCTTACCTCTGTATGTCTTTCCTTTGCCAGTGGGAGACAAAAGTTCAGCAAGGGGAAAAAGATTTTGAACAGATCTCCAAAACCATTCGCAAGGAAGTGGGAAGATTTGAGGCATGTATAATTTTTTCCAAGTAAATGACAGTTGTACTGTACATAATATTAACATTCTAAGTAAAATTTGTTAAGAAGTTAATATGCCATAATTTATTTATTAACAGAAGGAACGAGTGAAAGACTTTAAAACTGTTATTATCGAGTACTTAGAGTCGTTAGTGCAAACACAACAGCAGGTAAGATAAATTTTAAGCTTTGTACAAGTTAATAAATAATACATGCTGTATTAGGTTAGTTAGAAAATATGAGCTTTAAGCACAGCTGTTTCTAAAACATTAAGAGCTACTAGTCCGTGCTGTATTGGTGAATGACTTGATGATTGCAGTTTCCCAACCCATGCAGAACTGTAATTCAGTGAAGCAGTGGAGAAGTTCCCATAGGGATATGGGCAAGCAGAGGGTTATTGTGTTATCTTCTCAAACTGAATTAGTACTTTTACTTAGAGATTGGAGAAAATAGTAATCAATATGTACTTACACTTACTGAAGAGACTTGGATTCTTAAATGTTTATTGCTCTTTTTAAAAAATGTATAATATTATTGGATATTGAATATTGGAAAGTATTAAAACAGTTTTCTGTGTCTGAGAAACGGGTCTTGTTACTAGAAAAAGTCCAGACTCTTTTCTGCTCATGGCAGGAATAGAACCCTCCAGCTTTGTTTGATTTAAAAAACCTGAAAAACAATGTCTTAGGTGGTAAGAAGTGACTGATCTTTCAAAAAAATCTGTATTCTTTTATTCTATAACATTGTGTTCAACATATGGCAACATATTCATAGTTATGAGGAGATTTGTGTATTTAATACTTGTGTTTTTTCTTGCACTATGTAAAAATATTAATGAATAAGTACCTACATTCTTACTTTGTCTCGTGGAGGCAAGTTTACTGCAATCGGAGGTAGGTATGCATTGTGCTTTTCAACATTTAGTACCTAATGAGTGATTTTCCCTTCTCTTCAAGCTAATAAAATACTGGGAGGCATTCCTACCTGAAGCCAAAGCCATTGCCTAAAAGAAGAATATTCCAAATGACAAGACACTCTGGATGTTTGCCCTGGATAAAACTAAATTCCACAGTGAAATCACTTTAAATCATCCAAATAAACCACTATATATTTTATGAATTAACATGTGGCTTTTTTTATATACCACAGCATTTTATTAACAAGCTGCATGTCCTGACCCTCTTTGAAGTGGACTGTGGCATGATGTTCTGCAATACATTGCCGAATTGAACACTATTGTGTCTTAATCCTTGCACTAAAACGTGCACTGCAAGGCCAGAAAGCTGATATTTTTGTTCTCTACAACACAATGTTCTGTAGTATGTTTACCTGATCTTTATGAAACAAATTTAACTGCATTGATTAATGTTCACTTAAACATTCCTGTACAAAATCATGTTTTTGTGAGTACAATAATAAAGGGATGTACCTTGTGAAATGTTAAACACTCTGTGCTTGTGTCTGTTGATATCTGCTGGTGTTCTTAGGAGTACTGTCTAGAGCAAATTAAGATGTATCCAGGGCAAACCCAACATTTTGCAAAGAGTGATGGAGAAGGTATTAAAGATGCACAAACAATTACCCATGGTAAATTGTTCTGGTTTTTAATTCTAAATCTCTTCATGACAGATGTTCTTTTCACTTGAAGTCACTGCCTTGGCAAATTCTACTGTGTTAGTACTCATAGGGTCAAAAGACATGCTTGGGCAACAGACAGATGTAAACTGAAATCTTCTTCAAGTTTTTACAAACTTGTGCAGAATTGAAATCACCTGTTTGGTCAAATACTGATGTCTTACTGGACTGACACACTGCATCAGTTGTATTCAGTTGTCATCTCAGGATACAAAAATAAACAAAAACATCTTGCAGTAATTCTGGTATTGGTTGAGGAAGAAAAGTGGGTAATTCAGCTGAGTGTTTGATAGTTGTAAGAGTATTCTGTTTGGATTTTCTTCAGTAGAAAATATATTTGAAGGGACTGGTAATACCTTTTGCAAGAAATCAGAGCACGTAAACATTTTTCTGAAATACACAATATTAATGTAAGATGTGATGTCCTGTCATTTTAATGACATACTGAGCTTGTTGGTATATTAGTGTTAATGTTAACAAATTTTAGGGAAATATACTCACATAAAAAAGCAAGAGA
The DNA here is from genome assembly GCA_024362935.1 of Setophaga petechia. Taxonomy (NCBI): domain Eukaryota; kingdom Metazoa; phylum Chordata; class Aves; order Passeriformes; family Parulidae; genus Setophaga; species Setophaga petechia. Next base: position 34,557,143 of record JANCRA010000004.1, on the reverse strand, counting down.
AGCTGTTCCTTTCAGCTGATCATAAGACTGCAGGATAAACACACGAATTTGTATTGTTTGGGGTCAAATATAAAAGAGCACATAATACCATTTCTGAACAGAATGGAAACCTTGATTCAACTGGAAGGTCATACTCTATTTTTAAATAAAGTTAGTGTAAACTTGATTAGTATTTGCTATTGTTTCTCTACATACCTCTCTTAACTCAGTATTTTGAGGAGTTTTCAAGGGAACTAGAACAGAAAACCCTCACCAAAATTTATCAAGCCTAAATTAAGCTTCTTTTTAGATGGTTAAATGTCAAAGCCTTAAGTGAATAATACCGTTATGCATCAGTGTTTGTTCTGTCGTTGATCTTAAAATTGCCTTTTGAAGAGCTCAAGTATGCAGGAGGTTTATGATGAAGAAACTGATCTAGGCATAAGACTCTGTAAAGTGTTACAATGTACTTAATACTGGCTTACTTGCTGCTCATTAAAATTGACCAACAGCTCAGTATTAAACTTACTGCTCACAATAAATACTGCTTACACTGAAATAGTTATTTCCAGAACTAAAAGACTCAGTTTGGACATGGCAAGGTCAAAATAGGTAAATATATCCTTTCATGATTTTTTTTTCTTTTTTCTTTATTTCTTTTTTCTCTAAGTGCCCACCTTTCTTAGCTCTTGATCTCTTTTTGCTTTCATGAGGGTTAGAATTCATTTGAATGATGGATCACTTTTCTTCTCTTGTGACCAGAGAATAAGAAAGTCTGCTAGCAAGGATTAGTGTGGCCGTCCATACCAGTCAACTGAAAACAAGAATGAGTTGTGCAAGTGTTTCTCAAAACCAGAAGCCTTTTGGGGAACAAAAGGATAATGGCATATCTGGAGTTCACTGTCACACAGGGTTGGTTGCTAATACAAAAGATTCTAGGGTTTTTTTTTTCATCACAAGGTTAGCTTGAGCAGAATATCCAGATCTGCTGTTACATTTGGCTAGCATAAATCTCTTGCTGTTTCAAGAAGCCATTAATGATCCTGAGATTGGTTCAATTGCCTGATAATGCCCAGGCTCTGGGTTCAAGTCCCAGATGGGTGATTCATTTAAGAGCTGGATTTCAAGATCTTTGTGGGTCTCTTTCAACTCAAAATATCCTGTGATATGGAAATTTATTTTGTTTTTCTTCCCCTGCATTGTGAAGATTGGAGATCTGGTTACTGTCTCATGTCATTAACATCCATATTAGCAGAAAAATTTCTCAACCCAAGTGAATGGAGTTATTACTGAACTCTTTCTCTGTGGACCTCACTACTAGCTATTGTACTAAATTTAAGTGTGCACTTCATTAAAACTACAAGCCAATGTACCACTGAAGAATCACTAGCATACGCAAAAAGTAAATGTTTGCAAAATGATGAACTGCATTTGGAATACTGTATGAGGGACAAGGTGCTACTGAATTCTAGTTTACCTTTTAGGTTAAAATAGAATGCAGATATTTGCAACAAATTCTTCTATTCATCATGTCCATCATCCTTTTTAAATTAAATGTAAATAACATAAAGTGACTCAAATTGAAGACATTGTTATTTCTTTCTTAAGCTGATGTTCAGTGTACAGTAACTCTGTAATTCTTTCATCACTATCCCTTTTAAAAGAGAATATTCTGCTTCCCTATCAAATATTCTTTCTTCTACCTCTCCTCAGTTACTTCCCTCTGAAAGCCTCAAATGGGAGTTTATTTCAGCTTCTGTGGAGTTCATGCCCCAAATATGTCAGTTTCTTTCAAACTGTGGAGATGAGTTGCTGGCTGGTAGGTTCTGTACATTTAAGAGAACAGGCAACTTCTACTAAAATCATGTGTACAGTGAAATGATTGTGTCAAGGAAAAAAAAATATAAAGAAAAACCCCATTGGGGTTATATTTTTTTCTCTCCTTCCACTTTAGAGTAGAACAGGCTATGTAATAATCTTAATTTGTGGCAAAATATGAGTCCATTACAAATGTGGGAGAAAAAAGGCAATATTTTAACAGGTTAGAAGCTGAATTTTTAGGCTGTTGAGAATGTTACTTGTTACCTGCTAGGACGATTCTTCCTTTTTTTGAAACTTTTGTCTTCCATAGTTGAATCAATGATAGTAATTGCAGTGGTTGTAACTCGTTAGTAATCTTTGGTCTTTACTGGTGAAGTCATTCCTTCCCTTCCCCCTCCCGCACCCCACATCAGTGAGGAAATTATTAACAAAGGGGAGAGGTATAAAATAATCCAAATTTTTTTTCTCTTATTAAGAAAGAAGAGTACACAAAGCAGTGTAGGCAGACCTGTCCTAGGTTATTCATATGCAAGCTAAAATTAAAGAAATATGCAATGAAGATGGAAGGGCAAGAAAAGACTAGAGATAAACAATTTATCTGTGGTTTAATTTTGACTTAAAATTAGTTTTTTAGCAATTGAAAAATTGACAGACTTAGATCGTGATCTAATTAAGGACTGTTTTTTGATCTGGCCTCTTGTTTTGATGTGTATTTTACTTACCACTTAGATTAGAATTTTTGTATGGATTTTTCTTTGCCTACTTCTATTCTGGAAATTAGCCATTCAGAAAGTCCTTGAATCATGAGAATTAGTGGAAAGTGATCTTACAGATTTACCTGTAATTATTCCTTTTTCTCTCTTATGAATCATTCTAACATGATGGATGCTAAATTCCCCCTCCCTGTATGAGGAATTGCATAGTGATTCTTTTGAAAAAAAGATAAACACAGAAGTAGCCAGTAAAGGGGCAGATTGATGGTTCCTAGTTTCTGTAATTATGGACCGTTAGGTAGAATCTGATGACAGGGAATAGTTACAGCTGGAGTTACAGTTTATTATGAATTAATTTTATATTCTGGATCAAGGTATTTTAAGAACAAAATCCAAGATATTGATAGGTGCCACAACACTCAGCACTGAAGACCAACAGTTTCCAGAGTGCTTTTGAGACTTTGCTCAACAGATGAATTTGAAGACAGTCTATGTCACTGTTAGCAGTAGAGTTCAACCATTTTACAGTTTCACTTTTAGGATTACTAACATAATTTTAATGCACGTTTTGCCAGTTCAAGTCAAACTACATTTGAAGTATTTTCACCTTGCTTTGTGTTTTTGGAAGAATTATTGTAACATCTGTGCAGTTAGCTTTTAAAGACCTGGATGGTTTTGAACACACTTTGATAGCATTCTGTGAACTAATGTTTCTTAAATTTTTGATCTTCGGTGTGTTAGACAGAAAGACAATCTTGGCCAGCCAGCCATGGGAAGAAATCCTTTTTCTTTCTTCAGATGTAACTTCAAAGATTAGCCAACTAATGATGATATATTGTGTAAATTAAGTATTTAACATTCCAAAACATATTGACGTATTTGAATTCAGCTCACCATGTAATCTTCCTTGTTCCTCTTGGCTGATGCACAGTCAAAAGTTCCATTATATTCTATTGAATTTGAAACCAGATTAATGTCTAAAATATTTCTTTGTTAATAAGTTATATTAAAGAGAAAAGTACCTTTTTGAAATTACTGCTTATTAGGTTGCAAACAACCACACACTGTGCTCCTATGAAATTCTTCTACTGACTTCTCAGCATAAATACATTATGGCACAAGTGGTGTCCTAAGACTTAACCCTCTGGTTTTTATTAGAGGGAGAACAGAAACTAAGTCTAAAGACTGGATTCTTAACCAAAAAGTAACAGTAATGATAGCATGGTAATTTTTACCTAGTATGCCCACATTTACTAGAGTGGTAAGACTATTATCATATGGCTAATCTTTCCTAAGGACTATTGTAATATCCTTATTGGAGGGTGCTTTGTGGGGGAATGGGATTTCATACACAGCTTTCAGTAAAAGGACATGATGGAGAGCACACGGGGGCTGGAAAGATTGCTCTTGTCAGTACTGCCACAGAGCAGTGCTGGGACTGCCCTGCTGGTTGTCAGCAGTTGAGCACACTGGCCCAGGAGCAGTGTTACACAGAAACAGATGCTTGAGAAATATCTGGCTTTGATTTCAGGTAATTATTAAAAAATTTTGGTTTGTTACTTCGCTTTAGCTTAACAAAGTAAAATACTGTTAGTTTGCTTAAGTCTTCTTGATTTAAGCCAAATGATGTCTACTTTGTATTGCATCCTTCAAGTCACAGTTCTTTGCTTAGAGCAAAATATAATTAAATTACCTTTCAGTAAAATAAAGAGATATGGAGGGAAAATGAGCCTGTAATGTGGCAATGTGGCGCTGTGGCGCTCGATAAAAGATGCAGGACACACTTTTAAGGTGCAAAGAAGAAAAGGATAGATCTCAGCTTATGTTGTGTGCCTCTTTTTGTAGAGTTTTTAAAGAACATCCCACGTCTATCCCCAACTGATCAGTAACAAGTTGTTACCCTGTATTTATCGGTCACTCAAACTCCTGGTATGTACACACAGGAAAAGTTCTTTGTGAGAGATAGTTTTCATTTTTCTGTCTAACGGTGTAAAAACAGTTTATACAGGTGGGTAGTATTTATCACAGTACTAGAGTTCTTTCTCAGGGGAACCAGGTTGTTTGCCACAGACTCAGAGCTCTTACTCAGGGAAGACAAGTTGTTTTTCACTGCTGCAGAACTCTGTGCTCAAGAGCTGTCAGCTTTCTCATGGCTTCTGTTGGCTCGAGTCAGAATTCAGTTTGTAGGCCTTTGGCCTGCTGTTTCCCCACCACAGTAATGTCTCGCTCCCCCTCTCCCTCTCCCATGCTATTAATCTAGAAAGAAACAAGTTACTTTTCAAAATAAATTTCAAAAAGCTCATAGCATAAGCCACAGACATCAGATAAATTTGTTTTTTGACCATTTTTGAGGTATGTTTTTGTACTTGGATCTACTTGTGAAGATCAAACCCTCTATGGTCATGGATTTATCACAATAGCTACTCTAAAAGATCAGTGAGAGTGTGAGGGTGTCTCAGGTAGTGCCTGAGACTCTCTGGACTCACAAGGTGAGTTTCAAAATACACTGTTTAATACAGTGGCAGTTTGCTGACATTTTGCTTCCAAATGGTTTGGAGCTTGGAATTGGCAAATTTGTGTGAAGTCAAAGCAGTTGCCTGTGCCAACAGCCTGGCCTCCTAAATGCACTTGATGCGCAGAAACCTTCTGTTTCTGCCTCCATTATTCTTTAAGTCATCAAAACAGCTGCCTATTCTGGAGTATTATTTAATTTCTCCAGTGGTGAGGAATCACCTACAGTTGTCTCAAATTATATGGTTTTGTTTGCTAAATAACAAAGTTAAGAGGTGGCTTCTTGGGAACAACACAGGGAACTTTCCTGAGTGCCACTATTTTTTCCCCTCTTAATTTCATGTCTGTTCCCAACAGGCACTACTAAAGGTGCTGCATTCGTTTATTGACTGACCTAGTGATAGCAGAAGGCTGTGCTGCCATTCAGCGGGCTTGGTGGACTGCGGCGTTGAGTGGCAAGAAGTGGCATGAGGTTCAGTAAGAGCAAATGTAGGGTCATGCACAGGAGAAACATACACAGGAATAACCCCAAGTACCAGCACAGGCTGGGGCTGACCTGCTGGAGAGCAGCTCTGTGGAGAGGCACCTGGGAGTCCTGGTGGATGACAAGCTGGCCATGAGCTGGCTGTGCCCGTGGGGTCCTGGGGTGCGTCGGGAAGAGTGTGACCCACAGGTGGAGGGAGTTCCAGTGATGCCACATCTGGAGTGTTGTGTTCAATTCTAATCTTGGTACCAGAAAGACAAGGTACTACTGAAGAGGGTCTGGTGCAGGCCAAAAAATAATAAGGGATCTGGAGAGGAGAGACTGTGGGAACTGGGCCTTTTTAGTGTGCAGAAGATTGAGAGGGGATCTTAGTAATCTCAAAGTCAGGTGCCAAGAGGATGGTGCCAGATCCTTTTCAGTAGTGCCCAGCAGCAGTACAAGGGGTAATAGACATAAACTACAACACAAGAAATTCCATCTCAGCCTGAGGAAGAACTTTACACTGAGGGTGGCAGAGCACTGGAACAGGCTGCTCAGGGGACCTGAGTCTTCGTCTCTCCCTCTCTCCAAATCAGCATCTGGATGTGTTCCTGTGTCACCTGCTGTAGGTGACCCTGCCTTGGCATGGGGGTGCTCTTGGTGATCTCCAGAGGTCCCTTCCACCCTAATGATTCTGTGATTCAGGTTTGAGCTGTGGTGTGAATTTAGGACTGGATAAATTCGGCCCTCCGGAATTTAATTTTTTCCCCTCCGCTTTTTGTGTGCCCCGCAGTAGTGCTGCAGCTCCGGCTGAACCAGAGGCCGACGCTGTGGAGCACCGTTGGTTTCAAACCACGTTTTTTCCAGAGGAACCTTCTCCCGCCTCATCCCGGCAGCGCGAGGGGCCGCCGGCGGCGGGGCCGAGCCCGCCTCCCGCCCCGCCCATGTCACGTGGTGCATGGTCACGTGACGAACCCGCAGATGGCGGCGGCGCTGCCGCCGCGCTGAGGGGAGCCGGTATGGAGGTGTTCATCCCGTCCTTCCGATACGAGGAGAGCGAGCTGGAGCGGGGATACACGGTGAGGTGCGCCGGGGCGGGGCACGCCCGCGCCTCGGGGAAGCCAAGTGCCGGCAGCCAGCGGGGGCTGCGCTACGGCACTGGGCAGACATCAATGTGCCGGGGCCGTCCTGCCCTCCGTGCCCAGGCCGGCCCCGACCTGCCCTGCCCAGCCGTGCCCTGACCAGCGCAGCCCGTCCTGCCCCGCCAGCCTTCTCCCCAGCTCTGCCCAGCCTTGCCCCACCCTGCTCTCTCCAGCATTGCCCTGCTAACCGTGTCCTGTAGAGCCATCCCAGCCCTGCTCTGTATAGCCCAGCCATGTCCTCCTTGTCCAGGCCGGCCTGGAGGGAGCCGTGCCCTGCCCAGCGCAGCCCATCCCTGCTCTGCCCCTCTCGGCACGGGAAAGGATGGCCTCAGCCCGCCAGACACCTGCTGCCTCGCTCGGGCGCTGCTCTGCGGGGCGGCAGCGACAGAGGCGGGTGCAGCGTGAGCGGGAGGGGAGGGGAGGGAGCTGCTCCCTCGCCGCTCCGCCCTGCGGGGTCCGGGTGAAGGGGCCGCAGTATCTCTTGCATGTGGAAAGGCTGAGACAGCCGGGACGGCTCATCCTCGAGAAGAAAAGGGGCAAGGGCTTATCTTCAATATGTACAGATGACCTGAATGGCCAGAGTGAGAGGGCCAGATTCTTCGTGTTGGTGCCCGGTGACAGGAGAGGTGGCAGTGGGCAAACCCCAGAACACAGGGAATGCTCTTTAAACATATGACAAGACTGGCTTGTTATCATGAGCGCTGGCATAGGTTACCCAGAGGACTGTGAAGTCTCCATCCTTGCATGTTCTCAAAACTTGGCTGGTCACTATCCTGGGTAGCCAGCTGTATAGCTGGCTCCCCTTGAACAAGCAGATTAGTTTGCACTGGTTTTAGAGGTCCTTTTTGTTCTCGGTAGTTTTCTCACTTCACAAAACTGTTGGACAGTAGCACATTCACATGATGCTGGGTGGAGACAGGTGGACCAAAACCCAAGGTATTTGTCTGAAAGTGGGTATTCAAAACTTGCTTCCTCTGTTAAATAAATTCATTTAGTAGCTTAGAAAAAAAATCTGAATCCTGTAGAACTTCTAGAAGATTAGTCCATATAGTTCCATGAAGCAAGTTCATCTTCCTTATGCTGCATATTATTTGGTCTTCACTACTAGCAAGTGTTTGCAGGCCTTGCAAAAGGTGAATCACTTCGTTAATGTGTAAACCATTGTGTTAATGTGGGAGTGTAGCAGCATTAATACTTTTGCCTCTTGGGTGAACTTAAGTGTGAGTGACTCTCTACAAGACACCTGTGTGGTTTTGGGGACTTGGCTTTCAAACATTTTGAACTGGATGTGATTGAGTGTAATTACAATAGCATGGAGTGATTCCACCACATCAACATCCTAGTTGAGCAGGTTAGTTGAAATGACAGAGTGATTTCTAAGATGTGCATATTACACAAATGGGATTTCTCATAGTAATGTTTATTTTTAGTATTTACATTTAGTGAGTTTCTGTTTCTTTACATGTAATACTGTCTATGACTTCTGCTATCTAGAGGATATGGGTTTTTTAAATTTTGTAAATGTTAAGCTGTGTAAGGTTCAAAGAAATCAGAAATTAAACTGTATGATTCTAGGAGTCTTTCAAGAAAAGGATGCTGAGAGCAAACATGTTCTGTGACAACATTGTTGATTGTTACAGCATTTTTCCTCTCGAGTCATTTACTCGAGGTGGTGAGTCAGTCTCATGGATCTGAAAGTTGCTGTAGTTTAGTAGATTTTGGTAGTTTTTCCTGGGTGATTATTTTGCCATTTTATTCAGGTGAGAGTATTCATACAAACCATGATCATACTTTATGCTGACCATGAAACTGTGTGAGGTAGTGTAGCTGAAGTTTGTCTGAGTTGGGCATGCTTGTAGGAGAGGATATGGAAAACTGCCCTGATAATAACATTGTGTCTTTCCTTTGTGTTTTAAAGGACTATTCATGAGAAAAACTTACGCCGGTCTAATTGCCAATTTGTGATTATGTAAATAATTTGCATAAGTATTGTTCCAAGTACAGAAATTCAAAGGGGTATACTATATGTCCTCCTTACAGCAAAACTGAGGTTAATGAAAGCTTACCATTGCTCTGTACTAGCTATGAAATTATACAGGTAATCCACTTTATCTTAGTTTTCAGCAGCAGCTTTACAATATTAGCATTTAAAAGTGTGATTTAAAGGTCAAAGAAAGTGTACTCCCAATGGACACTACTGGCAAACTGGTAACAAAAGACAAGAAAAGGCTGAGCTACTTAACTTTTTTTGCTTCAGTCTTCATTTGTGGGTCTCTTTCCCCCACAATTCTTGAGTGGATGGACTACAAGGCAGGGAATGGGGAAATAAGTTGTAAGAGATGATAAGGGTCATGAAGAACCTGAACATACCTAAGACTATGGATGCTGATGAGATGCATGCCAGAGTCGTGAGGGAGTTGGCTGACGTAGTTGCCAAGCCACTCTCCTTGATATTTAAAAAGTCATGTGAAATCTGAGGTGACTGGAAAAAGGAGTACCCATCTTTAAAGAGCACAGAAAGGAGGACCTTTCAAACTACCAACCTGTCAGTGTCCCCTCCATGCCTGGGAAGATCCCGGGACAGATCCTCCTAGAAGCTCTGCTAAGGCACATGGAGCACAGGGAGTCAGGGCAGCTGCACCAAGGGTGAGTCCTGCCTGACCAGCCTGGTGGCCTTCTGTGATGGAATGGCTGCATCAGTGCCTGAGGAAAGGCTACAGGTGTCATTCACCTGGACGTCAGTAAGGCCTTGACATGGCCCCATAACATCCTTCTCTCTAAATTGGAGAGGTGTGGATTGTGCAGATCAGCTGTTAGATGGACAAGAATGTGTTGGGTGGTGGTCAATGGCTCAGAGTCCCAGAGGATGTCAGTGGCAAGTGGTGCCCTCAGGGGTCTGTACTGGGACCAGTATTAGTTGACATAGACAAAAGGATCGAGTGCACCCTCAGCAAATTTGCAGATGACACCAAGCTGAGTGGTGCGGTTACTCTACTGAAGACAGGATGCCATCCAGAGGGACCTGCATAAGCTCCAGAAGTGTGCCTGTGGGACCTTAATGGGATTCAGAAAGGCCAAGTGCAAGGTGCTGCACCTGGACTGTGACAACCTCTGTTATCAGTCCAGGCTGGGGGATAGAGGGAGAAGAGCAGCCCTGCCCAGAAGGGCTTGGGGGTGCTGGTGGCTGAGGGGCTGGACGTGACCCAGCCATGGGCACTCACAGCCCACAAAGCCAAACGTGTCCTGGGCAACCAAAGCAGGGTGGGCAGCAGGGTGAGGGAGGGGGTTCTGCCCCTCTGCTCTGCCCTGCCCTGGTGAGAGCCCTTCTGGAAGGGGTCTGCCGCATCCAGCTCTGGAGTCCCTAGCATAAGAAAGGGGACTGTTGGAATCAGTCCAGAAAAGGACCACAAAAAATGGATCAGAGGCATGGGGCACTTCTGCTTTCCTCTTTCAGTGAGGAAAGGCTAAGCGAGTTCGTGTGTCCAGCCTGGAGAAGAGAGGACTTCAGTGCTCCATTTTTACAATAAACACGGCTTTTAAGAAAGGTGAGGACAGGCTTTGTAGTAGTAGGCTTTTTCAGTGGAACAAGGAGAGTGCTTTTAAACTAAAAGAGAGTAGATTCAGATTAGACATAAGGAACACAGTTTTTACAGTGAGCATAGTGAATCCTGCACAGGTTGCCCAGAGAGGTTTCAAATTGCCCATCCCTGGAAACATTTAAGACCAGTCTGGATGGGAGTCAGACTCAGCAGCCTGACCTAGATGAAGATGTCCCTGCTTATTGCAGAAGGATTGGATTAGATGACCTTTAGAAGTCCCTTCCTACCCAAACTATCACACAATTCTGTGATCACAGAAGTACCACTTTACACAGTTGATCGTTTTACTGTTGTCTTTCCCACGAGTGCTAACTTGCTCAAAATTAAAGTGTTTTATTGGACTGGAGTAGCTGAAATAAGGAACTATCAGAGCTTATGCAACTGAGAATGCAGAATGCAGAAAAGGATGATGGAAGCAGACGGAAGATTGCTGACTTGCAGACTGCCCCCCAGCCCAGTCACATGCCGGCGGGTTTCGAGGGTGCCTTCTGCGCTGTGACTGCCGGGGCCATTGCAGACAAACAGCAGTCACGGGTGCTTTTCTGAGAAGAGTGGTGATGGTTGTCCCAGCATCTTTGCTAGAAACAGTGATGGTGATGACCTCCTGCATGAAATGAGGGACTAAAGGGAGAGTTGTTCCTCTCTATGGTGGCTCTGCATTGCAACCCTAGCATGTTTCCCTGACATCCCTGTGTTTCTAGTTCTTTATCTTTAGCAGAACTGAATCCAGCTCCGCTGGATGCAGGCTACTGCTCTGTGTTCTTACTTCCTGAAAAGAAAGGACACAAAAGGGGTATTTGTCCTTTTCTTTATGGGAATTCATTACCGATGGTTGGTTTGTTTTCAGCTTAGGCCTGTTGTTTTAGATTATTTTCTTTTTTTCCCTGGTGTGGCTAGGCAGCACTTGGAAAGTGGAATGGCCAGAGATCCACCAATTCTGCGGAGAGAGAGGAAATGACTTGCCATAGAAAGTGGGAATTTCTGTCTAGCTTCAGAGGGAAAACTACAGTGAAGTTATGAAATAGAAAGGGAAGTCTTGACCAGAGAAATAAAATACTAGGGATATAAAAGACTAGAAAGAAAAATTAGGGAAAAATATAATTATACAATGCTTGAGATTGGGGCCTGTCAATAAAATAAATGGGAAACACAGTTCTTTCAAAAGTGTCTGTTTCAGGAGCTCAGCTTTTCTAAAGCACTGTTCCTCTGATATAAAATCTTGAAAGTCATTTTCCCTCATCCCCTACACAAAAAAAATCCAAGGAAAGACCCCAGAGTAAACTTGCACTTGTTCCAGTTCTGTTTGGAGTGTACATAAAATGAAGAAACACAGAATATGGGAAATGTCAGTTTTCTTGGTGGACAATTAAATTTCATTGTCAGTTTAAATTGATGACACTAGCTTCTAAACTATTGAGCCTGTGCTAATAAATGCAACAGTTGTTCATAATTTGGCAGTGAATGACCTTTAAATGTAGGCGCTTACTAAGGATGTCCCTAGAGAACAATTCAACTTCGAAATGACACCCACGTGTTCTTGTTGTCATTTAAATATGCTCCCTTTGTCAATAACAGAATAATAAATACTAGTTAGATTTCTAATGTTGATTCAGATCCTAGGAAACTTACTGAATAAATTAGTGTACATTTGATTTATATTGACCAAAAAAATTTTACAGTGGTATATTGCAGGTCAAGGTGACATACATTTAAATGTGTTGTAGAGCAGAGGGCATACTTGACTGACACAAGTGCTTACTGCACTTTTAATTAGCACTTCCAATACTACTCTCCAGATTGCTTCTGGAGTTGCAATTGTAGAAGCAACATCTGACATGTGAGATCGTAAACTAATGTGGGTTTTTTGAAAGTTCATTCACTTTACCTCCATAGAAGCAGCAGTTTAATTACAAGACTGTACTTCTCTTCATGGAAGTATAAAATCACAAGGATCTAAAGTTTGGTAAAGTTTATGTATTTCAGCATTCTTTGCTGTTAAAATTAATGTACATAGTGTCAAAAAGGGAAGTTTTTAGTTGTTCTTCTATGAAGACCTAGAATAAGGCATTATAGCAGATTATAAAGGGGCAATATTTATTCATTTTTTAATGATAAGGTATAGAGGGAGTAATTATGAGTTTACGTAAAAAGATTTCGAAGTATTAGTGTTCTAGCTCTTTAACTTTCAGTTTTCTATACTGTGTAAACTTGGAAGTTTTAAAAAATCTGAACAGATTTTGAGTGCCTTGAGTATGAAATCTTCCAGCGTGAAGACGACTTGCATACCAGTCGGGCTTTTGTAAGCTCACCATGTATCAACCTTGGGTCAGAAGTTTAAATCAGTGACACAGCAGTCACTCCAAGTTCAAGGAAGTTAAACAGAAGTACTCAATCTATTAGATCTAATTAGTCTTTCACAGTCTTGTGTCTTCATAGAGGGTTTTCAAATGTCCTGGTTTCTCTACCGCCAGTCTAAGTAAGTCTGTACAGATGCATTTCTCTCCTACAGGGATAATGAAGATGATAAAAGATAATTTGACAGATGTCAGTGGTTCTGTAATGTCAGAAAAAGGCTATTTTGATCATTGGTTTTGGTGAGTTTGATGTTCCAGTGAAGGTGGAACATATTAGGAGAGGAAATAGACTAGGTGATTTAAGCTAGATTGCTGTTTCTAAAAATGATTTTTTTCCTATTTTTTTTAGTGAATAACTTCTGCATTTGTCAGCAGTGATGCTTAAATTTCTTTCCTCCAGTCAGTTTTCCAGTTTGACAGACTTTGTCAGTGGTACAAAACTGACCACTTGATATGCAGTGGGAAACTTGAAGAGTGTAAAGACAAAGAGTTTTGCAGTGCACATGATGGCAGTTAAAGGAGAAAGTAGGAAAAGGTAAAACCAAAGTGAAAACTGGCTGAATTTGTATACAGCTATCAGTTAGAGCTGTGGGCAGATCAGTGAGATACATGTAGCTCCAGTTATCTGCAATTGCTGGGCAATTGCCTGAAGGCCCCTGATTCACAGTCATGGAATCTTATTGGAAAGGGCCGTCTAAGATTCCTCTGAGCAGGAAATACCTTTTGCTTTATTTGTGATGGGAGGGTTGACAGCTGAGTAGAGAAGCAGCAGCATGATTACCTCTATCAATTTTCCATCTGAAAGAGCAGAAGTTGACACATTCTATCAGTACACTACAACTGCAAAACATGTTTCATCCATTCATCTCCCAATATCTACTGGTTTGCAGTTTTAATGAGGAATTTGCATTTTCAGAAAGATTGGAGGTAGCAGGGCATTTGAACATGCATCACAATAAAGATATATTTGAATTCTGCTGTATCTTTTGGAGGTATTGGTGACACATTTTGCTAGTAATGTAATACTATCAGTGGAATTATTTTATCAGAGGATTCATGCTGAACTGCTCCTGGCGATGTTTCCAGATAGCATCAAGTCATGATAATTGTAAAATCTTGTCCACAAAGATTTTAAACAAATATTAAACAAGTATATAGTACATTCTTCACCAGCTAGGAGTGAGAACACGCCAGACTTTAAAATGCAACATGGGGGAGATGGAATAGATTTCTCCCTTTTTCTTACAGCAGTGCAATTGGTCTTTGAATTTGAATACAGCACCTGATGTAATTAATTCCAGGTTTAATTGATAGTCAGGGACCATTGTTATGGAATTTATTAAGTTATCTTGGAATTTCACTTGGAATATGATACCGAAGAGGTGCTTCTGTACAGAGTGCTCAGTGGAATAATTTCAGGGTTGCACTTGGGTACAGTGGAAATACTTGGTTTAGGTGTGCACCATGGAAGTGTTCTAGTGGAGGCTTTCAAGCCATTGTATTCTGAATATTCTTGCTATCAGTAGTCATTATATTTTTGTGTTTGCAGGAATTATATGAGGACTTGTATCAACTCTTCATTTTCAGTTTTCTATAAGCCTGAAATTTTTGTGGTTTGTGGAAGACTAAAATAGCATTTTGTAGAATGTTCTGTGAGAGGATTTTAAAGACAAAACAGGTGTGTTGTCGTTCCCTTTGAAAGTGGCATTTTATTTTTAATAGAAAATGAAAGAAGTGTATGTTGTCTGTTAATAAACTTATTCTGAGGTGTCATGATAAGTTTTACAGCTAGAGCATGAATACCCTTCTCCTGTAAACAAAATGATTATTTCAACCTATATATATTGTGTTATAAATTTCACATTTCATAAAGTAATAAATGTTGATGGGTTTTGGTTTTTTGTCTTGAATAAAATATTTGGGGCACAGCAATCAGGCTTGGATACTTTCAGGCATTGAAATAAGATGAGACAGAAGGAGTATACCATGAGTAAGGAGCCCATGTCCATGCCAGATTCGAAACAAGGTATGTTTCTTCTCATTCCTCCTCTGTTGGTGCAGTGAGAGCTCCACCTCTCGTTCAAAAAAACCTTTGGTTCTAGGAGTGTATACATAGGAAATCTGAGAAGATGAATTTGGATGTTGAATTTGCCCTCAGTGTAGGGTACTGACTATGCTAAGTAATTTATGAGAAATGATAGCCAAACCTCCACTGCAACCTCCATCTAGTGTATTATTTGTTTAGATGTCACAGTGTCTGTGGGACCCAAAGGACCCAGTTAAGACCAGGGCCTCTGTGAGACACGTGTGGAATAATGTACATGCTACACATAGTTTCAAAAGTCACTCTTTAAAGGGGTTGCCTACACTTGATAATAGTTGTTTCCTGATGAGATGCTGTGAAAAGCATTGCATATCCAAAGATATTCTTACTATTTGAGTACTTAATTCTTTAACAGAGTGTTAACAGTATAAAACTTCTGTGAAAATCTTCTGTCCCACTAGGTTAACTTGAAAATGGTAAGATAAGAATTACTGATCTTCATTATTTTATTTTTTATATATCTTGTCTCTCCTGTGATTACTTCTTTTTTTAAGAATGGACCCCCTTTTTATACCAGGGCAGAAGGTATTGAAGTACTGCAGTATCTTCAGATTGGAAAATAATGAAATCTAAAGCTTTTCTTATAATCTTTTACAAAAGGATGAACAAAGTCTTGATTAGGTAGTGAAATAATCAATTGTTCAGCAACAGATCTGCATTGATGACAATACACTGCTTTTATGAAAAAGGACCATGTGTGTTGAGAAATACAGGTAACTGCTTCTACTTCTGGTTTTGCACAGGACTCTTTCTTTGTGTATAGATTCCCTTCTCTACTCTTTATTTAGTAATCAAGCTTTTACCAGGAATAGGACTGATCATCTGTCTTCCTTGCAGCTGAGCTGTTATGGTGATTACAGTCTGACTTTCTTGTTCTTTTAAGATGCTCAGAAAGAAAAAAGGGAATATGTCTTCAGTTTAATAGTAAATTAGTGGACTAGTAAATTTATGGTAATGTCAGGGAATGTAATAAAAATATTAGCTTTGCTTTAAATATACTAAGAAATGGATATTCAAGAAAAAATGCACATCAACTTTGGATTTGAAAGTTATGTCATTACAGAATCAGAAAACATATTAGCTTATTATTTTTCTTATTTGTTCCAAAGTCTAAGGAAGGTTATCTCCTGTGATGGCATACTTCCTATAAAATTTTGAAATGCTTCATTCTTACAAACAAGATGGACAACATTTGAAAAATGTTTTCTAATTAGAGATTCATTCTCTCACTAAAAGTCAAAGACCTCCCTTCCAGGTTTATGTTCTAGCAAGGGAGTGTAAAAAGTCAGTAATTAGTGACAATATCTATTTTTGGTGTTGAATAGAAATGTCAAAGGCCTTTCCTTTTGCTGAGTGTTCAGAATGTGGGTGTGATTGTGTGATTGGTAGGAACAGTGGTTTTGCACCATTGCCTCTGACACAGTGACTAGAAACTCAAGTATATTCTGAAGTATGGCTGAGTTTGGGGGGGATTTTTTTTTTTGTTTTAGTGTTTGTTGTTTGGTTTGGTTGGGGGGGGGGTTGGTGGGTTTTGTTGAAGTTTTTTATTTAATGATTTCCTTTTCATATTTGTTGTCTCTATCAAAATCCATTCCTAATTTTGGTTTTACATTCCCTTGTCAGAAATATTTCAGTATCAGACATCCAAGTTTTGCTATGGATTCCTTTTGCCATTTGAGAAGAGGGAGACAATATTTTTTGAAAGAAATTCACTAAGATCTTGATGAGCACGTTATTTTGGCATAGTAATTTCCTTCTCTCAAGTAACCCAGTCCTTATGTTGGCCTGAAGTAGAGGCAAAGTAGGAAAGTATACTTTGTAAGAATTTCAGCACTTGCAACTAAGAAGTCTTTTAACATTTTGTCTTTTGCTGCCTACTTGCTACTATATATTTATCTGGAAAATAAGGAGAATATGATAATGGGAACCAGAAACAGTTTGAGGGTTCTTGTTAGAATAATTTTATCTCTACATACATTTAGTCTTCATATTTGAATTTTTCCTTTCCTGGCGTGTCATTACAATTACATAATTGCAGCTTTAGAAAACCTCTAAACAGAGTTTTAAGGGTGAAAAAACCTTGTACCAGCTGGTTCATAGTATAGAACTCTAAATTAAAAGAGTGATTTTTTTTTTTCTAACCAGTGGGGAAAGAAGGAAATTTCTCCTGAAATAAATTGTTCTGTATACTAAGAAAAGATGACTTGAAGTTACTTAAATCATGAAAGTCATTGCTGTTTACTTTTTCTTTTCCTTGATTTTTTTTTGTTTTGTTTTGGTTTTGTTTTTTTTAATAAATTGTTAGCATTACTTTCCTTGAATGCAGTGGCCAGGATAATACCACTAACACAAAACTTTCCTAACTGACTAAATATTTAAATAATACATTTTGTGAAGTGAAAAAGAAAATATTAGTTTTGAAGTGTGTTTGGTGTATAGGAAAGAAATGGTAACATGCTGCACATTCAAAGCTTTTTTTTGCTACTGTAAATTGTCAAAAATTGCTGATTTGAAAGGGGGTAAAAACCTGCTTAAAGTAATCACAGATACAACTGTTATCTGTTACAGGCTAAGAACTTAATGCCCTATTGCTCAAATGAGTTTTTACAATAACGAGATAGCTGTATCACACTCCTAAGTGAAAAGCTCATGAACTTTCCTGCATGGTTATTTCCAACCTCTACTCTTCTAACAAGCTCCCAAAGTTGTTGCTTATAAAAGTGGAAAATGGACCTGATAAAAATGTTTAGTCTGCAGGGCTGTGTTTTATTTATCATATCACAAAAGAACAATGTTTTGTTGCATCATGGTCAAAATAGAAGCGACCTTGCTTGTTTCATGAGTGCTCAAAGCATAGAGATAAGAGGCAAAGTAATAGAGTACAATAGAAAGAGTGTAGTGTAATTATTTGTGGCTTGTCAAGTGAAGCCCTTTCAGGCCCCAAGTGATTCAAATCTGGGAACTCTGCACAATTCTGTACACTAACCATAGCCAGCATCAGAGAAATCTCACCCAGCTTCTCCGACAGTACTGAAATTGCATCAGTTTGTCATGCACTGAGCATGCCAGCTCCGCACAATATCATTTGCTTGCAAATGGGCCTGGCCCTAACGCCCTGAGACACATTCTTTGGTATCTGACTCTTGGCCTGTGATTTGTCATGTCTCTAGTGCTATCGGTGTAAAGTAATTTTAATAGATTCTGATGGTTTGCTTGTGGAAGGTAAAGAATGCACTACAGATTGTGTCAGGTAGCTTTCTGTGGCATGCAGTTTGGTGGAGGCCCTCATGATGGTGATAGCCAAACAAAGACTATGGAGAAATGAGAACCCGATTTTGTACAGTATTTAACACTGCCCTTCTCAACACCCTGCTGGGGACATCCTTGCTAACTCAGCAGGTCCAAGAACTTAGCAGCTTAGCAAAGCAGGGTTATTTTTGCTTCAGACTTATTTATGGGTGAGAGGATACAGCAGAAAAACAGTGGCTTTTTTTTCCCTACTCAAAAAGTGTGTAAAATGTATAAAAATGTTACTTAGTTTTGAAGAAGTAAACCAGATGCACATTTGTCTTAGTGTTTACCTTTTTATTATTTGTTTCAAGTATTAATATTCTCTAAATAAAAATCCCTGGGTTTTTTGGCAAGTATGTTACATAATACCATAAAAAATTTTTAAAAATACTTATGCGATTTATACTAACATGTATCTTTTATAAAATTATATAAATATGGCCCAAAATATACATTCCTGAAGAATTTCTTCATAGATTTTAATAGATATATTTATTTGACAATGATTTGATTACTAAATCTTTGTTTGAAGTTGTTTTCTTACACTATGAAGTAAGTATGTGGCATTATTTTACTCTTCCTTTGACACCACTGAGATGAAATTATTTTGCCATTGACAACTCTGATCTTTGCATCGTTTTTTTCAGCTGACTTCCTTAATTGATTACTACTTTGGTGTTGGAGCCTGCGGCATAGCTCTCCAGAATTCTGCTGACACCAATCGATTAATGTGAAGGTGTTAGTTAGTGATTTCATCTAAGAAACATTCAAAACCATGTCAGTAATCGGTTCTTAAAAACTACCAGATCACTGGATTTTGTTAGTTTGAACATGTTAGTTTGGGTTTACAAGGATTTCTCTGGAGAGACAACAACAACAAAAAAACCCCAACAAAACAAAAGCCAACAAAAAAACCCCTAAAAAACGAAGCCACCCCCCCCCCCCCAAAACCAAAAAATACCCATACTTTGAAGTGAGCCCTGTAGGAAGAACAGATTTTATTCAGTTGTACATTAATGTAGTATATGTGCACATGCCTTAATAATTAAAAGACTGTTTTAAAATATGTTCTTATTAATATTTAAGGTACCTCTGAGGAATTTGTAAAAATGCTTCAGCACAAACTATTTCTTTTTATGTTTACCTGGAGAATTTTTGACAGCAGTGTAACTCTGAGCACCCCGCTAGCAAGTCTGTGCAAGTCTGCCACTTTCTTTTCTACAGTAACTTCCACATTTGCTTAGCAGCTTTGCATAGCTAAGCAAATTTTTAAAATGAGCCTGCAATTTTTTTTTCCTTTTTTCTTCTAAATATGTTCAGGAAAATAGTGTTGTTTTATACAATTCCACAGAGTAATTCTGTGTTATGACCAGAACTCACTGTTCAATATTGCATGTAAGAAAAAAAAGTAAAGTTTCTTTTTAAGCTTGATAACTTTTGAAAGCATGTTTTGCTTTTATTTCTTGGTGGTGTTTTTTGTAGGATGACTTCTTAAAACAACATAGATTTTTGCAGTGTGCTAGGCTTTGTGTATGCCACTGTGCATCAGTAAAACTTCTCTGTCTGATTTCCTAGGGGTGGTTGTGGAGTGTGCAAGTTTGCTAAGTCCAGTGAACCTGCTGCGTTCACAGGCTTTGTTCGCGCAGACGGCAACCTGAATCAGTTGCCTCTACACCAACATCAAAACCAGCAAAGTATTGTGGTCAGTGTAATATGCTTATATTCAGAACATAGATGGGCATGCATACACACGTGTTCATGGGTGCAGATATGCAGAAGCACGTGTACATGTCAGCATTGGAAGGATTTGTTGGTTGTATTGCTGAAGGGTCTGTTTGAGTTCCGGTTTGACTTGATGTTTTAGTGATGTGGATGATAGAATGAGAATGTCCTTGTTTAAATTTGCCATTGACACCAAGGTGGAAGTGACTGTGATCATCCTGGAGAGCAGTAGAGTTTACAATAATTTACATAAGTTGGAAAGTTTATTTAAGAGAGGTAAATGAGGTGCTAACTCAACAGGAACTGGTGTCAAATGTTATATTTATCAAAAAATAATCAGTTACATGGAATAACATCTAAAAGATTAGGCAATAGATACTCCTGAAAGGATCTGGGGATTATCATGCATCACAAGATGGCCATGTCACAAGGCAAATGCCTATTGGGGTTCCCAAAGATGAATGCAACAAAAATGTCAGTGATGTGAAGTGTGTACTAAGTGTGGAGTGCCATGTCCAGTTTTGGGTAGTGCATGCTAAGAAACATGAGTGAATGAGAAAAATTGTGGATAAAAGAAGGCAATATAGGAGCATTTACAACAAGTTACATTGCTTTCTGGATCACTGATCACTGTGAAGGAGCTCTTTAGATTGAACAAAACAGTGGGTAGGAACCGCATGGCAATCTCCAGCAACAAAAAGCTGTTGAAGAACAGAGGCAGTTGGTCTGTGTATTGACAGTGTTGTGGTCTTCTGCTGTGCAGTTATCTGACCTATCCACCAGAAGTACAGGGCTGATTATGAAATGGTCCTGAATCCTAAAGCTACTACAGCTCCAGAACACTCTTCAGGAGCAGGGTATGGAAGCTTTGTCTGTATGAGGCTTACAAGTTTCTGTTAAGAGTAAGAAGTACAGCCTAGAGTAAGATGTACAGCCTAGAGACAGCAGAAAGAGCCGGGTAACTCTAAGAAATATAGAGTCACATTAGATCTCAGGCTCCTTTTTGTGAGCCCCCCATTGACACTTGGCTGTCATCCTTTGCATTATTTCAAAAATTTTGTTTGTATCTTTGCCTTAATCTTTTATCTCTTACAAATTCTTTGGCTTTCTAAAACTCATATTTAAGAGTCCACAGAGAGTAGTTCTGTCTTTTCCTGGGGAATGTGGAAGCATCTCATAATGGAACACTTGCTGAAACAATCATGAACGTTTCCAACTCTGATTCTTCATGCAAGAGAAAAAAATGTAATTTGTTCATTTGCTCAGGTAAGCCTTTTTCAAGGTCTTCCTGGGAGGTAGAAATTCTAGATTTCCCCCCATTTTTAGCTAATATTATTCAATAAAGCATTTGTGTTTTGTATTTATCCTGCTTTCATGCTAGTCTCTATGTGGTTCCATGACTGTAAATATAAGCAATGAAAGGAGGTGCAGAACATCAGGGCTGACGTCTTCCTCTATAAGCTAGTCAAGAAAATGCAAAAATTCAGTGCTACTCTTACTTCAGTCAGTATGCTTTTTCCTGTTTCACAAAATGAAAGCTTTCTGAGTGTTTAAATTGCTGGATGTGTGGTGTTTTAAGTGGTGACTAGATTGGTGGTTTAGCTGTGAAGCAGAAAGCAGTGTGGGGACAGGAGGGTTAGGAGTCTGGTCAGAGGTCTGAGTCTGTAATCCCTGTCCTGCTCACAGGTGTGTTTCACCTCAATCCTGTCTCATCTGAAGGGCATGAAGATAGACTGTACAAGTTAGAAGGCTCTTCAGGTTTACTAAATGACAGAAATAACAGAAGGGCAAGCAATTTTTCCTCAATTTACTCCCAAGTATTTTCAGGAGCTGATGAAAAATTGTATTTTTAAAAGATTATTTCAGAGGGATTTGTAGGGCAACGATTTTTTGCCAAGCAATATAACCTTATCTACAGAACTTTCTGTAGGCATCTTCCATTTGATTATTTTATTTGATTAATGAATTATGTACTAATTCTAATTTTGTGATACGAGTTGCTGCTTTGTCAGTGTGTGCTCAAACATCAGCATTATCTCCATTTCCTGATGTTTCTTGCATGTTCAGTGGTGATGCAGAACTTGTCTTGCCCTGGTGCAGGAGGCATGATGTGATGCCTTTCAGTAGTAAGTTCTTGTGTGCTTGTTCTCATGCGCTTTCTTTTAAGCACAGCTATGATCCATTCCGTGATGTGATCATGTGCCTTGGCAGAAGTCAGAGTCAGAGTAAAGAATAGTGCTCTGCCACTTGCCATTCTGGTTCTCTCTTGCTGCTCTTAGCCAAGGACATACACAAATAGTTCAGCTTCACTTAATTCTTGATGTATGTAATCCATTTGCTCATGTGTAGATGTAGCTTTTTACCCTTCACACCATGGAAATCAACAAAAAATCTTCTGCAGTTTCAGCAAGAATAGTACTTTGAAACAGAAGGCTTGGTGCAAAATATTGGATGCGCAGCAGTATGGTGATGTGCCACTGTCCTGAACACTAAATAGAAACCTCTCATATTTCACTGCTGTCTTTCTCATTAGTCGGGGGTTTGATGATAAGTGATTTAAATATCCCTAGTATGCAAGAATCATGGTCACTGACAAGGAATATGATTACAGCAATATTTTTTTTACTCCTCGTAGCTCAAATAGGCTATTTCTATACTTCTCAAGGTAACAGGGTGGGGTTATGCTGAGCAGCATGATAAGTAGGCAACACTTTTGAGCCGACATTTACTCACTCCCCAGTTATAAACCCATTTTTACCTCCTACATTACAAAAGTTTTTAATTTCTTGTTTGTAGACAGTAAAACATGATTCCATTTACAAACTGTGAGCCGACTTGCAGAAGAGCATTGAGAACTAATTTTTCATTCCCCAGAGAATGCAAGTTTGTTGCCAGATGAGCTGTCTTATGACTGGCATATATTGACTGTCAGCCTTTCAGAGGTCCCCGTGCTGGGTCCTGCAAGCACCAGAGACACAAGATTTAGTTTTGATTACTGACTAACTTCCTTCTGTGTGTTTTGAACTGAGAGCTCTGTGCATGCATGGATTGCTTACCTGCTAGAGGAGAGCAGATGAGACAAGATGCCATGAGAACACACTCAGAAAAGCAGCTGAAGATGGAAATCTCCAAGTCAGCCAAATTTGGTTTTGTACTCATGCAGTCAAACCATAGCTTTGCACTGCTGTACAGAGGTCAGGCATTTGAAACTAAAACAGGTAAAAAGCAATAGTTTTATCAGATAGCCTTCTGTCCTAGTAATACATTTGGTACATAAGCTGGCTTGAAAATAGCTTTGGCATTGCACTACTTTTTACTACCACAGAAAGGGAATCGAGGTTCCGAATAGACTTAGGGCCCTTGTCTGGTATAGACAGCTTGGAAATGTAAAATGTGTTCTTGCATAGAATCATGAAGTGATTTGGGTTGGAAAGATTGGATTTAAAAATTATCTAATCCAACTCTTTACCATGGGCATGGACACCTTTCACTACTTCATGTTCCTTGTTAGATTCAGCCTGACCTTTGGCACTTCCAGTGGTGGCATATCCACAGCTTCTCTGATCAGCCTGTTCCAGTGTCTCACCACCCTCCTCATATAAAAAGTCTTCCTTGTTTCCAATCCAAATCTACCTGCTTAATTTATGAGTTAACGTTGCCACTCGTCCTGTCACTACAAACCTTGGTAAAAATTACCCTGTCTCCATCTTCCCTGCAAACCCCCATTATGTATTGGAAGGCCACAAAATCTCCCTGGGCCCTTCTCATCTTGTGCCGAACAACCACAACTATTTTCCTTTACAACTCGTCACAGCAGGGATGTTCCAGCTCTCTGATCAATTCTGTGTCCCTTCTCTTGACTTGTTCCAACAGATCCATGTCTTTCATGTTAGTGAGGACCCAAGCACTTCAGGTGAAATCTCACCAGAGCAGAGAGGGAGAGTCTTCTCCTCCCTGCTGACCATGCTGCTTTTGATGCTGCCCAAGATGCAATTGACTTTATGGGATGTGAGCACACATTGCTGCATCGTGCCCAAATTTTCATTCACCGTAGCCCAAATCCTTTTTTGCTGGGCTGCTCTCAACCCATTCATCCTCTAGCCTGTGTTGATACTGAGGGTTAACCAAACCCATGTTTGCTCTTGGCCATGTTGAATTTCATGACGTTGGTATGGGCGCACTTGTCAAGCCTGTGAAGGTCCCTCTGGATGCCATCCCTTCTCTTCAGTGAATGAACTGCACTGCTCAGCCTGGTGTTAGGTTCAGTTTTGTGTAGAGGGCGCTTACAGGACCTGGGATCAAACATGAGCAAGACCAACCACAACAATGGCAGATCACTTGCTCGATGAATAATGCAAAGATCTTGAGGAGGAAGTTTTTATCACTTGAGGCAAACCCAGTGGGATTGATTAAATTGTACATGGACAGGATTATTTCTTGCATTCTGTGACTTTGGAGTTCTTGACTTTTAACCTCAATGGTTTTGTTGTATTTCCTTTGGTGGAATAATGTCTAAATTTAAACTTTACTATAGTACTCAGTATTTCGGTGAAAACAATAGAAAAGTTCACTGTTTAGTTTGGGGAAAAGATAGCTGAGTTACAGGCTTCTTAAATGTTTTATAGCATGTCATTGTTGGTTTCTTTTTTTTTTTTTCTTTTTGTTTTCCTTTGTGTAACACTGTAAATATTTAAATATGACTCCCAAAAATAAAATCTCTCTAAAATGCTGAACTCCTGTTGAAGGCTCTAGGGATTTGGTGTACTAAGTTAGAACTGGTTGAATGCGTTTCAAAAATAACTTGTGGCTATAATTATTTCCTTCAACAGCTTGACTAGTGGTCAGAAGTAGGAGCCAGGGTGCAGGTCAGCCTGCTGGTGGCCACTGAAACAGCTGGAAGTCCAGTTTTTGCCTCTGGACCTGGAGGCTAACTCAGCTACTCCTGAGCAGCCTTTTTTGTACGGTCCCAGTATGAGCACATATTGAGTAACATTGGACTGACTTGGTTTAGATGCAATGGAAACTTGCAGTCACTCCAGAATATTCCTTTCCAATTAGCAGAAATATTGAAGCAGAAAAATTGCTTAAGCTTTTTAAGCAAAGGTTTTCCTCAGAAGAGGAAATCAGTACTATTTTGTCTTAACTAGGTTGTTGTGATTACTTTTAGATGAAGTGAAGTCAGAGGCAAAAATTTGTTTTGTTTGTTCCTGCACTTTATGTTGTAATCCTGTGTTTGTTACTAAAAAGTCCAGTGGTGAAAGAAATGGATCTAGAATTCACACTTAGCTTAATTTTGCTGTTTTCCAGGTCTTGATTCTAGCTGGGTTCTGAACCAAGTATGTGTATGGATGTCTAATTTGGTATATTTAGAAACAGAGGAGAACATTCAGCAGTTCAAAAAAACAACCGTACCCTTCTTTTACTTTCCTGTTAATGTACTAATATTAGCGCTAAGGTCTTGGACAGATTCTCCTACAGAATTAAAATAATAAAAGAATGTATTAGTTGATAAATTGCATGTGCTATGGAGCACTATTGATTACCTCACTTATTAATTGGGTATTAAAGCAGACAGTATTTAGACAAATAATGAAATGCTCTTGTGACTTGCTTTTTAGGTATGAAATTAAAGAGTACCAAGCAAAATCTGAACAATGGGGGCTTGTTGTAATTCACATTAATGTTCAATTGTGAATGTACAGGAAGTATATCTTTTTCTCATTTAGAAACATCTAGTACACTAAAGTTTGTTTCTTCTGTGTGGTTTTTAAGTAGCTTTTTATTCTTTAATTAAAATTCTTCATAATTATATGGTTTTCAGCTATAGATACTGGTATATAGGTGGTGTTCTTTACAAGCCATCTACTTGGTAATTTTGGGTGTTTATATTTACAAGAGGAATTAAAGTTTAAAAGAGCATAGGAAGCACATATTTTTGCCTCTACTAAGTTACTAGTATTAGCCATTCTGTAGCTTGAATAAGGTATGTGTGCTCATCCTGAGGGCTGTCCATGTGAGTTAGCTCAGGATCAGTCCTTGGAGTGATGGCTCTTGTCCGTTTGTGTCTTTGCTGGGGTGCCTAACAGACCAGTAGGGGTCACTCTGTGCATTGAATTTAGGGAACATGCTGGTAATTTTAATTACTCTTTTTAATTGCATATGCTAGCACTCTTGAAAAGAAAATATCCTAGAGGAGAATTCTATACATTGTTTATTAAATTACTGTTTTATCTTTGAGCTGGGAATATCTGTACAAAGCATGTACGATAGTTAATGTATAATAAACTAACATGGCTATTTCACAGATATCTCATGATAAAATTTCAGAGGAGTTTTTGAATGAGTCTTCACAGTTTGCTCAAAGAGAGTGTGTAGAAAAGAAAGTGATTCTGGTTGGGGTTGCTGCATTTCCATGCCCCAACTCAGTAAAAAAGGCTGGAAATTCTGGTGAGGCAGGTCAATGTGCCACATAAATATTTCAGTGATGTATTCTTCCATTTCTCTCAAAGTCAAACTTCAAGGCTGTTTCTAATACTCTAGCAGAAGGATATCAAGCATGTGTGCATCTGTTAAATAAAAGAGATGTCCTGGTAAAGATATCCTGGTCTTCTAAGTCTGACAGTTAATTGTGCAACTAGTTGATGGTCAATGCAGTCACTTCAAACCAATATATAAGATGCATCTGTTCCCAGTTTTTCTGTAGTGGCAGTGTTGTGAAATATATCTTTCCCTCCTGTTTTCTTCCAAAATCTATATCTTAGGATTTAAAATGTTTTCCATATAAGATTGGAGAAAGCTGAAAGCATTTTAATGCTTGTGAAAGGACTTAATCCTTTCTTAAATGGGGCATTTATCCAATTTTAAATTAAAGACTGAGATTTGTACTTCATAATACTTTCTTTACTAAGATTTCTTAATGAGGGATACATTGCACATTTTGATGGAACTAGATATGCTGTTTAGATTCCTATCTTTTCCATGACCTTACTGCATCCTTCCACACTTACTGCAGTAGTTTATGTATTTGTGTTTTTCTGTGCCACAGTTGTGCGCAGGAGCTCAGCTCTTATTTCAAAAGAGCTGGAAGCCACAGAGAATCTTCAATGTAAGTGGTCTGTGGAAAAAGGCCAGCAAAAATCACTCCAGTCTGGTGGCTTAGCTGAAATCCAGGACCTGAGAGTTCAGTTTCTGACTCAGGCAAGTCAAAGTAGTCTGGTAGTTTGCTTCATAAAAGCATGGATAGACACGTGGAGTCAGGTGAAACAGATGGAGAGGAAGAGCGTATTTGTAATAGTCATGATCCTTCAGAGGCTGCCTGTAAGGATAAAGTGATTAATTTCAGTAATACTGACACAAGAGCAGATGGGAGCAGAAAAAGTAATAGCATGGTAGAAAGGACCAGAAATTGCTTGTTTTTCTGTGCCTGATGAGATTTGTTTAATTTGATTGATAAGGATATCTGAAAACTTGCGCTGATCACTTTTGCATACATTGCACTTTGATGAGAAAACAAAAGATCAGCTCAGGTGTATGTCTATCTCCATTTTCCAGTGAAGTGGTTGAAATTCTCTTTATGATGGTAATATTTTATTGTAGTAAAGAGTATAGTTTCTTCTTTTTGTTAAGTGTTGTCTCTTTACTTAGAAGTATGTATCAGGGAAGAAAGAGAAAGGTGAAGAAATAAGAGATAAGAAGAATATTGATCTTTTCCTTGTATTCTTAGTTCATAAAACTGATACTTTATTTCTTTAAGTAGTCCAAAAATTTGTATCTTACAAGCAGAGAAATATCTTTAAATGACAGTGCTGCATTTTTAATTGGAATGGAATAAGAAATTTTGTAATCCTGTAACATAAAAACTATTGGCATCTTTTCAGGAAATGTTACTTGAATTCACAAAATTAATTCAACTTTAGTGTGCTTTTTTCAGTGAGACTGCTTGTTTTTCCTTACAGTATTTTTCTCTGCATTTCCAGTGAAGTCATTATGGCTTAAATAAATCATAGCTTTTCTTTATTTTCTCTCTGCCCCCACGTGTACTGGTTGTTCTGGTCATCCAAGCCTAACATATTTTAATGCTTTTATATGTAGCCCTTATTTCTCCAAAACTGATCTTTGAAAAAAAAAAACTTGCTGTCCTTCTCACAGAATCAGAGAATGTTTAAGGTTGGAAGGAAGCACTGGAGGTAACTTTCGCCAATCTCTCTGTTCAAGGAGAGCCTCATAGAGTATGTTATTCAGGATTGTGTCCATATGGCTTTTGAATATCCTGCAGTGAGGGAGACTCCAAAACCTCTCTGGGCAATTTTTCCAGTGCTCAGTCACTCTCACAGTGAAGTTCTTCCACATGTTCAGGTGGAACTTCCAGTGCATCAGGTTCTGCCCATTGCCTTTTTCTGTTGCTTGGCACCACCAAGAAGAGCCTGGTCCAGCCTCCTGGCGCCCTCCCTTCAGATACTCATGGATAAGGTCCCCTCTGAGCTGTCTCTTCTCAAGGCTAAACAGTCCCAGCTCCCTCAGCCTTCCTTGTATGAGACGTTCTCCACTCCCCTAAAAACCTTTGAAGCCCTCTGTTGGCCCTACCCCAGGAATTTCATGTCTGTTATGCTGAGGATTCCAGAGGTAGTAGTGGGGATCAAGCACAGTTCCTTTTGGCCCAGTATGCCATAGCATGGCTGCTTGTCTAACTCCAGATCCCCACCAGAACTAATTTCAAATTCATTTTGAATTCTTTATTATGTTTTATTATGTCTATTGTAACTTTAAAAGAGTGAACATGTGAGTATTTCCACCTCTTTGGTTGATGCATGTAGCAAAATTCTACAGTAGCTTTTCAGTATTGTTGCTAGCATGATAACACAGAGATTATTAGTTTCAGTTAGGTAATGCTAATACCACACCATGTTACTTAACATGACCACAGATTATTTATTTTAATAATTATTGATAAATGATTAGTGAGAATTGGGAGATAATAGGGTTTTGGAGGATTGATTTTTGTGGGGGGTTTTTTTGTTTTGTTTTTGTTCTTGTTTGTTTGTCTGATTGGGTTTTTTTTAAGGTAGGTTTTGTTTACAGCAAATGGTTATGTCAGTGATTACTTGTATTAATTTATGCACCTTTTTCTTGATAAAAACTATCTATTTGGACTCAGAGTGAAACAAGACTTGGAGAGTTCAGGGGTTTGATGTGAAGTAGGAATATGACAAATATCAACATATTGAACTATATTTTCACACAGCAACCTGGTGGACATAACAGAAAAAAACCAACCAAACCATTCCTTTGCTTCTTCATCCATAAAGAAAAGATGGACTTTCTTCAAAATATTTTAAAAAAATGTTTTTAAAGAATGTTGACAAAATCACCAGATTTGTATGTTCGGACAAGATAAAGGGAACAGGTTATAAGATTTGAGAAAATAAAAATATTTTCTCACTTTTTGGACTTAAACAGTATTTCTGTGGTTTCTTTTAAACATGTGATTCTTTTTTTGTCTACGTACTGTTTTTCTGTAGGTACATTATAAATTTTGATTCTATTTAGGTTTTTCTTAAATCACAGATGTATCCATTTACCTTTTTTAAACTCAATCTCATTTTCAAGTATACTTGTATTTAACATAAAAAGCTTAGAACTTAAATTTAGAAAAAAGTAAAAGGTAATACAAAAAAAAATTTAAAGGAAAAATATTTCAAAAGCCCAAGCAGTAATGTAACTGAGAATTGGTCAGGCAGGCCACCTAAAGACAGGGAAAAAACATGTTCTATCATATAGTATTAAATGTCATACTGGTTTTGGAAGTTACTTTATGTACACAGAGCTTTGTACAGAACAAAAATTGATATTTTGTCAAGGAGCAGAGTAAGAAGACTGATGCTGAAGGAGGCATCAGAAAGTGACACTGCTGAAGTTGTCATAGATGCTCAATGTGGATTCCTTTTGAGTGGTGTGCCTTCAGTGCAAAGATGAATCCCTGCTTTAAAGAGCCCTCCTAAGTGATGTTTGCCAATGGAAAGATGTAATTATATGGTTGGTGCAGGTTGTACTGTTTCATGCTTTTGAATTCAAAATTACAGCAAGAACTGTAAATTATTGCAAAATGGTAAGTATTGTAATGTTTGTGACTACATGCACTTGTTTTCCTTAGGTTTTCAGGATTCCTTTTAGAAATCTTAGGTTCTTGGTGTACTGTGCACCTTTTTTAAGACAACAGTCTATGTCACTACAATCTATACTTATTCACTAACCAGGGAAGATGCCTCTAATGCATAATGAATCCATGAATACAGTTTTTTTCTTTTGACTTTGACTTTAACTCCACTGAGTTTAACTAAGAAAACAGAAAAGTCATTGCTTCAGCTAAGTGTGCCTGTCCAGGAAGAAATGGTGATACTGCTACAGGCATGCTTTGAGCAATGGCTTGAGCATTTACCCAGTTCATATATCCCTGTCATAAAGAGTCAGTTTCTGTTCTTTTGAAGTGATGTGGCTTTCTGTGAATTATTCACAGGGAAGAAAAGGTCTTCTGTGCCATCTAAACCAAAAACAAATGCCTGTGATATGATTTTGTGTAAGGAAATCAAGAAATATTAGAATGGTGCCCTAAATGTAAGAAAGCCATTTGTATTATTGCATGATACAGTTAGGATCAGCCATAAAAAAATGAAAGCTGAATCTAAAAGAAGTAATAACATTATCAGATGTAAAGTTGTTTTAGATTATCTAAAGACTGAAAGGGATTATCTAGAAGTCTGAAGTGTGTTCATCGTAAATCCCTTTCAAATTCTGCACGTCCTCTATACATCCTTATGTCAGCAGCCTATTATACAGTTTCTCTTTCCATTTCTCTTAGCTCCTGCTCTAATAGGGTGAACATGTATGGCTTCATATTTTTCCTGAGAGAACTGACTCCAAGGTACTAGTGCAGTTTGGGAATTATTAATACTGAATAGTGTTTCCTTAATTTTCAGGGTGATTTCACTGAAGGAAGATAGATGTTTCTTGTGCTTTGGACAGATACTTTGCATTTCAAATAAAAAAATTGTTTTAGATCCAGGGTTAAATTAGAAGTAGGTTCACATAGGGATTTTTTGGTTTTCATAATTGGTTAGGAATTGCTGCTGTCACCAGTATCAGTGTCAAGGCTTTCAGCCCAGATATTTATGCATATCAGATAACTCAGATGAAGAGAATTTCCTGTTTTCTATGTAAGCACAAAGTACAAAGACCAGACTTGGAAAGAACAAAATGTAATTTGTCGTCAACTTCTTGTCTAAAGATACTCTTCTAGTCTTCTCGATAATTTTGAATCCTTATGAGTAGAAGTGTATACAGTAGAAGATCTTACAGAAGAATACAGAACACATCTTTGTTTTCTTTGTTTAAAAAAACCTCAGGGCTGAAATAAGTTTCATAAATATACCTTAAATAGCATCCTGTCTATACTTTTCCATTGTCTGGGGTACTTCCTCTTTCCTTCCCACTGACTTCAAGATTACAGGCAGTTTGCTTTTTAGACATTTGTCATCATATGCATTGAATGTTTCTTTATCTTCCATTTTCCCCTTAGATCTGTATATATTAAATATGCATGGTTTTGTGTATGTGCAAATAAATGCTGACAGCTAGCCACAGCATCTGAGATGACACAGTTTCTTTTAGATGCACACTGAGCTAGCTGTGAAAATGTCAAAGATGTATTTGAAAGCTGTTTGCTATGAATGAGTTCTTGGTTTCACTTAATGTGAATAATTGTAAATATTGGTTAAAATTTCCCATCACAAAATATTAGTACACACTGAAATTCTTAAGATTCAGTGATATAATGCATCTGCTTCTGAGAAGAACGAAATAACAAAAACCCCCACCAAAATGAGGAAATTGTTTTGCCAGAATTAATAAAATAAATTTGATCATGTAACTGTTGTGTTACCTTATTTTTCCTCTCTTAGGAGTGGGAATTAAAAAGTTTTAATAGAGTGGGAAAAGTAAATGCTCTGTACCAGTCTTAGCCAGATGACCTCTGAAGATGTAAGTTTACCCCAAGTTGAGTCTGAAAGCAAAATTCTTCTAGGTTTTTTGCAGCATGTGCACTACAAGAGCCCCAAGAAAAGAACAAAACACTTCTGACCATTATTGGTTTTGTCTAAAAGAAGTTTCGGTGATAACAACTGGACTGAAAATTAGCAAGGCTGCTTTCACATTTTTCCTTTGTTGTTAATGAGTTTGTAGAGATTAGTCCATATTATTTCTACTGTGGAATAACAGAAGATGTATTCTGTTTGTTTAAGACATTATTCACATGCATTTCTATGTTATTTTCAAAGCTTGGATTTCTCTAGCTGTATAAGATTTGAATTTAGTCAACCTCTGGTTTCATGCTGCTTTCCTAAATCAAGGTATAGGAAATGCCTTCTCTGAGAACTGAGTCTTTTATCTCTTTCTTCCTGAAATGGAAAGAAATTTCTGTGTCTGAGGTGGTAAATAATTTTGTTTTGAATCAGAAGACTGATTCATTTATATTCACTGTATTCATTTATAAGCAGTTAGCCTAAATGCAAGGCTTAACTTTAAAAGGTTGGTCATCACTTCCCTAC
The DNA here is from genome assembly GCA_024362935.1 of Setophaga petechia. Classification (NCBI taxonomy): domain Eukaryota; kingdom Metazoa; phylum Chordata; class Aves; order Passeriformes; family Parulidae; genus Setophaga; species Setophaga petechia. The sequence continues at coordinate 34,524,845 of JANCRA010000004.1, read as the reverse complement.
GGTAAAAGAGCAACTTTTGGACCATCAGCATCTTCTTCTGGATTGTTTCTTGAAAACAAAAACCTACTGCTGCTGCCTTCTGTAAGATATGAAATGGAAAGTAAGTTCTGGTGTCTGTGCTATACCCCTAGAAGTTTTGTGATTTCAAGCCCTTCAGGTGCTACTTGTGACATACTGGCTTTTTTTGAATGACTGCAATTTACTTGGTGCTAACATTATCCTTTAGTTTTCCAGTTAGACTGATAACGCAAACATAGATTCTGTAAGAAATGGTTGTGTAGTGTAATTATACTCTGACAGGTTACTCTGGTGGAAAATGAGTTTTCTGTCCAAGATAACAAAAGAAAAAAGTAATGAAAATAAGAAAATTAATATTTTAGCTGCAGGACTTTTTGTATGGAGAGCCTCTGCTCATGAATGCCTCAGCATTTAAATCAATACAGTTTGAAAGACTCTCATACAAGTTGATATAATAACCTCTGAAGTACTAATCATGAGTTATCACTTCCACTGGGAATCTGTACCGGTCCCAAGCATAAAAGTGGTCATTTAAAATGTCTTTACTAAGCAGCACAGTATTCTGCAGAACTAAATCTCAAGTAGATCTGGCTCCCTAAATGGTAATTCCATCTTTTTTTAAAAGGTCAGCTCAATTAGATTTTGGCAAGATTGAGTCTTCAGTGTCTCTTATTATATTCATCAGGACACATTGGCTGGTAGTTTGCAAGTGCTCATGAGCAAAACAGGTTAGTAATATATTGGTACCAGTACAAATAGATTGTCCTCATCACCACATAGACAAAACACTCATGAGAACTGTGCAATTCTTTAAACACTAGTGGCATGATATAATGAAGTTGTATTCCATTAAGCACTTGTATACAAGGGAGCAAAATGTCATCACCTGAGTGTGGCTGCATTTCTGTGATACAACCTCATCTGTTCCGTCAACTAGTTTTGCTCTGATCAATAAGCAGTTTTCTGTGGCCTTTCACTACTGTCAGATGTCATTGAGTGATGTAAATACACATCAGAAACTAGAAACTTGACAGCTCACCTAGACTAAAGAGAGAAATGTGGGGGGGGTGTACTGCTGGGATGGACAGAAATGACAGCTGATGTCTGCTGTGTTTAAATGATTTGATATTGCTACAGACAAGATTTTTCATTTTCCATAAGCATGCAACAAAATGGTTCTGCCTTGTACGAGTCAAATCATTCAAAAAGACCAAAGAGAATAAAAAGGATTTTTATATTGCAGGACAGCACTGAACAGAATGGCCCACTTACAGATTACCTTTATTTTTATTCTTGCTCTTTGGTACTAAATATTGGGTTCTACTTGATGCTAAAATGAAGGAATAAATAAATAAATATTAGAAATGTTTGCCCAGGCAGCATACAATGAGTAAAATATCTATTCATGCTCTCATACTCTTTCAAAGCATTAGAGAACTCCAGTATTTCACTACATAGAACTCCAATATTTCACTACAGAATCAAAAAACTGGAGGTGTTTTGGTTGCTTGTGTTGTTTTTCAGTTGTGAAGAAGCTTAAAAATACTTTCAAAAATGGCGATAGAGGGCTAACTGTGAAAGCAGTTATATTCCATAGTGGGGAATTGAAACTGGAATGTGCAGGTTTTTTCTAGTTTTAAGTCTTTTTGAGACGCTTCATAATTCCAATGAAGATCAGCTGCCTGGAGTTGAGATGAAGAGGAGAGAGTTTAGCACTATTCAGTGTTTCATTTATAGCTGCTGTATTATGGGTCTTGCACCCTGGAACATACTTGCTCCTATTTTACCATAAGAAATTTACATTATGAGTTCCAGAACACAGTTTTCTGTGAAGAGAGGAAGTTTCTGTAATAAATGGTTGGCAGTAGAAAAACATTTAAACTTTTTGAACAGGTGCATGATATTTGGTCTTTCATCTTGAGTGTTGGTTTTATCCTTCCTATGCAGTATATATATATATAGTCCTGACATATATAGATATTTTTTTACGATATTTGCTGCTGTGTAGAAGCAAAATATGGAAGTCATGATTTTGAAGAGAAACTAAATATGTTAGTAAAATAAATTCTGTTTCTAAAAAATTCTATGGGTTTTGTAACTTAAAGTAATAGCTATTAATGTGTCGATCTGAACACTGGCCTGCTTATAATAGCAATGTCACTGATGCCTGCTTGCACTCTAGCTTGCTGTCCTGGCCACTGGCAAAACTGCTGAGAAAGTGGGAGTGTTATCTCTGTGTGATGGTGTGTGCATGTGCATACAGGAATGTATGGAATTCCCGGTGTGCAACTCTGCTCCGCTCCAGTGAGACCCAACCTGCAGTGCTGCATCCTGCTCTGGGGTCCCCGGCACAGGAGGGACACCAGCGTGTCAGAGTAAATTATGGGCAGTGGCACCAAGGTGATCAGAGGGATGGAGCACCACTTCTGTGAGGAAAGGCTGAGAGAATCGGAGATTGTTCCGCCTAGAGAAGAAACGGTTCTGGAGTGACCTCCTGGCGACGTTTCAGTACCCAAGGGGAGTCTACCAGAAAGATGAAGAGGGACTTTTAACAAGGGTGTGTAGTGATAAAACAAGGGGCAATGGAATTAAACAGAAAAAGACATAAGAGAGAAATCTTTTGTTGTGAGTGTGGTTAAGTACTAGAAGAGGTTGTCCAAAGAGGCTGTGAATGCCATGTCCTTGGAAGTGTTCAAGACCAGCTTGACTGGGGCTCTGAGCGGCCTGGGCTAGTGGAAGGTGTCCCTGCCCATGGCAGAGGAGTTAGAACTACATGATCTTTATTCTGCTATCCAACCCTTTTGTGTTTCTTCAATATCTTTGCTGCCTTAATAATGTTGTCATGCTTCAGTGTTCTTATCCACTCCACTGAAGTGTAATTTGTATGGAGAAAAGCCTGTGCTTCTGCTGTGCCAAGATTTGGGCATGTGCCATGAGGTCAGTGCACAAGTGTTGGAGGTTGGGTCTTCAACAGTTACTGGCCACACTGTTCATATACACCAGGATGTCTCAGCTAAGAAGCCTGGGTTCAGAGCAGGTGTTGTGATTCCCATTGAATTCTGGAGTTCTTAATTTGGGCTCTCAGGTTTACATCACCTCTGTCTCTAAGGGTTTTTTCTGCAGGGCTTTCAACACAGACAATAGTTGTCCTCATCTGGAACATTTAAAACAGGTTTCTTGAGACCGGCATGAAACTTGGTTAATAGCCAAGCATAACCACCCTAAATTACATGCATTCCCTGCTTTGTCAGACATCAGATCATACCTCTACCTTTTCTTTATATTGTCAATTATTTGGTGCTTTGTGTTGCATACAGGGAATGATCAGGTGCTCATCTGCCATTATAAATTTGTAAGGAGCACAGTGAAATGCAACATATATGATGCTAAGTCATCAATTGTTACTCTGCTAGCATATTTCAGTTAATTTACTGTGAATTATGAACTATTGCTATGAAAGAGACACTGCTGGACAGCTCTGTGTAGGCTGATGCTTATTTAAATAAGAAAATTATTTTGAGTTTATTTCTAACTTATCTCATGAAGTCACTCAGAACCAGTAGTGTGCGTCTTGCAAATAAAAAATGTCATTTTTTTCTGATACAAAAACAACCAGTCTTAGTGTGCATACAATAATGGTAACAAAAAGAGTGATGTCATGTTGTAGCTGTTAAGCAGAACTTTGGTAACTAAATTCATTGTGACCAGGATATTATCCACTTTTTTGGGGGGGTAGAAAAGGAAGTGATTGACTTGTGGAGGAGGTCATTACACAGCAGGAAGATATCCTATATCTTATAGTAGTCTTACATCTTATCTATATAGTCTTTTATGTCTGGACTCAAATCTTGAGAATTATTCAAGTTCTCTAGAAACTAGCAAGAGAGCTCCTGGGATCTGCTTCAACTTAGCCCCTGCCTGTGCTTTAGGATACTTCATAGGTTTAGACCAATCTAAAGTAATTGTCTCCTTTTTTTTTACTTAGTTCCTTATACTGGCAAGTGAGATTAGATGTCTCATAGCCCAATACAACACCTCCAAATACTGTAACCTCCACAACACATTGAAAATCCCCCCCAAAAAGACAGTATAAAATGCTACTTTCCATTGTTCACAGTCCCATTCTGGATCTGATATTTGTATGATTTTCTCTAGAGCTATGTCTGCTGTAGTTTTGAAATACACTTGCAATTATAATGTATGACCCAGTGATAAAAAAGATTAGAACTCATTTGTGGTAACAGATGGTTGTGTGGTTGCCCCAAATATATAGCGATTTTCCATTCTATTATTTTTCTCTCTGTTTTATTGTTCAAAATAAAGTAAGCACATAACCTGGTTTGTTTTGGGTTTTTTGTTTTGGTTTGGCTTTTTTTTTTTTTTAATTTACAGATTTTGCAATGTTTCTGTCACTTCAGCTTCTTGTTCCTTATTAAGACTTCAGAGATACAAACCAGTAGCTCAGTAATTGCTTTCTTGAATCTGCCTTTAATAATTACATTTAGTAAAGCTGTATCGAAAATTAGAAAGGCAGAGACTAATGGAAAACTAGATTTTTCACTGAATTAGAAAGCAAGACAATCCATATATTGACAACATTTCAAGTTGAAACAGATCAGGAAAACTGTTTTGGACTGTCTGTGCAAAGAGGCAAACACAGGCCTGATGTGCAGTGGCATCTGCATTTTATACCAGCAGAGAAACTATAAGAGATTTCATGTAAATAGGTGTCTTGAGAGGGGACAGTAGAAATCTGGTTTGGAAGCAAGTCACCTGAGGTTTTTTTAGTCAGAGAACCTTTTTCTTCACAGTAACAAAAGTCTAGAAAGTGCTAACTTTTCACTGATTAAAATAACTTATAGGCAAGGTGGGGAAAGAGGAAACATGTTTTCATTTCTTGTTTTAGATCTATGGAAGAATATTTGTTGAGGGTGGTATCACAGCACTGTGAGTCAGCTTGTTTGAAGGGGATAGAGGAGAGGAGATATTGTATCAGTGTTTAGTCAGTAGTGGGATGTTTCACTAAAAATTTATGGCATTTTAATTCCCATTTTAAGAATGATAAATGGGAATTCAAATGGGAAAGCATGAAAACTCTTTTCAGGCTTCTATCCCTGATATGCTAATATTTTAAATGCCTCTTATTACAAGCAGGCAGGGGATTGCGTGATGGATTGATTGATTGATTGATTGATGTATTAAGCTCAATGTGTTCATTAATTACTGGGTGTTTTGTGTTACCTCAAAATTTTAAAAATGCCCCAAAACCTAGGCAACTTTGAAATGTATATAGATCTGGCAGTGTAAAAAGATCATTTCATGGTTGTGTTTTGTTAGTGGGATGTAAAAACTTGTGCTTACAAAGATTTGGTTTTGCCTGTTTTTTTTAACCGGTTCTGTCTCTTGAAAGCTTTCCTTTTTCATTTCGTAACTGAGCCAGTTTTAGTTGATAGGGGTTATTTGGGTGTCTTTGGGTCTTTTGTAGCATATTGGGATTGGTCTTTGCTTCAGTTATCTGCTAAACAGACACTGGGCCTAAAAGTCGGTTGACACTTCAGTGTTTTTGGAGACCCTTATTTTTAACCAACAGTACAATTCCTCTTACATGCTGCACCTTAAATAACAGTTTGCTTTGACAGCATAATGCTTTCTTCTGTTGCATTTTAGAATGCATATGCAGAATTAGGCACATTTTGCATGTGTGATTTGGATTGGTGTTGATTAGTGCAGCACAGATCTTGTTATTTTTATTACACTGTGGATCAGTTTTGATAAACATGAAAATAGAGTTTTTATTATGTAAATTTTTACAGTTTATTGGATGTTAAACTCATTTTACTGCAAAATGTTGCTGAATTTTCAATTTTTATTATGTCTCATTGAACATAGGTTGATATTTTGCATGTTTCTGAATGTAAAAGAGGCTTCTTCAGCTAGAAACTTCACCTTAAGTCCTAATCACATAGCATAAGATTAAATGCTAACTTTCATTGTTATACATGTATATTAATCAGTGTGTAATTTTAAATTAATTAATGGTAACTGTTAGTAATCTGATTAATAGTATATCTTGGTAATCTGATAGACTTCATCATAAATCCAGCAACTTTTATGACATATGGAAAGCTCCAGTTTTTGCTGGTGTTACATACTGCAGTATGTACATACTACATACACAGTGTTACCATACCGTGTGGTGATAGCAGCAGTGAAGCCACTGTTAGATCACCAGCAACCTGACACATTTCACTTCTGTTTGTAGAACCCATAAAAGCTAATATTTTCCTTGTTTGAAATGGAAAAAAATAAATGTATAAGAAAGCACTTTGGAAGTCACAGAGGAAATGGAAGGAACCAGAAAGGTGAGGCGTGCTTGAGATTCCTTCCTGTGTCACTGGAATTCCCATAACAGCAAACAAGTATTCTTTGTAATTTGGAAGGAATTTGTCAGTTGCAAATAAATTGCTGTTTTGATAGTAACTTTTGGACCTATGGTTTGGTTTCTTTCTGTAACTGGTGAGAAAGATGAAAGACTCTTAAAAAGAGAATTAGTATGAAGCTAATGGGAATATCTACCATCTTCATCCCATTCACCTTCTTCAAAATATTGCAACAGGATCTTCAGAGAAACTTTGCAAACCTAAAGAGCAAATTGCTGCTTGATAACAAAAACCAAAAAAACCAAAAAAAACCTGTAAAATTCGTGACAGTTGTGAAGGTATAACTGGGTCTTCTCAGTGTCTTCCAAAAACATGAGCATAGAAAAAGAAGCAATTTTTTTCATCTTTCTTCTTTTCCTCCTGCCTTGGAAGGAGCTTTCATAGGATCATAGGGTCATTTGTGTTGGCAGGGGCCCATGGAGGGCCAGGCACACCCCCCACCACCCCTGTTCCACACAGGGCCAATGTAGATCAGATTCCACAGGGTCATGTCCTATCATGTTTTGGCTTTCTCCACCACTTCTCTGGGCCTCAGCTCCAGTGTTTATCTAATATACACTTTCCAATGAAACTATTAAATAAACCAGATTTGGCACTAGGTCTGGTCTTATTTTTCCAGAAAAATTGAGTGATCTTTGCATGCAGTAATTTTTCATTGGTTCTTTAAAAAGAACGGATAGAAGATTTGATAGAAAATGTTTTCAGTGGAAAGAAGGATGTGGGAATAGAGTTATAACAGACTATCCTAATATAATAGAAAGATAGGCATTTAAGGCTTGGACTTTTAACTTCAGACCTCTGAATTGTGCCCAATCTGGATACTTTAAGTAGGTTTTTCTAAGAACAAACATGAAATAAGTTGTTCAGCACTGCAGAAGCACTTGGATTTTAGATCTAAAGTTTCCAAAGTAACCATGATGTTACTATTTGCCATACTTTCTGTATGTGCGGTTTTCCTTGTTAAATATTTTTCTTTTTAGTTCTTACATGGAAGGACCCCATAAAGACGTTGTCCTTTGTTCATTTGTTCCCACCACAGCTGGTCATGAATGCTGGGCCAAGTGGACACTCAGTGAGGAAAAGGAGTGTGTGACTGAGTGCTGCAAGTAGGTATGTGCAGCAGTATGGGTTGCATTGTGTGAAAAGCTTAAATGGCACTGTGAGCATTTAAATTCACAACCCTTGTTTCTTAGCAGTTTACTTCTTTTACTTACCCTTTTACTTCTTTCATCCCTGAGCAGGTAACTGGGAATTAAGGGAAGGGAAAGGAATATATTGTTTGTATAGGTACCGCCCCAGACATATATAGATGTTGACCTTTGAGGTCCCCATACAGACCTCTTGACTACGAGACACTTGGGATTTTGTCATCCAGCTGCCCCACCAGCTGTGCAGGGAGGGAGAGGAGTACCATGTCTTACCAGTGGGTTTTCAGAGCAAGCAGGTGCAGTGACATACACTTCTGATTCATACACAGTGGCATTGTGCATTCCCTTTAAAAATACAGGAGTGGGAGTATTTCAGACTAGAAGCCCCTCTTCCTGCTCTTCCTTGGCCACCTTATTTTAACAGTATGGTGTTCTCAGGTATTGTTTCCCTATCCTGTCCAGCATCTCTTACACAAAACTTCAAAATGTCCTCCAATTGCTTTTCTGCTTCCTAACATTATAACTGCTCCTGAATAGAAAAGTGTTCTAAAGGTCTGAAATTTATCCTAACTTTGTAGAGAAGCCATGAGCTTTCAATCATATCAGACATGCTGTGAAAATAACAGAGCACCAGCAGTGCCTATCCTGTTGGAAAAACTACATTATGAACATACTCAGTGCAAAGTTTTGTTAGTAGTTAGGCAGTTTTCCAGAAATTTATGACTTGGCCAAATTTTCCTCCCAGATGTCTTCCTGGTCTTCTTGTCCACATCTTGGAGAAATTTGAGTGAAGCAGTTTGGGTTGTTTTGGATTGGGTTTGGGGGTTTTGATTGGGTTTTTTGGCATGGATAATGTAAAATGTATTTTCCTTTAAGTATGTGTTTGGACTGTCTCAGCTGTAACTTTCTAAAAATATTTTCTGTCTGAATCACATACCTGATACAGAAAATCTAAGCCCAAAAATTAAAGGTTGGCAAAACTCTAAGTAACCGAGAACAGTCTTGTAATGGAAAATATTAGATTATTCTAATTGCTCCTGGCTCTGCCATTGAATTTAATAATGCATTTTATTAAATTACTTCCATCTCAGGTCCTCATCAGATGTTACTGAGATTGTAAAAAGAAAAATAACATCAGTGTGTCTGAGCCGCAGCATGAAACAGGAGGGTGAGGAATTAGTTGATGCAAGATGAATGTCCCCCTTCATTACCCCTTTAGAATTCTTACCCATGAAAAACATGTAGGTGAAAGAAAAGGTAAGCAGGGACAGAGGCTGTACAGTAAGAGTATTTTCTTGCTGAGGCAGTTGGAGATGACTTCTCAGTCACATGTAGGATGCATCTTTTTTTGCCCTATAAGTAGAAAAGTGGCGCTTAATCTAAATATGTGGAAGAATCCAACTTTCGCTGCAAGTAAGAACTTAGAGTTAGTAAGGCATTTGCATGCCTTCTGCAGGGGCGCACTGCAGTTTCATAATAGAGCCTTTGTGACAGAAAAAATATTAGAAAAAGATATTTATGGCAGCATTTTGTGTGAATAAAAATGACGGGAATTTTTCTATTAAGTACAAAAGGTACAGCCAGGAAAATGGCAAGATTCGAAGGTTTGGATAGCCGAGTAAAGTTTTTGCTGAGTACCTAATAAAGCAAGAAGGAAATTTGAAGCCTCAGAATGAACTAAGGAGTGATACCCGTGACAGTATCAGGTTGTACCTGTAAGACTTCGTAGTGGTATCTCAAATATTTTCTTGATAGTATTTTTGTCCAACTGAATTTAGAGTTTTAAGTCTGTATGTATTTAAATAGGGAACTTGGTTGGTATCTGCTGGTGATGAACATTAAGTTTTCTAGTATAAGATTTCTTTCACACCCAAGAAAGAATAGGACATGAAATGGGGCTCATATTTGAGCTTAAATGAGTGTTTGGATTCTGTTTCCTCATAATACTGTTTTTAGGTAGATAATAGCTTTTGTTACCAAAGTGTTCAAGTCAAGTTCGTTCTTTGGTAGTGTGTACTGAGCCGTGTCTTCTATTTCTGGCTTCATTGAGGAAAAGGCAGTTGAGGATTTTTAGGTTTGTGAATAGTGCTGTTTGATGCTTTGAGTTAACATTTGAGGAGGCTGCCACATTGTATTATCATTACAACAGACAGCAGTTAAAAACAGCACAATTTTCAGTCATCCACATCCTGTTGCTTTGTCTGCAGTATGTATGCTTTTTTTAACATATTTCGTGCATTGGACTCAATTTCTAACTTATTTAAAATCTGTGCTGTATGCATAAAACTTTATCTGGGTGAATACTTGTGCAGGCATGTAATTAGCTGATATTTGCCTCACCATCTTCCAAGTGATTGAGAGACCAGTTGCAAAATAGTAATATATTCACTGAATCACTGAATATTCACTGAATCAATTTTCATGTCTTTGAAATATAAACACATGACTGTACAACCGGTGTTCTTGGATAGCTTCAATCTTGTATCGCAAAATTACTAAAGGGATACTTTTATTATATGTGTTATGGTGGATATTGGTTTGTATAAGTATTTCTACTGCCTTTGAAGCTATAGAATGTGTTGACGCAATTGTACAAAAGTAGTTCCCATAATTGGTTTAGATGTTGCCTTTTCTCAGACATGGCTGTTTGACTCAAAATCTGTGCTGCCTTAGCTCTTCTGCTAATGTCAATGTAGTTCTCTGTTTGAGGTGTCTTTGATTGACATATTTGCTGGGTTTTCTATTGTAAGCAAAGCAAGTTAAGAAATATTTGTTTCTCTTGCCTGTGTTATTTTTTTATGTTCAAGCAACATCCATACCCTGCTCTGAACTTCGTGCTCCCCTGCTCCCTTTTGTGGTGTGCCTACACCTTGCTGACTGCAGTCCCCATAGGCATGCTTTGAACAGGCCCTCTTGTCACTGAGCTTTGTCCAACTTTACACTGAGTTCTGCAACGTGTGCTGCCCATGCTGCTGCTACTGTTAATGCTGTCCCCAATCCCTGAGCCAGTTTGAATCTGGCTCAGGAATATTTGTATTCACTATGTCCAACAAGCCAACTATATAAATACTCTGTTACTCATAGTGTGTAAATTCAGAAGCTCAAAAACTAAAATCTCAATTTGGGTGCAATATTTTATTATTTTTGAGCACTGTGTGTGGTGGCTGCTGTTGCATTTTCTTCAGTTGTTATGCGGAGTTTGTCACTTCTCTCTACCTTCCTTGCACAGGAAGAAACATTTGATTTTCTGCAGCTGGATACATTGATAACGGCATCCTGGTAACCTGTTTTAGGCCTTGGCTCAGTCACAGCAGGCTTACTCCAGAAACAAAACTGTCTTATATCTATTTGAGCTTATTTCTTTGTCCCACTTTGAATTACCATTCCAAAGAGATTGACCTGGCAAGGGAAACCTTTGGTGAGCAGGATGGCATTCTTTAACAAATTGATGCAGTGACTTGTCTCTCCAGGAATGAGTGCTGATGTTTCAAACAGTGTTATTAGTTGTGTGTAAGAGTAACACAGGTGGCGGGCAGTTGCAGACGTAATGAGGTTTCTATTTTGGAAGACAGGCCGGTGCCAATTTAGTTGAAGTTTGGATGATTTAACTCAGTGAAAGTAAGTGCCTGGAGGTGTTCCTTGGATCCTGACTGCTCATCTTCTTATTAACAGAATAACATATTAACAGAAGAACTCATTTTGGGTCTAAAAATATGATAATCACAGTATTTAAATGTAATGCATGAAGGATATTTGCAAAGTTGCACAGACATTTAGAAAAACAACCTCCTTTGACTACTGCTCTTAAAAATTTGTTTGGATGAACTACTTATGTGATAAAGAGGAGTGGAGACTTCTCAGATGGATTACTGTGGAGACCCTAATAAGAAATGTTGCAAAGTGAATATACATTATATTTTTCCCCTGGTTTTTAATCATCATGATGAATGTGGAGCTGACTTTAATAGCTTGTGTGTGTGGTATCTTGACTAAATCCTGTTGTGTTTTGAATCCATATGTGTTTTGTTAGTCACCAGGAGAGAAAAAGACTAAATTCATGTACTAGGGTAGATATACCAAGGAAAATGAGACAATGGGAAGTCAGTTCCTTTGAAATGCTTATTACCCTGATGCTTGTATATCTTTTTATGTGTTCTCTGGCACCATTTACATTTCTGTTTGTAAACAAAATATCTGTGCTTTGGAGGCATTAGGTCACCCAGGTGCATTCACTCCAGACAGCAAATTCAAGTGCAAACAGAATAACACAGACTCAGTGTTTCTAGGAAAGAACTTAATATTGTGTCTAACCTCACACAAAAAGGAGCTTCTTGCTGCTAGTTGGCTGCATTATGACGGTACTTTCATTGTGGTTAGGAATTGCATCCTGCCCTGGGAAGTGAGAGGATTCATTACACACTCTCCAGAGAAAATAGCAAAGGATTTTGTGACAAAATAGAAGATTCCTTATATTTTATCCAACTTAGATTTAATCTTTTTCTTGTAAATATACTTCTGACATCAGTTATTTTTTGCAGTATTCAAGTATTTTATCCCAACTTACTGTTTCTGTTGGAAAGCTAATATTTTCCATAAAGAGGGTCATAGTTTTTCTATTAGTAGAACATCTATGATAAGAGGCATTGAGATGGTCCAGATGAGAAAATAGAGCAGATTAGGCTAATTTTATTTTTTGTCTGCATAACTATAGGCTTTAGCATGGGTTGTAAACTTTTTCCTTTTTCAGTACAGATTTTCCCTTAAGTCTGACTGTAAGGAAGTTAGCCAAATAGGTAACTATAGTGACAATGTGATTTTGAAAGGATGTCTGTCATCTATGTAACAGTTGTCCTCTTTATTGGCGGGGCCAATAAAGAAAAATGCCAAAACCAAATCAGATCTTGTAGCATCTTGGTTTGGTTACAAATTAGATTTCCATAGCCAGTGTATCATTGGCAAGGGGTAGGTTTTTTAGTTTAGAAAACCAAGTAAGTTATTTTTCAGGAAATGACAGAGAGGTTCCTATGGGATTTTATGAACCATGTGTTTGGAAAAGATTGGTTTAAAGAGAGTTGAAAAAATCAGAAAACTACTTACTCTTACATGTCAGCTACTCTTTCATTCAACAGTGACAGCTCCGTAGAAGCCTCCCTTGAGCTTCCCATGTTATAAGAATTACAAAACTGCCTGACTGGGTTGCAGTATATATTGTTTTTCTATCTCTTCCTCCAAACCCTAAGAAATATGACACATCTAAAAGGCCATCTTCAGGAAGAATATCCCTGAATCCTATGCCTTTTGTACATTATTCCTACTAACACTGCCATTTTACAACTGGAGGAGCCTCATTCTGCAAAAGACTGTAGGGGAAGTGTAAGGAAATAATCCTTAACTATTTTGTATTGTTGGTGGAAAATAGGGACTGCATACTGGAAGATTCCTGAAGAGACTGTAGTCTGAAGGCTCCTGAAGAGACACTAATCTGATTTAGGTAGATACTGGTACCATTAAAACTGGTAGCTGTTAGGGAAGAGAGAATTTTTTTAAGTAAACAAGTGTGAAGGTTGTATAAATTGGTAAGGAAGCATTTGAATTAGGAGTCACTTTCATAAGAGCAAGTGATTTTTCTTACGTACACATCTTTTTATTTCATTATTCTTTTTAGCAATGAAAGCCCAAGTTAGATTGCAGTAACATGAAATTTAACGGAGTCAGTGAAACAGCAGACTTGTTCTCTTATGTCACAATAGAAAATCTATTTTTATATGTTAAAAGCAGTAAGGCTGTTTTCCCAGGCCAGAATGGGTCATGGAACTGTTTCACACAGACTGGAGCTGTTGGGAATACTCTCTGGAAATCCTACAGTGAACATTTCACTTCTCTCTCATGGTTTTTGTCCCTCACAAACTCTGGACAAAGCAGTGTCATAATTGGATAATACCGAGCTTTCATTTCCATAGTCAATAAAACTGTGCATTTTTTTCCTTGTGCTGTAACTTAATATTGTATATTGTACTTGGGACTAAGTGCAACATCTGATTTCATATAACAGACATGACAGTGCTTGGGGTGAGGGAAGGGACTCTGAGTTTAACCCAACTTTTGAGCTGACTTAAGGTGAGATAAGCAAATCTTGTAACTGATAATGCAGTGGGTCTGAGTCTCTTTGGGGCCCCTCAGTAGAAGTGAAATCTGTGTTGAGCAGAGCTGTACTGCTGGAGGGCGAGGCACAGGCACAAGGAGCACCTGCCCCAGGTGAGCAGGGAGGTGGAAGGAGCTGTGGGGACCAGTGCCCAATGTCTGTGCCAGCTGAGTTGCCCACTGCAGCTCTGGCATTCTGCCTGCTCTCATAGCCATCAGGAAGATGTTCAGCACGTGTGAGGATGGTACCAGGAAGTGTGGATGACTCTTAGCTCTGTGCCTGTTCATACTCCCTCCCAACACTCTCGATTCCTTAGGCATTCACTTCTCTTCCTTTGCTGCCTCTGGCAGACATTCTCATCTCTTCTTTGGGGCCCAAAGCAAAACCACATGGAGCAAACTGGTCTTGTTGGGGCTATACTGCTTCCTTCTTTACTGTGCCCCAACAAGTTTCCCGGTTCTGCTGCAGAAAAGGGACCCTTTCCTTATGGGCAGACTGCAGGAGCTCATGTAAGGGCTGCTTGTGTAGAAGAGAAATTTCTAAAGAGAGGAGTCAACAGATGTGACCATAAGCAGCCCAACCAAGGAACAGAAGGTCTTAAGTCTCTGTAACTTTAAATGGTGGCAATAACCAAAGTAAACACTGGGTGCTAGACAAAGGAGAACTAGAACTGGGGGGAATATGTTTGGACAGCCAAAGGGAGATTTCCTTTGCCTCATGCCTCTGTGGCCCATGTCAGCCTCCATGCCCTTGAGCTGCCCTGTGCCCGCTGCAGAGCTGAATTTTGCTGCCCTGCTTTCCAAAAGATGAAGTCAGAATAAGTTAATGTATTTTCATTTGGGGAGTAGTGAGATTCAGTTTTATCAAGGCTACTCTGAAGTTTGAGTTGGCTCTGAATACTGTCCTCGTCCCCGCCTCTGCTGTGGAGGGCATTCGGAAGTATGGAGCATTGCCATGAGGCGCTGACACTCCCAAGAGGCAGAACTGCTGTTGCAGCTACATGCAGTTACCACAACCACCCGGATGCTCTTACTGATCATGTAAAATATTGTTTTCCCCTGAAATAGTAGGATGGAAATAGGCTTAAAGTTATCTTTTGATCTCTACTATTTTCTGTGGTCTTCTTGTCGTAGTCGTTGCACAGCCGAGACAGAAAATGTGCCATTGTCTGAGCGATAATGAAACACTAAACACGTGGAAATCCTATTAGTGTTTCATGGACCGTAGCTGTCATTTCATTTGCTCTGGAATTCCTTCCATATGGCCATGGCAAAGGTTTAAGGTTGAGTTTTCTTGACACTTTGAATGCATTAGCTGTTCCTCAGACGAAAGTCTGTCAAGTGTACTGAAGCATCTGAAGGGATGTATTTATTTCTGTAAGTAATATATTAAATAGAATTAGGGTCATTAAGCTTGGTCTTGAGAGATAAAAACATGACACTAGAATTTTGTGGAGTCTTCTTTCCTGGTGAATATTAGACAAATGTATCTGGTTTATGTAAATTTATCTTTTTCTGCTTCTGTTTTTTGTATCTCCGTATTCTAAATGACACCACCCCAATTCTCTTTTGCAACTATAATTTTTCAAAAGTATTGCAATTCACTTTTTCATGTATAAGTATGCACAATCTGTTAGGATTAATTTACCATAATAGTAAACTATATAGCTGACATAATTTCTATAAGTGGATGTGACAGTCATCTGTGTATTTCTTGTGTAATAGAAAACCAAACTGAGATGTTATTACACTTGTTAGTTTTCATCCCTACTCATGGTCATGTTTATCATTCTTGTCTGCATTTTTTTGTTAAATTGATCATTGCATGATTTTTTGAGATTAAGTTATAGGAACTGTATATTTTTGCATCAGATTATCAGATAAAATATGTCCTTTTGTATCTAATGTACATATGTGACATAGGTAAGAATAGAGGGGAGGAAGTGTCAGTGTTACCCACAATACATGATATGCTTTCTATCTTCGAAATTCCCAGTGATACAGTACCAATTTTTTGCCCATATATAATCCCGTTTAGTTGCTATGTAGGATTGTCAAGGTTCTGCAACAAGAAGAGAAATGTATATGTTCTTGAAAGTATCAAAAAAGGACCATTCGTTTAGAGGTTTGGTAATGATCAGAAACAGATAAATTCAGGAAAATGGCAAAAATCAGGGATGGTTGCTAACAAAAAGAAAAGAAAGTGGTTTCCAGGATCTGAATGTAATCCATATAATTGGAACAAAGTGAAGAGGGGAAAAAAAAATATGTGTAAATTTGTTTTATACTCAGACCTGAAAGTTTTTACTATTTTATTAACAAAGACCTTAGGAATTCTTCTCTTGAAATTTTCATCACAAATTTGGTTATGAGTTACAGTGGCAGAGCTGCAATTCTGCTAGTTTAAGAAATCAGCATTATTCATACTGATATCCAATGCAGAGATTTTTGTCCCATACATTGTTAATGTGTGCTAAAGTCTGTTGGAAGAAGGCTTTTAATGGCTAATGATCTTGTAGCTGTGTGCAGACATCACTGATAACTATTGTGGCAGCAATCAAGAACAGTGAGATGGTTTTAGTTCCAAAGTACTCTTGGAGTTTTCTAATTGGTGTCTTAAAATCTGTGGTCCCTTGTGTCCTAGTCAGGGTGAACAGCAAATTGTTCAGGGAAGTGTAATTTCTGGTATTCCAGTGGCTATGGGAAAAGTATTTTGCTTGTCTAATTCAGAGATTAATTCTTGCATTTTTCATTTCACTTATAAAAAGTCATATATCTTTTGAGAGTTATCTGTTCAAGGAACATGAACATTTTTACTCGAAAAGTAATTTCCTAGCACTGTTGCAATTTTTCCCCCACAGTTCTTCCGTCTTTATTTTGGCACTTGCATCTATGTTCACCAGTTTCCTTACATTGTTTTTCTGCCAGGGCTTGCAATGGCACAGTTAAATTTGTGCGAGATTTGCTTATAGCTATTTTGTGTCCATTAAGAGATCCTATCTTTCTCTCAGCTTAATATATTTTTTGTCTTTCACACAAAGCCAGGTCATTTTATGAAACAGTGGCACAGAAACTAATTCATATGTTTTTTAATTTGCTCTTGTGAATTGTGATCCAGTAAATAGTGACAAGGCAAACCTGGATTTTATGCAGTCTGAGTTAAGTCATGTAATCATACAAGTTTATAAACATAATTGTGTTATTTCTTGCATTTCTGCTTTACAAGTTACTTTGTAAATCAGTTTAATATTTAGATTTAAATTAAACGAAAACATTTCTGGGTTGTCCACTTATTTATCACAAATTTCTTTATATTTCTGAAGTCTAGGTGTCACAATGAGTAGATTAGAAACATCATTTGCATGGTTTTGTTTTCAGTGATACTCAGCTTCAAGCATAGCAATTGCTGTTGCTTTTGTAAATTTTAGGTGTCTTTTAAAGCTGGATCTGAGGCCTCTGGATAGTGAGGGGCAAGTTACAGCCTTTACACTGGTGCAAGGAGTTGAGGGTGTAAGGGTGGCAGTGTCTGTATTTTGAAACAACATTCCTTTTCAGGAGAAGCTATACTTCCTTCTTTCACCTTCTGTGAAAGTAAGTGTCAAATACATTTTCAATGTCATTACATTAGCAAAAATAATGAAACTGTTATTAAAAGAGGATGAAGAATAAATGTAGCATAGTTTTTGGTGTTCTGAAACAATTTATGTGGTTCCTTAACCCATGATGAAACGCAGAACAAAATAGATACATGCTTTCAAAACAAGGTCCACATAGGGATTTATATTTCATTTCACATAATCCACTCTTCTCCTTTATGAAAAAATGATTTTTTAGATTTCAGAGGGACAGATATTTCTCTGAAGACACACAAATGAATAAAATCAAAATGGAACTTCACGTGCCAAACTGTGATTCACAAGAAAGTTACCTGCCAAGGGAGTGGTTGTAGCTGAGGGAGGAGCCCCTTAGACTTCTCCAAATTGTTTGGCAAATCCTGTAGCCAACAGAAGCGCTAAACCTAAAATGGTGAGTAGGTCTTAGCTGACTGACATGTAAGTGGGTGTTACAAAGTTCCTTGTAATTCCCGGAGATTTAAAATCAAGTAAATAAAAAGCTGTTGCAACACCTAAGCTAGAGACCCATGATCACTTTTCATTTAACTGCTTTCATATTTTGTTACCCATTCTTTCTAACAAGTTATCCTTAAAACTCCTTTGTTCTTGTGCAATCCAAAACAAATTCTTCCTTGCAGAACTATTTATTTTATGTAGTGTGTAGAATATGAAATGTAAATAATATTTTCCTCTCATTTAGTTAATATGTTAAAACTTAACTAAAGAAATTGTCTCCATTGATTTTCCTTTGCACATGATTCGCTTTACAACTCTGAACCTAAAGTTGTAGGGGTGCCTTGGAGTTTTTTCATGTGTGGAGGAAAATTGTTTCATAGCCACTGGCTGTCCTTCCAAAGTAGTCCAAATAGAAGGGGAATGGGGGGCAGGAAATCATTGCACCCAAATAAGATCTTCTGCTTGTACTGTTAGGACACAGACATAGTCCTATTCAAAGATGTAGAATGTAGCACAGGTTGTTACAGCAACCCATATGAATTTTGTTAATGTAAATATTGGTGGGAAATGACTGTGGTCCTATCCCTACTGCATTCGAACAAAGGTAAAAGCATTTCAGTCTGGATTAAATAAAATGCTGTCTGTTTTTAATGTTGTTTGGCTAGCCAGTGAAAACCATAGCATTGTGACCTGTTTGAAAGGCAGGTTCTTGTGGACAATAGGAAGTGTTTATCCAGTATGGTATGTCAGTGTTTGCTCTGATCAATGCTAGCTGGGCATGTTGTGACAGAAAACCCTTTTTTCTGCATTCAGGCATAAACACTGTTTGCAAATTTATTTCAAAGAACATTTTATTTGGCTAAGTTTTGTGTCTTGATGTGATCATCTGTGCTGAGCATTGTTTCTCATTGTCCTGAAAATAATTATTTCCAGCATTTTCTGGGCAAAACAGAAAACAAGGAACTCCTAGATAGAACAGGCACCTTTTCTGTATTACTTCTCTGTTGATTTTGTCTTCATTTAATAGACCATATTTTCTTGAGTACCTCGAAATATTTCTCGTCACTTGCCCTCAAAACTGACCTGCTGACCTGAGAATCAAGAAAATGTCATGTTAGTGACTACTAATTAGTGGATCCAGAGAGTTGCTTCTCCTGGCCTCTCAACCTTCCAGAGGCAGCAACGAAAGCTGTCACATGTATCATACAAAGAAAACAAGCATTTGCCATGTGTGCGTTTTGTTTTGTTTTTTCATAGAGCGTACATAGCACAAGTTCAATTGAGACTAGAGGTGAATTTGTAGGTTAGGAGGAAATTAGCCTACAATATAGTGTTTGCATTTATTTCTCTATTTCCATGCATAACATAATGCATATATTGTCCAGCTTGTATTGGACATGTGTGAATGTATTAGTACACTGCATTGTAAGAAGGGGAGAAGAATTAAACCCCTCCCTGTTTTCTTTTTTTCTGTCCCTATCATTATTTTTTATTTTGATTAGTTCAAAGTATATTGCATCTTTCTGAAAGGAGATATTTTAATGCTTAGTTTTTAATATAAAGCATGTAGTCCATGCTTAAGCTGTTTTTTATATGTTTGTTGAAAGAACAGGTTAACAGAAGATTCAGCCATATTTACCATTAATCAGTGTTGTACTTCTGCAACTCATGAGGCACACTGGGTATTTTGGGACTACTTACAAGAAAGACTGTGGTAAAATATGCAGTCACAGCCATGTCACTGAACTGTTTTGTGCAAGTAACATTACCCTCTTTTTTATTATTTATAATTTTCAGGTCTTTAAAATAGAGGTGCTGGTGAGTGGAAGGAAACATTTTGTGGAGAAGAGATATAGTGAATTCCATGCACTTCATAAAAAGGTACTGATCTTTTACTTTATAATACATTGCTTTGTTTTGCCTCACTTTCCTCTCTCCTATAATTGTGGTTTCCCTGTCTCTTGTACATGGTTTATCATAAATACATCCTGTGATTCATGCCTCTGGAAATTAATTCCTAACTAACTCAATTTCTTCTTTGTTTTGTAGAAGGGATTGATGATTTCTCACATTTACTAAGTCTTCTTTTCTTTTCGATTATTGTTTACATGCCGTATGGCTAAAATGCTGTCTGTAGTATGTTTTTTATGTTTTTCTTGTAAAGTCACAAAATAAATCCCATGCCAACCACGAATAGAGTGGTTTTTTCCCAGTTAGGCAAATAATTTGTTAGATCTATACATTTTGTTGCTCACCTGCCATATGTAAAGATGAGGAAACAACTTTTGTACATGAGAAAACCAGATATGAAACTGACCAAGTAAAACATTTCAATTAATGTAATTTAAAATAAATGCTAAGCTTGTCTACTAAATCAACTCAGTAACATATAGAAGGGAACTGGGTGCTTTCAAGGGTGGTTATCCACTAATACTTCTGTAAATTGCTTTGACCATTGTTTGTTAAAGTATGAATTTTTCTCTCCAAGCTGAACTGAAAGACTGCTGTGCAGCTGAAAGGCGTGCTTTATTTTTTTTCTCTACTTTATGGAGGCCAGGTATTGTGAAGGAGAATTCTGGAGGAGCATTGCAGCCCATTACCAGCAGTGGGACTGCACTGAAGAACTTCAGTCCTAGGATCTGGGTCAACTAAACATCTCTTGGTTTTTAGGTCTGAGTGGCAGTGGAGTGTGGGCACAATCAGCTACTTTGACTGATGCCACTTGCCTTCATTGTGGAAGAGCTTCCTCTGCAAACAGCAGAGATCAGCATGGGTATTTACAGCTCCTACCAGTGCAACTTCAGGGGAGTTTATTTCCACCATTATGTTTGCAGGTGGTCCTAAATTAGCTCAGGAAAGAAGCATTAACCTGAGGATGATTTTGCCAGGCTTGTAAGGTGTATAGGTTTAAGCAAACTTGTCTGAGCAAAAGGCAACTATTGACCCATCAAAATCTAAAGACAAGACCCATTTGTTTTACTGCACCGTAATTAAGATGTGCTAGTACTTCTTGCCTATTTGCTTCTTGCCTCAGTAGTGGCATCATCTGGCATTTATTAATACTCATTTCCTTGTTTATTGTTTTACTACAGATATGTCTCAGATATTGTAATTCTTGTGTTCATATTAAATATGAAACCAAGTAAGCATCAGTGTCAGAAACAGTAAAATAACTCAATCACTCACCACTAAGCTTTGTGATATATGAGTGCTTTGTTTTACAGATGAAAGTAATTCTGCAGTTGAAGGTAAAGCGGATGAATAGAGTTTATACAGTGAAATAGGCTAGGGCACATTAAGAGGGAAAAATCAGGATTTATATCCTTAAAATGTGCCCTATCCAAGTAGGCAGTCTCCTATTGTTAGAATAGTATAGTACTGTATAATGTAATGTAGTACAGAATTAGAATTAGAAATATAATTGAATATTTTCAGTTGGAAAATATGTACAATTATATAGTCAAACTGCCTAAGCAATGCAGGGATGACCAGAAATTACAGCATTATATTAAGGGCATTGTTCAAATGTCCCTGACAGGCTTAGGACATCCACCACCTCTTAAGGATCTTCTTTCAGTGTTTGATCATCCTCTTGGTAAAGAAAAGCTCACTCTGAACCTCACCTGGCACAGCTATGAGCCATTCCCACATGTCCTGTTACTGGACCCCAGGGAGAAATGCTCCGCACCTCTGACTCCACTTCCCCTCCTCAGGAAGTAATGACATCATCCCTCATCATACTTTTCTCCAAACTAAGCAAACTCAGTGTCCTCAGCCACTTGGCATCTATCTGCTGAGCACCTACAGGTGGGTCCTTTGCAAGCAGAGGAGAAGAAAAGCCAACACCAAGGCTGGATATGGAAAAGAGAGAAGAAATCCTGTGGTTGTGGGCAGAAGCCTTTCCCAGGCTGCTTACCATCTGGGTAGCTGTGCAGCTGTTCCTTCACAGGGGCAGGACTTTATAATTCCCCATCTTGGGCTCCTGCTGTGGCAGGATATGACTCTAGCATGGTGTAGAGAGCAGCACCAAATTGTGACTCCAGGCAAGAGGAGAGATTTGGGTACCACCATAGGAAGGCTACCCCAGGCATTGCAGGCTGGTAGGAGAGCAGAGCCCAGGGACATGGAGCAGAAGGTACAGAGAAGAGGAAACAGACCTGGGGTGATGAGCAGTGGGTCATGGGCTGGGTCTGGTGACCCTGATCTGGGAATACCTGTCCCAGGATCAGCTGGGCAGTGCTTGCATGTAGAGGAGCAATGATACAGTACCTGACACAAGTAGAAGGAGCCATCAGGATTAACATTCCATCCTACCTGGCAAAAAAGAGCAAGGACAGAATCTATACTGTTAATAACACTGAGACTTTCCCTATAGATTTGTGCATTTATTTTATTTCAAGAGTTGGAGCTGGGAGCTTTTAAGGGCTGACACATACCACCAGTCCTGTTTTAGCCATGTTCCAAGGCGCCTTCCGACATCACTGATGTGGTGCTGGGCTCTTGTTTGCTGGAGAGGCCTTGGAGGTCTCTTTCCCTTCTCTTTAGGAGTTGCTGTGACCTTTCAGGGGAGCATTTACTGTGCCATTTGGAAGGGGTACTCCTGGGCACAGCCTTCCCTGACTCAGCCAGGGGCCCTTCTTGCTCTGTAGAGTGGCAATGGGAGCCAAGGGGTGGCTGCCAGGATCCCCACCAGCAGCAGTGGAGGAGGTGGCCTTTCTGCTGCTGCATTGCACAGCGACACATGCACACTGCTGCATGCGTGTCACTATGCAGTTTTGGAGGGACACCCCCAGCATCCAACCCAGCAGCTCTGCATTCATCATGTGTTTGGCTGGGATGGTTGTGATGGTGTCTTCCACCATGGCTCATCCAACACTGTTGCCAAATATCTCCATCCCATGATGGATCCATGGTTGCAGTGTCTGGAGGAGCATACCGTTCTTCTGAAAGCAGTTCAGTGGACACACGGAGGCTGGATGCCACCCACAGGACACCTGAGCACTCCTTCTTGAAGCCCACCTTTGTGGTGCTCCAGGATGATGGATGTCCCAGAGCCACACCTGGTGGATGACTCATGTCATAGGGGGTGTGGTGACATGCTCCAAGCAGTCATCATCCAGCTGAAATGATTGCAAGACTGACAGTATCCTGCTCTTGCAGAGGGGGTACTTGGGCTTGTCCTCACCCCATCGCAGGATGGACATGTAGCAGAACTGGTGGAGGGTCCACATCTGGCATTCTCCCAGGTAGCCAGAGAGATGGGACAACTGATCTAACTCCACTGTAATTTCTGGAACTGCACAATTACTCCATGTAAAAGTCGTGGATGACTGCAGTCTCACTCTCCGATTTGTCTATTTGTACACCATTTTCACTGCAATAACTCCTTTTGCAGACATTTCTTATAACACCAGAAAAACCATAAATTATGTCCCCTTTCTCTCTCTGCAGAAATAACAGCAAAATAAACAAATCTGAAAATCAGATGTTCTAACCAGGTACTTTGCACCACATTTCACTTTGTTTTGTTTTCTTATTCACTTGCTATTTATATTACTCTGCAAAGGAATAGAGACTTTTCCTTATTTGTTCCCTGCACAGATGCAAAACATATATCATATTTTTGCAACAATATACGTTTTCAATAAGTCTTACTTTTTGAAGTTGTAAAATTTTGGTTAGTATTGTTGAACAGCTCATACTCTGAACCTTAGTGTTTTCAGTGTTACAAAAATCCTAGAGAAAGTATTTGCATCAGTTTGCTATCAGCATGCCAATATGGTCTTTATCCTCCTCTCTCCCCCTTTAATTTGAAATGTATGTTTCATTCTAAATTCCTGCGAGTACATGGCAATTGGAAAGGTCTCTTTAGACTTGCTGCACATTCAAGGTGGCCTTAATGTTGGAGATGTCTCTAGATAGGAGAAACAAAGTTTCTGTAGAGAACACCTGTGGTAGAAAATGGACATAGAGGCTGATGAGGACATTGTACCTTTTGCTGGAGAACAGTATGCCTCACTGGCATTGTGAGGAGGAAGGAGGACTGTTGCTCTTAGAAGACATTATTCATTCATCAGAATGCCAATCAATGTTTTGATTAATTATATTTTTTAAACAAAGCTGTTTCCAAGAACACATCTGGATTTCTGTCTTGGGTTCAATCTTTCATAGATTCCAGTTGTATAAGAAAGTAAAGCCCCACTTCCTGTGTAATCTAGCTGTAGTGGAAAAGGTTTAAAATATTCTCAAGACTTCCATGTTACACCAGGAGTACAATTTATACTTTTCACAGAAACGACCCACAGATGTTGGCTTCTATGAAATAGCTTGCATAGACCATTATGCATTGCCTTGATTATGAACAACAAACCTTGCCTGTCAGGCTATGCACCATACCCATTACAGTATTATATATGTCTGAACAGAAGTTTTATTATTCTCATTTGGAGAGTTTTTTAGCAAGAATTAAATTATTTCTAGGTGTATGACATAGTTTAAGATAAAACCATTTGTTCATATTTATCGCCAAATATCTTTTTATACTTCTTTCCCCATATGTTATTAAATATTGGTAGTTCTTTTTAAATATAATTACGCTAGAAGGTCACAATGTTGAAACTACTGCAGTGAAATCTGCAAAAAACTTGAAGTGTAAAACATCCTTTTTTTGCAAGTTGTCTATAATTTTAGAATAACTAGTGTATACTCTACATCATAATGTCTTTTCACAATTGGGCAAATAACTCTTTACTTGATTATGGTCACCATCTTTAGGTCTTTCAGGAAATAGAGACTACAGCATGTCAATAGGCATTAGGTCAATGTTACAGACAGGAAGGTACTGTGGGCAGTAATAGTCCTCAGATAAATATGTTTTGTTTTGTGTTGGAACAAGTCTGAAGCAATACAGCTAATGCACACTTAGTTTTGCTTAATATTCCTTGACATTGTTGTAATTATTTATAGCAATATATATGACTGGATTATTGTAAGCATAAGAAAACGGGCTTTTAGTATATCTTTTGTATATCTGTATAATGTTGGCTTTATACTTACAACCAGTATCGATGCCAGCACATTAAATAGTTGGAGTTTGGATGTTTTATGTGTAACAGGGCCACAGAGCACAAGGGGATTGTTAATCACCAGCTGAGTTACCAGCCACAGAGTATTTATCTTGTAAGCTGCTAGGTCTTGGTGAACGCTTGTATAGTTTCAGATTTGTCTGCACTCATCTGGAGCATTCTTCTCATTTGTTGCTCTCTTGCAGGTGCTGTCATAGTTCGCAACAGTGGTGACCGTAGCTTCTTCAACATCCCAAATCGATTTGGAGGGAAAAATGGGGGGTTGTATTCTGTTTTTAAGATCAGTTAGTAAACGTAGCTGGGTTTGGAGTTTTATTTTCAAGTTGTTTTTCTCACTTCACGTTTAATTGTAATATTTAGCACTGTTAAGAAATAAGGAAGTTGCAAAATATTTCCAGAGCAATTGAGGTTTCCCGGCTGCAGCTTCGGTGCTTGTGATTGCAGAGACGTTGATACGTTGCCACTGCTTTTTCCTATAGTGACATCCCAGCAAGCTCAAAGATGAAATGTAAATTCTCAGTCTCCCATGGGTATGCATGTCAAAGTCAATTTTGAGTTTCTTTCCTTGCATTCTTTGCTTCAGATTTACTCAGAGGCAATATCCAACAGAAAGAATGCCACCTTCTATTAAAATGCAATAGAGTCTATTTCAGATATTATTTTTGCTCTGTAGTTTTGAGTAAAACATTAATATTTTTTGATTTTAAAAAAATTTGTTGCTCCAGCAAGGGGATTTTTGGTGTTGTTCAGGTTGCGTGGTTTTGTCTTTGTACATACTATCATATGTATACATATATAAATATATATGTGTATGTGTGTGTGTGTGTGTGTAGATCTATATAGATACATGTTATGTGTAGATCTACATAGATACATGTGTAAGGTTTCCTGTGGGAATCTTAAGAGGAATAGTTATGAAATATAATCAGTGACAATCTTGCTGTTTCTCTGTGTAAGATATTAAACACAGTCTGTCAATCTCTTGGTACATTTTGAGAGCATCAATATTTTTCTCTCTTGATTGCCAGCTCTCTAGAGAAATGGTTAGCATGCCTCCTTGTACTTTTCACACCTGTTTATAATTGCCTATATCTGGAATTAAAAGCCATCATCGTGTGTTCACTGCACTTAGCAAGGTAGTTTCTGGTTATATCATGGTAATGTTGTGAGGTATTGTCCCAGGTAGACTAAAGGGAAAATCTAATTTCAAATATTCTCATATAGTGGTTGCCATTTCATTTTCAGGCTATTAGTCACAAAAAATTTTCACCAGGGTTCCTCTTTACTATCCAGGGCAACTGGATGTGAAGATTTTTAACCACATTTTGTAGGTATGACAGCTGTTATTATTTCAGGGAGATGATTGTAAGTAACTTTATTTCCATGCTGTTGTCCTTAATACATAGGGTTTTATGCTCTTTTTTTTTTTAATTTTTCTTTCTTTCTGTCTTTCTTTCTTGCAGCTCAAGAAGTTCATAAGAACACCAGAGATCCCTTCAAAGCACGTGAGAAACTGGGTCCCCAAGGTCCTGGAGCAGCGACGACAAGGCTTGGAGTTGTACTTGCAGGTGTGTCTCCTTGCAGCCTGCCAAAAGTAAAAGCAGCATCTATTTCCACAGCATTAGAAAGTAGGAAGTGTGGCATATTACTGATAGGCAGTTTTAGAAGTGGGAAGTAATCTGTATACTTACCAGCAGCAGTGATTTCTGTTCACTTAGCAGAACTACCAGGTAGAAATCCAGACTGTTTTGCATTTTTTTTCCTGATTTTTCCTAAGGCTGCTTATTGACTTTGGTGAACCTTCTTTTTCTTCTGCCTAAAATGGGGAAAATAATGTTATTCTTTCCTAAGTTGTTCTGTCTATACCAATAAAAATGTTGCAGAAAAACTATAAGGAGGCTTTAGTTAGCTCACCTCTATTTAGACAGACTAGGGAAGCATCAGCTCATTAAATTCATATCATTCTGCTGTACATGCCTGTGTATGAATTGTTCCTCTAGGTGAAATAGGCACCTGTCATCTCATATTAATCTCAGTTGGTTTGGACATTTGCCTTAAGTCTTAGGATCTACCTAGATGGGTCATGATTTTGATAAAGACAATAAAAGGAGTCTTCAGCAATGATGCAATTGTATAGCCGTCTAAATATTTCAGGAATAAATCCCATTCATTTTTAATAAATGGAATTTCTATTGTCACCATGATTGCTTTAAAAAATGTCTTGTGGTGTATGTTCACAGCTGTTTCTCTGGTGGCAAAGCCAGATGAAGGTGTTCCTCTAAACATGTTCCCAGTTCACTGCACTTTCAGCTACACTAATCCAAGTATTGTTTTACTGAAGGGGTTAATAGAAATAATGTGTCAAAACATAATTGTTTTGGGAGGAAGGCAAGAATAACAGTCTTCTATTTTTACTCACATTGGTCTCTTGCAGTGAATTTTTGGTTTTTCTGGTTTCCATACAACTTTCTTTTGGACATAATCACTACCAAGGCACATGTACCAGATAGTCTTAAGCAGCTGATTTCATTAAAAAGGTAGAGAGGTAATCTGGTTATCACTTTTAATTGCTGATAAACTGTAAAAGAACATCTCCCCCTACTGGAAGAGTTAGTCAATTCATGTTCTTTTGCAGTCTTGCACGTTTAATTAACTCTTCCTCTATTCTCTTACTGTTGGCTGTCATAGGAACATGCAGTGGTTTAGGTTGGAAGGGACTGCTGGGTGTCATTTGTTTAAAAATATGACAAGCCTCTGAGTTGTATGCATACTAATGTTCATACTATTTAAACAAGAAGAAAAGTTGTTAATACTTTTGTCATAGTAATTAATTTCTGTGCCCACTAGTAGAAAGCAGAATTAATCATCAGTGAAATTTTAACATTTAAGATAATTAGACCCTGGTTCTAGACAATAAAAATTTTGTTGTAAGGCACTTCAGTTATGAGACATTTTTAATTGTGCCAAGCATTTGCCAAAGCACAGTGTAGAAATATACTACAATTTCAGAAAATGTGATCAGTTTTTTATTTAACACCATTTATGTAAAATATTGCAAACATTTTTTCAAGTGGTACTACTGACATTTTATCTGTAGGAGTTGTTTGGCTACTGCTGTCACTAGTCAGTGGTGGTGCTTGTAGCCAGACATTTGTGCAGCAGATAAATTTTTATGAAGACATGCCAGTCATTAATTGTTTTGTATAAAACCAGCCAGAACCATATGCAAATACTGAGCTATTACATAGATGTAATGTTCGATGAATTCATACCATGCCGATGGCCATCGAATATAGACCTGTACCTGACAAGGTCTAACCATATTGGGTTCTTAGGATATTTTCAACTAAATAGTTGTCTGTAATTAAATGCAGATAAAAATATTGACATGAAATGAGAGTAGTATAATCATTCTTTACTAAGTAATAAAGAAAGCAAGACATTCCTCTAAGACAGAAGGTGCTGCAGTTGCCAGGACCTTGTTACTTTTTGTGACCTTTTCATGATGAAACCGCCCTTTTAAATGCTTTCAGCACAAGTTGTTTGTTTCTTGGAGTGGATGGACAGGAGCTCAGAAGCATTTCATTATATCTTTCTGAAGAGCAGCAAAATTACAAATAAATGAAGTATTATTAAATTGTGAGCTACAAAGAGTATTTATTTATTATTTTTTAATGTATCAGTAGCCACTGGCAGCTAATTGTCATAAGACTGCTTATTTTACTTCTGGTTTTGAAAGGTTGCGTCAGGACTTCTTCTTGTTATAGTAGACCAATTTTAATAGAATTTTGAAAGAATGATTTACCTACACTATCTTTAAGTAAGACTTTCATATTTTACAAGTTTGACTGGAATGTGCTACTTTTGTTTTTTATACTGTGAAACAATTGACTAGAGCACTAATAGGCTTAGTAATTCCACTGCATATATAATAATATTTACAGAGTCCTTGTGAATACTGAGAACAATCAACTGATTGACAAAAGGAAAGAAGGATTATGTTTAACTTATTAATGAGGAAACAGATAAGTGAATGACAGATCGTGGCCCCAAACATTAAAGCAAATTAGAAATAAGCTATTACTAATCTGTTTATCATGGTAAATGTCTCTGTGCATGAGCTTAAACTACAGCACAAAATACTTAAGTTGAGCTGATTTAGTCTTTGCTAAATAAGAATATCACAGAATCAGAGAATAAACTGAATTGGAAGGGACTCACAAGGATCATCGAGTCCAACTCCTGGCCCTGCACAGCAGAGCCCCAAGAGTCACCCCATGTGCCCAAGAGCACTTGGTCCAACGCTTCTTGAGCTCTGTCAGGCTGGTGCTGTGACCACTGCCCTGGGGAGCCTGTTCAGTGCCCAGCCACCCTCTGGATGAAGAACTTTTCCTGATATCAAACCTAAATCTCCTTTGATAAAAATTCAGGCCATTCCCTTGGGTCCTGTCATTGAACGCCACAGAGAAGAGATCAGTTCCTACCCCTCCTCTTCCCCCCCTGAGGATATTGAAAATGATGCCTCCCCTTGGTCTCCTTTGAATCTCAAAACCTGTTACTGTCAGTAGAAGAGTACTTAACCAGCTTTTACTGCCTTGTAGTGGCCATTGACTAAGGAACTTTATAGTTACTTACTTGTATATCTGAGCTTGTAGCTTGCAGTACAGCAGAGATTAGAATCCAGGTGGTTTTGATTTTAAATTTGTGAAATAAATCTCTAGGTTACGCTATTGCTCACAAAAATCTGTCTTGATAGTAGTTTTAGTATGCAGTAAGATTTGGACTTCATATTTATTTTTTGTTAGAAATATCTTCTCTTGATAAGCTTTATGAGGAGCTTTGTGTTGAGGAAAGGTAGAAGATAAGGATTTTAAGCAGCTGATTGTATAAGGCACCTATAATTCAAGAAGGGCTGCCTAAAGGATCTGCCCTGAAAGCCGGTGACTCCTCATAGTGAGTGTAGATAAATGTATTTGTTTTAAAGTACCACAAGGTGAAGGTAAGTGTGGAAGATGATGAAGCAGGCTGATAACGAGCATTGTAGCTTCTGGATGGTGTTTGTTTGGTTTGGGTTTTTTTAATCCACTGTCCTGTCTTGGACTGACAGTTATCACAAAGCAATACAGAAATATTATTTGGTTTGTATATGTATTTAAATAAGATATAAATCACTTGAAAACTCCCACAGTTTTTACTGGGTCTGAGTTCAGTAAGTCATTTTCTAGATGGATCAAGTGAACAGGTAGTTGGGGCCTTATTTTGAACATTGAGGGCTGACACTGGAGGGACCTCATCTAACTGGCTATCAGAGTAGCTGCAGCTGCTTTGGATCAGATCAGTATTTGTTACAAAGACATTTAATATTATATACTATTGGAGGAGCAGCTTTTACAGAGCTTATTTCCTGTGAATTGGTAATGGGGAAGAATGTGATCTAGCCACCTGCTCATTTGGAGTTGGGTCATATCCTTGTCCCAGTAAGCTGACACTGGATGTTATTGCCATCCAGTCTGTCTACCCCAGGGACTTGCCCTTTGACAGATCTGCCTTTTAAAGTTCAATGGAATAGATATTTTCAACCCCCTTGGGCTAAAGAAATCTCATCATTTGCTGATATCATCAGTCCAACAAGATAACAAGCATCGTTAACAGAATTCACTTTGAAGTGGCACCCACACCTCAGCAGGAGACTTGATAGCTGCTGCTAGTCTTCACTGAAATGATTTGCTTATAGGGAGAGATTTTGAAGGAGGCCCATATTTTTTATTAATTTCAGAGTACTAACTCATTTCATGTGGTCTGGGTGACCTGAAGAAATTCTTCTTGTGACTAGCAAGGCTCTAATGTAAAACAGAGAGTTGTAGACCTTCTGAAGTTCTCTGTATAAATGTAGGGTCTCTATGTACATACGTCTCTAACCAGAGTTAATATGTAGAGCTAATATTCCTCTCTTGGCTGAGGTCAAGAAAACATACTTGCCTTTTATTTATTCTTGAACTTTTTACAAAGAGAACAGTCCTGATTCCTGGAGATAAGATTGGTTAAAGTGCTCCTTGGCTGTGAGACATGAAGACTTGATGAACTTCAACATTCCAGTAGTTTCAGGAATCCAAATCTTAAAAATGAATTATGGCATTTATGAAACTAGACTAGAGATTTGTTTTCCATTTAAGGAAATAATCTGGAGATCTGAGAAGCACTTTGACCTATATTTCAGTATTCTTCAGAATGCAATTCTCTTTAAAAATATTTTAATTTCCAATCTTTCTGAAAACCATAAGTAAAACCATATCTGTTATAATTTTTCTTTTAAGAAATTAAAATCAAATTCTATATTCCTTAGCTGTCTTAGTTTCCAGCAGGGTGGAGTTAGAAAAACAGTGGATGTAATAATGTAATGAATAATGTGTAGTTGCTTTATGAGTAAGCTCATCAGAAATATAGAGAAGAAAAGTACACATTATTATATTGCTTTTTTTTACTCTTTTTGGGGGAACAGCTCAACTGCAATTGCAAAAAATGAGGACAAATGAGCTGTTTCTGTAGTTAGTTAGACTGCAGAGGACAAACCGTCACATGGAAAATTTGGCTCAAGGTGTTTTTTCTTCATGAGCCACTATGATTTTCTTTAATTACTTCAATAAGCATTGATACTTAATTCCTTGTGGTAAAGTTTAAATAAGTAAATAGCCTTTTCTGACAGGATAGTGGATATGAACAAATTTTTTGTACTATTTTCTTTTAGGTTGATCTAATTTTGTGATGTTAGTTCAGAAGAGTTTTAGATTCAGTTAAAAATACTGAAAGGTTCTTTTTGTTGATTTGAAAACTGTTGCAGAGCATTTCAAACTTAGTATGGCATTTCATATTCAGCTGGGGATAAGAATTGTGCTTTCCTCAAGTTTCAGTCATTGTCCCTTTTCACTATCATTCTGAGGGCTGTGTTAATGTGATTTCTCAGGGTTTTTTATCCAGTTGTGAAGAAGAAAGTTTTCCATCACCTTATGAGGAGTTTCATTACTTCTTCACTGCTTAACTGATTCAATTTCTGTTGACCTCTTGCTATTCTAACAAGAAGGAATGTGAATTCAGACATTTATAGCTTTATGCATTTTCAAGAAGACTGGAGAGATCTCTGCTCTAAAATGAGGCATCTGGGCTCCTGATGCTAGTGTGCAAGTACTCCACATAATGTGTTTGCTAGAGCTTTGCCTCTCTATAGCCAAATAGCCTGTTCTATAACTGCAGCTGAAATCCTGCTTCAGAACTCTGGAGTAGGAGTAGGATCAGAAAAAAAAAGAAATTTTTTGGGGGAAAAGAAATGCTTGGTGATGTACACAGTTTTTCATTGTTTTCTCTTCTCTTTGAAGTAGAGGAAAAAATGGTCCCGTAGTAGTACAGAAAAGTTATCTGAGCTCTCTTAAGCAGAACAAAAACTAGGACTTCATATAAAGACAGGAAGATCTTGATTGTGGCTTAAGCTGATACAGACCTCTAGTATCAGATGTAATCTGTAAGTGCTTTCTAAGTGGAACAGTTTTTGATGTTACATATGTAATAGTTGTAGAGGTGACTGTTGCTTTTGGAGATGTTTAGAACTATTGAGATCTCTGTGTGTGATAGGTGCACTTTTATGGGACATCTTATTGCCTTTGCCCAACAAAAATGAATCAAGTTGCTTACTATTTAATTATGGAAATGCAGTGGCAAAATTATTTTAGAATTATTCAATGATCATTCAACTATTTAAATTTTATTTCTGTGCAGTTCACATTTACCACATTTATCCATTCATTACAATTTTTCTTCCTTTATATTTTCAAAAATCCATTCTGTATCAAGCATTTAATTGTTCCCACATACCTGTGTACCTTCACCAAAGAGTGTTGTGAACACAAAATTTTGAGTTAGTTCAATTGGAAGGCTGGAAAGGTATATGAAAGGATAGCCTATGTCAAGCATAGAAGGTCCTCTAGTTGGAAATAACTTTTGAAACTGATTTTGTTTTGAAGAAAAATGTCTTATATAGTATCTTGCACATTTATACTCTTCATTGGTGTCCATTTATAGCCGTTTTGGGATATAGGATACAATCCTAAATGGATCTTTGGTCTGAAGCAAAGACCTTTCTTATATAATCCTTCAAGTAGTTAGAGACATGCTGTGTTTCAGGTTGTTACTATATTTGTTTAAACATTAATGTGTTTTCAAGAACTGAGCCCTGTATATATCATGACCACTATCTAAAAAGATAAAGGAGTTAATTATGTGGTTGAGAAGATATATTTGAATAATTGAGATGTATCCATAGAGATAGATAGATAGATAGATAGATAGATAGATAGATAGATAGATAGATAGATAGATAGATAATGAAGAGGCATGCAGGTGATGTGATTGTGCAAAGCCACTTGTAAAGGCTTTTTCAGACCAAATGCTTTACACATGGGAGGTAATTGGTTATATAATTAAAAGCTGAATTCAGAGGTTGAAATTTTAAGCTATGAAAGTTTTGTGCAAAATGTGGGCTTATTTTTTTTCTTCTCCACCTTATCCTCTGTGTGCCGAACCTGTGGGGGTTTTTCCCCACTAGGCTTCTGCTTTAACCATTCCACATGTCTGTGAGCAGGAGTAGATAGAAATGACTTTGACTTCCTTGTGTCATTCATTAGGCACCACAAAGGTTCCTGCAGAGGCAGTCCTTTCCTTTGTCCTATATACACATTCACTGTTAGGATCTCTTTCAAACGAATTTAAGATCAAATTGGCTTATTTGCAGAAAAAAAAAATTCCCATCAAGTCCAGAAGAGATACTTGTCTTCCTGATTGCTGTTTCTGGAAACCAGTTTTATTTTAAATGCAGGAGAATATGCTGAGAAGAAAGGGCCCAGCATTAGAAAGTTGCAAAAAAAAGTTGTATTCAGTGAAATAAGATTTAACTGATGTTTTGCTGGAAAGTCTGTTGAATCACCCACACTTAATCACATTAATCACCCACTATTAATCACATTGAAAATTCTCTCAAGTATGCAAAATTATTCAGTATCTTCTGTCTCTAACTCCATTTAGTGTGCAGAATCATGGCTGAACAGCTTCTGTAAGGAGTTCGAAAAGCAATGGTATGATAACTATAAAAAGACAAAATGTTCTTTGTCCTCATTAAAGATTGTGAGCAGAGTGTTAAATAATATTAATGGCTGGGATTGTCAGTACTTAACAGTACTTTCCTAGTACAAGTGATTTTATTGATCGATACAGTCTCAATGTAACAGGGCAGATTATTCTACTGATTTTATCGAAACCTTAACTAAGTTTGTTAGTGTACCACATATCCTTAAATAGATCTAGATGATGATGTAGATTAAGAAAAGCAGACCACCATCCATCTTTTTTTGATCGGTTAATAACTTAAATCCATCATTGCTGTGGCCAGCTTTTTTAAGATTCTGTTGTGCATACGTGTTTCTTTGGTGGTAAAGATACATAGCAGGGTCTCGATGGCTGTGGATTTTAAAGGAGTGTGCCTGACACATGCAGGATTGCATATTTGTTAAGAGAAAGCAGAAAGCCAAGGAAAACAGGGAAGCAAAATAATTCTGTAGATAATTTAAAGGAGACCCATTCATTAAGTGTCTGTCTGCAGAGATTTATGAAGAATTATTCAAGTATGCTCAGAAAATTACCTGATTTGTGTTTTAGGAGTTAAATTTTTGCTTTTCAACTTGTGCTGTGTTGTGATTTATGATTAATATTTTTTTCTTTCATCTTCAATGATCTGTTTGGTTTTGCTGTATAGAATTGTGCTGCATGAACTCTATTATTTTATACTCTTACATGTTAGAGTGATCAAAATAAATCTTACTCAGTTAAGCACAGAACTTACATTAGAAGTTATGACAGATTTAGAAACCATGTCTAAGTGCTTGTTCCCTTTTCATTATAGTGTGTATCATAATGATACTGTATTACATTCTTTGCCAAAGTTAAGATGAACATCAAAGTGTACTAATCATGCACTTCCACACAGTGAGAAATGGTCTCTGTCATGACTATACATGCTCAGAATAAGTGGAAAATATTTAAGAGGAGAGAGAAAGAAATTAAGTTCTCTGTCTAAGTCACAGTCTATGAAAGCAGAACTATAGGTATTAAAACTCAAAGGCTGGCACACTCTTCTAATCTGCTGATGACTATTCTAACAGCCCTGATTCCTTCTAAATCCATACAAAGTATGAGATATTTAATTCGTTTAGCTATGGTAAAAGAAGTCACCTTCCTTTTCCTGAATGTAGCTCCACATTTGATGTGTAGGCAGTAAATTTTCTTTTTCTTTTAATAGATATTTAATAGATTTGCTTAAGGTCTTTGGTGAAGGTGGAGGGAAGTCAAAAATGTTTGTCCATTGTAATAAGGAAGGAAGGAGGGGGCAGTAATTCCTGCAGTCTTATTATCACCACCTGAAGTTTGGTAGAACGATTCAGGTTTCCCCCATCTTTTTAATCAATCCATAGCATGTTGAAAACATTTTCAGTTCCTTTTCTGTGCTGTTTTACATAAGGTAATTCTTATATTCAGGTATACAAATGACTATTGCTTTTTTAAATTGGACTTTCAAAGCAAGGAAAATCTTAAGTGCTTTTTCTTCAAAATTAGTCCGTTAATGAAAGTTAATGAATTGCAAATGAAGGGATAAACTTATTTTCTGCTAAAGGAGTATTTTATTATTGCAGGTGTAGTGTAACACACTATGTTTCATTAAGGTTGTTCAGTAGTATACAGCACTAAATTAGAATATAGTTTAGACTTAGATTGCATTGACCTTATACAATCTGGTAGCATTGTTCTGCCTACACTCTTTGTGTGAGTGAAGATCCATCATTAATATTCTTTACACATTTATAAATTGCACATGAGGGCAGGGGGAGAATGTTCATGATGAAGTGTATAATTCTTTTTTTACATCAGGACTTGAATCTGCACATAAGGCACAGCCTGTGTTTGGAAGGCAGAGGAAGAAAACAAAATATGAAATAACTGAACCATTTATTATGTGCTTTGGATACAGAACACCTTCTGGGGGAAAAAGTAGTGTAGGATCATGCTACATGTGTAAGCAATGTTAAATAAATCCTGACACATAAGGAAGCTGAATTAAAGCTTGATTCTAGTGTGCCATAATAACTTTATTGTCCAATATCGTTTGTATCATTTAACATAGACCATTCTGAAAAAAAAAAAAAAAACAGAAAAACAAGCAAACAAAAACCAACAAGCTGTGGAACTAATCACAGAGGATTACCAGAAAGATACTGAAATAAACAAGCAGTAATTCTCGAACTTCTGGTTTAGATGCTGAAAGGAAGGAGCGTAGGAACAGAAGAATTCTTTGGAAGAAGGACTGATAAGCAAAACATGAGAGCTGGTCTATCAGTAGCTAAGAGAGGTGAGCAGAGGAAGAGGCAAATAGTGTTCCTCAGACAGGTTATGGCAGAGTAGTGAGCCTTCTTTGGTTCTGTAGTAAATTGAATGCACCTGCATTAGGTGTAATTCCCATGTGTTGTGTGTGCTGCCTTTTCTTGGCATTTATGCAGTCTTAGATGACTCCTTTCTGAAAGTTGTTGAAGGATTTCAAGGTGAAGTAAGGGGGGAAGGTCCTGTGGTCATGGGTAGCTTAGAAGAATAACAAATGCTTGTTATCTTCTCTAACATTGTCTATCTCTACCCATATCACTTTTGATTGTCTTTTTTTTTCCTCCTGCTTATTGTCTGTGTTCTCCAAATATAATATAGATTTAGTTACATGTAAAAAAACTCATTTTACTTAACCCATTAATTGCAGAATTTTTTGACTGAGATAGTTCTTGGATTTCTGTGAAGGTACATTTGCAAACAAATACACATTGAATGATGCCTAAATTTATAACTCTGATATGGATTTTTCCTGTAGATGTTGAAAATATGGACATTAAAATAAGAAACTTCCAGGGTTACTTTTGATAAACACTTCGAGTTATATATAAGAAAATTTTCAAGTATTGATGTAAAAATTGAGGCTTGTGGGCAGTTTCTTCTTTTTAATTTTTTAAAATTGTCTTTATCTAATATACTTTTTCTTCTGTAGATGAAAAAAGTTTGCAGAAACAAAGCATGAAGCAGAAGTAGAATCTTTAATTTCATTAGGCATGTTGTAACTGGCGAAGATTAATGTGTATATCTCTTGCTAATTCTTTTCAATTACTCAGTTCATATAAATTCCCAAACCTTGTTAATTATGCTGAAGTCAGGTGGTAATTTTTAACAGTGTTTCCACAGCAAGGGAATTTTCCTGGTCTAACCTTGCCCTCCTGTAGAAACTCTCAGCAGATTAGGCATTCTGACTCTAGTCCATTCGTTTTCAGCACAAGCTTAATTGCTGCCGACTGCCTGCCACAGGTACCCTGGTTATTGTACATTTAAGGGATGCAGGTTCTTCTGAGAACAAATAAGGAAAGATTAATTGTTTGTTTTGTTTCATCCCAAGAGAAATGTGGGAGCTTAATCAAGAAAAATAATTTCTTCTGTTGATTTGGCTTATTTGTGGAAAGGGATAATTGTATAGAGGCAGGCATAGAGCTATGCATTTTGAAAGAAATTTTGCCATTTACCTACTTGGGAGGCAAAGAT
This sequence comes from Setophaga petechia, assembly GCA_024362935.1. Classification (NCBI taxonomy): domain Eukaryota; kingdom Metazoa; phylum Chordata; class Aves; order Passeriformes; family Parulidae; genus Setophaga; species Setophaga petechia. The sequence goes on along the minus strand of JANCRA010000004.1, from coordinate 34,487,280 downwards.
ACAGCAAAATGAATGTAACACAGCATTGGAATTGATGGGGATGGTTCACATTTCTCATAGTAAGTAATTTGGCTGCTGGGCTTTTATTTTAACCAATATTGCTAGGTAGTGTTGTCATTTGTTTTGTCTGCTTCTTTGGATATCTAATCAAGTAGGGGGAAAAACGCTTTTCCAAATTGTCCTTAATTGCCAGAGCACGAAGTGAGCTAAGCACTCAGGTATTTCCAATTAAAGAACTTGTTTCCAGCAAGCACCATTAAATCTATCTTTCCCAATCTGATAAATAAGCTATCAAAGAGTGGAACAGATTAATTGAGAGCAATTAGTTCAAAGCTCAGTATAACAGTTAGGCTGAACCAACATTATCAATGAATGCAAATTTTACATAAAGCAGTAAGAAGCAATGATACAGCAAAACTGAGTTGACAGTAGCCACTAAGCACAAAGCAAAATTTTATATGTGATACAGAAATAAAATCATGGAAGAAACACAGATCATACAATTCAGAAATACCACAAGATTTATTCTAATTGCATCTAAAGCATAAGAAAGCCCTGCATATACTTCAGCACTTGTGTTTGTAGACACAGTAATCTCCAAGTGTGCTTTGCTTATGTTAATAATCAGTAACCTCTGTGTTTGGTAGAGACTTAGCTTACACGGTGTATTTTGATTCCCTTTTAGTACAGGTTTATATTCCTGTATATCTAGACCTTTTGGATGGGTGTTCCTTTCTTCCAGCTGCCTGTGCATGCCAAATTGCAGTGGTCCACATGGTGCAAACATCATTCTGCATCCTCTGGATGTTTCTCTTAATGACAAAGCAGAAAAAGCACCTGAATGCTGGTGTCAGCATTTTGACAGCACACATCATCATGAGGAGAAAGTCTCTCTGTCACCTTAGATATTGAAATAAACTTACAGGCTTCGAGTATAAATACATTTAAAATTGTTTTACGAGTTGTTTTGTTTGTTGATAATTGTTTTGTATACTCTGCTTTGGAGTAATCTGCTCCATCAAGACGAGGGCACATGAAATAGACTGATTTCTTCAGTTTTTGTAGAACTACCTTGGCTAGGTAAGTTGTATTGCTGCTCTGTGTGTTGGCATCATTCCCATAAATTGACAGCACAAATATACCAGCTGCCACAACTTTTAAAACTGCTCTCTTAGAGCATCAGTTTGTGTAGTGCATCTCTGGCCTTTACAGCAGCAATGTAGCTGGAGTGTACTTTTGCAGAATTACAGTTTTAAAATGGTTGGATAAAAATCTTATTTCTTATGCTGTTGCAACCCACTGGGTACATCTATTCTAGGAAAATGAAAAGGTCACTGATAACTTTCCCAATAAAACCTTCTGAGAAAATGTCATTCCACTTATGTGTATCTGACTGGGAGAGTTCATCCTCCATTTTTTGAGCTTCATGTTTTTTTACTTCTGGAATATCATCATCATTAGAGGAATTCAACATTCATAACCATGATAGTATGCTGTCATTGCAGCCCATGAACTGATGATAAACATGCATGCTTTAACGGACACTGAACTTTGAATACAGGTAATTTACAGTATTTTTCTTTGTATCTTTGCTGGCAAGTCACACCTGAATAAGATCACAGTTGTATTCTATGTAACCATGGTCTTCTGAGCAGCTTCCCCTTAATGCTGGATTCTGAAAAACTCAGATTATCTCCCAAAAATTATGAAGAAATTAGACAGGTGAAACTTCTCTTAGTTTCTTCGGATGTGAAGGCATCTGGATCTTCAGGTGCACTTTCACTGTGGGATCCAGCTCTCACACATAGTTCAGTGGCAAAGGTTCCTGATGTAACACTCATAAAGAAAAGCACTCACAAAGCCACAGGAGAGTATGGAGGAACAAAGACCATGCACAGAATTCAGAGTCTGCAGTCTTGCAACCAGCAGCATTTAAGCAGCCAACTCCACATTATCCCATCAGACATTTCTCTGTGTATTTGGACTCAGTCAAGGTCAAGCAATGATATGTGCTAATAGTTTTGAACAGCAGCAGTTGTGTAACTTCACAGTTAAGAAGCAATTTGTGTTTCTGTAATGATATTGTATTTAAATGCCATGCAGTAGTGCTTACCTGCCTTACAGGGGGAATTTTTTTATAATTAATCAAATTCAGGCAAGTTTAATAATGTGACCTGAATTAGTTATCCAGTTTTAAGTGCTGGAATTATGAGAACAGGTACTGCAAGAGTAAGTTACCACAGAATATTGGAGTCTTTTCATAGTATTGGAAATAAAGATTAGCAGGTTTTATGACAAATTTGCCCTCTAATGTTGTAGGAGGCTCTTGATGACTGGGTTCAATGCAGAAACTCAGGAATTGTATTATTAATGCAAAAGTATAGAGAGCATTTCAGTGAAGAGGTCCAGCAGCCAGGCTTGACATCTCAACCCAAATTTTAAGTGGCAAAAAATTCCAAAAATAATCGAAATTTCTTTAGTTTGTCAATTATTTTTGCCCAATTTTGCAGAGCAGTGATGTTCACCAAGGAAGTCAGAGAGAAGTCTATCATCAGACTAGAGTGATGGGTTTGTTACTGTGTGTATGGAGACATGTAAATTATTTTTCCTGTAGCATATTTGCCAATTATAACCACCATTATTATCTTTTTCTATATCTATAGCAGATTCTTTCAACTTCATATTGTTTCAGCTCTCCATCTTTCAACCTTTTTTTGTTCTGTTTTTTTTCCCCGATATTTAATTTTGTCCCTTTGACTTTATTCAATCTTATTCAATTCAATCTACATGTCAGTTTAGTATTGTCTTCTGATGATCATGTATTGAAGGTCATCTCTGTGGCCAGTCAACAGACAATGATAGGTGTTTTGTGGATTTCAGATCTACTCTAAATCCTTTCTGAACTGTTACACTACATCCACATCTGGTGGCATACTCGCTTTTATTTGCTCATCATGGAGTCTAGAGTTTGATTAATCTTTCTGTACCACTGTATATAGTACTGTGTTGCCTTTTCATTGAAGCACCATGAGGTGTGACTTAACACTTTTACCTAGCTTCAGATGCCACAGCTTTCTTAAAAAGTAAATTAGAGCCTTCAGAGAAATAATAACCACTGGGAAGAAAAGGTGCAACACAGCATTTTTTTACGAGTTCTTCCTGTATGGAAAACATGGAGACCAAATATTTGTGCCAAAGTGAGTAATAGAAATAAGGAAGATTGCTGTCTAAAATCCCAGAATATATGTATGATTCTTTAATCTGTGATACCCAATTTCAGCCTCATTTGTGGAGTTTACTGACCATAATTAAGTAGTTCTCTGTTTGCTGAGTGAGGAACATCAAGTAGTTGCTAAGTGAGAATATAGCATCAAAAATACGGGATTTATAGAGAACATCTTGACATTCTTGCAGCATTCTAATGTTATGATAATTTTTAATGGAAATACAGATAACTCTTCTGCTTCTGTTAGCAGGCTAAGTTGCAATATTTTTTCTCTATTTTGGAGAAATTATCCCTCTTTCAATAACAAGAATGTGGACAGTTTTTAACCAAATCAGAACACTGTTCACAGAATTGCTATGGTGTGACAAGTTCAGCCTTCCAGCTGATGCCACTTGTGTGCCATCAGCACAGAAAGGTAAATAAGCATTCACTGACCAAGTTAGGATGGTCTCTTTTCACAAGTAATTGCATCATTCCTCACCTTTATGAAGGACTCTTTTGCTGGTGAGTTTTGGGAGGGACAAGTGTCAAGGAATAGAACCATAATGAAGTACCTGTGATTGAGCAAGGATTACATTGCTCTGTTAATTCTGTAAAAACTTGTCAGTTTGCCACCCAAATAAATGCCTAGACTGCGTAAAACATGGAGCAGAGTGACCTCTAGAAGAAAAATCAATGGCAATTCATATTTCATACGTCTATAATTGCTTGTGAGAGCATGGCAGCAGTTTGTTTATAGAGCAGCCTGTTCTACCAGGGATTGTTTCCTGACTTTTTCTTCTTTCTAGTGGTGATGCCTCGCATGGACTGTGAATTACAGCTAGACACAGCAATAGACAAGTTTTATTGGTGGTGATTTTTTATTATTGTTTTCACATTACTGTCTTCAAAATTGCTGCAATGTGTTCTGTTCCAACCAGTGCACTAATCTATAGTTACATGTAAATTGTGTTCACAACTGTTTCTGTGAAAGACTCATGAAGCTGTTTTTTACCTTCTCTTTAGTAGGCAAGGCTCTATCCTTCATGAAGTCATCCATTTGCTAGTATTTTAGCCATCAAACTGATTCCATTGTATGGCCATCATTTTTAAGCAATTTGTCAGAGAAGCAAGGCATTCTCACAGTCTGCTAATTTAAAGACAGAATTTTTTAAAATATCTTTTTTTCCCCCTGCTTTGCTTTGTTTTTGTTTTTTTTTTTTTTGAGAAGCTGTTGTAAGATTTGTATCCCCACTGAGGACTGAGATGTCATAGGGATAGAGAAAATGCCGCTCACTTTATGGATTACTGTTAGGTCAACAAAACTTTGGCAGCATTGATTAACTTGACAGTGAGTACAGCAGTACATTTATCACTTATGGCTGTGCTGTAGAAAATCTAATAAGAGGCAAACAATTCCCTTTAGAGCAGTAACAGGTTCACTGTGGCTAACGGTGCATGCACTGGAAATTTCTGACTTTAAATTATACCCTTGCTGCTAGTTGGGTCATTGACTCCAAGCTACTGCACTTCCACTACTATGTTCTGTATTATTAATTTGATCAAAGTTGTTTTGGCTTCTATAAATGTGTGCAAGCCATATATTGAAGTTCATATAAACTCATAAGCATTTTTGAAGAAGGGATGCAGGAGGAACATGATCCAAGCTACATTATACAGAAGGGCGGTTGCTTGTTACCACTACAAATGTTTGGGGTCTTACAAGGTAATAAAAGAAAAATTTTGAACTATCGCTTATAAACCTGCCTCTAATTCAGAGATTTAAATAAATCCTAATCCAAAATCTATCTTACTTTCAATAAGTTTCATTGATTGCTCAGAAGGACTTTTTCCACATGTGTGAATATGTTCTTTTTTAATTACCAGTAATTACCTTAAAAATTCTATACCCGCTGATTTACAGATCTGTTCTTCCAGTTGCCTTCTTTTGCAATAATAATAAGAACTGAACTGCTAATGAGAGATTTTTTTTTGCCTTTCATATGTAGAAGTACTGCTGCTTGACTACAAGTTACTGTTTGGTAATAATCTTATGGTGAAATAGGGTTTTTTTCAGTATTTCTTGGTTTTACTTTGATAGAACTTTTCTCAAAGCTTGTGCATTGGAAAATGTCTTTGCATTGCAATTTTTTTAAAAATCAAGGATTTTTGTTTTGGTTTTTTTTTTTTTTTTAATTGTACTGATTAGTTTTCTTAAATGGAAGCCCTGCATAAGATACTCTTCTACAGAACAATATCAAGCTTTTTTTTCAGTTCAAATAACCAAATGTATGTAAAGGTCACATACCCAAATAATTGTGTTTCTGAAATATGCAGGAAAGAAGATTGAAGAGAATTTGGTGTGAAGTGCGGTTCAGAATACAGTGTACAGCTTAACTTGTGGCTTTGTGATACAATCTGTAAAATTGCTCTTCAAATGAGAGAGTAATTTTATTTTTTTTAATGTTAGGATATCTGGTACACTAAACTAGAGAGCATTTGTGGGTAGCAGCTGTTATTTCAAGTATTTTATGTTATTTTAGGAAACTGTTTAAATTGGAGGTTTTGTTCTGCAGTATCTGTAAAAATGATGTTGTTTTCTTTGTTGGGAGAGAAGTATTCTACTTGAATCAATTGTCAAGAGGCTTAATGTAATAAGGCAGTTTGTGGTCTGACTAAAAGAAACACTCTGCAGAAGAAATTCCCATAGCAGTTTGTTTTTAACAGAAAAACTGAGTTCACCTGAACCATAAATACATTGAAAACTGAGGCTTAATAAGGTAGAGCAGCTTCAGAAGGAAGAGGATTTGTTGTTCAATTGTAATGACTACAATTTAACCAAATATCTTCGTAATGATAGTGGAGCTCTAGCAACACCATAACAGCTGATTCTTTGCAAGAAATGATCAAATGTTACTAATGTCAACTAATGAACGTTGACATTAGTAACGTTTGCATAGTTAGGGGGAAAACGCAACTAAATTAGTGGCTCCCCTTTTTATTTTATTTTTTTTCAATTTCCAGGATAGAAGTTGTGATGTTCACTCTTTTATTGCATTTTATAGGTATGAGACACATTTCCACACTTTCTCCTGGGTTCATACAATAAAGGAGTTACCCTACTGGCTGCCTTACTGAACAGAGACCTGGTATTGATTACCTATCACGCTGGCATCAGAACTACTCTTAGGATTCAATTTTTTTGTTGTTTTGCATATTTTATTGATCAAAAGTGGTAAATGAGCATCAAGCGTGCAAGAAGACGATGAATTGTTTACTTGCATAAAATAACCTTTCAATAAGGGAAGATGCATTGCTCACACTTTTGGTGCTGTTCTGCTGCCCGAAGCAGATGGCATTCAGCTGCTATTGATTTGCTCCTATAGTTACAGAGCAGCATGTAACAAGGCATGCTCGTTTCTCTGAAAGAGAGGTGAGGTTTTTTTGCCAGGGTGGCAGTAGTGAAAAAAGGAAGGATGGGGGGTTATGAGGGTTGTTTTAGGGTTGTGGGTTTTTTACAAGAAAAACAGGGAAGTCCTGTGCGAACAAAAAGCAGGAGTTCTGTGTTTGCAGAGGAAGGGAATTACTTTGTCCAGTTCTGGCAGTTCTGATAACATTAATTCCTGATGCAGATTGAATCCATGAGCAAGCAAGTACTTAGGATTTTAAAAATAGCCAGAATTTAGCATCACAGGCTCCACACCACTAGTCTTAACTGCTGTGGTTTTTTGATTTATACATGTTTGGTCCTACCTGTGTAAAGACTGTTGATTCATTAGCAAGACAAAATCATACTGCAATATGTTGGGATTGATTATGCAAACAGGTAATTTAACTGAAGAATACAGAATTTAATAATTTGCTGCTGGATCTCTCCTGTAATGGAGGACATGCAGGCATGACAAAGTCAGCTTTCTCTGAAAATGTATGTGGAAGGATATTGAATGCAGAATTTTGGCATGAACAAGATCTCTAATTCTTTGGCGGATTTTAAAAAAATGCAGTTATGTGATAGAAGAGGATGTCAGCAAATACAGTATAGGCATGTTTGTTCTAAGACAAATCATTTTAGTTAATTTATATTCTTATTCCTGAAAGAGTAGTTTAGTGGGTGATACTGAGAATCAGGGTACAGTCCTTGATCAGTCTCTTTTCACAAAAAATAACCCATCTGTCAAGATCCACAAGTGTTGTAGTGTCAGAGCTAAATTCAGACTCGTGGTGACAAAACTGGACAAGTGTTACATATTAAAGCCTTTCTTGCTCACCTGACTGTTCTGCAGTGACTTACTGCAAGAAATGCTTACTGTTGCTTTTGGACAGTCTTGAGCATTTTCCTGTTCTTAGATTATTTGGGAAAATAAAATTAAATTATTTACTCCATTATGACTGCTCTACTGTCCTCTATTTCTTTTGTATTGTGTTTCTTTTTAATGAAAATAATGAGTTATGACCCCTGGCAAAACATCCTGTCAAGCAGAGTTAGTTATTAGGGAGCAGAGTTAATTACTTATCAAGAATTTAATTTAAACATGCATATCATCATCTGTTAAAAATGTACTTCTATTCTCTCTGACATTGATTTCAGTCTACTTGTGTAATTTATGAAATGCTGTCTTATGCTTTTTTAATATCCATATGTGTAAATGTCATTACTTCTTGACCATTTCTTATGATGTTTCTATAGCATAAACAGGCAAGAAGACATTGTTTGTATCTTTGAAGTTAACCTGTTGGTTCCAATACATAGTAGACATTCCTTATGAGTGTTTTTCAAAGCAAGGAATACAGATGTTTTTTAATCAATTGCTAATACTATCAGCACAGCATTTATTGCATTGTTCTAAGTTGATTTGGTCTTGCTCTCTTGTGGGGCTGTGGAAATGTTTGAAACATAAGAATGTTTACAAATAGAAGTTAATACAAAGAACATTGATAAGTGTGTGTTTTAAAAAAGGGTTTTCTCTTGCTAGGAGAAAGCCCTTTGCTTTCACAAATTTAAACAAATACATTCATATTCTAGTTCTATACCTGTGATGTCTATCTGTACTGTTAGGACTGACTCCAGTTTTCTTTGTTTTCTCCATTTCTAAGTTTGTCAGTGGTCACAATATACTTCTTTGCCATGGTTAGCAATCACCCCTCAAGTACAGAATCAAGATGTCAAAGTAAATTGTTAGTATATTAACTATTCAGACAAAAAAAACACATCCAAAAAACTCAGCCCTACACACAGATTTTTTACCTTTCTTTTGCTAATTAAGGTAAGTAAATGTCTTGCACACAGCATGTATTTTCTTGTTGACTAAAATTTAAGTAAGCTTCAGAATTTTTAAAATAAAGCTTGCCAATTTCATTGTAAGTACACTTCCAACATTACGAAACAGCTTGGAGTACTTATTCAACATTGTGTTTTGTGCTGAAAGGGCTACCAACACTCAAAACTAACAAACAAAACTCAAAAAACACCACTATACAAGTCTAAATATATTTCGCCAGCTATGATACCTCTGTTTTACCTCTGCAAAAATGAAACAATTGAGTTCATTAACCCCAGGTGAAATGAATTCCCTGGGCTTTCTACATTCTCTTGTTTGGACTTCGGAGTGGGTACCTGCTGCTTAGTCTAATTAGTTTCAAAGGGAATGTAGACTCATTTCTCAAGAGTTTACCCTGACCCAAAACATCTGACAAGAAAATGTCAGAGATACAAAATAAGAAGTTATTGTAGAGTTGAATAGCATTTTTGTTACAGTGTCTTGTAGAAATAATGCAGATGAGAAAATCATGCTCAGATGACTTTTAAATTTTGATACAAGATTTCCATGAAATTGTCATTCTTGTGGAAAGCAAGACTTGTTTACGTAGATAAGTTCCTCAGACCTTACCACACATCTGTCTCTTCCCTTGTTCTGAGCAAAGCCAGCAAAATGAATTAGAGCTATGGGAGATTCCTCATGAAGCTAAAAAGAAGTGAAAATGCTATTATAGCCGTCAGCAACTCACTCCCCCAATCGCTAATGGCCGTTCTAAGGTCCATCATTGTTTTGTTACATTTTTTCCAGTATACATCACTCAGAGCAGTGTTCTCCTAACCTATCTTATAACAATTTATTTATCTTCGCTGAGTTTGCCTTAAGGCTTTTGGTGGGGGCGGGGTGGGGGGTGCTGTGTGTGGTTTGTCGAAAGCTTTTTAGAAGTGAAAGTAGGCTCTGTCCTTTCAGGGGCTGCAGTAGGTATTGAAACAGGGTCTCTTTCCTCTGTTGTAATTTATAGTCAGTAACCATCTATCCAGAGTCTCTCTCTTTCAGTCACAGCAGTTCTGTGATAGTTTCCATTCACATGTGTATGTCTTTGTTGCCAATAATTCCACTCCTTATTGTTATAACTATCTTCCTGGTACAGGCATATCACTTTAATACCCAGTTCTCTCATGGTACTCTATTACCATCATCATTATTATCATTACTATTGCTATTGTTGTTACTGTCATCATCATCATCATCATCATTATTACTGTAATTTTTTTAGTTCTCTGGTTCTAAAGCAGATACAAGCAAGATGTTATACACCATTGTTAATCCAGAAATTAATAAGTTTTCTTTGAAGGAATACTGTGCTCCTGCTGACGTGTTACTGTTAAAAGCAAATACCTTTCTGTGTGTTTTATAATCTCAGCTATGGAAATGCTTTGATGAGGATCCAAAAAAAAGGGAAAATGGAAGTGTATGGTGGGTATTCTGAGTTTAAATCTGACAGTGCTGTAGGCTTCACAACGGCTGCTCATGTCTTGAACAGACATACTCTTTGCTGGACAACCAGGCTCAGAGAGTGGAGGCGAATGGAGTTACATCCAGCTCCTGGCCACTCACAAGTGCTGATCCCCAGGGCTCAGTGCAGGGACAACTCTGTGTAAAGTCCTTATCCATGATCTGGATGTGGGGATCAAGTGCACCCTGTGTCAGTTTGCAGATGACACTAAGTTGGGTAGCAGTGTTGACCTGCTGGAAGGTAGGAAGGCTCTGCAGAGGGATCTGGACAGGCTGGATTGATGGGCTGAGGCCAGCTGGATGATGTTCAGTAAGGCAAAGATCTGTGTCCTGCCCTTGCGTTGTTACAGCCCCCTGCAGTGGTACAGGCTGGGGGCAGAGAGGCTGGAAAGCTACACAGCAGAAAAGGACCTGGGTGTGCTGGTTGGCAACTGGCTGAACATGAGCCAGCTGTGCCCAGGTGGCCAAGAAGGCCAATGTGTGGCATCCTGGCCTGTGTCCACAATAGTGTGGCCAGCAGGAGCAGGGCAGGGACTGTCCCCCTGTACTGGACACTGGTGACACCTTGAATCACAATCACACCTTGAATCCTGCATTCAGATCTGAGCCCCTCAGTTGGAGAAGGACATTGAGGCACTGGAGCATGTCCAGAGAAGGGCGGTGGAGCTGGTGAAGGGTCTAGAGTGCAAGTCCTCTGGGCAACAGCTGAGGGAGCTGGGCAGATTAGCCCAGAGAAAATTTTTCTCAAGGGGGGACCTGATCAGTATACAGCTACATGAAAGGAGGTTGTGGCAGAATGGGGGTTGGTCTCCTCTCTCAGATAAGAAGTGGCAGGATAAGAGGAAATGGCCTCTACTTAGGCAGGGGAGGTGTAGATCTGATGTGAGGGAAAATTCCTTTAAGGAACAAGTTGTCCAGGGAAGTAGATGAGTCACCATCTCTGGAGGTATTTATTTAAAAGACACAGACATGGCACTTAGGAACTTGATTTAGTGATGGATTCAGCAGTGCTGGGTAAGGGTTGGTCTTAAAGACCTTTTCCCACCTAAATAAGTCTACAATCCTAAGAGGATTGTCACATATTTAGTAGACAGGGATGTACTAAACCTGATATTTAGAGGAAGAAGGTTAGGACTTGCAAATTTGAAAAATGTAGAACTGACATTTCCACTTTAAAGTACATTATGTATTTATGATAGTATTTAATTACCTGGTCAGATCTGTTGCAGGGTTTTGCTTCTTTTTCCCATGCAACCTTCTCCCTGATGCATAAGGATCAGTATAGAAGGAGGGCAGTACCTGACTGACAGAAAGCAAAAATCTGTCAATTTTGAAATTTCCCTGGTGTTATAATTTGCAACTACATTTGTTATGCTTCTTATCTTACTTTTTCTTTTTTCTCTATTTACCTTGGTGATCTTTTTCCTTTATGTTTTCCAAAATGTAATTTATAGATAACTGATGTCTCATAAAGCTCTGGTAGTGAACAGCAAAAACTTTGTGAACAGGGAAAATACATGCACTTCTGGTGATACAAATTGTGCTGTGTGCAGGCAGTTCTTTTGGCTGGTTTGTACCTAGAGTGTTTTATGAGGAAATTCTGGCCTTTACCAGTGATTCTGTTGGTCTGGAGGTTGTGTTAGAGGTCTCAGATGCTGCCTGTCTCAGGTGAGCATCCTGGTGCTCCATGGCACTGCCAGTTGGATCTTGCCCTGGGAGAGGGACTGGGTAAATGAGGCACCTTGCTTCTCCTGAATGTTCAGCGGGGTTTGTTTTAATGATAGCATATTTGTATTTAGTTCTTTTAAGCTTTTAGAGAACAGTACTGCAATCTACTGTGTATGGTAATAGTAAATATGGTTGCTTTTTTATAAGCCTTCTTTCCCTATACTCTTGAGAGAACTTTTCCAAGCCTAACTACATAATTTCTGTATCTTCCTAGACTTTCTGTATCTTCCTAGATTTTCTGGATCTACTGATTTTTATATATATAGAGAGATAGAGAGAGAGAAAGAGAGAGAGAGAGAGAGAGAGAGTTATCTAAGGTACTGCTGCACCTGTTTGTAATCAGCACCACTATTCACATTGTTTTTATTACTTGTTAGTTTTTCATGTCCTCAGTGGTCGATTACTTCTGAAAAATGCTTCAATTTACACATTTTGGAATCAGCATCTAATTTTGTGTCTGTCATTAGTGGATATATTTACTCTTTTTATTACTTTTTTCTGTCACTTATTTTTAAAAGCCTTTCTTGTTCCTGCTAAATTTTTATAACGTCATTAACTTGGTCTGCCCTTTTTTTTCCTTTCTGCCTGTTTCTTTTCCTTTTGCTCTGTTGATTTCTTCATTTCTCATCCAGCTTTGTCTTAACCTCCAATCCTTTGAGCAGTGTCCGAGGAAATTGTATTGACCGCTTCCTTTTATTTGTATTTTCAAAGGACCCGTTCTTGCACTTTGTTTCTAATCTTTCAAGGACTAGTCTCCTCTTTTACTGAAGAGAAGTTCACTGTTTGCTCCCACTAAATTATGTTCCCAGTTTTCTGGAAAAAAAATTCAATATTTTATTTTCACATGAAATGGGTTATATTTGTACACTTAACCAGAAGTCTGCACTTAGTAGTTATATATTAGTTGGAACTGTAACTGTGTTTTCAACTGCCTTTCTATCTAAAGTGCTCTCATCTTTGGACCTATTTTTAAACATAAATCAGTAAACTGCCCTGGAGTGTAAGTTATAGACACTGTCATGAATTTCTGCATACAGATTTTCACTGATGATCCAGTAGTCATTTAAACTATTGGTCTTCCCTTTCATCTAATTTATCCTTTGCATAGCTTGAGATTACTATGATAGATGGATTTGTCACTCATGAGGGGAGTTTTAAGCTCACAGGAAGTATCCTCTAGTCTTAAGGTTCAGAGGTACAATTCCCCTCTGTCCTTTTTTTTTTAAACTCTTGTAACTTTACATTATCTTTCAGATAGTTCAGTTGGAAATTCTGGATCTTCATTGGATGTATTTTGTCTTATAATCCCTATAGTCAGTATTTTTTCCCTTTCAAGCTCCACTGCATGGATGTCACTCTTACTGTTGACTTCCCTTTGATACACGGTGTGGGAGTGTTAATTAGCTCGTGCTTAATATGGAGCATCACTTCTGAGTTGTTGTACATGTATTTGCATGTTTCTTGAAACTTTATACAGGTTTTTAAGCACATTTGATAACCTTGTTCTATTCTTACATATGTGAATACTTGTGGTAGTAATGAAAAGTGGAAATTCTTTTTAAAATTAATCCCAGTTAATAACCTCTAACAAGTCTCACTGAACAAGGGAGTGAGTTTCTTCATAGTTCTTCACAATGGATATTATAAAACATGATTGTATCTGCTATTACTTTAAAAAAGAAAAGCTTAATCATTCAAGTCTGGTTCCTTTGTCTACTTGGTTTTTCACTAATGTGTTCTTTTGATAACCTTTTTATCATTTCATGGGACTGTGTAAAGCAGTTCAGGAAAAGCAGGTTAATAGAAGAATATAGACTCTAAAATGTTCTAAAAGATGTGGATTTTGGTCCCAGTGGAGACTGACACTCCAGCCTACTTACTGTAGCTGGAATGTATTGATTTTCTTTTCCCCCATTTTAGCTGCACCACGGAATTAGGTATTTTGAAACATCTTTCCCTGTGAGGAGAGGAAAAACTGTCATGAACTTTTTCACCCTAACAGTACAGCCTTTCAAACTAAACCTGACTGAATAGAAAAGTCTGTAAAAACCCTGTAACTCAGCTCCCACTCTCTTTTCTCCCTTTCCCACAGTTCTTCCAGCAACCTCAAGGAAGTGTGATAGATGACTGTAAGAAATTTATTTTTAAATCTTTCTTTATTAAAAGCAGCAGCAATAATAATAATAATAATAATAATAATAATAATAATAATAATAATAGTAGAAAATGATGCATATCTGTGGCATGATCTCTGAAGGTTAGCAAAGTGGTCTTGTTCAGGTTTTCAGTGAGATGTTCAGTTACTGTTATAATTGGCTGATGAGTAGGTTTGGGCCTAACTAGAAGGCCAGTGTTCGATTTCACAGTGTCCTCTGTGAAGATATGTCACCATTTACCCTGGCTTTAGTGACAATTTTCTAAAAAGGAAACTCATGGGAAATCATTATGCTGTTTATATGTCTCCCTTGTTGGAGAGCATTATCCTGTGATATTTTAGCACTGTTTTCCACTGCATGATGGCATCTAGCTAAGGTTAAGGCAGAACAAGTCCCTTTGCAATTTTGTGACTATATTTTACTTACTGAAGGAGAAAAGATAACCGACAATTAAGTATTTCAGATGTCACTGAAAGAACATGTGCAACTAATCAATGACATCCTTAGGGAACATGATTTTATGATAAGGTAGAAAAATCGGGGATTTTATGATTTGTCTTACATAATAATAATTGCACTCTTCCAATGAAAAAGACATTTCTACTGATGTAAACATCAGACATTCCCTTGTGTTGTGTTGTGTTGTGGGTTTTTCTCCTGAAGCACAGAGTAGTTCATTAAAGTGTGACAGTAAGAGATAAATACCCTTTACAATTTTCTAAGAAAATATGGCACTTTTAGTTCAGCTGAAATCAATGAGTTGAAAAATGTATTTCTGGAGTCACTTCCCAAATCACTTGCTGGAGGTTGTATTAGGTTTAGTTTTGGGGGAAGAGGGAATTTTATTTCGTTTAGGAAGGAAGTAGACATCCTGGGGATTTTTTTCTTAAATTAGCTTACTTAGCACTCTGGGGCCCATATTTGAAATTCATTGCTATGATCTTCATAGAATTTGGATGCAACAAAAATTCACATTACAAAGAACTAAGTGTGAGTTTTTATTTCTTTGAAAATATTTATCTTTCAGTTTCTGATGGCAGAGCAAACAAGATAGCTAGTCATGCCTACAAGCCAATATCATATATTCACTTGAACAAATGCTGCAGTTGAGCATATTACATCACAAATTTATGGTTGAGAAACTTTACCTGCTAGTTCCTTTTCTGCACACCTATCATGTAAAGATGGTCAGGTTTGCAAAATACGGATTTCTTACAGGTTTTCAGACAGAAGTAAAAACTCTCTTGTGTTATGGGTTGTTCCAGGTAACTTAAGCCAATTATAGTAACATTTCTGATTTAAGAGTAATTTTTCTTATCTTAAATAGGAAGCTGAGAATGCTTTGATTTTTTTTTTCCTATATGCACATTCCTAAACCATTGTGGCTGGTTGGTGCTTCTAGAGGTTTTATTTTGGTATCGGTTGGTTTGGTTGGTTTGGGGCTTGTGCAGTTTTTTGTTGGCTTTTCTTTGGTTTAGTTTAGTTTTGTTGTTGTTGTTGTTATCAGGCTTTTTTTTCCTCCTTTCCTTCGGTTTCCACTGTGTGTTTTAAATGGCAAGATTATGTCGTTGGCCCTTGTTGACTCAAAGGCAATGAAGTCAAGCCAGAAGATAATTTGCCCCCTATTAGTATAATTAACTTGTAGACTTCATATTTTTAATGCTTAAAAATCCATGTCACATTATATTACATCACTTGCAAAATCCTCCTTTGGTCAATGCAGTCATTCCTTCCTTCATAAAATTCTGGAAATTACAATATTCCCAATCAGCAGAGGTGGTGTACAAACACAGTGCAGTGCAAAATTGCCTTTGCTTCTCTTCAAATTCTACATTTTCAAGTTTAGTGATCACTAAAGCAGAGTTATTGACCACTTACAAACTGTATGGCTTAACAGACTAAAATGGATACTATTTGCTTACATTTTTTGTGAAAGGTATGTGGTCAGGCCAGGATTAGCAGAGCTTGGGTTGACTTGATACATGCTGTGGGGGAAGAAAAAAAACCCAAACCAAAATTGAATGAGATATTAATCTCAGGTGAGTGGAAGTAGAAGCAAATAAGCTTGTAAGACCCGTCAGTAGTTTTCCTTTTATAAAATGGTGTATCCTTCTGTTCTTCTCTGCTCCATTCAGCAGCCTCAGCAGGCAGCTCAGCTTTTAGAAAAAGCTGTCAAGATTTTATGTATGAAATTGCACATAAGCACTGGATGCCCTTAAAAATCTTTCTACAGCTTTTTGTGGTTCCTCATCGCATAAAATTAGCAAGATGGCTTTATTTGAGCCAGCCATACACATTTCTATGCAATTCACACACACACTGAATATGCATCTTCCTCCACACCTTCTTTTGTGCATAACGTGAATGCAGAACGGGATAAATTTTTCAGCAGCAGAGTGCTGATTTTGCAGAATGCTAACAGAGTGGCATCTTCGTATAAAGGTGAACTGAAAGGCTTAACACTTACCAACATCTTAGACCTCCTTATTTGTTATTTGTTATATCCCTTAAAATCTAGAACAGAAAAGTTCAAAAGCTGCATTCTTCACTGAACTTTTATTCAAACATTTTAGTGATGGCCTCGGCTGTTAAGAAAGTATAGCCTCTGAATTCAGACTTGCAAATGTAAAATAAAAAAATATCCAGTTCTCAAATACTTCTGGCTTTAAATGCTTTTAAGTCCATTACATCTTATGTAATTTTAATATTGAGCAGGTTTTCCTTACACAAATAACCAAACCATTTGCTATAAAACCTGCTATAAAATCTAGATGACTTCTAGATGTCTCTTCCAACCTTTCTTTTTTTTTTGTGATCCTGCTATCCTCTATATACCAGTGTCTCCCTTGTGATATTGTAATGTAAAAGAATACACATGCAGGATTAAGTTACCTTCTGAATATAAGAGTAATGTGTCTTTCCAGACTTGTTTCTTCTCTATATTTATTTCTTCTATCGTGGGATGGGAAAGTGAGCAGGATGAACATGGAAAGCTTTACTTCTAGTAGTCAATTTAATTTTAAATCCAGTGAAGTTTCTTCCATACATGCATTCACTTCAGATCAGGCCTTTATGAAGGGAATCTCTTTAAGAAAGCTTATGGCTTAATTTTTCTTGTGAAGTACATGTTTTCAGAATGCATGTCAGTATGAACAGTAAAGAAATAGGGGCTTTATCTTTCAGGTGAGACAGTTGAATTTATGAACTGTTTTTCTTTGCCTTGTGAAAACTATAGATCATCTCATCAAGGGAAAAAACAGAGGATGTAGTCTGGGCATTATGTGGCCGTTGTATCACGGTTGTGGAAGAATGTGGCAAGTCAGGCCAGCAGCTGCGTGGTCAGAGCTTTGTCATTCAGAGCCATAGGGCAGACACATGGAGTGTATTGTAAGCTGACCTGTCAAGCCAAGCAGGGAGTTTCCCTTGTTGTCATTTACCAAGACGTTCATTAATAAAACTGCACAAAGTGAAAACTTCTGCTCACAAGCCAGATGGTAGTCTTCTGTGAGGTGAACATGAAAGCACTAAGCTGAGGCTGTTTTATTTTATATTTTAAATAAACAGAACTTTATTCACAAATGAGCATGCCAGTAACTTAGTTCCAGAATCAGACATCTCTGCTTGAGAGGAATATAGGTTGGCACCAGTGATGGCAGGTGAAAAAAAATGTAGTAGCATAAGCTGAATGTATTTCTAAGTGATTCATCGAGAACTGTAGTTTTCCTATCAAAATGAGGCATTCCAAAATAGGTGTAAAAATGGAGAACTGAAAAGTATTGCAAGAGAGAAATGTTGTTCAGTAGCTTGAATGGAACTACGCAATATCAAAAATATTTTTTTAAACTTGGGTTTCTATTGTGCCTTTTTTTTTTAACAGACAGTCATTTTAGAAAATGAAGAGCTCCCTAAGATATTTCTCGATTTTCTGAATGTTCGTCATGTACCTACCTTGCCAAAAGCAGAAAGCTGTGGGTAAGCTCTCCTTTACCGAAAAATATATGGAGGCCAAAAGGCTCATATCCACTCAGTGCTGATGCAATTCCATTGACTTAAAATGGTCTTGCTGCCAACTCTAACACTGTAAAATAAATGGGCATTAGGTTCATGTTAAGTATGTTTATATATCCCCAAAAGGTCATAAAATAAATCCAGCATGTTCACGACAGAAGGGAAGTTTAATGTAATATTCTTGGAAAGCAAAGGAGAGCTTAGATGAGAAAAATACGAATTTCTTGTAGATCATGAAGTATCTACTGAAATGTAAGATACTCATAAGCACCTAGTAAAACTGCATAGAAAGCCTTTGCATGTGTTTTATGATCACAGTATCTGCACAAAATAGTGCATCATTCCATGATAATTTTATGATCTCACTCTGTGTGTTCAAAAATGACTTTCTTTCACCTTTCTGATGACATTACCCCAGTGACCCAATCGCCCATCCCTGGGAGGGGCTCCTAGCCAGTGGCAGAAGGGAATCTTGGGACGATGAGTTTAAGGGCTGCAGAAATACCCAAACCAGTGTAACTGGAACCTCTGTTACCATCTGCAGCTGTGAGCTTTGTAGGCAGAATTTCTTTTGCTATGTAAGATGATATGGTTGATAGTTCAGAAGCATTACCATTCTGCCCCCTAGAAAGCCACGTGGCCCTTTTCCACTTTGGGGCAGGCTGTTTGGATCCATAGTAGTGAAAAGGCAAATTCACCTGAAGATAATTTTGAGGCCCTTTTATCCTTGGAGGTGTCTATGGCGCAGGGCAGTGTCCAGAGTGACTCAGAAGCTAGCAGGCTTGTAGTTTTCACTTGCGGTTAATGACATCAGCCAGCATCCTCAGTGGAACTACACTTCAGCACTTCACAGATAGATTGATGGAAATTAATCTGTTACAGTAAAATGGATGCTGTCATTTTCAAATAGTGGTGGTTATAAAATGATACAATCTCCCATGTATATTTCCTTATGTAGCATTATGTGGCCACTGACCAGCAAATTGCTCCCTTTGGTGATTCTTAAAGGATTTGGGGGTTTTAATTGTAAAATTAATTTTGTTGTAACCAAAGCTTCCTGTCACTTTACTTGCAGCTCTTTTGATGAAACAGAATCTGAAGAATCAAGGTGAGCTTGATTTCTACTCTTTATAGGGCACCTGATTAATAAACTACTTTAATTATTGCCATTTACTTTATTTGTTCCTTGCAGTTAACAAATTAGTTTAGCATTAAAATTGTATTTGTTAAATATTACCATCAGCTGTGCTACATCTATCCATTTTTAGTGTGGCTTGAACATCCTTATGCTAGTGTTGAGAAATTCTTTGCAAAACTGACAGAACAGTGCCAGCTCTGAAATATATCTGGGAATGTATTTTTTGTAGCAAGATTTAGCAGAAGGAATTAGAGATCTGGGTTCCTCCCCATGCATTTGACAGAGCTTCATCTGCATCTGGTGGCACTACCTGGAATGTATATGCACAGAGCAGAGTGGAGAGGGAGGCTGTCTGTGCTATGGCTAAGGGTGAGAGTCAGGCCTGGGGGGCTTCCAAGGGCTTCTCTCCACAAGTGATGGATGCAGCAATTGCTTTGGGGGCTGTAAGAACACGGTGGCATTTTGAGTCAGCTTGGTGGCCTGGAGAGCCTATGGAGCCGGGCTGTAGGTGGATTTGTAGCCTGCATGACACCACGTGCCAGGGAGCAGAGCAGCATCAGGAAGTCTCAGAGTTGCAAGCCAGGGGATGCAGCCCCTTTACTCCAGCTTGACATTGAGGGTTTCAGTGTATGGCTGAGGAGCAGCGAGCTTTGCTTCCCGGAGATGGAGCCTGCCCTTCTGGGCAGCGCTGGCGTGTGGGACCGCACTGCATGGCTCCCGGCAGCTCGACCACCTCACTTATCAAAGCTAGTTTGTAGAACAGTCTGTTTGCTGTCCCTTGATACTGACATCCCTGTTCTTGACCTTTCCAGCAAACTGTCCCACCAGCCTGTGCTGCTGTTCCTAAGGGATCCATATGTCTTGCCTAAAGCCAACGGTAATCAAACCTGTCATCTGTTAACAACACTTTACTGATCTGACCCTGCACTGCATAAACCACATTATTATTATTATTAATACTGGCCTAGTCAAAAGACACTGGTCCAAAATCTAATAACCTGCCAATAAAACGATAGTTCTTGTGTAAGAAACCATTAAAACACTAAGTGGGGTGGGTGATTTGTAAAAGGGTGAAATTTTTCCCCCAGTTGTTCTCTCAGGCAAACCTACTGAGAATTCAAATCAAAAGAAGAACACTGCTTTTCTTTTCTTGTTGTTGACCCTTTGGCTGTTTTGTCTGAAGGTCTTGAACTTGGAGGCCCAGTCCTTTGTAAGTGCTTTTTCCCTAAACAACAGCTGGTCTACTGCAAGCATGTTTGTATTTCCATTTGGATTTTTATTATTATTTCTTATCATTTATAATCTCTGGAGCTCTTTATGGGGGAAAAAAGTGTACTTAAAGTGATATATTTCACAAGACATTTATGTTAGACTTACATGACTCAAAAGAGCATTGGAAATTGTTATAAATTCTTTTTTTAATATAAAAAGTTCTTTGAATTAATAATTCAGAGAATTTACCTTGTCTCAAATTCAGTGTGTGGAGGGAAAAAAAGTACTATTTTCAGAGTGGGTTCCTCTTAGCTTTGTCATTTTACTTGTTTGAACATGTTATTTCTAATAAATATTTTATTTTTAAAATGTAATATGCTTTCAAAAGAGAATTTTCTCCCTGAGCTGCACATTATTATTTTTTAATATGGTATTTTGTTTCATTTTTCTAAATACTGTGTGGAAATCTCACACTGTCTGAAAATTATTTAAATTTTTAAGAATAAATTTAGGAAAGAACACTTTCTTGCTTTCCCTAGACAATGGAGTGTACTTCCTTGGTATTTTCTCAAGATGTTTCTAAATCCTTGAGGGGAGGGCATAAGGAAGATAAAGCCAATCTCTTTTCTGTGCTGCCCAGTGATAGGACTAGAACATAAGGAATATTTTCCCAAGCCCAGACACAGGCTGTCCAGAGGGGTGTTGGGTCTCCACTCTTGGAGACACTCAGAAGCTGCATGGCCATGGTCCTGGGCGACTGTCTGCAGGTGCTCCTTCTTCAACAGGGGTTTGGACCAGATCACCTCCAGTCATCTCCCAGCTGCAGCTGTTCTGTGGTTCTGCTCTTTTTTCAAGCTGTTTACCAAAACCATAGGGATGACCTCACATATTTTGAGAGGGTTAAGCAGTCTCTCTTGCAGGCAGCAACCATGCTAGCTAGTAGTTGGGCCAAACACTATTGACCCTATGAAGTCTTACTGAACTCCAGTACGTAACTAGAGTGAAACTCAGACAACAGAGGTCCAGTGTGATTCAGGTCCACATCAGAAGACACATTACAAGGTTGTTTAGCTTTTACTTTGACTTAGCACTAGTCTGATTTCACAGACTGAATGTTCACTGGAGGCTGAAGTGCAGATCACAAAATCGATGAACCAAAGCACAGTAAGGGGAGGGGGTCACTGCACAGGGTCACATCTGACCCAAGTGACAACAGTAATGAAGAATCACCCACAGAGAAACCACTGTTTAAAATTTGGTCCAGATGCTGCCTATACTAATTCTTCGAGTGAGCCACATTGCATGTCTTAATCTTACTGTTTAATGCTCCTCCTAATTGTATACTTGATTCCTCAAGAGCCTGGTATACATTACGAACATCATGTAATTCCATACCATTCTGAAGAGATAAAATGGATTTCATATACAGTTATCCCAAAAAAATGAGATGGTTCTTAGTATTTCCAGCCCACATGTAACAGTTTGCTGCAAGACTTCAAGATTCTGCAGTTCTTTGATGGTATTTATTTCCCTTCCATAATGTCTACTCTGACGAAGGCTTCTTTTTGTGAAATCATTAGGAACTTTCCAATGAATTTTGTAACTGTTCTTTGAAGTAATGCAAAAAAGCATTAAGATAAAGCCCTCTTCTAATGAGTAACATGTTTAAATATTGAGTAGGCCTCATTAATGACATATGATATAAAGGACATTTCAGATTCTTGCCAAGGCATTTTCTGACCTTGATCCACAGTATTTAGAATTTTATATGACAAGTGAATATTCTTTGTATTTGAAAGCCCTAAAACATCAAATTGACTGCAAGTCATTCTTTAACTAAATGAATTAAAACACAAATTAGAATGTGAGTTGTGGTTTAAAAAAGGAAGAAGAAAACCAAGTCCTGTGTCTAGAGCCTTTACTAGTTGACTCAAGTCTAGTTAGAAAGAAACAAAGTTTTTACAAAACTACCATTGCCTTTAATTCTTCTTCTTTGTTTTTAGTTTGCAGCACAGAGAAAATATAGATGAGCTTTCTAAAATTTTCCCTCTCAGATTAGTTCTTACTTTGATAGACTCTGATTCCTTAGTAAAAACAGCCAAGGTTGTTCAACCTACGACCAAAAGTAAGTGTCTGTTAACAAATAACTATTTATTATATGTTGTCTTTGAAGAAGGTGAATTCAATCAGAAGTCTTTCCTGGATACAGGGATGCCTGTGTTAACATATTTCAATAAGTAAGAAACAGGGTGAGTTTTAAACAAAATAAAAAACTATTTCTGGAATATAATACTCAAAGAACATTTTTACCCTGTCATTGCACTGTGACTTGTCATTATAAAATACAATCTTGCCATTACTCTAGTGACTGGGCTTTAAGCACTGTTGAATTGCAAGTTTTTCCAGAAATAAGATGCACAGTTACGAGCCTCACTGATTTTCAGATTCCCTTTTACAAGATGTATTTAACAGTCTAAGGACCCAAGTGTACATTACTTTCTGTGTAAGGGTACAGGGAGAAAGAAAAAATTAATGTTCTCAAAAAAATAAAGGAAAAACCTAATGTGCTTCAAACTGGAGATGATACTTTGGAAGCTAAAAAAGTGGGATCTTAGCTTTACTGTCAGTTGTTTGAAAATTGTTCTGATGGTTCTTTAAGCCACGCAGGGGGTCACAGATCTGCAAGACTGTGCTTTGTTGTGTTTATACTTAAGTTATATATATATATGTATACTTTAGTTGCATTTAACTTAAATTGATATGCTTGATTTTTTAAGCAGAAAAGGCTCACATTAAATCTAATATTGTGAGGATGCATAATTTTGAAAATTAATCCTTATTTTCCGACGTTATATGGTATGTTATAGAAGAACCAATAAAAACTGGTTTCTGGAACTGTATCACTTAATCTACAAGGAAAGTATCAGATCACCTTTACAAGTGTATTTTGGTAACATTAATGACAGCTGCATAGGGATATTCTGCCAGGGTAATTTGGGACAGATGATCTTACAGGATTTGAGGAAACACTAATGGATTCAAAATATCAGCAAGTCATTTATAATTATGACTCACTATGAGAAGGTGGGTAGAATTATGCATATCTTGTTTACAGGGGAGGTTACCATTCATAAAAACATCCTAAAGTATCTATGTTCATAACATCTGTAATATTCTGAAATCACATTATTAATAACAAAGAAATAACACATTTAAGAGCAGTAAGGATTGCTTTTATAGGGTCCAAATCTACCTTGGCTCAGTATTTTTAATTCCAAAATTATTTATGTGAAAGAGTTAGGGGCAAACCCTAATTCCCACCCACATTAGGTGATCTAATTTATCACATACTAATGATTTTTATAAAAGTTGCATCTTCCCTTTGTGAATACCTGTAGGCTGATAGTTAAAGCTTTGTTTCATGTGGAAAGTTCCACATCAGGAACCATCTACTCTTAGCAGGAAATCCATTTCTACTATACTAACAATTTTAAGTTTGTAAGATGTGATCAGAAATTCTTAGTTTTAATGTCTGGTGATTTAAATAGACCCTTCATTAAAACCTCAGATGTTGGTGCATTTCAAAAATCTTAATTCAGCAGTGTATATCCATATACATGGATCTATTATTGTATTTTATCAGACAATTCTTTCATGTCAAATGGAATGTGAAAATTAACTGGCAGTTTCCTCTGCATCCGTGACAACAAAATAGTGGGAATTTTTTCCTTCAAGTACCGTAGGATGACATTTTGTAACGTGACATTTTATGTTGATTGTAAAACCTGAAAATTTCTTCCCTCAAATAATCATTTTTGTACAGGCATCCTCAAGTCTTCTCAGTCTAAACATCGCTGTAAACCACAATACAAAAAACATCTTTGAAGTATTCCCAGTAGTAATCTAGACATTTCTTCAAGTATATTGAGATTTTGTTAGAAACTGAATTGCCAGTGTAATCCATCTTCCTTGTGAGAAAAGATTCAGATACAGAGCTGGAGCCTAGCAGCCTTAAGTATTAGAACATCCCTTTAAATCAATAAGCTACAAATCTGGCAGCACATTCATGCAATGCCCACTGCTACCCTAAAGTGGCTTTAGTGCTGAAACAGCATTACTAATAGCACATCCTCAACATGGATAAACAGTTGAGTGATGCAGTAACCCAAAGTAAATGAGGCCTTACCTAGTTAAGTTTCACAAAAACATTTATATTGTACTGACATAGATAAGAAAGTAAGTTTCTTTCTTTTTTTTTCCCCTTTTTTTCAGATGACTTTCCAAATGTAGTTATAGACGGCATTCTACATGGAATATTTTATCCTCACTTACTGCCCAGGTAGAAGTAATACGAGGAAAGAAGAAGCTGAAGTCATGGTTAATAGAATTAAAAGGAGTAAAATTCTGTGATGTGAAAATTATGCTCAGAAGCAAGAGGCACAACCTCAGATTAACTTCAAGCATTATGACTTTTTAAATAAAATCACTGTCATTACAGTTGCTGCTTTTAAAAAAGATATGGAAACAACAGTATTGAAGTTATTTATACTTTCTATTATGACAAGCTCTGTTTAACACTAAATGTTCTAAGTCATACACTGAATTATGCTAACCTTTTGAAGAGAAAAGTTTTACTAATTATTTCTGTAATTTCTCTTAAAGCAAACACTAAAACATTTTGCACCAGGATTTTTCCCAGCACATTACCCATTGCTGGCACTGGATGGATTAGAAGTGCTGAAGAGAGCGTGTGCAGAATTGGAAACATGCTTTCACATTCTGAAACACACACCACTCTCTGAGGAAATTTTCTAGATTTCAGTTTAAATTATTTTACTTACCAGGAGCTTCTCTATGGCTTTTTCACATCTCCATTCAGTTATGACATCTAACTTGTGTGTTTGTTTACTTTCCACACCAACTTGCTGACTGTATTCCATATATTAACATTTTATAAGTCACAGAACATACAACTCTGTGGTAAACTAAAGCAAGAATATTATTAATATTATGATCAAACTAAAACTGATGCATATATATGTATGTTCAGATTTAACTGAAAATTTGTATGTGTGCTGCTGGACATTATAAAATAAATTACTAGGACATGAATGTACCACTTCAATGGTTTTTTTGTGAAATTCTTCTGTTGAAATTTTTCTGAGATTCTGTTCTCTGAGATGGGTCTCACAGATGTCTGTCCTCCTATGAAGTGTGAGAAAATACCTGTGTGTCTGCTCATTTAAAGCTCTTAGCTGAACATGGTAGCCTTACAGAACTGTATGTTTTGGTGAAAAAAAGTAAGGTTAATGGAACACAGAGGAAGTCACTGGGCTCATCAGCAGAAGGGAGCGTTACACAAAACCAGCAATGGCAAAGCTGGGCACAAACATATGTTAGATCCTGGAGACACACAGGTTGCTCTAACTGGTAAATGTATTTGGAAGCCATCTGGGGAGAGCAGAAAGCTGGGACTTCACAAAAAGGTAGGCTTGTGACTGCAGCACTTGTTCAGGTACCGTAACTTTATGAGGTCTGAAAGCTCAGCCTCCAGGAGAGCTTTCAGCTACTGGCAGACTGAGGCATTCTCACTCCTGCTTGCTAACCCTGCTCCCAGAGCTGCTTTTCAGAGAATTTTAATTTAAATAGCTATTAGAAAGAAAAGTGATCAGAGGCAAAATGGAAATCTAATTGCCAAGCCCTAGGCAAATTTAGAAGCCCTTGCCAAGTTCTCCTCCAGTTCTGTTTGCAGAGGACAGGTCTCTGAAAAAGAGTGTCAGTATTTACCTTCAGGGGAGGCCCCAGGGCTGTGGATGAAGAACCAGCAGAAGCATCCTCTAACAGCAAAGGATATGTCAGGAAAACCTAGGGTAAATCCCTGCCCACAGTTTTTTCCTGTTTCCTTGTGAATGGAATGCCAATAGGTACCTACAAGCTCTGTGCTGTAGTAGCCTCTTCTGCCCTGAATCACTTTGGCTCTGGATACACCTCAGAGCTCCTTCAGGACACCCTTCAAGAAATGAGTCACTACAAAGAGGAGTACTGTGCTGCCTGCCTGTGTTACAGGTGGATGAGCCCTTCATCAGATCTTGGCACTGCCTTTTCCACCTTGAGTCCTAAAACAGTCAACTCAAAACGAAAAAATCCACATATCTGCCCTGAACTTAACAAAGGTGTCTCTTAAGTGTTACCGTGCACTGGCCTCTGAAAGCTACCAGTTGTCAGCTTAAGAATTATTTATGAAGCATCACAAAAAAATGAACCTGAAGTTCTCAAACTTACAACAAAACATAAAGAAAAAGTGTTTGAGCTTTAAAATAAGTAACATTAATTAAGTGTTACAAAATTCACCAAAACAAGAATTCTTCTGTTTTAATCAGTTTCTAACAGATTACCTTATTTAATAATAAGACAGAAAAGCTGCTTGTTCTTGATTACAGAATGGTATCTCAATACTGTGGTTTTCTGAAAGACAGAAAGGACTAACATGTGTA
The DNA here is from genome assembly GCA_024362935.1 of Setophaga petechia. NCBI lineage: Eukaryota > Metazoa > Chordata > Aves > Passeriformes > Parulidae > Setophaga > Setophaga petechia. Next base: position 34,460,569 of record JANCRA010000004.1, on the reverse strand, counting down.
GATTAGGAAAATTTACCATCTCTGCTCTAACCTTACAACCTTATCTCCTGAAAAGCAATACCCCCTACATATTATGTGGAATCAATTGAGGTGAGAAAAAAGACTTTTGGGGGGTGGAGTAAAAAATGCTCTCAAGTATTTATCTGAAAGCAAAGTTTATTTATTCAAAACACTTCTATATTTTACCTTTTTTTAAAGTTTTTAGAAATGCTGGTAGTGTTACAGTAAATATTTTCAGTTGAAAAGACAAAAACAAATATTGCTAACATTTCCAAACAGAACAAAATTACTATATTTTAAACCCTGGAAAAATAGAATTACTGCTATAATTTTTCATTAAAGACTTTTTCTGCAAGATCTAGAATTTGGTGGGATATGTCTTGAATTTCAAGGAGTGGCAGCTCCAACAAGTTGTTATAGAAACAGTCATAATCCCTTCTGTATTTGGCAAATGATAAATACTGCCTAAATGTAACTTCAGCTGTTTTGAGGAGAAAACTCGGTGGATCATTGAGATTGGTCAAAAACCAGCATTAAAGACACGTGATTAAGTTGTACTTTTCATTCTGACTATTGGTCTCACCAGTCACCAACTTCAACTACAAATGGTTCCTTTACAGCTATTTTGCCACTGTTCACAATCACACAGTCTTGAAGAGGCCGATCATGTTCATCTGTCTGCTGAAGTTCTATCGAGTGCACCACAGACTGTCAAACAAAAAAAGAACAAACAGAAAGGTTCAGTTTAGCCAAAGAAACTCCAGTGGCTGAGGTCTGGTGCCATGGAAACAAAAAAGTGCACCTAACATCACTGCTTATTAACCAGTTTGTGAACAAAGTCCTTTACTGTGCCAGTTTCCCATATCCTTTTCTTTCCACATTTCCACCTGTAAATCACAGGTGACAGAAGCACAGGGAAGGCTGTTTGCCCTTCTAGAAAATCCTTCAGCCAACAAAAACATTTTGAAGGGGCAACTAAAAATGTACATTCAGCTGGCACATACGGGATTATATCTGTGGCCTATGAGCAAAAAGTGAATCCAGAGATCACAAAAGCCAAGCATGATTATTTTTCTAATTCTACAGTATAACTGCGCTTCCAGAAATCTGGTTACTGCTTTTATCTTTAGCATATAACACACACATACAGATTTTTAGTGTGGTACCAGTATTTTTAAAGGACAAAATTAATTTAGGTATATTGACAACTTGTTTTTTATATTTATCCATTAATCTGACTAAACTGAAACTTAAGTCTAAATAGCTTATCAAAAATTTAGAGCTACTACTGTAGATCATGAAAATGGAATTCAGAACAAATGTGGGAGTGAGGGGCAAGTATTCTGATTAAGTTTTCAAACTCCTCAAAGTCCAGCAGCTCGTGTTTTCCCCAATAATTTCAAAACACAGATTAAAAAGGAATAATTTGTAAGGAGAACCAGACTAATAAAAGTACAATCACTAGAAAACATAATTTTTTAGCTTATTAGAAAATTAGAAACTATGATTTGGTCTCTCATCGGTATGTGTTTGCCTGCTTTACATTCACATGTTTCTAAAAACCATTAACAGTGAAAGTGTTACCCATAACTACCACGCACTACAAAATTTGATTTTAGCCTGTAGAAAACAGTGTTACTGAAAGGAGGAGCTGAACTCTTTTCATTTGTAATTTGCAAAGGTGTAATTTGCAAAGTGTTGATTTCAGTGCTTAGCAGTCTGAAATAAGGGCTGTGAAAGCAAAAAGCATAGTACAGGTTTCCAATTCTGGTATTTCAGTTCTAAATTGTCCAGCTGGAGCTCCTCACAATCATTTTCTACCATGTACATATTAGATGAATGATGAACTGTCTCTGAACAGGGGTAACAGGGTTATAACGGGCACAATTTGTCCAGATCAACCACTGCTTTAAACTTACCATCCCATCAAGGACTTTGCCAAATACTACGTGTTTTCCGTCTAACCAGGAAGGCTTTGTCACACTGATGAAGAATTGGGATCCGTTGGTGTCTGGGCCAGAATTAGCCATGCTAACCCATCCAATTCCATAGTGTTTGAGCTTGAAGTTCTCATCAGGAAATCTTTCTCCATAGATGCTTCTTCCTATGAAAAAAAAATAAGAAAGCAGACTTTAAAAAAATAAATAAGAAAAAAAGCTGCTTTTTGTTCAAAAATGGGGAAAATGAAGTATGAACTCAAGACCTGAAGATTCATTGTTTGAGTAAACACAGCAGCATCACTGTCAAACCATCAGCAACTCCATAACTAAAATCATTTTTTGTGTAAAGGTAAGCTAAACCACCACACATAAGGAAGGAACAGTCAAAGCTAATGATGCTTTATCCCTTGAATTTAAGCAAGCTGAATACCTTCAAAGGTCTGGTTTACAGACACCACTGAATAATAGTATACTTCATCCTGTTGAGCAAATCAAAGTACACACTTATGGCCACCAACAATAAGATGTAATTGTCACAAAATAATGTTTTGTGACAATTTCAGTATTTAAACCTTTCCCTTATGCTAAGAAATTGCTTTAGGCATGTTTACAACCATATGAAGATGAAATGGAAGTTAGACTAAAATATTTGGTGTGTACGTGTACAACCACAACATAAAGATTCTGAGGTTTTTAAAATAGTTCAGAGAAAAAACACACCAGTCATGGTTAAACCACCATCACTCTGAAAAGAGAAGGCTGTCTGTCTCACTCTTTGCTTCTCCAGTGCCTAGCACAATGGGGACACTTTTCCCAACACCACCAGATGCTATCCCAATAAACATCAGCAAGCAAATAATTGCTGCCTATATTTAATGCTAAAACTATGTCTTTGGTATTATGGTCATCCCCATCGCTGACTGCCATGAAAAGGAATGAATGTTTTCCATTCTATCCCTGGAGGGAAATCACTAACAGTTCATGCAGACAGTTCAAATTGTAGCATGTCAAGAATGTGCATGTAAAGGAAGAGAAGAAATCTGCAGCCAGAGTGAGTGCAGTGCAAGAGATGCTGTGCTGGCATTGTTCCCTGAGTGTACTGAACTGTTCTGGAGGCTCTGGAGGGAGAAGTGATACACACAGCCAGGACTCACAGCACCAGCAAGTTTATGGTTTCAGTTTTAGTAAGAGAAAACGGGGAGAGGACATGAGCCTCATCTTCTAATTTCCTTCTCTCTCCCTGTTAAGAAATTCCTTCTCACAGCACATTTCAGAGGTTCCTCAGAACAGACTGAGCTGAGGGCAGAGAGGACAGGCTCCTCCTTCCCTACCTGCCTTCCCTCTACGCGCTTTCACTGTTTCATCACTGTTTCATCACGGATTACACTTCTGCTGGATGACTTGAATTGGTTCACCTATACATGCAATCAGTGAGTGCCTCAGGGAAGGAGCGCTGTCACAAAGCCAGAGCAGGGGAAGGGTGGAGACATCCATCTTTTGGAGACGGTAAGTTGTAGGAGCAGCTCAGCTGGTCACGTGGCTCCAGCCCAGCACGCAAAGCCATGCTTCTTGAATGGGGACAAGTCACAGACAGAAAAGAGCTATCTGCAAAAATTGAGGACAAAGGAAGAGCTACACATACTTATAAATCAGATAATCCAAATAGCTGCAGCTTAGGCTACAAGACACTTGGAAATGTACTAGGTGCTCTAAACCAAATGTGGACTGGTTTGGGGTTTTTTCATTATCTGAGCAGAAACCATGGAGGAATATGCTGGTTTGCCCATACTTTCAGCAGACATTTGAACAAAGAAAAGGGAACCTGGAAGATACTAAGTATGTTACCTCCTGATCCATCTCCAGCTGTAAAGTCTCCTCCTTGAATCATGAAGTCTTTGATCACACGATGAAATTTACTTCCTTTGTATCCATATCCTCTCTAAGAAAATGAAATAATTCTTTAAATGAATGTAACATCCAGTTCTATATACAATCATAGGAAATACACAAGTTGTGAACAGCCAGATTTCACAGAATATACCACCAAGGGATATAATACTGTCTAGAAACAAATTAAACTGAGATGCAGGTAAAAACATCTAAACTGCACTGCCACAAAGAAGGTATTTATTCAAGTGATCAAAGCCATTGTCTTTATTTGACTTTATTGTCTGTATCTGACCAGAGTAACTCCACATGCTAGATCTGGAAGGCAGGTACAGATTGAGGTGCTCATATCCAGCATCTAGCAATTACACCTTGCAAACCAAGGACCTGAGAAGACACACACTAGTGCACATCCCTGAGGCCAGCACTTGTGCACAGGCTCCAGGGAATGAAGACCGACAGTTCACAATGGAAACAGCATCAAACACACACCGCTTTCCCAAGCCAAACTTGAGTACACAGCCAAACTTGAGTACAAACGTACTTCTCCAGTTGCCAACACAATGAAGTTCTCCACGGTCTTTGGGACAACTTTTCCAAACAATCCAATTACAATTCTTCCAACATCTTTGTCTCCGATCTTCACATCAAAGAACACCTGAATATTTTTGTGAAAGGAACAAAAGCGATATAGATGTGAGCACAGCAAACAGCTAAGCTTTTCAAAGAGTAAGGTGGTAAGAAATTTCTTCTGGCTGGTCTGTAGTAATAGTATCCTGCAATTCCTAAGGGTGTTGTTTCAGAGAAATCCTTTCAGAACCACCAAAATCAGGTTATGCAGAAAACTGTTTGAGAAACGGTGACTATATGTTTTGATTCGTACTACTTTTAATGGCTCAGTGAGACTGCTGTATCTCAAGTTTGAAGATAGTGTTCAAGAAGATTTTTCCCAAACATGTAAGTCTATAAAGCTGAATGGAAAAAATTCAATATGAGAGTAAGGAAGAACAACAATTCTATTCGCATATGGGGGAAATAACAAGGAACTATAGTACTGACACTCCCCATAAACGACCATTTGCTATCCACTCATAATCTTCATTATTTTAGGTATCAGTACATATACACAAAAGCCTAAATTCTATTGAATTGACAAACAGTGGGAAGAAAATCCTTTGGCTCAAGCAAGCAGTTGCCTTTCTAAACATGAATTCAAACCCAGCGGAGAAATAACCAGGCCAGATTATTCAGCTGATTGCCTAAATCTTCAATGTATATGTCACTGAAAAGCAACTTCAAAAAGACAAATGAGTTACAAGACATTTTAATGAATCTATGAATGCATATTTGAACGCGCAAAAATGTTCCAATAATTACTGAAAATAGGAACAGCTGTCAGGAAATGAGGCATTTTGAAGTTCTGAAAAAGTTACATAAAGGCTATTACAACTTCTAGGAAACAGCAATGTGTATTCCTATGATGTGGTATTTGCTGTTCCTTGTGGCACTCAACCAAGTATTACTTGTCTGTAATGCTAAGAAATTAGTCCAATAATGATAATAAATGACCGCAGTCTCTCTAATGTGAATGCCTCTTTCACGCTCTCCTCCTAAACATTTCTACCATTTCTTGATCTTCTATGTGGTTTTGACTGTTGAACTTTTGGCTAAATCTATAAAAGCGCTATAAAGGAAATAAAATTCCTTTTGATACACCTCATTCATTTCCTTGGCACTTGGCACTGAATAACATGCTTCTTAGATGTGTGGCTCCCAAAGTATTAACAGCACACTCTCACTAACTTTCTAACGGTTCTATAAACAAATCCCTCTGAATTGTGCCGCCAAAGTTATCTACGTAAGGGGCATTGCCTTCCTATGTTTTCTAAAACCATTGCCTATTTGCCTGGAAATGTTGTTCTAGTAGGACTGCCTGAAATACATGGGCACATATAAGTAAAAAGACCAAGGCTACCAAACAATCACCCCACAGAGCATGAACATCATACACTTTGTTGACAGCACAAGTTTGTCATACACTGCAAGCCTAGCACAGCCATAAGGCTTCATACGTGGCACTGCTGCTTGCCTAAGCAACAAACCCAGTACTTTTAAAAATGTGTCTCTGCATATTTTTGGCCACAAAATCAAGTACGGAAATATCTGGTAGCCCTAGACACTGTTTCTGCATAGAAAAGGCATGTTCTCATGAGTGTATATCCACGGGTTCCCTGGAAATTCAGTGACCATGTAGACACTTGTGAGCCAGTTGATATAGCATTTTTAAATCTCAAAAAACATCTGGCCGAATTCTTCAGCAAAAACTCTGAATGAAAGTAAATATTATAAATTTTCAGTCTTATTTATATTTTTATAAATATTTAATCGTATTTACAATCTGCAGTTAAGTATTTCAAGACTGAAATGAAAAAAGAACACACCAGTAAGAATGGCTGGTTCTCATAAAAAGATTCATATATAATTTACACAAGATGCTGTACATCTAACTGAAAAATGGACAAGAGCATTCAATTACTTAAGGAAACTAAAGTGACTTCGAAAGGAAGATCTCATGATTCTTAAAGACCAGCTAATGTAATAACTTCATAAATGCAAAATTACTGTCTATGGTGTAAAGCCACAAGAAGGGGGTCAAAATACATCTGGAATCATCCCGAGTAGTTTAGTGAAAGGTTTGGCTTTGGGCTTGTGAAGGTCAGAGAAGGAAAAGAAATACTAGAAATAATTAAAATGGATGCAGTAAAGAGATGGGCATAGCTACATCTGTACTGTGAGTTCACACCCCGAGTACTGCATGTAATTTTGGCCTCTCTACTGCAGAATGATAAAACCAACCGAAAAAAATGTAAAAAAATTGGCAGAACAGATGCCCAACAGGTATGGAATATTTTTATATGAAGAAAGGTTACAGAAAACTGCTTAAACTGGAAGAAAGAAAACTGGTGTGATTTGATGAGCTCTGTAAAGTTACTACCGCCTAGGACACAAAAAATTGGCAATGCAATTCTTAATGTGCCACAGCAATCAGAGAAGCCCAGACTGAAGAAATGAAGAAGGAAAAGTACTTTATTTATAATTAAATAGGAATATATTTCCAGAAGATTACTGGAAGGTCAAATTTACCCTTCCCCCCAAAAACAATCAAATCTGTGGTCTAGAAGTCCACTGCAATGAAACTGTAAGCAGCTGCAGACAACAGAGGCAACGAAGCACAGAGATAAAGGCACAGTCCATGGCTTAGGATACTGAAGCCATGCTAGAGCAAGCAGATCTGCCCCTGCTGCTCCCTATCTCACTTTCATGAGTGTAGGTGCCTTTCCCAGCATGGGCACATTCTCTCCTCACTGCAGGTGGAAAAACACTTGGGGTTTGAAACACGGAATTCCAAAGCTGGACTAAACATCCCACCTCCTGCACCAAACAAACATTTTTGGAAAGAGATGCTGTCATGCTACAGTAGTTAGGTGCCTCCCTATCCCGCCAGCCAGCCCCACAGCCCACAAGTCCATCTCCTGGGCAGTGCCACTGCAATCTGACCCAACCTCCCCACTCAACCAGGGCCATCAATTCTCTTCAGGGCAGAGAACTGCGTCCAGGTGGTTCTTGGTTATCTCCTGTGAGGGAAACTCCACAGGCTCTCTGGGCAATCTGTTCCAGTGCTCAGTCACTTTTGGGCCCTGCACAATAAAGAAGTTCTTCTTCATATTCAGGTGGAACTTCCTGTGTACCAGCTGGGCACCACCGAGCAGAGCCTGGTCCATCCTCTTGGCACCCTCCCCTCAACATACTCATTGACATTGATAAGGCCCTTTCTCAGTCATTCCTTCCTCAGACTGAGCAAGCCCAGCTCCCCCAACCTTCCCGGCAAAAGAGATGCTGCACTCCCCTGATAACTCCGTAGCCCCGTTGGATCCCCTCCAGAGTTTCAGCAGAGAGGAAGAATGAATAAAACCCATGGCACAGACGAGCCCCAGGGCAGTCAAATCCCGTCCCGCTCGGGGCAGCCTGGCAGCACCAGCAGCCACAAACTGCCCTGGCAGCAGCAGAGGCTGCAGCAGCGCTGGAGGGGTGAGGAATTTAAAAGTTTACACTTCTGCAAGCCAGAGGGAGGCTCTGCTGGCCCGAAGTCCGCGATGTGCCAGCGTCTACCGCAAGGCGGCAAGCCCAAAGGGGTTAAAAACCAAGTAAGCAACCAACCAACGAACCAAGAAAACCCAATAAGACGGCGAAGCTCTGGCGTTAGGCCAAGCCCGCCCCAAGCCCTGTGTGCCCGGGGCGCGGCGCGGGGCCAGCTGTGGAGCGGCCAGGGCAGAGGCCGGCCGGCGCCACCGGAACGCCGCCACGGCCGCGGGACATCCCGGCCGCGGGCCCCGCCCGACCCGAACCGAGGCTTCCCGGCGGCGGGCAAGAGTCACCTTGGCTGTCACGCTGGGTCCCCTCCTCTTGAAGGCCTCGGCCACGGGGGCCAGGAAGCACAGACAGGCCACGGCGCCGAGCAGCGCCCCGCGGGCCATGGCGCCGGCCGAGCGCTGCAGCGCCTGCGCCGGGGAAGGGCGGCTCCTCCCGCCGGGGAAGGGGGGCTCCCGGGAGCGGCTGCCCGCCCCGGGGAGCGGCCATCCATCCCGGGGAAAGGCCAGCAGTCCCCGGGAACGGCCAGCCATCGCGGGGAAAGGCCACCAGTCCCGGGGGAAAGGCCACCCATCCAGAGGAGAGGCCACCCATCCCGGGGAGGGGTCATCCATCCTGACGAGCCATCATCCACGCCCGGGGAGTAGCCACCCATGCCAGGGAGCGATCACCCATCCCAGGAAGCGGTCACGCGCGCCGGGGATCGGTCACCCATCCTGGAGAAGCCGTCGCCATCCCCCCCGGAGTGGTGACCCGCCGGGGCTGAGCTCCGGTCCCGGCGCAGCCCGGGGCTCCCAGGGTGGGCCCGGCGCCCTGGCTGGATCTGGGGCGGGTGCTGGATTCGGCGGGGGCTCGGTGCTGCACCTTCTGATGGGCGGCGGGGGGCCGGGTGCCCTCCGCCGGGCCGGCCTCGCCCAACGGGAGCCCGGTACCGGAGAGGGGCACAGCCTTCGGCTTCGGCCGGGCTGTGTGCCCAGCAGGCTCCCACAGGGCGTGAAGTAGCCAAAAACAGTACACGCTTGAGAGATTGAGCCAGCGGTGTGCCCTTGAGGGAAAGGGCAATGGTATCCTGGGCTGCATTCCAAAGAATGTTGCCAGCAGGTGTAGGAAGGTGATGCTGCTCCTCAACCCTGCTGAAGACACATCTGAAGTGCTCTGTCCGTTTCTGGGTTCCTCAGAATAAGAGAAGTGTGCAGCTCCCGGAGCAGGTCCAACACAGGGCAAGAAAAGGACTGGAGCATGTCTCTTATGAGGAAAGGCAGAGAGAGCTGGGCCTGCTCAGCCTGGAGAAAGGATGACTGAGATGGGACCACATCAATGTCTATGAGTATCTGAAGGGAAGGTGTCAAGAGGATGGACCAGGCTCGGCCTGGTGGTGCCCAGAAACAAGATAAGAGGCAACAGGCGGAAACCGATAGGCAGGATGGTCCACCTGATCCACAAGCAGGAACTTCTTCACTGTGCAGGTGACTGCACAGTGGAACAGATTGCCCAGAGAGACTGCAGATTCTCCTTTACTGGAAATACTGAAGATCTGTCTGGGCTCAATCTGTGCTGTGCACTCTAGGACAGCCCACATGACAACCCTGTGGTCCCTTCCAACCTCAGCAGTTCTCTGATTCTGTGATTTTGGGAGTGGGTCGTTAATCCTTCATGTTTGCTGTATTTAATGTGCTAGAAACTACAGGAGCCTGTGAGGCACCTGTAGTACTTTTGGGTTCATTAGTGTTAGCTGTGGTGGTGCACTGCTTGTCAGCTCACACCTCTGGCTTTGGACAATAAACAGAAATGCTGAAGGAACTCATCAAACACAAGCATTTCTCCCAAGCCGTTATGTGCCAAAAAATCATTTGCATTCAGGACCTGTTTCAAATGGTGTTGCTGCTGCAGTCCCTAGAAAATTTGTAAATTGTGTAAATTGTAAATTTGAAATTTTGTGGCGTCTCAGCTGCCAGCATATGAAAGTTGAAATGGATGCCAACAGACTGCAAGCAGGAAGCTATCAGTGACTTATGTAAACACACTTAGGCTTAAACCCAGCAGCACTGTGGTTCTGGGTGTATGGCATAGCACTTACACAGACAATTGCAAAGGCAGCCCAGAGCTCAGGTGCGGTGCCCAAGGGAGTGTGTGCTCTGCACCACGCACGTGCGCTGCATGTCTGCCAAACCCCTCAGCTTGAGACTGTGCTCAGCTGGCAAGTAGTGGAGACAATAGCCACAGACTCACAGAATTGTTTAGAATCATTGAGTCCAACCATTAACCCAGCACCACCAAGCCCAGCACTTAACCTTGTCCTTAGGCACCACATCTGCATGTCTTTCAAATACCTCCAGAGCTGGTGATTTTATCACTTCCCTGGATAGCCTGTTCAGTGCTTAACAGCCGTTTTAATGAAAAAAAATTTCATAATATCCAACTTAAACCTCCACTGGCACAGTCTAGGGTTATTTCCTCTTGTCCTAAGGCTTTCTACTTGCAAGAAAGAGGCTAATCCCCTCACTGCAGCCTCCTTTCAGGTTGTTGTAAAAAGTGATCGGGTGTCCCCCTGGTTGTCATTTTCTCCAGGCTGAACATCTCCAGCTCCCTCAGCTGCTCCTCATCAGACCTGAGCAACAGACTGTTCCCCACCTTTGTTGACCTTCTCTGGACGCATTTCAGCCCTTCAACATCTTTCTTGTAGTGAGGGGCCAAAAACTTAACCCAGATTTTGAGGTGGCCTCACCAGTGCTCAATACAGGGTGACAATCTCTTTCTTGGTTGTGCTGGCCTCACCACTTTTGATACCAACTAGGATATCATTGGCCTTTCTGGCCACCAGCGCACAGCTGGCTCATGTTCAGCCTCTGTTGACCAGCACACCCAGGTCCTTTTCTGCTGGGCCCCTTTACAGCCTCTCTGCCCCCAGCCTGTACCACTGCTTCGGGTTGTTGTGACCAAAGTGCAGGACCTGGCATTTCCTCTGTTAAACCTCATGATCTTGGCTTCAGCCCATCAATCCAGCCTGCCCAGATCCCTCTGCAGAGCCTTCCTACCTTCCAGCAGATCAACACTGCTACCCAACTTAGTGTCATCTGCAAACTGACACAGGGTGCACTTAATCAATCCCACATCCAGATCATGGATAAGGACTTTACAGAGAGTTGTCCCTGCACTGAGCCCTGGGGATCAGCACTTGTGAGTGGCCAGGAGCTGGATGTAACTCCATTCGCCTCCACTCTCTGAGCCTGGCTGTCCGGCTGGTTTTGGGCAGCAAGGGGTGCACTTGTCCATGAACAGACAATGTCTTTGCTGTGTGTTTTCAGGTGACTTGTGTAGCTGACCAAATGCCTACAACACTTGAAGGGTTCAGGCATGCTTGTGGAACATATTCTCTCACGTAGACATTTGTCAGGCATCTGGTTTGTGTACGGCAAGGCTTCTCTGAAACAAACACGGTAAGCTGGTACACTGGAAAGATCCACGTCAAAATTCATTCCTCATCCAATCCAAAACATAGCATACCCTGATGCTCACTTTTGGATCTGTGGGATGATCACAGACTGTCTTTCACAGGGGATGTAACTTTTCTGCTCTTTTCCATTTTGCCCACATGCTGCCTGCCCAAGTGTATCTGAGTGTAATGAGATTTCTCATCAGGTGACTACAGTAAAAATTAATTTCGCGGGCACAGCAAAGGGCATGGTTACAGCTTCTGCTTTACTTAGCACACGAGCGGAAGCACCAAATTATGATCTTGCTTAATTGATGACTGACACAAATAGATCCTTTTTCCTGGAGAGGTGTAAAACATACTTGTAGTTCCTGAGTCAAAGAGCAGTCTGGACTGATCTAGGGCTTGACTTTGGCGTCTGACCTATGTGCTGGTATTTTGTACAACTGAGGGTTTTACCAAAGCCCTGCCCCTAGGGGCTGCCATCAGCACTAGGGGACTTGGGGCTTCAGGGCATGGTTCAAGACATTTATCCTGTAACTATTTAGATCTGTTCGTTTTAGTAAACCGCAACTAGTACATGTGTGGTTATAGCACTTCTCTGATCCCATTGCTAATGAGCACAATATTGCACAATAATATCCTTTAAATATCAAAGCAGGTCCAAAAGGAAACATATGTCTCATATGATATATCCTTTGATACGTCAGTGCACTTTCAGCAGGTATGTTAGTATGTGGGTTTGCTCAGAGTAAACTGCATATGTGTTTATATTCTCTGCCAGTTAGATAAGGTACTGAGAATTTAATATGATTCAGCTGCCTTCCTAGTGCTGCAAACACATAGCAATGGTGCTCAACTAACTATGGCATTAAGATTTACTACAGAAATATAACAAAGTCCAAAGGCTTAGTTGTTTGTTCCAGTAGTTGGATATAAACTTAAAAAAACTGTATTGCTTTATAAAATCATTAGACAATAGTTAAGGATTCTGTCTAATAGTGACAGAAACATTTTTTCAGTCCACATATGTATCTAATCACATAAGTCTCAATAGTTAAAATCCAGGAGGTGTAAACTTACCATTTCCATCTCTGTTTGGAAAATCATAGAATCATAGAATGATTTGAGTTGGAAGGAACCTTAAAGATCATTCAATTCCAACTCCCTTGCCATCAGCAGGTACGCCTTTCACTAGACCAGGCTGCTCAGAACCCATCCAACCTAGCTGCGAGCTCTTCCAGGGATAGGGCAGCCACAGCTTCTCTGGGCAGCCTGCTCCAGTGCCTCACCACCCCCACCATAAAGACTTTTCTAATATCTCATTTAGACCTTTTAATCTTTTAATTTGAAGTATTTTTAAGTTTGACATGCATGGGACAGAACATCTTTTTTACTTCAAATGCATGTGGATCACCAGGTGAATGTGTAAAGAAATAAGGAAAAAGGTGGAGCCAAGGCTAATTCCAGATTTTGAGTTTGAAAGTAGACCAAGGCTGGCCAATGAGACTGTGTTGTCTCAGAGCAATTCAGTCAGAGTAGTGCATTGATTCAAACCAGGAGGTGCAGAAGAATGAGCAAGAAACTGGGAAGACACAAAAAGATGATCTGTCTGGGAGACTCCTTAGTTTAATACTCCTTTATACAGAGTGTATGTAGGTATGCTGAATGACACTATTAAGTCACAGTACTCCCAAGAGTTCCCTTTCACTCTCCCTCAATAAAAATGTTGGTGTTTGCAAGGATGACTTCGCTGTTTATTGGCATGTAAATATGTTTCATCCATGTACTAGAGGGCAGTATGAGGCAGAAAGAATGAAAAGAGTACTTGATAGCACTGAAAGATCTTTAAAAACAGCAAGATGAGAAGATGAGATGGAATCTGGTTTATATTATCTTGGAAAGTTTATGCATACTGGTGATACTGCTAAATAATTTTTGGAAGAAGATAAAACAATGTTTAAAGAGGAAATCTTGAAAAGACACAGAAACTTAATATGTTCAGTGAAAAGTCAATTTTACACAGAAAATCTCTTCCTGATGCTAAAAGAAGTACACATTCATTTTGCAGGAGTTTGATGTCATGACTATCAAATAGGAAGTACACAAAAGCTGGACAAACAGTAAACTTTGTGCTAGCTGTGAAAAGAAAGGAATCCTTTCAATGAAGCTAGACAATGTGTAAGAACTTGTTATGAAGTCTTTATTTTTCTGCTTTAATTAGTCATCACATTCTTGAAGAATTTGGAGGTCTTTGCAAACTCTTTGCACCAGCTGGATACAGTGTGCTGAGAACTACACTGAATGCACTGTGGCTTTGCAGAGACAACTTCTCCATGTTAACATTTTTTTAAAAGGTGCAAAATCAAGAGAGGGTCTGTGACAGAAAACCTTTCTTTCAGATTCCATCTTTCCTAGCCATGAACAATTTGTTCATCTCTTCATTGAAGCTGATTTGAAAAAAACTGTTATCATTTCTTCCCTCAGTTTTCTTTCCTGTAGACTAAACAACCCCAATTTCTTCTATCTTTCCACATGGGTCAAGTATTATACCAGGCGTCGTCTGGATGTATAGCTTTTAGTTGAAATATTATCTTTGTCCTTACACATCAGTAGAAGCTACAGATAAGCACATTTTGTCATTTCTTGCCCTTTTTTTTCCCCTTTATTTTTAAGTAGTTCAAGTGACATAAGTCTGTTGTGGCAAAGATTATGTAGCCCATTCAAAGACTGTGCTCATGCTGTCTTGTGTTTGTGTTATGGTGTAGGGGACATGTGGCATTTTAGAGCTGGCTGATGTGTTATTTGGGTGCTTGTCTCTTGAAGTCACCAACCTTTTAAAAGAATAATTTGCTACTGTTTGACAGTCTTCGATTTAAGTAATAGTGTCTGTAATGAGATGTTTTGTTGTTTCTTACAGGCTTTCTACAATTTAAAAGGGGTACAGAAGAGAGAACTATTGAGCGTATAGAATCTGACAGATTTTGATTTCTAGTCGTACTAGCATTGGCAGAAATTCTAGACATCCCTTCACCACTATGGCATGGTATGAGCTATGATTTATTGTAGTTATCTAGAAATATTTTATATCCTAATTGCTCTAGTATATCATGTTATACAGGTAAAAGAATTCTGGTACACATAATAATGCTTTATGGTTCTGTAGGCACTTTCGTCGGTGTTAACTGCTTGTTAGCTGTCAGGACATAACTTGGAGTAAGCATTGTGTTCCATAAGACTGCTGTAACTGAGCTTTTATTTTTATTTTGTCACTTTGAAATGGGTTTTGGATTCTCAAGGCTGAATTACTGAAGATGTATCATCCCTTCCAGGACTGATCTTTGTCCATAAAGTTTCACACTGCTATAGTGTTACTTGTCTTGTTTATTTAATGTATCACTGGCAGAAGGTTTAAAGCCAAGCTTTAATCCCATAAGGACTAAGAAATGCCCCACTACATGTTGTATACCAACTAAATTATAAAATGTTTAAAAGTGTTAAAAGATCAGAGCCACTGTGACCTGACATATGATTCTGAGATGCAACAGTTAAAAAAAACCAGCTTAAGGTCTGCAAATTATAAGTAACTGTATATGGCCCTCTTGAATAATGAAGAAAGAGGTTTATGGGAAGTTTTGTTTGTGTTTTTTTTTGTCTTTTCCTTTATGTGACTTCAGAAAGATGGAGTGTATTGTATGTGCTGTCTCTTCTATTAAACCACTTGTAAAATGGCTTAGACTGCTCCTGTCATCTGATGCACTTATGTAAAATGAATGTGTCCTATGCTCCGGATAAGTGTCTTCCTTCTAGTGAATAGTTTTTAAGCTTTTTAAATTTTGTATCCAAACACGATTTGAAGTGCCACCCTTTCCACTCTAATGGTCAAAGCATTTATTTAGGTGATACCAACAATGTGTTTTCAAAATAGTGCAGCTGGAGGCAGAACCATTTTGAGCCTATATGTTTACAGGATATCAGAGCTATCTGTAATTGCACATCTCATTTAGCACATAGTCATTCATTTAAATTCTGGTTTTCATAGCATCCGTGGTTGCATAAGATCCCTTAGGGCAAAACTGAATTTTTTTTCAGTAAAACATAGTTGTGAGGAAATGTACAGTGAAATTTCTTTGTTTTCAAGGCAAAAAAGCTAAAATTTAGGAAAAATAAAAGCTGGAACTGCATAAGATCCTATTTTTTTCCCTTCCCTAAATATTACTTCCAATTATAGTACATAGTTCATTCCAGTTTTCCAAACACTATTGCATGTTCCTAAATTATGGCTGCCATCTCTTTTCTGTGAAACTACTTACACCTAAAGGTAAGTACATAGGTGTTTCAAAAATATGTCTTTGTCAATAAATTTAAGTTCCAGTAATCTATACTTCCAGCATGATAATGCCAAGAGGTGCAAATCAGAATATGTAGCCTGTGTTTCTAGGCTCTTAAGAAAAAAAGATAATTCCTTCCTCAAATATGGAAATGGGAAACTGAATGAGTAGCATTCCATCACATGTCTGTGGTGAAGAATAGGCACAGGTTTGTTGTTTTCATGTGATATTTGCAATTATTAATGTTACTTTTGTGCTTGGTGGTGGAGCACGAGAAAGGTAGGGAAAGAAGGGTAGGAAGTGTGAAACAGTGAAAGCTCATTAATTGTCCAGGAGGTAAATGACAACCCAGGAGCAGCACTCAGAAGAAAACAAACATAATCAGCAGTGCTAAGGCATGTGAATGAGTTTGGCCCTCACCTTCCAAACACCAGATGAGGTTGTAGTAATAAAAAGGGAAAATGAAACTTGAAGCTGTTAAAAGGGAAGTGAAAATTACAAGAGCTTTTCCTTTACAAATCATAAGGAAAGCATTGAATATTTAGAGAGATTTTGTATGAAAACTGATTATTTTAGAAAAGACCTGAGCATCTAGAACAAGGGAAGAAGATGCTGCCAGGATAATTTTAAATGGAAGGAAAATATATTGGTGGCTTGTTTCAAAATGAGTGAAAGGTGAAGATGCATGATATTTCTTTCTCCAACTCACTCTGGAGCCTGCTGTGCTGACAGAAGTACAAAGCTAGCCTCATTAGTATAGGAAATATGGATTAGAAGATACAGGGGGAAAACATAGTTGTAATTTTGGTGTCCCTGAAGTTCTGCGTTGTTATTACCATGCTAAAAGTAGTGTCTGGTCAAGGACCTCATCTATCTAGTTTCTCTCTAATTTCTATTCAGTAAGATGCAGTGGTTCTGAAAAGATGTATTAATTTACTATCTGACAGATTACACTGTGTAAAAAAGATACCTTAATCTACCTTAAGAAAGATTTCTGTCTAGTTCTTCACCTCTATATTTACTTTAACTTTTATTAAGATTTTATTCTTAGGCATATACAGGTAACTGCATACACTTGGCTTAGATACCACCCTATTTGTTGCATGTTTCAGGTCTTTCAGAAAATTTACACTGAAGAAGGCGAAGTATTTTATTAGTGCTGTAATATTCTTTTTGGAGATCTTGTCAGTCAAAGATCAAATTTCTTAGAAACACTTACCGTGATCCCTTATCTATAGGAAATAATTTTGTATACTTTTTTGTATATTAAACCCATGCAACAGCTAGAGGAACTCTGCCAAGATTGTGTAAGGATCAAGGAAAGGACAATAGTCCTGCATACAAGGTGGGCACTAAGTGGTCAACTGTTAGCAAATATACATAGTTGGTGTTTTTACTTAGTATCTTTTATTTGAACAGTGCTACAGTCAGTCACAGGTAAAATTCTCTACAGTGATGCTCATTAAGAATTTTCATGTCACAGTATCTAGGAAAATGTAATGATTTCTCATACATAGAAAAAAAAGAAAATATTCTGATGGGCACGATACAATAACTCTGCATGTATTGGCGTTTGTTGCGTATGTTCAAATAAACACCATTGAAACTATTCTTCTTTCTCTAACCATTGTCTATGCTAAGTCAATTGTCTCTTTTCTAAGTGATTTTTTTCAATAAAAATCCTACTCTCAAGTGCTTTGTAAATGCTATGTTTTCTGTCCAGTGACTTATTCCAGCAGTCAACTTTGCATTTCATCGTTGTAATGCTTGTAATGAATGGAAGTGTAAGTGAGTTATTTTTGAGAAAGGAATTGTAGGTAATTTGGAAATAATTCTGACTCAGAGTTTTGGAGAGCTGCACTGACGGCAGCAGGACCTCTTTGTGGGGAGAGGGCCTTGGCTGCATACAAGATGCCCACCAAGTTGCTCTATCACTCTCCTCAGCAGAATGAGGGGGAAGAAAATAAGATGGAGAAAAGAGCAATGAGTTAAGAAGAGGGAAGTTTAACCAGAAAAAAAAAATTAAAAAAAGGAAATGCAAAGGCTGTGTATGGAAGCAAAGGAAAGCAAAAGATCCCTTGTCTACTTTCCGTATGCAGGTGTTAGCCAGCTACTTCCCAGGAGTTAGGGCTTCGGTACACTTGCCAGTTGCTGGGGTGAGGGACAGGCAGAATGTTGGGGAGACAGTGCTGGTGCTGTGCCAGGGCCACTCAGCAGCAGCCAGGGCACGATCAGCACCTCTGCACCACCAGCTCACAGCGCAGCAGGGCAGGGGCTGCTGTGGGAAAAGAGCCCGTCCCAGCCAGACCCAGCACACCTCCATGGTCACAGTTCTGGTGTTCAGGGATACGTAGAGGATCTCAGCTTTGAATTCCCATTGTCAACAGAGAAACCAGGAGGTCTGACATGAAAAGTTGGGGATTTTAAATACCTTGTTCACTTTTGGGAAAGGAGCTTTCAGCCATGGTGGAACTTTTCAGTACTGCTTTTATATTTTACAGTTAAACTACTGAAAAAGACTAGCGTTCTAATGATTTTTTAAAGTGTCATCAACTCCCTAAGCCCTGAAGACCACAAAGAGATTTTAAAACAAGAATTTCTTACAAAATACTTAGAATATGCATAATGTATGGAAATGCAATTGTCTGGAATGAAAATTTGCTCATACAGCTGTCACTTCTCAATATTTAATTCGTCAGAAACTGATGCTGATGGCAAGTTTACCATTTGCCATTTGTGTTCTCTGTATTTCCTGTGAAACAAGACTGCTAAGCTGTAAATGTCAGTACTTTTTCTTAGTATATTGTCATTAAATATTCTACTGATTTTTGGTTTTGTCGCCTACTGATATAAAGAATTTTAAGAAAAAAGTAGGAACAATCAGGGAAATTTCAATTGGTCTGAGCAAACATAGCAGGTTTCTGAGCGACCTAGTCTAGTCTAAGATGTCCTTGCTCATGGCAGGCATTTGGTCTAGCTGACCTTTGAAGGCCCCTTCCAACACAAATTATTCTATGATTCTATGAAGATGATCATATTTGTGACTGCAAGCAAAGGAACCCGGAATAAATAGCTCAAAGATCAGACATGTTAATAGCACCTCACTGGGAAATGCTCTCAGAAATAAAGCTTCACATTGTATTTCATGTGCCAAATTACTTAGTGTGATTGTTAACATCATTGAAAGCATTGCTTTTCCTTCAGTTTTTAGATTCCTTATACTTTGCTGGATGCCATATTTTCTCTGTGTCTGGAAGCATATGCTAATATCATAATGATTTGGATGGTATATCCCACAGTTTTGGTTGACAAAATAATGATTTGGGTGGTGAAACAGATTGGAGAGTCTCCCTTATTTAATCCATTAAATTCTAGATAATCTTCATTAGAGACTCCAAAGACTTGCATTGATTACTGGTTTTCAGTTCAAAATAGACATTGGTGGATTTAAATGTAATCCCATAAAAGCTACCTGGAAGCTGACTTAGTTATATGTCAGTTTTTACGTTTCTTAAAATACAGCCCTGGTTTCTAGCAGAAGCAGCATCAGAGTAGAAACAAAGCAGATGTTTCTCTGATTGTATCTAAGGATATGTCAATGGTATTCTTAGAAATAGAGAAATTTTGGCTTGGCAAACTAGTGGTGGCATTTTTGTTCTCATTAAAACATCAGATTGATAAAGTCCATGTACTGCTTTGTTCCAAAATGTTCAGTCTTCTTTAAACATTAGCATTCTTATGATTTCATTGGCATTACAGCCTTCTAAGAAACTCACTTTTTTACAGATCTCTTTCTTCACATCTTTGCTTCCATCAATCTGACAAGCACAAAAAAGTCAGTCCTAAGACTGCCAGTTGTAGCTGCTGCTGAAGACACAATGAATACTTAAAATTTGTTTCTAGGAAAGCTTTTCCCTGTTCGGGGCTCTGTCTCTCTCCCCATTGACAGGAAAGCCAGGACTTTTTTAGACTCAGCAATGTTCTGCGTCAAAATTCTCTAACTTCAGACAACATAGTCAGGGAAGTGACAGTTTTATATGTATCTCTTTGTAGAAGACCTCAGTGGTGTTGTAAATCCAAAGTATATTCACAACTGTTGTGCTTAAACACTGTTGTAAAAGCAGATGGATATATCATGTGACATGCAAACTACTGTTTTCACACTTAGGACACCAATCTGTAAATTTGAACCAGTAAATCTTTCTGAACATGAAGACAAAGTTGGTACTTGTTTCATAAACACATTGGCTATGTATATTATGGCTAATGCAGCAAATGTTCCCCTAAAGGATAAACAATGTCATCCACAGCTAAAGTGTTGTCTTTTAATGGCATGGTTCATAAATTACAATGTCATTAAAAAATTTAATTCAAACTATTTACAAAAGCAAAATAAGTTCATTGCAAAAGTGAGTGAAATGTAAATTAGAACTTGGATCTTTATTCTGCCTCTTTAGCATCAGTGTAAACTAACCACTGTGTTTGCCTCTGTCAGAGCAGGATATTCCAGAGCACAGGAACAATGTGCTGGTGAGGCATTCCAGCAGGAGTGTCCTTGTTGGCTGACCCTCTCTTCTCTCTGTCTTCTGTCTGTGATCCTTCCCCATTAATTGCATTTTCTGTCTGAGTAGGATTTTTACATTTGCTGGTGTAAGATTTATATATTTGGCAACCTTTAAGGATCAACTTGGCTAAGAATATTTTTCTAGTGAGACTAAGAGTGTCCACATGTGGTCTTTTCTGCCAGAAGATATGAGTGGTAGAAGAGACATTACACAGCTATGATCTGATTAAATGAAGCTTATCCATAGTTGTGTCTGCCTTACCAGTTCAAAGATAGAGGTGTGATTCATGCTTCTCCTTTCAGACTTAGAATAGGACTGTGTGACTACAGATACTATCACAAGCTGTATTTTAGCCATCAACTGAATAAGAAAAATTGTAAGGTGTCCTAATCCTGATTTCTGGAGGAAAATGAGATGACCATGGATTTCAGATCAAATAATTAGAAAGATTTCCTCTGTGAACCCTGGAACAGGGGCAGACCATCTGTGAAGAAGCCAAGGAGACTAGTTCATACTGTAGCAAACCAGGATAGACATGAAGTTAGGACTTCACCTTCCCTTTCCTTCCTTCTCTTCTTTTCCCACTGACGCTTCCAGAGATTTACAAAAAAATGTAGCTCATCTGTCTACCTCATTGCGACATACACATCAGTGGCTCCATTGCAGATTCCATCTGTATTTTTCAAAAGTTGTGAACTCCCTCAGCAGCAGCTTCCAGCAGTACCATGACAACTATGTCTCCATCTTCCAGTGGATGCTATTGCCTCCTCTATTAAGACATCCAGATGCTGACAAGAGAGCTGCTGTGCAATTAGCTCATTCTGAATCACAGTAAGGGCAAAAGTGTGCTGTGATATGATGCTTTGACTACCTGCCTGAGATACTGTTTGCAGTAGTGTACAGAGCTCTGTGACTCTCATTGAAGCCTTGGCATCCTGTCTGAAATTGGATAACCAGATAGTGTCAGTATCTAAAACTGCTTTATTTAACATTTATCTTGCCTGGAAACTGTGTCTCTTCCTGCTGGGCAAGGTACCTGATAAAGCAAACAGTGAATTTTGCTGAGATCATGAACAATCTCAGCTGCTTCAGTTGAAGCTGACTGCCTGAAGCTTTGAGGAGACCATCAGTCACTAAGCTCCTATCCAGTTTTGCATCTACTTTTTCAGCAGAATCATCTTCAAAGTCATCTGTTGTCTGAGTGAGTGGAATGAGGTAGAAAGCAGTTGTCTTTCCCTAAATTCCTACTTCTATTGCCTGCTAATGTTGCAGTTATGTGTCTACCTAGCAGTAATGTCAGCAAGACAAGTAAATTTAATGGAAGGCACATTTTCAAAGGGTGTTCACAGGCATTCGGAGTTGCAGAAATGATGCCTCCTGCGAGAAAGCAGGGGAAAGCAACAAAATAAACCAAGTGTTTTGGCATGAGCAATACTGGCTGCTATGAGCAATATCACTTGCTGTCACTAACCTTATGCAGAGAATGATTATAAGACCAAGCACATGATCAGTATTCTGGGCAAACAGTTGAATTCAGTTAAATTACTTCCTTGATTCTAACATTGTAGTCTACTAACCAGTTGCAAATTATCTGCATCTTGCCTTCGGAACAGCAGATGGAAGGTATTGTACTTCAGATTAATAGAATTGTTTGTTAATAGAACTCTGGGTTTCCCAAAGAAGTGTTTTTCAAAATTGTCCAGAGTAAGAAAGAAAATGTCTGTTACAGAATCAGCTACAGGTTCCTTCTCAGAAGAAATTATCATAGATAGCTACTCATCATTAATTATTAGCTATTTTGTTACAAATGTTATCTCTGCAAAATTGAAGGAGCACCAGACCTCAGTTTTTGGCAGTTGTCAGTCCTGAAGCAGCAGAAATTATAACAATCCATGTAGGAAGACTCAGACTGAGGAGCAGGAAAAAGGCTTTGCAGGCTTTGCAAACTGTCACATCCATCTCTGACTCAGACTCAATTACTTGTAAAACTTTAGAATTTTCAGTGGCAGTTCCATTTCTCTCATAAAAACGATTGGCAGTTGAAAAAAAGAGCTTTGTATTTTGAGGATTTGCCTTTCAAAACAGAGTAATAATTTTATATATCAGCCCAGAAGGTGCTGAAAGAAATTCTGAAAGTAATTGTCAAAAAAAAGGTAGCCAGGCAATGCCCATGGGACTAGAGAGAAACAGAAGTCATGAATGCCTGGCTTGACTTCAGGTGCCATCAAAGCTGCTTCATACATGTGCCTTCATACACAGCTGACTCCAGAAGGCCTTGACTCAGGAATAGAAGTCTGGTGTCAAGAAGTACATTGTGACCAGTTCAGACCAGTATCACCACAAAACCAGTATAGATCAAATCTTGTGTGCTTAGACGCTTAACAATACTTTTATCCTTGTATCATGATCAGCGCAGTAAATTCAACAGGACGTGGAGAACAGACTTATTCTTGTTTATCCTGGAAGTAAGGCATAAGTATGAAGAGAAGACTCAGTGAAGAGACAAGTAGTTAATGTTTATTTTGTATAAGAAATGCCAACAGCACAAAAAGAAGAACAGATGAAAGTAATAAGAACAAGACAAAAGTACACTAAGAAACATATATTTTCAGCCCAGCTTTCTATTTCCATTTTCACTTGAATGCAAAAGAAAGGTGGTTTTAAAGTTTCCCATTGACTGTATATAGCCTTAGGGGCTGCTGCCATTGACTCTGAAAGGAGTAAGAATCAGAAGGGATGACATAAAATGCAGTCTTTAGTAAAATTCTAGTTAATAGAATACATCTGGGGTGCTTTGTTTTAGGAAAAAGAGGTTCATACCGTTTCACAGATTAATATGCTCAAAAGTTGCTGGTATGAATCATGGAGGCATAACCTTTTTGGGGAATGCTATAGGTTGCTTAATTGCATTATGTTAAGTTTTATCTACTCCATTTTCCTACCTTGGTTCAACCACTTAGGAAACAGGAGTAGCACAACTGGACTTGGAGAAAAATGGAGAGATATGGGGAGAAGTCACTTAGATCTGAGTAGAACACTCTTTTGATACTAAAGAAATTTTTTCTGCAGAAGGACTGAAGTAGGTGTGTTTTAAAAGTTGCCAGTCAAGAGACACCTGAAACCTAATGACAGAGCTATCTTCCTCTTCTTTCAACATGGCAAAACAGGAGCCTGAGAGATGAGTCTTGTAGATAGATTTCAGCTGCTTTTACTGACCCCCTTTTTTCCTTCTTGAGTGTAATGTCCAGTGGCCAAGAACCATCATTATTCAGAGAGAGTTCTTGAAAGTTTTCCTGACTCCACCAGCCCAGCAGGTAATTTTAGCATAGCTGCGAGGCTATGAAGTTATCATTGTAACATTACATCCTAAGGTCATCCTGCTGTTTCCTACTGCATTTCAGAGGAAGGGAAAGGGGCATTGCAAGATCAAGACTTTCTGTGTTTACTCCTAATTGCTCAGAATTTTTCAACAGATGATCTCTTCTGTAGTTAGGATTGTAGAGGAAAAGGTAACAAGTCTGAGTAACTCACTCATTAATGATAACACTGACCTCCCATTTCACATTGTGTCTCTGCATGTTGCTGTAGGTTATTGACGGATAGGCAATTAATAACAAAAAAATTATCCTTTTTCTATGTGATTGCAGCTACACTTTTTTGTTTGTTTTTTTGTTTCATAGTCTACTCTTATTAATCTGTTTTTTCTCCAAGGCATTTTCCCTGGTCATTGAAAAGGGGAACAAATACATGTGTAGAACTATGACATGGTGAAGAACTAACACATAGCCCATAACATGGAACTGTCAGTGATAAACCTCTCTGGGGGAGGCAGGGTCTGTGATGTGGTATAAAAAAGTCAGACTTCTGGGAGTGCTTATGGGTGCAACAGACAAGTCAGGACCAGAAACCACATTGATTACATAATCGTTTTTAGGACACCCTTTTGTGTTGTACCTAATCTGACTCAGTTGTGGGCTATTGCCAATAATGATCCCATTCCTCCTTCTCTTCCTATGCTTCATAAGTGACAGACTCTATGTGGTCCTTTATGTCGTATGAAATACTATTAATACAGCTATGCAGCAGGTCATGCAAAACTGCTCATCTGACAGAGTGTACCCTTCTTCTTTGTAGATCAGTTATTTGATGGATCAATGAACCAGAACACCTCAGTCAAAAACCTCATTATTAATAGATCCAGTTTTACACTGGTGAAAGAAAGAGAGTAGAAAAGTAGTTTATTATGTAAGATCATAGAGAACATGTAGATGTACCCTAAAAAATAGCAGGACAGACTCAGTTCTGGGATCTCAAAGTCTGTTGGATCCTTCTGTACGCATTTTCTTTCCACTCAACAGAGCTGAGTGGAACAAATGGTTTTGGTTTTTTCCTTGCAAAGCACTACTAAAACAAATGACTGATTCAACAACATCATTTCTCTCAGAATTTGTTGTAGATTCTGGTGTTAGACTGTGGAATGGGACTGGCTGCAGTGGGCTTTAATTCCACTTTCTCACACAAGTGAGCACTGAGACTCTTACAAAAGGTTAAGTTATATAGATGGTAACTGGTGCTGTTTGGTTTGGTTTGATGAGTACATTCAGGTAGTTGAGCTAAGGCATGCAGCTATGCTCATACATAAAATTCTTGATAACAGCTTTCGTGCTGCTCTCACTTTTTTCCTCAAAACTCTTCTCTGTTACATCACTTAAACTTACATTAACAATTTCTATTAATTAACACACCAAATCAGGATAATGAGATACTATTTGGCATAATTTTATTTTTAAAACTGATTACATCCCAGTTGAGGACTCCGCAGTAAAAGAGACACAGACATACTAGAAATAGTCCAGCCATGAAGAAGATGAAGGGATTGGAGTATCTCTACTATGAAGAAAGTCTGAAGGACTTCCTCCTGGAGAGCAGGAAGCTCAGGGAATCTCACCAATGCATGTACATACTAGAAAGCACCGTGCAAACAGAGCCAGGTGCTTTTCAGTGGTGCCCATGGACAGGAACAGAGGCAGTGGGCACAGAAACATTTTGTTACTGTGAGGGCAACTGAGCACTGGCACAGGTAGCCCAGGATGGTGGGAGAGTCTCCATCCTTGGAGATATGAAAAACCTAATGGGCCACTGTCCTGAGCTGCTGGCTGTAGGTGTCCTGCTTGAGCAGGGGGTTGCACCTGATGATCTCCATCCTATCTGTTCCACAATACCATAATCTCCTGCTTTTACTGAGAGTTTGAACTTCTATCACTTACTGCTTAAGACCCTTTCTGATGATAAATTACAGAGTAATATGGTTTCTGAATGTGTCTGATGTTCTGTATGATTAATCCACAAGAAGGAATACCAGAATTACTGCCATATGCACACTGTCTTTAATCTTACCAAAATAAACAGTGAAGGCATCGACGGTGAAGCAAATTGCTCAGTTTCCTAAACTAGAACAAACAGCACCATGTTATCCTCTTCTTCTTCATGCAGAAATAACTGAAGAATTCTCTGTTAGTAATTAATATGATAAAAATGTAAGAAATACAAGACAAAACCTATATGAATGTCAAGGCAGTTTAGGAGAGGTTTTGGATTATATAGTTAAACCCCAAATCTTACATGTCCCGTTAGCTCCAAGAACAACATTGTGATCTGTCGTGAACAGAATTTTCAGTAGCTTTACCAAAGGCTGTATTCATCAAATTTAGGCACAGAGGCAAAGGAAATACGCCAACTTCTGGACCACTTTCCTCTGAATGTTTAGCTGTTCATATGACACTTATTCAATTGGTTTCAAAGAATATATTATGTGAGAAGTCTAAAGCCATACTTAATCCATGTAGGATTAACACCTATTATTTTCACTGACTTGATGTCTTCATCTGGAGGATAGCCATATACAGTTAGTGATACTGATAAGAGGCTTTGTAGATAAAAATTCTGATGGAGGTGCTAATTGCCACTATTTCTTTTTTACTTATTACTACCATTTATTCTTAGCCAAATAAAAAGCCCACACATGCACAAATAAAAAACCCAAAACCCATGCACACTCACAGAAGAATAAATAACACCAAAACAAACAACACCCACCTCTCAACCACTTAATGAAATAAAACCTAAATAAGGTTTATGACACACCTTAGCTTTCCACTAATTTTTAACTGAATGTATTTGTCTGCCAGATCAAAGCAGCTTCCTTTTATACGACAGGATGTTTCAGATTTTCTCTTAAATATATAATAGCTTAACCATCCTTATAATGTCCTGAAGGGGATACCAATTCTGTACACTTACTTTTGGAAGATGTACTCAAAAGTGAATGTTCTGGGCTGTAAGTTAAATGCTGTTTGAGGACTTCTTGTCTGCATGTACACTTACAAGTTTGTGCTATATAAATGTGTACAGAGATGTTTTGAAACAAGCCAGATCTGCTTATTATTCCAACTTAATTGCTGAACGGGCAGACTGCCCTACTTTCTTGTAACTTTTTATTGCAGGGAAGCTGACTAATCTGGCTCTTCCTCCATCAACAGAACTTTGTGAACTGTTCACATCCCACTTTGAGAACAAAATTAAGATCATTGTGAGTTACTTGCCCCTTAACAAAGCTGCCAACACTAACAATTCTCTAATTCCCAATCTTGAGCCTGTCAAAATTTTCAAACTACAAATACTTTTGGCATTTTATGTTCCAAAACCTCAGGGCACTATTACATTTTGCCAAGTCTTTGGTCTAAACAGTTACAGTTTTTCTTCATTCTCTAATTCCACTGGGTTCTCACATTGTTAATCTTTCTTTGATGGTAGGGAATATCTTAATAATGGCACAAAGTAAAACAATTATCAGTCCAGTTTTAAGAAAAAAAAACTGCTACCAATAGAAGATGTTGCATTTGCTATTTAATATTCAATCTTTTTTTTGTGTGTGTGTGTGTGATTGTAGCACACTGTAAATGTGCAGTATCTTTCAAAGAACATTTCTCGGTTTCGTCTCAAGCTGGACCCTGTCCTCTGCACTGGGAAACAGTGTTCTAAAGAGTTAATTTTTGGTCTTTGTACCCTGACCGGTGATGAATTTTTGCTGCTGTTGCTTGACCTCTCAATTTACTTTGACATTATTTTGATCACAATAGAACATTAGGTCTGTTGGCAACTCAGATTGGTTTTGTTCTAGTTTTCATTGAGATTTCTTATGCACATAGTGGTTCTGCCTTTCTCTTTCTGTCCCTGTCTCACGCATGTAGTCACAGGCACACACAGTCTGGAGTACTTTACACATACCATGGCACAGATCAGGCAGGAAAAGGTGGTCTGGTGGCTAATAACCAGCTGTCCTGGCCAATGTGTGGGCTCATTCACATTATGCCATTCTATTAACAGACTATATACCCAGCACACACCATTTTTCACCAGATGACATCAAAGCTTTTTGCAAATCAGTAATAACTAGTACCTCTGTAGAGATGACATTGCTGCAGACAGGAAGGTTTGCCTATTACCTTATTGGGGAAAGTAGTTAGCCTGGGTACAGAAACCAGAGATACAGGATCATGAGGAACAGAGGATCATTACAGAACTCTCATGGTTTTTCAGCCATCCTGTCTCAACCTATTTATTTGACACAGTTTTGTACACACTATTCAGGATATAAACAGGTTTAAGTCCTGGTTTTCTCATTCTCTATGTCTCAGTGCAAATCTTTTGTGTCATTTTGTTAGTTTCCGTGCCATTTTATGTGGACAGCGCTGTCAACTGCGTATCCATCTGCCCAGATTTAGTTTAATTCTATACAGTGTAGCAGGTCTGCTTAGGTCTTCAGGTGTCAGAGCCCTTCTTTTTGCAACACAGTGTCTATTAGGACTGGTCTTTTTCTCAGCTTTTCTGGAGATGTAAAACAAAGACGTGTAAAGTGAAACCCGAGTCATTGGTTCTCAGAAAGTACTTGCACACAGTTACCTTGATTGCATTCTGTATTGATACTCTGGGTGTTCCTCCCTTATAAATCAAATGCCCTCTTTTACCACCTCTCATAGACAACTAATTATTATTATCCTCAGCCCTTTTTATTTAAGTTATTCTTGGTATTTCTTATGTGCAACAGACCCAAACATCATGTGTTTCCAAAAGGCTACCAAAATACTGGTCCATTTCTTTTGATAAAATATATTATTTTAAATCCTTTACATAACCAAGTCCTCCTAATGTCAGTATCTATTTTCCAGATTGTTTTGAAAGTATGTGGGATATTTAGGCAGTGATCTAACTTTCTTCAAGTCAAAAAAGAAGTCTTAAAAGGTTAGAAAAAGGAAAACTTAATAACATTCTTCTTGGGTAATTGTTTCCATGATTTGCAAGACTACATGAAATATTACAGATGAATTACATAAAAATATATATTTTAGATGAGTCCAGTGATAGAACACCCTAGGTTTACAATATTGGTGATATTTTATAACAGACTTTATGTGGGAAAGTGCTTAAAATATGTATTTTAAGTGACTGTAACTATACAGTACTGACGGTTGTGTTTTATATTATTTCTTAGATTTTCTACCCTGCATTTATTATTTTGAGAAATCCAAAATTGTTTTGATGCAGTTATTTCTGAAAATACTACCTGTGTTCAAAAATCAGAGCTGCAGGTTTTTTTCTGTTCACACCGTATCACAGATAATAAAGATTAAAGAATCAAAGTTTAACTTCTAATTCTCCTTATCTTACATAAATGGAAAGCTGTCTACTTAATTCTCTTACCACTGTGTTGATTCCACACAATTACCAGAAATTATAAGTGGTGGAAGTATATATTTTAATCACAGAAAAACAGAAGAAGGAAAAGCAGCTATGACTCAGTGAAGACCAGGAGTAAGGCTGTTGGAAGATGTCATTTTTATAGAGTCACTTTCCTGACCATAGTCACATTTTGGTTTTAAAATTGCACCAATCTTAGTGTAAAAGGCTTAGGGACAGCTTTCAGCACAGTGTCAACTTCCCATTAAATGAGCTGAAATTAAGTACACTTAATAGTAATAATTTTCTTTGAAATGGCAATTTTCACATGTCTATTCAAGCTAGGGGATGGTTATGTATAACAAACTAGTCATCTCTATATACTTTAGATACTTTTATATTCCCTGTGTGTGTGCCTTTGTGTGTGTGTGTGTATCTATATGTCTCTCAGTATAAGTACATACTTTGGCAAGTGAAAATATGTTCCAAGATTCTACTGAATGCTAAACCAGATCTAATAAATCCAGTATCATCCTCTGCTTTATGCAGAGTCTATTCCTTCTGACTGAATCCCTATTGATTTGCAATCTGCCTCTTAGGGTACAAAGGTAACATAATGCATAGCTGTCAGATTAATTTCCAGAATTCTGTATCTGTCTGTATGGGCAGATTTTAGCAGAAGTGAATGGAGATGAATGTGCTGTGACTCAAGCTCAGATTGTACTCAGGGCACACTATATTGCCTGCTCACACATCGGCATGCCATTCACCATTCTAGAAAACTCTCTTTTATAAAAGTTATTGCAGAAAACACCCCTTGAGAACCCTCCATACACTCTAAAAAATGTGGTTTTAAAGGTTTTATTGTTCAAAGACTAAGCCTTTAATGAAAGGCTCAGTTCTCATGCTGAACCTGAAGGAGGTTCTTAGGCCATTCTGAATTAGTCTGTGAATATTGTCTCCCTTTGTACATGATTAGGAAAATTTCAGAAGAAGTAATAATGTTTCTGTAACTTCTTCAGGTCGCGCAGTTTTAGGTGAGGAATCATTTTCCCTCCAAATGACTCAAGAGAATTGCTGCAGTCTTTGGTTATGGCATAAACCTATATTAAAGTGATTCTTACTTCTTTTGTCTAAAGCATGTGATCAAAGCCACATCTTGCAAATCTTCAGTCTTTTCTAGGAATAGGATGGAAAATTAACACATGATTTAAAAATGCAAGCTTTGTGCTCTGAGTTCCTGGCAGTGTTAATTATAGCACTTGTCCTACAACAATCAGTGGAACTTGGGATGCACTGATGTCACCAAAACTTGCCCACTCTTATTACTCTTCACTCTTGATTACCAAAAACTTAAATAGAAAAGAAGAAATTGTGTATAGTACATAAGGGAGTTTCTCAAAAATACATGCCTTTTTCTTTGTTTAAAGTACTTGCTTTCTTCCAGCCCTATAATTTTTTACTTTGGAATTATAAATATAATCATAAAAGGAATGTTTTAACATAACATTTTGTTATGGTCTGTATTACCTACATTGTTCTGCATTCACTGAAGGCAGTCTAATATTGCAGTCCTATCTTAAATATGTCAAGCCTTTATTATGATGCTTTGTGGCCTGAAAGAATTAGGAGGTACTCAAGAAAAACATCATCTGTATTTTTTTTCTCATTTTTTTCTGGGCACTACTTCTGTGTCTTTACATTTCCTTATGCTGCTTTCTGAAAGTAGTGTCACTGGCTCTCTTGCTAGCTGCTCAGCTTTCCTTCCTCCGCTCTTCTCTAATGGATTTGCAAATGAAGAACTCTCTGGAAGTCCCATGAAGAGCAAGACTACATGTTGGACAACCAAATTAACAGTGAAAATGACAGGAAGAATATGCTTCAAAAGGTACATGCCAGGGTTGCTCAAGGAATGTGAAGTTTAACAGTGAAGTAAGATCAGGAGTGTAGTCACCTCACCTCCTAGAGATGTAACTAGAATCTGCTGTTAAGGAAGGACAGCAATCTCTCAACAGAGAATGTAAAATTAATTTCTTCCTAGAATCCGTTTGAGCTTTTAAAGTACTGGATGTTTAGTTTAGATGTTTAGGACATGTC
Organism: Setophaga petechia; assembly: GCA_024362935.1. Classification (NCBI taxonomy): domain Eukaryota; kingdom Metazoa; phylum Chordata; class Aves; order Passeriformes; family Parulidae; genus Setophaga; species Setophaga petechia. The sequence goes on along the minus strand of JANCRA010000004.1, from coordinate 34,429,431 downwards.
ATGGTTTAGATTACACTGGATTTGTGTGATGGCTGCATTTGTTTCCTCTCCATGTATTAATGTAAACATAGTATAGGACAAATACTATTAGCTAAAGCTTAATATTTTTATGTTATCAGTGGGTTTTAGGGCATTTTATCTTAGGTAGCGTCATTGTATTGATTTGTGTGGCATGTTTTAATAATCCATGCAGGTGCAGAATAGACAGGAAATTACTCTGAAGTACAGAAGTTTTTGAATGTTGGAGGACACCAGGTCAATTAACTTGCCTGGCATGCATTATAAGTCTGTTTCACCAGAGAAATGGGTTGTTTCATAGGAAAAGTAGTGATAACATTCCTGAATTTTATAAATCTATTTCACATAAATAGCCCAGTAATCCATTTATATGTAAGAAGTATGATTTGGTTTTTTATGTCTGAAAAGAAGTAACACAAGTAATGACTTGTGTGAGAACTCCACTGAGCTGAGTATGCTGCTTGTCCCTTAAATTCCTTATCATACATGATATTGACAGCGTGACTTTGATTATTTTACATTCCCTGGAAATATAAATATAACAGGTTGAAGTTATTAACTTTATAGAAATTTAAAATTTATAAGGGCTCTAGTGAAAACAATAGTCCTACTAGGAATTTGCAGTAAAAAATTATTGCAGTTCTATGACTAATTAGCTTAAAATATGGTAACAGTAAACTAATTTTCAAGTTTAGCACTAAGTACATTCTCTCAGTACAGAGCTGGTCTTAATAGAGCATTTGGTAGACAAGAAAATTTTAAATAAATTCCAAATACTTTTCTGTATAGCAGTAGAGGTCATTTTGCAAATTCTCATGGCCTTCAGTGTCACACAAAGACGATACACAAAGACTTCCACTTCCGCGCAGCTGAGAAGAATTTATCAATTTTTTATAGTTTTTGTTTCACCTGACAGCTAAAAATTACAACGTGTTCAACCAGCAGAACAAACAATATGGGAAGTCCCTTTCACATTAATCTGCCTCTGAGAGTAATTTGCTTCAATCTGGCTGGCATGGACTGAATAAGGATGCGATTCCTTTTCATAAAGCTGATTGTAAGCTCCAGAAGAAATGTGATATACTTATTTCAGGACAATAGCCCCTCACACTCTAAGAATGAATTTCAAAGTGAAAGTGTAATACTTTGGTTAAGTTACCAACATAAGAAACACCTGTACCTTACTCCTCACGTGTTGTCCTATAAGTTTCCTGAAGTAACTGTTGAACCTGTCTTAAAGTGCACCTTCTCATTCTTTAAATTAAATAACCAACATAAAAAGAGCATGAGGAAAACAAATCTCATAGTTTGCAAACTCCAAGAACCTCCAGGCTCTGCTGTTATGAAGATCAGGATAATTTACCTGCAATGAATTTCTTTCCCTGGAACAGAAGAAGCAATGGTGATCCTCTTGGGGTTAAGTGGAAGGAGATATCCCTCCCACACATGTTCCTAGAGGAACTGTTTGCATGCCAGAAATGGAATGTGGGAGGAACAGCATTCCAAGGTTAGCTCTGTTAGGATGGAACTGCAGTCTTGTGACCACAGCAGTGGCCGTGAGGGATGTGTCATGTTCTTGCATGGAACATGGTTTAGCCAGTGGCTCTAACAACTGAGATTTGTCTACAGTGGTTGTCAGGCAAAGCTGAAACTTTTGTCCATGGTGCTTCACCCAGGCTCCACATGGAGCAACATGCTACCTGAGTCCTCACATTCCAAGCAAGTTCCTCCTGCCCTGCTGGCCTCTAGCTGTTCTGTAGACCGAGGGCCCAGCAGGGATGCAGATAACTGCTGCCTGAGCCTCTGATGCTCTCCTGCATCGTTTGTTGTCAAGAAGTTAGATGGAGCTTTATTGCTTGTTGTTTGACTCTTAGCCCTTTTTTTCCGTCAGTGGTTACCCCAAAATACCAGGACAAGTGTTGCCTGATCACTGCTGCTATAGGCTGAGTCTCATCCCATTTTTTTTCCATTGGATCTTTACACACAACCATGGCTTGCTTTCTTTTTCTATTTTTTCTTGATATAAAGTCATGTTCTGATAAATTATTTGTATTTGTCTTTCTTTCAAATATCAGTAATTGATAAAAGTGCACTGATGTGCTTAATGGCTTTAAGCGGTCAAGCATAAGTTTCTAAATATATAAAATAAACCTGACCATTTCACTTTGACACTTTTATTTCTTCTGTTCTCTGTGGGGTATTCTCTTTCTAAGGCCCCTTGGGCATTTCCACTTGACCAACTCTTGTCTCAGTGCAGAGGTCCACAGCATCACTTGTCTTTCCATTTCTTTGTGTATTCTGAAGTTTATGGGGTTTCTTTCCTGCCTTTTCTACTGAAAGCCCTGAGATTGTTATTGGGTATTTTCAGGGGAAGAAGGAGAAGATAGAGCTCTTACAGCATACAGTAGAAAGAAATTATCTATTTTTAAACTATTTTTGCACTTAACAGCTGTTCCACAGTTGACTGCAATGTCAATGTACTTAACTCATTAACCAAAGTGTTTCCTCTCAGACTATGCTTTCTCTTCTTTCTAAACCCAAAACCTGTACTTGCACTGCCAGTGTAGCAGGACAGCTAACCTGTTCCAGCCAAAATGTAGAATAGCTCATAAAACCATGTGTCTCTAGAGCTTCGACATTTAGGGTTGTCTATTTTTTTAATATCAGTTCAGCCGGATGGAGGCTAAGTACCTGTGATAAGCTACAGAAAGCCTATTTTTTTTTTTTATCAAGGGGTTAACTCCCAGAATAGATTTTGCTCAGGTGCACAAGGTGAAATAACAAGGCCAGTCTGATTGTCAGAAGCCAAACAGGAATCTAGAAAAACTGATTCTTGTTAGTCAGAAAGGAGGAGTTTAGGATTTCACAATGAGGTACTTAGGCAACTCCTGAAGTGTGTAGTCATTCTATATAGTCATTCTACTACACCAATGATTTGGGTTTGGCCTTCAGTATGCTTGCTCTCTATTGAAAACCTGGATGTTTTATCTATATCGGTTTTGGGTTTTTTTTTTTAACATCTGTATTTCTGGATTCAGTTTTAGACTTCTATAGTTCTAGACAATTTATGGGAAATATTTAAGAACCACAATAAACATCGGTCTGGTAAAGCATTGGAAATTGATCTAGAGCAACTGTAGTGGGATGGCAAGTGCTGTACTGTAGTTACTTAGGTATTTCAGTTCTTGATTTAGGTATTCCTTGAGAATTCATCTCCATATAATGTTCAGTTTTACTCGTTTACCTAGAAAACTCCATTGCTCATGGGGTGCCATCTAGCAATAACGTTGTAGCAGCTAAAATTTTCTACTTGGTGCTGAAGCTGTGACCAGATGTTTTTCACAGTACACATGGTGCACATCACGGTACTCCTTAGCAGCTCTTCCAGGACTGTTACCCTCTCCCCAGTTCCTTCTCTATACACAAAACCTCACCACTGTTCTGGGTTTGGCTGGGGTAATTTTCTTTGCAGGAACTGGCATGGGGCTGTGTTTTGGATTGTGCTGAACACAGGGTTGATAACACAGAGATGTTTTTGTTGTTGCTGAGCAGGGCTTACACAGAGCCAAGGCCTTTTCTGCTGTTTGCACTGCCACACTGGTGAGGAAGCTGGGAGTGCATGGGAGAATGGGGGGAGACACAGCTGGGACAGGTGACCCAAACTGACCAAAGGGATTTCCAGACCATGTGACATCATGGTCAAGATATGAAATGGGGGCAGAAGAATATGCATTCTTGCAGTGATGGTATCTGTCTTCCCAAGTCACCTTTGTGTGTCCTGCTCTCCCGGAGATGTCTGCCCATGGGAATCAGTGAATTAATTCTTTGTTTTGCTTTCCTTGCATGTATGGCTTTTGCTTTCCCTATCAACATGTTTTTATCCCAAAACATGGGATAAAAACTGGCTTTCTGGCTTTCACCCTTCCCATTCTCTCCTTGATCCCACTGATGAGGGAGGAGCAAACGGCTGCTGGCTGAGCGTAAAACATAAAATCCAAGATGGCTATTCCTGAATAATGCTGTCAGAATGAGCAATTGTATTCAAGAATCTGACTTGCTGAAGTTAGTTTGACATATAGTCTTATTTTAAGCAAAATATCATCTACCAGACATAGACCAGCAAGAAACAGTGAGCATTGGTAGGACGGATACTCTAGAATTGTACCCATAGCCTTTTACCTTGTGGTATACAAAGCACAGGAAGATACAATCCCTGCTTTGAACTCTTGTTCCCTGGGACTGTCAGTCTTTTCCTTTCCCCATCAATAGATTCAGTGGTGATTTATAAAGAAAAGAAAAAAAAAAAACAAAACAAAAAAAAAAAAAAAACCACAACAACAAGAAAAACCAAACCAAAAAAAAACCCCAACCCTTCTCCCCCCTAAAAAAACCCCACCAAAACAAACTACTAGAGTACAGGCCTGGACAAATCTGTTAGAAAAATAAAGGTTTTGGAAAAGTACTTAAATGGAAAACAGAGAATGTGAGGTTTTTCTGTCCAAAATATTGAGTCACGATTACAATCCTGCACCAAAATTGGAAAGAAACCCCATAATCTCAATTTATTTCTGCAAATATTATGGCACTTTTGTCCAGACCTTATCGTTCTTATGTCACATGCAAGCAATCATGTTTAATAGATTCTGTATTTCTGAGAGCTATTTTTAGATAAAGGAAGATTTTCCAGACTGTTTTGCTGCTTGAAGTAGCCACCCAGAGTTGCATTCAAAATGTTGAGTCACTTGACTTGGAAGGATTGACATCAGGGATCTTAAAAGCGGTGTTTCAGACTGCTCCCTTAAACACTTTTTAAAAAAATTGTTGAATGAAGTACATGTAAGAGTGCACACTCAGCTGCCACATCAAAAAACCATAAAAGCTGGGCATAACGATGTCAGAAGTGATTAAAGTATTCTGCCTATTAATCCTGTTCTTACCCAGAAAATTGATTTTTAGTTCTAGAATTCTATCTGGAAAAACATATTGAAGTACTGCATTATAGATCAAACGTTGGGTTTGGGTTTAAAAAGGAAAAAAACAAACAAAAAACAAACAACAAGAACAAAATCCCACAAAAACAACAACAATAACTAAAACCCAACCAACCAAAAAAAAGTAAGAAAACACCAAACCAAACCAACCAAACAAAAAACCCATAACCAAAACAAAATAAAAACCTCCTATAATTCTCAAATAATTGAGAGCACTTGCAGATGGGTTCTGCGTGAAATGAATGAAAGAAATTAACCCAAATTTGTCATGGCAACTTTCTTCATGCCATGACTTGATTTGTTTTTAGTTGGTCTTTACAACTGAGAATTCCTTTTCTCATCCCATCTGCAGTGTGCCTTGCTTGGATCAGTTTGTTTTGTTGATGGGCATAAGCGTTTGAATCTGCCTGTGAGGAGGATTTGGTGGCTGGGGGAATTGGTAATAGACTATAGCACATTTCTCCCCAAGGGTCACGAGTTCACATCCGTATCAGGTCAATAGTGGCAGAAAGTCATTACGGATCTGGCTGGCATCTGCCTCGTGGCCGCTCCCAAATCATTTAACAATCGCTATCCAGTTCCACGTGGTCAGGTGTTTTCCTTTCTTCCCCGCAGCAGAGCCCCTCGGACAGCCTCTTACTGCCTGCTCAGGCAGGGACACGCTTCCCTTTCCTGGGGGAGTCACCTCCGCTGGCTCGGGGAGGGCAGCAGGGCGGTGCGGCCCGTGTCATGCGGCCTGTGCCACACGTGGGCAGGGCGGTGCGGCCCGTGTCACTCGGCGGGCAGGGCGGTGCGGCCCGTGTCACACCCGGTCAGGCCTGTGCGGCCCGTGTCACTCGGCGGGCAGGGCGGCGCGGCCCGTGTCACACGGTGGGCAGGGCGGTGCGGCCCGTGTCACTCGGCGGGCAGGGCTGTGCGGCCCGTGTCACACCCGGTCAGGCCTGTGCGGCCCGTGTCACTCGGCGGGCAGGGCGGCGCGGCCCGTGTCACACGGTGGGCAGGGCGGTGCGGCCCGTGTCACTCGGCGGGCAGGGCTGTGCGGCCCGTGTCACACCCGGGCAGGGCGATGCGGCCCGTGCCACACGTGGGCAGGGCTGTGCGGCCCGTGTCACACCCGGGCAGGGCTGTGCGGCCCGTGTCACTCGGCGGGCAGGGCGCCCGTCCCGACCCGCTCGGAGGGACACGGCAGGGCCCGGGGGAGCCTCGCAGCGGCGGCGGTGGCAGCGACCCGCTGCCGGGCCCCAAGGGCTCGCCCCGGGATCTCCTCCGGGACGCGGCACCACCCGCGGACCAGCCGGGCGCGACCCCCGGCAGCGACCCCCGCTGACATCCCCGCTGACACCCCACTGACACCCCGGCAGTGATGCCCACTAACACCCCCACTAACACCCCAATAGCACCCCACTACCACTCCACTGATATCCCACTGACACCACACTGACACCCCCCAATGAAAGCCCACTGACACCCCACTAACACTCCCACTGACACCCCAATGACACCTCAGTGACACCCCCACTAATACCCCAATGACACCCCAATGACAACCCAATGACACCTCAATGGCACTGCACTGACACCCCAATGACACCCCATTGACACCTCAATGACACCCCACTGACACCCCAATGACACCGCACTGACACCCCAATGACACCCCACTGACACCTCATTGACACCCCACTGACACCTCAATGACACCCCAATGACACCCCACTGACACCTCAATGACACCCCAATGACGCCCTACTGACACCTCAATGACACCCCACTGACACCTCAATGACACCCCAATGACACCTCAATGACACCCCAATTACGCCCCAATGACACCTCAATGACACCCCAATGACACCCCACTGACACCCCAATGACACCGCACTGACACCCCAATGACACCCCACTGACACCTCAATGACACCCCACTGACACCTCAATGACACCCCAATGACACCCCACTGACACCTCAATGACACCCCACTGACACCTCAATGACACCCCAATGACGCCCCAATGACACCTCAATGACACCCCAATGACACCCCACTGACACCCCAATGACACCGCACTGACACCCCACTGACACCCCAATGACACCCCACTGACACCTCAATGACACCCCAATGACGCCCCAATGACACCCCAATGACATCCCAATGACACCGCACTGACACCCCGCTGACACCCCACTGACACCCCACTGACACCCCAATGACACCCCACTGACACCTCAATGACACCCCAATGACACCCCAATGACGCCCCAATGACACCCCAATGACGCCCCAATGACACCGCACTGACACCCCGCTGTCACCCCACTGTCTGAGCCCCCTGTGACGCCCCCGCTCCGGCGCAGCGCTCTCCGTGCCGCACGCCGTGCCCGGCCCCGGGGCGCGCTGCCAGCGGCTCCTTCGGGCAATTTCCCCGACTCCTGCCGCGCTTCGGCCGCTTGCCGATCCCGGGGAAGTAGAAGCGGGGGAGGGGGGCAGTGGCTGGCTTCGGCTCGAGAAAGGCTCGGGAGGCGGGGGCGCCGCCAGGCCGCCCTGCCCTCGGCCGCCGCTCGGGCCTGGGGCTCGCTGCCCCGGCAGGGCTCGCGTTGGGAGCACCACGTTTCAAACACGTGTGTAGACCACTGTGTAGAGCCTCCCCCTATCCCTTCTCCTCCCCCTCTTCTTCCCTTCGAGGGGAACTGGAATCCGAACGGTGAGATGTAGAAGAGCGCGAATCCCCGTGAATCCCATCTGAATAAATGTCTATATTAATGAATTATTAACTCGGCCGCTCGTGACCTTAAAACTGGAATGAGGAGACGCCTAGGGCAAGAAGGAAAGCTGCTGAATCCTTTATCGGACTCCTGTCAGAGGTAACCGACCATTTGTCTTTCCCAGATCAGGAGAATTAATTAATATGAAAGGCAAACTTTTTAATTGTGTGTCAAACGAAATCAGATAGGGTGTCCCCGATTCAATCCCTTGCTAAAAGGGTTTTAGCTCCCTTTTCTAACTCAAGCCTAAAATAAAGCTTTCGAGTTTTCAAAGAGAAGGGCATCCTTCATAAGTGTTGTTTACAAAACAAAACCCAACCAATCAAGAGAAAAAAAAAAAAAAAGAGGGGAAAAAAAAAAAGAAAAAAAGAACCCAGAAAACCCCACAAAACACAACCAAATACCCTAAAAGGGGAAAAAAAATCGCAGGGAAAATGATGAATTTGGGTAGTTAATTTATCGATCTTGGCTCCTCTCCCGCTTGTTTTATTTTAGAGGTCATTAATCAATGAAGAAAAACACCACCGTGTTCCCCCTTTGCATTTAATACATTTACCCTCCTTATTTATTTCTTTTGAACAAATTCCTAGCAAATATTCACCAATCGATTCGTAGGCGATGGATTTTTATAAAGGTTTGATCGCCTTCTAAACGGTCAATGTGATTTGTTTCAGCACTCGTCCTCTAAATAATGAAAAAGCCTGAGAGAAGAGGAAGGACATGGCAGTAGTTAAAGCTTCCTTTCTTTTTTTCCTCTTATCTTTACATCCAGGAGCAAAGAAATGAAATAATTTTTTTAAATTATTTTTTTAAAAAGCCAAACTCACAGCAAGAGCAAACCCAAGAAATAGGAACAAATAGACCAGCTCGGGGGAGACAGCAGGGACGCGCACAAACCGCTCAGCCTGGGGAAGCGAGACCAGAGGTCAGGGTTGGCTAAAGCCGCCCCGGGGAGGTGCAGGTTCAGGGCTGGGAGCCCTGCTGGTGGATCTGTCTGCTGGCTCTTCCCGAGGGAGTGGAGGGGCCGGCGGCGGAGATGTTTTGGAGACGCTGGGCGAGCAGCCGTCCCCTGCCCTGGCGAGGCGCGCCGCTGCCTTCCTGGCCGGCCCGGCGCACGAGCCCGTCCGTCTGTCCCGCCCGCCGCTCGGCACCGGCGCTGGCCCGCGGCTCACCGACCTTCCCCGCCGGTGCTCTCCTCCCTGCCCACCCTGCGCCGAGCGCACCCGCGCAGAGAGGCTCCTTGTGGCTGAGGACAGAAGCCGAAGGACGAGGCGCAGCCCGGGCGAGCGGCCGGGCGGAGCAGCGGCCAGCGCCGGCCCGGGCTGCTGAGGGCGCCGGCTCCCTCCCTGCCCTCCGCAAGCCCGCGGACCGGCAAGGACGGAGAGCCTTCCTTCTTCCTCTCCTCTGGTTCGAGAGGGTCTCGGAGCGCCAAGGGAGTCTGTAAATCTTATTCTGCTACCTTGATCGCTCAAAGCACTACTTTTCTGTCTGTTAAAAAAATGCCAGAAGCAACAGATTGAAGTACTCCTGAATATGAACCCTCATGGAATACTTTTGTTAACAACTCGAAGCAAATGCAGGTATTGACAATGTACTTAAATCCATTAGTTAGGCTCTTTCCTCTACTTCATCACATTTTTCTAGAGCGAAACGAATTTTTCAGATTGCTACCATCAAAAGAAAATCACTATTTTCGAAAGAAGTCCAGTAAGGAAGGCAACCATAGCACAGATGTGCATGTAAAGATAAAATAAAAATAAATTAAAGAGTCAAATGGGGCGAAATAAAATTGTGACCAGGAGGGAGGTGAATAGGAACGAGACGTTGTTTTAACGCAGCGAAAACAGAGAAAACCGAGCGCGCCCACTGTCAGTGCGCCCAACACTGACCGCCAGCGACGGTGCGAACAGACTCCCAGCCTCACCTCTGTCCCCGGGCTGAGCGGCAGCGCTGCGGAACTACAGAGAGAAGATTGAGAGAGCGAGAGGGATGAAAATTATTACATATTGCATCATGGAATTGATCAAAGATTTAAGGAAGGTTTTTATACCCAACTTTATAACCCCTAAAAATGGGTGCTGGGGGTGTTCCTACTCGTGTTTGCCTTTAGTTTAGGTGTTATCAATCTATACAGCAGATGACGGATGACCTTGTCAAAATGACTCCAGTCAAAACATTTTTTGCCCCAGCCCTGTTCAAATTTGTGTTAAAATGTCCTGCCTTAGACACAGACAAAGTCTAAACAGCAGCAGCTTTCCCAGGCTCTGCGAGAATGAAGGGTGGGAAAGAAACAAACTAGAATCAGGGTGGGGAGAAGGGTGAAAACATATTACACGCTCACACGTTATGTTTGTAGGCAACTGTGCATTCAGTGTGCGTGTAACACCTGTCTACGTGGCTCTTCTGACACTAGAGAGATGTTTTGGTAAGATACAGTTCGTGCATTTTGTCCTCAATGCAAGGCATAATATGTACGAACCATGTACCTATGAGATTATAGGTCTTGTCTGTTTTTTCACATGGTCTAGGAAAGAAACTGAAAACAAGTCCCCAACTTGTTAAATGCTCACTGATGTGTGAGCTCAATAACTGAGCAGCGGGGCGGGAAACCCAAGTTTCTAAGCAGAGCGGGGACGAAAAGTCACTAGAGATGAGAAGTTTCTCGCCACAGGTTGCATCTCCCTCTGGCATACTTCTTGCACTGCGCTGTAACCTAGTACAAAGAGCAGGAGTGAGGCGCGCTAGTGGTGCTCGAGGATGCAAGCTCTGAGGAAGGAGAAGCTCTGGGGCGGTGGGTTCCCTCAGCTGGGCTGGGACCGGTCTCAGGTAGCCGAGGGGAAAAGGAGGCATGTCACCCAGCACACAGCACGAACTATCTGAGACAGTACCAGGACAGGTCGGGTAGGTGTCTAAAATCCACCCCAACCCCCGAGGGGCCAAAAGCAAGTGAGGCAAGAGCCTCACAGCTGGCGAGAGGCTGGCCGGGTGCGAGGCGCTTGGGCCGGCGGTGTCGGGAGCTCCCGACGCTCGGCTCTGGGGTGGGCGCCGCGGATCCGGCTCGGGAGGGCGCCGGTCCGTCGCTCCCCTCCGCCAAGGTAAAAGCCAAAATCCCGGCTCTTTAGCTCTTTTCGGGGCGATTGTACCTCGGAGCTGGGGGGGAGGAGGGAGGGGAGAGAGAAAAAAAGAGAGGGAGAGAAGGAAACTGGAGGGAGGGAAACAGGAGAGAGGGAGAGAGGTCGAAGGCTGGGGGGTGGGAGGGAGGGAAGGAGGAGGGAAGGGAAGAAAGGGGCACTTTAAAAGTTGAGCAAGGAACAAAGTGGGGGAAGTTGCCAAAAAAAGAGCTCTGCATCCAGACTCGCTGGTAACTTCCCGATCCCTCCCCTCCTTCTCGTACACACCACACACACTTGTATTTTGCGCTGTCGTAAAACCCACGTGTCTCGCCGAGAGCCTGCCAGAGCCGCGCCGAGCGCCCGGCCGCGACTGCGATGCGCAGCCACAGCAGAGGGAGCCCGGTGGCTCGCAGCTAGCCGTCCCTCCGGTCCCAGGAACCTGGAGAAGGATCACCCCGCTCCCGCGTGGACAAAGACCGGAGAAGTCTTTACTCCCGGCCGCTGTCCGGCTCGGAGGTTCCCGGAGCAGCCGACACCTCCGCACGCCGCCCGCGCAGCAGCAGCAGCAGCGCTCGCCCCGCTCAGGTAAGGCAGGCGCGGCCCGGGGCCCCTCCGAGCTGCCCGGCGCAACGCGGCCCCCGAACCCGGGGCAGGGCACCGCCGGCCGTGCCCCCCGCCTGGGAGCGCCCGAGTGGGAAACAGCAGCGGCCGGAGAGGAGAGGAGAGACCCGCGCGTGTGTGCGTGTGACTGAACTTTCCTCCGCCTCCTCCTCCTCCTCCTCCTCCCTGTTGTCAGCGGAGAGTCGTTTGCTTCCGCGGAGAGAGGGAAGGAGTGAAAAGGGAAGGCAGTGCGTGCGGCGGGGACGGGGTGAGCGGGGGCTCTCGGGCCGTGGGCCGGCGGCCGGCGTGAGGGGCTGCCCGACACCTCCTGCCTGCTGCCCGCGCTCCGGGCGGGCACCGCGGCACAGCCGTGTCGCCCCGGCCACCACGTTTCTCGTCCTGGGGCTTTTCGGGACGAGGTTTTCTCCTGCCGGATCTGGCCACAGACAGGGGAAGCGACGGGCGCACGGTCCCGCCGCCGGTCCCTCACGGCCGCGGCGCAGAGCCCACGCGTGGCCCAGGGTGTCCGAGCGTCTGTCCGACTGCGTGTCCCACCGCGGGGTCGAGCGGCCCTGCCAGGGCGGGGCGGGGGTCTCACGTCTTCTGTCCCCTTCCTCCCTGCTCCACAGGCAGAGCGATGCTGAAGCCCGGAGATCCCGGCGGATCCGCGTTCCTGAAGGTGGATCCCGCCTATCTGCAGCACTGGCAGCAGCTTTTCCCGCAGAGCAGCCAGCTCAAAAGCAGCGGGCCCCTCGCCCAGCTCCAGCCACCCGAGAGAGCGGAGCCCCCGGCTGACAGCCTCCGCCAGCGCCCGACCTCTCTCTCCTCCGCCTCCTCCTCCTCTTCCTCGTCCACTCCGTCTTCCTCCTCCACCTCGTCCTGCGTCGCTGCGGCGGCGGCTTCTCTGGCTGGCCTGACCTCCCTGCCTGTGACCCAGGTCCCGGTCTTCGGGCCGCTGCAGAGCTCGGAGCTCCCGGCCGGGGGAGCGCCCGCTCCCCTTCAGGGCAAGGATTTGTGCGGGGCCGGCGGCGGAGGCGGCAAATGCGGCGACCGCGGTGCCGCTCGGTACCGCTGCACGGCCGAGGAGCTGGACTACTACCTGTACGGGCAGCAGCGCATGGAGATCATCCCCCTGAACCAGCACACCAGCGACCCCAACAACCGTACGTATCGTGCCCCTTCTCGCCCTCCTCCGCCGCTTCCCCTCCGCGCCTGGGGCCAGCGCGGGGACGCTCCAGGCTGCGGGATCGCAGTCGGTGCCTGCGCCGCTCTCACTCCACCAGGAGCATCCTCCGTCTCGCCCTTCCCTCCCTTTAGTTTTCGCCTTGATACCAGTTGTTTCAGGAGACGGGCTGTAGCCCTTCAGTAGCAGTTTTTCTGGTCTGAAACCCGGGTCCTTCCCTGGAAGGCACGCTTCACCGGAAAGGCTGTGGCGGGGGTAGATTCCCTTCGGAGGGCTGCTTAGGAAAATGGATTCAGCAAAGGTTCAGGGCGACTAGCTACAAAGCTGGTCCTTTCTCGCCTTGTATGTCCCACTCCATTCCTGCCCGGAAAGCCCGGGCTTCGCTGAATACCCAGAAATCAATTACTCCTCCCAGCTGGGCAAGGGAAAAGTTGCAATTTTCATCAGATGGTCTAGGGCAAAGTTTTCCTCTTTCTTATCTCGGAGTATCGTTTCCTTTCAGACCTCGTTAACACCTCGTTGGTTTTAGTTTCCACCTCTACGGAAAAGCATGACAGGGTAATTTAAAGAGAAAAGCAGATTTTCTCGACGAAAAAGTCTGTACGAGTCAGAATTCATTTAGGACTTGGAGGTTCTAAAGAGTTTTATACTGCTGTTGCCTATCATACAGCTGGGAGGGTTTTTTTTGGGGGGAGGGGGCGCCCCTATCATTAAACATCTGTACGGATGAAAGGTTTGTAATTTTAGAAACTTCTGTCTTTTTTTTACCCTGTATCTATCAATACGACGCAACCGAGGAAATTCACGACATGAAAAGAACTATATGAACTCCTAATAGTTCATCAGTTTTATAACTAACGTTCAGAGCACACAGATCTGGATCTGTCCCTCTTAAAATACATGGCTTCGACCCATGCCCTTTAAAATATTATTGTTTCAAACACTCTCTTTTATCCTAAGGTTTCTTAAAGCTCTTTTTTTTTTTTTTTTTGGTATCCTCAACCACCACTCCCCAAATGTCGGTTTAAAGAAGGCTGTTGAACAGAAAGATGGTGTCCCAAAACAGCAATCCTGAAACACATGCCCAAGCAAAACCCGGATTCGTTTAATTCAATTTCAGATGAGGAGCTTGTTTTGAAAGTTTCCATGACATCCTGCTATGTATTAATTAAACTGCGTGGATGCTAGCACAGTCTTCAGCTCTGCGCATCTGTTAGGGGGGAAAGTTGAATCGGAGTTTGGGGGAGATTTTTCCCGCCTTCTTAACATTTCAAATTCTTCTATATTGGTTGTCGACTTTATTTTGAGCGAATTCCTCATGCTTAGTCTTACCTTGTAGTGAAACTTGTTCGTGCATTTTGTGTTCTCGAGTGAAGAAAACGTGACATTATAAATTGCAAGCAGAAAATGGAATCCGAAATGCACTTCTAATAGACAACCGAACGGTTCAAACAATACATGCCTTACTTCTCGGAGCCGCTCTGTAAACCTAAAGGGTAAAGGTTTTAAAAGGAGAAAGGAATATGAAAAAGCGTTTTGTTGGGGGAGTGGGGGGGGGGATGTTTTTAAGGACTGAGTGGAATAACAGCACCCCGCAGAGTCGGAGGCGAAGCCTGAATAATTTCTTCTCGAGCGCGGTATAAAACGTGGAGGCTTCGGGGAAGCGAAGGGATCGATTGCCGAAAAGACTCTTGTGGATCGCGTCCGGCTCTGACGGGGCAGCCGTCACCGTCGGAAGGACGGGCAGGGGGCAGCCAGCGCCATCTCGACTGTTTTTTTATGTTTGTTTTTCTTCAGTTAGATCTAAACATTCCTATAATTTACTTGTTTACAGGGCGGCTTTCGCTCTAGCGGTTATTAGTTGCCTCTGAGCGAAACTTTCAACGCGAGCGTTTAGGTCTTCTGGGACCAAGCGCAGTTGCTTTGGGCAACTCGTGCTTAAAAAAAAAAAAAAAAAAGAAAAAAGTAAACTGTCAGTGAAGAAGTAGTGCCGCAGCTACAGCCTGTGCCGTGCCATGCACTCCCAGCACTCGCACGATCAAGGGAACAAGCTGCAGGGCACGGGCCTGGCTGCCCCTGCGCGGCTCCCCGAGTGCGGCCAGGGTCACGCTAGCGGTCCGTGGGCAGCGGGATTTCCAGCCGCCTTGACTCCCACCCTCACTCCCGTTTCGCATCATTCCCACCCTCACGGCCCGTTTGAGGGAAAGGAGGTGGGGGCTGTGGGTGAGATGAGGTGCCGTCTGCTTTAGTTTGAGTCGTACTTGCTTGCTGCACTTCCATGTGCGGACAGCCCCAAGGACGCCCCGAGCCGGGCGGGCTCTCCCCAGCCCGGCACAGTCACCCGCCCGCTGCGATTCACCCTCTCCCCGGAGCGGGAGCGCCGGTCTGCTCTTCTGCCCAGCCCAGCAGGCCTCTGTCTGTTTCTCTGGCTCTAATCCTAGCTGTACCTCCTTCACCAACCGAGCGAGTGCCCCGTCTCCCCTACTTTCCCAAATAATACCCTTCTCTCCATCCCGAGCATCCCTTCCTTTTGCCGGGCTCCCCGCGTGTCCCCGCTTCCCGGCAGGTCCCACCCGCTCGACAGAGTCGCCGGCCGACTTCGCGTGTGCCCCGGTGGTTCTGCAGGGCCGGGGCGGCGGCCGGGCCGGCCGCAGGAGCCCGAGCGGCCGCCGAGGCTGTCCCGGCTGCCGAGGCTGTCCCGTCCCGTCCCGTCCCGTCCCGTCCCGGCCTCCCCGCCCGGCCCCGCTCCCCAGCGCTCGGCCCAGCCCGGCGCCGGGCGGCCGCCGCGGCAAGATGGATGGGCGGCGGTTTCCCAGTAGACGCACGCCTTGATCGTCAAATATCAATGAATATGGCACGGTCTTGGGCGAGGGAAGGGGCGGAGGCTGCCTAGGAGCTGTGGGTTAAGCGTCTGTATGTAATTGTTTTAAATTGAAAGGGGGTAAGCTAGGGAATAATAATAAAAAAGAAGCAATTAAGAGGCAAAACTCTAACTAGAGCCCAGCAGTCTTTACCCCCAGGGAAGTAAAGGGGATTATGCTAAAGCCCCGATAAAGTGGCAGGCGGCTGGGGACCGTTTGCTTTCCAGCCTTGAAACTGGAAGGACGAGGATATTTGTGGGCGCTGGGGGAGGGGCGCTGGGGCGGCCAGGAGAGATCTCCCCGGGTGAGCCCGGGGCTGCGGGTCCGGCTGGTTCCCTCGGAGGCTTGCTCCAAGCTCCTGGGGAGACGCTTCCGCGCTGAGAGCCCTGAGACTCCTGCACGTTCGCCAGCGAGCGCCAACCTGCCACTGTAATAAATACGCTGTGTAAAACTGAAGCGTCACGCGACCAAGCACTTTGCACGCCTTTTCCCATTCAATTTATGGGGAGACAGTGTATATATAACATGCTGTGATGTGGATCGGTGTGGAAAATATTCGGACTCTTTTTTTTTTTTCCTTTGGGCTGCTGGTAACCTGTATGATTTAGCTATTTTACATCATTAGTTACCCAGCACCCTTAAACATAGCAGATAGCCATACATTAGATTGAGGTTAGAGAAGGTGGTGACTGTTTATTTAGGGTGATAAAATGGTCCATCAGCAGTAATCTCCATCGATATGTGCCACCAGGAGATGAAGGATGAGGGGACAAGCCACAATTAATTGCCCTATAGTTTTGTAGGAGAGAGTGGAGCCGGTGCGGGCTGAACTTCGATCTCCTCTCCTGGCGCCTATTCATCATCTCTACATTGTATATGGGGGTCTCTCAGGGGCAGAGGGTGGCAAGGTTTATCTACACACAATATTCTCCTACCCTTCTCATACCTGACACGGAAATTTAATTCATTCATACCTACAGTAGAAGGCAGGGAAAATCAAACCCACCTCCCTCAACCCGCCACCCACTCGCCTCTTAAAAATAACCCGAAAGCCCCTCTGAAGGCGGAGCGGACCCCCTGACCCACTGCGGGGCGCCCGGGCGCTCTGGGGAAGGAGGAACAACCTCCGGGGTGTGCCTGACCCCCGGCCGGGAGCCGCGGAGCTCCTGCGCTGCCGCCCGAGCCGCCGGCACCCTGCGCCGCGGGGGAACGGCCCCGAGGCACTGCCGGGGGCTGCAGCCCTGCCAGAGGGGCTCGGGCCTCCGGGACGGCCCTGGGTCAGCGGGCCGGGCTTGGTCCCGCCCTCTGCAAAGAGTAGTTAGAATTAATAACCAAATAAATAGAGGGCACCCAACGGGAAAACGCATCCGTGTTTCGTACCCCCGAAAGTCTGCCTCCAGTGAGGCAATCTGATAGAAACTGCCAATAATTTGGTGAAAGGAGGTGGATACCAGCTCATCGATGAGGCAACTGAAGTACGAGGGAGGTTGATCTTCCCTGGAAAGCTCCAGCCCTTAGGAAACGAAGGAAAACAGTCTCTTCCAGCCCTCCCTCCTGCTTAGCTGGGTACCCGAGCCCAGACAGGGATGCAGGGCCAGCCATAGTGATTTATACTTGCAAGTGAGTAATACCATGTGAAATGATGGCCACTTAGGCTGGATACCTGCATGCTTGTGGTGAATTATGAAGCAAAGGGTCGGAGGCCACCCTTCTTTAATACCAGCAAACTGCAGGTATCCAGTCTAACTGCACCTCTGAAGCATATTATTGCTCAGGAAAAAATGTATTTCTTTCATGTATTGTTACAGCTGGTTTGCTGGTAGAAACACTGTGTTAAACCCTAGTTTCACTGACGAAAGGTTTTTCCTTTCAGATTTGCTTTAAAGTGTGCAGTAGTGGTGTTATTTATGTTGGTGTGTGTTTAAAATTACATTTTGGGGGCAATGATATGTCCTAGGTTTAGTACTTTTAAGTGTACTCACATGGAGTTATAGTATTGGCATTACACTGTGTTCATTTTTCTGGAGGCACATAAACAGTAATATCTTCCAATCCTTCCATAAGAACCATGCCAAACAGCTCCTCTAGGAAATCCTCTAATTTTCTTTTTCTTGCATCTTCCTTTCCTTAATCCTCCTTATCTATAGAATATGAAGGTATAAAGAAGGAAACTGGTCTCCTTCCAAAGTGCTTGGCTGTATCTGGGTTTGCAATGCAGTATTCCCACTGACTTTACCTTCTACATCTCTAGATTTTATCAGGACATACTCTGCTCTGGCTGCAGTCCTCCTTTATTTTTCCATTTTCAGCAAGTCCTCCAGTTTTCTTACATTTCTTGCTTCTTGACTTGATTTGGGGCTTGACTGATGCTATTGCAGAAAGTAGAATTATCCATTTCAGCTGTTCTCAGTGAAGCCCTGTGCTCACACTCAGCTGCTCTCTGAGGCCAAAACAGGAGGAAGGGCACAGGACAGCTCTCCTTGTCACCCTATCTGGCCATGCTCCAGGAAGTTCACACTTTTGAAAGCATCATTTTCATGTGAACCCCCCACACCAGTGTGGGAGATAATGGCCACTCTGGTGATGTCAGTGGACCTCAACATTCCCCCTCTCAAACCCCCGCTTCTTTTCCATGTCTTATTAAGCATGTTGGTGCAGTGTGCCACACTGCGCTCTGCAGCACACACAAAGATGATGTTGTTCATCCTGCTGTGAGGCAGGATAGTGTGCAAGTCTTGGAGCTCTTAATTTTTTCCACAAAATTTTATGAAGGAAACCCTTCCCTTGTTCTCTGAGGCAAGGAATACATTGCCTACAATGGTGGCCTTTAAATAGATGCTTTCATGTATTACACTATTACACAAAAGTTTGTTACAGAAGAGGAAAAGATGCACAGTAGCTTTTTACTCCAGGCATGGTAAAATATAGCTAGGATGTCTTCCATTTCTTATAACATTTATGAGAATTTTTAAAGATTTTATTTGTGCAATTACATAGCAACTAAAGCTAAATGTATGAAGCATGAAACTAAGAAGAATTTCAGTACTGCTTAGTATTAAAGACAGATTCCTCCCTTCTCATCAACAAGACATTAGCCAAAACAGTTTCAAAAGATGTTCCATTTTCCAAATTTTCAGCTTTGGCAGGACAAAGGGGAAAGGAACACAGCAGGGGATCAGATACTGTGACTGCCAAGCATTAAGACATTACCACTGTTTTTGGACACTGGAAAATAAATATCACCATGTGTGACTTTCTGTAAGGGTAAATGACAGTGACACGGGGTTTGTTTATACTCCTTGACAATTTCTTAGTTTCTTTTTCTTGGAAATGTAGAAATAAAATGTTTAATCCAAATTCATGCACACATATTGTCAGAATTAAGTTAAGGAATTATTGTTCTAGGCAGGTACTGAAATTTTTGTGCATGAAAAGTTATGTATGGTGGTCGTATGCAGGAACTCAATTCTGAGATTGTCTGACTGGAGTAAAGAAGATATTGAGCAGGTTTAATGTAAATTTCTCCAGAGATACGATTCCTCTAAGAAAGCCATTGTAATCAACTAGTTATGAGGAGGGTTGCATATCCAGAAAATATTAAAGCAGTGCAAATAATTAAAATTCAAGGACCTACCCTGGTGCTAACTGACATCATGGTTAGGCATCATGTCTTTAAGCTCTCAGTTTTCCTGTAAGATGCTTTCTTTCTAACTTGCATGGGTAGATTGAAATCAATTGATTTCATAGAGTCATAGAACAATTTGTGTTGGAAAAGATCTGTGAAGTCATCAAGTATAACTGTAGATCATAGAGTTCAGCCATAATCTGTTTAGAGTGTATCACATGCCAAACTGTTTTGGATCATGGGCTTGCTTTTTCATTGTTTGGGGTTTTTTCTTCCCTTTTCCTATCTGGGATTCTTTCCTATGTGACCTCCAGTGCCAAACTGCAGTGCTGCCCCTAATATCTTTGGATAGGCCAAAACCACAGGGTTTCTTGATGACTGGTTTTGAAGAGGAAAGGGAAGAAAAGATGCTGAGGTGATACCTCACTTTCCAAACTAGCTGTGGAAATAATAACCAAAAAAAAAAAAAAAAAAACCAAACCAAAAAAGCCCCCAAAAAACCCCAACTGCCCTGCCGCCCCATTCCCTCCCTCTCCAGCATATACTTGATGCCTTTTATTCATCATGCCTCAGAATGGTTGTAGGAATATCTGCTGCGTTCTTTTAGGACTCGCCAGAAATATCTTCCCTGGGGTCCTGCAAATCCCAACCTCCACCCGCCATTCACCTCTAATTGACGTGCTTGGAGAGCAAAACCCCTCTGCGGCGGCACTTCAGCCCAAGAGAAGTGGTTTTGCGGCAGGGATTATGTCCTTAAGGCGCGGAGAAACTGCGCCCTGCAGCCAAAGTCACGCTTTTGGTGGCGTAAGGGCGGTCCCCACTAGGTGGCTTTGTCCTGCCGTGCCGCCGGCGCTCCTCTGCCTCCTGCCCGGACCTGCCAGGGATGGATGGCTTGGGGCCAGTTCGCCATGCAGCCCTTCTGCAGGGGCACCCGCCGGAGCAGTGCACAGTCAGGGCTTGTCTCCTTGCCTTCTGCTGGCATCTGTAAGCGATGCTGCGGGTAGGGAACTCGGACAGAGGAGCACCAGGTGGAGACAGGCGTTTTCTGTAAGACTCAGAGGTGTAATGATCTTGAGGGAAATTAGCTTCCACATGTAACTTAGCAATAATTTCTTGTTGCTGAATACACCACTTTTTTATGGTAAAATTTAAAAGAGGATGACAGGAAAAAGTGTTTTTGTAGCGTGTCTAAAACTGGAGAATACACACAGAAGCCATAATTTGAGGATGCATCTTTTACTGTCCTTTAGCAGCTTTTGCTGAAACGAGGGGAGGGTTTTCCTTTGAAGGATCTGTAGGAAAGAGACCTACTTAATACACAGTACATCCAGTTTGGAAAGAAGAGCATCTGAGTCAGGGCCCCTGAGAATTGAGACTGTGGTTGCAGGCAGTCTAGCAAGTCTAAATCTGTGGCATAGACCAAGGAACTCCCACTTCTGTAGTGAATGCTGTGCTCTGTTTTTATAAGGAGTGGTATATAAAATTATTAGGGGAAAGATGTAGGACTTGCTACAAGAGTATTACGCCATAATTATTGGTTTTTCTTTGTATTTCTGGAATAAATTTATATGAAAACATTTATTGTGCTACGAAAATGAAATGTGAAGAAGATGGCAATTTATTTCAAGAGATTCATTGTTATGTTAACTCGGCATATCTCCAGAGAAATTAATTTCTTGAACATGAAACATTTTCCTGGAAGATGTACATTTGTGGTGTGTGGAATAGCATGCAGTGGAAACACTTAACCAAAATTTTATTTGCTGAGAAAAGAAAAGCCATGGTAGGATCTTCCCAAAATAGAGATATATCATTAATTATTAACAACAGTTAGGGAAATTAACAGTTTTACAAACTGATCTTTTTCACAGGAATTGCTCATGAGCTCAGATATGCTGTTTTGGTCTTTTCCTAGCTTCATTTAATTTACATTGTACAGGCAAAGAACATTCATTCTCATTCAATAAATAAAATTTCAAGTGTGTGCCCAGAAATATTTGCTGCATAATTTCAGTTTTAAGATTAGATTTGTCTTTAGTAAAGTAAATGAACATGCAGATTCCAATTTGTCATTCATGAGGCTCTGGTTTATTTATTTTATTTTCCAAACAGACAGACATGCACACACACATGTTAATGTAAAAAACAGAGTGAATGTTCATTTAAAATAAGGATTAAATTAAATCTTGTTCCAATTAAGCCCTTGGGCTGAGCTGTGGTAAGGCAGTTGAGAGGGACTTGTGACACGCTATGACTGTATTTTAAAATGTCTCGCTGAAGCACACTGGGATGGTTTAACTGAACTATTTGTATTAGTCAAAAAATTCATCTTTAAAAACATTGTTAAAGTAAATGAATCTTGGCAGGTTTGTGAATACACAAGGCTTGCAAATTGTCTGCAGGATTTCTGCTCAGCCTTCGGAATTTTTTATTTAAGGCTTTGGTGAGATCTGGGAAAGAGCCTAAGCAACGCCCAGAAGGGCACGGTGTGCAGGAGCACTGGCTGTGCCGCCGTGAAATGGCAGTGCAAGCGCAGGGATCTGCATGGCACGGCCGTGGCAGTGGCGGTGGTGCTGGCCAGCAGCACGGCACTGACAGCTTTTCCCTCTTTGTCCCTCAGGATGTGACATGTGCGCTGATAACCGGAACGGCGAGTGCCCGATGCACGGGCCCCTGCACTCCCTGCGCCGGCTGGTGGGCACCAGCAGCGCCGCCGCCGCCGCCCCTCCGCCCGAGATCCCCGAGTGGCTCCGGGACCTGCCCCGGGAAGTGTGCCTGTGCACCAGCACCGTGCCTGGCCTGGCCTACGGCATCTGCGCGGCACAACGCATCCAGCAGGGCACCTGGATCGGGCCCTTCCAGGGAATCTTGCTCTTGCCAGAGAAGGTTCAAGCAGGTGCCATCAGGAACACTCAGCACCTCTGGGAAGTAAGTTATCATGTTTCCTTCCTTGTCAAATTTGATCTTTTTGAAGTAAACACGGAGTGTGATTGTATGCAGTACTAACACCAGAACTAGCCGTGAAGATAAGCAAACGAACTCGCAACTCAAATAAACTAAGTAAGCAGGTTTGAAATTGTAGCCAGTGCAAGAAAAAGCCTTGCCGTGATAAAGGTAGCCAGAAAACCACTGGACAGCACAGAGCTCCAATTGGTCGGCATGAGAAGAGCTAACTGTTGCAGGTGCTGTAATGTGTAGTAGAGAGTCTTGGTCAGAGAAGTCTGAAGCTTTTACAACACCCAGTGCTTTCTGTATTTTGACCTGAGTTACAAGAGCTGATGGAGCTCTCAGGTCACAGCACAGCTGTATCATGCTAGAGCAGTGCATGTGGGGTGAGATGGAGTGCTGCACCGCTGCTGTGGCCCTCAGCCAGTCCAAGAAAAGCTACTGAAATAAGGATCCTATTCCACAGCCTGACCCTTTGCAGTGCGACAGAGTTAGCTCTTGCTCAGTTTAGTTCAGCTCTGGTCCTGTACCTACTGTGCACTCACTGAAGGAGGTACCCAGTACTTTTTGAAAGCCACTTTCAGATATCTCAAAGCTGTTGGTTTTTCTTTTTTAAATATTTGTCACTGTCTTAGAGAGTGATAGTTATAACTCAGGAAAAACCTATAATCTCTGTGTGTCAGAAAGAGCCTACTCTCTTCCTAGTCTTCTGCCATTAATTTCTTCTTTGATTTGTACTGGAAGGTATAATTTTTTAGTTCTGCTTAGACCTCTGTAGCTGCAATCTCTGTTGGCCTCAAAACTAACTGCAACGGTCAGTAGAAACAGGCCCATAGATCTGTGGTATTTGCTCATCTATGCCAAATCCAAATCTTCAGAATATAAGGAATCCATGAAGATGCAGAGTGTATTTGCTGTCTTCAGTGTGTGTACAGGGAAAGTGAATGGATCTTTGAAAGATTTTTGGGAGTATGGAAGAGTTGGGGCTCCTATGCTTTTCCTGCACATAAACAAAAAATAAACACACCAGGGTCTTTGTCTCAAGGCATTTACCCAAAAACATCATCGTGGTCAAGAAGATTTTCACATTAAAAAGATCAGTCTCATAACACACCTGAATGTGATCAATAGAACTGGATGAATTGCAATGATTGGGAATTTTGCTGCTGCCTCCAGTGGAGATGGAATTTCTCTTGTACAGCAGATATTGATAATTTGGATTTTCACCTGTTCCTACCAAAGCCCAGTGATTAAAATGACAATTTTTTGGGATATTTATCAATCACATATTTTTTATGGACCACTTTATAATGATGTTGGAGTTCTAATTTTTAAGAAGGGTATTGTGATTTACACTATTTCAATTAACAGAATATATAATAGTGAATTGAGATTGTCAGATCCACATATTACTGAAATTTAGATAAATCGAGTCAGATAATTTTTCCAAAAATATTTACAGCATGAGTTTAATTTTTAAAAACATATGAATTAGTTTTATGCAAGTAGAGTTGCAAATATTGACAATACCTTTTTAAATAAGCAAGAATTTTTATCATATTTCAGGTTTGCTTAAAAATGGTTTTAAAACAATGAAAGAAGCTAGGGTTTTTAAAAAAGTTAAAAGCAACCCCCAAAAAGATACTAAGGAAAAAAACCCCAACCAGTACTATTGTATGTACCAGATTCCGGCTGTAAGTGCTTGTCGGCTGAGTTTTTGTGTGGGATTACTCTTGTGTTCTTAACACACAACACAGATTTCCTGTTGGCTAGCAAAATGAATGCATGTATTTTAATGGAATTATCTTAAAAATAAGAATTCAAATTGATTTAATAATAACATGTTGCTCACGGTCTTGAATTATTTCTGCTAATGACAAAAACTGTTATCAAAGAAACACATACTCTAAGCTCTAGCCAAAATTTTGCTGTTTCTCATTTGTTTCATCTTTCAATTTGGCATACTTTATCTGTCAGAAGACCAATGTTTAATAAAGAAAAATATATTAAAAGAAAGTATCAGAAAGTGTAATTTTACAGAACCTGATCTATGAGAATACAAAAAAGCAAATTACAGTATATATCTAAATAGTCTGTATTCATTTAGTCTACATGGTATAGGAGTGTAGATTAAATCACTGTGAATGATAAATAAATGTTTCATCATAGTCCCTTTATAAAGTTGTGACCTTAGTACATTCTCTTTCACCAATATTTCCCACACAGCTGCAAATACAAGTCTGTCTACAGATCAGCTGTTCAGCATTAGGTCTTGATAGACCTTATGGAGAGAATTTCACATTTTTAGTATCAAAAATTGCATTTTATTATTTTGCCCTCAGAACTGTAGAGTTGGTAGATATTTGTTTTAGTTTACAGTTCTTTGTGTACACCAGGCAAACAGAAGGGCTATTGCGAACACTTTTAAGCATAGTTACTGTTTTGGTTGCTTTTTTCTTTATATTCTTTGTTGTGGGAAACATCAGAAGCACTGCATTTGATGTATAGTTCAATGCTGTGGAAATATGCTTCAGACTGTCTGCACAAGTGTTCCCGCCACGCACTCAATGTTTGCTTTGTGTGTAATCCACACAGCGGAGCGTACCGCGACTCAGAGTGAGCTACACACCATTCCATTACCTCACAGCAGCCTTGACACCTATGGGTGTTCATGGGAAATTATAGAGCTCTCTCACAATCAGCCAAGATAATTTTTTATAACTTACAGAAAGATCAGTCTTTCAGAAAGCCAAAAATATTAGTCATTTCAGTTGTACTGCTTTTTATTCCCCCTTTGGCCCACTTCTATAACCAGAGTTTGCTTGTATTTTAAAAAAATACAATAAACTCTGATTTGTTTAAAACAAAAACAGGACTGGGTGTATTAAATAAACATTCTCTTTGGTAATACAGGCATTTATTCCAGCAGTGCTTCATAATGTTTCTGGTCCCTTTTTTTTTCTATTTTGAAGTAGTGAGAATAATCCTTTTGTTATTGCAAAGAAACAGAGACTTTCTTAGCAATTAGGTCTTACTGATGAGAATGAGATAATTTTCCGCTAATGTGTTTTCTAATAAAGAAGTGGAAAGGCACACTCGATTCCAACATATATGAAAACATTATCTCAATTATTAATGTGTCCTTACTCCCTGGAGATAAATTAATCTAGTTGCACATGGTTTCCCCTTTCTGTTTAACATCAAAATTTAATAAGAGTAGACTTAAGGAATGTATACGATATACACTTAAATTCTATTAGAATAAAACACTGAGGTTTAAATGTGCAAACATTTTAGTAGTCAAAATTTTTCAGGCTCCCAACTTTGAACTGTGAATTCTGGAAACAGCTAATTTGTAATTGGTCTTTTCCCCTGCAAATGCAGCTTAGATGAAAAAACTTTTACTGACAGACATATCAAAGGATACAGTCTTATCATTTCCTGTTCTTCATGTGCCTGATAAAGAGTTTGCTATATCTATTTTTTTTCTTTCATGTGTGGTCAAATAGCTATTTCTTTTCTTGCAAGAGCCCAAAATGTCAAATATATGATTTTACTTCATTTTGACTTTATTTAATTGAAATTTAGCATTTTTGGAAATAATTTTCTATTATATGTAACTTTTTTTTACACGGATGAGCAAAATTATATGTGCGTACATATAGATATATATAAATATATATATCTATATATATATGTGTGTGTGTCAGGGTGTTCATTAGTAAATACAAAATCCTAAATCTGTGTAGCTGATTTTCCCTGTAAAAAATTCCCCCTCTCCCCCTGCTTCCTTCCCTCCACCAAATTAACTGGCACAAGAAAGTGTGCATGTCATCTTAATAAAGTACCATATGGGTACTTTTTGGCCTTCTTGTCTTTTGCTTCAACTGAAGCTGGGATGCACTCTGGCCAGGGCCCATGCAGCAATAGTGGACGTTTTGGAACTAATTAATATGCACAGAGAATCCTTGTGCTTCAAATGAAGCACTCATTGCAGTTATGGTGATAGATTCTCATCCAGATTCTGAAGGCTGCAGTTTTGGACTAAATTTGCTGTTACAGAAAAGCACTGGGGGATAGAATTATGTGCATGCTGTCGTTCTATTAAAATAAAAATTATGTTTCTCAGCAATCCGTCATCTAGTATTCCAGACTGCTTGTCAGCTCTGTTTTAAATTTGTCATGTACATGAAATTCAAGTAATTTTGTCTTGAAAAACCTCCTTAGTTACTTTCCTATTGTGTCTTAAGTTATTCAGAGTAACAGCTGGTGCCATTCTGTTATATTTTTGTTTCACCATTTCTGAGGATTTTGTGTGATGTAGCACCCTTGCATTTATTTTCCATTGAAAAAGACCAATAATTTTTATTTTTACATGGATTTTAAATTCCCGTGCTGTGGGAAAATATCACTAATGTTGTGGTCAGTGGCATGCTAAACTGTAAGCTCAGTAAGAAAACTCTGTTTGTGTACCTCAGAAGAAAATTGTGCTAAGCATCTACAAAGCAGCCTTCTATCGTTGGTATTTCTGGATCACTTACTAACACATTTTCCCAGATAACTTCTGTAAGTTACAAATTCCTTTCTTAAGGTCCATAAAAAGTTAGTGTGATCACAAGTGTGGAAGGTACTTTATATTTAATAATTTTAGTTCTTAGAAGAGCTAAACAAAACCCCAATGTTTCTTTTAGAAGACCTGTGACTTTTACAAGACTTTCTTATGCATTGTTTTAATGTATCTCCATGTTTTTGGTATGCTCTTTCTGTCTACAGAATGTATGTATAGTATGCCTAAGCACATGTGCTACAAAATTAATCTAATTTGGCATGGGGACAGATTCCCTTCCTATTGAACAAAGTGAAGTTTGGAATTGACTTTGCTGTTTGGAGTTGGGTATAGCCCCAGAATTATAAGAGTGTTACTGAAAACAGGAATTCTGAGGATTGCATGGAACATGCACACTTCTGGACACACACTATTCCTAGAAAAAAAAATATTTTCTAAATTGCTAGATCATGCAGGGTCTATCTGTTTTTCCATGGCACATAATCTCACCTTGGAGATTTCATTATGTAATATGCAAAAATACTGAAGTGGAACACAAATAAATATAAAAACTCAATTCTGTCCTTATTTGACCACTAACTTTCTGCACTGCTGACTGGGCACCAGTGTAATGGAAGCATTAGACCTTTTAATTTAATTAATTATAAAAGTGATTTCCACTGTTGTATGAGACTAATTTGTAAGGCTTGAAATTAAAATTAATTTTTGATACTATTAACAGGTAATCATTTTGGCTGACTTTTGATTCAAAGTTGGTAAATAAAGGCAGTAGTTTAATGACCTATACAAGTGTCCAAAATGTATTGTGGGCCTGATGTCAATAATGTATTTATTATAGATTTGACTAAGTGAAACAGTGCAATGTGCTTTTCCAGGTGGTGGTGACACTCAGTATTCTGCAGAACTGCCTCAATCACTATTCCAGGCACTTAAGTCCCCCAGATTCTATGGCATCAAATGCACATAGACTTTAAAGTGCAGACTTTTAAGTAATCTGTTAACATAAAAGCTGGAAAATTCAGCCCAGGCTATACCTTCCCTCTACGCACTTGGCACCTTTTCCAGATAAGTTACAGAATTCCATTATCCAAATTGTTACACATGTGTGACAGAGGTTGACCTTTAGTCATGTCAATCCTTTTTGCCTAGGCCTGGGGTTCCAGCCTAATGGCTCAAAGCCTGATTTACTCACTGTAATAAGGGCAGGAGGTCGAGCAATTGTCAGCTCGCCTGCTCATACTCGTCTCGGAGCCTGGTTGAAGGCTGTTAACACAAAGCTTTTCAAAGTGAATTTACAACCACCACCACTGACATAGGCCAATCAGTACACCATAAATGTCAGGTTAGTGAGATTGAGCAGTAAGTAAAGCACTGCCAGCCCACTATTGGCTGAAATCAATTGCTTAAGGTTTAACTGAGAATTGCAATGTGTGTACAACTACGTCTGCTGAACCATCTTCAGGGTGGAGAGTGAGTTGGAGGGTGGTTTAAGTGGAATTACCCACCAACCACAGCCATGGCATCATGTCCTACATTTGTTCTCCCTGTTTGAACAGTGCCTGCCCTTAAAGAATCTGTGACCAAAAAGTTCTTAGATCAGCCTTTTAGTTATAGAAATAAGATTATTCTGGTTTTTTACCTATGGAAAAAAAAAAGTGTGTGGGATAGAAGAGTGGAAAGGATGCTAGGAATATTTTTTTATTACTTATTTCAGTAATTCTCAGCTGTTTTTACTCCTCAGTTCCTAGAAGGTTTTTTCATAAGGAAACTGTGGCTTTTTTTGCCATTGGCTTGTAACTGGAAACTATCACAGGTTTCACTAATGAGTGATTATGTACCTGATGGTCTGAATATCCATGAGATGTAGTTACCCGCAAGACTGAATGTTTTTATCATTTTGTGTAGTGACAGCTTGGACAACAATTCATTTGGCTTTGAAAGCATCAGCATTAAAATGTAGAAATCCATTAAAATGCTGTATGCCAGGATTTATAAATTAGGCAATTTCCTTGATTATTGCAATCATTTACAAAATTGATTGTCCCAGTGTGGTATAGGCAGATTTCAGCAATGATCATTGACAACAGGCACATCCTCTAATACCTATACTCATTGTTCTTTAAAAGAAAAGCCACTCTACTGTGAGGTTATTCTCCATCTCAAGGTCAATTATGCATTGAAAAAGTCTACTAATGTAGAAGATCACACGTCTTTAAAGTAGAACCACATCAGCTATTTATAGCCTGTAATGATAGCCGGAACACTTATTTTTCCTTCTGTTTGTAATTTGTTTGTTGACAGCCAAGGCATTCACTTGAATCTGTAGCACATATACTTTTTGTGATCTGTTATTGAAAGGTAAATAACTTTGGCAAATTGCAGCTGTAAATATTTATTTGATTGAAGATTTAAAAGTCGATAGTGTGCTTTATTTGTTGCATCTTAAAGTTCTAATTAACAAATAGATATGGAGTACAGTAACTTGATGTGGGTCAATTATTTCTGCAAGACACAATCAAGAAATGATGTCACAAAGCAAATATGCTCTAGAAGTTTTCCTGTATTAAAACAAGTAAAATAAAGCCACAAAATACTAGCTACCAACCACAAAACCACAGTGCTTTCTACTTGCATAGACATAAGCAATGCTCATGTTAAAAACCTTAAAATGCAGGTGCTTTCAGGAGGCTCTTTTTGCAAACTGTACACAAGATCCAGTCGTAGCTGGCAAAAAGCTATTTTGTATCATATGCATATCAAGACTGATATCCTGCAGTTGTTAATCAGTCCTTGCCTGGACAAGATAGCTGTTGATGTCACTGTGAGCTTTGATTTAAGGACGTCTTCAGGCATGACTGAATAACACAGTGCCAGTGTAATCTCAATTCTTAAATCTTTTTTTTTCTAAGATAGGTGACTAGCTCTTTCAGATTGGCAGAACCACCTGAATATTTTGTGCTAGTCTCTACACACAACAATATTGCAGTAAATGTAAAGGGGCCTTTGTATAAATACATTCATTCGACATAAAGACAATATTTTGCTGTGAAAAAGTGAGGTTTGCTCTGCCAGTGGCTGTGTAGCAGTGCGTTGTGTTTAGTTAGATGAATATTAGAATCAAAGAAAAACATTTTTTTCCCTGTATCTTGTGAAAAATATGTAGCTTATAAATTTGTTGTTTGTACTACACTGTATATTAGTTGCCTGGATTTTACAAGATGTATGTAAACAATTCTGTATTTTATCAGTAATTCAACCTGAGACTTTCTGTGTGGAGACCTACTGGTGTATAAGAAAGCAAATTTATTGACCAGAGGGTGTTTCTGAAGATGTTTTGATTTCATTTGTGGAAATACAAAGTAGAGAAAAGTGGTTTTATCACAACTACCAGTTCCTATGAAATAGAGGCCAGAGGGAGGCTCTGTTCTTCATGTTGTTCACCTGTAATGGAGACCTGGGTTTTCATTTAGGCATTTTCATTTTTTAGGCAAATAGAGTAGTGGTCAGTGTTACAGTCCTAAGCTAGTAATCCTGCATTAACTGAAGTGTCATCTAAGATGCATATGAAGTTAGCAAATCTAAGGTTCACTGGTTTTACTTAGACCAAACTTCTAGTTCTATAGAGATCACTATTTTTGTCTTTTAAACTATTTTATATGTACTTATTGTTTTTGCCACATCAGCATTCACTGTGGAAAGTTGGTTTTAGTTTTTATCAATCTATGAGAGGAATTTTATAATAGTATGGCTGACTGGCTCCATTTTAAGACCATAATTTTGCAAAAAGAGCTCACCATTTCAGTAAAAGTAATTTTAAAGAATGTGTTGTCTTTTCTAGATTCTATTTTTATTATCTATTTCTGTTTCTCTATTTCAATTTCTGTTTCTATTCTTATTCCTATTTCTATTTCAAGCTGTCTTGAATGGTCTCCCCATTTCCACTGCTCCAGTAAAAGGAGATGAAAGAGATACTCAATTACTTTGACAAAAATGTGGAGAATTCAGACAGGTTTTTTTTTGTATAATCACTTTCTAATAAAGCACGTCTTAATTTCCAATTGGAGAAGTGAGAGATAGTTGTAGATTTTAACCTGGGTTTGTGTAAATTCATTTTATTGTGACCAGCGATATTTCAGTGACAGCTGCAGTAACAAAGTGACATTTTTCTGCCACTAAAAAAATTATTTGTCTTTCAGAGCAAATAATATGACATATTGCATTTGATGAAAAAAACCCCAAAATACCATTTAAAAAAATAAAAAAATTCTCATCTATGACCTAAGGCCATTGGTGGGAAGACTGGTAGGATTCTGAGATGGCACACATTCAGAAAGTTCAGGAAGCAATAGGAATATTTAATGAACATAAACATGTTTCTTTCTAACTGCAAAAGTATCATCACAATACTTGCACAAACCATAGATTCCTGAAAAAAGGGTTGATTTAAAAAAAAGTGTGTTTTTCATCTAAAAGTGTAAATTGGAGATTAGTTTTGAGCAGTTCTAATAGAAATGCACAAAAAGTACATGAACTTAGAAATTTCACTTGAAGGTATTGTAATCCTTTGGGGCAGTTGTTGAAGTTGTTGAAGCTGGGACTTTAGCTGTGTTTTCAGCAGAGCTTTTCCTTCTATGGACCCAAGCCTGTGCATTGTTAGATACCGTGCCCTGATTCTGGCATTTTTCTTCCTGATAAACATTAGGTCTTCTTTCTGTGTGGGGGCCAAAGATTTTCACCCAGGTGAATGTCTTCCGTTGTTCATGGATCAACATTTTAGAGTTTAATTTGCTGCATATCTTTCAGCATGTTTAAAAGTCAGAGTTTAGAATGTCCTGTTTCTGCTAAAATTTTATCAAAAAGATAAGGAAAATTAAGATGAACATTGGCATTTCCTTAGACTGCACATTAATCATGAAAATGTATAGGAAAAAGATGGGTACCAAATAGACGATTAAATCTTCTCATTAGTGTTGCCTCATCTGAGTTCCATTCTCTATTCTGATCAAACCAGGATCACATTCAAGTTACTTGGAGTGAAAAGTTGTATTTTAGGAATATTAACCTTTCTGCTTGTTTCTCCAGGATGGTGCTAACATGCCCCCAGTCTCAGGGCTTGGTGAGTTTTGAGCAGTGGGGACTCTTCAGCAGCAACCACACAGCTGGGCTCAGGGGTGTCTGTAGCCCACCACAGGCAGAGCCTGCGTTAGGGCAAGCTATAACCTGAGCCTGGGTGGGCTCAGACTGTAACTCTGGCTGAGTGGCTGTTTGACCTTGGGGTCTGCCATTCCCAACAAAAGATGGCCGAAGGTCAGGCTGAGGTCTGTAGCCTCCCTTTCCTCCAAAGACCATATTTTTCTGCCTCTTTTCTTAACCTTTGTGAGTTTTTGTTTATTCAATGAGATGTTAATTTTCATGCCCAAATTACACAAAAGTGACACGACCCAACGGCAAGAGCATTGTAGAAGTTTTACCTCATTGTTTAAACTGATTTTGTTTTTACTTTTGAAAGGCTAATTTGTGTGCAATTTTATAGTTTGCTGCCAAGCCAAACCAGATGGTTTCTCATTCAAAGATATAGTAACTGCTATTTTGGATCACTTTGAAGACTTTGCTTGAGTCTTACTCTCCTTAATCCTTTATTCTTGATTTATATTTCTTTTAGATTATTACTTATCTCCTGAAATCTCACAGGTCCACATATTATACTTTACACTAGTCCTTTACACCCTGTGGTCTGCATGTTGTAGTGGCTGTATTTATGATCAGAAATAGTTAGCAATGCCTCTCAGGATGCTGTCAATCACAATTAGGAATAACAAGGATAGCCACAGAAGAAGTTGCACAGTGCCTCCTGCCCTCTCTGAAGCTGAGCAGAACACTGCTCCTGTCGTGTGCCCAGCCACTGGCTGGTAAGCTGGTCAGGAGAAATGCTCCTCCCTCTGCCATGTTTGGTTTTCATTCATCTGTTTAAGGGATGAAAGACATCAAGAACTTAACACTGCTGCTGTATCTGCAGAGAAAGCAGCTGGCTGCAGTGATAGTTAAGGCAAGGTTATTCACTGTCTTGGCAATTATGATTATAGACAACTTAGTGTCTATATGGACCACCACTGTGTCTGTTTAACTAATTTTTAACTTTTCTTACTTTTGTTTTTTATTATTTTCTATTTTTTAAATTAAAATTTTAAGTTAAATTCCTATTTATTTTATTTTTTGTTTCTGCAAAAATCTGACATAAAAATTATTCTTGTGATTTTTGTGCAAAAGGATATGCTTTTATTTTAGGGCTTCCTACAAAGGGAACAAACATTTTGGCATTTTCCTTGTGTAGTGATGGTGATTTGATTTATTTGAAAAATTAACCGTAAGTTTGCTGTTGAGAGCATCCATTCTAGCTGTCATCTGACTTTAAACGTGGAGCAAAGAATTCTCTTTCAAAAGCAAAGTTGGTCTGGATATACATTAATATTTCTACATTAATATTTTCTTTCCATTGCTTTATTAAAATAATGCTACAGCCATCCATTACAACTTGATACAAACTTATCTGGTAAATATCAAACAGAATTAATGTTGAGAAATTTTGTACAAGAAAGCCTGTGTAGTTCAGCATCCAAGGATCAGATTGCCATAAACTGAAAGGCTGACTGAGTTTCTCCCTCCTTCACACCCTTTAAAAGTCTCAATGTGAAAATCAGAGAGCTAGATACCTTTTTCTCAGCAAATTCAAGTATCTATATAGGCTGAAAAAGCAGGCCTTTAGATCACAGGAAAAATTAGTACAACAGAGAGATGCAGGCTCCTAAAAAAAGTGTTTGAAGAAGATGAATAATAAGACAGCAAAACAATGTAATGCCAATGACTTTGGAGAAAGAGACAGGGCTTTCTCTGACTATGAGTGTTGTAGATGATTACTGCTATTCTTTCTCTTTGTTCTCAAAGATTACAGGAAATTTTAGCACTCTCACAAACCAGGTTAGACTTGTCTTATGAGCATTGCACTGCTGATCTATTACTCAGTTTTTGTGCTGGTGCTGTCTGATGATAAGTCATGGATATCCCTCAGAAAGACATGGGTAAAACATTAAAAAATGATAACATTCAGCATTATTACTTTTCAGGCTCACGTTCTCCTCTGGACTTTTCCCATTGTCTTGCTGATGAATTGAAGCATTTCATCTAGGTCAAGGTTTCAAAACCTTAAAGGATAGCTTCATGAATACACTTGCTCATGCAAGGCTTTCTTAAAATCTTAGTGTCCTCAGCACTGTACTAGGAAACATGATATCCCACCAAGGGTGGACCATGGGCAGGAGCACCTGGGCACCAGCTTGCTGGGTCTCTGGTCTAACTGACCAGACACAAGCTTGCTGTGGACTGTAAGCCATGTGGGTGTATGTCTGCTAGCACAGTACCATGCCCAAGGGTGCAAATCCTCCCAAGTGTAATTGTCTTATGGGCTGAAACCACATTGTGCCCAGACTGTGTTTGTTATGATTAGAGGGAGCTGGATCTCCATGCCTTCTGCCATGACTCTTCTCAGTGCCCTTTGGGAAAAAAATTGTAACTATTTGACCAGCTCCTCACTGGGGTTTCTGAAAACTGAGAGATAATTTGAATCTTCCACTTATAGCTGCAGGTGATTTGTCCTGCATGTAACTCTGACTGGGTTACTCACTGGGATTCAGTTAATCAAGAGCAAAGGATATGACTGCAAATGCCAGAAGAGGTCTTATATTGTATGCTTTATATTTGGGCAGTTTTGCATACATACACAGGCTGAATCAGTTCAAACATTTGCTCAAACTGCTAACAAATCTTATGGGTGAAAGTAGAACATAGTAGAAATATTAAGGTTATGAAATATTAAGAAATATTAAGGTTATTAAGAATATGGTTTCCTATTAAGTCTTGAGAGCTCCAAATAAACTTCAATATTTAAACCAAACTAAAAATTAGTTGCTGTGCCTAACTACAACCAGTTGGGTTAGAAGACTCTTCTCTTGAGTGTGTGACAACTGCAAATAATGTGATTGGAGGCCTGAGTGTTTAAGCTCGTATCAGAACATGCTGCAAAGTTCTGAGATTTCATTTACTCCTTTCAGCTTTGTTGGAAGCTGGTGGTGTTGAGGAGCTTACAGAAAGTATGAAGTGTCTTCCAGAATCAGGACTTCTGAGCTTCACCCTGCTGTCAGACTGTAGCATTTTTTAGGCATTTTCATTCTATGTCTCGTGGTTGTTTGTACTTTGTAGTTAGTAAAAAGACTTCACTGTTATTTTCCATTCAAGCAAAACCAAAAATGCCGGGAGTTTCAAAGAGAGACAAATATTTAAAATTCATACATCAGTCTCTTAAACTTCTCATCCTGGAGGGAGTCTGTTGGAAAGGTACCAAGGGCCAAGGAGAGAGAAGCTGGCTTTGTGCATGAGCATAGGAATTTATGTTTGAGTTGCCCATGAGCATTACAGCATTTAACTCTCCAGCAAAGGGTCATGGTAGCTATAAATTGTATAATATGACTAGTATCATATGACTGAAACGTCTTTGAAAAGTTACCTTGTGTCTAGAGATCACAACCAGAGTACTGTGGTAGAAGAGTACAAGGTGGTTGTGGAGGTGATCAGCTTCTGGAAAAAAAAAACACCTTTGAATACAGTTCTTAATGGAGTGTGATGTATTGCCTTCATTATGGAAGAGGTTAGAGTTGGTTTGACTTCTTGGTTTAGACACTTACATATGTAAAAGAAAATCCAACCTGGCAGAAGGGATTTTCTATTTAATGGATGAGATGTGATAAACAAAATACTATGGCTAGAACCTGAAGCTAGATGAAATGCATCTCAAAAGAGGAAGGTAAATATGTTTAGCAGTAAAATATAAGAATATCTTGCTAATAGAGTCTGACACCTTTGTCTTTTAAAAGGTCATTAGATGTGTCAAGTTGCACATCTTTGGATTCAATGATCTCAGCCTTTGCCTTCATGGCCTATGAAACTCCAAAACCTTTACTTTAGCTCCTGGGACCTACATGAGGAGAGCAAGACTGTCTGCATCTTCCTTGTAGTACTTTACATATGAATCTCATCTTTACTGGGTTGTTCTCTGAGAATTTCTTCCCTCAGCTGCCCAGATAGATTCTGCTTTCTCTGTGGTTTTGGGAGCCAGAGAATTGCTGCAGGACCTTGAGTCAGGGGCAGTGGTGTGAGATGCTAGCCTTCCATTTCACAGGCAGCTTGTTTTTCCCCTAGGCTGACTGCCACTGTCCTTGCATGCGTGTCACAATCCCTGCAGCTTCAGGTATGGCTCTCCTGGCTTTCTCTGGGCCTCAGGGCGTTAACTCCTTTAGCAATTCCCTGGCATTATAGGGTCACTCAGTCCTCAAGCCTGTACTGGTCCTCTCTCTTTTTTCTGTGTCTTTTCCTGTGTAGAAGTTAATAGCCCATGTAGTGTAGTCTGGAGCGAATGATCTAACAGCCCCTGCTAGCTTTGAAATTCATAAAGCTACGAAGCCAACCAAGAAAAGTTAGTGTCTGTGTAAACCTTATCAAAAATGAGTTCTGTTCTTTCTCCAAAGTAAGAGTTTCTGTGCTTATAAATTCCTCTCGGCCTCCTTTTATGACAGAGTGCAGCACATCAGAGGAACTGTCTGATAAAGATGGGGAGAGAGGAGAGGGATTATTATAAAAGCTGTCCCTGCGGTTCTGCCCGGAAGTCTGCATATTTCTCTTATACATGAAGTGGCATTTACAGACAGCAGCTTAACCCAGATTTACAGAGAAATAATAATGTGGAAGAAATAGGAACAGTAGCTCTGAGTTTTCTTGCAATGATCCTATTGCAAGAACGCTGAATGGACATGCAACCACATACTGCAACCCCCACAGCTGTCACTTTGGCCAACCTTTTGATGAATTGGATCTTGATATTTACAGAATCTATTAAAATACAGCCCATCATGTGTTTGTTTATATGTTGACAAGATGATGTACACCCTGCAGGTCAAGGGTGATGTGAACTGTTTTGGTGTTCTTGTCAAGGCAGCTAAAAAAAGAGCATTTAAATAATTTTTGTAGAATAATTGTCTAAGAATGTAAAAGCAACATACGAAATTCTTACTTTGAAAAAAAAAATCTCTAATGATCTGACACAAAAATCTGAACTTGTTATCAATCAAAAAGACTTTCCTACTTCTTCCCTAATATGTTAAAAAATTGGCAGCTCAGATAGAAAAACAAATAGCAAAATTAAACAGAAAGGAATTGATTTAACTACTTGGGTGGGTATCCAGTACTACAAAAAAATTTTCATTTGGCCTTGTCACTTATTAAATATATTTTTTAAACTAATAAGTTTATGCAGCACATACAAAACCTTGCACTCTTTTGTTATAAATATTTTGTCAGAATTAGCTTCATAAATTTAACTTTATTTCTTTGAACGTCATTCATTTATGTTTGGTTTTTCCTTGCAGTTAAGAAGAAAAAGTACTGTCTGAAATTCAGTCATTTCAGGCTAGTAGTTCTCACAGATATGTCTTGCAACTCCAAATGTGGCTTTATTGATGGTGGTACTTGTATGAAATTAGACCCCAAACTCATATGCTGAAGGATTTCAGAACAGTCTTTCAACTTCATTGTATTGTTATTAGATTTTATTCTCATATAGCAGGCTAAGAACTAAGAACTAAGTCAAGTTACTATAGAAGAATCACTTTCCATCTCACCTTTTTAATGCTTGCTTTTTTCAGCACCTTGGAGTCACCTGCCTGATAAATATACAAATCATGTCCCAACAAAAGTCTAGCTTATCATCATTTTGATGCCATAAAGGAAATCATGGAAGAGGGCAGATGAAGAAGATGAGTTTCAAAGCAACAAAAATACCCTGTTTTCTTGGGTTTTTTAAGTGTAAATTGACAGATTGTTGAGGTATTCAAATGCGTTACTGTTTTGGAAAGGAATATTGAAATCTATATATCTATATCTATCTACACTGGGAATCCAGAGTGGAGCTGGGATGAAAAGCCTGAGAAAGAAGATGGTGTGAAGGTGAAAAAGAAAGAATAGGTGGATAAAGGGAGCGGGTGGGGAAGGAATGAAGAAATGGATCTAGGTAGTGTGAGAAAGTAGGGATCAGCAGTACTGCAGATGAGAAACATGAGGTAACAGTGGGACATGAGCTGTCCTGAGATATTGTGCTGAAGAAGTGGTAGTGTTGGCCCTACTGTCCCCCTTGAGAAGAGGGATCTGAGAACAGCTTTTGATATCTTGGGATTTCCTCTTCCTAAAGGCAACAGGCTGTGCTGCTTCAGCTTTGGTTACAGATTATTCCTGGGCCCTAGTGTCCCTCACTAAGTTGCTCCTTGGATCATGTCTGGGAAAGGATGCAAAGCAGCCTCTCCTTTTGTTCACAGTACAGAAAGGAGGTTCAGGATTTTTCTTTTCTTTCTTTTTTGTTACAGATTTCTAAGATTGTTCTGGCAAAGCAAAGTGCTTATAACTTTGTTTCGAAATGAAAGCCAAGGGACTCCACATATCTGGAGTCTTCTTTCTTCCTCTATTTTTTCAACTTAACCTTGTTCTAAAAGCATTACTGTAAACATTTTCCTCTCTCTTTCCCCCCTCCCATGTTTTGTTTTTAAATTTATTTTCTGCTGTGTTGCCAGCAATGAACCACTTAGAAATAGCTGTGGGATTGCTGTGTACAGACACTTGTCTGGAGAGATCTGAGCTGATAGCACCAAAGCCAGAGGTTTGGTGTTCTTCAGATGCCACTGCCCCTTGGTCACCAGGGGTATATGTACCCTCTACAGTGAGGGGTTGCACTGACTTATTTCTGAAAGAGCCATTGCACCTGCATGGCACAGGATATCTGAGTTTTCAGTATTGCTAACCTGGATGAATCCTTTTGGGGTGCCTGGGTGTGATGCACTAAACTGCATTCACAGGTTAGCAGGGCTTGAGATTGTGAAAGCACCCAAATTAATGATCAGGACTCTGAGCAGAGCTCGGTGATTAAACTGAATACAAGATTTAAGTGCCCTAAGAAGACAAAAGGCGTCCGAATTTGCCTTCTGTTCTGAACTATTTTTATGATGGTACCCAATTAGATGCCAAAGATATTTCAGCCACATGGTAAGTACAAAGCTCAAGTAGGAAAATCTGAACAGGAATGACAACCCTTATAAAATTTTTTTTGTGTGTGTGCATATATGTTAAACTCAACCTCAAGTATCAAGCTTACAGCAGAATCAGAAAAATTAATTATCAAACCAATGACAAAACTTTTTCTTAATTTTCTGGAATGTTACATTAAGTTTTGAAGTATATAATTTAAAGCACTAAGCAGTACAGTGTAAAGCAAAAGAAAGAGGTGAATATGATTTGAAAATTAAAGTCTCTGCAAAAAAATCCAATGCACTTAAACTGCATTTATTCTATTTTATTTTTATTTACAAAGGGGTAATAAAGATTGCAGTACAGTTAATACCCCTGTAAACTGCAGCATGAATTATAGACAAACATCACAGTTGCATTGCATTTTCCAGATTTTCCAAGTTTGTCAGAGTGAATGCTCTTTGGACAATGTTTTTGACAGTTTAATTAATTATAATGGAAATACAACAAAATGCTCATGCCTTTAACTGTATTCTTTGGCAAGTATCGCACATTATGAAGAACTTCATAATTCTAGAAAGGAAGGAATCCAGTATATTACTTAAGTTTTTTCATTTTTATTGATGGCCTTTTTTATGTGATTGCTTGTGTGGGAAGCAGACTTTTAGGCAAGAAGAATGAAAAAAACGGAAAGCCAAAGAAACAATTCTCTAGTGTCATGCTAAAGGGCTCTCATGAGCCTTATGGGCAGATTAGTTTGCATTCAGTGAATGTGCTTGGAAATAAGGACGTATGATATGGGATTTAGTCACTGGTTGCTGATACATGATCATAGGATGGTCTGCTCTTGGAGGGACCTTAAAAACCCTCTGGTTCCCACCCCTCTCCCATGGGCAGGGAGATCTCCCAGGTGACCAAGTTCCTCAAAAGCCCCATCCATCCTGGCTGTGAACACTCATAGGGTAATCCTTGGTGTTAGGGTCAGATGTTAGAAAGGAAAAAGAAGACAACCAAGTTGCTCGCTTGTAGCTGTGACTGCTTTCACCACAGGCTGCTAAACTGCTGTCCACAGCTCCCTGGTGGTCTGCAGGACCTTGGGAAATGTCCTGTAGATTACATGCAGGACTGAGTTCAAAGGAGTCTCACTAGGTGGTGTAATCATGGGCTGTATTTCAGCAGCATCATGACAGATGCTTTCCATGACACAAGACAGGACCTATACCATGCCTAGCATTGGCATTCCACTAGGATTTCTACACATGGAATTAAGGATATCTGCACACTCAACAGACAGTTGTTTGCAAATGTCCTATTTGTGTGTTCATGCTCTCAGTTTGCTTGTGAATCTGGCCACAGCTGAATGCCAAGTGGCAATACAGTGTGTGGGCACAGCTCACTACAGCAAGGTAAAAAACAGCCTCCCCTGTAGCTGGTTGCACTGTCAGGATAATAAGATTATGGCATGAGTCACTAGATGACACTGTTACATAGTTTCACAAAATAATTTTTCTTAGTGCCTATGTAGATACGCTGTACTCTCTCTTGTGTTTCAGTTCCTGTCAGCTTATACTAGTGTAAGCATGATGCCGATTTTCTCTGTAATTAAGACTTTCTAATTAGACTTTTCTGGGAGGCAGAGCTGGCACTTTATTTTATACAAGGATGAGTATGTCTTGTGTCCCAAAGACCCAATTTTGACATCAACAATTTCTCCGCTGTTAAGAAAAAGATCTGCAGAGACCTCAGCCTTTGGAGGGCTCACAAGGCAGTCGTGCACACACCATGGGACAAGGCCATGTTTGCACAGGGTGACCTGGCGTGGTGTTATTGGAGAGAAAAGGTCAGCAACGGGAGCCGCAGCTGCTTTTCCAGAATTCCACCTGCTCTCCCAGAGCAACCCAGCTCTGACATCGAGTAATGGGTCCTTTGGAGCCACTGCAACTTCCATGTGGAAACTATGTCTTCCCTTGGCCCTTCTCCCATTCAAGGAATTAGAGCCTCTGGTCCTCAGTAAAGGCTTTTGGTCCTCCATTTGATAGTTAGACTCACCAGGCTTTATTATTTTATGCTGCCATTTGTAATGTCAAGACTTTTCTGCAGTTCAAGCAGTGGTATCCCATTCTTGTCATGCTCCAGACATTCTCGTATTCTTGCCACCACATATTATCTCAAAACTTCCATAAAATGACTTGAGATGCGCCAGCTTGTCAAGCCTTGAAATTGAAATTGAATGGAAGAGGAACACTTTTATTTATTTATTTGTTTATTTTATGTTTTGAGCATGTGTCTGAAAAGCTTCACCAACACAGTTTTGTGAGCAATATGACAAAAAAAAAGTGGGTTTTTCCTTTTGCCTTTTTTGCCTTTGCCCTGCTGTAATCATTTACTGGGTAGGAAATGTCATTTTACGGAGCAACTTTCAGCAGCCTTAGAAATCATAGCTCTCTTAAAAAGTGTTGTACTGCTGTGCATTTAATTAAAAAATAAGGAGGGAAAAAAAAAAGGGAGAAGCATATTTTGGAAAGCATGTTGAAAAAATTAGAAATCCCCAAACTCCTGATTAGTTGATAGCATGCTTTCAAAATCATAATGGTGGCTAACTGCTTTAAGACTGATATGATTCTATACATTTACTTATAAATGTATTTGTATAGAGAAGGTATTTTTGTTTTTCTAGTAAAAAGTGTACTACAAAAGTCACACTTCAATGCTGAGATGATAAAAATTGTTCATACCCTTTCCTTCAAGAGCATGTGAAAACAATACAAAAAAATGGCTGAATTCTTTGAGTAGTAGTCTCAGAAAGAGACTAGGGTCTACATCAAGGGTGTGACAATTGACAGCAGGTTGTGCTTGCAGCATCAGGCAGTAACACTGGATATCAGTAAGTACCTGATCTGAGGGAGTTTACCTTGACTACCACGTGCTGCCCTCTGATCTTGCCTGTTTCTCTCTGCTGTCTCTACAAGGACGTTGGGCAATAGAGAGAGGTTATATACTTAACCCTAGTTGGTTATGGCTATGTGAAACCAATCCTACCCTCAGGTGAGTCAGAAGCTTCATTTTATGCTGCATTTGAACAAAGGAAATCACCAATAGTGCCCCAATATTTATTAACAGTCTTCCCCATTGCAAATTCTCTCAGAACTTATTGCAATTCCTCCAAAGATGTTTCTGCACCTCTGGGCAGACGCAAGCCAAGTAATTTTAATCAGGGTAATTATTTCAATCTTATGAGTGATGTAATTCCAGCAAAAATTAGCTTACTACAGGATAGCAAACTCTCAGTAAGGCACAGTAAGTAGCTGTAAGCACATCCCCTACTGTCATGACCTAGGTAACTAATTTACACCCACAAAACAGACTCGTCTGTACCAATCCCAGTCTTTTTGATTGCAGTGTAGATGTGTAAATCAGTAAGGCTTTATATCTCTGATTATGACTGATATGTATGAAAGACTGGTATATTTTCCTATACAATGCATCTGACACATCTACTAAAACAAAGGCTGCTTAAATTAATTGTCCTATCTTTTGCAAATAAAAGGCTGCCGATGTATTTATTGGGTAACATTTATTCCCAATTGTAGCCATCAGAAGTTCAGAAGAAGTTCAAAATTACATGATGGAGTTTTTTGTTTGTAAGAGATGGGATTTTTATATTAATGCCATATTTAAAATGTATTTATAAAACATTTGAGCTTTGACTATTATAGTTCAGATCTGTGCAGTTTTATAACAGAGACATTTGCAAATTTACAGTTAAAATTATTTTGTCAGGAGCCAAGCGGAGATGCATTTTAAAAGGAGAACTTTGGATAATTGCATCATGATGGATCTTTTGAGTCCTCTTTATTTTTACTCTCAAGGATATTAAATCAATACAAATCTCAGAACTGACTCTATTCACTATGTGAATGACATCTGTGATAAGGTTTGGATTTTTTTCTCATTTATGTGAACAGTATATGTAGATGCAGCATTGAAGTTAACAGATTGTTTAAGCAGAGTTGCAAAGTTAATGGTATGGTTTACATCCAGTGTAAAATGGGAATTGCAATACATATCTTTGTAATATTACAGGTGAAAAGTGCTACAATCATTTGTTATAACTGTGGTAAGGTCTTCCTGCTCTTTTTCTCCCATCACCACTATAATTCAAAAATCTGCTAGCTATCTTCTTCTGCTGGTTATTATTGTACTGACTTTTAGAGGATTTAGACTGCAATTAAAAGACTGAAATACAGATGCTCTGCACTGTGGAGCATGACACCTTTTGATACTGTTTGTAGAACTTCCATGCAATTTTGTGTAAAGAGCTGCTCATAGTAATACAATTTTGGGTCTCATTCAGATCATACTTACAGTGTTCAAAACTCCATTGTCACTGTTGGTTTTGAACATTTTTGGACAAAATGCATTTTAGATTGAGAAAATGTCACAAAACATGACATTTAAATTTAATAATTACAGAAAGTATCTACAATTGAACTCTGTTATTGCTAATGATTTACCTGTAGAGATTGGAATGGATTTATTAAGAGTCAAAACTATATTGGTTGGAATACAGTAATTGCTCCTGCATTTTCACTGATTTTGATATCATGGGTAAGAAGGTAAATCTCCTGACCTGTGGAAAAAGTAGAGGCAAAAGAAGAAAAAACCAGGAAATGTAGTTTTTGTCTTTTAAAGTGCCAGACAGTGTGAATAATACAGGATATCCTGTATATATAGCGAAGTCAAATATGAAAAGCATACACGGCACACTCTTTTTGGTATTGTCATGACAACTGTACTTTTCCAAATATGCAGCAGCTTAAATTTCCAGAGACTGGGGAAAACAATACCAGCAATCTTGGTACAACACATGAGGTTTGGTGAGCATGTGCAAACTGTACACCAGACTTTTCTCTCCTGCTTGGTTCCTGATTTCACCTTCTTGCTACTTCACATTTCACAAAGTGACATCTAGAAGAAGTTACATGCTGTTGAGATGCTTACAAGAGAAAAAAAAAAACCCTTTGGGGCTCAGCAAAGCTCAGTGACCCAGTCTATATCTCCCTGTTGAGCAAAAGCTACTGG
Source organism: Setophaga petechia (assembly GCA_024362935.1). Lineage (NCBI taxonomy): Eukaryota > Metazoa > Chordata > Aves > Passeriformes > Parulidae > Setophaga > Setophaga petechia. The sequence continues at coordinate 34,385,561 of JANCRA010000004.1, read as the reverse complement.
ATATTTTTGGGAGAAATTTCAGTCACCACTATAGCTATCTTTACTTGCACATTGCAAAGCACAGTGCCCCAGGACACTGTTCCTCCTGCACTCACAGGGACAGACTGCACTGAGCATTTTGATCTTCTGTGTGCTGAACTTCCAGTGATAGCAGCAGAACTAAGTGCATAATAAGTGAAAAGTATCGACATATCGGTGTATCATATGCAGGAATCAGTATCAAAGTGGAGATTGTTACAGCAGCGAATGTTTTGGGGACAAGAGACACACCACCATACTAAAACCAGGCCTCATTAGTCACGCTCACTGCAAAACTTCCTTTTAAGTATGGAATGCTCCTGAACGTACCTCATTATTAAGACTCTGGTAAGTGTCTTTTCCTCTCCGTCAGTTTGTTTATTCATCCTTGATTCCAAGGATTTGCTCAATTTTCTAGTAAGTATAATATATTTCCTATCCAGATGCCACATGGGATTACTAGACAATTTACTTATCTGGACAAAATAAATGTCGTTCCTTTGAAGCCTGGAGTAACTCAGATCCTTCTCTGCTCTCTACCGGAGAATGAAAAGTGTTTGAAAACAAGAAGCAAAATCTGCCACAGTGACACACTATCATATTCTGTTGGAGGAGCCTCAGTATTTCTTGACAGAATGAGTCAGCTGAGGCTAGAATCACAGTGCATTAACCTTTCCTGTCTCACTCCTCCTATACTCCCAGTTTCTTGGAGAATTTTTAGACCAATTTGAACAGGCTAAGACGACAGTCCTTCAATTGCAGCAGCTTTTTGGGCTGTCTCCATATACAGTGTCTTATCTGAAGTTGGCAGTGATTCTGTAATAGTGACTCCCTGAAAGTTAAAGCACTTTTTCAGCTTTGCCTCTCACCTTTTACTTTGATTTTCTGCAGAAAACATTGGCCTCTTTAGTTTACTGTTGTTAGGTGGAGTGAGTTGAATATACTAAGCAACCAAGGACCTTGAGTTAAGGAATGTTTTCAGAATAACTATAAAATATTAAATTTACGTTATCCACAATATGTTGGAGGTCAGTTTGCCCTCAAAACATAATGTCTGACAATTGTGCTTTCTTAGTGTGGGTTAGAAAAAGAATATAGTAGACTTAGGAAAATATCATAATTTAAGAAGTGACACATTTCAACAAAGACATAAAACTGTAGGCAGTACAGAAAAGAAGCAAAACCTTAGGAAACCATTACTTCATTAGGACAAATATTTTATGTTTTTTAAAAGACTCCTTATTAAAAAGGGTGAGCTCTAGGATATTCATGCTTGCATGAAATTGTAAATCTGTCATTTGAGAACAAGAAGTGCTTCTTTCTGTGGATAAATTGATTTTTATTACAGCTTCATCAAATTCTTTGAAAACAGTTAGTCTGAGGGTATTGCTAAGAATTGGCTCACAGTTATTTTTAATACATTCTCATCTTACAAATATAATGGTCAAACCAGCCTGGAAAGTCAACCACATATAGTAAGCACACAATCTGTGAGGCATTAAAAAGAAGCTGAACTAGGACTCATTTGTTTACTATCAGCAAGGGGTTCTTGAGGAACCCCTTGCAAAAATACCTATTTTCTACATTGTTTAGTTTCTCTGCCCTTTCTTTAGTACGTATTCCCTTTGCCCTCAAATGCCTGGAGTAGCACACATCTGACGCTGCCTGCCTCCCCGCGCCCCGGCAGTCAGGGGATCCCGGCTGGCCAAGAAGGGGCTCAGGTTGTAACCTGCCTGCACATACATCCAGGCTTCATTCTCCCCAGGAAAAGGAGGGAGCTGGTAGAGATCTGTACCCCACTGGGAAACCAAAGCTTTTCTATCAGGCTGAGGGGAAACAGGGCAGTTCCTGCTTAACTCAGGAAAACTGTGAAGTCATACTCGCTATTATTCTTTTTGTATTTAAGCAGAGAATTTTGTGATTGTGCATGAGGGAGAAAGATACAGGGAAGGAGTGGAGAAAGGTTACAATTTCATCACGTTTTCTGGGTCTCTCAATTCATTTAGCCTTATCTATGTCTTTTAGATTGCAAGCTCTTAGATGCCATGACTGTTTTTATGTGTGTCTTTAACTGGGGTACAACAGATAACTGGTTACAAATTGTTGGAGTTTCCCAAGGAAACAATTTCTCATTTTCACACGAATGCTCAGAAAATAAAACTTTTTGCAAAAAAATGTTAGCTTAATGGAAATTTCTCATGAATAAAACTTAGGGAAAAACAGTTCAAAATTATCTAAATATGAAGTTCCTACATTTTCTAAACAAAATATGTATTTCTCAGTTCCAAATTCCTTTAATTTTTAAGGCACAATAAGCTTAAATTGCAAATTTATATTTTGGTTTATAAAATCTTGAAATAATCCAAATTGAAAAAAACCGCAAAAATAAAAACTCTTGCTCCAAAATAGTTAGTTATTTTTATTGCTTTGCAACCATCATGATGTTTTGAACAGATCCAGCAAAATAATTTTACAGGCAGCCTTGCTAAAATATTATTAATTTCCCCTTTGCAATAAATTTTGAGGATGCAGAAAAATCATCAAAAGAATTGATTTATTTTAATTTTTTTAAATTTGGTCTTGAGGAAAAATAAAACTTGCTTTGCATAAATCATTTTATTGTTAAAATATTCAAGATGGATTATAATCACTGGTTCTATTGGTTTCAAATTATTTTATCTACCTTGAGTTTCTTTGTAAAAAAGTGGTCATTTAAGGCCAGCAGATTTGCTACACAAACTACTCAACTATTTCTGCTTCACCTGTGTTGGCCTATATAAGTGACCTATACATTTTCACTTACACCTGTTTGGGGCAAAATTTTCCCTTTTACAGAAAATTATTTTTGGCACAGGGAGGAGAGTTGAGAAAAACTGGAAGGATAAAGGTAAGGCATATGCTTTTAAAGATGAAAGAGAGTAATGCAGAATAAGTAATAGTGAAAGAGCCCAACACAAGTCTTTGGAATCAGTCTTTCATTTTCACTCTAATGAGGTATTCTCGGATGTTTTTCTGCTGCCTGATAGATTGAGGGACAGAAAAAAGGAACATGATGAAACAGTGGCTGATGGGAGACTAGAGGCAAGTAAAGAAAATTTTGGATAACATTGGTTAGCTAAATAAGGGAAAGTTACAATTATCAGTAAAAAAATTATTTCTTTATTGATTTGGAAATAAGGATAGAGAAGGACCATAGCAGCATAAATTATATTCATATAGCAAGGTCACCTCTTTGGAACCAGAGTCATGGAACCAGCATTATGCAGAGATCCAAATGTACCATTTGTAGAGCATATATGTGCTGCTTGCAATTTTAGGAGTGGCAGTGATTGATTCATTCCAGGAACAGGCAAGCATGCCTGCTGTTGAATTGCCAACACTGTTACAAGTCAGTGTGTCTGTGTTGCTTGGACATCTCCAGTCCCAGCACTGCCTTTGTTAGATACCAGGCAGCTTTTCAGAACTGCCTGAAGCCCCTCAGAATGCAGCTTGGCTCTCTGCTAGCCTTTTGGAGAGAGGCTAATTTATATTTATTTCTAAACCTGTATAATTCTATTTTTTTTTTTTTAAGTATCCATGAGTTACTTGTAGTCCAGATTAGGAGCATCTTTACTGCCTATTTCTAGATCAAATCTATCTGAATATACTCTTTCTTGGCATGGATCTACAAAGTAATTGCCTAAAGGGGAAGTGCTTTTTTTTTACCATTCATGTAATTTTCCAAATTAAGTGTTTCCATTCTCATCCTTTGAGGCTCTCTGTCAGGTTTTCATTTTCACAGTATGAAGATGTGATGAGTACATGAGCAGTTATTCAGATTTGCTGGTCATAGCCTGAGATTAATTACAGAACACAGGTTTGTAATAATGACTTTGTCAAAATCCATCTAACATTGATCCTTTTCTGAATCAGCAAATATGCAAAATGATTATGGAGAGCTTGAACTGAAGAATACTTGGAACCTGTTGCATTTCATCCACCTCAATGGATAGGCAAAATGTTGTAATGATGAGTTCACCCTTTATTTACTGTATACACAGTTGGTGACAGTGGTTTTTATAACTCTAAAAATTACACTTAATAAATACGAGGAGAGACAGATTTTCTTGATTACATAAACCTAAATATTTATTCAAGATTTCATGAGAAGTTTGTCTTATTTTAAACAGAGCCAGGGTTGCTGAATGGGTGCCATTTTTTTGATGTGGACACAAAACAAGTTTTAGCAATGTCCACACTCATTTAACCAGTAAATTTTTTCTACTAAGGGTTTGCTTCGGCATGGTTTGCCTACTGCAATCAAAATGAAACTGAAGTCAGTTTTCCATAGATCATATTTAAGGGTTTTATCCTTCATTGCATGAAGGATTGCTGGCTTTAATTAAAAAAATCAGAAGAGGCATGTAAATATTGCTGCTGTAGTTCAGAGAAATGCAGCATTACTTGTAGCTTCCCTTTTGGTACTGATGTATGTAGAAGTTGGAGACACTAACACATTGTGGATACTGCTGCTGAGTAGGGGAAAGGAAAAAGATAGGCTTGAAACACAGCCTGCGAGATGGCACAAAGCCAGTGCACTGAAAAATGGCAAACGTCACATTTAACAGCTGGACACAGAAATATTTCTCTTTAATTTGGAAGGAGAAAATTTTCTTCACAGCAGGGCACTCTCAAAAGAGTACAACATCAAAGAGGGTGGGTCTCCCCAGTCAAACATCATCTGGCTCCAGTGATGGAGCAAAATGAATGAACTGTCAGGACTTTTTTCCAGTGTGTATGTTTTTGCCAAGTGAAAAGTAAAAGGTTTAGTGGCTTGTTCTGATCACAGACCAAATCCTGATAATGGAAAGCTGAATCCCTAAAGTCTTCCTCTGATCAGCTGACAGGCAATGTCTGAAGAAGACCCCATATTGATTGATGGTCCACTTTGTATTGATGGCCTCTGCCACCCTTAGAGATAAGCGAGATATGCCAAATGCTTGACAGCTCTGGAGGGCTCCTGTGATTGTGTCTCAAGCAATGTTCTAATCTAATGTTGTAATCCTCACAGAAACAAACACACTTCTAAAGAAACTTAGCATGATACTTACCAACACCAGACCTGCACTTGGGAGTGAAAAAAACCCCTTTTCACATTCTCCACTATGACATCCACTAGCAACATCAGCACTGCTCTCTGCTGCACTCCTTTTGTTTGCTTCTTGACTCTGACTTCAGCCCCAAAGAGGCTGCAAACTAGCCATTCTTGTGCTATTTTTTTCTTACAATCCTATAATTTAACAAATTCGAAGGAATAATAGACTCTAGCAAGTTTTTGATATGAAAGCATGGCAACACAGTTTGTGCAGCCATTACTCATTTGTTTTATGAGAAATCTCAGGCACAGTTTATCATATACTTTATTACTTGACCTTTTAATCATCATCTGGGGAACTTGACATTCCAGACATTCCAAAATATTCCAAACTAAAAATATCACCGTGCCTCATTATTTAAAACTCACAAAGGAATTAAGTATATTTTCTAAGGTATGTAATTTCTACCAAAATTCCTCATTTATGGTAACCCTTAATGAGAAGTTTAGAAAAGGATTGAAAGAATTATCTGCGGAGCCTGTATTGTAGTAGTAAATGGGTGCTCTGCTGTGATAGATGTTCTACACACACACTGTAAACACAGTCCCTATCCATATTTACTTACAAACTCAGAGTGAAGATAAGCAAATGGTGCAGAAAAAATGTTATCAAACTCCCTGTTTTCTACAGACAGAGGATCAAGACTTTAAGTACTTGCTGTAAGCCATGTGACAAACCATTTTCAGGGCAGGAGCTAAACCCAGGCATCTGCAGAGCAATTCAAGGGCCTGAATGGAGGGTGTAGTGGAATTTTAAATCCTGGGAAGCATCTAAGACGTACAGACAGGGCCAACAAGTAATGCCCAGTACTTTAGGATAACTGTTTGTCTTCTGGAGCAGTCACTGGATCTTCAGTGGAATACTTGAACTCACCAGAAACACTAGTTTACACACCTGAACTTAATTTTACACTCTTAACCTGAACCTTAATTTTACACATCTGAAAATAACTATATAGTATTTCCCTAGTCCAGGAACAAACCCTTATCAGTTTGTAAGGATCACAACCCTTACATGAGGCAGCAATACATATTTAGAACAAAGTAATGCTCTTGACATTTCTTGAAGAGGAGGCTACTTGTGGACTGGCTTTCTTTTCAGAGAGTATTTTCACATGTGATGTATTTCTGCATTAGGGTTGGGATTTTTTATCGAGGGTTGGATGAGACCATTTGAGTCACATAGTCCCACTTCCCTGTTCAAGGAGGGCTTCTTAGAGCACGGTACTCAGGACTGTGTGCAGACAGCTTTTGAATATCTCCTTAAAAGGACACTCTGCAATCTCTTGGTTCTTCTCATTGCTCTAATGATCCTGGTAAAATTGCTCATGGTAAAATTTTCATTCCTATTAATGTAGAACTTCCTGTACATCAGTTTCTGACCATTGTCTCTTGTCTTTTTGCTTGGCACCACCAAGAAGAGTGTCTCCATCCTCTTGACAACCTCTCTGCAGATCTCTCAGAACCTCAAGCAGTTCTGTGCTTGAGAAGAGAAGCTCCTTTATAATCAAGTTCTTAAAATGGTTAAAGGGACATGGTGTTGGAGCTTTTAAAAATCCTAAAGATGAAGAAAATAATTAGAAGCCCCATGTGATGCTAACTGAAACCAAAGTCAATTACAGAATGATAATTTTGCCGTATGTTCTATGCACTGTATTTCAGTATTTCTGAAAATATCCCTAAGCATAGAGTCTGAGATTTGTACATCTAAGATCTGCTACCTCTCTAGAAGTACTGATTCATGCACAAAACGATAAAAACACAGTTTGGAACAGTGTTTTGAAAAAGCGTTTTACAGAAATTATAAGAATGAAGGATAAAAAGCTGTGCCATTCTTGGGCCATCAGCTTCCTCTTACAAGCAAGGTAAGGATTGAATTTGAAGAATAGACTCTCCATACTTTTGTTCTTTCTTATGTGTAAGAATCAGGGCAAATGAGAATGATTTTAATTTATGAGTTTTTTTTGGTCGAGAGTGAATTCTCTGAGGATGAGTCTGAGCCACCCCAGGAGTGTATACATGCACACTTGTTTCAGCTGCATTGTCTAGCTTGATGCTGGATGATTAAATCTGCCAAAATCATTCTGGGATATTTGCTTATGTAAAGGAAAGAAAAAAAAATGAAACAAACACTTTTAATTTCACTTTTGAATGTCTAATGGTTTTGAGAAACTCCAAGAAAATGGCCTAAGCTCTGCCATTACCTTGCAAAGGAAACAGTGCTCTGTTTCCAGAGGCACTGGGAGCAAGAAAGAATCGCTATAGCTGTACTGATTCTCTGGCTCCCAATATAATTTTAGGAGCTTTATTACTGAGTAAGTTCATTGACTCTTTCCAGTCAAGTCAGAGTTTTCAGTTATTGGGCCCTTACTTGTAACTCTTTCCCTGTTACACTTACCAGGATTTGCATTTACCAGTCAACAGGTGTGAGAGTCTTTCTGGGTTACCTCAGCTTTGATAATTTGCCTCTCTGTTCTTAAACATTTTTTCATTTTTAGTCTGGTTTCTTTCACAGTCTTTCTGAAGAGTGGCCAGAGGGCCTGGATTGGTAACATTTTTCTCTTCATGCTCCATGTCCCACATAGAAAAGACTGGAGAAAACCAGTCTGTTGCCTCCACATGGTCTTCTGGTACCAGGGCTGCACAGGAAACCAGGGTAGTGAGCAGGGAAATAACAATGTTAAACGAAAATGTCTCCATTGCAGAATGGCTTGTGGCTGGAGCACCACAACTTTCTTTGTCCTATCACCGGAACTGTCAAAAGAGTGCAAAATCACACTCGGGGAAGGCCCTGTGATGTCAGTGGGTACTGCAAGAGCACTGGTATTTTACAGATCTGTTTACATGTGTTCAAGTTCCCAGCTTCATGCAGGGAGTTTTTTTTCTGCTCTGTGTCTTCCTCTCATTGCTCTGGTGTTGAGTAACACTGTTGCATTACATGAAATTCTTTCCTATTCCAGGACCTCCACGGGCTAATGTCAAAACAAACCACAGAGACTTGACTTAAAAAAAAGTAATTTTATGAAGTCCACATAATCAGCAGGGCATTGCTTTCATGACACTTTCTGGAATAAGGCCCCAATCCTCCAACTGCTTACACAGATGCTTGGTTTCACACACGAGTAGTCCCATTGAGATCAATGGGACTGCAACATGTGCAGAAGTGTTTGCTGGACTGAGGTCTAAGTGAGAGATGAAGCCTTTCACCTAGCACAGACAGTTCAAACCAATGTTTATAGTTTCATATGCCATAATCCTTTGAGAAACATTAAAACTAAATAGCTTTTAATATTATTTGGCAAGTATTCTCTTTTATAAAATTTGCTAGATGATGCCTGCTAGATTAAAGAGAAAAACATTGCGTAGATATTATAAGATGTACGTTCTGTATCAGATTCGGTTAATTTTAGAAAATTGCTTTGCATTGTGTGAACAGCCAAAGAAGACCATTGGCTGTCAGGATATATTTCTGTGTTTTTTCATAGAGGGGTTTCATCCAGTTGGACAAAAATTTTCCTTTGACTTTAACTAGTGAGGCCTCCTGATATTTCCTCCTTGCTCATTTATTTCAGACTTTTATTTTGTCGATTGCTTTGGGAAACTTGGTGATAATTCTAAGTATAAACAAATTGCATGTGCCACAAATACTCCAACAAAGAAAAATCATACTTTGAATGGACTGTTGCATTTTCTACATGGCAAGGAAATACCACCAATTGTTATTATAAAAATAGAAGCACTTCAAAACAAGTAACTAGTTATTGACATGGATTTATTCATATAGATGTAAAGATCACAGTAACTGTCTTTCATTTTCTACATAATAATAAACCAAAGCATCCTTATCTCCTCCTAAGACAACAAGCTTGAATGTTATCTGAAACATATTTGTATTTTTAATTCTGCTATCTGCCTATAAATAATCTGAAGACATACTTTAACTGGTAAAACAAATCAATTAGTCTTATCAAGAAACAGTGAAATGTATGAGAAGTATTTATGATTAATGTCTTTCTGAAATAATGACCATGCAATTGAACAGGGAACCTGTCCAAACATTTCCATTTATAGTAGAATGAGGTTGATGACATTCATACTGCTATTGTTGTGTACCAGTTTTACATGTATAGTTGGTTGTTACAGATACAATAATATTTATTAGGCATCAAAACTGGATTTATCAGATTGTGATGAATATTGTCTTTATTCGGGCTGTTTACCCTGTTTGCTGTATAGGTAATCTAAAAGATAGCACATAATTTACAATATATTTCAATGTTTGAGATGTGGTTTTTGCAAAGGATGTGATTATATAATATTAGTATTGTCATAAATCAACATCAGTGTTTCTTTTTATTAAACTGTTTGGAGAGTTTTCCATGCATTTTAGTTTGTGTGTGAGCTGCATTACATTTCATTTTTATTTTATACAGTGGGACTAAAGAGTTCTTAGAAAGCTTGCTGAATACCCTTACTTGGTTATCAAGTTAGTGAAAGAAGTGAGAAAGAAGTTATGGTTATATGCATGATTGTTGCATTCAGTATGTAACAAGCATACTTAGAAGGGCCCTCCTGTCCTAAAGCAGATGTCCAGCACCTAATGTTAAGGCATTAAAAGTCTAAAAGCATTCATTCTTTGAGCACTTGTTGCTATCAATATGAACCCAGTTGTATTTTGATTTTCAGCCTAAACCATGCTCCTTAAATGTAATATTTTCAATGAATTGTTAGTATCTTCTCTCTTTCAGTTCATGCAGCATCTTCTGAAAGTTTCCAGCTTTCTAGATAACGAGGTCCTTTGGCAGTGTGCTGATTTCAAAGCCAGCTGCTAGGCACCAGCACACTACACAAAATCCAACCTAAATGCATAAGTTATCAAGTCATGTATACAATCTAGTTTAGTTTCAGTTTGACATGATTAGAAGCTCTAACGAATAAATAATGTATACGTGTCATAATAAACTCTGGAGTTCATTGGCATTTTGCTTAACAATGACTGCCTTAAGCAAGTCAAATCACTGAATTTTACTGTTCACTTATCTGAGTTTCAGGGCTTTTCAGGAAAGAGACAGCTATTTCTTCAGCTGTATGGGAGAGGTAACCATCCTTGTAATTTGTTCTGTTGACTGTGTACCAGTAAAGCCACTTAACACTCTTCCCCCATCTAAGACAGCATACGTGTATTCAACTTTACTTACAATACTAGTTCATTGCAGACAATGAATGAAATACTGCAGAGTGAATTTAAAAAAAATGTTCAATGAAGATATGGCAGTTTTCTTCAAAAGGAGATGATGTTAATGACAGTGTTGTTAATGATGATGTTAATGATTGAGTGTTTATGGGTAGGAACCAAGAGGAAGGCCAATATAGCAGATATTCTGGTGGAAGTCTGTTTTAGACCATCCAGCCAAGATGAAGAGGAAGATGAAATATTCTATAAGCAACTGGGAGAAGTCTTATGATTGCCATCCCTTGTTCTCCTGGGACACCTCAATTTAGCCAATGTTTGTGAAAATGGAACAATGTAGAGGGGAAAAAAATCCAGGATGATTGTGGAGTGTGTGGAAGAGAACTTCCTGACACAGATGGTGAGGGAGTCAGCTATGGAATGCGCCATGCTATTTGTGAACAAAGAAGGACTTACAGGTTATGTGGTGGTCAGAGGCTGTCATGAGCACAATGATCACAAAATGATTGAGTTTTCAAATCTCAGAGATGTAAGGAGGAAGATGAGCAGAACTGGCGTCTTGGACTTCCAGAGGGCAGGCTCTGGCCTGTTTAGAGGACTGGCTGACAGAGTCCCTTGGGAGGCACTCTTGAAAGGCAAGGAGTCCAGGAAGGTTGGATGTGCTTTAAGAAGGAAATCTTAAAGAGACAGGGGCAGGCTGTCCACATATGCTAAAAGATGAATTGGTTGGAGAAGAAGATTAGCCTGGTCAAACAGAGAACTTGGCTGGAAGTTCGGGGAAAAAAGAGTTTGTGACGTTTGGAAGAAAGGGGCAGGCAGCTTCAGAGGATGTCATGAAATTGTGCAGGGAGACAAATAGAAGGGCCAAAGCCCTAGTAGAACTTACCTGTTGTAAAAGAAAATAAAAAAGGTTTCTATAAAGTGTAGCAACTTAAGGAGAGCAAGTCGAATCCCTTTGGTGGATACGTAAGGAAACAGTGACAAAAGATGAGGAAAAAGCTGAGACAGCTTCTTTGCCCCAGACTTTAATAGCGAGACCAGTTCTTCTCTGAATAACCAATCCTCTGAGCTGTAAGACAGGTGTGGGAAGCCAAATGAAGCCCTTGTAATCGAGAGAAAAATTGTAAGAGATCTGCTCTGTTTGGATATACACAAGTCTGTGGGGTCAGATGGGATAGACACAAGCCTTGAGGAGCTGGGGGAAGAGCCCACTAAGATTTTTTCAATCATTTATAAGTGGCCATGGCTCATCAGGGATGTTCCAGTTGACCAGAGTTCGGCAGATATAAGGCAAAGTTACAAGACGGTGAGGAAGAAGGATGCAGGGAACAACAGGTCTGTAAGCATGGTTTTGGTGCCAGGGGAGGTCATGGAGTAAATCATCTTGAGTGCCATCATGCAGACAACCAGGATTGAGCACAGTGAGCTTGGGTTTACAAAAGGCAGGTCTTGCTTGAATGATCTGGTCTTCTTCTGTGAAAGTGTGACATACTTCACAGATGAGGGAGAGGCTGTGGTATTAGCTACCTGTTCTTCAGTGAAGCCTTGACACCATTTCCCACAGAATTTTGCTGGAAAAATTGGTTGTGATGGCTTGTACTCTTCAAGTAAAAAACAGAAGCTGGCCATGTCCAGAGAACAGAGATGACTGGTGCTAAATCCAGCTTGTGGCCAGTCACAAGTGCTGTTCCCCAGGGCTCAGTGGTGGGGAACAGCCCTGTTCAATATCTTTGAATGATATTGATGTGGATATGGATATGGATATCCATATCCACATGATATGGATGTGCAGACCAAGTATATCCTTTGCCAGTCTGCAGAGGACACTAATTTACACAGTAGTGTTGATCTGCTGGAGGGTGGTGGATGGGCTCTGCGAGGGATCTGGACAGGCTGGATTGACAGGCTGAGGTCAAGTCTGTGAGGTCAAACAAGGGTAAGTACCAGGTCCTGCACTTCGGTCACAACACCCCTACATGATGATACAGGCTGGGGGAAGAGAGACTGGAAAGATGTCTTGGTGGAAAAGGACCTGGTAGTGTTGGTTGACACTGAACATGAGCCAGCTGTGCCCAGGTGGCCAAGAAAGCCAGTGGCATTCTGGCTTGTGTCTGCAGCAGTGTGGCCAGCAGGAGCAGGGCAGGGATTGTCCCCTGTGCTCAACACAGGTGACATCACACAAGTCCTGCGTTCAGTTCAGGGTCCCTCACTACAAAAAAGACATTGAGGTGCTGCAGCACGTCCAGAGGAGGGCAATGGAGAAAGGTAAGGGTCTGGAGCACAAGTCCTGTGAGGAATAGCTGAGGGAGCTGTGGTTGTTTAGTCTGGAGAAAAGGAGGACTGGGGTCGGGGGACCTTACTGCTCTCTACAGCTTCTGAAAGGAGGCTCTAGGAGTGCGTGGGCTGGGGTCATCTCCCAAGCAACAAGCAACAGGAAAAGAGTAAAAAACCTCCAACTGTGCCAGAGGAGGTTTAGCTTGGATGTTTGGGAAAAGTTCTTCACCAAGAGGGTTGTCAAGCCCTGGAACAGGCTATTCAGGGAAGTGATGGAGTCACCTTCCCTGCAGGTATTTTAAAGTGTAGCTGATGCAGTTAGGGACTTAATGTAGGGACTTCAACCCTGCTTGGCTTGGCAGTGCTGGGTTAAGGGTTGGATTCAATGATCTTTAAAGTATTTTTGCAACCTAAGCAATTCTACAGTTCTATAATTGCACACCTTTTACAGACTGTCAGCTTAATAACCAGGCTTGTAACCATTATCCTTTCTGGCATTGTTTTCAACTTCTGTTCAGGTTAGACACCTTTAGAAGATGTATTGTTTTTACATCAAAAGCAGGGTCTCACAATAGTGAGATTTGCCTAATATAGAGCTTATTGAGTTCTGATGTCCAAGATAGCAAAGAAGAAACTTCCAGTGTAACCATGGCTTTTAGGCTCATACACTGTTACAGAAAGGACGTAACTTGTATGGATACTACCACATCTGACATGCCTGGTTACAACTCTTTCTACCATATTACCAGTAGTTTTGGGTACATATTTGCTATCTTTGCATTGAAGGCAAGAGCAAATCTTCTTTAGAGAGGAGAAGACTCATAGTAAATGATTTGAAAGCTCTATGATTTTATGCATGTGGTATCAATGAGAGTAGCAGTGAACAGCAAAATGCAAGAATCTCTATAATGGTTAGAATTAACTCTTGCATATTTTGTGGCTTTCTTCACATTTGTTTTGATATCCTGCAACACAAAAAAATATTCTGATAGCTACTTTTACAATATAAATGTGTCTCCAAAGAAACATTTTATTTTCAGGATCACTCCATTCCCTGACAGCCTGAAGTGAAAATGAGCAGCCAAATAATTATCTGCTAATACCTTTCTTATCTGACTAAATGGAAAAATAAAATGCAAGAATTTCTAAAGATGTAATAGCAGGCCATGGAAAGAGAACAAGGGAAGGAAACAGATAGGGAGGGAAGAATTAAAAAAAACTCTTTTTGCGCTTGCTGTCACTTCTGTGAAATAGTTTTTAATTGCTTCATAACTTAGCTTTCTCTGCAGCTGTGCTGCTACATTTGAACTTTTTAAATCTAAAATTTTGTGACATCTTTACCAGAAACTGGGGCAACAATTTTAGCACTAGAATTAGATTTGCCCCAATGATCCAAGTAAGCAATACTGATTCTATCAGTACTGAAGTTATTGAAGGTTCTCAGAAGTCTCTTTAGCACCCACCTTGTCTTTTATTACTGCTTAAATCTTAGATGGTTCATGTTTATGCTGCTTCTGTTATTTATGTTATGGCTGTTCAGAGATTTTAGAGCATCACTTATATGGCATGCAGTGTGCTTTTGAAATTATGTTATTACTGCCATTGTGTGTTGCTCTTACAATTGTCATTAAAGTATTTATGCCCTCTGAATAATTATCCTCAACCAATCCAGCCATTGGAAGAGGAACCTGACCTCTATTTATGTCTCAATTATTTAATAAAGGGGTGTTTGCAAGGAAGGGAACAGAAAATACTGAAAAGAGAAGACTTGTATTCTGGTGACTATGCTTTGGACTTACTTTCCTGGAAAATGAAGCAGTTTCTGTTGTATTCTGAAGTCAAAGGATGAAATTCATAGAGGAGAAGTATGTATCACATTCTGAGTCTCTTGATCTGCAACATACCAGTAAAATATCTGTAAACAGTCAAGAACCTATTAAGAAGATAATTAACTATAAGGCATCTGCTAAGGGGGACCATAATGCAAATCAGATGAAGTGAGTGCAGATCTCTTTTATCAAATTCCAGTCTGTTCCACAATCTGGTTCATTCCATTACAAAACAAACAGAAAACCACAACAAAACCCAAACTCTTAATATCCAGCAAAACCAAGAGTTATCAGAGTCCAGTATGAAGCTTAGGTAACACTTCCAAGTGCAATCAAAGTAGAAAAATGAAATAACTAACTGTATTTCCACTACTTGGGTCAGTGACTATGTGAGATACAGAAAAAATAAATGCAGAGTCTGAAGGGATTTGGAGAAATGGTATTCTATTTTGCCATGAGTCTATTGCAATGTGTGAGAAATTTAGGCCTGTGTGGATGGATGCAATGATTAAGTGAGGTAGTCAAAGGCTTCCAGTAACAAAAGTTTATTGCAGGTTTCTGCAGTACTTTCTGTAATAGAAAGTATGGCTGTTTGAGGATGTATGCATGTGTAATAGAGATGTGGGTAAATATGTTTGTCCATTGTTTAATGTAGTTCACAGCTTGGGCTACAGGTTTGTTTTTTCTCTGTCATGGCAGATCATGCTTTGCTTCCTCATGAGGGTTTCTTCAGGCAGTTATTTCTTCACTGGTTTCCTGATTTATATAACTGTAAAATGAATAAGAACTCCTTCATAACATTGACATGAAAAATAATAACCATATCTGAGTTTTGTTTTTTTTTTTTTTTTTTCCAGATTTTAACCTGTATTGTGCAACTTGACAAATAGACTCAACACAGTATTGTTATTTACCTTCCAAGCCTAGGGCTTCTTCTTCTTTACAGATGGGTTTACAAGCCTGTAAGAACAGGGCTAAGAATGCTGTTGGATAAATTATGACTATGCAGAAATGTCAGTATTATCCCAATATGCCCAAGGAGGGCATAGTGTCACTTGATGCATCAGTACTTGCAGAATAAAGTATTTGAAAATACTTAGTCTTACAGCACAGTCCTTCCAATTCCAGACCAAGGCCCAGGATAGACACAGTCCTATGTTATCATGACAGATTTTAATTTTTCATATCATTTAATGACACTCTATTTATACAAAGCTCTGGGTGGAGCCCTGTGTGCTAAGACATGAGTGTCTCTACTGATTATGGCAGACTTCTTTGTCTTTCCTGTTTCATATAATCTGGGAATTAGGGAGTTATCAGCTCTTTATTTATGGGAATTGTTTTTGCATCATGTTAAGACATATATTGTTATGTGAATAAGCAGCATGTAAATGGATAGGTAATAAACACTGCTGAGAATGTTTGCATAGATATTGCCAAAATGGTTTCAGCCAAGTACTGTTAGTCATTAATTTTTCTTTCTCTTCCTTTTTATATGCTGATGTCCTGTAGAACTTTTCTGATTTCTTCACAGATTTTTATAGTTTAGCATATTTTGCTCATATATTCAGCATACATTAAGATATTTGCTTAAGAATAGGTCCTTGCTGATAACCAGCATGTTAGCATTTATACAAAAATCAACTTAATCACTGGGATTAAAGTATTTGTTTACTTCTGCAGACTCCTGGCTCTCTGACTTTATTCCACTCAGTGCATGTTGGGGTAGCATCTTGCTTATCCAAGACAGGAGTATCTGGCCAGGTTCCACCTGATCCTTGTCACGGACACTCAGGAAAAAAGGATAAGAATTCCATAGATACTTGATTCCTGTGTCTCTTCTGGTCTTGCAATGGACATATTCTTCCTGATTACTCACAGTCCCTCTTGGCCAAAAGCTAAAACAAGACTGGTTCCTGAATTTGACATTCTTCTTTGGTGGAGCAAAAACCCAGGTTTTGATTCCTATGTATATTTTTGTGTGAACTATAGGAAACCCTCTTTTAAAGTATCAAATATAGTCACAAAATTTCTCAGATTATTCTCTTGATATTGAAATAAATATTCAAATTCTTAATCTGTATATATTAGAAATGTTAAATTCAATGTAATAAATATGCTTCCTCTTTAGTTAACAGAATTAATAGTTTCAAGAAGATATCAATTTAGGCTCATACAATTTCAAAGGGAATAACATTTTTGGGGGAAGGATGTTAAAGCAAATGGTGTTCATGGAGGAGCAAAAGGCATGAAAATGAGATTTACTTCAGATAGGTACCTAATTGTTCAGATGTATTTGTGAGGTTTACCAAAGTAATTGTGTAACAAGTAAAAACCTTGTGAGATCACACGTTTTTAGTAGAATTAGATCTGTCTAGATAACATTTTTTAAGCAATCAGGGGGTAGGTATGCATGATACACTTATCTTTTCGTTTCAGAATCTCCAGAGCAACTCTATTCTTGACTGGAGAGGGAGCATCCACTTTTGAATACAAACATATTACCTTTTTTTTTTTTTAAATCTACATAACTGGCTCTCATGTCCTTAGCAGGGATGTCATGTTTAGGAAAACAACGATTCCCTCAGGACTGGTTTCTCATTTGGTACTTCAAAAAAATTGTGTGTCTCAAGGGAGATCAAAAAGGCATCATCAACTCCATTTTTCCTTCTAGTCTCATTTGTTTTGATATTATGAATCCTACAACTCCCTAACATATAATGTCAGGCTGCTGAAGTAAATACTCTTGCTGCAACTGAGATGTGAAGGAAGGGGTCCTTGTTTAGGGATTGCTACTGCCCCTTGCTCAGATGTCCCAGCCATTTTATTGCACACTTTACATCCAGATTTTCTTGTTTATCTGGCAGTTCATTATTTAAGGCCAGCTTGTCAGAATCGGTTAAATATTCTTTGGGAAACATGGTCACATCTTTGAGACACCACAAATATTTTTAATATGAAAAGATTGGCTTGATAAGAGAAACAAGATAAACTTGCATCCCCTAAAATATTTTTCTGCTTTTTCATGTATATTTCTAAAAGTATCAGTACACGGATGACAAACTTCATGGCAATAAAGTCCTGGAAAGAGAGACACCAGCAAAGCAGTGAAAATGATTGCTGATGATTTGTTCTAACTACTTGACCTTGTGCCATCTCCCCCAGATATATGACCAAGATGGGACACTGCAGCACTTTATCGATGGTGGAGAACCCAGTAAGTCGAGCTGGATGAGGTACATCCGATGTGCCAGGCACTGTGGGGAGCAGAACTTAACCGTGGTTCAGTACAGGTAAAGTGATTCTTGATTCACCCAGTGACACAAAATGAGAGTGTTTTGTCAGGCTGTGATCATCAGGAGCACTGCTGCCTTTGATTGCAAAGACAGTATCCTAGCTTTGGAGGATGTGCTGACGTGGGGCAGCACACATGGGGTGAAGCTCCAGGGAGCGAGGGCAGCCCTGTGTCACTTGTGTGGCCACTCCACCACACAGAGCTCTCTGCACTGTTTCAAACAGCCTCATCAGAGGCAAGCCAACATAAGCAGTTCTCCACCCTTGAGAGGGATGCGTGTGATAGGGGAGGGGGAAAAGTGGCACCCAGAGGCATCCTGAGGGTCAGCCACGAGTTGTGCATACACCTCGAGCCCTTTCGTTGAGTGCACCTGCTGGCCAAGGCTGCTACAGCTTGTGCCTCTTATGCTGCTGGCTAGAGAAAGTCAAAATGCAAAGAAAAATGTAAAGAAATTATGGTACATTTTGCTTTGTACTTACAAATATGTCCAGAAAACCCAGACAACACATTACATAAATACATGACCTCAGCTATAAACAAACCTTTTGCCTTAGAATCAGAAGTGACTGCTTGGCCTTATTAAATGTGGTAGGAAGCACATCAAAGAATGCCCCAGGCTTGCCAGTTGCAGTGAGCAATGATTTTTGCTGGTTGCTTTAGAGAGCAGAGTTTATTTTATTTAGGAAAAATCTTAAACTTATTTAAACTACCTTTAAAATTAAAAATAAAACATACAAAAGCAAGCTAAAATGAAATATATAAAGTTTGATTATCCCATAGGGATCCAATTTAACAATGGTAAAATTGTTCAATTGCATTTTCAGCTTTTTTATTCTCTGGCCAGTTGACTAAACAATGCTGCAGTTAAAAAAATAACAATCCTATTTATACGTTACAAATCTTTTAGTATATACTTAGGTATCTGCTATCTACAGCTAAAATACCATAGGATTTTAAAGAAACATACTGGGTAATGAATAAAGATTGTTGTGATGAAAGACTATTTTTGTAGGTATCTTGTGGACTATTTCTCGATGTGTGCGTGCACATACACATATAAAAATAAGAAAAAAATATATGCGTACACACATACATAGAGATGACAAAACTAAATGAAAAGTGAACATGAGAAAGTCATTACACATCTGTCAATATTAAGTGGATTTTACAACTCTCCTTTCATGATGGAGTTTTTACTTAGAGTTCCCTCTGTTGATCTGTTTTCGATTACTTCAGATCTTTATAAAATGAACTACAAAAACACAATTTAAAAAACTGGCATCCATCACCAGTGACTGCATCCAAGTGTAAGAAAATAGAAAAGTTGGACACTGAAAAACCAGCCTAATTTTTATTGTACATGGACGTCCTCCTCACAGAAAGTCAGCTGGTTTAAATTCATTCTGTTATGATTTGTAATATCTAAATGGAATTTTCTTCAAAGTGCTCTTGATTGATTGACCCTTAGCTGAACGTTTTGTTTTTATTTTGAGGCTGACAATAATGTTTGTTGGCATGTGTTCTGCTTCAACTGCGTTGGGACGCCATGAAGCTATCTTTATGAGTCATCCAACCACAATACTAAATACATGTCAGCAAAGGAAATATTATCCGAAAAGGGAAAAATCCCTTTGATGTACTTCAGCATGCAGAGATTGCTGCGAGTTTTGGAAGCTCTGCACACTTGTAAGGGACGGTGTACACTTACACTTTTTTTTCCCTGCCTACTCCAAGCCCCACAGACCACCCATTGCTCAAAAACAGTTCTGCTCTTTCAGCGGCAAAGTGTGTCATTTGGTTTTAGCACATTCATTTGCTGGGCTGCTGTGTTTATGTTAAGGGAAGCCAAACTGAGAGATGAAATGTTACAAGGGTGAAGTACAAAGTAGACTCAATTTTTCTCAAGTTAAGGGATGCCGGTAATTTATAGCGTGGCTCCGATTTTCATTTTTATGTAACAGTGGAAAGAATTAACTAAATGCAAAGCTCCGTCAAGAAAGAGAGGCAGAGAAGAAGAGGAGGAGAAGGAGGAGGAGGGAAGATGAAGGGGAGACACAAAGAGGAGAGTTTTTGTCAGATATTCATAGAAGGCTAAGAAAACCGTTCTGCTTAGCTAGCAGTGCCCTCCTGAGACAGGGTGGCAGTAAGCGAGGAAAATAACAAGATAAATGAAATTTTTGCAGCTGCTAGTAAAATATTGAGAATCTGCACTTTTTTATTGATCTTTATGATCCTGTTGCCAAGAGCCACTTTGCGGTGACAAAATATGTTGACAAGTGCATATCTCACTGCCATGAAAAATGTGGTAGAAGATTCTCCTTATGTCTGCAGTGTTATACAAGGAACAAATTGCATTGCTACAGCCAATTCTTTATAGAAAGTCTAAATTTAAGGCCTACCAACCCTAAACACTTTTATCTTGAACTTCAGAATAATGTTTGTAGCAATTCTTCACTCAGAAAACTGGTTGAGGCCTAACTTTTTTTTTTGGTCTGTAGATGTTTTTCTGCCTTACATAAGCGGTTATAAAAAATGTTCATTTCTTGATACTTTGACTGTATCACTTTGGTATGTAATCCTTCAGTAAGAGTGGACAGTTCTTCTTGTATATATTGAATTTCTATCCATCTCAGAGGAGTGTGTTTTACTGTTCCATGTGAAGCATAAGGGAAAAGCCACTGCAAACTGATAACATTTGTCTTTTATCCTGTGTCTGAATCTAATCTAGCACAGGTTTTGCTGCCATGTAAATGTCTTAACTGCAGAAGTATCACTCTGAAGCTATTTACATCAGTACAAGGTCAGGATAAGGCTCTTGTTTTTATGCTAAAGACATAAGGATTTTTCCCTTTGCCCCCCTGTGTTCCCACTTCAGTGGTCTAGAAATACCCAGTGTTCTCCCACAGGAACAATGAGATACACACTTATGGTAACACTGATTTACACATACTAAATCACTGGCACTGCCCTCACATTCCATGTAGTGGAAGATTTTAGTGCTGCATGATCCAATTAATCCCAGTTTTTTATTTCCCCTAAGTCAAACTCTGTTTTTCTCAACAACCCAAGGCCTCTCTTTTAAAGGTATATTACTGCCATGAAAGGTCACTCCACACACTATCTCAAAGGTCTTGCTAAATGTATTTATTCATTTAATTTCTCTTCACAAAAGAAATGTTGTCTACCCTAAAATATGTTAACTTTTGCAGGTGACAAATGCAAAGCTGTTTAAATGGCTGTACTTGCTGATCTGTGTACACCCACTCAGATGATTATACCATGTAAGCAGAAAGTACCATTCTAAAATCCCTCTGAAACACACTTTGCAAGAAAATACCTGTATTTTAGTGGTATCTTGGTCCTTCTGAAACCTTAGCGTTTAATATATCTGCTAGATACAACTTGTCTGTAATGTTGTTAACCTGTGCTACAGGAACAAAGTCCTTCTCTAATGACAGATTTGGTTTTAACACAACCAGTGGGTTATTCATTTAGTTGTCTGCAGAAATGCTTCCAAAACAATGAATTTCTACTGTAAAACCATGTACTATAAGATGAGAATGCTCTATTCCTAAATTATGCCATGTTTTCTTTTTTCTTGAATAGGTCAAATATATTCTACCGGGCTTGTATAGATATCCCCAGGGGCACTGAGCTGTTAGTGTGGTACAATGACAGCTACACATCTTTCTTTGGAATCCCTCTCCAGTGCATTGCACAAGATGAAAATTGTAAGTTATTTCTTGCATTTCTACCTGTGTAAGCCATATTTCCTCTTTCATGCCTAATCAGATACGTCATAGAGCATTTTAGAGGGGGCTCTGTGCCCGGAACTTCAACGCCTGTCTGGATGGAGCTTTGAGCAATCTGTTCTGGCCGTGTCCCTGCCCATGGCAGGGGAGCTGGAACTAGCTGGTCTTCAACCATTCTATGATTCTCTGATTCTATGGCATTTAAGGAAAGTTGCAGTATATTTAAGGTGAGGTGATATACACTTACACTGCAAAATTGTGGTATGGTTAGAATCGCTGTTCTGTATCAGTGATTTGTTAATGTATTGCAAACAAGTTTGTTTGGTTCTCTCAGTTGTTACTAGACCTATCACAAAACACTGTATTGCCAAAACAGTAATGCACTGGAAGGCCACAGGGCCTCTGTTGGTGATTCTTTTTTTTCTATTACCTCTGAGCATGTTGAGAAAAGCTTTGACTGGCAGATTAAAGAGGTTAGATCCTTGTGGTTAAACATAAAACCCTACTTTTAAAAATACCAGATGAATGTAAGCACACTGAAATGACAATAAATCTCTATTCCATTCTGACCATCCCCATTTTCATCCATTCTTTTACCTGTTCTCAACATTTTATTTCTCGTTTGCTAGGGATCCTCACAAAACTAAGCATGAATAGTTACTTTTAACACAGACAAAATCTAGTGCTGGATACCTATGTCTGTAATAAAAATGGGTGATCCAGGCACATCCTTCAGTTCTACTGCTTGTGTGTGAGACTTGTTTAGAGCTTGCATCCATTTTGGCAAATATATGTATCTATATAGTGGGAGAAAACAAGAATGGAGCCGTTGACTTTGGTCTAAAGTAACTCTGTGACTGCCCACACTCACTAAATGATGTATAAGGTGTATGGTTTTGGGCCTGTACTAGGACACTTAAACAGCATGAACTGCTAGGAAGAACTAGTGTCTTGTAGCAACTTAAATACTGAATCATTCAGCAATTAAACAGCAAGATAGCTGGGATTAAACTGTCGAAAATAACCATCCTTTCTCATCTTGAGTTTCTGTTGAGTCTGTTGAGTTTGAGAAAAGTTTAAAAGAAATTTTGTTTCTGGCAGAAATATTTGCTGATGAAAGCCATGCTCTGGAGTGTACAATATAGAAATATTATTTTTTCTTTCAGAAACTCAAGACTACAAAAATTTTATTTGAAAATCATTATGGATAATATCTAGAAATATTGTCTCTTGCTATTTCTCTGTGAGACAAACCAGAGTTTCATCCATAGAGACACTGACATGAGTAGATGAAATTAATCTCTGACCATGGAGCCATCTGCAGACTGGTATAGGACTTCAGTCCCACCTAAACTCCCAGAATGTACCTTCTGCTTATCTTCTGCACAAGGGTATTGTCAGCAGCACAATATAGTTCTGCCTATATTCCTTAGATCTTTAGTAGCCTGATCTCACTGCTTCTGTGGACTTTTATGACCACAATTTAACGAAAATAAAATAAAATAAAAAGATGATCTCCTTCTTCTGAGTATATTGAGGCAAAATGATAGTATACAAATTGCTTCCGGTACTGAAGAGACATAGATGATGTATTCTGTGTCTGGAAACTTGAGATAGACAGATCCATGGATGCAAAACTACTTAGAAATGAGGTTCTCAGATACTACAAAAAAGAATAGATTAGGATGGACCTCAACTGACATAAATTATATATCTTCTAATAATTTAATATTGGAATTGCTATGATAGATCATAGATATTAGAACAGAACTCTAAAGCAACTGGCATGATTTAAAATATTACTGAATATTAGGTTGCGGTTGTTTTGGGGATTTTTTGTTTGTTTGTTTGGATTTCTTTTACATTAAATAATATTGGCTGATTCTGGCTTACAACTGAAATTCTCATGTTTGCTCTTAGAAATCATGATTTGCTCATGTTTGCTCTTAGAAATCATGATTTACCAAAACACAGTTGTAGTTTCTAATCATCAGTTTAATACATGCTATGTACCTATTTGTATATATAAACAGTTAGTAACCAAATTTGTGTACAGAGACTTATATGTATATAACATATTTAATTTTAAAATTTCCATGAAAATAAAAGCGCATGGGCCTGAGTCTGCCAAAATTAGAAAGCATTAGAAGTTACTCAGTCCAGTGGCCTAAATTATACTTATTTTTTCATTGTGGTGCAAGCTTTTGTCAGCTGACTATTTTTCCACAGGACCCTTGCCTCATTCACTGTATGATCTACATGGCTCTCAAGGTGTGAGGCAGTGGTTCAATTTCTTCTACTTGCTTGACCTCCTGCCTTTCTTATCACAAAACATTCAAATTCAGCACTAAATCACTTCTTCATGAAAAGCATATTGCATTTGTGGCTGAAATATCTGAGTGCCATAAGCCATAGTTAGTTGATGGTCATAAGACTAGAAGCAATTTTCATGGGACTTTAAAAGATTTTTTTACCTGTTTTGTTGGTGGGAAATTGATGCATGAAGATCTCTCTGCCTGTAATTTGCAGTGTTTCATGGTGACCTACCTGCTATTAACCTCAGGCATAAGATACATGATGAAGTCCCTGGCTTCTTACTGCATTGGCAGTGTGACCATCTGTGAGATGTAATGGTGTAATATCCTCAGAGGCCACCATTTTGTAGGATGAGGGAACTATTGCTGCAGTAGATATTTAAGCCCTCTTGTATCTCAAGGAGGGTCCCAGCAGGGATTTTTTCTCCATGCTCTCAAAATTTATGCTTGTCTGTGATATAGCAGTCAGACATGCTGACTGCAACATACAGAGTCAGGGTATCACAAGTGGTGCAGCTTTTTCTTTCAGATGACAATCCCACTGTGTAATAAAAGTATATCACAGTCAGGCTTCTCTGGGTCCTTTCAGTCTCAGACACTCTCTTGCATGAATTTTCATTTCAGTGTCACAAAATCAGCACCATCCATATAGATCACTGTCTCTTCCCCCCCCTTTTTTCCTTTTTTTTTTTTTTTTGTACTTTGTTAAAATAAAACTGTTTCATTGTAGTGTCAAGAAAATGGATGTTGATTTTTTTTGGTGTCCCAAAACTGTATTAGTTTTAAAAAGGCATAAAAAGGATCTTATTTACTTTTCTTGTTTTCTCCCAGTGAATGTCCCTTCGACTGTAATGGAGGCCATGTCCAGACAAGACACCCTACAGCCATTTAATAAAAGTAGCAAACTATCCCCTGCCACTCCACAGCGATCCATAGTATTTCCACAGACTCCGTGTAGCAGAAATTTTTCTCTCCTGGATAAGTCTGGGTCCATCGAGTCAGGATTTAACCAGATCAGTGTCAAAAACCAACGAGTTCTTGCAAGCCCAACTTCAACAAGCCAACTAAATTCTGAGTTCAGTGACTGGCATCTTTGGAAATGTGGGCAATGCTTTAAGACTTTCACCCAGCGGATCCTCTTACAGATGCATGTGTGTACGCAGAACCCCGACAGGTAAAGCCCAGGCTCTCTTTATTTCTGTATCTACTGATAGCCAGATCCACTGCTTTCTTCTTTTATCAAGCTGTTATCATTTTCAAAACCAAACCATTATTATGGGGAGCCTGTATGACATAATTCATCTGCAGCTGCGTGAAGTAAGCTGATAAAAACTATTGCTTGCCTTCACTATTTGTAAAAACATTCAGTGCCTAAATGTGCAGATAAAAGGAAATAGCTAAGGATATAATCTTGTTTTTAGAATGGTTTGGTACATCTGATGGCGGCAACAAAATAGAATGAAAATTTATGAATATCATAGATGGAAAAAATGAGGTCAAGATAATTAAAAGTCTCTCTGTCTTCCAAAGATAATCTAACTTGCTGCTCAGTGGCTGTCACAGTCATTTCAGGGTTCACCTATAGTGTGCAATGCGTATGAACTTAATTAAGTACTAAGAGGTAATGAATTGGAATTTTTTGCTTAGTACTATTTTTCTTCATAGCATGCAAACCCATAAATCGTACAAAGCTGTCAAAAGGAAATACCTACTCCACCAGTGATGTGGAGGAAAACAGATGCCACTTATTCAATAAACTAATATCCACACAGAAGAAAAATGTTGACTAGATACCTCAGAGTCAAAGTTGGTTTGAAAGTTTGTCAATACAGAATTTTATGGCTGTGAACTGAGGATGAAATTTAGCTGAACAAGTGAATTAAAATTTCAGGTACTCTGACCGGTGGCACAGTAAATATAATGGAACCATTATTTATGAATCAAAGCTGGTTTATTTGACAATTTTGATAGCTGGCAGGACAAAAGACAAAAATCAAATTAATTCAATAAAAAAGGCTGCCTGTATCTTGCCTCTTCTTCAGCTGTGCAGATTTGAGCATAACAGCTAAATCCCTGAAAGGAGCTTCAAAAGCAACATTTAATTGTGAATTAGAGTTAAAAATACGACTACCAAAAAAAGAGAAAAGACTGAGTCAGTGTATGTGTTTTTGTGCATGTCTGTCTCCTCGCGTACTTTGTGTACTATCTACATGTTCACATATGCTTGTGTGATTCTATGGGTATGGAGAGAATAAGTCCATTTTTCCAGAAGAAATGTCACGCATGTTAGGGACTAATTAGATTAAGCTAATATTAATAAAAATTAAAAATTGATAATACTGTGAATGTGAGCAAGCCCTTTCAACACTTTTCTGGATTTCATGCTTGCCTCAGCAGAAGCAAATGCCTTGCTAGGGAAGCTGTAAGACAAAACTGGTAATTTAGGTGTCACAATGTAGAATACGGGTTCTGAAAGGTCGGCTCTCCTACATTCCATGGACTTTTGTGTTTCTGGTATTAAAGCATCCTAAGCATACTGTAAAGCATAAAATGGTGCATCTTGGAAGAGTCTAGACACTGGAAAAGGCATGTTGTGAGGTCCTCCATATACTTTTTCAGTGATTCACCCGATCAGGTGTGACACCTAGATTTCATCCTTTGTTTGAACCAGCGACTTCCTTCGTGAAGAAGAAAGTTGCAGATAATAGTTAATGCAAGAAGGGTTTCTCTTAATGGCACTATTCTCCACTCTAAGTGACAGCTAAATATTTATTTTGTCAGAGAAAGAAAATGAGGATAAATCTGTCTTACCATTAGATCTTTCATCGTGGAGGTGAGAGATTAATTTTTAAAAATTAATTTTATTCCTTTTTTATAAATTTCCTCCTAAGCAGCTTGTGTCAAATATTGTCTGAAACACAGACTGGATTTCTGGTCCTCAGTCTTAAAAGTGATCATTCTCATTAGTAGGGTGCTGATTCATTGTGTACTACCTCTCAGTCCCTCCTGTGCCTACCCAGCCAGCAGCTTCCTCAGGAAAGTCTGGAGCACTGTCAGCTCAGAATACCCTAGGGCATACTAGGAAATCATCTTGCTATGATTAAGGTCATTGCAATTCATTCCATACTTGAAATTACCATAAATAACTGCCCTAGGATCTGGGTTATCATATCCTTGCTTAGAAACCTTTACAGTCTGAGCTTACATCACAGGAAACTTTTTGTCTTTTAGTTGGTGCCAGTTATTAGGGATACAGTGTCTAGAAAAAAGTGGGCTTTGGTTTCTTAAAAACTTCGCATTTTTCTAGATAAAAAATTTTTACAGTGTTGTACAAAATTTCAGGAGACACGAAAGTAAGGTATGATGTGTGAAAGAATACCTTCTTACCAGCCTGAAGCACTGGATGCAGCTCTCTGGTTTTTATTTTCTCAATGACATCTGCAGCAGTGCTCCAGCTGATAAACAACTCCTCATTTATTGTCAGCAATTTGTAAGCACACCAGCCACTGCATCTTTGATGTGACTGAAACAGCAGGGCCCATCATCTCTAGGAAAAAGACTTCAGTCTGTCTGTTCTGGCTTAGTATTTGTTTTGCAACAGTGCTGTGCAGGGAAAAAACCTTTGAATCTGTACAGGAGTCTGATTCATGGTCTGAAATACAAGAAAAGCAGACTACTTGAAGCTTGAGAAATCCAAACAAAGAAATACAAAAACTGAGATTAAGAAAACATCTAAATGAGAGCAGACATAAATAGGCCATAATATACGTAATTCCATCAACTAGTAAGAAATAAATGATCCTATTTATCAGGCAGATCACTTAATAAATAAAAAGAATTTTAAAACATTATGAATCCCAGTAGTAGAAATTATTAAAATCTTCTGCTGTGCTTTTTGTTTTATTTAAAGATTAAGAATTAATTTAAAACCACTTTTAATTTTTTACTGGTTTACTTATATACTTCTCTCTTTCCACCAAAAAATTTTAAGTTTGTTACATTTTTTAGGGCTTCTCTTTGAAATTAATGGTAATTGGGGTTGAAGTGTGTGTCAGAGGTGGAAATTTAAATTTATAAAATCTTGAACTCGGGGACCTTCTGAGCCTTTAAGTCTTGCTTATGCCTTGAGGAGACAGGAACAGTTTGAGAAGATATTTCTGGAAGGAAATCTTTTTTCATAGGTTTTTTTGTTTGCTGGGGTGGGGTTTTCTGTTTGTTTGGGTTTTTTTTTTTTTGTTTTCTTTTCTAAGTTTTTTTAGGCTTTATTTTTATTATTATTATTATTTCCTCCCTTCTTCTGCAGAAATTCCCAACAATCCTGTTTGGAAGGCTCAAAAACGGGGTTACCAAAACTCCTTATTGCAATGAACAAGTTTTATTTGTTTTTTTTAACAGCAACCACTTTTCTGATAATGACACAGTTTTTTTTAATGACAGCACTCTTCCACATCACTCTGATCACCAGATTCAGGGTACATTGCTGTTCAGGGAAGGCAGAAAGCTTCAGTTCTCAAGACTTCCGTGTGGCACATTTTCACGTACAACCTGTACATCTGTATGATATATATTCTCATTGATTGCCAGGGCTTCAAGCTGAGAATCTGAGGGAAAGCACACTCCATAAATGTGTTCATGGATGATAGATTATGGATGTGATCTGGCCCTCACAATTCTTCTTTACTCAAAAGATATTATACTCACGTTTTGCAATATTGCCTCAATATTAAATAGTAAGCATGTTTTGTTTTGT
This sequence comes from Setophaga petechia, assembly GCA_024362935.1. Classification (NCBI taxonomy): domain Eukaryota; kingdom Metazoa; phylum Chordata; class Aves; order Passeriformes; family Parulidae; genus Setophaga; species Setophaga petechia. The sequence continues at coordinate 34,357,003 of JANCRA010000004.1, read as the reverse complement.
TTTGTTTTGTTTTTCTTAACAGGAAGTTGAAGTTACCAGCTTAATAGATGTTTTTCTCTAATATCATAGCTTAGTCCATTTTGTGTTTATATTTTCTTTATAGGTTCTGTGTCTTTGACCTTGATGCTCTCCCCAAGTCCACTAATTGATTTGAACCTCTCCAAAACAGACTTCTAAAAAATAAGTGTTTTGGGCAAGAGTTGTCTGTTTCTATGTATTGAGTATTGCTCTGTTAAAGTAAACTTCATGCTGAATTTAATGCTGGTTCTTGCATAATCTTCTCATAAAGGTTTGCAAGTGCCCAGTACTCAGAGCTAGTAACAATAACAGGTCTAGAGAGCAGAAACTCTCCCTGACAGCTTCAGAAGCGTGCATATGCTCCAATGCTGGCTTTCTGCTTTAGCTGGTTTCTCCCCAAGCATTTGTAACAGATGATTGCAGAACTCCCAGCAGGTCCAGCTCTGCCATCCCTGCTGCTGCATGGTGCTTGAGGTGCTCAGGACAGCAGCTGTGCTGCTTGAGGGGAGCACCAACCTGGCAGGGGATGTGGAGTCCAGAGGCAGTGAAAGTAACACCCCATGGCTCTGCTGATGCTTGGGATGTTGCTGTGTGCAAGTTAGCAGTATCCTGAGGTGTCACTTTGCTCTTCAGCCTTAATTTGGCTTGCTAGAAGAAGACATTCCTGAAAAATACCTTTGAGAACAGCTGTGACCTAACTCCTCTAACTGCAGCTGTGCTCTTAAAAAGCTGTGCAACGTATAAAGGCCAGATCCTGAAAGCTGATGCTGGCCCCACCTCAAACTGCACTACCTGTGGGGTTTCTTGCAGAGGCTGTGGCATGGCATCCTCCACCCTATAGCAATGAGAAATGCTGTCCTGGATTCAAGAGAGCCCTGCGTCCCACTCTTTGAGACTGTGAGATCAATCACCTTTTTGAAGCTCAGGAGCAAAGAGGAAGTCAGGAAAAACCACCAGGATGCCTGCATGGATGAATGGGGAACTCCTGGATTAATTCAAAGACAGAAAGGAAGCCTCCAGAGAGTGCAAGCACAGACAGGTAGCCTGGGAGATATACAGACAGGTTGTCTAAGCAGCCAGAAATCCCTTTGGGAAAGCTAAAGCCCTGATAGGATTAAATGTGGGCAGGGACATCTAGGACAACAAAAGCTTCTATTGTTACATTAGTGAAAAAAAGAAGACCAGGGGAAATGTGGGACCTCTCTCAAAGGAAGCAGGAGGCCTGGTGACCTAGGACATAGCGAAGGCTGAGCTAGTCAGTAGCTTAACAGGCAAATGCTCCAGTCACATCACCCATGTCACAGAAGGCAAAAGCAGGGACTGGGAGAATGTAGAGCTGCCAGCTGCAGAAGATCAGATTGAAGACCATCTAAAGAACTTAAAGATGTGCAAGCCCTTGGGGCCTGGTGAGAAGCATGTGCATGCCCTGAGAGAAATGGTGGATGAAGTGGCTAAGCCACTATCTGTCATATTTGAGAGGTCATGGCAGTCTGGTGAAGTTCTGCTGATTCAAAAAGGGGTAACATAACCTCCACTGCTAAAAAGAAAGACCTGGAGAACTACAGGGCAGTCAGTCTCACCTTGGTACTTGGCGAGAGCATGAAGCAAATCCCACTGGCAACTAGGTTAAGGGACATGGGAAATAACGGGGTGACTGATGACAGCCAAGATGATTTCACTAAGGGCAAATTTGTCATGCCTGACTAATTTGGTAACCTGCTACAGCAGTGTTTACAGAGTTGGTAAATAAGGAATAGAGACTGAGGTCATCTACCTGGACCTGTGCAAAGTGTTTGCACCCAGCAGCCTTGTCTCTGAAGTGAAGAGACTTAGATTTATTTGATGGTCAGATCTCTCAATGGATAAGGAATTGGCAGGAAAGTTGCACTCAAAAGAGATGTGCTAAACGGCTCAGTCTCTAAGTGGAGACTAGGGATATTCCTTAGAGCTATTTGGGCTGATGCTATTTAGCACGGCAGTGTTTTTTGGTGACAGGGACAGTGGGATTGAGGGCACCTTCAGCGAGTTTCCTGATGACACCAGGCTTTGCAGGGCAGGTGACATGCTGGATGGAAGGGATGCCACCCAGAGTGACTTTGGCAGGTTGGAAAGATGGGACTGGGTGAACATCATGAAATGCAATAAGAGCAAGTGAAAGTGGTTCAGGGCAATCCCAGGCGCAAACACAGACTGGGTGGAGAATGGACTGAGAACATTCCTGAGGAGAAGGACTCAGAGATGTTGGGAGATGAGAAGCTGGGCATGAGCCAGGTGTGCACTTGCAACACAGAAAGGCAAACATGTCCTGCGCTGTGTCCAAAGCAGGATGGGCAGGAAGCGATTATCCCCCTCTATTCAACTCTTGTGAAACCCCACCTGGAGCACTGCATCCAGCTCTGGGGATTCCAACATTAGAAGGATGTGGATCTCCTACAGAGAGTCCAGAGGATGATCCCAAAGATGATCAGAGGCATGAAGACAGGTTGAGAGAGTTTGGGCTGTTCAGGGTAGAGAAAAAAAGGGCACAGGGACACCTTATATGAGCTTTTCAGTACACATAGAGGCCCACAAGAAATCTGGAGAGAGACTTTTTGTGATGGCATTTAGTGATAGAACAAGGGATAATGGCTTTAAACTGAAAGATGTTAAATTTTGATGGGATGTAAGAAAGAAATTCTTTAGTGCGAGGGTAATGAGACAGACTTGAAATTTTCCCAGAGAAACTGTCAATGCCCTGTCTTGGAAATGATCGAGGACAAATAGGATGGGGTCTTGGGAATGATTGAGGACAAATAGGATGGGGTCTTGAGTGGAAGATGTCCTGTAGGAATGTGCCCCCTCTTGGCAGAGTGACAAAAATATCCTTTGTCTCCTTAAAAAGGAAATAAGCCCAGAAGTTTCTCTCCTCAATTAGGTGAAAAGACATCTCATAGGACCTAGGGGTCTTCACCTCAAACTTAAGGATAGCTAATTGGACAGGAGCCACAATTTACTAGAAAAAGAAGAGAACAAAGAAACTAACTGCTTTTGTGAGGTGTTTTACTGGGGGCAAGGACCTTTCACACCTGGTTCGGTTTTTCTCTGCAAAGAGTTTTGTTATTTTGCCTTTTATTGAAACCTTTTTGTTTCCAACACTACCACAGAAGCCCTCCTGCTGATTTTGTGCCTTCTAAGGTAGCTGAGCCGTCTTGGGTGTGAAATAGATCTCCAAGAGCTTATGAGACCTGGCTTGAGGAGAGCCATACTTCACCATGTCCATGCCCATAGCAAGGGGTTGGAAACAAGATGGTCTTTAAGGCCCCTTTCAACACAGACCGTTCTATAACTCTATGATCATGTTGGCTTTTTACTTCTTAGTCATCAACAGGGAGAAAAACACTTTCAATCACATGCCAGTCTCTCCTTTCAGCTGGTGATTTTCCAGCTCTTTCTGAGGGAAAAGAGTACAGTGCTGTGCTTTTTTGTCTCACTGGGCTGAGTTTCAATGACAAAGTTACAAGTATTCAGGAACTTGCCCTTGCAAGAAATTTCTCTACTAAGATTACACCAGAATTCCATATGCCCCTTGAAAAGAGCAAATTCACTTCTGACAAGGCCACACTAAAAACCTATTAATCATAAAGGAAATAGTTTGAAAATTCAGTGGAAAATAATGATTAGATGTTCGAAGGTTCTAATAATTCAAAGAGTTAATAGTTTATGATGTAGAAAATAAATTTATAGCACTTAGATAAACTTAGGAGTCTGAATTGGGAAAAGATATTCTTTTGGCAGAGGAATAGTAAAAGACAAATAAAGCTATGTCAGGTTTGCTAAACAAAAATCTAGAAAGAATTAACCTAAATGTACAGCTGTCTCTCAGTAGCTATTACAGATGAAAGCATATGGATTTTTCTATTCTCTTAACATGCTTTGTACATATTTGGGGTTCTACATTCCTTGCCCAAAGCATGAGCTTTGGTGAGGTTCAGTAAGCCTTATAGGGAAGCCTGACTTTTGTACTGATCCCATACATAATGTAGTTTCACCCAGAAAAATATCAAAAGTAAGGAAATTTTAAGACAGGAAAAGACCTCACCAAAGAGCAAAATCATTCAAGATATTGTCTAGCTTAGAGAGCAAAATTTATTCCATAGTGTTTTCATTTTGGAAAATGTGTCGTGCACAACTTGGAAAAGCTCAAATTATGAATTACCACAAAACATGAAAACTATTACATTAGAATTCCTCTCAGAATTTCAGTTTGGATGGCCTGTATTCCTATATGGGCCATCATAGAGTCAGAGACTGTAGGATTAAGGTTTCTAGAAAAAGCTGGTGGATTCTGAAAGTCAGTAAACCTAGATAGCTTATCAATGATGCATGGGATAAATAACAACAGTGTAAAATTTTTTCAACAGGAAAATTTTCTTCTGGATAAGTAGATTTCCCTTTTTTAAGCTCAAGAAGAAAGATGTGGAGCTAAAAGCTCCTATGTAACTAGGTGTTCAATAAAAAACATTAGAACTACTTTTGGTGATTGTCGGAACATTGTTCTCATCTGCACATGGCTGTAATCAATTTAGCTGCTCTTAACTGCAACTTAAAATTATGATCTGGTAAGATTTTGATTCACATGGGTACTGTGAAGCTCAAGAAAGTACAATACGTGTATTAGTTATTCCAAGGAAATGAGTTTTTCTGAGCTGGGAGTGCATTCAGTCCAGCAGTGGATTTTTGAAAGCCCAGCCTATGAAGATCAACATTTCTGTCCCTTTGTTGCTGTTCCTTCTTGTCTGCAAAACTCTGTTATAGCGAGGTCACCATCTGAATTCATTGTCCCCGTGCAGACAAAAGTGATGGCAGAAGACATAACTGCTACATCAAAGGCAGGCGTGCTCTGCCCATGTCAATGTACTCACTGAACCGAGCACAGCTCGTGCTCAGTCCTTCAGCACCACTTTCATTTTTTTTGAAAAATAACATATTGATTTTATTTTCTTCCAAGGAAAAAAAAATTCCGAGCACAGGAAAATTGTTACCAGAGAACAGAATGATAACTTCTGTACTCATTGAATGTAATTATTTTTTTCTCTTTGAAAAATAGTAGTGTCCAAAAGTTGTCAGAAGTTGGCGTATTTAAATCCGCAATTGTGCAAATTAGAGCATTTTTAAGATGTTACAGTATTCTAATGCATTTTTAGGCTCTCTTTTTAAAAATAATTTTTCCTAATATATGTCATTCATCTAAGTTTAACAAAAATTAGGCATTTTAGCATTGATTAGAATTACTCGGATATAAACTGGATAAATTCATCCTCTGCAAAGGGAAGGGTAACTTCTTTAACAGTTTTTCTCTCAAGATATGGATGAATCAGAAAAATAGAGTCGAAGTGATCTAACAATTGGTGGTCTTTTGCAGGGATGATTTACTTGAATGTAAGCCAGTGAAATATATTCTGAGTATTTAGTAAAGAAGACATTTATTTTGAGCCAATGAACCCATATTGTTTGGCATCACAATGTTCACCTATATCTGGTTTGAAATTTTGACTGTTTACAGACAAGATATAGTGTGAATTTTCACTGCATTAAGTTACCAACATTGATTTATTTATTGCTTTAAAAAATAAAAAGATTAATTTTCTTTATGTGGCATTGCATCATTTTTTGTGGTTGCTGTTAAAAATAGATAACCAGAGGCTAATAGATGTTAATGGTCTCCTTCACTATTAAAAAAATCAATGTTTCTTGGATACAGAATGTATTATTGCTTTATTTTGCTTACAAGTGCTTGATTACTATGTTCACCAATTATCTCTGTTTTATCAACTCTTGAAATTTCATACCAAATTTGATGAATATTTTCTGTGCAAATTAACTTTGGACTCCAAGAAAGGTGAAAACTGGACATGTTATTACTTGTCTTTCAGTAAGAGAAACAGAAAAACATTTTCTTGGTTTTTCGTTTTTTTAAATATTATTTTACATATTTCTGTGTATCTTTAAGGGCTAGATCATCTGAATTACTTTTCCACAGCTTTCATATCTTACTTTCAAACTTGTTAGAGAGTAGTTAGATTTTCAAATGCAAGTAATTAAAATTGTAAGCTATTGAGTTATTGATGAATACTGAGCTATTAATCAAGCTAAAAAATTCTACAATCAGGGTTCAGTGCTCTGAAGCACTGTAAAATAATAGTATTTGTGTTCAGTGATGCAAGTAGCCACAATTAAGCAGTTCCCTTGACAAATGAGATAGTTCACTTTATTTTGCACTTAATTGAATTGTACATGCCTGGTCACCATTGTCTCTTTCCCTTTAGTTTTGGTTTCTAGCCATTTAAACATATACATTTTTTATGGAGAGAGCAATTAAGTTGTGTTGGCCATTGGCTCTGGAAGTGCAGACACCAAGAGTTAAAATGTTGTGTAGGGTAAAAATCATTATTATCCCTCCAGTAAAAAGATCTTAATTTTCTTAGCAAGCAGTCTGATAAGCATTTAGGACTCTGCTACTAACTTAAAACAAATGTGAAATGGAAAAAAACCCATAGTAGCGTGTTGATATAAAGCCACTTTTATTGAAGAGAAATATATAGACATGATTTCTTGGCATTTTATTTTAGTTAGCATTTCAGAAGACCAGTCTCACATTGCTGTTGTGTATCCTTTTTTCTGTGTTTGCAGTCTCCTTGTTATGATTCTGAATTTGTAACATATCAGTCAGTTTTGTATGTTTGTTTGTTATGTTTATTTTTAACAAGATGTGTTGTTGAAAACCTGAGTTCTGGGTTTCTTTTCAAGATCACCAAAACAGATATTTTCAATCTAGATGGGAGAAAAAAATATAAATGAAATGTAAAGATTTTCAACTGAAATAAGAAAACAGAAAGATAATTGTAATACAGTAGTCATTTTTTCCAAGTCTCTTATTGAAGTAAGTGATCTCTAAAACCATCCAAAGCAATATGAGGAGTTTAATTGTGAATAGCTACAGTACAATGACAGGATGTGCACATAAGCATCAGGTATGCATTTGCAAGTAAGACAGTAGCTCACACCAGCAGACTGAGGATTACATGAGTCTCTCAGCTCCAATGTGTGTGGATCTTTTTTTTTTTTACTAAGGAGTACCATTCAGTTTGAGAGAACAAAGGCAAACAGATGTGTAGTGCAGGCTCACTAGTTTGCTGATTTATGGTTTTTAGGTCCCATAGACTCTCTTGTAACTCCTGCCCAAGAATTTCACATTTGTTAAAGAGGTTGTGAAATTTGGGGTTTGTGCTTCCCAAGAAAGACCCAGAGAAGTGCGTCTGCAGTTCTCTTTGGAAATCATTGGGAAGATCAGGAGCCACCTCCCATGTGGTTTCCTGCACTGATGGTGCTGTTTCCCTTCCCACTGCAGGCCCTACCAGTGTGGTCACTGCTCGCAGTCCTTCTCGCAGCCCTCGGAGCTGAGGAACCACGTCGTGACGCACTCCAGCGACCGACCCTTCAAGTGCGGCTACTGCGGGCGCGCCTTCGCCGGAGCCACAACACTCAACAACCACATCCGGACACACACGGGGGAAAAGCCCTTCAAGTAAGTACTTGAAGCTAGCAGCTTTTGCCAGCTGAGATTAGAGAGGGAAATGCATTGCTGCTGCTCACTAGCGTCACCAGCACTCGGCAGATGACCCCTTGAAAGCCAAGGTCAGACCATGAGGCAAAACAGCTAGTGGTGCTGTTAAAATCAGAATTTATATGGCTTTGATTTTGAATTTCTTGAAAGCCTTGCACAATTTTCTGTTCTCTAATGATACCTTGACTATTTTAATTAAGTGGCAAGCTGCTGCCAGAGAACCACAGCTGAAAATATGATCAAGACTGAGACAGGCCATGCTGTAAGAACCTTAATATGATTCTTTGATGTCTATATGCTGAGGTAGATGGAGCTTCACTTAAAAGCTAATTTGGCTCTAGTTATATATGGGGGGGAATATGCATCTTCTTTTAGTCTCAGAATCACTGAACAGAAAATGTAACTCTGTGGCATAAGTTTTAAAAGATCATAGTAATAAATTGAAAGTGTTCAGCTGTCCAAAGTATAAGAAAAAAAGTCACCTAATAAAGATAATTTTACATTAAACAGACTTTGTTAATTTCTGAAGTTTTCAACTACTGATATTTAAGCTAAGCACATACCTGTCTCAGAAATCCTCCAGCAGTGCTCATTTCCAGCAATAGTACAGCTGATCCTGATATTTTACCTTCTGTTGTGCAAGACTCTGCCTACTAAAGAGGAAGTGATCTCCAAAGCAGAAGAAATATATCCCATATTTGTGTCTTTGTCTTGGCTGAACTGACAGGCTCAGAGTATATATATGTGGTCGCTGGAGCAATTCCACCTAATGTATCGATATCACTTCTTTTGGAAGCTTCCTGGATGTTCCTAGGAGGAAGGGGAATAAGTATAGAAGAAGGTTTGTGTCTCTCCCAGTTCTCTGAGTACTGTCTGTTCTCTTTCTGCTTTTCTCTGTTTGACTTTTTTTTCTACTTTTGCCAGACAGTGCTTTTGATCTGGTTAATGTAAGAGAGCTCAGCCATGGGGCCTGTCAGAACCCCTCATAACAGCCCAACAGAGATACTGGTGAGCACACTTTGCCTCCATATAAGGCTGGAAGGAAGCACTGCCTCCATACATGTCTTTGCTGGGGGCAAGGGGACAGAGCCAGGAACAAAATGCTGCATATCCAGCACAGAAGAATTTGCATGGCAGGAATCATGGCTAGGATATCGTGGAGACTCAGAACATCTAAATATCGACTTCTCTTGAGCCAGTCTGTTGAATGCTCAGAGCCCACAGAAAGTGAGCCAAAAATGGTGTGAGCAATCAGATTGATTTTATCTAGTTGCTGTGTAAATAGATTTTAGTAATTAATGGAAGGGGTTTCCAGGTCAAAATGGAAAATAGATTTCGTTTAATGTTAAGGTGTTACTTATGTGTAACCTTGTTGACTCCACTTAATTTTTTTCCCTAACATCCTCTTTTTGTCATGTTTCCAATAGATCTGCTATTTTGCCCCATTTAGAGTAATTATTTTTCCCCTTTGGTATACTGACTAATTTTTTACCCTTTTCAAAAATGGACTTGATTACAGCACAATTTCATTTGTGAAAGAGCTTAATGTATGTAATACAACTAACAAGAGGTCTAGGATTTATTTTTGTTTTGCTTTGTTTTGGTTAGTTTTTCTGGGGGTTTTTTTTGGTTTTTTGGGTTTTTTTTTATTTTTTGTTTGTTTGTTTCTTTTTTTGTTTGTTATGTTTTGCCCTGCTCAAGTGGAAGCATTTAAGCATTCCAGGATGTATCTGACTGTTCCTTAAGTTGCAGGACAGAGCAACAAAACAAAAGTGCATACTTTATACTGGTTCTTTATGATGTATGGCATAATTTCAACTCTGCAAGGAGTTTCTTTAGATTCTTCCTCAAGTACAAGAAACAGTAGCACCATTTTCTCTCTGGAAGGCTTGTTGAAGTACTTTCACTAAGCTGATAGTAACTTCATGAGAAGCTGAAACTGGAGCTGCAGGTTTTCCCATCCCTGCTAGTCAGACAAAAGGACACACAAGCCTTGATCCTGCAAGTTGTTCAAAAGGGCAGATTTGTCTCTCATGCAGAACTACTTGCATTTGAGAGAGGAGGGGCAGAAAATTATCCAGAAATCAATCTATTATCTCTGCTGGAGAAAAGAGAAAGAGCTGCAACTCATCCTGATGTCTCATCACTGTTTGGATCCTCCTTTGAAAAAGGGTTGCACAAGATCTGGTATTAAGAAAGTTTAGGAAAAGGCCCTCAACAAATTATATTAAGCAAGAACCATAAATAGAACAAACAAAATATCTGTCTCTTGAACATGCAATTTAGGTTTAAAATGTTTGTTTATGAAGAGTTTTAAGTATACACATACACACAAAAACAAAAAAAAAAAAGACAAAAAGGCCAACTGAGACAGTGCTTCTGTACTTTAGAGAAGTTTGTATTTGTGGTGATGTACACACTTCTTTTAACTAATATTAATATTAGAATGAATTGCCATGCATGGATAGTGATAAATTACTTAAACCCTAGCTAAGTTATTTTAAAATAACAGGTATAATTTTGAAGGTGCTTCTGCTGTGAATGCAATCTCATGATTTCTAATGCAATAGGGTGGCTGTTTTCATATGTGGTTATAGACAAATTACACTCAGCATAGATTAAATCAGTGATGTTAAACACTAAGTATGTTTGTATGCATATTATTTCCAGAAGCTGGTTTTAAAAATGGTGAACACTGGTGACAGTATTCTAAAAAATATTTTAGATTAATTGTTTTGTGAGAGGATGTTTGGATTGGTTAAAAAGCTTTTTCTGTGAGAGGCCATTTTCTTTGTAGGTCCTAGGTAAATTTGGATGTATGGCGGAAGACTTTTCTATTTTCTTTTCATTAAGATAACAATGCTAAGTGAGGTTATCTGTAGTCAAAGCTTTAGCTGAATCTGACTTTTCATGTCATCACAAGCTATCAAGCCAGCCTCACCACTGTAAAGTTTTTGTGTATTCTTATCTTACTGAAGTCTCCACTACGGCTGCTAGTCTGGGAACAAAGATCTTAAGTAAATTAAAATGCAGGAGAAAAAGGAAAATTATTTGTCACCTCTGTTCTCTTAATTTTTTCTCACCCCCTCCCTATTGTCATTTGCCTACAGAATCAGGCTTATTCAAAGACCTAATATTTAGGAATCAATGCAAAATAATTAAGAGGAAAGATTCTTTCAGCCTCCAACAGCTCGCATATTTTACATTGTTACTTACTGAAATGCAAAACTGGTCAGCATTCATTTTAGGTTGAATATGCATGTTGTAACTGCAGTGACATCTCAGAGTTGTCAGGAGGGATTCTCTTTGGTTGATAGTTTTTCTTGGATTTTTGATACCCTTCCAAAGGAGTTTAAAATGTACTTGTTGAATGAAATCATAAAATGTTTATCTTGAGAGTATCAAATTAATGGCTTTTTCTCTAAAATAGGCCCTCAGCATTTTCTCCACCCAAAGCCTTTCACAGAGGTTGACATAAATGTGCAAATTAAACCAATCCTCACTGTCAATATTTTGAAAGCACTGTGAAGCAAACAAACCAGTAACAATGAGGGCTATCTAAACAAAATCAGAAACCCCAGTACTGTAGAAATATCCCAAGACTATTGGTGCACTTTGTGAACTTAAGAACAATTCTGTTTACCACCTCCACCCAAGCAAATCATACCAGGAAACCCTCTGGCAGAGCGAAGCCTTGAGGCTGAGGAGGTTGAATGCTTTAGGACATTGCTCCTTACAATTACAGTGTACACAGACATTGTAAAAGAAGGCAACATGGATCCAGTTTTCACTGATGGTATCTAATTGTTTGAGGACTTTGGAATTGCTTTGGACCTATATGCACCTGGGGCTGTTTAAATTCCTTTCAAATGCCATCAGATGGCCCTAAGTGGAAATTAAATTGTATCTCAGTTAATAAGTGTCATTATTGTCAATACATGTATCTACAGTGCAGGCTTAGCCAAAATTTGGTGTGTCTATCACTCAGGCTTTGGCTCAGTCCCATGGCGGCTTGGTGTGTGGTCACATGAGCTATGGTGTCTTTTTCCTTTCTGACAATTTTGTCTGCTGTTCAACTTTCCAACCCAACATTAAACATGTCTGGGTTACATACAGGAACATGCACACAAAACCTCACCAATCTCATGGGCAGAGCTTATAGGAGTGGTTATTCTACTATGATGGACTGGGAAAGAAAGGTTAGTAGAAGGAGAGACTGCATAGAGTACATCACAATCCAGAAGAAAGATATTCCTGCTCTTCTTCCCATTCCTACCTACTGAGAGACAGTAATGCTGACTGCTGTGACACTATTATCTTCACCTTTTCTATCAGTTTGTATCCAGCAACAACTTCTCTGGACCACATTGAAAAGAGGAATCACGAGCCTAATACACATCTCTGCCCATAAGCCAGGTACTTATATATCCAAAACTATGGTCCTGAAAGCATCACCCACATGATTTGGAAGTACCTAGAAAATCCCAGGCACCTTGGCTAATATCTGAAGGCTATCCAGGTACAAGAGAAAGACAGGGGAATTAAGTGCTTTGTCAGAGGCTTTATTCTGACTTTTGCCCAAGGGCTGTGTAAATGCAGACATCACAGTTTGACCAGAAACAGCACTTGCCGCCCACAGCCTTCCTATTCATAAAGGGTAGGTGCTTATATCGAAAGATTTATCCCCTTTCTCTTAGCATCCCTCTTTCCTGTGCTTGGTGTTAGTGTATCAGCCTGTAGCTGGGAAGGTAGAGCACTCCTACAACAGAGGAATCTTGTGGATAAAGGATGGGAAGTTGTATTTTAAAGAACTATGGTAAACCTTGCTCTGTGCTTTCACTAACAATGCAAGGTGCTGAGTGAATGCCTGCCCAATTCCAGCCTCCCAGACAAGCCCCAGAAAGGATAAGGGGGCCTGCCACAGCAAATGGTTTTGTTGGGTAACACTGTCTTTCGATCACTCTATAGCCTTTTTTTAAGTCACTAAAGGTGCCTAGGCATCCTGTTAGCCTGTATTTCCTTTATTTGGCCAGGTTCTTAAAATAAGGGCTTGCCACACCTGATTTTATGGTTATGTTGAAACTGTATCACTTACAGCTTAGTTAGTCAAGGATCCGACCCTCCTATTACTCATCAAGCAAAGTACTTGTCTTTGTGGACATCAAAATAACCAAACTATCAAGTTCAAGTAGACAGTAATATCTCATACAGACTAAGTTAACCCCCCAGCCTTAAAATTGATTATAATGCCTCTGTGATAGATATATATGCATGTATATAAAAATAATACAATAATTTGCAAGTTCGTCAGGCAATGAAAGGTAGTATATTTTGACACACTAATCCAGTAAGTAATCAGTTTTCTAATAAACAATCAGCAGTGCACTAATGTGTCATCAGCACTTCAGGAGCTCTGGAGAGTGGATGATCTGCACATAGACGTTAATGAATACCCCAAAAATCATTAAGTAATCAATACTTCTGAGTTATTTTCATTGAGCTGATAGGTCTGATACATTAAAGCTGACATTTTACATTTGTCAAGATCACAGTGCAGTTTTTAACAGTGGCATAGGATGCTAAAAATATTCCATGAAAGACAATCAAGGAAATACAACTTAGAAGTGTTGACATTTTAGATTGGTACAGTAACCTGGATGAATGACTCTGTAATGTCCGTGCTAAATAGTCCTGAAGCAGAAATTTATCACCAAAAATTATTAATGTGAAGAATATCCACAGTTATACATGTGTGTAAATATCTTCTTTTTTTTTAATAAGAAGATCGCTGACAGTTCACTTTCTATCATTCACATTGGTGTAGAGAGAAAGATTAAAATTAATTAGCTGAGTCCATTGTTTTTATCACTTCTCCTTTGAAGGTGAAGGATTAATAGCAGTGATACTTTATGAAAATCCTTTTTGGAGATAAGACATCACATGGTACCATTAAACTGAAGATGGCTTTTGGAGCAAACACTATACAGAAAGGATCTGCTCCATCCATGTTTGTGACTCATCAAACCCTTCTCTAATGTTCAGAATGCAAATCAAGAAGGCAGCATTTGGGAGATTAAATACAGTAGTGTGTCTTTAAGAGCAGGGATAAGGGATTAATTCCAAGGCAGCCGTAGGCACTATTCTATCCTCTGCAAAATTCAATGGCTTTGTTCATTTATTCACACAGTATTTTTTTTGCAGATTATGGTTCTCTAAGAGAGAACAGTGTAGAAAGGGAAACAATATAAAAGCGAAGCAACACTGATGGCTGTTATGAGTTCATGCTCAACCCACAGATTTCTCAAATAGTGTGGATGCTTGCAGATAATTAAGTAACCACTATCTCTATGTGCCTTTTAAAAATGAATCCTACTACATGGTCAGATCAGATAAACAAAGAATTTTCTCTTGTTCTAGGACTGAACGATTACTGCTTTGTGATTTCTCATCCTCCAATAGGCAACTGTGGATTTTAAAAAAGCAGAAAGTGAAATTCTATTTGTCATCAATTTCTCTTAGGGGATACAGAGCAGAAAACTGCAGACAAGCTGCCTCTTTGATGGCTCACTCCTAAAAATCTCTTTTTGTTCTTTATCTATTTGAACTGACAGTGATCAGAGCTACAGCAGGACAGGCCTCTCTGGAGAAATCACCTTCCCCCTGTCTATTGACAGATTCCTCTGTTCTGAATCAGACAGGCCTTGTCCCATCATAGGCATCAAGGCCTTGGAAGTAGCCACCAATTAAACCTCTTGAGCCAGTAAAATCTGAAGCCACTTTTGAGTGTCTGTTCTGATTAAGGAGGATGAGACAAAACCCATCACCCCCCCTGGAGCAGCTCCCTGGTCTCAATTTTCTCTCTTGCCTTCACCAGGTGCGAGAGGTGTGAGAGGAGCTTCACACAAGCCACCCAGCTGAGTCGACACCAGAGGATGCCCAATGAGTGCAAGCCAATAACAGAGAGCACAGAATCAATTGAAGTGGATTAACTGATTGACTGGTTGGAATTAAACTGCAAGGAAAGTCATGATTAAATGTCATGGACACTTAAGCAAAACCAAAGATTTCCTCTGAGCAACTTTCAATCAGTCCCAGAAAACCAAAAGCAGTAATAAAATAAGTAAGATGTTAAGAGATATTGATCCTGGCATGGAAGTGAGACCAGGAAAGAGATTATTTATTTATGACTAGGGATGAGTCTTATTTCAATTGACAAGTTACTTGGGACTGTTAACATTTCAAGTCCCTTCATGTATTGCTTTAATTCTAAAAGCCTTTATAATTGTTATTTAATGCCAAAGTGAGGAGTCTCAAGGGTTCTTCTGCTCATAGTTATGACTGAGAATGCACATGGACTTGTTTATTGTTGCACCTTTTTTTGTAGCATGACTCAAAGGACCCAGATGTAATCTGCACATTTAGCTGGGCTGGGCTAAGTTGATCTTGACATGGCTGTAATAGAAATTGCTGTGTGGGATGGAAAGTGATCACAAGCTATACCTGGGTCAGCGCCAGCCACCTCAGACCAAAGGGCATTCCATTTCCATAGTCTCATGCCTCACACTCTGTGCACTTTTTCATGCAACTAGTTTGCATAGGCATTGCCGTAGGTATTCTGGGAAAGAAAAAAAATCAAAAACAAAAAGAAAAAATAGTAAAAAAAATGGAATGTTGTATATCTGCAATATACATTATACAAAGAAACAAGTAGGAAAACTGTGTTAAACTAGTAGAGCTTTCAAATTCTATCTAATAGCTATGAAAGACAAAGGTGGTAAAGAGTATTTTAAACACTAAATATTCCAGTCCATGTGTAAATAATATTACAAGGAGCAGAAAACCAAGAAGATACTTTTGGTTTGGGTAACTGATTTAATGTCATGTTGATTTCTAGGAAAACCAATCAGAAATCCAAACTATAGTCCATTGATATTTTCAGTCTGTTATCTGGATCAAATTGGAAATGCTCCTGTATTAGATGAAGCTTTCAGTACAGTTGGGCTGAGCTTCCAAACAAAAGATAAATCTGAATAGAGATACTTTATCAATTTCTTGGAGGCTTCATAGCATTCACTTCATAGAAATTTGCCTGGTACAGTGAATGAAGGAAAGCCAAAATATTCCCAACATAAATGTAAAAAGCTCAGATGTCATTACATTGGGTTGATTTAGCAATTTCCATATTGGCCTTTTTCCACGCTTTTATCCATGATGTATTTCAGATTTCACAATTTTGTCTAATCAAATTATGTTTTCACTTTTAGAAACCAGCGGCGTTTGTTTATATATTGATTGTTTCAATGCTAGAGCAGTAGGTTGACAAAAATGTTAAAAAAAGGAAAAAAAAAACGGAAAAAAAACCTAAAAGAAAAAAAAGAAAAAGGAAAAAGAAAATAAATTAAAAGAAAAGAAACAAAATCACAACCACCAAGAAGCAAAACCTAAACAGTCTGAGGTCATGCTTTTTCTTAAGGTAATACTGCAAAATACAATTGTGGAGAATATGGGGATTAAAACAGATTAATTCAGTTTTGCACCAAAACTGAAGTGCTGAGTAGCTCATAAGGGCTCAGTTGATTATATTAAATATTTTAAACACATTTATGGGGATGATTTTAAATATGTAGAGAATAAAGTATCCAGTTCTGTAAAGGGCTAGACAGAATCAGCTACAAATTTGACACCAGGTTCAGACCATTTATGAATTCTGCAAAGAGCTCAAGCAGAAAAAGAGCTTACAGTAAAATTCAAATGCATTTAAAAGGAGTTTAAAAACTAAGACATCCATACTGCATGGTCTTCATTTATTATATTGTAAAAACTACACTGCAGAATCTGGAGTTTCCAAAGCTTTGCAGGGAATTACTTCAGAAGTATTTGTGTTTGGCCATTGAAATGTAAAAAACATGGTGGGGGAAAAAAAGATTTTTTTTATCATTGTTCTAGCAAATACCAGATTATCTCATAAAGAAGGTTTATTCCTATGAGTTTTCAGCTCTATTTCTGAGTGCAGAGATATGGGGAGTGAGCGATTCTGTCACCTGCCTGATTCTATCCTCAAAACTATCAGAGACTCTTAGCTACTATATAAATGTGTTTGTTTGTTTGTTTGCTTTTAGGTTCAAAGAAGCATGGGAAGCTGGGTAGGAAGACTTGTAACTTAAAGGTGACTATTTGAACATTGTTTTGTTCCTAGCAAGGTTAATGAAACTGAAGAAACCAAAATAAAATCCTAAACCTTTCAAACACTCATGCCTGGTAGCTCACATTTTCCATTATTTAAGTGACTTAATGTAAAGTAACATTCTGGTGGGGCACCAACTGTTAGTTTACTATTTGAACAGTATCTATTGATAATTTCTGCAAGCAAACAGTTAAACAAAGAACAAGAGTTCAGAAAATTTATAATGGAGTAAATGGGAAAATGTCATGCTCTGAAAAGCAAGTGTGAGCTATGTTAGATCAGTGAGTTGTGCTGCTGCATTGTCTAACCCTGCTCCCATGGTCAGGGATGAGGTTTGCAGCAGTGAAGAGACTCCACTGTATTTGAATCATGAAGTGCAAATAGTACCTAAGGATGTGCTTACAGAAATTGCAAGTTCCCTGCTGACTGCAGGTAGACTTGTATGTTTTCATTTAAACATGTCTAAATATTCTTCTGAATGGGTGTGAAGTAAAGGTCAATTGTTTCAAGATTGTATTGGATTTTTTTAAAAATGCACTAGAGTAGTATGTCTGCAGAACTTATTTTATTTTCCTTCCAGATAATTCTTTCCAGTGTAAATCACTATGTTGTTCCACATGCCTAAAGACAACTTCAATTATTGTATTATTTTATACATTGTATTTTCACAACAACACATTTGGCAGCATACGAAAGCAATACAGTGAAAACCCATGATTCCATAAGTGGCATTTTCTTGAGTACCACATTTGGCATTCTATTACAGTATGGCAAATGTAAAACCAATGTGAACACAAAATACATTCTAGGTTTGGACTAAACAGAATTCAGTTCCTGTCTGGACTTCCCAAATACTGAGTGAGTTTCAATTCATGTATCAGCAGAACTGTACATTTAGGTCTATTATGCATACAATATGTGTTTGCACACAGTAATCTGAAGCAGTAAGTGTAATTCAATTATCTTTAAATGTAGTGATTATGTGCCTGCCATTTCAGAATTTCTGAAGCACTTGGCATCTCTGTTTTGAAGTCTGGTAAAAAAACACAAGCTTTTGGTTTTTAATTTTTTTGTCCAACCCTGAACATGTTGGAATCATATTTAAAAATTGTGCCTAGTTCTGATTCTTTTTCAGTGTGGAATTAAATTTTATATGTTCATAGAGTTATACCTTTCAGAAAGACTTTGGGTCCTTTATAAACCTACTTATAGCCCTTAAAGATGATAATTTTAAATACAATTTGACTTTCTTCCCATGAAAGAAACTTGAATTGGGAATAATATAATAATTGCAGCACATTACATACTAGAAACTTACAAGAAATTATGTACATACTTTTTACTTTTGGTAACATCATCTTTCCTTTAAATTAAAATTTATTTTTTGTATGGTGCCATTGAGTTATGTGATGCTGTCTTATAGCTGAAAAAACGGTGTGATTTCAAACAAATAAATAAGTGAATGTCCACTATTAAGTCCTCATTGCTCTTAAGAGTAATTAAGTTGTTCTCATTTTTTAGAAATTACAATTAGAATGCTATTCTGTTCCTTGCAAGTCCTTTCTGTGGATAAGATTCCAGAAAATATTCTGGGACTCCATGAAATTTTTTTTTCTTCCTAGATTTTGGAAGTTTCGACATCATCAAGTCAATCTGAAAAAGCCCATAAATCCACCCTATAGATGTAGAGTATGCTGAAGGGGTCCTGTGTTGTAATAAAAATAATGATGACACTGTAATTAGAAAGATCAACAGTTTGCTTGCATTTTTTAAACTTCATTAAATTGCCTCTTTTTTACTGTAAAGGACCAATTAAGTCATGCATGTAGCTGTATTCTTGTGATATCAAATGTAAAGATTACATTGTGTTTAAATGAAAACAGCAGGCACACATTTAAAAAGAAGATGAAGAAATGTAAATATATTTGATTAATAAAACATTTCTATTACTGTACCCTAAGCCTTTGTTTTATGTTAATATTACTTAGGGAATTTTGTCTGTGCTCTGCAGAAAATTAAATATGCTAGAGTGATTGTGCATTGAAGGTAGCCTCAAATAATCAGCATCCCTTGCTGAGGTTGTCATTGTCAGCTTCCAAAAAGTGTTGCCAGCTTGGAAGTTGCAAATTCTTGCAGTCAGAAGAGAGTGAGATCAAATGTATTTTGGAATGCTTTTCTATAGATTATAACGTAAATCATGACATGTAATAACTAGGTTTTTCTATTTTGCCTACTGTAGTGCTGGGCTTTTATGTGGCTGAGTAATTTTCTTTTACTTGAATCCTGATTAAAAGGATCACCATCTAGTGGACTAAGACAGAATTTCAAAATTCCAATTGATGAGGACTCAGAACTCATTATCAGAAGTCACTCTAAAACCATAGCTAAAAACAGTAACCATGCTCCACTGCAAAGGATCTTCAGTGCCTTTTTCAGGATTATTTCACTACCATTGTGTGTGTCAAAGAGCAGTGATTAGTTTGCTAAGTTACCCCTTGTTCCACTTGAAAAAGTATCACTTGAGTATGCAAAAAATATGTCAGTTTCTGTCATTTTTCATGTTGTATGACCTTTTACAAAAGCACAAGAACCACCATGGTAGAATCATTGTGCAAAACTATTCTATTTGAGAAAATACTCAGGTAAATCTGCCAGCAGACTGCCTGCTGATTTGCAAGTAGCAGGGATAGTCAATCATTCAAGGCAAGTTTCTATGCATCCGAGGAAAGCTCCTTCTAACAAGAATTGCATTGAGTTATACAATATATGAGATTCTATCACCAAACCTGCATAATCTCTCATGAGCTAATGGGACACAAATGTCTGGCGGGGTGGTGGGTGGAGGAGTCCTTTGGCTGGTGGCCCAGTCTATGATGTAGAAAAGTCCTGGGGTCCACCACCTTGAAACTCTTTGGGTGCATGATTTAGAAGGGGTGAGACTCAGGTCTGCTAATATTTTTCTTTTAACTCATTTACTGACTTTTTTAGTGGCACTGAGGACCAGCAGTGTGCTGCTTGCTTAATTTGCCTCTGAATGTGTTCACTGAGATCTGGGGAAGAATCAATCTGATATTAAAGTACAAAAGACCAGGAAAGCTAGATAGCATCAGGTTTAATGTTTTGGTTTGGGTGGGTTTTTATCCAAATAAAGCGGACACTTGCTCTCAAACAAGTCAACAAGACACCAGCAGTAATCAAGTCACTGCACACACTGCTTAGGCAGCCTCCTTGGCACAAAAGAAGCATCTGCCAGTTAAAACAATGACTTCTTAACACCACAAACCCAAGCTGCACTTGAACTGATGACACACAGATGTTGAAGCTGCACTCTGATCTCCATGTACTGTCAGTTTCCATGTCCTCAGACTTACTTCTTTTCATACTCGCTAAAATCAGTCAACAAGACATTTTGAGAAAGACTTGGCCAGCCTCATGTTCCATGGTTGCAGGGGATCTGACAGTCTTTTGGACTAACTAATATAATACAGGGTGCTTAATACACCCAGATGCCTGGTGAAAATAGATGCCAACAATTGTACAGCAATAATTAGGTCCCTAAAAATTAGATGTGCCAAAAGCCAGTGCATCAGATCGGGGACTTATTTTTCTTCTCAGTATTTCCTGGTGGCGACCCTGAGGATATTTTTATCAGAGATAACATAACTTTATAGACACCTACTCTCTTGGAAAAGAGTATTAGTGAAGCCTGGGCCATCCATTAGAGCTGTAGTTATATCACACTACCTTTCTCCCCATTGTTGTCTTCTCCACCAACCACAGCAGATGAATGATACCAATACTTCTCCATGGTTTTAAACTTTTTCCAGTCTTTAGTCTTCTCCCCCCTCCCATCTTGCCTGTTATAAATTTCATCTATTATACTTCTATTTTTCTTTTCCCCTCTGACATTACTGCATTCAATCATTCTTCTCATCTCTAGAGTTTCTCCAAATAAGTTTGCAAATGACCAGGGGAGGAACTAGTATTTGTTTATATTGGCACAATAAGTCACAGAAATACATTTTTTAATAATCTTAGCCTCAATAGAATGAGTCAAACTATAATAGTCATGCAGAGTTTTCAACCTGGAATTTATTTTTTTTTTAGGAAGCCAAGAACATTTTAGCCTAAAGCACACACTACAGAGATCAAATAATTCTTCTGGAAGCTATTTAGCTTTTTTTTCTTTTTTATTAGCCTTATAACAGGACAATTGTTTTCTGTATTTCCCATGGCATAAAAGTAATTATACACACAGTAAATAAAAATTTTCATCAGAAAAATATTTTCTATCAAGCAAAAAAAGAGCACAATAAATGCAAACACTGAACCATTATTTGTAATGCCTGTGTATTTCTTTGGGTCTCTCTTAATTTTCTCTCTTTTTTTTTCTTTAAAATATATAAAGCCAGTTTCTTCTACTTAAGCATAAAATCCTCAAGAATGGGGATAAGGCATTGCTGTAATAGTAATTGCATCACTTCTTTCTGCACAAAGAGGTTCTGCAGTAGTGTCTGATCAGTCTGTGATAACAACACCATGTAACTCCCATCTCAGTTTTTGGAACAGCTTATGTGACAAAGATATATGTTCCATGACCGTAGGCAGACACAGCTGAAAACAGTATCTGACTATTAACATCAGCTGAACTTCTTTTTATTTAAAAGCTAAAGATAGGACAATGTTTGCACTCATCTTTTTTGGGAGGTAAGCAGATCGAGGGCATTTGAGCTCTGAAGGAAGTTTAGAACCATATTGTGTCAGCCCTCCATCTTCCTAGTTTTGTTTTGCTCTGTGTCAATAGTAGAGCTCCTAGAGAAAGATCTTCCTTCAAGCACACATTATCAATAAAAATTTTTCAGGCTGTTTAAATTTTTTTTCTCTCAGAGTTTTCTATCTAGAGAAGTAAAGGGTTTGCTTGAAGTGGGAGGAAAAAGAAAAAAAGAAGAGAGGAAAAAAAGAAGAGAGAAATATCTTCTAAAAGTTTTAGGGGAAAATAATTTTAAATTTCTCTATAAAATGGGCTAATTTGTGCGAGACTCCTCTCTTCAAGAGCTCACTTTCATCTAAAATTATTTCAAGATATGTTTCCAGTTTAGATCTAATTTATGAAGGAAAAAAAAATGAACATTTTTATACTATAGATCATGACACTCTGTAGAGTTTAATGGCTGGTTCTTCTGTGCAAGCTTTTGAGTAACGTCGCTGATTTTAAAATCATTGCTTTACTATTTACTGTGGCTGGAAAAATAATTTTTCTCTATCAGTTTTGCACGGTCATATAACCTTAATTCACCCCAAGTTAAGTCCTAATGGAGGGAAGGCATTGTGTACATGATATGTATTAGCAAGTAATGCTGTAGATTATGGAAGAATTTTAAGCCAAGTGTGGCTTTTCTCTTCCCCCTCCTTTGTTTGCTGGCACCTTTCTAGTTTAGGATTTTCCTGTGTTGAATAAGGCTGCTGGTCAGCTCCCTTTGTGCCAACAGCCTAAGCACAAGGGCTCTTTGCCCATAAAACCCCATGGCAGTCCCACGGATACCTCAGTAAGTAACATGATTCTAGATTGTCTTCAGATGTAAAAATTCCCAGATCTGCTTCCACCCCAGTAAAAAGCAGTACAGCTTCCTTTGTATTATTGGCTCATTATCTAAAACAATCCCGTGGAAATGATCCGGATGTTTGTTTTGGTTATACCTTGTTTTTGGTTGTGATGTTCGCCATCATGGAAATCACACGATTCAGAACTTGCAGAAAAAAAGGGGAATCTGCATCAATCTCAATTTCTTTGTGCCTCAATTTGGTTTGTAGCCCTCTCACATTTGATTGTGTCATTAACAGCACAAGTAAAATCACAGGAACCAGTACAGATTACCAGGTTGAATTAGGAGATAAACCTGAATAAAACAGCATAGTGAATATATGTCGATATAGTAAAGACATTAAAAATTATCCTTCATTTCTATTACAGCAAATCTGAGGTGTCACTACACTGGATTTTTCTTCCTAATCCCTGCAGTTTTTACATGTGTAGTAAATTAATTGTCAAAGTACCTTGAGTGATGGTTTCATGTAAATTTTTTCTGGAGGGAGGGAAGCTGTTTTTCACAAAATGCTCAACCTATTCAACCTACTTAGTGAGGCTGAGATGATGCAATCTATCCTCAAATCTGTCACAACCATAGCTGTAGTCATTTAAAATAACCAATCCAATCATCCAGCTCTTGATTGTTTGATGTTCTTTCTGGCTTTACACTTTTGATTAAGAGGCTCAGCAAAGAGGTGAAGTTGCAGAATAGCAAAGGGTTCCTTGACCTAAAGAACTTGAAGTCAGCAGGTCACTTCTAGTGACTGTGATTTATTGAACAATAAACACAGCCTCGCCAAATCTCTTTTCTTTCCTCACTGATCTATTTTTGTGGGCAACATATTCTTGTTCAGAGGACACATGCAGTGAACTTTCAGAAAAATTATTCAGCTTCAATGTAAAATAAAATGTACCTGTGATTCTGCCTAACGATAATCATGTATTTTAATAGATTCATCATCAAAATTAAATAAACTAATAATAATAGTCCACGCCACTGAAGAATGCAATTATTCTGTACTAAAACAAAGAAAAAGAAAAACACTAGATCTCATTACATTAAAAATAAAACTTCAACAACAAATCTGCTCTGGAGAGAATCATGTTAAATTTTGGTCAGAGAATAAAGAACATCTTTTCTTGCATATATTTTTTATTTAGGTCTTATGCTTAGTACAAAACCAGGGATTTGCAATGAGAGAAGAGAAACATGTCTTTTGAAGCTAAAATATCTTGTGGGTTTTTTTGTGGGGGGCATTAAAAAGAAAATAAAGGAAAGGAGGGAGAAAAGCAACAGGAAAAAATCCTAATTGCATGCATGGTTTAATTTGTAACAATTTTAAGAGATAGCTTAAGCTAATCACACATAACTGAAGATCTAGGCCAGATTTAAGCCATGATTGTTTTATTCATTTTGCCTATCATATTTTTCTTAATAAGTGTCTCTAGTAGTCAGTAAGCAGTCAGTAAGTAATCTTACTCATCTGTCTAACTCATGGATGTCACACTCTCTTCCTTTTATGTGTGCAGGTACACATGCAGGCATTCACCCTCATTCTCGCTCTCTCTAATCTTTATTATTTCTTTCTTCTTTAAAGATTCAGACTTTTCAGAAGTGAAAAGAAAACGCAAAGGTAAGGGAATAAAGAGATAAAGTTGAGATCTTGTAAAAATAAGAAAGAAAATTTCTACTAGGAAATCTTACTGCCTAACTTTAATAACCTTAACCAGAACATGTATATCTCACATATAAAATTTTCATTAAATTTACTTTTGAAATAAATGTTTAATTTGTTTCTGGCTTCACAAAACTGCATTTTGCCATGCATTAAACCAAGGTAATCTTCCATATGATAGGTCATCTGACTGGTCTTACACACGGTAGTACTTGGGACTTTTTGACAATCTTTACCCTGCATTTAAAATTAAATGCACCATAAAGAAATGAAAAATAAGCTTATTTTAGCGAAAGCCTTTCCAAATGAGATGGATGACTGCAATTCTGCTCCAAGAGATTTCATCCAGCGTATCCTGCCTTGGAGAGGGCAATTGCACCCTCATTGCTCAGCTGCCCCACTCTGGGGTCTCTGCGAGCCCTGTGCAACTTTGGATCTCTAATAGGGTGAAAACCTGAATGTGAAACTTGCAGAGCAATTAAAAGCCCAAGAAGAGGAAGACCACATTTTGCATTCCATTACAGACTTAACCATGATCAAAAAGGATGTATATATAAAAAGATAAACAAAGAATGACTTTAAATATCAATTGTCTAATAAAGTCAATCATTTTTTCAGCAAGGAACTTCAGGGTTAGAAGCTCAAGCTTTGTGTTTATTTGTTTGTTTGCAATGGAGTTTTAAATGAGTACAGCCTGATGTCAAAAGCCAGTAACCCAGGGGCTGGCACCACATTTTGTCCAGGGGCTTTTTTTTAATGTGCCCACACATGTCACTGTAGATCTGCAGTGCCTGAGAGGAAAGGTATCCAACACCAGTTCTGGGACCATTTATGTGACATAATTTATATTTTTAACGCTCTTCCATGATGCCCCTGTGTTTCCAAATGCTTAAAGCTACTAGAAGTAAATGATTTCTTTCCACTACAGCTCAAAGTGCCAGAAGGCAGGAGAAATTTAAACACAACTAAGATCAACATTGTGAGTTTACTTGGCTTCCACATCTAGCAACACAGTCATAAATTTCTTAGGCTTTTTATTTGAGAATTTAAAAGGTCTTTTAGATTCAGCAAGTTTTCTATAACAATGTTTCTCTATATGGCTTGTAATGCTGGAAATTCCAAGACTTGCACTGGCATTGTATTTGATCAGAGGGGTTGCTATGTGGCCAACTACTTTCCCATTCAAGCACTGTTTCACTGTTGACCACTGCAATGGTGGCAGCATCAAAATATCAAAAGCAACAAGGAATGGTGCAATTTCAGTTCCCAATCTGCTTCTTTCAGGTATTGCTCATGCTTAGTAGAAATAGTTTCTTTGTTTAAACATCGGAGTTTTTGTCCTTGGAACTACTTTTTTATGGTGCCCCTGTTGGGTACAGACATGTCTAAGAGCCTTATGACTGACTTTGCAGTACTTAAAAACCCAGAGTACTCTAGGACAGGGACACTGTCATTGACAGGAAATAAGTGGGCATCATTTTTTGTGGGGTCTCTTGATGTGACGAGGATTATGAAAGATTCACGTCACATTGATGGTGGCAAGCACTGACTTGTATCTGTCTCTGTCAGTGAAGCACACAGCCATCCAAACACTGATGGTTACTTTGCAGTCACTGAACTGCAAATCAATGCAAGCTCTATTGCTGCACATCTTATAACCAGAGATGTTGTTTTGTGGTGTCTGTGGTAGCAGGCAGCTTTTGGATGGCCAGTAACAATGGTTTAATTCTAGCAAAGAGCCCTTTATTGTTGTAAGTCCATGCAATCTCCTTTACCCCCAGTTAGACTACATTTTCCTCCTTAAAAAAGATTCTGTTGTTAAAGTCAGTGAAGTGTTTCTCCCAGTTTGTGTGTTAAGCAGTATGGAAAGTATTTCTCAAAGGGTCCACTATTGTTGGCTGTGAGTGACTTAGCCTCCTAAGGAAAGACAATGCCAGGTTTTTCGGCAGCACGAAGATTGCCTCAGCAGTACTGTCAAAAAATATGACAGTAATGATTCTCCCCTCCTGCTCTGGAAAAGGGGAAAGATATGCCAAATATAGATCAACTTTTTGCCACTGAAAGTTTATAACTGCCTTAGATAATTTTACCTCAATTTCTGCTGGTCTACTGCTGTTAAGATCACAATTCTAGAGCTACTAGATCAGCATTACCTTGTTACCTAAGAAATAGAGAAGTTTTTAAAAGTTCCTGAAATCCTTTGTGCACCCCCTTTCCTCAACCCCCTGCTCATTTACTGAGGTACAAGAAAACTGAGCCTTGGAGCTATTTTTTGTGATCACATCCCCAGGCTTCCTAAGGCCCAATGTGCAATGAAAAGGTTCAAACAACAGATACAGGAAAGCACAAAGACCATCCACCAGCATCCATTAATTTTGTTCACCCCAGTGGCATTGACTTCACTCTCGGCTTCATGAGTCATCATTTATGATCTCAGTAATTTACTGCAGTGGGCATCAGATATACCACAAAATCAATGAAAATGAAGGCAAATTCAGAACTAAGATCAGGACCTGTAAGTCACTAATGTTCGAAAATGATGGAGTGAGAATTATTGCATGGATTCCTATCGGCCTCAACTGTCCATGGTATAACTTGCCTGAGTGCAGCAATGCACAGATTCTTTATTGTACAGGAATCAAGCTGCAGTCACTGCTGAACCACCTGGCCTCCTTAGCACTTAAAGATGTACTGCAAATCAATTATGAAAATAGAGTTTAGTCCATATTTATGGGCTGAATGTCCCTACTAGCCAGGCTCTAGGGGACATTCAGAACAGAAATACATTTCAGCTGCTCCTTTAAATAATTAGTTTTCCTCTGTGAAATCCTCTTGATAATGCTTGGTTCCCAGCAGATATGTCTGAATTCATCATCCTGTGGTACTGCAAGTACAATGAATTGCAGGGTAATACTGGTGACACTTAAATGTCTTCTACTCATGAAAAGTGTGACCAGAAAACAAAATTTCATTGTGCAAAGAAGGCGCACACTATCTCTATTGGATAATTTTACTTGTCATTCCATAAGGCTATTCTCAAAAGACCTCATTCACTGCTTATATTTCTTTTTCAGATACACTTAGAAGAATAAAGATGTTCCTCATAAATATTATGTTAGAATAATTTGCAAATATTTTTTAGAGCAAAGAAATGATTAAATTAGGCAAGTTTTGGATATGGCATAAGAAATGGAAATTCACCAGCCATGAGGCCAAGGAACACTATAGCTGCATCATTACAGTAGTGTTTGTCCTTGCCAGGAAAGCTGTTCCCAAATAAACCTACTCCTTAATGAGGTTAATTAGGAAGACAGAAGCAAAGGAATTAATTGAGAAGATATTTCCTAGAATTTTACATTTTCTTCTTTTGCCAGAACAGAGCAAAGCACATTCAAACGCTATGCACAGTATGAAAGACTGGTCAGTCACTCTCTCCTCCTAATGCCAGGACCCACCTGGAGACCTCCTCATAGAACAGAACATGCCAGGAAAGAGGGCAAGGGGATGATGGTGAATCAGGTGCAGGACAGATGCTTGTTTCAGAAAGAAAGAAAGAAATGGGAAACAGATTAAGAAACAGAAATGGAAACAGCTTAAAGAACACCTTTGAAAGGTGTAGGCAGTGGGTTGGAAGAAACCTCTTCCATAGGTGGAAAGAGTGTACTATTAGGAAATAATTTAAAAGATAATATGATGAAAGAAAATGTCTTAAAATCTAGTTCAAAGCCTTGTTTAACTTAATAAAGCTTAAAATAGTCCTTCAGGCTGTGTCAGGGAGAGATGCACTTCATGGCACATGCCACAGTTTTACCTCCATTTTTGTTCTGGATCAGGGATATGGCTGGAGTGTGCAGAGGCAGAAAACCGAAAAGAGGCTGCTGAAGTAGGGAAAAAGGGTCCAAAAGGTCCTGGACCCCACTGCATTTCAGAGTTAGATGGGACATCTCTCATGGGAACTGGGCACTGTTAAAACATCTCCCAGGTTATATTGAGCCTTATCATTGGAAGGGCTTTGTTGATTCTTCCCCTGCAATGACAGTATATTAAAGAAAACAAATTTCAAATCGAAAGCAACACAACTACGGTACTTTAGGAAACAAACTCTTTTCTCTTTAATTATTTGGATGCCAGATCTGTTACAGAAACTAATTAGATCCTTAAACCTGCTGTATTCTAAATAAAATTTTTAAAAATTAGAAAATAGGAAAAAACTGAAAAGCAAGTCCAGAGTCAGTTATCAAAGGACATAGGACAGCTTTTATCAGCTGCCAATTTCCCTTGCAGCTCCTCTTTCATGAACAAGGTAAATCCCACTGACTTCATTGAGATTTTATGCTCTCAGGGTTATGCTGCTGCACTCATTTGTCTGTAAGACAATAACATTTCCTGACTCAGGACCTTCAGTCCACCTCATTGAAAGCCATCCACATGATTCACAAAGTCATTGTGATAACCCCAACAGCAAAATTAAGTTGGTTCATAATGCCTAAGGGGTGCTTCAGTTTAAGTCCTGTGCCCTAACTGTAAGATCTCTGTCCAATACTTTGAGATTATTAGAGGATTTTCATAAGGGAAAATAGGCATTTGGAAAAATCAATGAGAATTATCCTTTTGCCTTCACTGAAGGCTACTTTTCATAGGAATTAGCTCACTGCAGAAACAAAGAAAAAATAGAGAAAAGTACTCCTTGAATATTTTTCTTCCAAGTTCTGATTTAAAAAAAAAAAGATAAAAGGGAGTGGAAACAAATTATAATCAATATGTTTCATTTTGTGCTGCAGAAAGGAAAAGGACTGTTAAGAGTCTATGCATAACCTTAAGCAATACCAGATGTGGTACAGAGAGAAGTATTAACTACTACTCACAGTTTGGGGTTTCTTTCAAGACAGTTAAGAACAGGTAAATTTGATGGGTGGAAGTGTTATGCCAGAAGGAGCCAGTTAATGAAGCAGAGTCAGACCTGTCAAAAGGCAAATACAATATGGGGCTCATGCAATTTGTAAAGCATTATGTTAAACCTCGGACTGGCAATTTGAAACAAGATAAAAGTAGAGGTTATTTTTCTCAGTTTTAATCCAGCAAGAGAGAAGTTTAATAAAATGCTGTGAGGATATGATATAATCACCTTCTCAGTCCCAATCAGACCAGCAGTGTTCTGTTCTGTTCTGTGACCCATCCATCTGCCAGGAATGATCCAGAGGGCTGAGCTTATAAATTCCACATGATGTGAAAAGGAGCCAGAAAAAAAATGCAGTGTAACCAGGCTCCCTGAGGGATTTTTACCACCTACAGCCCCCATTTCTGGGTAAGCACTGTGGGAGCTTTCCTGAAGTGCATTCCCATGTGACCTAGAAGCAATCAAGACAGAAGGATCTGCAGGCATTTTGAAGGTTCTTTTAAGGGTTTTGGTTCTTTGGGGGTTTTTTTCCCCCCCCTCCTCCCTTATAGGAGGTGAAAGATGTTGCTGTGTTAAAGTTGTAATAGCGGTTTGGACACTGCTCATGTGTGATTCTATATTCTGATGGACTGGAGAGTGCTACTACAGTGCAAATACCAAATTACAGCCTCTACTGTGATACATTATTCACATGTCATGCAGTGAATAATCCTTCATTCTCATCCAGGTGGAAATCAGCTCAGACAGTGGTTAACAGATTCTTCAGATCTGTCTGAAGCATGGGTTATCACAAAAATAAACAGCCATGAAAATCTTCTCCCTTACCAAGGCACAGAGGGAGTTTCTAGACAACTGCGTAAATTCTAGTGTGTATTCATCCAGACAAAATAAAACAGAAACAACCAAAAATAAAAATCCAAATCAAGACCTTCTCTTAAATAGCAAACTTCTCTGGACAAACTTTCCCCTTTTCACTAGTTCTAGATTGTGTTATGAAGTCTACAAAAACAGACTCTAGGGAACGATCCTTCACAGACAGTCAGCCAAGCTAAATGAGGAAAGGTTTTTGCCAGCTGTAATTTTTCTGATCTGTGATCTGTGTAGTATATTCTAAAAAGCCAAAAATATCCACATACTCTCAGAGGATAGGTCAGATCTAGATGGAAGGCCAAGAAAACTCCAAAAATTTCAACTTCAGAGCTAGCCAAAATAGGGGAGTTCAAGTTTACTAGATCTCCAGTTTCAACATTCAATTTCTTCAAAACCTCTGTCTGTAGCCCTCTCATCTTTTCTTCTCTCCCATCCTGAGTGAAACACTGCAACTCCCACTGCTTTTAACAAATAGCAACCAACATCAGGAAAACCTCTAACAGTGGCTGGGCATAGAAAGGGATGCAAAACTGCACAATAATGCAAAATTAAAGTAACTCCAATATGGCTGGAGAACAGCTTGTAAAACTTGCTAAATGACCTTCTGTAGGACAGCAGTCAGTGAGCACTTCTGTTCCACTCCCAGGGCTTTACTCACCCTTACTGGTGGTACAGCCTCAGAGACCTGCACCAACTGTGGACTTGGCTGTACATGCAAAGTCTTTTAAAGGCTCCTCTCATTTTTCCTCTGTAATTTAAAAAATGCACCCCAGTGCATTTTAATACTGTTGCAGTAGGTCAGCAGCCCAGCAAAACACACAGAATTCCACTAAATGTAATGAATTGGAGTCATCATTCCCTTCATATATATTTGTGACAGGTCTGTATTTGTGTGGTCCTGCTTCTAGTCAGAGGAAAGTACTAAATAATTCCTGTGTATTCACATAACTTCACCACTGCCAGAGCTTGTTTACCCACTGACCACTCCCAGCATGTTACGTAGGTTATATTTCTTTCAAAAGGTTCATTTCCTATCTTTTACCTCATGTCTACATTTGAGAAGCGATTATTCTAAATCATGTCACTGAAGTTGTTATCATCCTCCCAAATTTTATTTAAAAAATTTTGGAGGTCTTTATACAGGAAATCGTATCTACATGCTATTCAAGATATTCAGCCTGAATCCTGTGGTCCTCATTCAATCTTTATCCTGGCACAGCTTTTACTGAGGTCAATGGGCTTATAGCCTGAATAAAGACTAAAAGCTGTGAGATGGGGCCCACTGGGCAAAATTACTAGAGATGGACAAATTAGTTTGGATAGACTAGCATTGAAACAAAATATTCTAGACTGAGCTGAAGCCAGTCCTTTGCATTTAGCTGTGTGTATAACTTTTGTGAATATTCATATTCACAGCTTGGGTCCCTACATCCTGGCCCCAGAATGTGTGAATTGCTACAGCCATCCTTTCTTCCCACCATGGAGGCCCCATTGCAGGAGAAGGCTTCCTCCCCACAGGAGTTCAGCTCAGTAGACAGGCAGCTCCAGGGCATGAACAAGGCAGCCCTTACTGCAGGGTTTTGGGTTGGTCTTCTCCTTGCAAAAATGTTGTTTTAGAGAGCCTTAAAAAAAACCAACTGCCTGGATTCCTACTAAAGAGTGATTGAAGTACATCTCTCTTAACATGGCTGCTGTGCTTGCCTCTCTTCCACACTCACACTGTTCTGACACACCCCTAGAGATTCCAAGGCTGTCTTGGGAGGTCTCTTCAAGCCTCTGCAGCTTACAGCCTGAAGCAGGAAATTTGCTTTCTTCCAGACCAGGACACGGGAGGGAACTCTTCCCTCCGCAGCCAGGGCACAGGAGAGTCCTGTTGAAGCACCAGCAGGTTGTGCCTGTGTCAGGTGTCAAGAGATTTTTACTGGCTAAAGCAGCATGCACACACTGCTTTGTCTTTCATGGTTGTCATTTGTCTGTTGAAGAGGACATGTCTCTGCCTGCACACGGTTGTCTTAACTTAGAATGGAGGTTTGAACCCTAAAGCCTTTATTCACGTACTCACCTTTGCAGCCAGGGGTGGAGGTGAGACTACAAAATTCTTCTGCTGCAGGTAGGACCTCCAAGACAGCCAGATCTCTTCACAAAAAAACTAGGAAATTCAGATGAAGTCTTGTTGCTGTGAAAAGTCTATTTTGTGACCAAAATGTTTGGACAGGCTTTAGGAAAACATCAGACCTGTGAATATTTTAAAATTCAGTATACACTGTGGCCTGACTTTTGCCATTTTACTAAGTGTTGCACTACTCCATCTGTGGACTCTGTGGACAAAGATAGCCAGGGTTAATTTTGATGTTCTCTTGGTGGTGTGAAAGAGCATCAGATCATTTATGTAATTTCTAGTTGGAAAACTTTCTTTTAAAGTCTGATTTTGTGGTTGAGTGACTGGAAAACATTCATTAGTATTTTTGAAAATATTGGAGACAAGTACCATAAGGTTGATTTTCAGATATTACAGTTATCTGATGATAAAATTTAAAAATAAATAATGAAGCATCTCCTCCAGATTATTTAAACTGCAAAGGCAAAGGTACCTGCTATATATTAACACTGTCAGCCACCTAGGCATTACAGTGGATTTTTAATGTGTTTCATCAAAACACTTAAAGGCACTTTTTAAAATATATGACCCACTAAATAAAAAAACATAGGACGTAATCTTCAAGGCACACTGATTAATGCAAAATTGACTTGAGCAAATGCAGCTTATGGCCATAGTCCAGGAAGCTCTCTTCATGCTAAAGAGTTTCATACAATAGTTTTCCATTTTCAAAATCACATCAATTTTTACTTACAACATTTTGAAAATGGGTAAAGCAACTTTCAATCAACTGTCCAGCAATAATTTAAATTCCCTTACTATTAAATTGCAAAAGTTTGAGTCATGGGAATAGGACAATGGTGTAAAGAACTGATTTCCTGACTGTCACCAACTGAGGCCTGTCACCTGCTGTGCAGTATTGCTTGTACAGAGTAGAGATGGAGCAAACAAATTATTCACTGTGGATAAGCTTTGTGATTAATTTTTCTCTTTTTCTTTTTCCGTGTTTCTGATTTCTTCAGATATTCTCATGACAGATAGACTAAAAATATTTATGCTGTCAAAACTCATAGTAGGATTTGTGCCGAAATATCCATGTGTCAACAAATGCTAAATGAGTGTATTACAGTAATCAAATCATATGAAAGGCCCTCTGCTTTACCTATGCAGCACCACCGTGGGGAAAATAACTGTAATTCTTTTCTATCATTATTTCCTGTGGTAATATTTGTAAAAATGTAATAATATTTGTTTGTCAACAATTAAAAGCAGACACTCATGTGCTGGGTATAATGCAAGCAGGCATAAACACTGCCTTTCTCCCAAAAGAAAGACTTCAGTTAAAAAAAAAAAACCTTAACCACCATGCAAACACTGGGAAAACATAGCTAAATATTTCCTGAATACTGCCTTCATGCAATAAGAAAGCCACAATCAGAGTGCATGCACCCTGTGCCCAGTGCTGGGGCTTCAGGGCTGCTTGTGAGAACACCAGCAGCTCTGCAGGCTGCAGCACGAGGCTCAGCCAGGGGTGACAACTGGACGACTGTCTTCTAATTTCCACCTGTGAAGGGAAAATTAACTGAAATGGAAAATCACAGCACCTACTCTGTGTATTGCCTGGAATGTCTTGTGATGATACTGGCACAAGCACTTCACAGAAAGAATATTTTTCTTGCAAGGACAGTGAGAAGGTCATTCAGTGTGTGCCATTCTCACGACATTTTTTCAAGAAATCTTAAAAATGGTAGAGGAGTTGGTATTGCCATATTTCTCCCCACCTAATCTCGTGTTCTTCCTCAGCTTTGTGTGATGCAGAGGACTGAAGATGTTTGTCAGCTTCTAAGAGGTCATGGCTGCCTGGTGACCTCCTGGTAGAAATCAGAGATAGGCAACATGGAAGTGTTATTTGAGGCACCTCACCCATAAGTGGATCAAAAAGCATTAAAGGTCTCATGAAAGCACTCACCACAGAGAAAGAAAAGAAAAACAGGAAATGAAAAGAGAAGCAGAGAAAATAAAAGTTCACATGAAGTTTCCAGGGTTCCAGCATCAATATTCTTTTTATAAGACAAAAATGTTTGAGAGCTTTTTTTATGAAAAGGAAAGCCTGTTTTATTGACTGATGAAAGCTTTATGATAGCTCTATGATTTGGTCTATAATTTCTAAATTGTTCCTAAACTTTTCCCTTCAGAGAGTCTCTGATGGCAGCCTGGGGAACTCAGCCTCTAAGGCTAACAACATCCCAGCCACCACCATCCTTCTGAAAGAGGGGCTGTGGTGTGAGCACAGCTGTGTCTTGCCCATTCAACCTGTACTGAACACATAACATAGGAAAAGATGTGGGCAGTGTGATGTTCAGTGTGGTCTTGCCAAACAGCAATGATGTTCCTCTTGGTAAGTGGAATTGCTGCAAGGTTTGGTTTGCCAGCAATCTGTTTCCCATGCAAGAAAAGAGACTCATATTTTTCTCATGTTTTCTATGAGTGAAGAAAGATGGAAAAAGTTGAGGCCAGGGAAGGTGAACCATTCTAAAATGAGGTTTGCAATGAGGCTTAAAAAGTCATACAATCATAAAATATCCTGAGTTGACAGGGATCCATAAGGATCATCAAAATTGAGCTCCTGGCCCTGCATAGGACAGCCCCAAGAATCACACACCATGTGATGGAGAATGTTATCCAAGTTCTTCTTGAGCTCTGTCAGGCTGATGCTGTGACCACTTCCTTGGGAAGCCTGTTCCAGTGCCCACCACCCTCTGGGTGAAGAACTTTTCCCAATATCCAAACTAAACCTCCCCTGATGCAGCTTCAGATCAATTCCTTGTGTTCTGCCACTGCCACCACAGAGCAGAGATCAGTGCCTGCCCCCCCTCTTCCCCTCACAAGGAAGCTGCAACTGCAGTGAGGTCTGCCCTCAGTCTCCTCTTGTCCAGCCTGAACAGAACAAGGGACCTCAGCCACTCCTCACCCGGCTTCACCCCAGGTCCTTCACCATCCTCATGGCCTCCTTTGGACACTCTCTAACAGCTCAGTGTCTTTTTTGTGTTGTGGTCCCCAAAACTGCACACAATGCTGAATGTGAGGCCACACCAGTGCAGAGCAGAGCAGGACAACCACCTCTTTCAGGAATTTTTCATTAACTACCAGAATAAACGTCTCTGTAATTTTACCAGCCACTAAAGTGAGTCTGACAAGCCTGTAGCCACCAGGGTTACCTCTCTTGCTCTTCTAGAAACAGCTAACATGCTCCATGACCAAAGCAACATCTATGCAGTTGGGAATAATCAGAGCTGTTATCTTGTGAAGTACAATCTGTGGCTATTTTTGAGAATGAAACTGGCTACTTTAGAACTGATGTAACTATCTTATATGCAAGCAATATGTACATTGGGAGTGTAGCAGCCCACAGGGCTGCCCTGTGTGGAGACCAGGAGAGCTTTGAAACCTAAAGTCTGTAATGAAGAACTGGCCCTCAGTGAGTCAGATTTTTCAAAAAAGCATGCAGTAAGGACATATTATACTCCACAATGATTCACAACTGCCTCTGGCAGTCACTGAAATAGACTGGAAGAACAATCTTGACTATCACAGCCCAAGTAGTGGGTGGGAACTAGGGGTCATTCCATCAAAACCCCTTTCTCAGCTGTGCTGGATCACAAGAACTGAACACTGGAGTTGAGACAAGAGCTACAAAGCTCATCTTTGCACAAAATATGTTGTTTAGATCCCCTCACTGTCCTGATACATGAACAATTCTGAAAAATGGCATGAGGCTTCTACATGGCTTCAGAAAATGAGAGGGGGAGAGAAGGCAGAGATAGTATATATTTTTTCATTTTCTGCTGATAAGTTTCCAGTCCATGGGAAACCATCAGGATATTATTTTGTGCATGTGTGGTGTGAGAATAAAGACATCTTTCTTCACAATGAAAATGCTTTTATTTTTGGTACTGGCACAGTAATAGATGTGTCCTCCAATTTACCCCAGTACTGTAATCTTTTCCTCTGGTGATTTGTGTGTTCTTCTGGGTTTTGAACTTACGAAAAACTGGTAATGTTGTGCATATTCTACTCATTATTTTATACAGGGAGGTTAATGAGCGTATGCAACATGATAACTATGGCAGAGGACCTTTGTGGGCAGTTGCCAGCTCAAACACCAGTTGATCCAGACCAAATAAAGTTGTTCTTTAGCATCTTGAATTATATGATGCACTTAGGGGAAAAAAAACCATTTCCCTTGTAGAAAGTAGTTTACAAAGGGTGTGAGATTTCCAGGAGCAACTGGGGACCCCTAGGGCATGGCTGATGCCTGGGTGCTGAAGCACAGCATAGATGAAGACTTGAAAACTGCAGAGCAACAGAGTGTTTGGGTCCAAGGCTGCAGCCACAGAGGCTTCCTCCATATCCACTGAGCAGGGAAGTGGTGGGCCCGTGCTGTGGAAAAAGGTCAGGGCTGTCTTTCTGCCTCCCTGCTGTGCATGCACAGCACTAGGCTCTGAGCACTGCTTTTGGCTCCTCTGAGTTCAGGGAGGAGAGCAGTTTTCAGCTAGTCAAGAGATTAGTTTTTTACCCCAAGGTCATTATTACCTTTCATCCAATAAACCAGTCTTCATTTCAATGTAGGACTACAAACAAGAATTAAAGACTCTTTGGTGCAGCTTAGTAAGTGCACAGGATGGTTCTCATGCTTAAGATAGCAGTCTTGAAGCTCTCTCTAAATGTGGCTTGGACTGCTGCTGAGACACCCTTATGTTCATTATTTCAATGGGGAAAAATGAGCTGGAAGTAGCTAAACTTATATAATGTTTTTCTTTCCTTCCCCTGCCCCCATTCCCTCCAAACCTTACATTCTTTTGTGTTGTCCAAGTTCCCCAGTGCTTTATATGAGGATTCAGAAGTCTGGCTCTCTGGAAACAATTGTTATGTCAGCTGACATTAACACAGCAAGCACTTTAACTATTTTTCCAACATATCCATCAAGTTCAATGGCCAAAACATTAATTCTCATTAAGCTTCAACAAAGTTTCTCATTTTCCTTTAATTCTGTCACCATACTGCCTCCATGCAAGACTGCTTTACAAATATATGTAGTCATTTAACTAAAAGAACTTATGAAAGCTTTTTCAGTGACTTTATATAAGTCACTGAAAATAAAGCCCATATATTTGTGAGTGTTCTAGGCCATTTATGACACAAATTTGAGCCTCTCCTGTTATAAGATTTAAAAAAAGGCATATATGTTTTAAATCAGCCAAAATAGTGAAACTATATATTGTTGTTACTAGTTTGGAAACTAGGCATACCCCTCCAGAATTATCAGAAAATATGAAGAAAAAATAAAGATTGACTCAGCTGCTGAAACATGGATCAAAACTTTCTTGTTGCCTGCAAGGGCAAGGACAACCCCTAAAGATTCATCAGCTGGCTTCAGAAGCCTTAGTTTTGGTTTTCTGCTCACTGGACAAAAGAAGATGTTGTTCAAGGATGTTGAGCAAGGGCATTGTTCACGAGAATACAGAAGATGGAGTGTTACTCTTTTTTTAGTCATTATTAAACAGTTATAGATATGTATCTCTTAATAATGAAGGTGGGCTGCTCTAATGTTTCAGAGTTGTAACTGGGCTGGTCTAAGGCCATAACCTGTATGAAAGCTGTCCACTAATAAATAATAGAAATCCACTATAAGATATCATAGTTTCACAGTGGGCAGAGGCTAAAAAATACTAATAATATCTCAGCTATTAGTATAACAAATGATAAATGTTCCCATTTTAGAACAATAATGCAGTAAATGTATTAAGCAGTGTCTGTGTTTTCTTTTTAAATGAAGCATGCAGCCCCATCCCACTTACCAAACCACATTTTTACCTTCAAATATGACCCAAAAATGTGTGTAAGAACTATGGCTGGGGAAGTAAGATGCTGTTCTTGCCCCTAGAGGAGAAGAATCACGACAAATTAACTCCCATGTCCTTTCTGGGTGTGCTGAAAATTTATAAAATAAATTCCCACCAACATTAAGAGAGGTTAGTATAGGCAATTGACCTTGTAAATCAAGAATAGAATAGGCCCTATAATGTATAATATTTTGAGATATTTATCACCTTGCTGAGGCAGACAGGAATCGAGCATGTAAATCGTTGTAATGGTAACAGTAATTCTACATCCCAGTGCCTGCACATCAGTGAGAGTGCCCCCAGGGCTGCAGGGATGGTTTTCCCTCTGCACCCCCTCACGCTGCCCCAGCATGGCCCAGACTTAGGGCTGGTGGTCCACGGAGACCAACACAAACAGGACAAAGCTGTACACTGAATTGCATCCTCTTTCTCATTACTTCTGCAAGTGCATCTCTAATTCTCTATGCCTTTTGATCTGCTGACCAGTTTTCTCCAGATTTCTTCCCAGCTCTGCAGGATTTTCTTTCCTAAGGAGAAGGTATATTTAGGTTATTCTCAGTTCAATCCCATATCATGATAGAAAAATGACATGAGCCATGGCTGCACATATATTCAAAAAATTTCAAAACATTTGAAGTGGGATAAAATAAATAATCCTGAGGCAAATGATATCTTGAAGTCTCCAATTCTTCTAATATATTCCAGAAATGCACATGACTTTAAGAATACATTGCAACCTTCAGATAATTGTTAATGCATGTAAGTGTTTTGCAGGAAAAACGACATTTTGTGTTATCTGCAAAAAGCCCTTTTGAGTAAGAGTCCATATCTCCAGGTATTTCTTTTAAAGGGGAACAGTTTAATAAAAATAACAAAGCTAGAAACCAAGAACATTAACTTTCACTTTGCCTAGCTACATGCTAGTACTCTTGCTGTAATTATAACACAGAGGTCATTCCAAAGGAATTACCAGCCTTCAAATGATATGAGACAATTATTCTCCAGGGAGTCGGACAAATTCGTAAGACAAATACAGTTGAAATTTCAGACATCAATCTCTTTTTTAACATAGCATGGGAACAAGGGAGCTGTGAAATGTAATTTTACCCTAAGGCCCAACAAATGATCGCATTAAAATGATTTAAAAAAAAGACTTCACATCTATTATACCTCAGAAGTGAATGTAGTGTAAGATTTTTCTAAGGCTTCCTGTGAATAACAGAATTTAATAGAATCAGTAAAGAGCCCTTTACAGATGCCCGTGTTTCTGGCCGGCGGGGCTGGCGCAGGAGGCAGCCCCACATGCTGTGGCACAGCGTGGGCAGCAGCGTGATGCCACCAGCCTGCTCCCACTCCCCAGGCACCCCCGGCTGTGGGGGCCACGCTGGGCCCTGCCACGTCACCTCCCCGCTGACACCTCCTGCTTGGGGTAGCTCTGCACAGCAGGGGATCCCCCAGCGCAGCTCCTCTTGTCCTGCCCAAATGTCCCCCAGACATGAGGAAGCTGAGCTGGTCTCATGCACACCTGTGTCAAGAAGCTGTGCTGGGTGGGAGCCTCATTTCCCTGATACTGACAACCACAAGGGGAAATTTAAAGGGAAAAGTACTTACAGCCATCTTGAAGAGCTTTCAGTGATCACCCATTGTGAACCCCAAGGACACCCACTGAAGGTCTGCATTGCCTGGGAGTGCAGGAGGGGTGATAGAAACCCAAAAGGCGGCAGCTGTGGATCCACTGCTTTTTTTATACTTCAGTCCATCAGATTTACATTGCTTCCCATGAGCTTGGTTTATCTGGAACCCTGTATGGCTTGAGCCCATCTGGAAGACAAATCTGGGACTGGTACCGCTTCCAATATTCATGTACAGAAAGCAGCAAACCCTTCTGTTCCTGCTTGTAAGGAGTCTCTCGAGCTATCTTCTGCATTTGTACAGGGCTGGTCATGCCAGCATGGATTTGAGGGCTGCCTGTGTGAGCTGGGCAGGATTTAGCCCAGTATGTGTGCCACAGCCAAAGTGTTGAAGTGGAAAATGGATATTAAGGAACTGCTCTTTGGCTAGGGTTTGATTTACAGAAACCTATAACAGTCTCATTCTTCAGATAAGTGCATTTCTCCAACTGCTATTACTCAAGAAAACAGGCTCCTTAGAAATCTTTACAGCCGACACATTGCAATGTGACCTTGCACAACTTGGCAGTGAAGCTCTGCATGTTTTTATTGTATTTAAATAGCACCATTAGTTTTATTCATATGAGGAAGTTAAAGTTTAGCTTCAGTGACATTCTGGCACTGCACATGCACTGAGTCCATGTGTGCCCCTGTAGGGGCAGGGTTTCCGAGGAGCAGAGGAAAGAAGGGGTGTGTGAGGAAGAGTGCATAATTTTGTGCACACACAAATGTGCATGAGTTTTTTCCAAGGATGTATTCTTGTCCCTGTGACACTATGGTCAACAGCTGCCTGAATTATCCTGTTAGGCACATCCTCTGCAAATATTTGTGAAAGAATGCTTCTCAAATGGAAGCTGACAAATTAATGAGAAATGCAGACGCCTCCTGGATTAAATGAGTGCAGAAGTAGAGCAGCACCTGTCTGTTTGATGAGGATGGTTGACAGGAGAGCTGTGCTGAGCTTCTGTGATATTTAGGGTGAGGAAAGTGATCAAAACTTCACATTTCCATTTACCAGACCAAAACATTTCATACTACTCCCACAACAGCTTTCTAAGGTAAACTTTCCCAAGAGATATAGTGAATTGTAAGGAAAAGATTAGAACACTGGTACGATGAGTGAAAGTCTTCTCACAGCTGCCATATGATGTCTCACCAGCAAACACAGTCCACCTTATTGTGGGAACACTTTTGAGTGTCTAGGCAAGTTCCCAGAAGAATACAAAGTTATGAGTCCCTTTTGCTACATAGTTTCCTAAGTTAGCTTTAAACTAACACGGTATTGTATTATTAGTCAGGCAAAAATGAAGGGAGTAACACAAGCCAGAAAAAAAACCGAAAAAACAACCAGACATGCATGTACATATTTCATACATACATATATCTTACCACGTGACACAGGCAGCAAATCATTCATTGTTTGCCTCCTGTCGGCATTTTGTTTTGAGGGCACAGAAAGTCCAGTGTACTGCCAGTAGACCCAGTAGCCTTGAAAGCCGGGAAGGAAGAGTCCACCTTTTGTTGGTGAGAAGGACCAAATGAAAAGTGAATGCCACTGTATGGCAATAGCAGAACACATGGAGACACAAGAGTGGGGTATCACATGAGGCCCACAGATGATAAAACAAAATTGTATGAAGACTTCTCTGTAGTAAATCCAAAACTAAGTTAGCTAATCTCACCAGGTTCTCTTGCCCATGACAAGTAAACTGCAAGATCTAAATAAAAAACTGTCATGCCTCCTCACTGCTGATCAGGAGGAATATAGATGATATCTTTACTCTTTACTCTTCCCATCTTTATCTGATTCCTAAAGCATGCCTCCATTGCACACTCTCATTTGTTTCCATCACCTTTGCTCTATTCACATCAAATACTTGTTTGCCATGAGAGGGGCTGGGAAAGGGGAATTACCTGAAACACCATTCTTACAAGACCCAGAGCCACATATGTCCATAAGGACTCCAGAATTCAATAGAAATCAAAGCAGTTTAAAAGAACAGATTTTATTATTTATTCTTATAGAAAAAGAGGAAAAACTGGAAAAAAAAAAAGATTGAAAGACTGATTTCATTGTAAAGCAGTACAAACAGATTCAAAAACTGCTGTATTTGGATCAAGGGTGTATCTAAACCATAGTCAACCCAACAGTTTAATTTTCAAAACTTGGCTTTTAACATTGGAGGCATGAGATCAAGCCAAGATACACTGCCAATAAAAGGCTGGAGCTCAAAGCCAGTGTTGAATTACAGAGCCCAGAAGGTTTACGGAAGTGTTTAGTGAAAATTGTTTGCAAATGGGTTTAGAAAAAATTTCTCCCTCCTGCTGGCTGTTTCAGGATCTGACCCTCTCAGACTTACTGAAGAATTCTCTTCCCATCAACCTGGCAGGGATACATAGGATTTACATGTGGGCAGGCAGGATGCTTAGTGCCTAAACCCATGTCCTCAGATTAAGCTAGAGAAGGCTTCTGGAAGATATGGTTAAGTCAAAGCAAGTATTCTCCAGCCAAAGGGACCACTGGGCCCTATCCAAGTACAGCTAGATTAAATAGAAAGCCCCCTGATAAACAAAAATGAGGTTGCATGATCTAATGGCCCCTTCTGAACTGAAATATTCCACCAAGACTGGAGTCTTTAGAACTTTTTTTCCCATTTATCAGATGCATTGTTAATTGGAATAGTTCTACAAGGCATAGGAATAAACTATGAACACAGAATTTTGCCCTGAGCAAAAAAGATTTGCATTTGATTTCACAGCTTTGGTTTTGTACATGATATCCATTAAAAAAAAAAAAAAAATCACGGGGCCTGCAGGAATTGTGCTAATCAATGGACAGTAAATTTCTACTTTTAAAAAGCTTTGTTGTCTCTGTACCCAGTGCAGTGACCCCATACATCAGGACTTGCACAGAAATGCATTTGTCAGTAACTGTCCTCTAGAAGAGACATGGAATGAGGTTGCTATTGTTAAATGCAGAGTCCCAGCTCTTTTTAGGGCAGATGAGAATAGAGATACACAGCAAGATAAGCAGCTCTTAGGGGTCACAGGGAAACATATTTTCATCTCAGTGAGATGCACTGATTTCTATTCCTTTGGTCAGTAGTTCAGGAAGGTGCCTTTTAGTAAAATTAAATATGTTTGGCTTGTAAAAGCATCTACAGATTCATGATTGCTTCCCTCTGGTTTCTAGTGAGTTTTTGTTCTGTTTTGTGGTTGTTCTGTTGTTTTGGTTGTGTGGGGGTTTTTCACCTGAAATTTTGTTTTTGAGATTTTTCGCTCTCTTTATACTTAC
This sequence comes from Setophaga petechia, assembly GCA_024362935.1. Taxonomy (NCBI): domain Eukaryota; kingdom Metazoa; phylum Chordata; class Aves; order Passeriformes; family Parulidae; genus Setophaga; species Setophaga petechia. The sequence goes on along the minus strand of JANCRA010000004.1, from coordinate 34,314,202 downwards.
TGAGCTCATGTATTTAATTTAAACTTGGAGAAATACACTAAAAACCCAACCTGCTCCTGCCCTCTAATGAAAGCCCCAAATTTGGGGCTGTATCTAACATTCATAAGAGCCCATTCACTGTGCTGTGAAGATAGAGATCTTATTAACCATGGATGAGGTAGCTTCTGCCATGAGTCCTTAGGGAATTTCTCAGAAGTGCTGACATAGCTCAGATCAAGGGTTCTCTATGAGAATTTTTTAAAATAGCTCCAGGGATTCTCTGAAATATTCAGCTGGTTGAGGAGGTATTATTGTTTGCTGCTTATTTTTCTGTATTTGTTCTGCAAGGAGTGTTAAGAACTCATTTGTTTCTCAATATAAATTCCCTAGAATCCAAACTAATAGAGTAGGACATTGCTGTCCTACTCTAACAGCAATAATGCAATAGGATTTCTAGGTTTCTCCAGTTAAAGCATGGCTGGTCCCAGACATACAAAATTCATTCTTACTTGTATCCTTACATATCTTATAGAGAGATGTGTTTCCAGCACTCTGCCAGTGTGAATTACCAGTCTGATCTGATTCCTACCTCATTTTTTCGTGAAATTCTCGACTTGGCACCAAATGAGCAAGGAGTGTCTAAGTTACAGATATTTGTACTTCTTAAGCCAGACAAAGTGCTATCTAGGCTGGTAGCACTGAACAATCAGCCTGGTATCTGTCATCAGCCCGGTCTGCATTACTTTGAGGAGTGGAAACCACTGAACATCTTGTTTCATTCTTAGCCAGGGGTGCAAAACAGGGTCTGTAAACTCTGTGGTTTTCACCCAAGTTGTCATCAAAGTATCTTGGGCTTTTCACACTGATCAGTCTAAAAGGTCCTCCTAGAAAGTCAAGTGAGAGTTTGGAGGGATGAGAGGTGAGCACTAGAACTGCAGACTTCTGCTGCAATCCAAGAAAAGTTGTATGACTATTAAATCTCACTAAAAGTCACAGAAAGCTCACCCTCCTCTGACCCTGGACAGGATGAAAAATTCATCAGAGAGGAATTGTGCACAAGCAACAGCAGCAGGCTTTGAAAGACAAACATCACCTGGAGCCACAAAGCTGAAATACCTCCTGGTGATCACTGCGTGGTGGCACCGCAGTGATCACCACATCCTTCACCTTGCCTGTGTGACACTCAGATCACTTCGGTAGCAGGCTCAGCCTCCTTCTCCAGGAAACCAATCCTCACTGAAAAGAAAATCCCAAATCAAGAGCACTTTTGAAAGTGAGTAATCAATGCTGAGCTGTGCCGGGCAATCTCTTAAACTGAAGCCTTTTAGTCTAACAAAGAGTAAATGAGACTGTCCCAACAACACTCCATCTGTTTAATGCCAGATGTGCACCTAAGTACTTTCCTGAATAATGGATCTTAAGGAGACTGATAATGGTTGAAAGAGCCACACACTGATCACAAGCATGTTCTGCTAACACAGTATTTATTCTCTCCTTGAGTAAAGGAATGCTTGTTATTAAATGAAAGTTATGTTTAAACTTCAGCAATGGGCTGGCTGAGCAGCTACTGCTGTTTTACACTGGAAAACACATTCCATGCTTACCTACAGTTCTGTTCTCTCTAATTGATTCTTTCCTAAAAGTATTTCCCACTACTCCACCTCCTTCCTTTGCTCTGATTAACAATTGTAGCATGATCTCATCAGCCCTCGACAAGTATTGATGGACCAGAGTATCATGAGGCTAATAAAGTGTGTTACCCAGTATTTTCTGGTGACACATAAAAACTCCCTTATGAAAGACACAGGAGACAGAATATAATATAAATGCTTTTCTAGTAACAGCAAAGTACTGTGGGCTGTGCAGTGCTGGGTACAGAGCACATTTTTTAATAGAGCTCTATGTGGCAGCACTGCCCAATCACATGATGGGAGGAGGCAGGGGTGAGGGTAGTAGGGACCCCACTTTGATGTAGCTAGGACAGAGGAGATGAGGTCAGGCAGAACCCAGAGAGCTTTGTGCAAAAGCAAAAGCCCCAGGCACCCTCCCTGAGTGCTGCCCCAGCACTTGTGCAAAGCCTCTGAGGAGAGCAGACTTCTATGAAGTTGTGTGCACTACCTCCTCTTGTGTTACTGTTTTCTTTCTTGTGTTGCCCTTTTTATCCACATTGCTCTATTAATAAAATAACATCATTAGAGCATGGTATTAAACATTTGCTGTGCAAGACCATTCCTTTAAAAAGGGTGGAAACAAAAATGAGTGGTTTTGTTCCTCCTCCTATTTACAGTTATTCCCTGACCATCTGTCAAATATTAAATAATAAGGGTAAAAAAGGCCAAATTATTTTCCTCTTTCTGCCATGACACAAGTGTCAAGCCCAACAAAGCCATATGACATGAGCACAAATTTGTCAGTTCAAGGCAAAGCCTAGCCTTATTCTCACATCCCTCCTCACCTGCTGACCACTCTGGACTCTCAGCAGCCCCGGAGCTGGTGGATACTGGTTCCCACCATGGGGAAAGGTGATGAACCAGCCCTCCAAAGACTGGGTGAGTACCCGGCATCTCTACAGATACCCTGTTTGCTCCAGCCTCCCTGGGGCACTGTGCTTGGCAGTGGGGTACTCATGGAGTTCTGAGGGAAACAGTGCTGAGCCACTCTCCCCACACTCCCAGTTCAGGATGAGCCTCACAGACACACTTTGCAGGTAACTCCCAGACTCAATTCTCCCCTGTCTTCATTTGCCAGTGAAACGATGGCTTCTTACTTTTAAAAAAGTGTAGATCCTGAAATTCCCATTATTGAGTGTAAGGCAGAGGAGTGTCACAAGGTTAGCAAATCTGGGGCTTGCCAGGGCCATTCTTTTAATGGAAGAAAAGAGAAAGAAAAAAATCCAGCAAGTGGTACAACAACAAAGAAAATCCCTTTTTGATCTATCAAGCCTCTTTCTCCAGCCTCTGTGAATGCCTCACCTCCTGCACAGTCTCTGAATATAAACTTTGCCCGGCACACTCAGGGTAATCTTTTCACATCATAAAACTTATAATCCTCTTAAAGTGGTTTCGTAGGGTTTGAGGTATGATGCACTTATCAAATAACTGAAACAAATAAATCAGCTTATTTAGGCTATGGTCAGTGTGTGTGTAGCTCTGTGCGCGCAGGGAGGAAGCCAGTGCCATACCAGCATTTGTATACATTAGCAACAAAGCTGTCTGTGACAAGCTGTCCTCTGCACAACTAAATATTTAGTTGCATATCATAAGTAACTTCTTAAGTGATTAAAGAGAGAGGGTGCTCTCTGTCCGTGCTGGCGCGGGGCGAGCAGCCGGCAGGCGCGGCTGTGCGAGGGAGGGAGGGAGGGAGGGATGGAGGGAGGGAAGGAGGGAGGGAGGGAAGGAGGGAGGGAGGCAGGGAGGGAAGGAGGGAGGGAGGCAGGGAGGGTGTCAGGGAGGGAGGGAGGGTGTCAGGGAGGGAGGGAGGGAGGCTGCCCGGGCACACCCGCGCTCCCTCCCCGCAGGTTCGCCCCGTGGGGACAGCCCCGGCTCCGGCCAGGGGTGCACGGCCTCAGACACGCTCTTCTGTCACCCTTCTCTGCCCAGAAACTGGCTCTAAACAGGCTCCAAGCTGATTTCTTGCATATTTGTACAGAGTTCAAGTTTTCAAATATTTCTTGCTAGCTTTTATTGGTGTTAGGGCAAGGTTTATTTTTAACGTGCCTGTATTTGTGGATTCCTGCGCTTGCATATTTCTTGCATGTGCAAAATTAAATTAATAAAACTATTCCATGTTGAAGAAATATAGAATAGATGTGTCCTGTTTGATATAAAGACATTGTGGAAAAAACATTTGTAAATTCAAAACCTATTCCTTTGTACAATTTAACTTCAATCAACAAGCTAGAAAAGCCACCCTAAATTTGCTCCCAGTATGTTTTCCTATGTGTACAATAAATGCTTTCTTCAGATGTCTCAAGCACCATCACAGCAGCCCTCACTTAAAATTTGTGGTTGTTGGAATATAGACACATGCTTGACAGAATATCTTTAATTTGCTATTTCAGCTAGGGAGAAAGAGAAGAAAGCCAGCCTGTTGTAGGGACAAGGACTGAGTTTTTCTGTGTGGGGATGTCTCCTCTTCCTGCTGCATCCTGTCCATTCACTACTCTTCCTCCCTAGAAGATATTCCAGCTTCTACTTACTCTGAAGAGCAAAACTCCAGAGGCAATTTAAACTATTTTTAGAATTTTGGATGCCTCTTCTGTTTCAGTGTGTGCCATGTGCAAGAAAGGACATACCACGATCAGGCCATTATCCCACAGGGATGAAGTTTGGAGGGGTCTGATGGTGACAGTGTCCTGCATCCCTCAGGATATGGGAGTGCCTGATGTGTCCAACACATTTTATCTTGTCTCCAAACTGCTCCTTGCTGTCCCATCCCTCCCTCTGGTGCCTTGGCCACAAAGGATGCTCCGGCTCTGCCAAAGCTGTCCTGGGAGTCTGGGCAAGAGCTGCTGCAGGGTTTGGGAGCAGCTCTTATGGGGAGAGCAGTGGCCCAGCCCTCCCTATTTCTTGTAGAGATGTTTGTTTATAGTCAGATGCTGGTAGTTTTAGCTACCAAAAAAACCTAAAAGAGTTTGCTGTGCTGTTGATGACATGGAGAATTTTTAGGACCTTGTTTCCACAAAACACTTCTCAGAGATTTTGTTACTTGCATCTGGGAGAGCGGCACAAGGACAGAAGCACCAACATCCTCTTTTCTAGTACATGTTGGGTTAATAGGAAAATTAAAGCTCAAGTAAATATTCACCAGAAAGTAATTTCAGTCTGTCATGAAAATAATCTACATTTATAAGTTATCTAAAGTAAAGTGAGCCATATTAACCTCCAGCAGCTCTGAAACCATTATGAATTATTGAATAAGTAATCTTTTTTTTTTTATAGTTATTGACATAATAAATATATTTGCTTGAAAACATCCGGAGCTGCATAGGCATAGAAGTATTTATGAGCCTGTGCTCTTTACAGCACTGTTTTACTGGGTACTGTCAACTGTGGAGGGGAAACAGGAGGAAGAAGGTTTCACCTCAGATGTTCTTGTCAGCAGAAACAGTGTTTCAGTCAGCCCCATCTCTGCAGGCTGTCATCTCCATCGACCAGGAAATAAATAAAAATATCTAGGTGAAAATGGCGTAACTTGATTTTCATTTTTTTTCTGATGATTCTTTAGTGTCTGACAAATAGACTTGCAGTCCTCCAATACTGCTAGAGTAACAAGGAGCAGCTTAGTTAACATTAATTTAGTAACAGAGAGAGCTTAAATTAACGTTAATTTGGTAACAGAGAGCGAGCTTTAAATTGCCACCAGATCATTTCTGGAGGAAATGAAAAAATTATAGAGTTTCAGGCCCAAATGCACTGTCAAAGTGATGGGAGATGTGTCAGGCAGAGCTGAAAATCTTTGCATGCAGCAGAGAGGAGCAGCAGCTGCAGTCTCATCAGAAGCTGCCACTGCCAAAGACACTTTGCCAAGGGTTGGGTGGGATCTACAGTTCCACAGAACACAGAATCTTCTCAGCTGAGGGAGATCTGCTGGCACAACACTGAGATGCAAAGCAAAAGGTGCTGTGTTGGGAATCGAGGTGTGCCAGTGTGCGCCCACGTACCGTGGGAGGTGCAGCAGTCCTGCCGGGTGGCACGGCCAAACCCTGTCCTGGAACCTCATGGCTGCTTGGGCACCCCTGGGGCCGAGCACTGGCATCTTCTGGAACACTCCAGGGTGCAGAGTATTTTTGGGAAAAATCTCTTTCTGTAGTAAAAGCTGCATTATATTTTTTGCCTCTCTCCTTTAGGCAGTAAATGTATCATCAGTGGCTCTTAAATTTCCGGAAGTAAAAAAATTAGCAATTACTAGCCATGAAATCACAGAAGTGCTTGCTCCTGTGAGAGGAAAAAAACCCAAAAAATAAACAAAACAGCAACCCATTTTAAAGAGCTCTTGTCCATGGAATGCAAGGCCAGACAAAGATTTAGCCTCCTTTTTAAAAATTTAAGTCTGGAAGAACATAATGTCAAACCTCAGACACTCACAACAAATCAGTCTTTATTCAAATGTGAAAATTTAGGCATAAATTGCTGGCTGCTTAGCTCTCAAAACAATGTCACGTTACAAGAAATGTGATATTTTGAAGAGAAACAGGAAAAAATTTATCAAAGTTTTTGTTATTATTGCATTATCCTCCCGCTTGATCTACTAGCTATAGATACTTGGTGTCTGCTTAAGTGCTTTCCATTCTTCCCATAAGCAAATTCTGGTTGAAGACTATATATCATTTTACTCTTGATCACTGCTAGTCTCAGTGCCTCATTACAGCAGACCACTTTTTGAAACTGAGCTATAGCCCAGATAAATGATTGTATAAAGTTTAAAATAAACATACAACATTTATGTTATGTTGTTTCTCAGGGATGATTTATAGTCATTTTCTTCATCCAGTCCTGAGCTCTGGACATAAAAGACACTGAGCTCTCTGCTGTTTATCCAAGCTAAATCCTCTGTTTGTTCTGCATAAGCGTTCTTGATTCTATAATATATTGCAGGCTTTAGTTTCAGGTTTATTCCCTCTGGGATGGTGGAATTAGATACATTAACTGACAAAGATAAGGTAGGGACATTGTAGCTTAATAGCCATTAAAATAGATACTGTGATAATAAAAATGGAGTTAGAAAAGGGAGTCGAGGTTGTGATATTTTAAAAACATGTATTGATAAGACTTACATGAATAAATGCAAGATTTGAGAAATCCTTGCAAGGAAACCCCCAGATGATGGTTGGATTTGGTTTAGTTGGGGTTTTTTTCATAAGAAGAGAATTAGAAATGGATGATATTGTGAACCAGATTCCAGGTTGCCTCTTGTGTCCCCAAAGAGATTTTTTTTTCCTATTAAAATGACTTTATGTAATCTGGTTGCTGAGCCATTGAAGTACTGCTCAGTGCTACAGCAGAAAAATCAAGAAAGCACCATGAGATAGAGCAAGTCTGCCTTAAAAAAAACAACAACCAGTCTGTGTGGATTCTTTTTATAATGTTCCTTCTTTTATCAGCATATTTAAACATAGACACACACACACATATATATATAGACCTTTGTTCAAACCACATAGCATAGTCCAATTCCTTCATACTGATATTCCTCATTACAGTCCTTGTTCCTCTGTTAAAAAAGCAGACAACACTAAATTCCTGCTTTCTCCTCTTGTGAGCATAGAAAAAATTTGGAACTAAGCCCACAAAAAGTTGCTTTGTATTTTGTCTCAGTTTTAATTCTTACATTTTTGTATTAAAAAAAAAGGTTAGCATTTAAAGACCTAATGCCTAAAACAGCGGGAAGATTTTAAGAATTACAGTATTTAATGTGACATACTCTAAATCATCTCTTAGCACAGTATAAAAGTTAGCTAAGGTTTTAAAAGCCCTAGATGGACTTTCACTTTTTTCTAAGTCAGGATTAACTTGTGTATAAGTAACAGACTAGGTGCTTTCACTGCCAAAAATTATCTAACTAAAGTTTGAATCTTGTAGTACAAACAGTAGTCCTGCCTGTACTCATACAAGCCTGTTATTTTGTGGTACACAAGTTAGTTTGCTGTCTGTGCTCTGTAAAAAAATTGCATTCCATAAAGCATGAAAAGCCTTTTTATCTGAAACCTGTGTGGAAAAATAGGCAGCAATCAAATTAAACACATGGGCAGGCTTACTTCTCTTCGTTGTTGTTGTTTTATTCTACAACCCTTTATTTTAGTTAAGATATTCTACTTCTAGAGTTGTGAGACACTTCCAGGAATAATGGTGCAGATGATGTGAGTGACTTACTCAATGAGCATAAAAGGAAAGAAGAAGGAAGGAAAAAATAAAACTCATGAAAACCTTACAATCTTTGTGAAAGATTGCTTGAGTAAGCATAAAAATTATCTTTTAAAAGCAAACAAACTTAATTTATGCATATTATATGCAAGGTTTCTTGATCAAATACAATAATAAAGTAGCACATAATTTCTCTGCAGGTTTAATTATCAAACTTTTCTATTATTCACTATAAAAGAAACATTTCAATTAATTTGTTTGCTAGTGAAATCTGGTATTCTTATCATCATGATTACATTTGATAATAGGAAAAGGAGAGAGAGAAAAAAACGTGTGCACGTAAAAGTCCCCTCTGGCAAAGAAGTGGGAATCTCTTGCCATAGTGGGCAAGGCTAAGGTTTTGTGAGCTGCAGTAAAAGTATCTTTTCCAAGTGATGGAAAATGCAGTGATGCAAAATCACCTCCTCCTCCCACTGTGGCCCAATCTGTGGCCCAGCATCCCCTGAGTTTTTGTACTGAGCTTCAGATCAGAATAGAGAGTTTGGGACCATCTCATGGGCACGGTCATGTTTGGCGTGTGGGCAGTGGGCTGCTGGTTTCACAGCATTTGAGAATTACTTAGATAGGAATTGGCCTCTCCCACCTTCAAGATTAATTTCCAGAAGTATATATCATGTTTGTTTGGATAATAGGGATTTGCTTTTATTAGTATTTCAATCCTAATTAGTTATTAAATGATTTTCCTATAAAAGTTTTCACTAAAATCCTTGCAATTACTTATTTACTCAATAGATGGGATATGGCAAAAATGCTTGACCTTTTCATTATCAAATAACTGTAACAGCCAAGCATTAACTAGCTATTCATCAAAGTATCAGTTTAATGAGGAATCACCTTCATCTTACCAAGAGAGAAACAAAGTAAGTAGTACTACCCCATAGCAGTAAAAAAATCCTCTTTGGGGCAGACCCAAAACTTAAAAAAAAAATTTGTCCTTTCTCCTGCTCTCATAAAATAATTTTATTTAATTAATTTCTTAACAAAAAGATTACACTAACCTTTCATGGAAGGCTGCAGCCTAGGCTCCCTTAACTTCCCTAGAAGGATTGAAGTAATTTTTGCTTTTTTCTAAAGGTTTCAGGTGAATTGGTAATTAGCAAGAAGAATGAAAGAATGTACTGACTTATCTACTATAAAAGAGCAAAGTAAATAGCTCATACTCATTCGTTGAAGAAGCATCTCAGTAGAAGTCAGATCTATCCCTTTAAGGGCATTAAGACAACTGCAAACAACACAAATAGCAGGAGTTTAAAGCAGTTTGTGAACTACTTACACAGAAAAGCTTTTCCCACATTATTCTCATTTTGCTGATAGGAAGTGAAAGCCTAGAGCCCTGTTTAAGATCACTCAACACCCCTATAACCAAGGCAGGCAGAGAAACCACAGACTTGTCCAATCCCTCAGCCTACCAGTGGGATCACCTTCATGAGCAACTCAGGAGAGATTTTGCTATGTTGCACAAAGTACTGCAACACAAGCTATTGGGCAGGATGGCAAACTAGTCTCTTACACAGTGTTTGAGAGATAATGACTTTTAAGATGCCCTCCTGCTAAGCCAACCTATTTCTAATTAGGCAGTTACAAGCAGACTGCATTGATGATGATATAGATAAATTAAATGGGATCAGTAGCATAAAAATTTGTATCCTCAGGTAAAACTTCAGGACCATTTTGATGATTTACTGTACACATGCAGCAAGACAATAGACAATGAGCCAAAAAGAAACAAAGCCACATGCTCTGCAAGGTGTGTTAGTATGGGACAGGAAGTAAAACTCACTTAAGAGGCACTAAACCATATTGCTGAGCTGCACAACTTTTTCCACAAATAGCAGTGCCTTCTTATAAAGATGTACCTACAAATTCCCTAGGGCACTGGTGTGTTCTTCCTTCTGATATTCTATGTTAGGAGGCTTTTTCCTTCCTTTTACTTTGGGTTATTAGCCCCATTTATTCAGTCCAATTTTCTGTTATCAGAAAATCAGGACAAACCAGTAACTTAGAGTATTTAAACCATTTCATCCACATTCAGGAAAACTGCAGTAAAAACCATTATTGCTATGGAAATATCAAAAATGTTATCTAGACTGAGCATGCCCTATACCTGGACTGAAGGGCTCCTGGAGCAGCAGGCAGGTTCTGTGGTTTGCCCCAAATACACGTGGGTATTCATGGCACCATACCCACAGTCCTGGCTCTGACAGAATACTGAACTGTGTTATTCATTCAGATGAGAAGCATCGTGTTCACTTCATATCTGTCATGAATGGGACGCAACTTTGGCTGTGTCCACGCCTAATTGTAAAGCAAATAGCAGCTCATGGTGCTTTCCACCCCTGATCTGGATGACCTATTGTATTACAGTATTAATCATGTTGTTAAAAACAGCCTTTTCAGGCAAACACACTGATGGTTTGGTGTCTGTACAATGAACATCTCTTAACATGAGATCAATAAAATTATTTACCTCCAGATCAGAAAACCAAACCAAAGAAACACCCTCACTTATTCTATCAAGCGAGTACACAAATGTTGGAGATTTACCATTACCTCTTAAACTTAAATTTTACCAAAAATGTATTAGCTTGATTGCCTGCTCCTCAAACCCTGGTGATTTAATTTTGCTGCTCTATTTACATTTGCTTTTGTAAACCAAAATATATGATATTCACAGTACATAACAAATTTCAAATTTTAACAGCTTTTTTCACAGTACATTTAAAGCCATGAGAAATGTACAGTAACTGCTTAAAGAGTATTAGGCTGTGTACTGTTCCCCGAGTCTCCATCTGCCCCAGTAAACCCACTCCAATGTTTGATGCCGTATTACTTTGTCAATGCAGTCATGTGTCAGTAACTGCATTAAAACCTCTTGCTCAAACACTCAGTGACACTACACTTCCATAACTATCTACTCACTGCATGTGTTGTCAGAACAAAACTTTTTGTAGTAATACAAAAAGTTTTTAAATGCTGTCAAGCTACCACAAGTTTTACACTTGGAAAAAAGAGTACTGGACTACAAAGCAAGGGACATCACTTTTCCAGCAGCAATATTAATGGGGTCTATTTTAGTCTTCAGTGATGGGGAACAACAGGCTGTAGTACTTTTTCAAGTTCAGAATAGAAAATAACCATACTTGCAAGAATTCAATTACTCTGCATTAAAGCTGCCAGGGGGTTACTGTACATTTATATATCAGAAAGTCAGTAAATTATTTTTCTATAAATTAGTCTCTCAAAGATGATTTTTTTCCCCTTTCTGTTCTGAATGCCAAACTCCTGACTGCTTCTCCACTACAGGGACTTCATATCTGGATAGCCGACATCTGTAAAAACATTTCTAATGAAAACACTACTAATACAACCCCCTGGAGAAACAAATGAAATGAGATCTAAGCATGCAGCCGCCTTTCTACAGCTCTGTCTTTAACAATAGTGAGGTTAGTGCTTCCCATCCAAGCCCTGACACAGGTCACGATCATTTAGGCACAGTAGTAGCAAAATAAATAATTGTGTAAATATGTAATAACCGGTATAAATACTCCAGTAGCACTTAGAAGATATGATAAAGGCCTTCTGTTTTTAGCCGTGCATTAAGGTTTATCTCAGTGGATGGAAAGGAGAAGCATTTAAACTGCAAGAAAGGAGAACTGCAGGTTGAATACTTGAAAGCTCAGTGCCAGATATAACAATGCTTCTTTTCCACAACAGCAATTCAGAAAGTGTATTAGTGTTAGAAGTGTTGGATCACTGCTGAAATATTATAGAAACAGTGCTTAGAGATTCACTCCAAAATAAAAAAAATACTATAAAGATCAGTAATGTAACTATACATGTAAATAATTCAGATTCAAAGCAAAACTGCACTATTTCTAAATAATTGGACATTTTTTTCACAGATATGTGTATATGCATTCCACTGCTTTAATGTGCAAGTAAGAATTGAGACCCAATTTTTCTGTGAAACAATCTAACCATTATCAGGGGAAAAAGGTCTATTTGTTTGTAAGATTTCCCAACTTGGCAAATGCTCCGTATCAATCAAACACTAGATCCAGGTTTCCAGCCCTACATTTAAACCTGTAGTAAGTAATTTGAGGCAACAGCAAGTCCTCACCACTGGAAGAAAAATTACCACATAAAGACACAGGGGGGATCATCTGCCTGAAGATCATAATGAAAAAACAACAGTGCTTCTAAACGCCCTAATTTCAAAGTAGACTAGTGCTTTTGCTAGACTAGACTGTACAAGTACAGGCAATAATCAAAGTTTCCTTATGCAAGGTGAACTGCAAGTTCTGGGCCCAAATCCTGAGGCAGATGAAGCTGGAACTGATTTGACATGGAACTGACACCCCTGCCATCTGGGTTCACAGAAACATATCAGCAGAGGTACTTGGTTTGAAATAATTCCATCAGCTTCCCTAGTGAAACCTGGGTGCAATAAAATCAATAGCACTTTGCCAGAATTCCAGGAGGGTCTAGCAGTTGGTCCTCTTCCCATCACATTTTCTCTGGGCTATGGAACCAAGACCGAACCTGTAAACACAAGTCTCACTTACAACAGCCTTTATTTATTGGGTAAATTAAAATGGGCTTCTTATTCCATGCATCTGTTTGAAACTGCATGTCTCATGCAATGAAGAGAGATTAAGATACAAATTTTGAGAACATTTCTGATTTAAAAAATGGTATTTGCTCTTTCAACTGAGTAACTCTAAGCTGTAAAATAGCTTTCAGGTAACAAAAAGGCAAATGGAACTCAACATAATTTTCTTTAAAAGACAGTAATATTGAGCTCATGTCTGCTATACATATCTACTACAAACATATATTTTGCTTCTGGACTAGTTCAGACTGAAGCAGAGACAAATTGTGCTGGAAAAAAATTAAATTAAAACATGCAGCTTAGATTATCCATAATTTCCTCATTCTAATACAAACAGTGAACACTTAGAGTAATGATTATAAAACAAAACATATTCTATGTAAGTTGTTTTGATAATCACAAAATTTATGCTTTGCACCTTGTAAGCTGTGATCTTTCAAGTGGCGAAATGGACCCAAAATAGCTTAAATGATGAAGTTTATAAACGTTTTAAAAAACAAGCATTCCAAGTTTAATTTTACTCAGTACTTTGATTTGCAAGAAAGAAAACCCAAGTTGCTTTTTAAAACACACAGCAACATGATTGTAAATTTTTTAAATGCCACAGAAGAGACTCAATTAAAAAATTAATTATTAAAAAAAACCAAAAAGTGACAATTTACTTTCATTAAGTTTATTATTTTATAGATTCAAGCACTAAAGACTGTCATATGACTGGAAATAGTAAACAAAATTTGCTCAAATTCATAGTTAAAAAATCAACGCAAAGTCCTTAATATTTTAATTTTATTTTATTTTAATTTTATTTCATAAAATAAAACACCTGAAAAGTCATAAAATACCACTTCAGAAAGCAACCAGTAATGAAAATTTAGTCAACACTGTCTTTGCAATATTTAAGTCTCAGGCACCCTCCAGTGTCTAGAGAAGAAATTACACAAGTGAGCAAGCATTTGAAGAAAAAAAGCCATGAACAAGTTTTCCTGTCAAGATAGAAGCCAACTGCATCATTTATAATAATTGCATATAACCATGCATCAGTGATATCACACTGCACAGTGTAAAAAGTATTGTGAAATTGCATTTCATGGATTTCTATGGACTTAAGAGGGTGGTATTTTCTTTGCTAGTGGAGAGGCATCTCCAAGCACACTACTTAAAAAAATACATTTACAACAGCATTTCTTAAGAAGTCTGGTATTGATAAGTATTCAAGTATTCCTCGGGAATATATGATCTCAATGTTTATACAGCTTGTTTATAACTTTTCTAAATGTCTAAATGAATATTTATTTAGCAGGACCTACACTCACAGTAAGGAGGAGGACAAACAATGCATGGAGAGCCAAAGCCAGATACAAATACCCCTCCTCCTACTTTATAATTAATGCCATGCAAAACAGGAAGGTCCCATGTATACAAACCTCTCCATGAAAGTTCACTGATTTTATGCAAAAAACCTAAACCACTATTTTTTCCATTGGTATCTTTGTTCATTCTAAAAGTAATAAATCATAAGATGATTTTTGTACTTGACATTCAAATGGAAACAGTTGTGATCACAGGACAGAGAAGAATGCTCTTTGAATGGACAGTGTTGTAAGTTACTGTTACTAGGTAGACCCACACAAACCTAACAGAAATTGAATGAAAACTGGAAAACAAAAGTTTTTCAATTCTGATTATGGAAAAACTAACATTAATTATGGATTTCTCCTTTGCACGCTGTTCGTACTTCCACAATCAAACAAAACCTTTACATACAATTTAAGTGGTAATGAATTGACATGTTTTGAAACACGTATTAAGTAACTTGGAAGTGGTTATATCCTGATTAAAGAAAATATCTTAGAGAAGATCTTGCTTTATGTTTGTGTTCAGAATTATGGCTTCAGGTATCTTTCCTCATTAGGGATTGATATAAGAATGCATGCATACTTCTGAATAAGGTCTTCACACTCTTTGGTGTAGCCTTACCAGGACGTGTGCAAAACTGCCAGGGCAACCCTGGGCAATCAGGCTCGTTAATGACTGATTCGGCTTCAGTGTCATGTTTGATTTTTCCCCCTCACACTCAAAATCTTGTTTCTTATTTATTACATAACTTAGTTATGTTAGCTGCAGTCAAAGAAGAAAAAGTTTATTATTTGTCATTTAGTAAAAAACTAACACTGGGTCAGTGCTTTAGTTCAGCTCAGAATTAAGAGTTTCGTCAGAGAAAACAGCTGATGTCATTTTGCCCTAGTATAGCTGAAGAGATAGTTTTAAAAATTGAATGAAATCGTAACAACATTGACTAAAAACCTCTTAGAATCAATATTAAAAATATTACAAATAAACCTAGTCAGGGTGATCCAAAAAGAGGTAGGAAACATTTAAGAAGAGGGTGCACAAGATAAATATATTTACAAACACACAATTATATATATATATACATATGAGTATAAAAACATTAACAAACAGTCATTGCCCCCATAAAACTTACAACTGTGCTTAACTTGACATGTTGCAAGTATTTACATTGACTTCAAACAGAGCTGACCATAATGTGCAAAACAAAGCATGATGTTACATATTTCCCAAAGTACTATAGGCTTATAAAAGTCATTCTATTCAGATTTTGGCTCTTTCTGAAACTTTTTGCATGCTTTTAAATAGTGATGTTCCTTTTTGCAATAGCTTCTCTGATTTGACGATCAAGTTCACTTACAATATGGTCTTCATGATTATAGACTCCTGTTCTCAGCAGGGTATCCCTCTCCTCTATCAGACGAGAGAGGTAATCATCTGTATTCTCATTTATTTTTCTACAATGAAGATTATCCACTCTACCAGAAGAATTATCTCTAGTATCCTGCAATTTCTTTCTCTCCTCTTCCTGTTGTTTTAGCCTGATATAGATAAAATAGAAATAATTAGAGAATATTAATCCTCACTTTGATTATCTTTGTATTTAGTCTTTAGTTTATCTACTGAACTACAAAGTAAAATAAAGAAATCTGTGAAAGGTAAAAAGATTATTCTGTCTCTGGGAAAAATAACTAGAACTAAAAAGAAATGTAATACTTAAAAATTAACTAAACTTTTTGAATGTGCATATGTAACTATACTTGCTATCAAGGCTTCTGCTTGGTAATGTAATCTGTACTCAAATTAAAAGGGTTCAACATATAAAACTAGTGCAGACAGCTTTTGGAGGACAACATTAGATAAATTTAAAATTTTAATGTATTCAAAATCAGAATAAAATATGACTTGTTCTTTTCTTAACACAGCAGGTATGCTTAGAACTTATGATTTAAAATAGACAAAAAGCTTGGTGCTGTACATCTGTGGCCTTAACAAAAAATAAACCACATGGTGTAAAACATGGATTTTTCTACACTGCTGTACTGTTGCATTTTACAAATATGCAATCTTTACCTAAGGGACACTAAACCATGCTGACAGCAAATTATCATCTTGATTTAACTGAATCTTCTCCTGTTTTGAGACTCACAGCAAGAAAATAGAAGGAAAGGCAACAGTGGCAGAGAAATCTTATAAATACTTTTTATACCTGTTAAGTTCATTTCTGATATCCTCCAGCTCTTGTCGGTCTGTTTTCCCCAGCTCTTTTTCTTCTGCTGCCAAATAGCGCAATCTCATGTGCTCGAGCTCTTGTTGCTGCTTTTTAAGGTGAGCCATTGCATTTTCTTGCTCACGCTGCGTGGGAAAGGGTGAAGCCATAACTCAGTTGACTACATGATTACATGTAAAAGTGCTAATTATAGCAACAGAGCAGAACTTTAGGAATGAAGTCATGACAATTACATCTCCAGGAGTTTTAGAAATGTAGGAGTTAACACAATGTCTTAGCTAGTGGTATCTATAATGCAGTAAGACCACTGATTATCATCATCACAGTAAACCTGTCCAGGGTGGATCAAGTGCAGCCTAGAGATTAGGCTGCAGTTAACATTAACAAAACAGCAAAATTATTAACAAATCCTCTTACCAACTCTAGCTTAAGTTGGTAGGCATAAAACTTACACTTCTGGAACTGCTCAAGCTACTGAGATTTATTTCTTCACTATATGGTACATGAAATTTTTTTTCGAAAATAAAAGCTAAATAGCTGCAGGAAACTTCCATCTTCAGCCCCATAGTGACTAGTATCAAAACTTTAAGAACTGCCTTTTAAAATTACAACTTGTAGTTTTAAAATAAGCCTTGGAAACAAATTTCTGGCAAGGCGTCCTTTTGCAATTGTATAGTACTATGTAAAATGTTAGGTGACTTACTTTGTGGTTTTAATGAAATCAGTCCATCCATTCTAAAAGTTTGCTTGGCTCTAATTTTTAAGCTCTATACAGATACTAAAAAAACGAAGGCTTGAATCCACTTCATGACATTAAAGTGGTTTAGTAAACATGGTCCTCTCTTCACTTATTTTTCTCCCTGTCATTTTCCATACGACCTTGTGCACTAACTGTGTAGTCAGTCTTACACCCAGAATAAGACAGAAGACCTCAGTTACAAAATAAGACAGGAGTTACACAAACATCCTGGATCTAGGCATATTGTGAAGTGCAAGTTTATCTTTGCAATTCTGACATTGCTTTCATCTGGAGTGTTTGATTATTAATACAATCCATATTATATTTATTATGCAGGTTAAAAAAAGGTAATTTCTTTGCTTGATATGTGTAAGCATATTATTTACACAGTCAACCTCATATTATTTGAAAGATTTTAATAAGGTAGTTTCCTGAATTCCAGCTGCCAGCATTTTAAACACTCCCTGCTGATGATCAATAGTGGGCAAGAAGATCTGAATTTCAAAAGGAATTGGTATTAAAAATGGCTTCAACTGTTAATGTGAACAGACAACAGAGAAGTACTCAACAAGAAATCAACCCTAAAGAATCTAAAAACTTTGTTTTTATACAAAATTCAATACACCAGCCAGCCAAATTAAATGTTAAAACTTCAGTGAGACAGGTTATAAATCTTGAAGAACATCTTGCTAAAGAGATACATACTAATAAAAAACCAGAAGCAGGAATCCTGCCAGAGTCTGCAGCTGATAGATGACTGAGGCATAGAAAAAGAACTAGGTAAAGATAAGGCCATAGTCCTTCCTTCTCCATCAAGAATTCATTGCAGAAGGATATTCCTATGTAAGAGAGATACTTTTTAACGTGGGAAAGGGTTGAAGAATGCTGTAATAGAACCTATTCTGCCTTGGGCTGAGAATAATCTACAAATACATACAGTATATGTATGCATTTGTAGATTAAACAAGGTACTTGAAACAGGTTACTAACTGTTGGTATTTAGAATTTTCAAGAGTTATAAGGAAATCCAAACAAAAAGTTGTGACACTGAGTGGAGGTTAGTCTTAATCCATCACCAACACTGGTGTTTACACCTTAGGAATAACTCTTTTTCCATTTTTTATTTTATTATTTAAATAAATAGAGGCCTTAGAAATACCCAGAAAGTACCAGCAGAACTTAACTTCCATAGTGGCCAAACTGGTTGAAACCATAACTAAATCCAAACCTAACAGGTCACAGGGGTACACCAGGAAGAATTAATCTAGCTTTTCTATAAAAGTCACTCCTCCCACCAGTCTTAAAAAACCCAACCAAACATCACATTAAAGAAACCTCCTACCAAACACGCAGCTAAGCAGTCACAGCAAAAAGTCCTCTCAGCTGACTCAGGGTTTAGAACACCAGAGAAAGAACAGCAATTGATCATCTCCACAACAGCAAAAAGGTCAAAGTGGAATTCCACAAGAATCTACCCTTCAACATATACATTAATGAAGAAATCACTATGGAGGTTTGCTTCTGTTACAATGCAATTCAGCAGGGAAAAAGTGGTTGTGTAAAGAGTGGGATACTGTGGAGATAAAAGTGAAAAGGAAACCGATAAATAAAGAATACATTCCCTTATGTCCATTAAAGACAATAGCTGGAATGCACCTGCAGGCTCAGAATGCACTTAACTGACTGAGGGCTGCTGGAGGGTATTCAGGTATCCAAGCTACATTTCTAGATCTTGTGCACCTACTGCTGGCCTCTGTATGGACCAGACTGATATTCCACATCACTTCAACTAGTTGGGTCTTTCTCACCAATGAAAAGCATGGCTGAAACTCCAAACTAGGTATGTTTCAAAGGAGAGACATAATTCAAGTTACTAAAAGAATGGAAGTTAATCACTTAAGCAATATGCTTGAGCACACAAAGAGCTTCTTGACCACAGAAAATTTTGAAAGACGATAGATATTTATGGTTGAAAAAAAACAAAACTGTACCAATAAAGCAGTACTGTCAAAGTATTTGATGCAAGTGGCAGAGAGTGGGTACTACTCCAAGTCTGTAAAATTGGCGTATCTCAATTATTCCGCAAGAAAATTAATTTTGAAGGTACATTGTGCAAAAATTGACCAAAAACTAAATACTAGAAAACTGATGCAAAACAGAGTAGCACTTGTTACTAGGACAGCAACGCTTTCCCATAAACACAAACCATCACATAGCTGTGACTACACTGAGTAGAAGCGTTCTAATCCAGTCCTTCAGTTTGCAAAGTATATTACTCTGATCTGTGAGGGAAAATTTTGAAAGTGCTCTTCCACCTGCACTGCAGAAGAAAAGCATAACTGAAGTAGCCTGTGGGACCACAGGTTTCATGACATACTGATGTGTTACTATTTGAGGCAGGGAAGTTTAACAATCCATACATTTCTGCTGCCC
Source organism: Setophaga petechia (assembly GCA_024362935.1). NCBI lineage: Eukaryota > Metazoa > Chordata > Aves > Passeriformes > Parulidae > Setophaga > Setophaga petechia. The sequence goes on along the minus strand of JANCRA010000004.1, from coordinate 34,294,937 downwards.
AGCAACATGCTCACAATGGCAACCTGAGAGCAAAAAAGGCATTTTAGACTAACTTAAAGAAGTGGTATATAGACAAAGTACATATTTTTAATGTTAATAGAACAATGTCTATTTTAAACCATATCTATCAGACCACAAAGAGGACACACTACTCCCAATGCTTTCATATTCATCAGATCATTATTTAATATAATGGTCCTTTATGCCCTCACTGAAGGAATTCATTTGAGAACTGCAACTTTTAAATAAATATCTTTAATAACGTTTAATTAAACCAAGAAAGAGACAACAGAGAATGATGAAGAAGCCAAGGAGAGAGGAAGGAAAAACGAGCCTTTTCTGCAGAATCCTTTGTTCAGTTCCTGTTCCTTTTGATATTTTTCTCTGGAGAAAAATTCTACCAAAAAACCTAGCAAATACAAAATCAACCAAAACTAGTGTCACTAGTGAGCATACTCTTTGCTAGGGATAATGGTCCTAGATTTGTAGGGAAGCAAGATTAAATATAGTGTGTGCTAAATTCTTGTTTACTCAATAAAGGAGAGAAACACCTTTATCAGTACATTTTGTCTTCAAGCTAATGTTGGGTAGGAATTCCTTTCAGATAAATGTGATTTGATATCTAATTTGATTACTAATAAAATTATGATGTAAATTATGATGGCAAATATTTGGCATTTATTTGGGTTGTAAAGGGAAAAAGTTCAGATTAACTGAAGTCACTGAAAGTCAAGAATTTCAGAGGTGTGCCATGTTATGGACCTGAATAGCAACATTTAAGCACAATCGTATTAAATTAAAAAAATAAACATTTACTGAAGTAAGATTTTCCTACCATTCAGTCCATGACAGTCCAGCTTGGAAAACAGACACTAAAACAAGTGAGAAGGGATTCTTTCATGATTGATCTTGTGTGTAATTTACATTACACACTTCATATTCTGTGCTTTTCAAATGTCTTTCCCAACATTAGTCTTTGACTCCTTTAAAAAGTCTGTCATAACAATTTGTAGGGTGCATAACAGAAAACTTGTTCTATGTATACCATTCATAGCAGAGCACGAGAAGCCCATTTCCTAATAATCCATCAATACAAGAAGATGGCAAAGGATTTACAACAGTTTGATAAGAAGGGAGGCATGCTCACTTTAAATTCATTTATATACAATTTTGTTATGATCTGTTGAGGGACCATAAAAAGACTGTATTTTATAATAGTGAGAGAGAAGGATTTTTTACTCATATCAGTGATGAAACTGGTGTCACTTTATCAGACACTCAGGTATTAAATCCACTTTTTCCATGACAATGTAAAAATCCTCTGAGCAACAAGCACTCCGCTTTTTTAAATAGGGAAGGAACAGAGCTCTACTGTATAGCAGGACTTGAAATGTAGCAGAATTTATTGTGAGATGTTTCAAAGCAAAAATTCAATTAATAAAACACTTCTGCATATTTATTTCATGCACAAAATTAAGTCCAACATTTCTAAATACCTTTGTTGAAACAACAATCTTAATTTTATTCTGTGTATATTGAAAAATTGAGTTATAGTTGAATACTTGGTATTCTTCAAGTGTACTTCAGTGCACACAAGCGCATACATGCTGCATGCTGAAAACTCTCAGTCAAGACTTTCTGGCTAACTTTCCAAACTTTACTCCTATAATATATCTTAAAATAAGGAATATTTCAGATTTATTCCCAACTGCTTATTCTATACAGTCAGGCTATTTCAAATTGCAATAAGAAGTACTACTATTTTTGTTCCTAACCTTTTGTATTTTTCAATAGTACCTAAGAGAACATTCCAGAATCATCAGTTGCTGAACTAAAGGCAACTTTGTGAACAGAGTATAAAACCCACCAGAAACTCAGAACACTTGGAAATATATTATTCTTGCACCATCACCCAATCATCAGCCACTATCCTACAGTAAGGCAGCAAGAGATAAATCAAGAATATCATATGTAAGAACATCAAGAATTATCTCTGCAATATGTATTAGTTGGTGCAGACACCTTCTCCTGCACTACTCTCTCAGCACTTCTAACCCTCCTACTCCTCTTGCTCCTTTTCCTTCAGCTCCTCTCCCACCTCCTTAAATTATACTCATCGACAATATTCGATTAATGTCACATTTTTCCACTTTCCTCCACAAACAAAATAAATCCATACCAAACAAGTCTGCATTCTAGTTATCAGATAGTATACTTCAAGGTTTTACTAATTTTCTTCACCAGTTTTCATCTCTAATGTAGTGCTTGAGGAATGCAATACTGCTTTAGAAGCTTGTATGGTAGAAATGTCAATCATGTTTTGAAACTTATGATACTACAGAAATATCAGCATTTAACAAAAATTAACTGATAATAAAAAAACACCAAAATTTGAATTATAATCAGATCATTAAAGAATCCCTGTATGCCACCAGGTGCTTTAGTTAAGAGGTTCTTCAATCAAGGACGCACAATCTATATTTTGCCATGGCTGCCTATAAATCCAAAAGGGAGATGTAAACATACATACACTAGACTAAACAATGGCTAAATAGCAGCCACTATTCACTCTCCCACTCATACATACCATGCAAGTCTGTGGGAAAAACTTACGACTGAAGCTAAGGAACTCAAGTAAAGTTTTCTGAAAATAACCCAGAGCTGACAAGTCAGTAGGAGGGCCTGGATGGTTTCAAGACACAGTTTTTAACCAAGATTTAGACTTTCAACTGTGGGGTTTTTTTGTGTGCGTGTGAGTGCCTTTTTATTTTTTCTTAACAAAGATTTACATCCTATCCTTGGCTAAATTACTTATAAATTAATCAAATTAATTACTGAGTGGATAAGCAAGATACTGGACAAGACAGAATGAATTGTCAGCCAGCTAACATGGTCTATGCTGTTTTAAACAAATATCTCAGTGCTGGTTCTAACAGGTCTGTAGGACACAAACACATTAGAAAACTTATAAAAATACTTCTTCCAGAACAATGGATGTATGTACATTTTGAGATTTTGGTTATTTAGAGTAAATCTAACTGAGAAAATCAACTTCTGAAAATGACATTTCTGCCAATTTTGATTCTTGTCTTGATAAAATGTTTCTTACACCCAGACAGGTACTAAATTTGATATCTAAGTTCTGTGTAAACATGGATGCAATTTCATGCAAATAGTAATGATTCCTCTGAGAAATAATGTTCACATAAAAAAAAAAAAATAGGAAATCTCATTTGTGTAGTACTTGGGTCACCCAATCACCAAACATTGAAAGAGTTTAAGAAATCTCCAGAAATGTTAACATTTACCTGGGTGCACAAATTATGTAGTTAATTTGATGATATTTTTACATAATCATCAAAGTTGAACAGGGCTATAACAATTGAAACACTAATACAGACTTTTACTGAGTAAAAGAGAAAAGAAAAGTAAGCTGGGTGAAGTCTATTGTCACTCAATTTTAAAAACTAATTTAAATTTAACTAACTTCTGTATTTTCTAAGTACAGGTAAATATGATGTATGTGTGCCTTTGTGTACTTCAATAAAACTGGCACTGTGTTTAGCATTCAAAGTCCTACCCATGGAGAAACTTAGATCATATTCTATTAACGGTCCCATACTTTAAGTTATGTGCAGTGTCTCTCATATTCTGCAAAATATAAAACTATCCCAGATGTGTGCTAAGAACTAGTTCCAAAGTAAAAGAAAACTTTTTAATTAAGGAAACATTGACTTTTATGGTTGCAAATCAGAAGAGCATTTTACTAAATGCTTAGCCTGTAGATTATGCTTCTTTAATTCACAAATTGACTGCACCAGGTCACCTTTAAGTAATGGAAATCTCTGTTTAAACATTTTTTTGGCAATGGGCACAAAGCATTAGATCTCATTTCCAAGACTTACCAGCTGGGTTTTGTCATTAACATTTATTAACAATCTAAGATACGGCTTTCAGCGTCTAATCCTCACTACACAAATGTTTTGTGTAGTTCTCTAGAGAGCTTTGGTGTGACAAATTACTGGCACAGATTACAGCCCTGTGGCTATTCACCAGAGGCAACACAAAATTAACATGGTATTAATCCAATTCAAACAAGAAATTGGTCAGACTATGCACAATTGCACAAATCATCTGAACTAAAGCAAATCTAGAATTCCTTAAGCTACAGTTTCCAAATTTATATTTAAAACACAGTAAGTTTTTTTTTTTTATCAGATTTGCTTCGACTTTTATTTGGCTCTTTAAAGTCACTTAGTCTATTGATAAAGGTTTTAAGTATAGATGAAGCACAGGAGTATAAAAACCACAAGAAACTGCATTGAAAGGGTTTGTTCTGTTGCAGAAATTTTAGGTAGCATAATCCACTGCACATGCCAACTTATTTCATGGTTCAGACTTTGTTCAAGAGGTTTAGTTGAAACCATCAACACATATTAATGAAATCAGTTCCCCAGGTCTTTGGTGATGAAATTTGTAACAAGAACCTGATAGTGATATACATTAGTGTTAGTGTGGCAAGTGACAATCTTTGCTTTTAATCTATGGGAAATTTTAAAACATGGCAAGAAAAAATAGGCTGGATATTTCATGACTGCTGAAGAAATCTTAATCAGACGGATAAGATTTATATTCCTCCTATCACCTTCTCAAACATAGATGTTTCACAAATTGTAGATGACTCCTTTTATCACACTTGGCAAAAAAGGTACAATTTGAAGACTGCAAATGAAAGTTAGTTTTGACTTACTAACTGAAAATCATTGTGGTGTGCATTGACTCTCTTCAAACATAAATACAGACTAAAGGAGCACTATAAACTAGAAGAACACGGGCTTAACTTCTTATTCTCCAAAATCTGAATATTCTATCAGTAGAAATGAAGCAGGTACCATAATCTTTAAGAAAACCCAAGCTGGAAGTAGGTGTGAATACAGGCAATAAAAACCTTTTACTAAATGTGAATACTGAAGGTCTGTGTTCATGTCAAGGTTTGTTCATGAATCAGTTGGGATTAATGATCTACTAATTTGTTTGTCAGGGTCAATGGAAATGCTAGCCATTCTTAAGCACTTTGTTTAGCTAATATTTACTGGAATTCATGAAAGACAGATGATGACAAAACACAACACATAATACAGATTCAGCAAGGATGAAACTGCTACTACTCTGTTAACATGATGACCTGTTTAAACAGTAATTTCAAGTCAAAAGTATATAACTGTATCTATAGAGATGCCCACAGACACATAAGAGCTCTGTTAAAACCTAGAAGTAAAATAGCATATTACATTAGTATGAGGTTAGAATTTCCAAAAGCAGAAAAAAATTTCACATCCAGTGTAAGTTAAGTTTTCTTCATTTTATGCATCATCAAAACTTAAATCCTTATTTCTAAAAGTGAAGGATTTGTTTCTCATCTTTACCCTTAATTCATTATACAAATAAAATATAAAACTATTATTATGTAACTGACCAAGATGGTTGGGATTGCAGCAAAATATTTTCCTGGAAGAGCTGATGCAGAATTATTTGGAATGAAACTAAACCTTTTATTTTTCTAATCAAGTCTGTTTTTAAATTGTTCAGCTTCTTTGCAGGTCTGAGCCTTGGTCTTTCCTGAGTTCAAAGTCAAACACAAGCCAGTTTTGCTGTTCTCACTTTTGTTAAAAGCACAGCCGAGAGCTTTACTTTGCAAAAACAAACACTAATAACATGAAAACAGTAGTTAATAGTAATCCCAGCAGCTTCCAACATGACAATAACTCGGTTGTCTCATATGACCAATGAAAACCTGCATACCTGTTTTAACCTTGCAAGTTCTTTCAAAGCCCTCGTCCATTGTTGTTTGTAGTGAAGCTTTGACTTGGTAGCTGACTCTAACTTTCTTTCAAGTTCAACCTAAAAGCAATTAAAATCATATCAGCTGAAGCAATAACAGCAGTAACAATCACTGAAAGATGTATATATACAAAGGGTCTGGTTTAAGAAAAGTGTTTATGTAGCGTAATATACAACATCATCTAAAGCTGTTATACACTATAACATAAATATTATGGCATAAGAACATTTTCTTGTTTAAAATATAACCTTATTTTTATTGGATGGCCGTCTATACAAAGAAAAAGATTAGTTTTTAGCACTAAATCTGCTGATGTAACCTTAAATTTAAGATTCTCAGATCAGCCATCCCCTCATCCTTTTTTTATTCAAAGTAAGGTTATAAACACTAATTTCATGAAAATGTTGATGGATAAATCTCTCTTAAAAAGGTACATAGATTTTTTTTTTTACTTTGCTGATGGAAGATATGGCCTACATTATTTTCTCTGAAACACCCATCTGCCCAGCCATTCTTTAAAATCTCTGTATCTAGTGTGAACCTATGATATTAACAACAAATACATATTTAGAAGTTTTTACTGCTATAAAATTAATTTCATTATCTGTGCAAAAAATTTTGTATTAAAAGACAAATGAGAACATTTATAAACACGATTAAAAATCACGTATTTTTCACATCTCTGAGGAAGTACTTTTTTGAATCTGACAAAAATTGTTTTCATTAAACTTGTGAAGATCTTAAAGAAGTGGTTTGTTTAGTTCATCTAACAAAAATAGGAAATCTAAAAATATTTAATGTAAGAGCTTAAAAAGTCTGCAGAAACACAAAAATATTTTGCATCAGTTGCTTGCATTATTAGAAGTTATTAAAGCACAGAGCAACATACAGATTGAATACAGACAGGCCATATTAGTGAGTATATTTTGTGCCAAGAAGCCTGGGCGATTTTTTTTTTCAGCTTATTTCACCAACAGTTTTACTCAAATCTCACACTAAGTCTGAGCATTAAATTACCATATCTGTGGCTTTAATTAAATTCTCTGCTGTGGGAAGATATGGCTTTTAAGCAAATCAACTTATGACAGCGATTCCATTTTATTGATAACTGACACAGCCTCTTTGCAGAAATACTTAATACTTACTTTGCATTATGAAAATGCAAATAATGGAAAACCAGTTTAAATTAATCCTCAAGAAAATCATCATCTTTCTTTAGATTTTTAAACAGAATGTTCAGAGACCCCATCATAAATCATTATTCACATATAGAGGTTATGGTTTTTTCCTGTGTTAGAGGCTAACATTACTGCTTCCTCTAAAGAAATAAGGCAACTGTTCATGTTATTTGTGTCTGAGTATCTAAACTTTGAAGAAATTACTGGAAAAAGTAAACCAAAATGGACAAATTAACACTTCATCACACAGTAGTATTCTACATCCATTTTATCAGTGAACACACCATTGGGACAATTTTTAAGTACTAGAAAAATCCAACATACCTTTTCTAAAGTGAGAAGATTTATTTCTGATTGTAGCTGGATTTCTGGTTTGCTACTTTGCTGTTCTTTGTATTGCTGGAATTCCTTCTCTAAAGTCTTATGCTTATTTTCTGCTTCAAAAAGCTACATTAAAGAAACCAAAATGCAAGTTAGCAGAAAAGCCCATTCACAGACAAATAATTAGATGACAGAATTTAAGTTACTTCTTAGTCCTTGGAACAAACACTTTACTGTCAATTATCTGATATAAAACAGACACTGAAAGTTACACATTCATAATTAATGATTTCTTGATGATGGCACACAGCAATGTTTTAATGGGAAGAGTTTTAAGGAGGATCCTTGCTCAGTACTGGAAATAAAAAAACAAGTCTGTCCTCATAAACATAAGATCAAGATTTATGCACATTTTTGTTCACATTTCTAAAACAACTTGCAGAAGAAATACAGAAAGCATAATACTAAGATTTACACATCTTTTGAAGAAAGCCAGTGTTATCTACTATATGAAGTTTTATTACTTACTCAATTTCACAGCATAACTTTTTTAGGAATGTCCGCGAAAGGAAACGAGTAATACTTTGTACAGCCAAATGATTTAGAAGAAAGCCCAGAGTAGAAAGGCTTCAGTGACTAATGACTTAATGCTGAGTACCTCTGCCCTCATAGTGTATTTCCACAGTTTCAAGAAGATTTTTATAAAGAGAGTGCTTTGCTTTTTACATACAATGGGTAATTTGAAAAATGACGCCAATACACAATTACTTGCAACACAGAGAAAGTAATGATGTCAAATGTTTAACAGCATTTTTTATAATGTATTAAAAATACTAGGAACTTTTTGTGAGCTTTTCTTCTTCTGCTAAATATTACTCAACTATAAATACCTTAATACACCTGATGGAACTGAAGTATTCCATACTAGAAAATGATCCCATGTGCCAATCTTGTATTTATGTCCAACTAGATAATGCAAGTATTTCCATGAATTCTGTCCCACAGTTTAAATACTGGGTGAAAACGCTTTAGAGAACTAATTTCTGTTTCAAAGCTAACAATTTCTATTAGTACAATAATAGTTTAATTCTTTGGATCTTCTAATTGGGTCAGTTTTATTTTTCTCCCACATTTCTGCTTTTTGCATTTATAATTGTTAGAGAATGGATGTAAGAAAACAAAGATATTTCCTAGGGAGTGATACAAAACCAGAGTTTGCTGTCATTGTTTTTCTCACAGAACTACAATAACCTATCGAACTTGAACAAAAGATACTGCTGTTTAACACCTTTCATTTTTACCTATTTATTTTTAAAACAGACAGAGACACAATGCCAAAGACAATAACTGATTTCTTTAGCTATTAGAAATATCAGCTCTCCTTGGAACGTCTATAACAATGTTTAATTTCTTGTTTTGTTCTGGAAACACTTTCAAAAACTGAATATCTTATGAGACCTCAGATGTGGACATGAGGAAACTATAAAAATCCCACAAAGCAAAACTTCCTTATTCAGAAAGTAAGGGTGATGTTCCTCAAGGTAGATACTTCAAGGATCTCCTCTTGTACGTAGTGGGGCTTACCTCAAAACAGGTTGAATTCTAGAGATCTCCAAGTGTCTAAGTGTGGAAATTGTGTATTGACAAATCCCTTTAAAAGGTATGGAATAAGACTACTTAATCCAGAACATTTAACATGTTAAAAAACCCAAAAAAGTCACACAGACAAAAAACTCCACATCCATAAAGGTCTTTAAAAAAAGACTCATCTGGTAGCAACAGAAACTTTCTGCTTGTGCACACTACAAAGAGCAGGGCCCTACAGTGAAACTCCAAAGTAAGCAAACAAAATCTCACCCCCAACAAAGCAAAAGAAAAAAGCTTGTCTCATGCACAATATGTGGCAACAACCATGACATACTGAAGCATAGCAGGAACAGCACAGAGGAAGACAGCCAGGATGCTCCAGAAAAAATGGTATTAGCACAAAACAAGAGAAAACATAGTGGGGCTTGTGCTTGCAAGAGAAACAGTACGACAGCCACCTGTGTAATCAGGAACAGTATGTTGCACAGGCGCTAAAAGCGCCTTCATAATTAGTAAGAAATGTGCTTAAAATTAACAAAAAGAAGTTTTTAAATATAAAAGACATAATTAAATTTCAGAACTCACTGCCATAGGACGTTGCAATACCAAATACTTTTTTAAAGGAATTAAATGACACCATGAAGAAAATTTTCATTGATGGCTACTGGGTTTGAAACTGATTCTGGCAAAGAGTATATATAACCCATGACAGTATTGTTGGATATAGCAAAACTGCATTTTTTTCAGTCTCACTTCCTTATCCTCTAAATCCAGCCATTGCTGCACCATAATACTGAGCTAAGTGATCTTCAGTCTGACAACTGTATGCCTGTTCTGAATAGGAAAAAATAAAGTGATTGTGATTTTATTATATTCAGATTCTATTTTATTTAGAAAAGGTCTGTTGAACTAAAAATCATTAGTGGGAGCTGAAAGAATGAATAATTAGGAATACTAGCTGGTGGCACTTGGCCACTTGAACAAGAGTTACTGGCAGCTACCAACAACACATAAAATGCAAAAGTGATCCGATTATCACTTTGAATAGGACTGTGTTCTGCAGTTTCCTCATCTCAATTCAGTGAGTGCTCTGAAGTAGAATAGTCAAAATAACTATCTTCAAGGTTAGCAACATTTTTGTATTAGCTACATTTTAAAAAAGTTCAGTGTACTGTGGTTAACATATGCTAACAAATAAAGAAGTACGTTAATAACAGTATTTATTACAGAACTAAAAGACTCACAAAAATCTATTACACCTCTTCCTAAGTACAAAAATATGGCTTTGGCTGACACAGTTTTTCAAACAGTGAAAGCTAATATTGGATTATCACTATCACCTATCAGACACAAAAAACACCAAAGCAAGTAATTAATCTACATAGACAAAATACTTTTCAGAACACATAGGCATTTGTAAGATTTAATCTACTTAATAACAAATTACGTGTCTAATGCTATAACAGCTAAAAAAATAAGTACTAACTTTTACAGTTTACTTTAACAGTCAGGAAAAATGTCTAGACTATCCTTGTTGTTAGTGCCAAAGTTAGCTTACAGGACAACAGAGCATGGTCAAAATTTTCTGTTTAGCTCTCAGAATAGAAGACTGCAATAAGAAGAGAGTTTCCCCTCCTGTCCCAATAAGAATAACACAAATACTCTTTTGCAATAGAAGAATAAAACTAACTGCATGGTCAAACTACTTAGATGTTAATCACCAATAATTATTTAAGTTACTGAAATGTACACTGCTGTTCAGGCTCTTCATGTAATGCAAGCTTTTAAATGAAACTTGATTTTCAATGTTGAAAAAATAATCACAAGCACCACATTGCAAACTGGCCATACAACTGAGCAAGACTGACATAGATGGATCTCAGCACAGAAATCCCAAATTTAAATAAAATGTTTGTTACAAAGTTGCCAGAATACAATTGCCTCCAAACCACTACCGAACTTGGTATTCTTAGAAAAATGCTCACTTTTATTGTGTACATACCTGCTGATGTAAGCGAAGCTTGTCTTCTTCCAGTTGTTTGATTTTTGACCTTTCTAGCTCTAGCTGGTGTGCACATTCCTCCCTGGCTCGACGCACAGAATCCTGAAGCACCTGCAGATTTCGTTCATGCTCTGCTTGCAGCTCCTTCTTTACTCTTTGAAGCTTAAAAAGAGACACATATTTCCATTATTCCATAGGATTGAGAGGTTCACTTGAAAAGTCTTACAACTGTTACTGCTATTCATGACAGAAAAATTGTTATTAATTTTTGAAATTAAACAATAAAATTGTCCAACTGCTCACTATATATGTTCTTACTGAATTTCAGTTTAACTACCAATCTGCCAATTGTTGTATTTGGGCTACAAATATACTCCTGCTTGACTGCTGTAAAAACAAAGCTCTCAGGAGCTCCTCTGTACAATTTAAACGATTCTACATGATTGCTCAAGGCAGGTTTCACTTCCACGTTCCTACTACAAAGTGAAAAGCTGAATACTCCAATTCACTGCAGAGAGTGTGAAAGTCACAGACACAGCCAAAAAGTCTTTAGATCAGTGAGACTGCACTGTTCCAACTGAGCATATTGAGATAATTTCTCACCAAGATAAACAGAAGAACAATCCTTGACACGTTTGAACTTTCTAGAAAGATGCTACTGTCTCAGATGAATGCTAGCTGAATAGAAACTTCTCCAGTGTCCAGTTTCTCAAACTGCAATTTGCTAAATGAACACTATATCATTTTGACCAGATGCTTTTTGAATCCACTGATTTTTATCATCTCTAGCTCTCAGGTCAGAATCTTACTAAACTTTGAGAAAGTTTTCAGAAAAGTCTACATAAAATTCAAAACAACTACTTCTACTCAGACTGAAGTGCACTTGGCCAAACCTGAGCACCAGATTTTGTTCAGATTTTGTTGCACAGATGCTGAAGTCAAAACATTTACAGCACAAACTACATCTTGAGGTACAGACAGCCTGGGACTGAACAGAACACTGGCTCAGCCAGTGAATTTCTGTGTTGGGAATTATCAATTTTGTTACAAGCACAGAAGGCATTAGTAGGCTAGAAAAATTAATCTGAGTTACAAAGAGGAAAGATAAAGTTTAGCTGTTTGGACAGCTAAAACACCACAGTATTTTACCTACTTAATTTTGAGCTTGTTCTGAAATACAAGAATAGGCAGTTTATTTTCTCTTTCCATATGACAAGCACCCCTGAAGTCACATACACTTTGCCAGATTGGGGGGGGTTTAGAACAATGGTAGTTACTGGTTTCTCCTGCATCCTCCTTCACCCTGTCACTATTGGAAAAAAATAAACAGAAGTAGGAATTCTGAAAACGTTGGATAACAAAACCTGAAGTTTCTCCCAGATCTTCTTGTCACCTTCTCTTATTTCAACAAACAATCTAGCAATTACTTTTTGAAGTGAGGCACTCTTGTGTATGTGTACAACAGTCACCTGACAGTGCTAAACTTAAAACAGAGATATGCTAATGTTACACAAATGTCTGCACTGACATTAATTCTGTCAAGAATAGAAGGTTTACTGTTCTGTAATCCTAGCAACCCATGTAAAAGTTCACTGAATTTCTATTTCAGTAAAAAAGCGTAGCTGTAACAAAATTTGGCTTAATTGCTAGTGTTCCTCTACATATCACTATGAACATGTCTAGTTAGTATCTTATACACAAAGCACAGCTGTCACTATGTGAAAACTCAAACCTTATAGAAGTTGCTAATGCAATTACATTGTTTAATACAACCAGTTTTTTACCTCTGATTCAGCGTTAAAAAGCTGTCTCTCTCGCTTATCCAGATCTCTCAGGGTTTTCTGAAGCTGTCCTTCCAAAACATTATATTCTGCTACCTAAACAAAGGAGGATAAAAGTATAAAGTATTGATAGCTTTTATTTAGAAATTTCCATATAAAAAAAAAAATCTAGCTCTTAAGAACTTGCAATGGAGTACTTACTTCTAACTTATAGGCCATAGAAGAGCTTTTTGACCAGGCAAGTAAAATGCAATCAAACAGCTACCATATACAGCAAAACTAATCTAAGGAAATTTCTAACAAATATTCTATGATTAAAGGCTACTTTTAATTCTTTTGCACTGTTGTAGGATAGCTGCATGCATATCAGTAGCTGCAAAGGTTAATTACAGACCCTTTGATACATGTTACCAAATGCCTTGTTAGATTTATAAGAATTTAGACTTTCTGCAAATAAAAGGAGGAATTTCCTTACCTTTTTTTTCACTAATGCCTCTCTCTCTCTGTCTCTTTTCTTCCATTCCTCTGCAAGTGCTTGCATGTGGATCATTTCCTTCTTTTTAAGCTTTTAGAGGGAAAAAAAAGAAAAAAAAATCCCAAACCAGATGAAAATTGCTGAAAGTGCACCTTTACAGTACTAGCAGACCTAAGTCTTAAGACAAAGGTGTTTAGTATGCTAACTTGTATAGCTCAAGATATGATTCTGATAGTGAAAGACATCTTAAACTGAAGTACAAAATGCAAAGTAAATGCATGTGTGGAGAGCTCTGTGGACACCTGCCCATGCCACTCTAAATAAATTAGGATGTTGGCCTGCGAAACAAACCAATGCCACCTCTTTGGCACTTTCTAGCCTTTTGCGTGATGTTGATTCTATTCGCCATGCAACGCTTCAAAACAGAGCTGCAACTGACTTTCTTTTACTTGCACAAGGCCATGGCTGTGAGGGCACGTGTTGCATGAGCCTTTTGGACCATTCACAGTCCATTCACTCCCAGCTCTATGAGTTTAGGAGGTTAGCCGGAAACTTACAAGTAGAATCAGGTTTCGGTATTGATGGATGGCTCAAATCTTTAGGCCTAGGATCATGGTTACGCTCTATTGTTAAGGTCAGCATCATAGTGGGCATTGTAGCCCTGTTAGCAGTGTTAATTTTGCCTTGCTTTTGCATGTGCTTACAGAACCTGGTGCAAAAGATGGTATCTGCCACATTTAATCAGACTATGCTTGTTCAACAGAAAAACGGGGCAAGTGTGGAGAGCTTTGTGGACACCTGGCTATCTGAGAAGGGTCACGTCGACATAGTACCACTGGTTAAGCTAGAAGGAGACAAGTACAGGAGCCAGTAGTCAGTGTCCAATAACAGGCAAGGACATTGTGCCCTTGGTGCAACATTAGGAAAGGGAGAAAAATCTTTGGCAGAAATGTGAAGAATAGCTTCAATAGAATAACTACAAGAATGTAGAAGTAGGCGTAGTTGACTGATAAGTAACTAACCAATAATGAGCTCGCCTTTGCAATATGTATGAACTTCATTAACACCAATATAAATATGTGTACCTATCAAAAAAGTTTGAGATTCACTGATAACTCATATTGAGTACCGCCTTTCTTCTGCCGTTCCAAACAAGCATGTTTGAGAAAAATATCCAAAGAATGACTAGATTTTCACTACCTTTTCAAAAGAAGCAAACAAAAACACATAGAACAACCTCAAGAGTAGACAGCAATGGTTTTTGAGATGCAACTAGCAGAACACAGAATTAATATTTAACATCAATAGTTTGAATCTTGAATATATTGTTCTTTATAAAGAGTAATGGAAAACTGTGAAGATGGTATTCTGCAGTTCAAACCCAGCACTTTCTTCACTTACTTAAGAATTGACCTTCTTCTGTAAGTAAGAGCATGGAATTTGTGAATGGAGTAGTTTCCATCTGAAGTTTTAATATTCTGTATAAGTAAAGTTTATTTCTTACTTGAAATACTAAAATAAAATATAATTAAGGTTATTATCTATACCAATGCTACTAAAATTTCTCTGGCAATCACATAATTTAGGTAATAAAAATGAGAGCAAAAACCTGATTTTCAAAAATGTCCTCTTGCATTTCCTTCCACATTTCTAACTCCAGTGCTGCTTTATATTCCAGAGTTTCCCGAGGTTCTGGATGGTCTTCTGGGGCACGGCAAAGTTGAGTGTGAGGGACAGGCTGTTGCTGACCAGCACCTACATCCTGATATAATAAGAGTGGATTTTTCATTGGAACCTCAAGTTGTCAAAGACATGTTCAAAGGAAAAAGAAAAGATTTATATAAAATTTACTTGAGAAGAATCTGACACCATAACTTCTTGCACTTTGACAAGTCCGTAGTCTTCCAAGGTGATGGCATACGAAAGCTCTGCTATCCTGGCACCTGACCTATAAATAGCATTAGAATGTTATTTTAATTAAAGCTGCCTAAAGATACAGAAAAAGAACTGTAAGACAACACCCAAAACAGCAAAACTGAAGCTGTTCTCTGCAAGCTCAGAATCTCCAAACAGCTGCCCATGTGAGAGCTCAAACATGCTCTCCTATATATATTGTTAAGTTAGGGTCTAGTTTATGAATTAATGACAAGCCTTCTGACTTAAACCTGGCATTGGAAACCTATTTAACTAACAAATTACTATAATCAATACATCCCTGCAATGAGGAAATAATCCAAAATTGTACCTACAGTCCTAAATCTTTCTAATGATCTAACTGTTCATATACAGGCACTGCTGCTGAGTTCACCTTAAGATACTCATTAAATTTCCTCAGCTTTCCTTGTTTAGCCTTTAACAGTAACCTTCTAGTTATCCACAATATAAGTAACTTAGCATATAATTTGTGGTAAAACATTCTTGGATTTCTATAAACACATTTCTGGAAGCTTCAGCAAAGGGAACTGGCAACTACAAATCACAAAGAGGTTAAAATATCTACCTGCCCTTGCACAGTGAAACAATACCTACAAAACAGATATTTTAATATATTAATGTGAAAGTAGTTGTGGTTTCTGCTTAAGAACAGTTTGTTTTCAACTGCCTCATCTCTAATCACAGTCAAATTGTAGCAAACAAAGCCAGTCCTTTGCACAGAAAGGTATTAAGAGAAGGAACAGAAAGTCATGTAACTGGAAATGATCAAAAGTCTCACGTGAAAGTACACTGAATTGTAGACCTTGGTCAAAACAAAACATCTCATTTCAGTGATAATCACACAGAAAGGCAAATTACATAATCACTTGTCACCTGGAAGCTGCAGAACATATCAAGCAACAAGATGCTGAAAGAATTAACCACAGCTGTAGTTTTCACAGAAATTCACTTTCAGCAAATATAGATTAGATGATATTAAAATGCTTTTTACAAGGGTGCAGGCTTCTACACTACACTTCTATTTGCAAAGGAAAAAAATCCAATAAATGCTTGTACTTCACATAAAATAAATTGCTGCATGAAATTCTTACAACTTTCCATTGGCTACTGACTAAAAAAGAAAACATACTTGCATTAGTCGACCTCAGAAATCCGAGTAAATGATTCAACAAGTCTGTTGAACGTACCAGCGTAAAAAGAAGGTTACGCCAACAAGAGCAAGGATAAGAAGGGGTTAGCACAGCAAAACACAGACATGATTACATTTTGAGAATGCCATCTAGTGGTTATGTTTTGTGCAAAACCAGGTTTCATTTAACTAATGGTAAAAGTATAAAGCTTAATGTATAGTGAGACCTTAAAGTAACTCTTCAGAGAATCAGGCCGTGCCAGCTTTCCCACAGAAGTTTAAGAAAGCCAGAGGTTAATTTCTTATTAAGTTGGGAGGAGAGGAGACACCCAGTCACTAACATGAAATTTCCTGTGAGTTAAATATAAAATGCATTTTCTAAAATCTGTCGTATTAGCTGTTTAAAACTGACCTCAGTCTTAATAGCAATTACATTTATTTTTAAGGGCATAGTCAAATTCCATCATTACAAAGAAAAAAGGAGGATCTAGACACTGATTGTAAAACCCTAATCATCTTCAAGAAGGACACAGGACAGAAGTAACTACCAATCAAAAAGAAAAATACACACACACACATATATATATAAAACCCCAGCACTGCTCTATGTAAATGAACATTTGTCTTCAGACAGAGTATGAGCTAATACTGCTCCTTCTGATGTACACAAGCTGAAACCCCTGCTACTATCCTGAAACAGGAGCTATCTCCATTCTCTGGGTGCATCTGTCCTCCTAACTTCCACCAAAGTCAGTTAGTTGTATCTAAAAGCATACTATGGACAAACAATGTCAAATACATTATGGAATATCAACTTTTATATAATTAAGTAACTTACTTTTGGAAGTGCCTCAGAACGTTTTTTTCAAATGTTTATTTCTTAATCTGTCTCTGAAGTTTAACTTAACCAGGATAATGATTACATAAAGGTTTATTACAATGACTTTGATAGTAGTGTATACACTGCTCAATATGAAGAGGCAATTTAACTTTTTGAATCTTGGATGCCTATTCCTCCCTCTGCATACTGCCGTACTCTGCAGCCTGTTTACCTATTCAAAAAGCTATGCAGGAAAAGCGGCTTTTCAGAGAAACACTAAACAAACAACTCTAGAAAACTTGCTACAGAGGCTAAGTATTTTTTAAATAGTTTTACCCTTGTGCTGCTGCGAAACTGACTGTTTCATTACAAGTCTGACGCCAGCATTGTTCGCCATTCCCACCCAAGAAGCGGGTCTTTTCTGAAGCCAAAACGTTTGAGAGCTGAAGCCTTGCCATTCCTAGAAGTAAGTCTTTGGCTGTTTTATCCTTGTGCCACAATTCAACCAGCAGAGGCAATCTGAAACAAAGAAGTGATCTTTGTGTCAGGCACCAAAGTGAAAGAGGAGGCATTCTTATTCAGAAGAACCTCATGTTCTAGAAGTAACTTCTTAAATCAGTGATGGTTACAAAAGTCAAAATATGAGTTGGATGTACTGCCTTTCACTTAGAGGAATGAGACCGACTGACTGTATCTTCTCAATCACTTGGTTCAGATTATCATTCCTTTCTTCAGCTGGGGACTAACAATGTTACAGTGAGTGACATACAGAATAGTGCTAACACAGCTTGATCATCCTAATTTATAAATACTTACAAAAGAATTTTAGCCATTTCACTCAAAATACAGCACCCCCAGTGCTACTTTAAAAATACTGCTATTTTGATGATTTTTTTTACATCTTAATCATTTCTTGAAATCTGGTGGAACTACTAGGAAAACTGTTGCAAAAATGATGATATCAAGCTTTACTTTTAAAATTTATGGCAATTGTACTTCTTGCTGTAAGCAACAATACCTAAGTATGCAAGAAAGAAAATCAAGAACTGTAGAATTCCTGACTTTAAATGATAATAGAGAAACTGGAAGAGTAAGCTATTAAGTATTTATTTGCATTAGTCCTCGAATTATTTACTAAATTCTAGCACTGATAATCTTAATGTGACTGCATTTACAACAAAATCTAGAAAAGTGTAATTAAGATTAAAAAATTGCAAATTACTACCTGAAGAATGTATCTTGAAGCTGATGAGGCATAGTTGCAAAGTCAAATGCACAATATGACTTTGGAAGAAAGACTTCCATGTTCTTTCTAACTTCTACAGGTGGACTTGTCATAATAGGTGCTGCACTGCCAAAAAATGGGTACGAGTACCTAATAAAAACAATAACAAAAATAATAATTCTATAAATAGATAACTTTTTTGTACCTCTGCAACAGGAAAGCCAGTTTACACATCATTTAGTAAAGCATGACTTGCATCAAAGTTTGAGAAATTTATACTAGTACACTCAACAACAGAACTTAGCTCTCAAGTATTTACGCTGTCATTTACTTCAGGAACAATCCAGCTTCTTTATATTGGCTGTTGCTTTGACAAAAGAAGTTTTAATAACTTGTTTGTTCACAACCAGATGAACCCATATTTTACTAGAACTCTGCAATTATTACATAAACTGAGCAGACAAACAGAAGAAAAATTTATAGTCATGTGTAGATTGTTCCTTGAGTACATCTTTAACTGTACTTGAAGTTCAGACTAGACTAATGTGCAATAACTGATAACTAGGTATACATATACACAGTGTCAGAATCATTAGAAATTTCATTAGCTTTTTCATTTCCACAGTTTAATTGACTGAAAGGCAAGTCAAATAATTTTACCAATATGATTTAAAACGTGACCTGAAACTACTCTACTGGCACATTTCAGTGTATGATAAATTGTAACAAAGGGGAGGTCCTGAACCTCTTAAACTTCATCTTGTTCAAACTGATGATGCCATCTGTCAGCTAAGCTCCTAATAATATCAAATGATGCCTCTATATACAAAAATTGCACTCTCCACCTTTCGTGAAGAGCTGTTGAGAGAGTTTGTTTAGACTGGAATAAAATAATGCTTCCAATCTACAGTGAATATGCAATTTTTTACCCAGCAACTTTTCTTAATGTTCATGTATCTGGATGTTTTTCCACTTCAGCTTCCTTCCATGTTCATCACTGACTATAAAAATTCAAGCACATAAACCAAAAATCCCTATGTATTGTTACTGTTCTGAAACAAAATAACTATTCAAATGTTACATAAGATTTTATGTGGCAAAATTCCATCCATTGTAGGTTGCTTTCCACATACTATTTACTAATGCAGCCAATATGGAAAGACATTAATGATGCACGCTATTGTAGCCGTATTTTAAAATATTCTAGCCCTACATCTCATTCACACCTTTTCAACCTAGTTCAGACAAAATCTAAACCCCATGATGCACTACGGGAACTAGACTTCCCAGAGACTAGTTAAAACTGTATGAATCAAGCTCTGCCAGAAAAGAGGTAGAGCAAACGGAGAGGCAACTCCCCGGTCAGAAATACTCAGAAATTTGACTGAATCACCATTTAAAGATACATTTCATCACAAACATCAAAAGCACCCTGATGGAAATGAGAAGACAAATTGTAAAAACTATTATCAATCACTCACTTCAAATACACCATCAATAATTGCTACAATGAAAGTAGAATTTCTTTTTTTAAACCATCAAAATCATCCCTGTATTTAAAGTATCTCAGAAATGCGTTTAGCTACACTAATTCTTCATTAAAACTAGAATGGATTTCCTTTGGATTCATACACAAACCAGTGATCTGTCTCTTACTAAAACACTGTAGAGTTCTTGGTGTAATGTGGAAAAGTACAAAAAAAACCCAACCAAACAAAAAACCCCCCAAAAAAACGAACCAAAAAAAGCAAACCAAACAAAACGAAGGAAAAAAAAAATCACTTCATTGATAAGCTGGAAATGTAGCCAGAAAGATTTACTACCAATTACGGCAAAAGGCAACAATCGTTAATGCTCAGTTTAGTGCTAAGCCAGATGAACATTCTAAAGTATTTTGCTGCTCAAAATCAGCTACATTTTAAAAGGAATGAAGAAGCAGAGAGGCACTATGCCACCAGCAATCACTCAGATTATGAAGGTTTTGTATTTTACAAGAATAACAAAAAAAAATTGTACCTTAAAATGCAATTTATTGGAAAACCTACTTCCAGACCACGTATACTTCTTAAGTCTATTGAAAAGCAAAAATGGTGAGAGGCTGCTGGAATGACAATCTTCTGTGCTGACACAGGCTCAGAAGAACTGGACACACCCATAGGGTTAGTTTGAGATATCGCCACAGGACCACCAGCTGTGTTATCAGCTGAAAACACAAAAGAGAATTAATGCACATTTGCTATAACTTGTTCTGCCCAAAATAACAAAATATATCAAAGATTAGTGTCACATTTTAAATGCAAGTAGAGTGGTTGCTTCCCTAAGAGATTTTCATTCCTAGTAAAATAAATGAATACTGTGAAAAATAACCACTCCTTCTGTAAGTTACTGCTTCCAAAGAAAAAAACACCAAAACCCCAATATACTTTAAATCTTCTTACTAGGATTGTAATATTTTTCCTTTCTTTATTAATCTTTGAAGCTATGTAAGGTTTAACTCACCTACACAAGTTTACAATAAGATCAAAGAAATTAAATTCTTCAGAAAGATGGTGTAAGACCTCAGTTTATACTAATTTTTCACAGTCAACTTGAAGGCATGCATAGGAGAAGAAATACTTTTAGAATTTTAGTGCTTTTTAAAATTAATTAACTTCTTTAGGGGAATTACACAGACAATCAGATTAACAGGTCAATTGTGCTCCTGTAAGGCAGCATCAGCCTTGGCCCTAAGCTTTTAGTTTGGCCCCACATTTTAGTTTGAAGCAAACTAAAATGTGCAAAGCACATCTGCTTCTGGTCACAGAACCCACGTACTGTGGCATCCGTTTTATAATTTAGAAAGCAGAAGCAACATTGAGTGCCTGTCCAATTGCATCCAGGCTTCTCGTATCCTTACAATGAGACCCAATATTGCCTTCAGAGAGTAAAACATCAAACTAAAAGTCCTACAGACAGGTCTCCAAAAGGCATTCTTGAAAAATGTTCAAGACATTTTGTTTAAGACTTTAAGGGCTATTTAGTCTACCAAGCCCCTACAAAATAAGGGAATGAAAATATCAGATAAGAATGCGACGGCCTTTTGTAAGTGCTACTTGTTCTGATACTGCCTTCATAATTATTTAAACCATTTTCACTTTTGTAATTTTTAAAGAAATATATCATTACTACCATTGACTTTATTCTTTCCTCCTTTATCCTAAGTGTTTTCCTTGCATTAACAGTAATATTACAAAAAAGAAAAATGCTGTAATACTTCAACATCAGTTAGTTAACACAATATATGAATGAAACTATTTTAAGTGATTCAGGTAGAATGTCAGTAGATTGCTTGGTGCAAAGAATTGGCTGAATGGAATTTAAAGGTCATACAGCTTTTAAGTACATATAGCTTACTGTTAAAATCCATTTAAGTTGGTCATATAGTCAAATTTCATTTAATGTACAAAATTTAATAAATTTTGCCTTACTGGGATTTTGCAGATCTATCAGAGGTGACTTTGCTCTGCTCTGTGATTTCAAAGATGGAAGCTCTTCAAAACACTGTTTGCTAACCTCTTGAGGGCAGCCAGCCACCAGTCCTGAAAGACAAATGTGAAATGATATGTTTTACATCTTAGCAAAACAGAATTTATAAATTATAAAGTTACTCTTACTATTAATAAAAAAGCACAATCCCGGATTTCCTAACCAGAGATTCAAACCAGCTCCTGGGTTCACAATACTTTCTTTTTACATTCCATATAAAGGACTTAATCCTTGCTTAGATAAGATCAGTTAGGATTAAAAGAAAATTTGTCTGAATTAGCAGACAAATCCTGAGAGCCCATTCTAGGACACAGAATTTCCTCTACAGAACTGTCTTTAGGACAAAGCTCAAAAGACCAGCAATACAAATATCATTAGAAAAACAATAATACCACTTTATTAATGAACCACCTCTTAAGAAGATTCCTGTTCAGTAACATTTAGCAAAACAACATTTTTTGAGATTTATTTGGTTCTCATGGTATTTCTTATCTCTGCTCCTCCTCCACCTTTCCACTTCTGAGTTCTCAAATCAGAAACAACTCTTCCTAGGGCTTGGGCTACCAAGTCCAAACAAAAGGATCATATAAAAACAAACAAAACAACTCAGTTGCTTGGTTTTGTCCAGGAATCTGTACTATATGAACATTTGCCTTCACAAATTATAATCCACATAGTAAATTCCTTAGAAAACTCAAAAATCCCACATTATCCCTGCTTTTCTATTGAATAAATTAACACTAGACAATTTCATCTCACTGAGCAAATCAGTTTCTTCATAGGCATCACACTAAACCTTCTCATTCACAGCTCCAGGAAATTCCAGAGACTTTTGTTATGATTTTTCAAGCTTATGACCATCCACTTCACTTGTAATCTACACACCCCCAAATCTCCAATCTGGCTCTTGCAAGTGTACTTAACAATCATGTTCAAATCACAACATCTATCCCCCTTCTGTTACTTGCAAATGATTCTGACTTGCCTGAAATTTATTACCAGAAGTTAGTACTACTTCATGAATATACTACAAAGGAGTAGTACATGATCCAAGACCACACTTAGCAACTGGTCAAAGAAATTATATACCACATACCCCTTTTCCTTGGTTTTGTGCCTTTTTCAAACTTAAGACTTTCCACTTCACTCTCTGTTGCTACATCTTCTTTTGAAGAACACTGGTCAGCTTGAGATGGGACATTTTGGGATCTCTGTTGCTGGCTCTCTGTTTTTCCACTAACAGGTGAAAGAACTTTCTCCTGTGGCTGCTTGGGTTCAGTTGCAGTATTTAAGGGAATCAAAGCCTGAATGAAATAATAGTTTTCTTATTGACCGTAGCTTGCATTGAAAAATTCTGTTTATGACATTTCTTAGTATGAGATTATTTTTCTGACATACAAAAACGCCAATGGAAGAGTTACTCATATAAAGCAATTAATTCTTTCAGGGTTTTTTTTTTTTGTTGTTTAACACAAAACCCAGTCAAATATGACTAAGAAACACCAAAAATTTAACACTAAACTGTGTCTAAACCAACAACGAAGAGGTAAGACATACCTGGGTAGTCAAGTTCTCCCTTTGAAGAACTACAGATACCCCGACAGTAGGAGCCAGATCCAGAGGCAGTTGTGGCAGTTTCTGTTTAGCTCTATTTGGGGGAACAAGAACAAATGGTCCTTCTATTGCCACAGGGTGTTGGTCAATCTCCACATTTCCTCTCTTCAGCAGTCCTGACAGGGGAACTTCAGTACTTCCAAGAGAGTGGTCCCCACAGCAAAGATGGATCTACACACACACAAAGGTGTTAGAAAGTAACTGGTGTGTGTAATTTGCACTGGAACCATCTGCACACCCTCCACTAAAGGTAGCATAAATAAAACAAGTTATCATCCCTAGCCTAGTCCCCGCATGCTGAGAATAAGAACAGCTATGAAATGTCAGTTTTGAGCAGGTGGGATTTGTTCACTGATAGGGCAGCAGCAAATCACTGCATTGCTCTTCTGAGGACCTGTCATATCATTCCTTCTGTAGGATAAATTCAGTACTCTGTGGCTTTTAAACACTGCACAGATCCTTGCCCTTCATGCATAGGCATATAAAATGCATGGCTGCAAAGTAATGAAAAAGATTACTTGAAGGCTTTGGGCATATATTTAGACATCACTTAACTGCCAAGGATTTTTGGAATTAACTGTGGTTTTAATTCCTGGTAAATATAATCATTTGAAAACTTGATTCAACTGTATATTCCATACAGAGTTTAATAGTTATACCTACAAGTGAAAGATTGATTTTCAAAAAAACCCCAAACAACACAAAGGTATTCTATCTTCCTTACTCTTTGAAACTCAAACACTAACTTGCTTTTTCCCAAATAAGAGTCACTTCAGTTTTGATTTAGCAGATCAGAACACTGTATTCCCATTTATTGTTGTGCTGAAAGGTGGGAGCTGCCAGTATACATACCTAGGTGCACATATATATGTACATACATAAAATACACACACTCTAGTCTGGCAACTAGCACCTTTTACAACCAAAGTCTCCATTTTTGGAAATATATGTTAAAATTAAGAATCAGAACACAGTGCTCTGATCCTGTATCCTAAGATTTAAGATGCAGAGTGAGAACTCAAAGGAAGACAACTGCAAATCAAAATGTGGATCTGACCACAAAAGAACTTGTGTTCAAAAAATTGTTCTTTGCATATGATGCAAACATGCATAATTCTCCAAATATGTACCATATACGTTTTAAGACTGTTTTAAACTAAGAATAAATTCCAAACACATTAGTGCATGTTGCTCCAAAAATACTTAAACTTGAGGCAAAAAAAAAAAAAATTGAAACAACACAAGATTTGAAAAGCATTCTTGAACCACCTTGCATAAAAACCCTAGAATGGTCTGTATAAACCTAAAGAAAATAACTTTAAAGGGGTCCAGATCCACAAATTACTTTGTAAAACTAATTCTGTCTTATTTACCAGCTACATTATCAGAAACCCTATACCACCCCCACTCAACAAAGTAGACTCTTGTTTTGTAATCTTGTAATTAGTTTGAGACACACACAGATTGCCATAAATAACTCTAAGTACTACCTGATGTTTAGAATCATAGATTCACTTAGTTCACAAAAGACCCTTAAGTCTACTGAGTCCAGCTGTTAACCTAACACTGCCGACTCACCACTGT
Organism: Setophaga petechia; assembly: GCA_024362935.1. Taxonomy (NCBI): domain Eukaryota; kingdom Metazoa; phylum Chordata; class Aves; order Passeriformes; family Parulidae; genus Setophaga; species Setophaga petechia. The sequence goes on along the minus strand of JANCRA010000004.1, from coordinate 34,269,919 downwards.
CCTCCATTTAAAGGCAAGGCTAAAAAAGATAAGCAATATCCCATAACAGCCCAAAAATGTGTAGTATATTTAGAAACAGCATTTGTCTACAGAGCAGGTAAGAAAGACAGACCTTCCTTATAATTCACACAAAGTGTGCTGAGGACAGTGATTTTAGAACTGAGGCAAGAGTGACCTGAGCAGCTGGTATGGGATTACCATAGGTAGCACACAGCAGGACTCGGGGCTGCAGATGGTCTGATTGCAGTGCACACCCCAAAGCTCAGAGCTCTCCAGAGAGCCACATTAGCTCTTTGGGAAGATCATATTTCAGCAACAGCTTTTATCATGGCATGCAAACCACCTTGCAGTAACAGCAACTAATTAAAAAGACAGCACTCCACCTAGCTAGGAAACTTGCTGCTATGGTTTCCCTCACATCAGCAAGATAATCAACTTCTATTTGAGCCAAAATACTAAAATACCATCCTTGTTTTGTAAACAGAAAGGCTTCACAGATACAACCTGAGACACACTCTACTTCTTTAATTTTAATTATTTATTTTCATTCACATTTCAAATTAAACAGCTTACCTGCAATTTTGACTGTGCACAAAGATAAAGTTGAAGAACATCTACTGTACTACGTATTCGAACTGAAGCTCTTTCTGGCTCAAAGTTTGGATTAATTAAATCAGTGAAAGGTTCATTTGTGACATCATTTCCCAGTAATGAATAGTAGAAAAAAAACTCAGGTTGTCGATCAGGGAGTTTCATAGTACTAGGAACTAACTGAAAGAGATCAGAAGAGAATTATGTATCTCTTTCCTTGATGCAGAGTTACAGTAATTCTGAAGCACTAGTTTGGAAACTAGAACTTAAAGACTGACCAGCTGACCTAAATCATAGCTTGCACTCCACATATAACTTATTATATTAATACTCAAATTAAAAATGTTTTACTTTAAGTAAAAAAGAGCAAGACTTGTCAACACCAAAGGCTGTAACTGACATGTATTTACTAACATCAAGTACCTCACAAATACTCAGAAATAAGCTTTGCCTTCAAAAAATATTTCCAATTATTAAATAATGCAGAAATCAAACAGCTTACTGTTATCTAATCTAATGCAGTATCTAATCTAATGCAGATTAGATACTGTTATATAATTTATGTGATTAAATAAAAGACTGAAACAGATGAACTTCGTCCTGTAGGCAACTGTGAGTTCAATGCCTAAAGAGGCGCAAGCCACAAGCACGATCTCTGTAAATTTTGCTTTTCAAGGTAGTGCAATTCTGACATGGAAAACTATTTTCCCTGAAAAAAAGAAACATGACAAGACTGAAGAGAGTTTATCACACACCATGAGTTCTAGACCAATTAAAACAATGCTGTCACTACAGCAAAAACACAACAGCTAAGGTCTAAAGCTGAAACAACCATTAGCATGCCACTTCATCCAAGCTAGTAAATCCTTCCCTCAGGCAATATATGAGCTCTGTCTTACATACTTGAAAAGCATTTTACCTTGTTTGAACTCCAGTGCATGGGCACCACACTGTAGACTGGTATTGTCCACACACAAACTTCTTACACAATATTGCAGTAGAAAAGTATGCATTTCATAAGAATGCATCATTTGAAATAAATACAGCTTTAGTACTTTAAAAGAATTATATTTCATCTGCAGTCTGAGATGTTAGAACTTCATAAAGTTTTAAAATTAATATAAATTCACTTTGGGACAAGGTTATTTCTTGAAATAATCCCCAAAAAACATTAAAAATGAATTGGAAATAAGGAATGGGAAGGTGAAAATACTAATGTGGGATAACACTTCTTAAAAACTACACATAGCAAGGAAACAGACCTGTTCCAACTGTGTGGCAAATGCAATGGTTACAGACAAAACAAAGTGATCCTTGCAATACTCTGCTGGTCCAATTTGATGATAGCCCTCTTCTTCATTCAAGACTGGCACAATACTTTTAGGGTCCAGTCCACGAAAAAGGCTTAGTACTAGGAGAGAAGAAATAAACATGAGTAACTAGTGGCTATTGTAATTGCTTTGATATATTTTAAGCATTACACATGGAAATTACATGTGGAAAGAAAAATTACAAATAACGATCTTGATGTCTGCTACCAAGGTTTTGCAAAACACAAAGTCTCTAGGTATACTTCAAAACAGCTACAAAAAATTCTGAAACTAACTTTTGTTCACAACTGTTATGTTGAACACTATGCTAAACAGAATTCTAGTTCCTGTTTTTATTTTGTGTTACAGTGAGAAAGATTACAGTGACTGGAAGTTTATTTCACTAGGCTAGAGTGTACCATGCTATTTCTTTACTTTGCTCATTAAAGAAAATGCAGGAGAGTAACTGCACATTTTGCAATCTACTGGAAAAAGGATGCTGTGCCATTCCACAGATCTTTAGAATGCTTCATTTAAAGATTTTTCATCTCAAGTCTTCAGTGCATAAAACTCTGTATTCTGGTTTGCTAGTTTTTGTTCTATAGTGCCAGTAATTCAACACATCCAGCCCTCAGGTTACATGAAATAGAAACAATGACATAGCATTTTGTGAACAAAAATGCTCTGTTTCAAATACTAGAAGCCTTAGACAACTTAAGTCAGTAAAGAAAGAAAAGAGTGAATGAATACTAAATGGAAAAGTATCTGACCAGACTGGAACAGGGTAATACAGATTTGTTATAGCCAGTACCTGGAACATTACTGTGAAGACCCAGAAGTTACTTTTTCCCCATCACATAAATATGATATTGACTAATTTTGACAGGATGCAAAAAAGGAAAAAGCTGGCAAACTTGTTTGTAGCAATTATTCCACAGAAAACATGAAATGGGAAACAGTGCTGAGCAAAGGCAGAAAGATTTTTTTTTGCCAGTGTCATGAGGGATAGGAGAACTTGCAGGTACAAAGAACACATGGGAAGTGCAGACTAAGGAATCATTTAGAGTAGTTTGTTGCCTCCTTTACAGATGTTACAATATGGAAAGTTCCCTGTGTTTTGCTGTAATCCTGAAAGAATGGAGTAAGCTATCTTACACTGAAACTTAAATCCTGTCTTAACCAATCTTGAAATGCAGCCAAGTCAGTGAATTCTGAGGCAGAAACTTATAAAATACTTACTGCCACTGATCACTCTACTTCTACAAAATTACAGCCACAGATCATCAGCAGATAGATGATGGATTTAGAATTAGCAAAAATGTACCTTCAGGGCAAGAACACAAGTGTTGTAAGATATGGAGGAGAAAATTCACTAGTTTTACCAAAAGGCTCATTTTTCAAAAGTTAAGTAGATAGGCATTTGGGTGAGAGAACAGGGCAAGATGGAAATATGCTTTTGTTTTGGGACTCTTTAAATCAAGTTTCTAAAATCTTGGTTTTGTTTTTTTTAACAGCTACTAACTTGCATTAAAAATAAAACCAAAACACACAGATGAAAAAGTGACTTGAAGGCATAGCACAGGAAGGCACCAAATGTTAACATTTGAGGTCCAATAGTTTTTGACACATCGCACTGATTTCCTTCGAGAAAAATAAACAAGAGAATCCAGAATTTGAATGAGTCCCAACAGTAAGCAGATGTTACTACAAAAAATCTTAACAATAGTATGTAATTTAAGTACCTAAAGATTAGCTGACCAAAAAAAAAAGCAAGTCTACCCAGCAGATGAGACATTTTACTACTTTACAGTTCCAAGCCCAAACAACTGAAACTTTACCTTCTATAAAGGTAAAGCTCCTTTCCTATTTCTTTCATAACTTTCCAAAGCACACAAATACAAGATAAATACCCAAGGGAACTATGAGCCCCTGATTCTCATTTTTAATACCAGTTGGTTTGCAACTTGTCCACCTAAAAGTCACACAACTATCACAGTAAAGAATCCTTGAAAAACTTACTACCACAAGGTACATTAATCAGCTGCAAAGGATTTGCACTGAAACCGCTGTGATATTAAAATTCTCTTGAGACTTAACAGATTTTCAACAGGTGATATGTCATCTGGCACAGGAAGATTTTTAATTCAAAGTGAGTGATGTCATGTTACTTACACTTGCCTTCTCTAGGGGGTGCCTCCTTTGCTTTAAAATCATCAACCAGTGCTTTTGAGTCTGTCTCCAATGCAACACCAATTTGTATTTCAGGTTTAAACTTAGGGTACTTGTTACTAAGCAAAGGATACCATTTAGGTGCCTACAGAGTAAAAAACAAAAATAAGACCCCAAAGTGTTTAAATACAACAGAAAAAACCAGTATTATACTATTACAGGAAACTCAGTCTTAATCTAGTACTTCTACTTTATCATCTACAGAAATATACTTTGGTTTTTATTTCTAAAAATTTGGTCTATTTAGTACACTATTGTACTAAAATATTCTATAGAATGGTTACTGGATGACTACCTGAACATTGGTTTTTTTCAATGGACTTGTACAGTGAAAAGGTTAGATAGAGAAATATACCATAAATCTTTATTTAGAAAACCTTCAAGTCCTCAACTGCACAGTAAGTCATATGCATTGAAAATGCTCTAGAAGAAAGATGCCAGAATAGGACACCAGGCTCCTCGTATGACCCATATCAAAGTTATTTTTGACCAAGCTTGATACAAAGGAGCTGGCTAACTAAATTTATATAAACAATTATATTGTGCTTACTCATGCTGTATTAAAGAGCTAGAAACAATCACCTAACACATCATCTGCCATGGAGGTCCACTATAAAAAAACAACTTAAGACTCGATTTCATGACGGAGATTTCAATTGCTTCATATCTATTGCTTAGATAAAACTTTCCAGTTGGTTAAATGAAATTGTGCAGATTAATTGGTTGCTAGTGATCTTATTAATCAATTCAGAAGTAAGCAAGATTAGTACCAACTGTATTTTTTAATTGGTGCATGTTCTCAGAATCAAGATGTCTCTCCTCTTAAGAAAAGCAACAAAATCCCCCCTATAGGATCAGTTATACTCCAAAATGAGACTCAAAAGTTTAACCTATGCTTTAATTCAAATTACATTATCTGTAACAGCATTGTTGTCAAACAAAATTTTAAATCTTAATATCCCATAACGTACCTGTTTCTTTTCGGGGGCAGCTCTTAGATCCAGTACAATATAGCCTATATTCTCTTTAGCTGAAGATACAGGATCCAATGCAAAACACTGGAGTTTGATAGGTGTACGCTGCAGTCTGAAAAAGTAACTCAGTTGAAATATTAAATATAAAATGTATACCTGCAATTAGTTCTCAAAGATAGCTCTTAAGTTTCCAGCAAGCGAATGATACAAAACTCATTCTATACCTACTTTCATTGGGTCAGAAACTGAACTTATATTGAACATACAAAAGTCATCACTAAGTGAGAGAATCAACAAGTGGTTTAATTCTTGAACAAGAGTGCGTTGGAGCGTCAGTCTCAAGCGCTATTAAAAAGACATTAGCAACAAACGAACATTTCACTCACATAAAAGAAAAAAGTACAGAGCCTCACACAAAATTTGAATTTCACTTGGAGAGGCATCTTAAAAACAGGACTTGTGGACAAGATTTTTGGGTAAACCACCTGACTACTGCAAGGCATGTATAAGACATCTAGCACATGGCAAATGTAGGCATCTTTCTTTGTCAAATAAAAATTATACAGCTTTTTTAAACTTCTTTGATGATATAGTCATAACATTGCAACCTGTAAGTTGTAACATTTATGAAATGAAATAACACTTATGAAAACACTCAATTTCTCAGCTTATCTCTTTGAAATTTTCAAAAACTATTTACACAGGTTTTTCAGACTTGAAATTAAGTTAATTTTGTGCCACAGTATACCTAAGAAAGCTTGACTGCAATGTTTGAATTACAGAATTATTAGTTTGCTCTAAGAGCCTGCGGGGTGTTTTTTAGTAGTGTGAAAATATACCCTTTAGAATTTTTAAACATCACTTATCTTGCCACACATTACCTTTTTTTGTACATTAGTACATTTTTCCATAACATTATTGCAGATAAAATAAATTTTCTAAAGAACAATTCAGACAACAGTAAACCAAAAATTTTATTTCACTAACTGCAAAGACAAGAAAGTTAAATTTTATCAGCATATTAGACTTCACTTTTTAAGATTACCTGTGCTGATGAAGTGCTTTCCTATCAAGTTCCCAGGCCAATTCTGTAGCAAATTCTGGCTGATCAGTATGCTCCACGGGGTCAGTAGCCAACTGTTCACCATCTAACTTGGCTTCAACTATAAGCATGTGCTTGGGTCGTTTTGGGAAACAGCGCCCTGTAAAAGAGTGGCATTGCATGTGCCATCACTAAAAGAGATGCAAGAGCACAGATTGATGCCATAAATCAGTAACATGAAATTAATTCCCCATGTCACCTTCCCTGCTCTGATCTTGAAAGAAAAAGTTTGCACAATACAGAAATATGAAAGAATGTATCATGAAACAGTCTATTTGTGAAGAAACAGGAAACTAAGTAACAAAGCAAAGTAGCAAGCAATTAGAATTATTTGAGAAATCTATGGTCGGCAATAGGTAAGGGAGCAGGCATGAGAAAGAGAGTGAATGTTTTACTTCAAGTGAAAAGGTTATGAACTGTCTGACATCCAAACAGAAAAACATGATCTTGTAAAAGTATTGAATGGTGTTCATCCTGCCACTTGCTGAAAAAAATAAATATTGCCAGATTAGGAGAGTGCCTAAAAGAAGTAAAACATTACTTATATCACAGTGTGGGGAGACGATACTACAAGCAAATCAGACGACAGGATCTTATTTGTAAGCTCCTTTGGCAAACTACATAAATGGACAGCGAAATAATAGGATTTACTTGACAAAAGGAAAGCATTCAGCCAAAACAACCCAAACCGCCAAACCAACCTCCAAAACAGCCCAAAACAGAAAAAGACATCCCAACAAATAACTCACTCACGCACACACACTCTAATTAGACTACAGAAACTATAACCTGTGAAAATGCAAGATGACCAACTGGATATACGTTTGAGTCAACACCTAAGGCTGATTGCTACGAAGGTATAAAAATACCAGAGTAATACATTTTAAAAAACAAAACCAAAATCAAACCAACAAAGCCCAGATCCTCGGGGAACGACTGTTACATTTCTCATTAACTTAATACATTGCGTAAATACCTCCAGAACCTAACAGAGGGTAGCCAACCCTGGCCTTAAGATACGTACGTCCAAAGCTTTATCAATAACATCGGTTTACACAACGCTGCTCAGCTTGCCCCGCTCACCTCGGAGGCAAAGCCAGCCCTCATCTTCCCCTCGGGACAGAGGGGACGCGCAGCAACCGGGAGGCCACGACCTTCCCGCCTACCTTCCAGCACGGAGACGACGATCAGCAGTCGATCGGCGGCTCTGGAGACCATCTCCCCGCTCCGCCCGGGCGCTGCCGGGCCCGGGAAGCGCGACCACTCCCGAGGCGGAGCGGAGAGAGCCGGGAGCTCTCGGACCCGCCTTGCCGCCACCCGCCGCCCTTTTGCCGCCGCGGAGCCTTTAAACACCAACTGCCGCCGCTTCCGCCCGGCAACGCCGGCCCCGCCGCTTCCGCCGCCGGCCCCGCCCCGCCCCGCCACTCCGGGGCCCCGGCACCGCCCCGACACCGCCCCGGCACCGCCCCGACACCGCCCGTCCTGGGTCCCGACATCGCCCCGACACCGCCCCGCACCGCCACTCCGGGCCCAGACATCGCCCCGACACCGGGCCGACACCGCCCGTCCCGGGCCCCGGCACCGGGCCGACACCGCCCCGCACCGCCCCCATGGCCTAAGGGTGAGCGGCAGTGCCGAGGCGCGGAACCGTAGTCGAAAACCTCACAAATAAAAGTATAAAAATAGTTTTTCACAAGCACTCTGGATTGGCAGTGGAGGAATGCTAGCTGCTTCAAAGACGTGCTTTCTATTAAAGTGGGGAAGTTTCTTTTTTTTTCGTCCGCCACTGTGATGAACGTCAGAGTAGGAGAATTTGAATCCAGTCGTAGTGAAATGCAGCTTTGTCCTCAGGTACTTTTTAGAGTATTGTCTTCCATACGAACTAATAATCAGGTAAGCAACAATATCACAAAAGTGTGTCGCTGTACCTGGCATCCCAAGTTAAACACAAATGTCTTGACCGTGAGGCAAAACACCCCATTTTTAAGTTTATAGTATTTTTTTAGTAGCTAGCCTAGCAAACTCTTTGTGTAGACGTAAAATCCTTGAGTTTTAGTAACACATGTATTCTGTAAAGTTGTTGAGTCATGATTTGCAAATACCAGGAGAGGGAGAACCTGTTTTCCATCTGCAAGAATTTTATTCTGGTTCTGAAACACTTCTCAAAAAGACACTTTATTATATCCGAGTTGAATCTGCCCAAGTTCAATTCTGGCTGCTCCTTTCTGTTGTGTCATCTTCAGGTGACTAACACTGCATGTGACACAGCAACTCTCCATCTCTACAGACTGAGTTCTTACATTTTTATTGCTGTCACCTTCTGCAAGCCAGACTGTGGGTACTTTTTATACATACTTTTTACACAAAATCTGGAGGCAGACCTCTGAAAAGTGAGTGATTTTGGCTACTGAGGGAACATGATCCCAGACGGTAACAAAAATGTACAGTTTACCTGTACAGCTTTTTTATTTGAAGATTAATTTCTCTTGGTGTGATTCATGAAAATAATATTCTTGTGAACCACTGTTGAATAAACGATCACTTCTTGTAATTGTATGTGGATTTGCTTTTTGTCTATTTAGCAAGTTGGACTCGTTCAGCAGAGGGTCAGAAAAATGCCAGAGCCAGCACAAAAGACTGAGAGCATGTGACTAACAATGCTGGTTTATGGGTACTTATGTCTGCACATGGCAAAGCATCTCTTCTTTTGGTAACAGCAAGCCTTTAAATTAAGTCACCTAACTCATGGAACTTTATCCTTAGACATTTTCTCCTGGCTCTAACTTGACTTTTATTTTCATGTTACAGGTATTAACTCTGCCAAGAGCCTCCTAACTATAAAGTTTCAGTAAGAACTTTTTTTTTTTTAATAAAATAAAAGGAGGAGATAGAGAGAAAAAAGACATTAAAAAGACAATGGGACCTTCTTGGTATTATCATCTATGTTTACTTTGCAGTACACCAAGTCTTTCTCTATTCATCCAAGAACCACCAAAGATTGTTTTCTTACTATGCTATCATAGTCATGCTGACTTGTATCTCACCTTGTGCATTTGCCTGCCGAGGTGTCAGATGTGAGAATGCTGGCAGTGAGCATACCTGTGGGACATGTGCCCAGGCAGAGGAACACCTCTGCTTAGTGACAGAACTGTGGGAGGAGGTGAGTGCATTCAGCAGCATCAGAGAGTCTGAGTGAGAGACAGACTGCTTGAAAAACTGCCTACCTTCCCAGGGGCAAATCTGTCAGGCAGAGAGGGTGCATGATACAGGGTATTCACTATCTGATCTTTAATCTGCAGAACATCATGACTTAAGAGTTGAGGGAGAAATGGTGACAATTTCCTGCCCCTCCATTCCTATCCTGCCCTTCCAGGTGCCCTGGTATATAACAGCTACAAGGCTCTGTAAGTGCAGCTGAACAGCAACAAGAAGGATTGTTCATCTAGGTCAGAGATGTCACTGAGGTTAAGTCAGCTTAAGACACTCCCTGTGTCAAGACTGCTCCCATACAGAAAAAGAGAAAAGAGATGTCATTGTCATAGGAGACTTTCTTCTGAGAGGAACAAAAAAAACAATATGCACACTGGATCCAGTTCTTAAAGAAAGTCTGCTGCCCCTCAAAGCCTGTGTTAAAGACATTAGGAGGAAATTTCCTACTCTGGTACATTCCTTAGATTATTAACTATTAATACTTTTTCAAGCAAGCAGTGATGAAATTGCAATAAAAAAGGGAATTCAGCATCTTGAGGCTAACTGGTTAAGGGATTAGGAGCACATGTAAATTTCTCCTCTATTGTTCCAGTTGCAGGGAATGATGAAGGAAGAAAAAGGAATCAGATCAAGAGAATAACTGATCAGTATCTGAATCCAAGACTGGTCAGACTGGTCCCTGGCAGAATTTTGTGGGTTTTGATCATCATGGTGTTCCCAGGCTTATTTCTAGTGAGCCTGTTTTTATCCCCTTTCCTCTTCAAATCTAGTTTAAAACTACTTTAATGAGGCCTACTAACTCCCGAGTGAAGATCCTTTTCTCACTTTAAGACAGGTGCACCCCATTTTTCAGCAGCAGGCCTGATGATCAAAAATATTCAAGGGCTGTATGCAAGTGGACACTTAGCAGATTTCAGTTGGCCCTGTACTAATTTGTGCATAAGGGATGGGCTTTGAAGTGTTAGAAACCATGGAAGCACCTGAGAACAGTCACATAGGAATTAGGTTTTCTACCCCTAAAAAGGTGGCAGGATTGATAGCCCAACTAAAATGGATCTACACCAATGCAAAATATTATGAAGCCCAAAAACTACAGTGTAAGCAATCATGGAGAAATGGTGGGATAACTTGCACTTCTGGAATGCTGCAACAGGTGGCTATAAACTATTCAGAATCAGCAGAAAAAGACAGCCCTCTTTAGGAAGTGGAGGGGTTAGGGAGTGTTTTGACTATCATCTAGAGCTTAGTGATGAAAGAGTAAAACATGCTTTATTGAACTTTGCTTTGCTCTTTTCTAATTGCATTTATTGACTTCAAACTTAGCAAAACTCCAAACTAAGGAAAACTCCAAACAGTAGGGACTTACTGATTTTCACACATCAATAATTGTACCAGACTTGGAAAAACATCTAAATGAAACAATATAAAGACAATGCTGGTATAAAAAAATTTTTGTATATTACTTCTGTTCAGCCCACTTCTTTCTAATAATTTGTGAGACTGTTTTAATCTATCTGAAATTATATAGACTTAAAAACCCCCAAGATACAACTGTAAAAACACCTAACCCACTGAGAACATGTCATAAAATGGCCTGTTTCAACTACAGTCAGTTTATATTACATTATATTAATGTGTTTGTCCATTTTCTTTGATCTTTTAATTATTCTTCAACAAATTGATGTTATTAGGCTTCTCTTTTAGCAACAGAATTAGAACTTTAGCACTTAAAATATACATTTGTCAATCTGTACTCAAATTTCTGTGAAGAAGATAGAGACTGTCCAGTATCTTTTGCTTTATTATTATCTTCACCTATCCAACAATTAACTTCAGGTGAATGCATATTTAAAGTTAGCTCATAAAATCAAATCAAGTAGTGAATGCTAGGCACAATACTTAAGTTAGCATTGGTTACAAAATTTTTTTCATATAGACAATGGTTAAACTAATTATTGATTAAATAATTTATGAGTGCAATTATTAAATGCTTTAATCAACATTTTTTATGTTTATCTCCTTGTTTAGAACCTATTAAGTTTTAACAGTTCTTAATTAGTAAATTATTTTTCTTGGCATTGTTATTTTTTTCAATCACAGGTTCACTTCCCATGGACATGACATCAATTTTTTTTCTCCATGTAAAATACCTCATTTTACAAAGTTATTTATTCTGCCTTCTTTGCTTCATTCTCTTAAATAAAAAAAATTAAAATATTGACATTGAAAGATTTTTACTTGCTGCATTTCTTATTGGTTTAGGATCATTTATTTAGTTATTATTTAAGCTGTCTTGGAACTCCTTTTACACTTGAGGATTGTTCATGCAGAAAGAATAATAAATAGCTGTACCCCTTTGCAGAGGGGATTTAAATTGCATGTGAGTGGAATATGTGTTCTAAAAATAGTCTTCTTATGGTAGTTTGGTTACACTTTGGAATACTTTGGACATATCCTTAAGTGTTCCATTGTTTCTTATTGTAAAATAGCCTCAGTATGAGCACACTTTATATGAAGTTTGAATATGAGAGACAAATTTTAAATACTGTCTTTAAGGCAAAATTTAGAACTCGAATCATTGATCCACAGTGTATGACCTGGAGGAGAAAAAAACATTTACACAAAGGATATTTGAATTGCAGAAGAAGGGAAGCTGAAGGCTCTTTTCAAAGATTAGATTAGAAAAGCAGTAAGTTTTATTCTTCTGAAAATGGAAGAAAAAAGAGTGGAATATATTTCTTCAGAAAAGTCATAAAATATTTCTTCTCCACTGACAGCTGTATATGTATAAAGTGTGTAAATCTACTGGACAGTTTATTGTGATACCTAATTCTGTTCACGTGAGCTGTACTCATGAATATCATGTGCCATGAATATCAATGAAAATTAGAAAAAAATGTACTTGCTTCATGTGGCAAGGTTTTTGCAGTGGGGGTTACAGGGTGGTTTCAGTGAGAAACTGCCCCCACGTCAATAAAGCTAACACCAGGCATCTCCAGGCTGCACCCACTGCTGGCCAAGGCTGAGCCCATGAGGAATGGTAACAGCACCTCTGGGATAACAGAGTTAGGAAGGGAAAAGAAATGGCTGTGAAACGGAAGCCAGGAGAGAGGAGTGAAAATGTGTGAGAGCAACTGCCCTGCAGACAGCATGGTCAGTGGAGAGGGAGGTGGAGGAGGCATTGCTGCAGGTGCTGGAGCTCAGATTCCCCTGCAGCCTGCAGTGCAGGTCTTGGAGGACCATGGGGTAGCAGGGATCCCCCTACAGCCTGTGGAGCACCCCATGCCAGAGCAGGTGGAGCTGCCTGAAGGAGGCTGTGACCCTGAGGGAAGCCCCTGTGTGTGATGAACTGACCAGAGCCCCCATGGGCTACAACCCCCATTTCCTGTCCCCATGTGCTGCTGTGGGCAGGAGGCAGAGAAGATCAAGTGCCTGAGAAAAGGGAAGGGGTGGGGGAAAGTGTTTTAGTATTATTTTGCTTTTATTTCCCATTCTCACTCTGATTTAACTGGCAATAAATTAATTTTTTCTTCAAGTTGAATCTGTTTTGTCTCTGTCAATTACTGGTGAGTGATCTCTCCGTGTCCTTATCTCTACCCATGAGCTTTTTCGTTATATCACTACTGCCTAGCTGAGGAGGGGAGTGATAGAGCAGTGGGCACTTGGCAGTGGATGCCACTGCCCACCACAACTGTTAGAAGAATTGGATCTGTAAAGGAAAAAGACAATTACATTCAAGAAAAATTAAGAGAAAGTATCCTGTGGATATTTCCATACTAGGGACAAAACACTGCTTTGTTCTTTTCTCAAGCCTAGGATTATCTAGAACTTTACGATGAAAAAACGAGCATCCCTAAAAATTTTGGAATATATTCTGCATCTCTCTTAAGCACTCCTATGGTGTTACACTTCTAGAACTCTTCAAGTAGCTTACCAGATTGTTCCTGTTAAATTTTCAAATCTTTTCAGTAAAAGTAGTAGGTCAGATCCTACTACTTTTGAAATTACTTCTGAAATTGTTGGTGATCAAAATTTCTAAGACTGAAAATGGCTAATGGCTTTGAAATCTAAAAATGCCCTTAAGGGGTACACGACTGGTCTTTGTTCTCATGGTCTGTTTAGCTGCTCACTACTCATCTAGTAAATATTGCTAATACTGAAGAATAAAGCATTACCAAACTCTAATTATTTGTAAGGAAGAAAACTTTCAGTCAGCATTTGAGGGGAAAAAAAAATTCTGTAAAGGTGAGAATATTTCATGGGCTCTATTTTTCACTTCCAGTATTCTTAACAGATCTTTACAGTTTTCAAAGTTCATTGTACTTAGTGAGAGATAGAATGTCTTAAAGATTACTCTCTGACTGATATTTAAATATTTTTAGCAAATGGCATCTCCTTATGATAACATTGAAGGCAATCTCCTATGTTACCAGTTTCCCTTTATTACTCTTTAATTCCTGGAAAACTCATTGCATCTTGAAAGAGCTAGTAAGTTAAACAAGTTAAACTAAGGATCTGATTCAGAACGCATGTGAGTTAATGAGAAGGGCTGTCATCCTTTTCTTTGAAGGGATAACTTCAGTGGATTTTAGATCTTGTCCCAAGTTACTACAAACATACTCCTACATCTCTGGAAGCAGGAAGTTTATCCATGCAGTTCAGGCTGTATTTGAACAGCAAACATAGTGGATTTTTGTCATTTAACTAAAGCGAATAGTATCATCTTGGCTGGCAAAACCTGGCAGATCAGTGAAAAACTGAGAACCATGATCTCCCAAATCTTAGTTATCTATGCATTAGGCCTTGGTGGTCTTAATATAAATCAAGACATTCTCTTTCTTTTTTGAAGAGAACATTTATGAAGCTGAAATGTGCTGTATAATATAAAAGTGGAGAAATCAAGGACAAAACCACCAAAATACATCTGTAGTTTGTGGTAAGTGGCAGCAAAGGTGCTAAACCGAGATATTTTTTAGAGTCTTTTTAGAAAAAAATAATTTAGGTGTGGTATTCCTGTTTGGGATGCTATCAGATTCACTGTTAATAATGGGATATATGCACCTAAACAATTTATTTAGACTTCATAAGTTAAGAGTAGGCAGGAGCTCATCCAGTGAAAAACAAAAAGGAAAATGGACTCAGGGATGACTTGAAGGCTGCACAGGTGTTTGGATCAGCATGTCTGCTAAGGGTACATAGTAAGCACGCTTTGGACATTAAGTAAAGAAAAGAAAAAGGAAAATAAGTGTGTTCAGTGCAATAACTTTATTTCCCAATTCCTCTATCACAACTAAGAATGTAAATGTAGTCATTAGAAAGCCAGTGGAAGTCTCAGAGTAGGCATCAACAATGTAGTCATGTAGTGCTAATGAAGAAATCATGATAAAAAGCACAAGTGCTGTTCTGCCCTGAGGGAATGACGTTAATCAAGAACTGCTGGCACTCAGTCACTTTTCTAACATATTTATTCCCACAGATACAGGATTTCTTAGATTATATCTGTACAGATGCACAACATAATATTCCTGGAAAATTCACTGTTATTCTGGGACACTCAGGTATATAGAAAAAAATGAAAATTATTTACAAATACATCTCTATGATTATTATGCTAAAATCTAGTGATGCAAGTCAAGTATCTGTGTTAGCCTGTATACCTTCTCACAGAGAATAAAATTAGAAACTAGTCTTTGCTGTTTCCTTTGAATAACAGAACATAAAGAATATGTATATAGCAACAAACTAACAAAAAATAACAGGTATGAGTATTATATTTCCAAAGACCAGAATCATTAAATTGTGCCAAAGCTGATCCTTAAGGCATGTATGGAGGATGGAAAGTGATACATGCAAAAGGCCATCTAAGTCTAGCAAGCAGTAATCTGTACTTGAATTTGTATAGATTTGCTCACACAAACTATTTCTGTAACTGGGTAACTCTACCAATATGAGTAATCATCTGGTCTTGGATGGACCAGATGGACAGAGAGTTAGAGACAGGTTTTTTAATCTGATTATGAAGATGGATAATAATAGAAGGATTGTATGCCTTGCCCATGGATGCTTTGGAAAAATAAAGACTTTAGTTTAGTCCTCCACATTCCATTACAATGTCCTATCCAGAACACATTATGTGCAAAGGTAGTTTTGGAGCTAATTATCATGTGCTGTGAAGTTAATTTACTTCTAGACAATGTTTGTTGTATTATATATACAGTTTTTTTTCTCTTCTAATTGAAGTGCAGATTGGAAGTGAGCTTTTTAAAAATTTCTAAGTTTTCGAAATTGTGTAAAAAATTATAACTATCACATAAATGGACTCATTTCTCTCCTTCACAAAGTTCGTGTTAAGTTACTGTTTGAGTGAATAGTATTTATAAGACCGAATATTAACTATTTAGATTTTCATAGTGTTAAATACAACTAGTGTGGCAGGAGAATGCACAGATTCAGAGCTACTGCAGGACTACTGCAAATCAACCACAGTTGGCTGGGGTTGTTTTCCCTAGTACTACTTAATAGATGCTTAAAAAAAGGATCAAGGTTCCTTAGTAAAAAATATTGACATATATTAAAGGACAGCAGTGTTTCTTGCTCTCTTCTTCACCGCTAAGGTGTGAGCTGCCAGTATACATACCTAGGTGCATATAATATATATATATATATATATATATATATATATATATATATATATATATATATAATATATATATATATATATATAGTGTATACACATGTAATATATACACATAAAATGGATATAGCGAATATACACAGGTGTATATGTGTGTGGGGGTGTGCGTGCACATCATACAAATACAGCCATACAATACACATATACACACTTTACTGAAAGGGTAAACCCTTTACTGAGGGTTTTAGTTTTGCCCCTGCCTTCAATCTAAATGCTATAAGGTTATAAAAGCATTGTGTAAAAATCAATAGTCCCAGATAAGCAAAATTTAGCAGTATCTATATTTTACCTTTTGCATCTTCTAAATAACCTTGAAAAAATTAGAACGAGACAGTTACTGAAATGCAACCAGAATAAACAGATTTCAAAGGACACTGAACTCAAGACATAAATTTTTAGTAATAGACAGAATTGTAAGATGAAAATGATTTCCATATTATTCCACCTCTGGGATGAATAAATACACTGCATTAACCTGCAAGTTAATACATTCTGCTGTATGCTGTAGCCTCAAAAATCTCTCAACGTGAAATCAACCAGGCCTCTGAAAAAAAAAATCTAAGACCGTAATGTATTTATTTAAAATTATAGAATCTTTCATTAATTGCTGATTCAGAAAGTATTTCTAGTATGTTCCAGTGCTTGTCTTTTATTAGAAAAATTGTATGTGAATGATATAATAATGTAAATTAAAAAAATATCTAAAAGTATGTTCTAAGGTGATTGAAAGCTTTACTTGCATTGCTAAAATGAATGATTACTAGGCCATAGAAGCAGATCTCTTTCCAGATATTCTCTTACTTCTTTTCCATCTGCAGTTTTATATTTATAGCAACCTACTGAAGAGGGATGGTACTAGAAGTGGTTTTTTTTTACAGCAGGCATTTTGAAGATTTGTTTTTCCTACTTTATTAATCCAATAAATGTAATGAAAACTTTTTTACCTGTGCTGCGTATTGCCAAGAAGAACATGCAGCTTTACAGAGTGTGAGCACCAGGTATTTTTGATTTGCCTGTTTTAATACATATAATACCCGTACATTAAGGACGGATCTCTTGAATAGAATAATTCACCTATTTATTGCATGTAATCAGAGCTCCAATTAGGAATTTTTGGGTCTGAAGTCAAGGGAACAATGCCTATTTGCACTGATGGATGGTGGACTCCAACTGAGGCATTAGGCACGATCAGAATCAAGGGCTGAAATGTGTTAAGTGAGAAAAATATTTTAGTGATAAAAGATACACAGACAAATGTTGACTTATGAGATGATAATTAAACAGAAAAATATGTAATTTAAAAATATTTCATTTTACTGGATACCTACATATTTAAATCGGGTTTATTTGCATTTGGTATTCTATTCTGAGAACAATTGACATACTTTTGTGATTTCTTACCATTAAGAAATTCCTGTCTTGGTTATATCTTAATAAGTGATTTTTAACATCATAAAAATGATAATCCTTACCCTGCCATGCCTGAAAAATGTAAGCAGTCCTACTGAAGTCAACAGAATAATTCATGTGGAAGAAAAACTATTCATATGCTTGGGACTGTTCAGGTCTTAAATTTTTTTGCATGACTTCTCAATAGTGAGAATGCACATAACTTTACAATTGACTCACAGTAATTCTGCAAGGTAGAGAAATATATACGCTCTCCAAAGCTCAAAAATGCCTATAGCAGGAAAGAAAATTATACCTGATGACTATTCCATATTTTTGTTCCATGAGAAAACAAAATAATTGGCTATGTTACTGCCAAAAAAGAAATTTACACGAATGAAGATAATTAATTTTCAAGTGAAAGGTGGATTAAATTCGCAACCTGAATGTTTGATAGCATTTCAACCTTCCACATTTTTTTCTATTGACTTTAAAAAGGTTTTAGATTAGGATATGAATTACTTAATTTCTTTCACATCACACTACATCAGTATTAATTCACTCAGCTCCATCTTCCTCTTTTTTGGCACAAAAAATCACCTGCAAATACTAATTATATACTTTATCTAAACTTATAGTCTCTGATAAGGTTGGCAAGCAACATAATAATATAAATTTTATCCCCATAACGAAGATATATTAACACTAATATATAGGATATATTTTACCTTTGCAACCTTTAGAGACAGGCTTTAAACAAGATAAAATATGATTCTTAGAACTAGAAATTTTCTTGCCTAGAACTAGAAACTTGATTTTGGATTGACAAAAAATTTCTCTTTTAAGTTTAATTGACTAAAGTAATAACTGCATTATTGGGACACCAGCACCCGCCCTCCCTTAGACAAAAAACCAAACAGAACTAATCCAAGCTCCCTTCCCCAGACAAACAAACACCCCCCAAAAAAACCCAAAACAAAACAACCCCCAAACCTGTTTAATAACTTATGTATAGCAACTATTTGTAAACACAAAAAAGCTCACATTGTATTTATCTTATCTCTCTACCTTCCCCCACACAATCATTTTTTTCCCAGTACAGTAACAGCTGCTAGAATTTGGAGATTAAAAATTCAAGGATTTTCACAGAAAAGCTGTTCACAGAAATGTCCTTGATCTTGTAATAGTAATCATCATCCCCTGAGCTTAGTGTTCTGCTGAACGTACTACAATTCTTCATGAATAAAGAAGAGGAGCTCTGTGGAAACACTCATGTTTTCAGCACATCACTGGCAAGTTTTCAGAGAAAATTATATAACAGCAGCACATAAAGCACATAAGCAACATAGAACACATAAGCAGCCCTTAAAAACTGATTTTTATTGAATTAATGAAAAGGCATTGACGTTAAGGAAGCCAAGCTATTTCATCCCTTGTATTCCATCTGATAGTATAACTGGTTCTTGTTTCAGGGTGAAACAGGAAATCTTATTTTGTCCTCCAAATCCATGTGAACCCAATTTTCAGAAATTTAATACTCATATCTTAAAAGCTACATTGCATTTTTCAGGGTCAAAATTAGTAGAATAAACTCTTAGGAAATCAATAGGATAGATAATAACATAAAGCCAGGAGAGCCTCCTTTTGAATGTGATTTATTTATTAAAAAATAACAGCAAAGTTATTTTTTAGGTTCAGTTCCTCCTTGATTTTCTATCTGTAAAATAAAGTCCACTGATCTCAATTTTTAAAGAAAATGTAAAATACTGTGATCAATCTAATGCGATATTTGAATCTGGAAAACCAAGGAAAAGCACCGCAAAGCCGAACATTGCTTTTACTTCTGTAAAAGTAGCTACTTCCAACAGGAAAGCATTATTTGAGTAAAGATGGATAGGAATTGCTTCTCTTTAACATTTTAAGGAGAAACACACTTTCCAATTGATTTTCATAAGAGCCAGTACACTTCATAATAGGATACAAATCTTCAGAGAATTCTCCAGCTTCTACTCTACAAAAGCCACTTGGTCTAGGTAGGACAGCCATAATTTTGCCTTGTAGCTCTGCATCTGATCAATTACTCTATTTCAGGAAAAATTTTTAGTGTCAATGAGCAGAATGCTATTGATTGGGCAGACAATTAGAAAGCCAAACCCTAATGTGACTCATGTACTATTGATTTCCTAAAGCAGCATTCAAACAATTAGTAACCTAGAGAACAGATTTGAGCACAGAGTCTTGGGTGTAACAAGGGTAAAAATCCAGATTCAAAGGACAATTTGTTGCTGCTCTTCAAGGGAAAGGATTGGGAATAACCACAAATATCGGCAAAGCCAAATCATGAACCTTTTAGCAGCTGGCATAAAAATCAAGTACAATTTCTAGTGCAGTTTGTGATATATTAGCAAATGTAGCATTTTAAAAACCTTGAACCTTACAAACTACTCTTATGAAAGGAAATATTGCAGAATAGCTTGAAACACATAGTTTATTTGTGGTTCCTTACTGTTAGAGTAAAAGAGGAAAATAATAATTAAGATGTGAATTCAGTGCCTGAAAAAGTTTGAAAAAAATTACATTATAGCAGTATTCTTCTGGGTTTTGGTTTGGGTTTTTAAAATTAATTTTCCAGAATTATGGAGGCCCTTCTAAAACACATTGACAACAGAAAATGGGATAAAGAGAATATAAGGAAGCCTGTATTACTAAAAAAGAGAAACTACTCTTAAAAATACTCTATATAAATAAAAGAAAGCTCAGTTTTTAAAAAAAGCTTTAACCAGCTTAAATTAAAATAGCTACAGGTGGAAACATAGAATGAAAACAAAGAAGTACCCTTATAATGAAATCAATAGATTTATTTCTAAATATTCTGACAGAATGGTCAGAATATTTTCAACATTTATTGGGAAGTTTAGCTTTGAAAGTGCTTATGAGATAGAAAACCTTTTCAAATACATCTTTGATTTTTTTTTTTGCCAAAAACTTTAAATCTCCATGTTTTCTTGTTCCTAGATTTTGAACCCTGCTGATCTTTCTTAATTACATGAAAAAATATGTGTATTCTGTTCAACCTCTTGGATAAATGACAAACTGATTACAATAGGTTAAGCAGGTCTATGATTAAATGCTTAAAACAAACAAAATCCTCTCTATACATAAAGCAGCGTTAGATCAACAACCAGATCACTGATCACTATGTCAAATTCCAGAATTGCAGAATTTTGCCAAAGTACCTGATTTTCTTATCATGAGGTTCTTACATATGTGGCCTTTTCAGTCCTTTCACTTGACCCGACTCACATTTTTTTTATATAATTGAACGGGATAATTCACCAGTTGTATGGAAGCAGATTTAGATGCAGTTGAGGCATATCACCAATGAAGGTCTACATGTCCTCATGTCTTTTCTTTCATTTTGTTTTGGTTTTTTTTTGGTGCAAGTCTGATTTCCATCACCTGTTACCGCGCATTACTATGGAGGGGATCAGCCTGATCACAGACCTTTTCTACATCTGTCCCTCATGTAGGAATACTCTTCCTTGGTTATAGGGAGTTCTTCCAAAGAAAAATGGTGACCAGCAAACTGCTGAGCACTTAGCTCAACCAACAACTTCAGGATTGTGATGAGAATGTACGTGGATCAGATGACATAAACAGCTGAAGTGAGTTACTGTTTTTTTTATTTAAGGCAATGACATTCTATCAATTTTTATTGTTGTATGATGTGCAAGATTGATGTATTACAGGAATTCTCTAACTGGTCATGTAACCATCCTTAGCAATGACTATACCATGAACTGCACGAGCCTCACGTTTCTCTCATACAGTATTAACAAATTCAGGTTCTTTGCTGTGCTCTTTTCATTCATTATAAAATGCTCCTGGTAGTCCTAAAATTTTGGAACGTACAAGTGGACTCCAGCCTGCAATGCACACTGCTAAGTCCAGCCAAGAAAGGCTTTCTCCTTCACATCAGCATTGCTGCCAAATTGCATGAACTCCAGAACAAGTGAAAGGTACCCAGGGTTGTTTGTTTTCTGTTTGTAGGCACACGTTTGCAGCATCCAGGAAAAGACTCCCTCCACTGCCTCTCCACACAGACCTGGTGCAGTGCTGGCTTGTGATATGTACTTTACTGTGTCACAGTAATTTTTTTATCACACACTGGTAACTTTTAGTCCAGAACAAAGAACTTAACCCAAGGGGTAATTAAACAGAATTTGGATGGTCCATAAAAAATAATTAATTTACTGCAGCAGCTTCTGTTACTGCCTGCTCAGCTCTATTTTTAGGCATTGAGATCTTCCTAGGCATATGGATTAAGTTACAGGATCCTGAATGAAAGAAATTTTAAGGGACTGTGTTTGAGATATCACATTGAGAAAAATTATTCTAAATGAGCTTGATAGGCTCAAATCCTATGTCAGTGGAAAAAAGACCAATACTTAGCAATTGACATTGAACAAATATTTAGAATTTCAATTTAAAACAGAGGGTGGAAGGAAGAATCCCATTTATTTCTTTCATGTGTGAAATGAACAAAGACCTTAAGAAGCTGAAGAGCTTTTAAGATGTGAAGGAAAAGTAGAACTACAATACCTAAAAGCCAGATGTTATGCCTGCGTGTTTCTAGCGCAAGAATTTAATTTATTAGTATCTAGTAATTAAATAGTACAGCACAGTAAAGGGGAATAAGTTCATTAGAGAAATACAGCCTAAATAAAATGGTGTAGGCTACTGGAAACAGCTGTTGAAGTACTGCCAAATGGTGAATATTAAAATGAAAGCCGAAATACTACAGGGAATGAAATATCACATCACCTTTATAATAAAGTAGTTTTCAAAAAGATAAAAAGTTTTAGAAAGCTAAGAAGTGTGGTACCTGGCAATTTCTGTTACTGTGCTGTGTGCAGGAATTGTGAAAGCATTCCATGAGGGCAATAATGCCGTCTAAGACTAAACACTGGAAGTACTTTTTCTTTCACTTAGAGCAGCATCCATATCAGTTCACAGCAAGTTATATCACCTTTTGGGATGTTCACACAGTGGTTTTGGCTGGGACAGAGTATATTTTCTTCATAGTAGCTAGTAGGAGGCTGTGTTTCACACTTGTGCTAGAAACACATCACACACTGTGTTTCTAGCACAATTAAAGACATCTGTATTTAATTTGTGTGCAGTTAATGCTGAGCAGAGCTTACAAGGAGTCAAAGCCTTTTCTGTGTGTCGCTCGTGGCTGCTTGGTTTCCTGCCCCTCACCATTAGCAGGCTGGGTCCACAGGGACCTGGGATGGGGCACAGCTAGGACAAATGACCCCAGCTGACCATAGGGATATTCCCTATCGTGTGGTGTCATGCTCAGCAATTCTTGTGCAATTCCAAATCTAGGGAAAGAAGTAAGAAGGGGGCATGTTTGGAGTTACCGTGTTTGTCTTCCCCAGTCACCATTACATTTGATCAGGCCCTGCTCTCCTGGAGATGGCTGAACACCTGCTTGCACATGGAAAACAGTGAATTAATTCCTTGTTTTGCTTTGCTTGTGTGTGGCTTTTACTTTCCCTATTAAACTGTCTTTATCTCAGTCCACAATTTTTCTGGCTTTTAATCTTCCAGTTCTCTCCTTGATCTTACTGGTGGGGTAGGGAGTGAGTGGCAGCACGGAGCTTGGAGGCTGGCTGGGATTAAACCATGAGAATGCTATAAAGCTTAAGCCACATTTTATATATTTATATGGCTTAAGGCATGTGTCCGTTGCTCTTGGAGATTAAGATTAGATGTAGCAACCATGCACTTCCCTCACCACTGCAGCCCGCCTGTAATTCTAACTACCCCAAACTGATGCACCTTTCTGTAAATTCTGACATGTATAAGACATCTTTCTCTTTTGCCTTATGTTCATCACCTACATCTTAGAATTACAGGTTACTAAGTAATTTGTTGAGTTGAACCAACCAAAAACGATTTCTTTTTTCAAATAACAAATTTTAACTGGAAAAATATCCTACATTAAGTAATGTAAAGTACATTTAAATGTAAAGTACTACATTTTAATGTAAAGTACTACATTTTAATGTAAAGTAATCCTTTTACATTAAAAAAAAAATCTGTACTTCTCATTAGGTTTATGAGAGTATATTTAGAAAAGACTGGGAAAACCAATACCAGTACTTGTGAATACGTGCCCATTTCTGATTAAAGTTGAAGAAAAATTTCAGGACAGTTGTACAAGATGAACTTAGCACCACCATAATGCAAAACTTGTTCTTGTCTCTGCTTAGTTGCTTGAGAGAGTGGAATGCTTGTGTCCATCAGGATCCTGCAAAATGAAGTGGAATTGAGTATATGTTCACTTATCTTTGATTAAGGCATCTTTTCCAGCACAGACTACCTATGGAGGATTTTTGGCAAAAGTAATTCAAGGTCTACTGAGACTAGGAAATGAAGCTTCAGCAAACGACTTCTGAAAGTTTCTTGAAGCTATATTGCTGCTAATTCTTTTTCCTACAAGGACTTCTAGAATGTTCTGGAATGTGCCAACTTTATCTAAAAAATTATTTGACCAAGCAATACTCCAAGATCGGTCAGAATCTCCTTGGCATCCTCTCTCCTCCATATTTATAGTGACTCTAAAACAAGTTGTTAATAAACTTCTAAAGTTGTTTTTATGTATTCAAATATAAAAAAGTAATACTTAAAGCCTTAGACCCTTAGTGGCCTAAATGGTACTCAAATCTCAAAGTTTTTAAAATGCTACTTTCCTCCTGACTGCAGAATTAGGAAAGAAGCTAAAGATCTTATCTTTTGCACGAGCGCTGGCATAGAGTCTATTATACAGCATTTATAAGTTTTTGGTTTTTTTTTTTTTTTTTTTAATAGTTACGTGGCAGCTCTTGCAGACATCAAGCGAGCGTGGGGTTCTGATTTCCCGGCTTCCCGCACGGACACACAGGACAAGGAACGCAGGATGCCCAAGCGGGACGGGAAGGGCGACCTCACCCGCGGGCGGTGACACTGTCGAACAAGCGGCGTGGCAGCGGCCAGGTGCGGGGGGCACAGCCCTGCTGTGTAACTGCCGGAAGCGATCCGCCCGGCCCCTGAGGGTGCTGGCATTAGGGGACTGCTCCCCAGCAGAGGATGGAAGGGAGCTGCGGCTCCAGGCGCCCCGCGGCTGCGGTCTGACACTGACTCAGCCGCCGCCGGGCACAGGGCAATCCCGGGGGCCAGCCCTTCACATATTAAAACAGGTACCTTTGTCCCTGTAAGGAGAAGCTCGAAGCGAGGGAGGCGCGCAACTGAGCCGGGTCAGGCGCGCCGCGGCCTCCTCCGAGCGCGATCTCTGTGCTGAGGGGAGCAGCGCAGCCGGGGCCCGGCCACCTCTCACCGGTCCCTCCTGCCACTGCCACCGCCGCCGCCGCCGCCGCCGCGGTCGCGGCCGCGGCCCCGCCCCCGCGTTGCCCCGCCCCGCCCCGCCCCGCCGTCATTGGCTGCCGGCTCTGCCCACCAGCAATCCCCGCCCCCTCTCACAACCTGACGTTCGCTTCCCGCTCCCCGACTGGCCGGCGCGCTCTGTCAATCACTCGCCCTCGGGGCGCGCGGCGCGTCCTGCCCGCCTGAGAGCCTGTGCCGCGGTGGTAAGGGGCGGGCGTTCGGGGCCGCCGACGCTTCCCCTCCGCCTCGGGGTGCCGCCCCGGCCGGCCCCGCTTCGGAGCCCCGCGCCAGGGGCGGGGCAGGTCGGGTCGGGAAGCAGTGCCCGGAGGTGAAGGGCCGAACGCCGAGCTTGTGTCCTGCTCCCCTGGGCTCCCCGGTACGTTGCTGTCCCCAGCCGCCTCTTGGAGCGGCGGCGGTTGCAGCGGTCGCAGCCGCCCCGTGGGCCGAGGCCTTGGGCTGGCTCTCTCCTCCTTTCCCTGGCGGCCGCGGGACTGGCGGGGGCCGCGGAGCCCCCTGCGAGCGCGGCGGCGGCCAGGGCGGCCGGCCGGGCCGGGCAGCGGGAGCCGGCGCCCGTGCGTGGCCGTGCCCCGGGCGGGTGTGGGGCGCCGGCGGGGCTCAGCCGGCGCCCGGAGGGCCCGCACCTTGCTGAGGCAGCGCTCCCGGGTGGCAAAAGCCGTCGCTGTGAGACCTCCGAGTGCCCTCTCCTGCAGGAGGTGCTTGCGGCCGTGAGGCTCCCTGTGTGGCGGCCGGTGTCGGTACTGCTGGCGGTGGTTGTTCCGAGCGAGCGCCAAGCTGGGTTTGTAGGAAGAAGTAAATTTGTTTTCCTGGTCTGTAGAAGCTGGTTGTTGGAGTGCGATTGTGCTCGTTTAGCAGATTAGCAGGTTACAGGCAAGCTGGGCTTCCAGTGCTCTTTTATTCTTACCTTTTATTTTGCTTTTCAGGAAGTTATTTATAGGCGCGATCTGAATGTAGTGGTTTTAAGTTTGATTAATTGAAATCTCTAAAAGTGGTGTTTCAGTGATGATGGAGCTCGGACAGACCTTATTTTCAGACATTCTTGTTCATTTTGCTGGAACCGCCTTAATGAGTGTTGAAGTGACACACGATGTGTAAGAAACAAATTGCAGGATAATCGAAGACTTTTTTTCCTTGCTGAATTTTATAGTTACGATAATTTGTAAGTGCATACATAGTTAGAAATAGATACTGTGCATGTGCTTAAGCATGATTATAAGCGAAGCACACTGTTAAGCATATTAAGCCTTGCTGCCTGCGTTATGACTGCTTGCAAGGATAAACAACTTACCTGCTCTTTAGACTCACGCCTCTTCTTAACCCACTTGTCTAGTGAGTGCATTTTATCTCGAGCTACGTTGGGATGTTAAAATCCAAGATGGGAGTAATGCAATTTTGTTTTAAAGGGGAAAGATGAGATAGACGTTTCTGTGCTAACTATATCGACCTCAATATCCTTTGGTCAATTTCTTTTTAATTGAAACGTTTCAACAGTTAAACAGTGTTTTCAGTGGAAAAAAGGATATTTTGTTGTGCAGGCCTAAAATGGGGAAACTGCCTGGCAAACGGCAGACTATTTGCATCAGTTGAGAATGACTTTCAGCTAATTAAATTAATCTTTTTTTTCTCTTGCCGCTGTCTATCAAATAGATGTATTGGCTTATAAAATAGAAACGGTTTTCAGAATCTAAAGTACTAGTTCTGATACATCACATTTTCTGTAGAGCTTTTTTTTTTTCTGTGTGATCAAGATAAATATATTCAAGATTACTTAAGAGAAATAATCTGTGATAGACCATGTCTTAACCCTTCTGAAATTGTTCTTCCCCTAAAAAAAAGTGTAACTGAACCTATGAAGGAGTTTTTCCCTTGTCCCGCCTATTTATGTACAATTAGCAAGACTGAATTGACTTACTTTTAGTGTCATTTTTTCATAATCAAGTTTTTCATAATTAATTTTTAATAACTAAATTTTCACAATTAATTAATTACTGTGCATTACTAAAGCTCATGCATTGTATTGAATCTTAGTGTCCCCACTGTATCCACAAAGTTTGTCCTATGGAAACAGAATTGTTCTTGGTTCACTAGTTACTGGTCTAAATGATTAGAAGTAGCAAAGTTACATGTATTTCTAATATTTTTACTCTTGTCTTGAAAATTTGTTTAAAAAAGATTAGGAAGCCTTCTGATGTTGAAGAATAATTTATTTTAGTTATGCCTTTGAGACAACAATGAATGGATCATGAAGAATAAGGAAGTGACAGTGGTTGCTTTTCTCAAATATCTTTTAATTACAAAAAAGAAATAGCTAAAGAAAGGGTACTGATCAGCTGTATTAACTGTCTTTATCTAACTTTTCTCTAGCTGAACATTTTTTTCAGTCTATTGTAGACAAATCATATAGTTACATCTTGTTACTCAGGCTTTTCCTTTTACTTTTAAGTGATTTTTTTTGATATTGTACATAAAAGTAATAATGTAATTAAAGCCACACACAAACCACAGGAATAGCAAAGTTGTAAGGGAGTTTGACATACTGTTTCTTCACAGTTTAGGCTCACTGATTCAACTGCAAATTAAATGTTTAGAGTTCTCAGTGAACCCTTAATACCTCACCTGAGGCTGTATGAACAAGCTACCAGGCAGTGCTTAGGGGAAGAGTGGGACAATCCTTTTCAGCTGTGGTCTGGGGCTAAATGATCTCAAACTGATACTGTGATACTTGGAAGCCATTTACTAATATAAATGGGTTGGTATATTTCCAGTGTACGTTGGGCCTTTAGCACACTTTCAAAAATATTTTGAGACTTCTACATAATTGATTTTCTTATCTATTAAAAGGTAAAAAGGTAACTTTGAAGTAATTTTTGTATATTTTCTGCCAGTCCGTAATTTTTTTAATGCTATGCAGGCATTTGGATGCTTCCTCAGTGCTGCTGCAGAACCAATGCAGTGAGATCAAGCCTGATGCTGCTGTGCTTGTTTTTTTAAGAGTAATTCTGAGTGGCCTCCCAGACATTGTCACTGGACTTCTAGAGCTTTGTAAGCTACAGCTGAAACAGCTGGGTGAAGAAAAATGTGTGTTAAGGTAAATAGTTGCTTAAATAAAAGCAGTCTAGTGAGAAGGTAGTTAAAAGCTAGGGTGATGATAACAGGTAAAGACAATGGCTGGAACATCTGTCCCTCCCTGTGATCCTATGTAAGCCACTTGCAATTTAGTGTCCCCTCTTTGGCATAGGGAGGATGTAGAAGAGGAGACATCACACACCAATCCATGCTGTAGAATTGGTTTGGACTGTGGTTAGTTAGGGAGCTTTCTGAAACTTTAGCTTTCAGAGGAGGTTATGAAACTCTTAGTTGTGTAGTATGGAATAATTTATTATGGTGAGATTTAGCTCACCATAATAAATGGTGAGCTAAATTACTTCTGCTGTTTTATAGATTATATATTCATTACCTTAAATTTATGAAAATGTTTCTTTCTAACAAAAGGGAGAGAGCGTATTTATATATTAAATATACTTAGATGTAAAATATAAATATTTGTGGTAAATATATAATATCAAATATACAGAAATTTCAGAATATTACAAATGTGCCAGTGCATTCTCCTAGCATGTTTATTGAACTGCATGTTCCTTATCTCTTACAGAGGACATTTTAAGCATCTGCACTTCCCTCTCTTCACCACCTCCTTTATCTGATGTTTTTGACTTTGTGTAGGAAACCTTTTTAAAAACCCCATTTAGCTGTTAAAAGAAGGGTATTTAGTACAAAATAAGTATATTCTGTGGGTATGAAAAGCTAAAACAGTTATCTTGCCATTTGTCTTGTCTTGTGCTGTGGAGTTAGGAATGGGAGACATACTGATGAATCAGAAATGTCTTTGCCCAAATAACTGTAGGTCACAGAAGCCCATGACACACACAAGTAAGATTTGCATATTCAAGTAAGTTTATTACTTAATTTGACTTTGTGTGTAACATTAATGTAACTACAACTGTTTTTTTCTATGCTTTAGGATCTTCTCTGTAAGGTTACTAGCCAGCCTAGCTTTTAACATACCAGCACTTTGTAGTAGTTTTACTTTACTTAATTTATTTACTGAAATAACTTAGTAATTTAAGGTTTTTTAATTGAGGTTTAATTACTAAGTTAAGTAAATTCAATGTCATTTTCCTAAAAATAAATTTTTTTCCCCCAGTTTCCCTGCATGGTGATTTATAGTCTTCATCAACCTTGTATTTTGATTGTGTTATTTTTGATTAAGATGGGGTGGGGACTACAACAGTGGAGGATGATGTACTTTTCAGTAGGCCAAAAATACAAGTGTTTTATATTGCAAGCAGAGCCTAGACTTCAAGTATGTGGTTTGTCTCAACTTCTTGTATTTTCTGCAGTTATTTGTTGAATAATTTATGAGTTGCCATGCTTTTTGTTCAATAAACCCTGTGCAATACCAGAATATAGATGGAGCAGTTTCCATCGGAAGCAGAGCTGAAGGTGGTGTTGGGGTGGCCGTTTGTGTAAGGAGGTCACTGGGGTGTGATGTCCTTGAAGGGATGCTCTTGATGGGCTGTGAAACACCAGTCATTGTGGCTGTGCTGCCCTGGAAAGGCCCTTCTCTCTAATATGGGGCATTCCCTGCTCCACTTCTGGCTGTGCAGTCTTGTAGCTCCACTCTTGCTCTCCATCCTGTCTCTTGTATCCTCCTCTGAGTCGGTTCAGCTTCTGTTGAGTAGAATTGCCGAGTTTGTGAGCTTTGTGGTACTCTGAGTGAGTGAGTAATGGCATGGGAGTGCTGATGCTGGTGAGCCATGGGAGCAGCAGGTAGTGTGCTACGTGCAGTAGGAGAAGAGCCATGGTATTAACACATTAAAATTGTCTAATTGCATTTTGTCATTTGCATTTTGCAGATTTCAGACTTAGGTTCTATTGAACCCATAAAATTCTTCTTTTTGGTTCAGTTTGTCTTTGAGCTTGAGATGCTAGTTTCCTGGTGAATGTTGGATCAGTTACATTTTTGAAGCTTCATTGTCTGCATTTTCTGTTTTTGTAGAGGATACTTTAAAAGCATGGGTTTCTTGACAGGTTCCCTTCGTGATGTTGGAAGGTGTGATTTAGTCCAGGATAGGACACATGTCTGCAGCCTGTAAGAAAGTACTATTTAAAAACTGTACTATTATGTGTGGAAGAATCCTGTGAGTATCTTTGTGTATTTAAGACAACAAGCATTTTCCATTTTATGTCTTTATATTTGAATGAAGTAGTTAACATGACTGTTAACATGTTTCAACATCTTTTTAATATAATGGTATAAAGCAATTTTTCAAGGCATTCAGTGTTGCTTTAGAGGAATTCTGCTAGCTTATAATGAAGAACATACTTAATTTCATGTAGTATTGATATTTTTGATGTCAGCTTAAATGTAGATAATATCCATAAAAATGCGGCTTTTAAAAAAATCTTAATTAATTGTGCAGTATTCTTGGGAAGATGAAGGAATACTGTGGAGGCTAAAGTCAGGGAGACGATTGCTTTAAGGGTTGTGGGAGACATGTTTCACTTCTAACCTCAACCACTAGTATTTTCTTAGTTGCACCTTACAGATACTTTCTTTTGGAAACAGAGAAGTTCAGTATAGAATCTTTTTTACATTCTGTGGAAGATTGCTTCAGTTGGCACTCATTCATTTCTTGCAATGTTCCGTCAGCAGGTTGCTCAGTGTATCAAGTTGTTAAGGTTTCTGTGTAACATTTGCTGATAGTAGGCTGAGGCATCTTTAAATCTGGAGGCATCTTTAAATCTAAATAAAAAAATATGAAACTTGAGTTTATGGTTAACAGTAAAGAGGGAGGGCAGAATTTTTACAACAGACAAGAGAAAGACAGAATGACTAAATTTGCTCTAAAACTTTTGTCAGATGGAGAGAAAAATGTCCTTACAGAAATATTCTTTGTCTTTGCTTTTAACTTTTCCAACAGTATTTTCACTGTTGTTTGTTTTTATGTAAAATATTGTGAGACCTTTAAGTAAATACTGTTGATTGTACTTTGAGTTTTTTAAATTTTTCATTAAAATTAAGTCTGGTTTTTAAGAAAATTAGGTCTTTTTGATCTGCAACTCTCTCATCTGCTGCCTGTAGAAATGTGGAATTTTTAGGGTAGTTTTAACCAAACTTAGATTGTTATGCCTGTGAAGATAAGTTCCTATAAGCTTCATATAAACCAGTTTAGATAGTAGATATTTATCAACCATTACTGTGGTAAAGGAAGGATTTTATCTGTTTTGTGTGGTAGTAGCTTGAGAGCTGTTCAGCTTGCAACTTGTAGTACTAGGCAAGCAACAGAACATCTCCACTGAAGAAGGGAACATTTTAATGTGGGAAGAAAGGAGGGGTTTTGTGAAGAAAGAGAGCTGAAGATGTGTCAGAGGGTGGCCTGCAAATGCGGTGGGTATGTGGAAGATAACCAGAAAGGTGAAGTTACTGCCCTGGGGCTGTGTGGGTGTTGCACACTAATCCACAGGCAGCTAAGTTTAGCTAACATTGATGCTTTTGAGGAATGATTCTATTTTAATCTTCCTAAGTAGCGCAGCAAGCATTTAACTACACACAAATGCCCACATCAACATACTGACACTTTCTCATTTTAATGCTTGAGAATTTTGTTTTGATTTAAAATCATTGTAGTTAAATAACTGCCATCAGACCTTGACAAAACTGATGTCAACAGCACCATGTTGTTTTGTTCTCAGAACTTTTAATTTACATCTGATGATTTCATATTTAATGGTATCTGAATTTGTGAAAATGCTGGGAGACCTGTTTTTTCCTCTGAATTCCATAGGAAAGCATTGGTTTAAATATGTCTTGTATGACATCACTAATGATGAATCCAAGATGTTAACTATGGCTAGTGTTTCGTCTTAATTTTTGTCACTGTGCATCTTATGCATTCAATATGAAGGTTTCAAGCATGATTCCATTTGGTGTGGTGTCTGATAATTTATCTATACCGTTTTATTCCATATTAAGCATATAACAGAAGAAAAAAACTTTATAGCCTTTTGAAAACTACAGAACTGTAGTTTCAATTTGATAGAGACATTTTAGGTATACATTGCAGTGAAAGTCATGCAAGTGAGAGGAGAGTTGCAAGTGTGTGTAGTAGTGAAATACTTGAAACTGCTGTAGAAGGTACTTATCTCATTAATGGAGACAATTAAGACAGCAGAATCATTTGATTGCCAGGTAGTTTGTTGTTGTTAGAAATCCTTGACAGATTCATAACTGCAAAACTTAGTCTGGAGACATTTTCCTGTACTGTGAATTATCCTTTTCCTCCCATATGGAGTTATTAAACTTGAGCTTGGCTCCTGTGTTAAGTTCTTGAAGTAGAATTTGACCATGTAATTAAAGTTAAGTGACAAAGAATTGTGTCAGAGTACTAAAAATACTTTTAATTTTGAAAACAGATCTTGACAATCACTGTGGAATGCTAGAGCACATTATGTATTTTAGCCTATGCAAAGTCTAACCTGAAGACAGAATTAGCGTCTTTTGGACTCTCAGAAATGTTTTGGGTTTCTTTTCCATGTAGCACCGGGGTGTTTCACAATGCTACTTAATTTTGTCTTCAGATATAGTTACGGTCTTAGATAAAATGCAATACTCTTTTTTTTTTTAACTTCTAGATCTGTTAACTTCACAGTTTCTCTGGCCTAGCCTTAGGCCAATCTGAGCCTTTCTGTTGTTCTGCTGTAACACTTGCGTGCTGTGGTACAATTATTCGTGTAGAAAATTGACACCTCTATTATGTAGTATTAGCTAGCTCAGCGTTAGCTTTCTGCCAGCTGAGGACAATGTAGCCCATTTAAGTCTGTATGGTTGTGGTGGTGGAAATGTGAAGAAAAAAATTATTGAAATACATCAGTTTTGTCCTTTCTGGTTTTGTCTCTTTTTGGTAAATCAGCTTTAATAGTGTCATTAGATTTTAAAAATTACTCCTTTTATTATGGCTCTCCTTTCTGAAAACTGATTTTCACCTTTTACTCTGAAGTGGTGATTATAGGAAAGTGCAAGAAGGATGCCTGAGCAGAAGTTTTAACCAAATAACTGCATGCGCTTGCATGGAATCTTTAAGTGAAGTTGGTAGGATTTTGCAGTGAAAGTCTGTGATGAAGTGTAATTCATAGATTAGGGCCAAGCTTGCCTTCTAGATCAATGAGAAAATAAAAATGTTTATGCAGTAACCAGAGATAGCCGTCTCAGCTGATGCTTGTTTAGAGTTAACAGAGATGAAGAGATTGCTTGGAGATCTTAATTGCTACATAATTAGTCCAGGCTGTCATTTGTGGAAAAATTGTGTTGACTTAGGATGACCCCAGTACTGTACATGTCTTCTGATGTGACAGCATTTTGACCAGAGCTGGCAGTTGGTGATGCAGAAAGATGCATTATTGTTAATTAGGTAGTAGTGACAAAGTTAAGTGTAGAGAACAGATACTGAATTTTGGATATTGGCACCCCTCCAACGTGTTCATGTGACGTTAAACCTTGGTAAAAGAAAAATTACACTAGTTTAACTAGCATAGACTTCTTAAACAAGCTTCAATAAGGATGAGGGAGGTTTTTGGTTAGTTCTTGTACAGGCAAGTGGTTGATTAAATGTTAGTAAAGCTGTTTCTCTGTTAGATTTTGTACATTAAAGGAGGATTATATGTGGCCATATGTGGTTTATTGATGTACTTTCCCTAGGGAAATGTGTATATACGTGAAAATTGAAATGCTTATTCTAGAATCTCGAATTAATTGTTTTTGTTGAAAATAGTGTGTGGCAGTTTATATGATAAGAGAAAAATCTAATTTTTTATTTAATATATATATCACTGGAGATGAAAACAAAACTTCAGAAGGCTTGGTTTTGTAAATACTTTCATAAGAAAGATACTTGGATTTACCTTGACTCCTTCAATTAGGCTGCTTCTTTCACTGCATCTCATTCATATGTATTTGAAGGTTGAGACTGTATGTATGTAGACTTACATTGTTACCTAAACCCTTGTTTTATGAGGAAAATCTTACATATCTGTAATAGTAAGCAAATACCTATTTCAAAACAATTGTATTTTTTAGGAATGCTGAGAGTCTAGTTTGTACACCAAAATGAATAAATTCTGTTCTTGGTTTTGCAAAACTTAGCTGAGTCTAGAATTGCTTGGTATTACAGAAGGCAGATGTGGCAAAAGACTGAATGCTGCGAGAACAATACTGTTGTCTGAGTTTCAGAAAGTGAAAATAAGAGTCTGTGGAAAACTGAGACTTTTAAGTAAGAAAGAAATAGTAGTGTAGAAGGTACTTGAGATACAAACGTGTTGTTGGAAGTTGTGGTAATGCAAACAAAATTTATGCGCACTTGTGATCTGTTAGTTGCTTTGCAGTGATGAAGAGCATGAATCAAAATAAGTGTTTTGAGGCCATGCACACTGAGAAATAAACTGCACAGTTGAGCTCCTGCATGATCTGTTATAAAGAGATTTCATTTGCCTTTGAAATAAGGTTATTATATTTGCTTTCTTAAACAAACACCCATGTCTTCTGAAGTGTGAAAAATTTTATGTGATCAAGAAGTAGCAATTGCTTTGTGTGTTTTCCCTCTTTGCTGAAACTCTAGGAAGGATTTTGAACTTAGTAGTTTATTATGTACTTTTTCTCTGTGAAGGAAATGTAGCAAATGTGGGTTCTGTAGTTAAGTATTTGGAAAGGCAGACTGGCAGAGAAATGATGTGGCTGTGGTTTTTGATGGCTTGAATGTTGATCGTGCTGAAGATCTTATTTAGCTGCATTGTCACTTCTTGTATGTTTTTTATTTTATTATGTGGAGACAGCAGTCTTCCCATGTGAAGCTGAAAAAGACTGTCTTTATTTCTTGGATTAGTTCACATCTACTACAAAATACAGATTTTTTTTTTTTTTTGGGAGGGGAAGAAGATGTTGTTTCGACGAATTTACATATTCTTTTTACAGTGCTTTCAAGGTAATTGTTTAACTAATTGAAGTCAGAATGAGTACCTAAGGAATGGTAGAATAAAATAGTCTTCGATGAAACAACTAATGTCTGAAAATATGAGGAGCCAATAATACCAAGCTGTATTTTGTTTTTATGTGAAAAAATTTTTAAAAAACTGTAAAATCAGATGCCAAGAGTCTTAGAATTCCACAGGTGTATGAAATAGATTATATTGCTTAGAGCAAAAAGTGTTATTGATGAATAAGTTTTCATTGTGTTCAGGTCACATAGGAAGAACACCATCTACGACTTCCAAAATGATTCAGTGATGAGCAATTTTGATACAGGTTACTGATAGCTGGAGAGAGAAATTGTGTCAGGAGAAATTTGTTTGGAAATGTTCTTTGTTTTTCAAAGCTGACATCATGAGTATGTACCATCTGTGGAAGTTTTATGTACTGAATATTTCAGCACACTAATTTTGTCTTTAGTTTTGAGTGAAGTGCTAATGATTTTGCATATTTTTTCTGCTTTGGAAATCTGAAAAATGATGAAGTAATAATTTGGTTACATTTAATTAAGTTGTGCACTGAATCATTAAACAACTTTTTATTTTAGTTTTTGCTTGGAAAATATACAAAAAATAAAGCTATAGACATATTTATTTGTAATTATTGGAATAGCAGCTCAGCTTTTGGTCATGTTAAAGTCATGTGCAAGCCTACATTGCTCTTGTCGGACTAAAGTGAAAATAATGAAATCCAGTTTTCTGTCATTAAATGTTTATTTTTCATTTTAAATAAAACAGTGGATCTAACTAAATCAAATGTAATTTTAGAGATATTTTCCAATTCAAATTCTGTCTGAAAATTTTTTCACAGTTAGAAACTGCTGTCCTAAACTTTCAAGGGCTCTTCAATTATGTGCCTATTTGCTGTGGATTTGGAATTTTGTAGATTTCCTCTGTTACATAGAGATGTGTATATAAAAATGAATGAAAATAATGCAGTAATAAATAATCTAGAAAGAACAGCTTAATTTTTCCACGATGCATACAAAAATAGCAGAAACTGTTGGTTAGATATTTAAGTTTTGTATTATGATCTCACAGTGAAGTTCTTGCTTGGTTTCAGATTTGTAGTATGAATTTTAGATTTTCTGCTCTTAAATATTTCTAAAAGAGTTTTGTTGGATGGAATCTTGTGTTATTTTTTCTGCAGTACAGATGTATTTGTAACATGGAAATGATCTTTGGAAAGTGAACGTGACTGTTTTTTATCTCAGTTGAAGACTGTAGTAGGTGAAGTATTCAATAAAAATTACATATAGTTAGAGAAAGTATCTTGGAAATTTGTGGCAGAGGCACTAGAAACTTTCTCTTCACTCTTCTAGAAGATGTGAGAAGAGGCTGTGTTGCTAAATTACTGTAACTGCCAAAAATCATGAGCCCTTGGGGTTAGAAGTATGTGAACAGATACTTGAGAGGTGAGAAACTGCGGAAGTATGAAAATGCCAGAAGGCTGAGTGAATTTTAAATGCCTCGTGCTGAAAGCAGGACTGTTTCTTTACAGTCTGTCATAAAAGAATAAAATATCCCATGTTAGAAGGGGCCCAGAAGAATCATTGAAGTCCAACTCCTGGCCCTGCGCTGGACACCCCAAGAGTCACCCCATGTGCCTGAGAGCGTTGCCTTGAGCTCTGTCAGGCTGATGCTGTGCCTGCTTCCCAGGGGAGCTGTTCCAGTGCCCAGCCACCCTCTGGGTGAAGAACTTTTCCTAGTATCCAACCTAAATCTCCCCTGACACTACTTCTGGCCATTCCCTCAGGTTCTGTCACTAGCTACAGCATCTCTGTAGTTCTTCCCTTCATCAGACCTTCCACTGGGCATACAGCTCACTTTTTTGCCTTATTTCTGACAGAAGATTCCTGCTCAGCCAAGCTGGCCTTCTCCCTCCTCTGCTTGACTTACGACATTTTGAAACTTCCCGTTCCTGTGCCCCTGGGAGATGGCACCTCATAAATGACCAGATCTGATGGACCCCAGCACCCTCAAAACCATTTCCTCAGACCATCTTTCTGATTCTTTTAGCAGCTTGAAGTCAGCTGTTGTCATGCCCAGGGCTGAAATTTTGCTGTCACTTTTTCTCCTGATGATGATTTTAAACTCAATTGCTTTGTGGTCACTGTGGCCATGGTTTCACTGTGGCCAAGTCATGACTTCATTCATGAGATCTTCCCCAACACATCAAGGAGGGCAACTTTTGTAACTGGCTCCATTAGTTGCTGTATTGTAAGACTACCCAGATTTCGGACTGGGCTGGACCTGTTTATGGGCTGTGTGGCAAGGGCAGCTGTTTTGAAGGTGTCCCTTAGTTCTTCAGAGTAATTTTCTGGAATCATTGTCCTGGATAGGTGGCCTATAGTAGACTCCAACAATGACATCCACATTATTTTTTTGTCCCTTACTCCATACTCAGAGACTCTCAGCCTGCCATAGCTGGCTTCAGGCAGTATTCCAGCCCTTCCATCTCACCTGCCCTGCCTGTCCCTCCTGGAGAGCTTGTGACCATCCAACATGGCACTTCCATCAAGGGGTTCATCCCACAAAGTTTCACTTATTCCAGTGATGATCCTCATGCTGTGTGTGTTGGTGTGGAAACATTTTGGATGTGATCCATTGTAGCTGACACCTCCTGGACCAGTTTAAGGATCTCCCTAGCACTCAGTTCCTTCAGTTTTGGCGTACCATCCCATTGCTTATCACTGTCAAACCTGTTTATGTCCTTTTGCTTCTTCCAATGTAATTTAAAGCTCTATCAAATTTTTATTTTCCTCTGTAGTCTTTAGCTGCTGTATGCTTTTCTTAAAAGTAGAGCAAAATGTTAGTATACTGATACTAGCAGTGATGTACGATCTTGTAATTACAATGTGAAGGGTACTGCTTGTGTTACCTGAGGGAGCAGTTATGGTTGCATGTTTCATTTAAGTTTGTCATTCCTGGGCAGTGGAATGTTCTATTTAGCTACTTTAATGTTTTCTTAGTTAGTTTGTTTAGGAGTAAATCTAGAACATGAAAAAGGAATGAGATAGTAAGTTTGATTTTTTTTAAAGGTGACTTGCACACTTGAGTAAGAACATTGTCATGACAACACTTTGGAACATGTAAGCTTGCATATAATTACAGTGGTGTTCCTGCTGTTGCTGCAGGAGCAGGTATTTGAGAAATGTATGAATAAAGAAGATGCTTAAATGAGCTGTTCTTTTATTCTGCCTTATGTAGTGTCCTAGAGAGTCATTGTTGCTACAGAATAGGGGTCTTATGTGGCATATACTCTTCAGTGTGTTAATTGGAACATTTTCAAGCAGAGTTTTAGAGAGATGTGTAGATTTATAGCTCTAATCTAGGGATACTTCTGGAAGTGTTAGGTGTTTGAGTTGTGAGTCAATTGAAACCCTGTTGTAATTTTTCTTACTTTTCTTCACTGTGCCTCTCCTTACTTTTCATGCAGTCTCTCTCTACAGGGCTTAGAAAAGTCTATCAGATTACACCAAAAAAAATGAAACCTCTGCTAGCTGTTGTTGGTTGTGCGTGTCAGTTACTCTGAAGTTACTTGCTTTCTTCAAGTCTTGTTTCATTTTTTGTCTTCAGTCAATACAGATTACAGATTTAATTTATAACTGACATCTAATTACTTTTTCTTATATGTAATACCATTTGGACTTTTTTATAGCTTCTTTTGCCTTTCTCTTCACACTTGAACATAGTAATTTCACTCCTTTGATATTGCCTTGTCAATTTGGCTTTGATAGTGTTTGCCATTGTCCTGATATTTAGTCCTGTATCTTTTTGAGCTAAGAGCAATTATTTAAATCCTAACAATATTCCGTAATGTTGGGCTGAAGTTTATGGTTTAAGTGTGCTCATTTTTATGTAGGCAGAAAGAAAAAAAAGAAAATTAAACAGGAAATCAAGCTGTGAAATGAGGATGGCATGATTTTTACAGATTGCCTATAACCATCACACAGCAAGAAAATGATTTGGCAAATAATTTACAATGCTTACACTGTATGCATTCCTTTTGTGCTTCAGATGATGCACACCTTTGAATGATTTCTGTCTTCTGAGCCTTAAAAATGAGTCTTTGAGACAAATCTGCTGCATCTTCCTTAATAGTCAAAAAACCTCTACTTTCATTCTGTATCAGAATTTTTTACATGATAAGTAATTGCAAATACTGTATATCTCTTTGCCTTTTGATGCTTTTCCTCTAGAAGTGAGCATTATGGTGAAGAGAAGATACTGCCATCAACATTATAACACTCTCATAGGTAAGTACAATAGAAATAAATATAACTATGAAAATGTTTTGTATTTTTAAGGTAAATACATCATAAAATATTGCACAGGAACTTCAAACTGAAGGAAGTCATAAGCACTGTCCTTATTTTGAGTTAGCTGCAGATTATTTGATTTGGAAAATGTAAGAGAACAGCTGTGTCCTGGAGAAATTGTGACGAGGAATATTTCCATATATTCCTTTACATAAGTAGTGTGGGAAAAATGTGAGGGACTTGTGTCAGTCATTTAGCAAATGTCTTATAAAAAGGTACTAATTTCAGTTTATGTAAGAAAGCTTACCTGTAATGTAAGTGGAGTATCTGTTGGTTCAGTAGTAAGTGGAGTATCTGTTGGTTCAACAGGAGGAAAGGGGAGGACATAAGTTACTGTGTAATAGATTTGTCCATATAGTAGACACATTTCTGGAAATCAAAATTGATGTTGTTTGTCATGT
This sequence comes from Setophaga petechia, assembly GCA_024362935.1. Classification (NCBI taxonomy): domain Eukaryota; kingdom Metazoa; phylum Chordata; class Aves; order Passeriformes; family Parulidae; genus Setophaga; species Setophaga petechia. Next base: position 34,230,168 of record JANCRA010000004.1, on the reverse strand, counting down.
ATTTGGTATACTAAAATTCTAGGATTGTTTATTGTTAGTTCTTCCTGAAAAAGCCAGTAAAATATGGAAGTCTTCTCTTCTTTGGTACCTAAAACATCTAGTTGCATTCTTTTGCATCAAACATGCTGACCTGCATTCTAAGAACTGAATGGTGACTTTGAAGTTCTACTTCAACACACTTAATGTCTAGCTTCCTTATTTCTTCCTTTCCTTCCACTATGCCTTTGTAGCTTGTGGGTGAGGGAAAATTACCTATTGCTTCCCATCGAGTCAGTTCCTTTGAGATCTGTGGTTTAGAAGGTGACTTCAGGGTATCTGAAAGCCTGCAAGATTATGTGGTATGTCCCCTTTTCTCTTAAACACTTCTGTCTGTAACATAAAAAACTGCAAGTTTCATTACTCACTGCTAAAGTCCTTTTCCCTGGCATTAAGCAGGTCATCTTGAATTGTAATCTGCATTTGTGTTTTTTGATTGTTCACAGAACAAGCCTTTCATTCCCCCTTTCACAGTATTGTGGTCATATTTCTTTGCTAAACAAATTTCCATGTACTTCCTTGTTCAGGTAATATGTTAGTCAGCTGTTGATTAATGATCTTTAAATGTCATCTAGTTATAACCATGCTATAACTATGTATGATTTAGCAGATGCAAGTATTCAGGTGACTGTTCATATTATTTGGTATATTTTTCACTACTACCTGTTTGATTTTTCAAATTTTGTGGTAAGCTGTGATACGAGTAATAATTTTACTTTGTGAGAAATTGATTTACAAAATAAAAGTGCCTTCAGCTCAAAGTATTAAAAAATAAGCTCCTGGTGACTGCCTTTAAAATAGACTGTAGCACAGGAAATACATTTTTCCAGAGTATGTTCTCCATTACTTCAGTGTATTCCCAACATTGAAGCAAATGTAGGAAAAGAATTTTGGACAGACATTTAACTCGTTGTGGAATTTTGCCAATGTAGAAGCTTCTGAATTTTTCTGAGGATTTTACCTCACTGTCATCGAATAGAAAACAATATCCATTGCTCTTATAGCTGAGATTTAAAAACAAAAACCTTCTTGTAATTCTTTATTACAGTAGTAAGAAAGCTTTGTTTTTTGCTGAAATCCATGTAGGAATTCGTGTCTAGGCAATGATGCTAAACAAGGGAGAGGGGGAGCCAGGAAACAGATTTATGGCAGAAGTATAGTAGGGGAGAATAAGTAAATATAGTTTAGTTTCAGATTCTAGGAGTTACTGAAAGAACTCGAGTGTCCTTGCCATGAGTTTATAATTTGAGCATTTCAGGAATTACAGTTCAGAAAATACAGTATATTTCTATAACTTCAATAACTGTGCAGCTTGAGCATTTTCTTGAAACAGCAGATACTATTTGAGGAAATAAATAAAATACTTTCATTTGAAGAACTGGCATAGGGTGAAGTAAGTGTGTCCAAGCATCAATTTTAAGAGTGTTTTTTCAGGAAGAAGTTTTGTAGGGTTTTTTTGTTGCCTTTAAAAAATAACTATTGCTTGAAGTGTTGAAATTTTAGTACACTTCAGTCACTACAATAACACTTGCTGTTATATATTAGAAATAGAATTAACCCTTAAGTAGTGTTTTTTATAGATCTGTAAAGCAAATATAATTAGTTAAAGCTTAATTGTGTGTCTAGTTGAAGGGAAAGGTAATGTACAAGAATCAGCCGTGTTGAATAACTTTTCTTTTCTTTTAACAGAATTCCTCTAAAGACTAGGAAATATTGCTGGTGTTGTGCATTCTGGAAATACGTTTTACTACAGATACCACCAAGGCTTTGCAAACAGAATGAACATGCTGCTGTTGACTGCTTACCCACAGTAACCAGCTGGGCATTTCACTCGTGATGTTTACATTCTCACCTTGTCCAATTGGAATTTGTTTATACTGATTTTTAAAAAGAGGAATAAATCAAAGTGGAGTACCGTAAACTTGACATGGAAAATAAAAAGAAAGACAAAGATAAACCAGATGAAAGAATGGCACGGCCTAGTGGGAGATCCGGCCATAATCCACGTGGAACTGGTTCTTCAAATTCTGGAGTGTTAATGGTTGGCCCTAACTTCAGAGTTGGTAAAAAAATTGGATGCGGTAATTTTGGAGAGCTACGGTTAGGTAAGATCCTTGTTTATTTATTTCAGTTTACATTGTTCAAGGCCATTTTTATGCAGTCTAGGCAAGAAAGTTTCTCTGTGAATACTGTGCAGCACTTCAAACTGCCTTAAAGCTTCAGATGTGCAAGGCATATTCAGTCCATCTTTTGTGGTTTTACCTCAGCTGGTGCAAGCTTATCCTGTATAGCAGGGCACTTCCTGTGAGTGAAATGTTTTCTAGCTAGGTGCAGTGCTCTCCTAAATTCAGTCACTTTTCTCTTCCAAGATGTGGAAGTTACAGCATGCTTATTGTAGCGGTCTTTTCTGACTTTCTGAAGCACTGTATTGAGGTATATTTAGGGCTAGATGTATGAGACACATCCCCATCTTGTAGCTCTGGCCAATCTCTTGGAGATGCTGTAACCAAGTACTGAGCAAGAGATTCTTTGGTTTCTTTTTTAATGTAGTGAGGTTAAACATTTGAGTTGCTATTAAAACAGGACAGTGAGATTCCATCTGTAGAGAAAATTTGGGATAATTCAGTCACTCTACTTCTCTTCTGAACAGATGGCTGAAAATCAGATGGTGGAGAAGGCAGACTGAAAAGGACCTATAGAGTTTTGGAGAATTTAAGCAGCAAAGCTGGAAATGCTAGCATTTATTAATAGACACCATGAGTGTGTTCTTTTGGAAGACTATGTGTTTAGTTTTGGGGACTTGTTGTTCCAAGATGGACAGCATGATTAGCTAGGGTTTTCAAGATTTGTAAGTTCAACTATGTGTTAATAAATACTGTTTGACACTTAATAGCAAGAATTTACTCTAGTATGTTAGAAGGCTTGAGTTAAAGTGCTTCATGCTTTAAATAGAGGTGGGTCTCACAGTGAGATATTTGAGAGGATGGTGGGCTATATAGGTGATGTTTCTGTTGATCAGTGTCTTTGGTAGAGGTAATACTCATTGCCCTTCAGACGATATTTGTGATACAGTGTTTGCGTAATATATGTTTTTAATATAGTGTGTTCTGGGGGCTGTCAGGATGTAAACAAGCTTAGCAAATTAATACTGTAGAGGAATTTAAGACAATATTGCTGCAGTTCTGAATTAGGACACTGAATTTTGCAGTCTCATTAATAGGTACTCTTGTTACTACTATTAATAGTTACACAAAATTTATGCATTTTGATATTTACAGTGTTGCATACATGACTTTGCAGTCCACAAACCAAGCTGAAAATGCTCTTCCTCACTTGCTAAACTTTTGCATACTGCCTTCAAATCTTAATTTTTGTTTCAAACCTCTCAGTGAACTTAATCCAGCCAGCAAGAAAATTCTACATAAAGTCAACTGCAAACTAGTAACTAATTTTTTGTCTGTTTTTTTGGTCACAAAGCACAGAGCTGATTAAGGAATAATATCTGATTAACTTACTTGCAGCTGTTATAGTGAAACAATATATTTTATTTTAAACATAGTATTAAATTAGTTAAGACTTATGCTTTGATACTACTGAAATAAAATAGAGCAAGTAAGTAAAAGGAATAGGTGGGAGGTTATGGGTCATTGTACTGTCCTGCAGCAGTCACCAGGATGAGTGCAGCCTTTCTGATTTTAATATCTGTGGGTTTTGCTTATATTCTAGATATTTCAAATCCCTATTTTTTTGGTTTTTGTGAGGAAGGTGTTTTAAATGTAAGTTACTGAAAGCAAGAGTTAACATTGCTATTATAGATTCTGATTTGATTTTTTTATTTTTTCATTTGCTTTGCTACAGTATCAAGTGCTTAGTGTGCACCCTTTCTACAAAGGTGTGCACAAGTGCTCAGTTTTTTATATGCCCGTCTACAAATGGAATATATTTTGAGCATATGTCCTAAGGTTAGACCTGAGGAACTTAAAGGAGGATTGGAGTTGTAGAGTGATGAATTGGTGTGCAGAAGATAAAAATTCAGTTATATGTCGGGAGCTGTTGTTCTTCCATCTGAGAAGAAATTGGAGGTCATGCTTCAGTAATGGATCAAATGGGAAGTTGGCTTTCTGTAGCAAATTACTGTTTGTGATCTTCAGCCATTAGCTTGCAGAGGACTAAAATGGTTTGGATATTGATCTGTTAATTTTAAGACTCTGTTATAGTTAAATTAAACTGATATAGTTAAAATAAGCCAATAAGGTAGTAAAGAGAGAACTTGTTGCTGTTGCAAGAGATGCATTACTCAATACCTGTTGTGTATTTATGGGCAGATCAACGGTGATGTTTTACATATGTGTCTGCTGTATTTTAAAGAGACGATTGTCCTGACTGACCACCTGAAACTTAAGTGTCCCTGCTGATGCTGCTTCAGAATAAGCATGTCATTACAACTTTTGGAACTCAGTATCCAGTTACTTAACTGTAACTGCGTTTGTTACTTACTCAGAGTAGGTGATGTAGATAGCTAAGAGATGCAATGAGCAGGGCTACTGCTTCTTCTCGATTCTAATACCATGCAAGGACAGAAACAGCTGCAAGGTACACTTCTTAGGAAAAATGTAACTGATATGGTCATCCAATAAGAAATACTTAGGATGCCTGGATATCCACTGTAGTCCCTACATAGGGGACTATGACTCCCTTTATAGCATGCTGATCATATTACTTATGTGTTTGTTGTTGTGAAGCCCTCAGGTTATTTGGTTTTTTTTGGTGAAGTTTGATCTGCTAAGAGATGTAAGCTTTTAATGCATCTTGTTTCAGCTTTACAGGCGTAGTCTATTTTTTAGAAGATTCATTAGCACTTCATAGTCTTTGACTATTGGTGTAACTCATTGGTCAAAGCATGGTCATGGATTCAGTCCCTTTGTGGGGCATTTTCTTAAGAGTTGGACTCAGTGGTCCTTGTAGGTCCCTTCCAAATCAGAATATTCTGTGATTCTGTGTAACTTTCTTCCCGGGGAACTTTTTAGACTTGGTCCTCATCTTTCCCCATATGCTTTCTTTAACAAAACTGAGATAAACATAGGAAATTCAGACCCGAGTAATACTACAGAGAAAAAAGGAGAATTATCATTAAGAATAATATACACTAACTGTATTTGAAAATTGTAAAGAAATAACAAGTGTTGGAAGTGACAACTTAATCTATCCTTTATCTGCTATTTTTAAATTTTACACCTATAAAACTTGCTTAACATTTTAGTCATTGCATACAGTTTGAAGTGAAGCTTATTGAAAAGATCTTACCCAGTTGTAGAATCCCTCTTAAAGCAGCAGATACATTTCCTAAATGGCTTAATACCATTTAGGAAATGGTCAGGAATGTCCTGTCCTAAGTTTTAGCTTAGTAAAATACATAATTGAGGAAAAAAACAGTCCTCAGTTGATTAACTCGTTAATTCTAGTTTTAATTAGTGGCTGTTGTTTCAAAACTGCATGGTAATTAAAAATAAATTTAAAATAGTTTTCAGCAATAATTATGAAAATAGCATATTCTGGTTATTGTGATTTACCAATTTTCAAGCTTTTTTAGTACAAAAAAATCCCAAACTTGGTGCAATATCTGCAACTCTTACAGTATTCAAGGAAAAAATCTTTTTAAATTAAGGTATTGGTTTAATAAACCCACATTTCCTAAGTCACTACCAGAACACTAGCACCTTAGTTGAAAGATAGTTTGAAGACTTTCTTGATATTTAAATGGCATTTGCTTGAACAGAAAAGCCAGTGTCTCACATTTTTGTTTTTATTCTTTTTTCAAGGAAAAAATTTGTACACAAATGACTATGTGGCAATTAAACTGGTAAGTTAATATTTTTTTAAAGGTTTTGGGATGAGAAACTAATCAAATTCTTCCTTTCTGATGTTAATGGGTTGATTTCTTTAACTGAAACCTTTAATAGTTTTGTATGATTTCATTGAATTAGATAAAAGCAGTTAATGATAGATGTAATTGTGTAGTTTGGCCATATCGAGTAAAAGTATTTTTTAATTGTTGCCACTGTTTTCAAGGCTAAATCTGTTTGCAAAGTCAGTGATGGTTTAATGCTGCTTCAAGGACGTGCTCTATGGCAGTTATCTTAGTAGATTCCTTTGTTGTCCAACAAGTAGAGGAACAACAAGTTTACTGTGAATCTTAACATCAGGTGGCTGTAGAGAAACTCCAGAAATTCTTGAGGGTGCATGTGTTTCAATGTCCACTCTCCTGCCCTCCAGTATTTTTCATCTCGATCTGCTGGTATTTGCACATCACTTTGTTAGACAAGTTTTATTTGCAACGCTGTGTAATATGTTTACTTCTTTTGCAAATGATACTTTTGGCTCATGTGTTAATACGTCATTGTTTGGCTTTTTTTCAATCATTGGAACTCCTTTGGTAACACCATATTTTGCTTCTGGATTTTTTTAACTTCTTGGTAAATGACCGTGCTCATAACTGAAGTATTTCATGATGAAATTCGCTTGGTTACCTCTTATCATTGAAGGATTGATTAGGACTCCGATTGGTTTCTTGTTGCTGCAGCAGCAAAGAACTTTTTATGTAGCATAGTATGGTTTAATAAAGTGAAAGGTAAACTGTGGGGGCAGAAATGCATGGCTTTAGATAAGAAATCTGAAAAGCATTACAAACATAATAAACTCCTGAAAAATACTGGTATCACTCTTCTTGCTTTGGGAAATACTTTGGGAGTAGTAGAAGTTTTTAAAACATGCAAATTATGGCTTGAGAGAGCAACATTGGATACAGTTTTGAGGGTTATTGTATGTTAAATCAGATTTACACTAATTTTGTTTCAACATATCTTGAACTTACTCTGTATGTCTGGTGAAAGCTGAAAATAGTCTGAGAATTCTTCTGCCTACAGGCTGTGTACTACAAAGCACATTTAGAAATACTTTGCAAGGTAGTGGATTTTTTTTTTAAGCACTAATTACTTGATAATGTAGAGCAAGACAACTTTTTTATCTGATTGGTTTTGATAAAAGGTTTTTTATGACATATACAGCTTAGTAAGCTTGGCTGCCATTTCAACCCATTTCAACTGTCACAGGTGATACTTGTTGTTGGCTACATTGACTTTTTTGATTTCCAAATATCTCAGTGTTAGAGCTGCTTGTTCCCAAATGAGTAAAAAGCTTGGAGCAACTTTATTGAGTAACTCAGTTTGAAGTATATTAAGTATGTATATAATTTACTACTAGTGCTGAAAGAAATCTTGATTATGTAGTGGACTTTTCCATTTTTCCTCCTACATTTTCTGTTCTTCTCCTATTTGAGACAGTGCCAGGACTTTTTTCTAACAGTTATAGAAACAGTGGCAGATAATCCTTTTCCTTTTTAAAAGTAAGCTTTTGTTTACTCTGGCGCTTGTAGATTTGTGCTTTCAGAGCAGTCATTTTCCTATGCTTAACCCTTGTTTTGTTATTGTAAGTGAGACGCTCTTAACTTCCTCTCTGTTTTGCACCTGTTGTAGTTCAAGTTTAGCCTTCCTGAATGGGGTTACTTGAATTAAGTTTATGTTGCAGTCTAAGCAGTTATCCTTGGCAGGTGTGGTTGTTGCAATCTCTGCTGCAGTATCCTAAAATTGTATTTGCATTCCTCACGGTAGCATTCCAGTTTTGACCTACTGTTGTCTTAGGTGCAGCCAGACATCTCCTATGCCAGATGTTTTGTGTATCAACGGTAAGCATATATTCTAGTGCAGAAGGACTGTGTGGGTTTCTCTCAAGTGCAATGAATGGCTCTGTTTATACAGCAGCTTTCAGGAGTGCTTGTGTTGTTAAAAATAAGTGTATTGTACAAGTACTCTTTTGACTCAAACTTTAAATGGTTTTGAATTAATATTTCCTTTGTGGACAAAATTATACAATTATATATTTTCTTGTTATGGTGCTTAGGGCAGCTTCAGGACTTGTGTAAAAAAATAGCTTAAACAATTTTTCTGTGTGAGGTCCAAGGGTCGTACAGCTATATGCGTTTTAAAGTATAATGTTTATACGTAAATGCATATTTAATTTGGTAGAACAGCTGCAGTTCCAGAATCTTCCTCTTCATCTGTCTTAATTCATTATTGCATGTTCTGGTTGGGCACATACTCCAGTTTGAGAGGTCAGAATAGACTTTTTTAAGAACTATAATGAAACTCTTCAGAGCTGGGCTTTCAGTGCTGTGTAGTGGTGTTAGTATGTTTCTGCTCATCTTCTAGTATACAAACTGATTTCTTGTGATCAGGTGGTTTTTAGCAGTAGCTGTTTGGTATGTAAAAGCTCTACCTTTCCTACTCCCCTCTTCTTATTGTTAGATTTACACTTTTATTACATGACCCGGTGCTTGACTTAAACCTTCTATTCACTATTCAGCTTTTTCTTCTCCTTCATTATTTTTCCCTTTTCTTTTGACAATATTTCTCTGCTGCTCAAACTTACCTCCTCTGCAGATGCTTAACCACTACCAAAAAACTAGCTAAAGGAGTTTGTGCTTGAGCATGTCATGACCCATCAGTAGGGGCTGTGATGTTCACTATAAATTCTCATTAGGATTCAGCAAAGACACTGGACATGCTTTAGGGAGCTCTTGTGCTATTTTTTGTGACCACCTTGTGTCCAGCAACCAGCTCACTATTTATGCTTAAAAGGTGTTGGTTAACAAGTCCTTATATTTGAAGGCTTTCACAAATGCTGGCTAGCAGGCCTGTGATTTTATAGTACACTTTAATAAACTCTCAGCTCCCTCAACACACTACTTAAATGTGCTGGCTCTCAAACCACAGCATTTCTGCAACTCTCCACTCCCACAATAAACTTTAGTATGGAATATGGAATAGAAAGTGATAGCTGTGCTTTACCCAGACAGAGTGAGGGAGAAGAGAAATAAAAGCAGAAAAGGAAGAGAGCAAAAGAATATTATCAGTCCTTAGATCCTGCCTTGGTCTCACTTGTGTGGCTGGTCCAGAGCTGGAAATTGTGGCACAGTGAAAGAGAAAGAGAAGAAAAAGAGAGCAGGGGAGCCCAGTCTGCTTCCTTTCATAGATAAGGTGGTGCAGCCTCTTATGTGAATGTGATTTTTTGTGCTCTTTTGTTCTGGAGTGCACAGCCAGCCCTTGGAGCTCTCCTCCAGGGAACGAGTGCAGGGTGCGGAAGGGAGCACAAATCTCCATCCAGGTGGAGCAGGGAGTTGGCTCAGCACTGTGCTGCCTCACCTCAGCGAGACCCTGTCTTCCAATCACAGTTTCCTGCCAAAACAGTCAGAATGTTTGAAGCAAAACATGCTTGTGCAAGGTCCTCCACACCACCCTGCGGCTCAAACATTCCTTACTATTGGTTGGGCATACAGCTCATCTTTGACTATGGTGATCTCTCTACATTGGACGCAGGGCTAGGAGACAGAGGAAGCCAAAGACAGTACGCAGCTAATCAAAGTTGCAAAAAAGTTGCAAAACGTTATGCTCATAATTAAAACCAGAAATCCCACTAATATTACAGTTCCCATTTGTGTCAAACACTTTCCCCACCCCGTGATTTAAAACCAAAAGAAATCTGGTGTCCAGGGCTTGATTCATTGAACAGGTATGTTGGTTGCAGTGTTTGGAGTTGTTCAGCAATCTGGTCAGCAGCTTCTTTGCTCAGGCCTCTTCACTTTAAGTTGTAGTGCTGTGGATGGTGACAGAGCACTCCTCTTTGGTGAGGCTGTGCATCCCATGTCATGTTTGTTCAATAATGGGTATGCTGATGGTGTATCCATCTCCGAGGGGTTGTCAAATTGAAAATTGATAGGATAAAGGGAAGAAATTCAGACACCTCATTTACATCCAGCACAGTATTCTAGTGTTAAGAATAAGATTTTTCATCTGAACTCCTCCAAGCCATCTCCAAAGGGGCTCTCTATTTATTTCATCATTCTTCAATTATAATTGTCAGTAAGATTTAGGATAATTATTTGTGGCTCTGTGGCAAGCTAATTCCTGCCATCAGGTACTAACCTGAAAAATGTAGGGGATGTTGGTCCTATTACAATTTTATCAAGTACAAGTATGTGTATTTAAAGTTCTAATACCAAGTATGAACTCTGTTTCAGGGGAGTTCTTCTGGGCAAGTGTTACAAGTACTATACATCACAGCAGACAAACTTACAGGCAACAGAAAGAATCCTAATTTCTCCCTGAGGGAAGTAAGGGCATGGCAAGGCAAAACCCTTGGCTGTGAGGCCTCCATATTCTTACAAATTCTTGTCTTAGCTTCCAAGTTGAGTTGGAGTTTTATTACAGTAGTTTTTGTTTAACAGGATGAAGATAAAAGGACACATTACTGAAACAGCTTGGGTACAGTGCTAGGTACAGATTATAAAACAACAGCAGTATGCAGTCAAAATGCTTGATGTTAACATCACTCATTGCTTTGTCATAGTTCTTGTAGGAGAGGAAAATGGAAAAATGCCTTGTTCTAAACCAATGGTTGAAAAGAGCTGTAAGTACTGTCAACTGGTGTGAGCACAGTATTCTTTATCATGGGCATTGAGAGTTATCCATAAGTAACTGCTGAAAGGCTTCTGAAGTCACTGCTCCAATAGTGAAAGAATCTGCTCTAGCTAATTGTGCTAGGCTTAAGTGTAATTGCTTAATTTAATTTGATCTATGTCCGTCCTTTTGTGAAAGATACAATTGATTCTGTTTCCTGTGGCCCATTCCTGTACCACTGGAGCAGTAAAGTGGTTGCCATTGTCTCACTGGGTGGAATTGGGCTTGGGTAAATACCTGAACCACTGCTTTAAAACTGTGCTTTTGCCTGTGCCTAAATTAAAAACTTCCACTTGGATTAGTCTGAACCTCCATTTTGAGGTGGGAGTATATACAGCTTCTTCCTTCTCCTCATTTAAGTTACCCTGCTTTGATATTTTGGTTCTGGTATATGGCACTGTTTTGTAGCAGCTTGCTGATCCTGTCCATCATCTCTGGTTTCAGTTTTAATTAGTGGTGCAGAATCCAGATTCTACATCCTGCAATTCCTCATGAAAGATTTTCTCATACACATGAAGCTGAAGCTGTGCTGGAAGCCTGCTGATATAACCATGTTTGACAGCAAACAGCCCTTCTGCCTTCAGCCTCTTTTCCTGATTGCTGTCATCAGCAAGCAGCTCCCTCTCCTGAGGCCTGCTCTCCCTCTCCAGGAGACCTAAACCCCTTGACCCATAGGCAGCCCACTGCATGAGCGACCAGGACTCTTAAGGACCATTTATCTGTACGCAAACCTCAGATTCTCAGTATCCCTTGGCCTCCTCTTCTGCAGCTTTTTTCTGCTCTACAGCAACTGCTGCCTACACTTCTGTCTTTCCAATAGCCACTTCTCTGGCTTCAGCCTCTTCCACAGCTGCCTTTGTCACAATGCCCAACACTTCTGTGGTTCTCTCCTTCTCCTCATCCTCATCCCTCACTACTTTTGATTCCTTCACTTGGGTGTGTCACTCTCTGTTTCTAAAAATCAAACAGCCGAATCTTGCCTCTTCATTTCACATACTAGTTCCTTATCTGAGCACTTGTGTAAGTTCTTGTACTCCCAAGGCCAACTTCTCATCTCTACTGTGGTACCCAGCACATCTCTCAGTATTTTCTCGTGCTTCGTAGCCTTGCAGAGCTCGAGGTGTAGTACGTCTCTTTCTATATTCAGCAAAGATTCCAATTTTGTTCTTCCATTTTTCTCTCTATCCAGACATCTCTGAAAGTGGTCAGCTAATCACGTGGATGTTTTTTTAAGAGCTCAACCAAGACTTTCAAATGCTTTTGCAAATGTTTTGCAGCCAAATTCTGCTGTCTAAATATTTTAGTAAAAAAAAGTCTGTCTCATCTTGCTCTCTGAACATTTTTGTAAAGAAGTCAACCAAACTTTATAGAAATGTCTCTCCGTTTTTGCTATCTAGACATTTTAGTAAGGAGTCATTAATCTTTTTATCTCTTTGTGCTTCCATCAGCATGACACACAGTACTCCACATATGAAGATGGGCGTAGGTCGTACTTCCCCATAAAAGGAAAGGGGTCCATGCTTGGAATTTCCTGAGCTGTCATGTCCTTCTCCTCCCTGTTTCTGATCCATCCTGTACCCCAGTCGGAGATGGAGATATCTGAGCCCATCCCAGCTAAAAATAGCTCAAGAGCTGTTCAGTCCCACTCAGCCTCACAAGAGTCATGTCTGTGATGCCAATTTATTGTCACAAGCCGTTGGTAGGAGTGTGATGTGTGTTGTAAATTCTTACAAGTCTTAATGAAGCCACCAGACCACGTGCTGGGGAGCTCTTATGCTTTATTGTACAGTTGCTATAACTCTGGAACCCCCACTATTAGACTCCAAAGGTGTTGGCTAACAACCCATTCATTTTGTACAGTAGGGGGAAAAATTTGACAGCTGTGCTTTGCCCAGGCAAAGCAAGGGATGAGAGAAATTAAGGTGGAAGAGAGAGAGAGACAGGAAGAATGAAGAAGTTCACTGTCTGTAGATTTGTGCAGTCAGTCCTGCTGTGTGGATGGTCCAGAGCTTGGATAGCAAAATAAAGAAACGGAAAGATACGGAAAAAGTCATGACGGAGGCCCAATATTCCTGTTATATTTAACCGGGTGCAGCCTCTTATGTAAACAAGACTTTTCATGATGTTTTGTTTGCACATCCACAGGCAACCTTTTGAGCCTTTCTCTGGGAAATCAGTTGGGAGGGACTGAGCAGGAGCAGGAAGCTGGCTCAGAACACTGCTACTCCATCTCCATGGGACTCTTTGTTTCACTCACACTTTTCTTGTCATAACAGTCAGAATATTTGAGACAAAACGTGCTTATACTTAGTCCTCCATGGGACTGCTTCTGGAAATACATCAATTTTTCTTTGGGTGAAAGATAGGAGGTTACAGAGTAATCATCACTGTCTTTTAAACTGTAATCTTTAATTCACCGACTCACTAGTCCACTCTTAAGATTTGAATTGATAAAATTCAAATCTGTTATAAATGAGGGTTGTGCGTGGAAAGAAAGTTGCACTTTGTTTCAAGGTTGTAATGTTTTTTCTCTCTGTTTTTTGTTTTTAAGGAATAACTGTGGTCTAGAGACACACCTTTTTAGAATCCCTCTAAGATATGTAGTAAATACGAATCTAGTGCAAGTCTATTCAATATACTGATCTTTTCCTGTAACAAGAGCCTGCCTCTTAAGGAATTTTTTTTCCTGAAAATGGCCTTTGTTTGCCATTGCTTATAAATGTGTAAAGCAGACACAGAATGTAAACTGAGACGAGTTCTCACTGAATTACTAAAACCATGAAAAGTAGGTAATAGCTGAATGTTTATGTTGGTCTTTGGCTCTTTCAAGACTTGGTGAACATTTTTAACCTTATAGTTCAAGTAAACTGGTTTTTCAAAGCCCCTTTAACAGAAAGGAACTTGAAAATTGACTACTATTTTATTCCATGTATTTGGGACAAAAATAATTGTAGAAAGAATTCATAATGAACTTGAAACAGATTTCACTTTTTGGTAGCCCAGTTAGTTTTGCTTAGTAATTAATGAATTGAATAATAAACACTTGCTTATTTTAGGAAATTCTTGCTCACTTTTCACATCTTTGCAAAAAATACAGTGTTCAGTTATGCTGGTTGCTCTGGAGTGCAAAAAAGATACAGTAAATTCTATTTGTTTTTTGCAGAAACTGTTACATTAGTCCTTCTTTACTTTTAGGCATCCACCTTTGGCATCCTGGCAAGATCAAATGCATAAATATACACTGTGAGGGAGTTCAGCAGCAATAGGAAACAACTAAGTCTTGGAGGGAGATGGGTTGAGGAAGAAGACTGAATTTCTCATTCATGCACATTGGGTCATAGTTTTTATGCCCTGAATGTGATACTGAGAGACAACACAGGTTTATAAACTCGTAGCTTTAAGATGATGATGCGAGGAAAAAGATGAGCACTTTGCCAAAACTTTTCCTGAAAATTGGTATTCAGCAGTATAAGTTAGTGCTGATAACTGCATTGAGAGTTACTTACTATGTGCTGCAGTTCCAGTAGTTACAGAATTAGTTTCCAAATTATCACTGATGTGTTCAAAGATCACAGAATCAATTAGGCTGGAATAGACCTCAGAGCGCGATCTCTGCATTCAGTACGAGCTCTGACTGAAGACCACTATGTCAGAATGTCACTCAGTGCCATGGCCAGTCTTTTCTTAAACATTAAACCCCTCCAGGGATGGTGACTCCACCACCTCTCTGGCCAGTCCATCCAATGTCTAAGCACCTTTTCTATGAAGAAATTCCTCCTGATGTTCAACCTAAACATGGAGCTTAATATTAAGATCATGTTACATATCATAAGAAACAAGGCATATCTTCTAAAAGATGCTGTAGGAAATTAGTTCAAGAATCTTGTGCTAAATTACCTTTTCTTTGCAAAGGAAGATAATCAGAAAGTTTGGGTTTCCATTTAGGCTGCATGTGTATTCTTCTGCTTAATCTCATGTCACTTCATTTAGTTCTACGAGACTGTGACACACGGGCATGTTGAACACTTTAATGAGATTTTATTAGTTTGCATAAATCACAGACTTATTCTGGGGCTTTTTTTTTTTGCTTGTTTTGGATTCATAGTTTGGAATGGTGATACTTGATTTCTGCTAAGCTATTACTATTTGGTGGAAGGATTTGGTGTTTTTTATTAAGATCCTAGGAGAAGCTTCTTGTAAAGATACATCTCTCAAGTAATAGGTATTTGGAGGTTTTTTTCAAACTGTTAAGCTGCATATTAATGCCACTTTCTGAGAAATGTAGGACATGCTATCCACATGTTTGGGAGAAACATACTATTTTTTAGATATTCCATCATGTGTCTGTTACTTGATTTGCATGTTGGACTCTAGCCCTGTGGAACAATACAAGATGTAAATATCCATATATGCACTACTCTAACCTGAAAGAGGTTTAGTTTTCTCTGTTTCTTAATTGCCAGTCATTTCAGAAGAAACATTCAAACTTTCTGTGTGGCTTGGATAGGGCTAGTTTGGCTGGTAGTAGGTTAGTGTATTAGTTTTTAGGCTTTGTTTTAAATGTTGTTTTTGTTTTTAAATCAGGAGCCAATGAAGTCGAGAGCACCACAGCTACATTTGGAATACAGATTCTACAAGCAGCTAGGATCTGGAGGTAAAAAGCAGTATAATGCATTTTACTGTGATGAATCCAGGATCAATTTTTGGCTGAAGTTTTCTGGGTTTAGAGGTATAAATCTATTTAATAAAGTGTTCCTTACTACTTAAAGCAGAAAAAAGCCCAAGGAGTTAGTGAATTAAATAATGGTGAATAATAATAATGATAAATTCCATTATTCTAACTTTTTTCCTACTCAATAAAGTGTATCTATGAAGTTCTGACTTTTAAATAAATCCTACCTATCACAGCATTTGTTTGCATACAAGTATACCTTAAACTAAGACTATTCCCAGTACAACTCTTTGAAAAAATACTGTAGATCTCCAAACTGCTAATCTACTAATCATGCATTTTGAAATTTAGTTGATGTGATAGCTTAAATAGCTTCAAATTCAGTTTTATTTTGCTTCACTTCTACTGATACAGTATATATTGCTGCTTACTAGTTTTGAACCTCTTAAATGCCTCTAGGAGAAGTTTAAAAGTAGTTTAATATTTAAATTTCTCATTTCACTCCCGTTGGTGCTTTTATACCCAGAAGCACTCTTATAGTGGTGGCCTGAATGATCTAATTGTCACCTTTTGTTTTTATAGGTGAGTGATACCTAAAACTTCTCACACAATTTTGTGCCTTTCACAAAAGTGCATATAATCAGTTAGGAAGATGTGAAGTTTCTTACCCTAGTAAAGTGAGTACAGATTCTCTAAATCAGCTATAATTTAGGAAAAAGAAATCTTTTGATATCTTTTCCTTGAAATTATTCCTAGAGTAGGTCACATAATTAACTATTTTTCCCATTTTTCTACTAATGTAGAATTTTATTTTATGAGTGGAGTACTAACAGTGGTTTTCTACATGTTTGTTCAGGGGCTTTTACATGTTTCTATGTGTATGTTTAGGGGCTTTTTAGAAAAGGCAGCCTGGAATTTGTGACAGTGATTTTGATTGTGCTTAAGGTAGAATAAAATCCTACTTAGTATGAAAAGTCTCTGAAAAGAAATACACAATGAACATTCCCATACCACTGATTTTGTTACCTTGAATGTGTCTATGTTATGATGAATTTTAATACTTTTTAATTCCTATTTTCACCTTTTTCCTTAAAATTTGGGATCATATGGCAGCTCATTGCTGCTCTGACTGGATAGTGTTTCTCAGGTAGCTTTCAAAATTTCATGCTACTCTTTTAAAGACTACATCTGGTAAAAAAAAGTTTCTAATATGTTCAGTTAATATAGACCTTTTATTTTTTTTTGCTGATGTACTGTGAATGCCTTGCAACCAGGAATTTTTAGAGATTACTTTTGGCCAAACACAACTTCTCTTGTCGATTTCTCTTCCTAGATGGAAAATAAAGTTGTAGATAGATAACCAAAATCTTGAGTCTCTATGGTTGCTGTTTGGAGAAAGTCATCACAGTATGGGTGTTTTTTTGTAAGTAGTTGTAAATTGTCAGCATGCCGTACACTAACATTGTGAAATAGCTGATGAGTAGAAAGCTGATGCCCTAAGTGTTTAACTAATGGGACATGACAACTCACAAGTTAGGTACATTACCTATCTGTGAATATAGAGGTGTAACTACCTAAAATTGCAAAGGAGCTGTGTAGTGGAGGTAAGAATAAAGCTGTAATTTCTAGTGCCGACTGCAGAAATTAGGCAGTGCTTCTCAGAGGTAGGAACCCTTACAGGAGAATTTATTGGGAAAATCTCTTGGTGAGTGTAACTATGTTTACTTTTTTATTTAGTGAATAAGACTGGGAACTGTGTTTAGTGTAAAAACATAGTGAAGTCACAGTTGTCCTGCTTTACTTCAGATATCATTCAATTTTCTTAACCTTATTTGCTGGTTGCAACAAATTTTATCTTTTTCTCTGATGTCTTGTTGAAGTACTGAATGGGAGAGTCACCTCTGATTCTTTGCATGAAGATGAGGTTACCTTTAGGGTGAAAATGCAAAGATAGAGCTGGTGACTTACTAAGCATCATCAGTATTTATGAAAAACTTTGTTACAGACCTCCTTTGTTTTTGCAATAACCTGCTCTTATTCAAAAGTGAAAGCCTCTCCCATCAGAGAACCTTGAAAACTCCTTTGTGAGCTTTTCTCAGACTCTCCTTTTGAGGCCTGTTTTAAGGGGTTTTGTGACAAAGGCTCATTATGAAGAAAGTAATTTTCTTTTTCCTATCTGCATAGAAGTTAAACAAAGATTGCTGATTCCTTATCTTCTGGCAGCAGTCACTTTTTCTATACTTTTAGGAGTTGGGCCCTCAAGCAGAGGAAGTTATACGGCCTGTGATTTTCAGAGAAAACTTGGTAGTATTTTGTAGTTTCTGTTCTTATGTAACCTGTGACAACTGGTTTTAGTTTGCTGATTTTTTGTGACATGCATATTTACTGTGAAACATAGATTTAAGTAATTTTATCTCATGAACAGTTGAAAACATAGTTTTGGAAGGTTGATCCACTAGGTTATAAATTCAGAAAGCAAGTATGTAAACCTCCTATGTAAAACAGGAGATAGTGAGTGGAAAAAAACCTTTCACCAGGTCTATCCATGTAGATAGTATTGTTTTATGGGCACTCATCGTTCTTTGATCAGAGAGAGAATGGATTGAAAGAAGTGGTCTTCAGTATGCAACTTACAGAAGAGTCTGTCATAGGAGATATAAAAATTGCTGCCATTACTGGAAAAAATTTGTAATATAGCAATTGTGAAGAGAGAAGGTTTCTCTGATACACAGTTATGCACCATACTAGAAGTTACAAATGTCTCAAGATTTCCATCTTTTAAGCTTCTAAAAATCCACATTTGTAGGCTTTCTTACAATGAAGTTGTCTTTTTCTTAGCTGTTTTTGTTTATTTGCACAAAGATTTGGCTGATAGCTTTATAACTGTGTGGACTGTATAGTTTGCATTTAATTGTACTGAATTGTGCTTCCCCTTGTTCTCCTCATGTTTACATGTATACTTATGTATTAATAGCAAGTGATTACTAAACTATGGTTTCAGAAGCAATCAGTGAAAAGGGAGTTGTACTCCCAGTCTTGTAAGCAGAGCCAATATTTTCTATAAAAACCCCATGGTTTTCACGAATAAGAACTACAGATTCCATAATTTATGCTACAAATTGACTTAGTGTGAAATAACTAATTGGCATAGTGTGAAATAACCTGAAGCTTAAAGGATAAAATTCTTTTAGGCCCTGTGAAATCCTCCTTGACTTGCAGGTGGCAGGAGGAGGAAGAAGAGGCATTAACATGTGAATGAATACTTCTAGAAGAAAATGAGGTTATTTTCTGGCAATATCATCCTGAAAGCAAGTAAAGAAAATGTTATTGTGATTACAGATTATTTTACCTTCAAACCCTTTTTAATGGAGCATCCCTGTACTTCCTCTAATCTTGTAGGCATCCTCGATGAAAAGAGGATTTTGAAATGGTATGTTTTCTAGGTGCTTCCTTATCTGCAGCCAGTATTTGTCTACTAAGTCTATTTATTTTTATAATATCCCTTTTTCTTGCTTTTCTAGTAACCATGTAGCTTGGGATTTTAAAAAATATGTATTTGTATTAAGCTCTCTGCTAAGTCATGTTGTTTTGTGTCTTGAATGCCATGAAAATGGAAGACATTCTTAACTTTAGAAAGGATCAGAGGGTTCTTTTGTAGTTCTGCTCACTGAGAGAACAAGGAGAAAATAGGCATGAAATATGATAGATGTGCAGTTTTTATACACAAGACTTTGGTACTGAGAGTATTAATTCTCTGTGTTTAATAAAAAGTGGTTTTGTCTTGCATGAATAAGAATTAACATTTCAAAACTGTATTCCTTTGGAGAGGATTTGCTCATAAAGAAGGCCTAAATGTAACTTTGCTCTTAAATATGCTCTTTGAAATGCCTGTAAATGTGCAGTAACATGTAGGCGTTTGTCAGAAAAAGAAAGTGAAGAATCTTTCTTAAAGAGGAAATACTTTCAGTGCTTTTGGGGTTTTAAAAATGTTTTTAGTTTTTTAGGGAAATGGACCTCAAACTTAGTAAAACAAAGCGACTTTTAAGATTACTTCAAAGGTGTGGCTTATTTTAGTCTCATCGTTATTTAGCTTTTATTTAGGTTTTATGTACTAACAGATTCTTATGAAAATTGCTATCTTTTGTCTATGATAATTTTGTAGTTTAGTAGCTATGAGGGTGTTTTCCTCAGGGAGTTTGAGATCATTAGTCAGTATGCAGAATTTTCTAGTCAATTGAATGGCGAACATATGGATGGAATTTAGAATCTATTTGCTTCTAATAAATTTTGTTTAATGTATATTTTCTTAATATGCAGATATGAGATATAAGAAAACTATACTGTCATACTCCAAATAAAATGATTGCTGAATTCTTACCTGAAATTGCGTTAAATCTTTTGGAATTAATAGAAAACAGTTGTGTATTTTTTATTGATTTTTAAATTAATCTTCTATGCTATCAGGCTTTCTTTGCATTATTAGAAGGTAAGGTGTAGGTGTATTTCGTGCGCCATGCTGCAGTTTAACTGACAGATAGGTATGGTTCAATTTCCTTTTGCAGAAAGGAGTCTGTAAATGAAAGAAGTTATGTGTTGCATGTTGAAGAGCATAAAAACGGTTCAGCTTTCATTTGATGTCTGATTTTTCTAACCTCTCTTAATAAATGGTTCATTATCATAATGACTGGGGGCTTTTGCAAGTGACTGAGAACTCGTTTGTACTTACTTGCCTGACAAGTGGAGCAAAAGAATGGCAAGCAGTTTCTGCTGCTTAAAGTGAGTTAGTAGAACTCCTGTTTGTAATGCTGCTCTTAGAACAGTTCTTGTTTATAGCAGCGAGGAGTATCTATTATTAGATTTTTTTTTTCATTTGAGGTAATTTTTGAGGTCACAGATCTCAAAACAGGTGACAGATCTGTTCAGCAGTGGATTAACCTGCTGGTAAAACTGCTGTATTAATATTTCAGACAAGGCAGATGCTCAGGTAAATCAGGTTTTATTTTTCTTAACTTTTGGACATCTGTTCTTTTAGCTGAAATTTAGTTAACACTCCCACTTGAAAAACTGGAAGCCATTCACTTTTCTTACAGGATCACTACTATTGACTAGTCAATGCATAGGATATATTTGTCTACAGTGGGAAAAAGTGTCGTATTTAAGAAGGTCATTGCCATTGTGAAATGAGTGCTCAGTGTTGCATTCTGTACCTGAACCATTGTGATTTGGTACCAACGTTCATGTGACGTGGTCTGTATTGGTATCTAAAAATATGGTTTTCAGTTTTGAGATCATGCGGAGCTGCCTTTGACACAGCGGAATCACAGTACTTGGACAGCTGTAACTACACAGTTTCTGTTGGATTAGTGATTCAGGAGGATTTCAGTATGGGCATAATGTGGTTTTGGGAGATACAAAAGTGGAGTCTGCTCACCATTTTGTAGTCAAGCTCAGGAAAATATTTATTGTAGTGTTTAGAGCATGTCTGGATTCACCACATTTTGGTTGGGGAATGTAGCAGAGTGAGTTTGAAGTACTTTGAATTTCTGATTTTGAGAGAGGGCAGAGTACCCTAAGGCAAGAACACTTCTATGTTATGAGGTACCTTATACACAGTTTATAATGGACTAGTAGATTACGCATTGCTGTTTATGGTTTTCTTTTTTGTGTTGGAAATGTGTTTGATGGGCTGAAGGCCAAGAATGAGGTTCAGTTCTCAGTGTCTTTAGTGTTTTTTCCTCTAGGTAAAGACAAAAATATTTAAGGTGAGAAAATGTGTTTCTTCATTTAATTATAGTTCAGGCCAGCTTTAGCTGGTATGTGAGATCTGAGTGTTCAGTGACAGCTATTAAAGTATTTTCATATAGCTATATTCAGGGTATGGAATCTCTGAAGCAGATTTTTCTTGTGAAAGACAAGCTATCTTTTGCATTTAAGATAGTTACAGGCAACTTTCACTGTCACTGTGAAGGCAGTAGGATCTCAGATTGCGAGTGATACCATGTCTACTTCATCCCCTTGGCAATAGCCACCTTGCTTTCCACTTTAGCCTGTGGGAGGAAAAAGAGCCCAGCATGATTTCCTTGCGGTGCGTCTGTGTTTTGCTATAACTCTTCCCAAGACAAAAATTTCAGTATAATAATTTCTTAATTTCCTTGTCAGTTGGTACGCTGTTATGTACTTTACTAGGTTGATATTCTATCATACCATGAGGAAGTGTCTCAATAGCAAGTCTCCTTGAGTGTAGGGCTAGAAACAAAGCACTACAGCTGGATTATTGTGTCAGGTGATTATTTTTGTTCATAGATCTTCTAGAAACAATTTAAAATTACTTATCTCATTCTGTGTTATTCAGAATATTTTGGGGTTGATGTCTTGCTGCTATTATAGGATAAACATTATGAAAGTTACAAAGGTTTGAAGTGAGTTTATGGGAAAAAATGAATGTGACGTGCAGCTATATTTAATTGGATGTACCTACTACTTAGTTAAAGCAGTAATAATTTACTGGAACTTCAGATTTTAGAGTATTATTTAATTTCTAAAACAAGGGTGTTATGTTTCTAATGATTAATGACAGCGTTTATTGAAGACAAAATCTCTATCTGTAAACTACAGAGTTAGCAAGTAGCTGAGTTCAGGGTAGTCCTAGTTTACATATCTAAATAAAATTTTATCCATTATTACAGATATGTTCGAGTTATTCCACTTCATGTCCTTTCTATACATCTTGCTAGCCCACATTCAGTATAAATGCAAAGTGAATTTTATTAGTAACTTTACGTGAATATTGCTTTCAACTATGCTTCTAGGTAGGTAGCTGAGAATTTGGTCTTAAACTGATGGCTGTTTCTTTAATTTATTTTTTTAGTCATGTTGTCCTGCTTTATTACTTCTGTTGTAATTTGACTGGCATTATTATGCTGGGGAATCAACAATAAGCATTAGTTGGAGTGGTTGGTAATCACGATAAACATGCAGGTGATCTTAAAAAATAAAGCTCTAAGCTTAATTTAGGAATATAGTATTAGAGCACTTAAACTGAATCAAATATCGAATCTCCTGACTGAAGAGCAATCTATTCATAGGTGCTGTTAATCTGTGTACTGATGACTGCTGCAGTTCTATCATGAGTTGTTTGGGGAAAACTCTGACTCAGTTTTTGCTGCTGATCTGCTTCCTTTGATAGGAAAGTTGAGCTGCTCAGTTTTAATGGGAATATGCTAATATTTATGTTCATGTGAATAAACATAAATGGTAATGCCTAATTTATTTTTTAAGTGTAGTCCAACAAAATTATAAATATATTGCTTGCAGTTTTTCTTGTTTTATGCCAATGCTTTTCTAGGATTTAACTTACGGACTTTTACAGGATTTTCTGAATTTAAAGTAATTTTTCCCCCTGGAATAAGTGTAAGAGATCTGATAAGAATCAGATGGCAGCTGCATAATAGAGTTACATGATAATGTTTCTGAGAAACAGTAGTTACTGGCCATAAGAACCCTGGCTGTATGCAAAAATGTATATTGGTTTTGTATTGTGACATCACACAGGTTTCGGAAATTGGGCTTTGAGAGGCGTACAATAGTTATAGTTCTGAAAGGAAGCTTGATAAGACAGTTCAGTGAACAAAGTGAATGTTAGATAAATTGATATTTGATTTAATCATGATTACAGTAAAATACATCTCTAATTCTGTTTTAGTAATATAGATAACTAAAGAAGATTTTTCCTTTTGAAATAGATCTAATTATTTTATTACTGTTTCTTCTTTTTGCAAACATATTCTTATATTTGTAAGTAAGAGATGCAGTCTAAGTGTTGTGGTGATATAGTGTCTCATTCTGTGTTTAGAGTTTTATAGTTCGAGGCTGATCATGATTTCAGTGGCATTCAGGTGCTATGTTTCCAGAGACTGTGTCACCTTCTGTATGTGCTGCTTTGGCTCCAGTCAGAACATACTACTGTGAATTTTACAATTGCTTCCTTTGAGAGGATTCAAGCCAGATTCCATAGAATAACTAGGGAATATCTGTGTTTGTGGCAGTTTAATTTGTATCCATGACAAGTGTACTAGTATGAATGTACTGTGAAAGACAGCTGTTACTGCAAATCTTCCAGCTAGTTTAAAGTATTTGGCTTATGTTCAATGAATTGCCACATATGAAAATTAAGACTTTATATAAAAGGCACTGTGATGTAGGAAGCTGAATACACGACACCATGATCTGCAAGAGCAGTCTTGTGTGTTTTGTTGGCATTTATGTGTCTGATTGAACAGATTCTCAGCTATAGGATATAATGCAGATACCATCAGTCCGTTTCTTGATTGGTTTAGAGAAAGCTCTTAAAGGAAATTGGTATTACAAGAAACTGAAAAACCCTGGAAAACTATTTACTAGCTTAATAGCTTTACAAATTTAGATTGTATTGTATAGAGACATTTTGCTAAGATACAGCTCAAAATTACGTTAGTGATAGGTGTGGTTCAATGCAAGTGATATTGCCATTGACCTGTGGGTTCCATATTCCTTTGGCTGTCTCTGCTGCCTGTTTATCAAATTAGTTTTTTTTCCTGAAGGAGGACACACACCTAAAGTATTTGAAGCTATGACGTAATATCAGTGTCAAAGCAGATAAATGGAATGTTTTCCTTAAGATACAAATGTGTTTGTGCTAGTCATGTATATTGCTAGAGATAACTGAACAACATGCAGTCTCAAGCTTAAATCAGGTTTAGTGATGAAGTTCTTCAAGAAGACAACCAAGATGGATAATGGTCCAAAGCAGAAATAGCTTATTATTTTCTTTGTTTTAAATAGATTTGGCAGATACAGTTTAATCTACTAGTCATGTTTTCTTTATTCTCATACTTTTTTTATCCATTCATCATTGTAGAGGAAGTCAGATATGTCAGCTTTAAAAACTTTTCTGCACATCATGCACATAAACATGGTGGACTGAAGTATTTGAATGAAAATTAAAGAATATAATCCATAAATTCACATAAGTGTTTTAGGGGGCTCTCTTTGCACCCCTGCCCTTCCCACTTCACCTTCTCAATGGATAATCAAATACTTTTTGAATGTTTGGACTTGATTTTGGAGACCAGAGGTGTACAGCAGTAATGTTTTAGGTGGCTAATGAAAGCTAACTTTTATAGAAGAAACTGAAATCCAAGTGATGTTCAAATAGTTAATTTCCAAGTCAAGACTTTGATTTTTTTCAAGAGTAAAATAGGATTAAAATCATACTGGCTTAACATGGATTTACAAATTTATGACAGGAGAGTCACCTAAGTATTGTAGATTACTTTAGTCAATTGAGCCCATTCAAATGAAAGTGTTTTTTACTTGTCAACAAGATAAATATCTAGGGATAGGGAAATATGACTTGTACCTTAAAAAATAGTTCTATTTTAAGAGTTTTAAACCTAGAAAGAAAATATGTTTAAATGTTAAAGTAACTTAGGGGGAGTATGTGAATCTACTTTTTTGGCCACAAGTAAGTTTCCTTTTTGATGGAAGAAGAGGAAGTTATATGTAACTTTTAGTGACATTTATGTGACAATCATTGAATTCTGCTTATGACTGAGGAGGGTTGCTACTTTTTACAAAGGATTTTTAAGAATGGGGAGAAGACGTGTCAAGGTACTAGAAAGGATTGAATGGTAATCAAATTAATTGTTAATCAAGAAACCGAAGACCAGTGGCTTCTTTAAATTCACTGCAGGACAACAGAGATGCATCTTAAACGCTCAACGTATTTCCTTCTTTTGTTCTTCTGTGGTTTGAGCTAGAGTAATTCAAAATGGAAATAAAATACCTCCTCTTAATTGGTAATTAGTAGTGGAATATCTTGTCAACAAAACAGGGGTTTCTTAAATTTCTAAAAATCAGGGTTTCTTTGTGTTTAGCTTAACCAGTATCTCTTAAAGCTTTATCTAAGAGAGCTTACAGTAACTGTCTGTAGTGGGAGAAAAAGCCTCATATATGTTTTTCTTAGTAGCATGTTACTTTCTGACTTCTGGAGATTTAGAGATGTGGAGAAGGAATGTAAGTAGCAGAATGACACCCGCCTACTGCTTTTAAGCAAAAGTACTAAGAGTGCTTTGATTAAGAACCAAACCCCCTAACTTCTAGTACTTTGAACTGTTAATATCAGATTATTTTATCAACATGGGTAATTTTAGACAGGATGCTCCATATGCACTGCAGAGGTTTTTACATGTTAAACAGAATTTTGGGACGTTTTGGAATTCTCATCTAATCAGAGGATCAAGTGTTTTAGGTATCTTTCTGATAATTCAGGACGATATTTTTAAATTGAAGAACACTATCTCATACCTTATTCTGATACAGGATGTAATATGATCAGTGCTTCTTCATTAGGAGCAGCAATAAGCTACTCTCGTGAAGTCTTTCTGAAGTGGGTACAATTATGCATTTTAAGTATATTAGTATAGAGATGAGTGTGATGATACAAATTGAAAACCAAATTGTAGCTCGAGTCTTCTGAAAACTGAACAGCTGGGTTTTTAGGGATTTTTCTTTAAATATTTTGACTTGTAGGAAAAGAGATTAGTGAAAAACCTCTTTAAAACGGCGCTTTGATTTCATGTTAATTTTGCCAAAACAGTAATTGTTGCATAATTTTTTACCCAAAGGGGTAGTCAATACAATTAAAAAATTATGGCCTCAGTGTGTCTCTATAGTAAGGTATGAAAAATTGAAGGCTTTATGCAGAAAACACTTAGAATTAGCCTTACATTTGACCTACAGAGAATGAAGTTGAAATCCAGTGTTTCATTAAGGTGTTCTGAAAACAGGTTTGGTACTTCTGTGCAGTGCATTATTGAAAGATTGGACACTGTAGAAAAAGCTCACATGAAAAGAATACATTTTCAGAGTACTAAATATTTAGAATAAATGAAACAGAGGATGTGTACTAAAGAACAAAAACCCAAAGATCTGGAATAACTCGCTTCCCTAAGCAAAGAAAACTTATTCTGCTGAATGATGTCCTGTGCATGTGAAAAAGTACAACATGAGTAGAAGCAATTATATCAAGTTATTTTTAGTTAAATAGACACACAATGCATATTCTACAAAAAGGTGGAAGTAAAATCGGATCATAGGGCTTTAACTATTTATATTTTCAAAATTCTGGATTGCCTGTGTTTCTAAGGAAGGTGTTTATTTAAAATGATAAAGTCCAGACTGAATGTATCATTACACTCTTGAGTTCATTAATCTCTTTTTGGTTTTTTAAAAATGATTTCTCTAGATAATAAGGTGCTTTTATTCCTAAAGGTAGGAATAGCCTTCATTTAAAAAGTTTAATTTAAGTTTATTTTTTTGTACAAGAGCTTATTTAAAGCCTTCTTAGCATTTCAAAACCCTGTTTCAATTTATGGTTACAAAACTAATAGAGAGGTTCTAATTTTAACTTTTTGTATAAATCTTGCTATCTTTCACAAGTCAAATATGTAATAGCACCCTTTTAATTAAAATTTTTGTGACTATCTTCAATATTCCTGTTGTGTCTTTTACCTGTAGTTTTTATGAGATATATTTTTGTTTCTATGTGAAAAATATATTTTTAACTTATGATCAACTTGAAATTGGGTAGGAATTATACTGCTATGTACCTTAATCTTAATTAACCCCTTATCATTACTTTGTATTTTCATTTTGCAGATGGAATACCTCAGGTTTATTATTTTGGCCCATGTGGCAAATATAATGCTATGGTGCTAGAACTACTTGGACCTAGTCTGGAAGATTTATTTGACTTGTGTGGTAGGACATTTTCTCTTAAAACCGTTCTTATGATAGCCATACAGTTGGTAAGTGGAATAGATGTTAATTTGAGTGTTCACTAGAATAACTGTATCAGTCTTCAATGGATTAAATGCTTACTTCACTTAGGAGATTTGCACTTCAGTTTCAAATTGATGTTGGTGGTATTTAAAATTCTTGTCATACAGTTTAAGCGGGAATACTCTTAGATTACTTTCATTTACTTTGTTCCAGATTTTCAAGTCAGTGAATCTAATTACTTGTGTCTTCTGAGTTCTTACCACAATCTAAAATAATGAATTTTGATATACTCTTTCAAAAAAGAAAACCTTAAAGAAATAAAAGTAATTTTAGCCCACACGAGCAGTTGTATTATGAGACTCCTAAATAGCACAAGTATTTTTTTCCTGGGCATTCTTAAAAGAAAGCAAACAAACAAATGACAAATACCCCAAATTTTTCTAGAAATTATAGCACAAAATTATTCAATGAAGAATTATTCTCTTTTTTGATGATTCCTTATTTGGTTTTGACTTGAGGGTGGATGGAAGTGGAAAGAAGGACAATTAAGGCTGTGCATATTTACCAGATTTCCTCCTCCCTAAATAGTGGTATTTTTACCTGTATTGGTTTAAAATAGCTGTTTAAAACATGATTGTTGTTGTATAACAGACTCCAACTACAGATGTACAGACTTACAGACACATTGAACTTATTTATAGCCAAGTTCTTTTTTTTTAATGCTCCAGTCCTCAAAAGTCCAGAGATCAGCTTTATTTAATACTTCCTGTTCTTTTTCTGAATGTGGAAATTTTGATAGAAAACAGTCCAGCTAGAATGAACTTTTTATGCATAATGATGAACTTTCAGCGCTTCTCTCAGTTATGTCTTTAATATGTAATAGATCAGACTTTGCTGCTTACTGCTTGGTGACATGATTTCTGGTTTTACTTTTCATGTACACAAAACATACTCGTGCCAGCTGTTTTGAGAGGCAAAAGCTTCTGTTGTGTGCAAGATTCATGACTAATGTCCAGTGTGAAAGTTTCCAATACAACAATTGATGTATCTGCTTTGGAAAAGTGTACAATTTTCATTGACTTTAACTGGGAGATACTTCATTAAGAACAGTATTACTTTGGTCTTAAGATATTAGGAGGGGTGATTTCTTCTATGAATAAAGCCAATATAAGATATGTAGCTTCTGACACATTTTAATGTGGCAATCTGAAGCTTAAATTAAACTTCCTTGTCTGTTTTTTTTTTATTGAAGATTTCTCGTATGGAATATGTCCATTCAAAGAACTTGATATACAGAGATGTAAAACCTGAGAACTTCTTAATAGGACGACCTGGAAACAAAACCCAGCAAATTATTCACATTATAGACTTTGGTTTAGCAAAGGAGTACGTAGATCCAGAAACAAAGAAGCACATACCATATCGAGAACACAAGAGCCTTACGGGAACAGCTAGATACATGAGTATAAATACACATTTAGGAAAAGGTACGTGTGCTTTTTAAGTACAGAAACAGCTGTCATTTGTCATAAACCATCTTGCTTTCAAGTACCAGTTTTTGTCAGTCCATAGTCATTAAGAACGACAAATTTTGTGTATTGTGCAAAATATAATTTGACCTTATGGAAATACTGTTTATGCTAATAATCTTCTTTGAATTGCTAATCATCTTGATCATGTCTTGGGAATTGTCCTCTGTGTTAGCTTTACTTAAAAGAAATATGTGGTGTATCCTTCTGTAGCATAATACCTTCACATTATAAGTATACCATGGCAGGATGAAGTGTCCAGGAAATTGGTGTGCTTATTAAATACACAAAAGTCAATAGGTTGCAATAGCATGGATTTTCAATGCTTCCTTGGTTTTCTGATCCGCTTGAAATGCACCATAAAGTAATAAAACAACTTAGAGATAATGCTGATTTCTCTATTTTTTTTAATTTTTTTTTTTTTTTTTTTAATGCTTACACTGTTAATAAGGCATTGTCAGAGTCATTAAAGGTTATGCCAGCAAGCTAAAGAAATTACAGGATGTCTATAAAGATAAAACTTGTTTTTATTGAATAAATAAATTCACCTTGAGAAAGGTATCTGAGTACTCAGATCTTTGTTTATTACAGCTATAGAGAGGTTTTCTAGTGAAATCAGTCAGTTGGACCCCTTTGAATTTGTGTAAGCCAGTTGTTTATTGCTGCATGGAGTCACTAATTAGGTTATTCTTTGAATTGGTCATAAAAATGTTGCACAATACTTACAGTTTAACTGTAAGCATGACTCTTAAAACTGCAAATGAGAAACCATTCACATTTCTCAGACAGGAATAAGGTGCTTTATCAATAAATCAGAGCCAGGAATCACTTAGGTAGGAAAATATCCTTAAAGCCATCGAGACCAACTGTTAACCCAGCGCTGCCAAATCCACCACTAAAGCATGTCCCTAAGTACCACATCTACAAGGCTTTTAAGATACCTCTGGAAGTGGTGCTTCAATCACTTCCCTGGGCAGACTGTTCCAATGTTTTAGAACCCTTTTGGTTAAGCAAATGTTCCAAATATCCAATCTAAACTTTCCTATGGCAAACATGAGGCTTTTTTCTCTTGTCCTCTTCCTTGTTCCTTGGGAGAAGAGGCCACTGTGGCTACACTTGCTTTTCAGGGAGTTGTAGAGAGTGATAAACTCTCCCCCAGACCTCCTTTTCCAAACACCCTCAGCTCCATCAACGGCTCGTCGCAGGGTCTGTACTCCAGACCCTTCACCACTGCAACAAAGTGCAGTGCCTCAAGTGTAGGATTTTAGCTTCCTAAATCTAACTTTTGGAACTCTCAGGTTCTTCAGATCAAAGAAGCATCCTTTACATTTTTCAGGCATAAATGGTGATGTCAGTGTAAGGTGACTGTTTTATTTTTGACACTGGGCTCCCATCTCCACTAGCAGAATAGACTTCTGATTATTACAGCATTTTCAACAGTGGAACAACCCCTTTTAAAATCATATTTTTTACTCCTCCTTAAATAAATGATTGCCCCCAAACCTTTTAAGAAAAATAAACCAAAATGTAAAACTGGTAATTACTTGAAAAGCAAAGTGAATTTTGATTGTGTGTCTGATATTTACACAGGATGTGTTTATTTTTGTCTAATAGTAAGTTATTTAATTGTAGAATGGTTAGGGTTAGAAAGGACCTTAAAGATCATCAGTTCCGAGTCTGTTGCCATAGACTGGAGCACCACGTTTCTCAAAGCCTCATGCACATTTGCCTTGGACAGTTTCAGAGATGAGATATCCACAGCTTCTTTGTGCAAGGTGTTTCAGTGTCTTGCTACACTCACACTGAGGAGTTTCTCCTGAATATTTAATCTAAACTTACTGTCTTTCAGTATGAAACCACTAGTCCTTGTGTCACTACATGTCCTTGCAGGCTTCTTTTTGGTACTGGAAGGAACTGTAATGTCTTCCTGAAGCCTTTTTTTCTCCAAGCTGAACACCAGCAACTCTCAGACTGCCTTCATGAGAGGGACACTGCCTGAACGTCTTCATGGACTTGCATGATCAGGTCCATGTCCTTTGTATCTTGGGGACCCCGGAGCTGGGTGCTGCACTGCAGGTGGGGTCTCGCCAGAGCAGAGGTGTAGAATCCCCTCCCTCACTCTACTGGCCACACTGTTCTGGATGCAGCCCAGGACATGTTTGGCTTTCTAGGCTGTGAGTGTACATTATTGGGTCATGTCCTACCTATTATCCACCAGCACGTGGAAATCCTTCTCAGGGCTACTCTCCATTCTCTGTCCAGCCTGTATTAGTGCTTGGATTGCCCTAACTTAGGTGCAGGTCTTTGCACTTCTCGTTGTCATGTTCACAAAGGCCCACCTCCCAGGCCTGTCCAAGTCCCTCTGTGGCATCCGTTCCCTAAGGGGAAGGTGGTGTTGACAGCACCACATGGCCAGATGAACTTGGCAGACTTGCTGAGGGTGCTCTTGATCCCGCTGTCCATGACACCAGCGAAAGGTGTCACCCTGCAGTAGTCCCAGTACAGCCCCTAAGGAACTAGTGTCCACTTGGATAGGGAGTTGTTGAGTACGATTTACAGTATGACCACTCAGCTAATTCCTTATCCATTTGTTTCATCTGTCGAATCAGTGTCTCTCCAGTTCGGAGACAAGGGTATCCTGTGTTACAGTGTCAGATGCTTAGCGTGTATGCAGATAGATGATGTTGGTTGCTCTTCCATGCATCAACATGTAGTTGTGTTGAAGGCCACCAAACTTGTCAGGCATGATTTGCCCCTACTGAAGCCATGTTGACCATCATCAGTCACCTCCTCTTTTTCCATGTCCTTCAGTATCGTTACCACAAGGATCTACAGTGTGATCTTGCCCCTTGGTGAGACTGACAGGCCTGTAGTTCCTCATGCCTTCCTTTTCTTCCATTTGTAATAGCGGGGGTTATTTTTCTCCTCTTTTAGTCTGTGGAATCTTTACTGGGCTGTCATGACTTCTCAGATGGGTGTAATGGCTATTGTCTTCGCCTGAGACTCCCTAAAGACTCACACATGCATCTCAGCAGGTCCCGTGGACTTGTGCACCTTCAAGTTCCTTAGATGGGCTCCAACTTGATCTGCAGTGTTCTTCATTCTGCCAGTCCCTGTCCTTTTCTTCTTGTGACATGAGTAATGTGACTGGAATACATACCAGGGAAGATGGAGGCAAAAGTAATTTTATGTTCCCTAGGATCCAATCTAAACTTTCCTGTGGCGCAATGCAATTTTTTTGCATCAGCTTTCTCTGTATCCCAGGTCTCCTGTTTCCTTCTGGAGAGGTCCTGCATTTTTCTTAGTTTTCCTTTTGTTACCATCTTACTTAGAGAATCTCTTCTTGTTGCCCTTGACATTCCTGGCCTCATTTAATCCTATCAGGGCTTTAGCTTTCTTAAGCTGATATCTGACTGCTCAGACAATTTCTCTGTGTACCTCCTAGACTACCTGTCCTTGCTTCCCCTCTCTTTATGCTTCCTTTTTTTCCTTTGGATTCATCCAGGAGCTCTCTGCTTATCCATGCAGGCCTTCTGATGGTTTTTGCTTGACTTTTTTGGAAGGCATTGCTCCTGGGCTTGGAGGAATTCATGCTTAAGTAATACTAACCAGCTTTCTTAGCTGGTTATTATATTTCTTAGGGACCCTGCTTCCCTGCTGAGCTTTGTCTCATGGTACTTTGCCAAGCAGATCCCTGAAGAGGCCAAGATGCATCTGCTGAAATTCATGATACTGGGTTTGCTTTACTCCCTTCTCACTACCTTTAGGATCTCAAACTCCAGCATTTCATGATCACTGCAGCCAAGGCTGCCCTTGAGCTTCTCCTTCCCCACCAGCCTCTCCTTGTTGGTGAGAACAAGCTCCAGCATGGCACATCCTCCTTTTTACGTTCTCTGTCACTTGGAGAAGGAAACTATAACTTACTGGATTGCTGATGCCTTGCTGTCTTGTCACTCCAGGAGACATCGGAGTGGTTGAGGTTCCCCTGTGAGGACCAGGGCTTGTGAACATGAAATGTTTCCTGTGTATTGGTTGACAACTGTTATGAATGAGTGTTTGAGATCACTTAAAAAATCATCAGCAGGGGTATCAGTGAAACCCTGATTTAATATTAAGCAATGGCAAAGTTCTTTGCAAGATTCACTCTGATAGTTACTAGTCAGTTACACCAAGGAAAAAGAGAAAATCCAAACCACTACTAAAATCCAGTCAATCAAAACAGAAATGAGCTGTCTAGGGCTGTGTGTGTGTTTAGGTGCATGTGACAAGTGACAAAAGGACAGTGAGGGCAGGTATAAAAAAGAATACAGCCTAAAAGCTTAACAGCACTCAAAAGTATTTAACCTTAACTTACACCTTTACTTAAACCTTAAACTTAACATTCAACATAGGAATTAAAACTCAACAACATTTAACCTGTCTTATAACCTAACCTTACTTACAAGCCTAACTTTGATATCCAAGACACCTGAACATCTGAGAGAGCAGCGTTTCTCCCAGAGTTTGCTGTAGCATATGTGTATGTTTATTTACGCAGGCAGACAGTGCAAAGTACCTGTCAAAAAATTCCCCTCAAAAGTAGTGAAATACTCACTCTGGGCACTTTTGCATCTCTTTATTGTACAAAGATTTGAGGAGTGAGGGTATTGGTCTATAATTCATTTTTGTTCAGCAGTCGTCTGAATACAGCAAACTTAGGAGTCTCTGGGCTCTGAGAGGCCCAGCTCAGAGAGAGGTTGCTGGTCTCAGCTGCTGTGGTCCAGAAGAATTCAAAGGTTCTCATTTTGGACCACTGTTTTATAGGATCACAAGAGAGTGGGCTTTAGTCATAATAATGTTTCATCCTGGCCACAGTGTGAGTTGGCACACAGTTGAAAGTGTAAAAACAGGGATGTTATGCTATGCAAGCAAGAAAAATAGTTTCCAAGACTGTTCATAAAGAAAACATGAGCTCGTTAGACAGCAGGGACTCCTGGGGGCAAAGGGTTTCTGATGTACTCAAGAGAAGCTGAACCCAGGTGCTGTTGGTCAAGCTGACACCTAACGAGCTTTTTTTCAGATAACAGTGGCCTAGAAGGGGTGAGGGAGGGATGCACCACCACGAGGACACAGATGCTCAGTCTTCCTGGCTGGAGTGCCTGTGGCCACCTATCCCTGCCCTCCTGTTAATGGTTCCCCAATAGCTCTCAAGTCAGTTCCTCATTCATCCCCAGACAAAACTCCATGCACTCAGCTGGCTGTTGCCATGGAGGGTAACATTACCTCCTGGTCTTCCTTGCCTCTTCTTCCTAAAGAGCCTGAATCATTCCATTCCAACAATTTTTTAATGTTCTTTGATATGTAGTATATTTTTTAATTCATGCAGTGAGATATACAGAGCACTGAAGGTCCTCAAATTCTGTTTTTACAGAGACAGTGGCATATAGGATACAGTTATAGATTCAACTCTCAAAATAGTAGTAATAAGACAATTTTTTCGGGTGATATTTTTAGTGTGTAGATAATTTCCTGAGTTGCTTGAATGGTCTTACAGCTGACCCTTGTAAAAAAATGTTTTCAGTAAAGAGGGAGGCTGTCAGGTTCACATTCTCTTATAAGTTATTTTTGAATATGTCTCTGTTGACCTGTAACTTTATCTGTTAGTGTGTATGAGTAAGGAAGGATGTTGTCCTTGAATAAAAAGTGTATTTTAGGATCCATAATATATAAAATTGTCATAACAAATGCATAGCTGCTAGAAAGACTTTAAATGTGTAATCAAAGCTTGGTCAAAATCACCAAAACCCGCTCTTTTAGGGTGTATAGGAAATACATAGTTACTGTACATCCTGTAGTCAATAATCTTTTGTTTCAGAAGAGACATTTGATTAAGGATTTCTGGTAGTTTTGTGCCAAGTTGGGAGTGTGCTATGGAATAGAAGGTATTTTGTCTGTGTGAAGAATAATGTGGCTTTATTCAGAGAGCTATTTGAAGGATACACAAATACCCTACAGCTCTTACTAGCATGTCACTGGTGCCCTACCTTTCAATAAGATAATTTCTTTTAGGGATAAAATTACTCTGTTTCTTCTCCAGCTCATTTTCAGGAGGGGAAAGTGAGATTACAGGGAGTGTAGATTCTGACTGGGAGGTTAATGAAGACAAAGATCTGCATCTGTAAAAGTTCTGCAAATTTCTGTGTTTGCTGGATATGTAAATTGGTAATGATTTTGGAATTCCTCTAAATTCAGAAGAACAGTATATTAAAGTGTTGTCAAAGTTTTTTGGCTACAGAAAGCATAATCACATGGAGTCATAACTTACTGTAATCTAGCCATCTGTAATGCTCTCTGGGGAACTACCCATATCCTTGATTGTATTGGTCATTTTGTGATAATGCTTAATTATTGCAGAGGCAGAGGTTAGTTATCATACAATGAATACCTGAAACTCTTCTGGGAATGAAGCAAGTCTGCTCTTAATGTGAATAGAAAGGCCAAATGAAGCCAATTTCTTTAAACATGTACTTATCCTCAAACAAAACTAGGAAAATGTCATTCTTACTTTTAGTACATGTACTCTCTTGTCAGAGCTGTTATAGGTTCTAGATTAAGAATCAGTTTTGTGGAGGCCAGACTCCTTTCTAATCGAAACCATCCCCAAATAATTCTACAGTTGATCAATTTTACTTAACGTCTTACTGCAAGAACAATGAACATTTGGTCCTAACATTTCATTAAATCCTAAAGTTTACTAAATCGTGAAGTTTTTCCAGTAGCTCAAAAAAAAAAAAAAATCCTTCTGCATTTTTGAGAATGATTTCTTTCAGCCAAATAATTTGCTTTAACTGCTGTTGAGATGAATATACCTGCATCTGCTTTTTTCAGTCTGCATCTGCTTTTTTTCTGGGTTTAGCTGTGTTCTTAAGGCAGTCTGTAGTACATAAGTACTTTATACCTAACAATTATTTTTATATAATTTGGAACCTAGTCTTTTAAATATAATGTAAAATTACACAGATGGAAGTTTCTAATAATATTTGCATTTTGTTTCAGAGCAAAGTAGAAGAGATGATTTGGAAGCATTGGGTCATATGTTTATGTATTTTCTCAGAGGAAGTCTTCCCTGGCAAGGTTTAAAGGTAGTGGTGGGTTTTGATATCTGCCTCTGTCCTGTTTTCAGATCATCAGCTTTTTATTGACATGTTTGGGGTTTTTTGGAATGTGTGTCTGCAAGCTGTATAACTTCAGAAGCTTGTTTGTTCATCTGTCATAGGCAGATACATTAAAGGAACGTTACCAGAAAATTGGAGACACTAAACGAGCAACTCCCATAGAAGTATTGTGTGAAAACTTCCCAGGTAATGTCTGCTGTTAATAAAAATGTTGTGTCTTGATTTATAAAATGAAACTGGCATAGGTGATTGCTGGGGTTTAAAATTACAATATGTGTAATAGATCACAATATCTTAGAATGGGTCAGGTCGGAAGGGACCACAGCGGGTCATGTGGTCCAATCTCCCTGCTCAAGCAGAGCCATCCCAGGGCATTTGGCACAGGATTGTGTCCAGGTAGTTCTTGAATATCTACAGTGAAGAAAATTCCAGAACCTCTCTGGGTAACTGGGTAACCAGTTCCTGTACTCAGTCACCTGCACAGTAAAGGAGCTCTTCCTCGAGTTTGGGTGGCACTTCTGTGCCTCAGTGTCTGCCCATTGCCTCTCCTGCTCTTGCTGGGCGCTGCTGAGCAGAGCCTGGATTCATCCTATTGACAACCACTGCTTAGATATTTATATGTATTCAGGTCCCCTCTCAGTTGCCTCTTTTCAAGGCTGAACAGGCTCAACTCCCTCAACCTTTCCTCATATGAAAGATGCTCCAGTCCCTTGAACTTAGTAGCCCTTTGATGGCCCCAGTCCAGGAGCTCCATGTCTCTCTTGTACTGAGGAACTCAGAACTGGACATAGCCTCTGAGTAGAGGGAAAGGATCACCTCTCTTGACCTGCTCTTCATAATGCACCCCTGGATTCCATCAGCCTTCTTGTTCTTGGGGCACACAGCTGGCTCTGAAGAGCTTGTTGTCCACCAAGACTCCCAGGTCCTTTTCTGCAGAGCTGCTCTCCAGCAGGTCAGCCTCCAGCCTGTGCTGCTGCACAGAATTATTCTGCCCCAGCTGCAGGACCCTGCACTTGCCTTGGCTGAGTTTCAGAAGGTTCCTCTGTGCCCATCTCTCCAGGCTGCTGAGGTCCTTCTGAAGGGCTGCACAGCCCTCTGGGCTATCAGCCACTGCTCCCAGCTTTGTGTTGTCAGTGAAATTGCTGAGGAGGCCTCTGCCCCTTTGTCTGAATCATTGATGGATGAGTTAAACAATACTGGGCCCAGACAGAAGAATTATCCTTTGAAGCAGCAGTAAGCTAATGCTGCTGTTCTTCAAATATAGATTCTTCTAAAGGAAACATTAAAAAAATACTTTATGTGTACTTACAGTGATCAACTAGTCTGCACTTGTATCTTCACACTGACAATTTTGCAAGCCTTTTCACCTTAAATCTGGTATCATACCTCTATTAAAAACAAGCTGTGTTAGAAACAGCTTGAGCCAATATTTAAAACAACTTATAAGTTTTAGGTGTCACTTCTAGGTCTCTAGAACTACGAGGAGAATCAGTGAGGTGGTGGAAAATTGGACAGAAGGAAATATGACGTTTTTTAAAAGTTGTAATAAAGTGCTTGGAACAGGGGACGTGTATGGTATGGACATGATTTTTCCAAAATATAAATGAATACCCTGAAAGATAATCGAAATATCATTGATAGGCAAAGTGGATTTGCTGAGGCAGCTCATTACTAATGAAAGGAAATCCTGTCCAGAGTAGGTCTTGGGGACACAAAACTGATGCTTTATGTGGTGTACGGCTTTCTTTACCTATTCTTAGTCTTGTCTCTGTAAAATTGGTTGGAAAGAAAGAAGAAAGTAGAGGCATTTCTCTCCACACAATTTTGCACATTGTGCATTAGAATTATAACATTGAATAGAAGATCTCAACAGGTAACATGAAGGAAAAATTAGTGGGGTGTGAATTGCTAGGATATGTTTGGAATGTAGTAGTATATCTCAGAATATGGTGGCATTTCAAAGAACATCATTGAGTAACTTTTCTTTCTGGTAATTCATGGTGAACAACTGTTCAGGTTTTATGCTGAGAAGTACAAGCTGCTTTAAAATTAAATAAGGTGGTAGGGATTTTTTGAGTTCCATTAAAACAGATAACAGCATATGTATGTATTTCTTCTTTATCTAGAGGAAATGGCTACTTACCTACGTTATGTAAGAA
Source organism: Setophaga petechia (assembly GCA_024362935.1). Lineage (NCBI taxonomy): Eukaryota > Metazoa > Chordata > Aves > Passeriformes > Parulidae > Setophaga > Setophaga petechia. Next base: position 34,192,227 of record JANCRA010000004.1, on the reverse strand, counting down.
GGTTAGATTTTTTTGAAAAGCCAGACTACGACTACTTAAGAAAGCTCTTCACAGACTTACTTGATCGGAAGGGTTATATGTTTGATTATGAGTACGACTGGATTGGCAAACAGTTGGTGAGTACAGTTCAGCTGTCAGTAATATAATGGGTTTTTCTGTGATCAGTTTTGAGTTTCATTAAGACATACGCTTCTCAAGGCTGCTGGTAGAGCTTTGAACAGCTGCTATTACAAGCCCATCTGCAGATGCATGCTCTAACATTATCTTTCAGCTTGAGTGCTTCATATTCATTCTCTTTCCAAGTGTGCTCTTATTGTCAAAATACATCTCTGCTCAATCCAAAATGAGGTGGTAGAAATTTGGATTGTTTTTTTGAAGGAACTTAAAATTTTGCAAGTAATTGTCATTATTGCATAATTTTTTTTGTTCCCAGTATTTTTAAAATGCAGAGGTATGCATCTGCATATGAGGTATACTAGCTATCTATCATTTCACTATGATAAAGTATTGCATAGTTCATTGAATATTTCATCATGGTTCCTCTAAGGTTTCAGGAAACACTCTGTATAATTTAAGAAATTGTAGTGGATGGGGTTTACTTTAGCTTCTCGAATTTTTTCACCTCTTTTTATTATTTTTATTATGTAGGGAAGGGAGGGCTAATATGTTTATATTTTACCAGTTTCAGATTATGCACTTCACCCTTCTCTGTGATTCTGAAAGAAAGGTAGCACTTGTTTTATTGCAAAATGTATTTTTCAGTGTTTAGCATTAACAATTGCTTTAAGCTTTTGATCAGGTTTCATCAGAATGACGTAACTGCTAACTGCAGAAAGTATCAGCCTAAAGTCTTTCAGAAAATTAATGTATAATACTTAGAATTGCTACTTCAATACATTCTGTAAATAATGGTTTGCTTTTTTTCTTGTTATTAGTAAATATCTAGTGAAGCTTCTTCTTTAATCTGATAATTTTGTGTTATTTGAAGCTGTCAGATTTAAATATTATTTTCTATTACAAACCAGTAACTTTTGGTGAGACTTAGAAATTTATTTTTTTTACCAGTTGCTACATATTGTTTATATTTGTAGCCTACTCCAGTGGGTTCAATACATTCAGACCCTACAATGTCTTCAAACAGAGAAGCATATCAGCACAGAGACAGAATGCAACAATCCAAAAATCAGGTAAACTGCTCATCTAAGATTATCAGTAATACTATGTCTTCTTTCTAATGATTTGTGCTATGTTTTTATTAGAACTTGAAAATGAAAATAAAAGTGACTCTAGGTTTTTTTTTGTTTTCACTTTAAGTAGATCTTTGGTGAAGTCTAAATATGTAGAGAGATATGTCCTAAAAGCTTGCTTGTTTGAAGCTATGATATAGTGTAGTGAATCAGTAGTGAATTTTCTCTCTACTCACACTTCTTTTTCGCTCTCCTCCATACACTCTTTCCTCTCTTTCCATTCTGACATGTATGTATAACATTTTCACTTTTTTTAAACCAGGCTAATGACTTAGGTGGTAACAATGTTAGGAATTCAGAGCTGTGTCAGTTTACCTAAGCAAAATTGGAGGGTTATTTTAGTGTGGTTTTTCTTACTAAGAATTTTGAGGTTTAGCTACTTCAGCTCTGTATGAAAATATTTATGAGGGCATGTGTAAGTATGTTGATAATGTTGAAGTGCAGTCCATATAGGGATTGAATATGTAGCGCTTCTGTACTTCTTAAAAATATGACAATTAATGCACAAATTATTTGTTTCAAATTTTTTTTCTCCTTTTGCATAAATCCTAATGCATTCAAAAATGATAGTCAACAGACCATAGAGCAGCTTGGGACTCACAGCAAACCAATCCACATCATTTGAGGGCTCACCTGGCATCTGACAGACATGGTGGCTCTGTACAGGTATTTTCTGCTTCTTTGCATGACCTAAATCAGTTGTTTTGCATTACATAGTACTGCTTTCCTGTAATGTATCAGATGATTCATGTTTTCATTTTAAGATTGCTTATCAGTAATGTTCAGAATGCTGCTATTATTTATTATTTTACAGTTCAGTTGCCAAACTGAAAACAGGTGCTGAAACAATTGACCTTTTGGTGATGGAATATTTCTTGCCATGTTTCTTAGTTAAAGTCAAAAATAAAACAGTTGAGCTGTCTTTTTTACAGAATATATACTTAGCTCAGTGAAAACAACTGAAGTTTAGACTTTAGATGTATTAATTGTATTAGCAACTGAAACCCAGTATTCACTGAATTATGTTGTTCAAGCTGTGTTTTTTGTTTTAAGTAAACATCAAATTAAAATGCTACTTAGTGATGTTAAGCTTCACTCCCCTATTCAAATAGTAATTGACTAGAAGAAGGTTCCCAGGGCAGCACGTCACACATCTCAGTGAAAAAATCTGTAGAAACCAAAAGTTTTTCCTATATTGTTAGTTTATTTAATCTTCAAAGAGCTCTTTTCCTGGTTTATTTTCAATTTTTAAAACTAATTTTTGAATTTTTTGATGTCTCATTCTTTGAATATATTTAGGTGTGAAATAGTTGGAGTAATGTGTGAGGAATTCATACTGGGAGATTCAAAATGCCAATTGTGAAATCTACATGAGATTTTGAGCTTTGAGGCCAAAATGAACATGGTTCAGCTTTGTGGAGTCTTATTTGGGCGGGGGTTGTGTGTGGAAATTGTTGCTGCATTTTTGATTATGATAATCTAATTTAAATATGTTTCTTCTGAAGTTTTTGATTTGGAAAAAGATTGTCATGGCCTGAAGAAAGAATGAAAACTTCAGGATACAGAAAGCAAGGCTGCAGTCCTGTCAGTGTAAAAGTATTCTCTAAATTTTGTTGCTTTAGAAACAGCTGTTATGTGTAGTGTAACAAAATCTAGTAGGTGATAATTATTACGGTGTACAAATAAAAATTTGAAAGTTGTGCTTCCCACTAACAAATGTTTAAAAAAGCCTGCTTTTTCCCATATTTTGGGTTAGAAAAATACATATTGAATTAGTTAGATTATAGTTAGTAGAACTTTCAAAGTGTCATCATATGATTCTGTTGGCAATTGTGGCACTTCAGAAATCTTTTATTCTTTGTCAGGTAAAAGGTAGTGATCACAAGAAATTTTCTTTCATTATAAAATAGGCTAAATACCCTTCAGGGATGGGGAGAACATTTTCTAGGAAATAACACAACACTAGTATTCCTTACAGTTAATATAGTGTTGTTTCAATCCTTTCTCCTCACAGGATACAGGCAGTCTGAATGAGTTCAGATCATTTAGATCTGTTGAGGCTAATCAGTTGCCACGTGAATGAAAACACTGTGCAAAACTGCAGCCATATGTCTTTGAAGATCAAATGTTGTACAGCAGGATGTTTTCATATTGGATTGCTTTTTTGTTGTGGAGTGGTCATGCTTCCTTATTAAGGGCACTTTTAAAATCACATAGTATCCCCAGTTATGCTGTGACATATCCCCTGGCTGTTATCAAATACATCTTTGTTTCAGGGATACTTGCTGAATCATGCTATTTGTTAAGTTGTTTCATTAGCTAGCTACTTTAGTAGGATTCTTAGTTGCTTCCTAGGAGACAAATACTGAAAGTCATAAAGAAAATTGTTCAAAGGTAAAGTTGAGTCTGAGGTGTGAAATTAAAGTGTATTTTTTTCTGTGATGTTAGTGAGCCATCGCTCATCTTTGAGATCAGTTTTATTAATTTTTCTGCAAGATAGGAAAATATGTCAGATTATTTTAAAGTGACAGTGGAATGTTTTTAGGTCAGTGCTATTAGTAATCTGTAATGCTACTGCTGATGTCCTCTCTTAGGCTCTTTTTTAGGTGATTATTCAAATGTGCTAGTGATTCTTTCCTGTGACATATTAACATTGAGGGAACTGAATGTTGGTGATATATGTTTGTTAGCATACATTTGTATGCTGTTAATGATAAGTTGAAGTGGGAACTGTTGAGGTTCAAACTGGTATTTCATTAACAGATAGTGTTCTACTTTTTGTACTAATTTAATTTTTCCCAGACTCTAGGCTTGTGTTCAAAACATCCTAATGTGCTTAGACATGTCTAATTTTACTTTGTAGATTCAGTTAAAGTTCAAATAGTACTAGGAAATTGAGTTGTAAAGGGAAGACATCCCTTTTTCCACTTACTTCAGACAATTTTTCTACTTCATGCAGACTTGTTATTAATAATCAACTCATACTTCCCCGCAATTTGTTCAATAACTTTTGTACCTTTGTTCTCATAAGTTTGTCTCACTTCTCAAAATGTCAGTTTTACAGCACTGAATTATTTTTTTCTCTGCAAGAGCTGCAGTCTGCTTGTGCGCTCATAAAGACTGTATTAATCTGTTCCATTACTTTTTTTTCTATTACTTGCTAACTGGTCTTCTTTCTCTTATCTTTTCTCTTTCTTTTTTCCCAATGGGAAATTCTTTAAAAGGAGGTTAGATGGAAAGATTGGGCTAAAGAGTTCCCAGTAAAGTACTTAGGAAGTGCTTGAAAGACTTTTATATTTGATGTAAGTAGTTTTCAGTTGCCCGATTCCTCTCCTTCAAGAAGTCAAGATAGTAAAGTGTTAGATGAAATAAATCAATATTGCTGAGCTTTTGTGAACGAAAAAGGTATTGTGACAACTTTTATTCTTTTGTCTGTCCTGAAAACTTTTTGAAGGTATAACAAAGAATTGTGTAGTATCACTAATGAATTCCTTAGAGATGTAGACTGGCTTTAGTTTTTGAATGGAGAATTCAGTTACTGAGATTCTTTATGGGATTAAGGGTTTTTTTTTCTATGTCTGTTCCAAATTTTTGCAATTCCTTGTTGTGACTACAGTAATGAAAATCAGCAAAATTTGTTTTTTATGGCAGATTTTCTAACTGATTTTTGAACATAGCAAGTAAAAGATCAGTTTGTGTACTAATCCAGAACAAAGTAGAGAGACTGAAGATTTAATGTCACCATTTAGGGATTTGGTATTTACGTTTAACTGTGTCTTGTTATAAATGGCCTTTGTCAAGCTTCCAGAGGACCATGTATCTAAGAAATCAGTCTATTTCACAATGAATGTGTCATTAATAGATAGTCGGTGGAATTTTTGTTTCTCTACCTCACGGCATAGAGAATATCAAGAAATAACCAGTGATGCATAAGCTTCTTTATATAGGTGCTCTTAAAACTTTTAAAGAGCTGATTGAATTTGAAGGAACTAAATTTAAACCAGGATGAAGTTATAAAAATGCTTAAAGTAGTATTAGGTTTTCAATTTAGTGGTTATTCTCCCACTTGAAAATAGGTGAGTAGCTTAAGTTAATCTTGAATATTGCAATACTTCTAATTTGAAACTTTTAAAATATTTGTTTTTTGAAATGTAATTATGTTACTATTCAGGGAAGAATGTTCATATACATTTTGTAACAGAATTTTTAGATGCAAAATCATGACTTAAATATCCTAACTTTTTCACTGTAGTTGTATTCAAGTCTTTTAAGAGATTAATAGTGGCTCTCATTTTTTCATCAGGCTATTGATTTCATCAAAATTCATTCCAACTTGAGTCACAAGTAGAGAAATTAAATTCAAAGTTTCTCTTAAAGCAAACTTAGTTTCATGTAGCTTCTTTCTCCTGAAGTTACAGCTTTTTATGTAGATCTACTGTGATGAATTTTCATTGTGCCTTACTTGTGGTACATTTTGGCTACAGAATTTGGTGTACCACTCCTTCAGTGCATATGATGTCCTCTGGGTGACTTATTTTTGCTCAATTCTGTTATGTTCCCATATCTTTCTGCCTCTGTTGTGCAGATTTTTGAGATGATTCACTCATAGTTGGAAAGAAAAATGTAATAATTTGCCTTATTAAAGGTTTTTTTAGGTCATACTGCAAAGTACTTTACCAAGGTAATGTGAAATTAAATTAATACACCTGGTAGCCTTACTGACAGTGGAATTGAAGCAGTCCTGCCTATCCTTTGTATGAGTCTTTGTTAGTTTCATTCTCTTTTATTAGTGAGGAGCTCCTAGAGCTGTTTTCAGCAGTAGTAGATTTGAGTGAAACTCTGGTCATTTGTGGTTCTGGAGAAGCATGAATGATCCTGATTTTTGGATTTATGCTATGTACGCTTTGGTTCACTTATGCTTTCAGTGGTTGTAACTCTTTCCAGAAAGAAGAACTTCATGTTCCTCCCATCTAAACTTTGTCATGCAACAGACACTTCATAGAATTTGTTTATGTATTTGGTGAATGTGTGTGGCTGAGTTTGAAGTCAGTTTGAAAAATAAGCTGCAGTAAGCTTTGCTCTTTCTTACCACATGGTAGTGCATTGACCCCAGCATGGGGTGATCCTTTGAAGGGGAAGTCAGCTTAGATTAGTACAGCACATGCATAATGCTTAGAATATTACTCACGTGGGAAGGACTTTTATACACCTACTATCATATTTTCCAATTCAAATGAAGATGTGTACGTAGTTAAGTTTGATCTCTTTTTTTACATGTGCTATCCAGGAAGATAGATATCATTGAACAGGCGCTCCTGGGAAAGAATTGTGAAGGAAAGTGTCATGTGAATGCCCCACAGATGCTACAGTTGGCTAGTATGTTTGATATCTGTGTAAAAGTCATACATTTTTTCATTTGTTGTTTTGGAAAAGAGAACAGGAGTTCTTGCAAGTGCCTTTGCATACTGTGACCTGTTCTTTACAACAGTCAGGAATGCTAAGTTGTACTGTGTTTGCATCCTGTCCAGAAAGGGCCATATGCCTGTCTTGCTATTTCTTGATGTACCCTACTTCTGTTTGAGTAAACTGAGAGTTTCTGTTTCTCATCAACAGATTGAATTCTTTTTAAGCTTAGATTGTGGAGCAGAAATCCTGCACTATAAGGGCTGCAGGCAAGGTTGACTACAATATTAATTGGGTGACATTGCTTTCTATGGATTAGTGCAGGCTATAGTTGTGGTTAGTTATATAGTTAGGCACAGGGAGCTCCATGTGAGTGTGACCCCACCAGTGATCCCTTCCAGCCATAACCATTCTGTGCTTCCTGTGGAACCAAACTCATTTGATGGTCAAGTTGAGTAAAGTTTTTTTTACCCTTACATTTTTATGACTGCACCTATCTTAATTAGCAAATACTTCTGATGCACTTTTCCACTCTGGGTATTTTACAAGAAACAATGAAATGACCTTCACAGTAAGATACCTAACGAGGTGGTTACTATATCCCTATTCTTAGTAAATATGTAATGATGACAAGTCAGAATATTCAGTGACTCTGTAAAACCCAATAACTAGTAACCCAGGATATTTGGTTCAGGATGCCTGCCTCACCATCTTAAGGTTTGTTAAAGTACAATTCCTACTTATTTCTGCCACTGAATGTGAAGTACTTCTGTCGTGCCCAGTGACACAAAACTAAGCTTAAGACATGTAGTTGAAACTCCAGTGACTTACTTATCATTGCAGGAATAAAGTCTAGTCTCCCATGGTTCCTTCAGTTATAATGACTAAAATTTAGGTAGTTAGATTCCTGCAATCTCGCATATTTGTTCTGCAGGGTTTTTTTAGCAGTGGCTCCTATTTTAGTGAAATTTGAAAAAGAAGAAAACTTGGCCTGATGTCAGCAAAGGGCATGGAAAATGCCTTGAGTGCAGCAAACTTCTGAGGTGCAGTACTTAGTTACAATAGAAACCACAAAACAAACCTCAATAGGCTAGGCTCTTAGCTCTGGTTATAAATAGATGAGACATAACTACTATAACAAGAGGAGAGCTTGGAAGAGTGAGGGAAATAGTATTATGGTAGTGATTTTCTTTCTCTCTCATCTACCTTAATCTCTGACCATCAGGCAACAGCTGGTAGAATCTTGAATTACAGACTACTATTAGTGGCTCTATAGCTAATTAATTGTTTACTGATGTTTTCTGCAAACTTTTTTATTATTTGTCCAGAATTACATTTTTGTGCATGCTAGCTTGCTGAGCTATTTAATAGTTGCTGCTATTTAATAGCTGGTAGACCTTTCCATGGTGTCAAGTCAACACTTTAGTGGGTCAGTTAACACTGTCAACAGCTCTAAACAAGTAGGCACTTGTCTACGCCAGTTATCCATCTTCCTTTTTGTATTCTGCGGGGATGATAATGGAGAGGCCTCTGGAATGGCTCCATTTGTCATGCAGGAAAGCTGACAGGAACTGAGAGAGGGAATATTGGATTCCACTTGGTTTAAACACAAATAACAAATATTCCTAGAGAACCACAGCTTTTGCGGTGACTTGAACAATTTACATAGAAATTTCATGGTAAACTAATAAGAATGAAGATTAATCAAATTTTTATAAATTTTTTGGCAGTAGATGTTTTCATGTCCTAAAAATCAGACACCATATACTCTTATGTCTAGAAGACAGCCTTAGTTTTTTCCCTTTTCTGGTGAGTGTCCTTTGAGATAGAACTGAAGCAGACCTTCATATTCACTGTGAATATAAAGAGCTAAACCAAGGAGCATAAATACACTGAAGGAGCAGAGATAGGGTTAGACCGACTGAATTGCTATTGGAAAAGTGCTTAGTGCCTTCCCTTAGGGCTCTGAAGAGATGTGGGGGAGATTAGTAAATGGCATCCACAGAGTTGCTTTGCTTCATCCACTCACTTTGAGTTCATTGTAGAGGTTAGTTCCATTAATAGATATGACAGGAGAATTACAAGAGCACAGGGGTGCCAGAATTAAACCTGGAGAAAATACTGTTACTGGAATAAAAATAACGAAAAATACTGTTTTTTTAAGATGTATTGGAACCTTAGGAATTAACAAATGTATGTCTGGCACTAGTATAATTTCAGGTCTTTCTTCTGATTTCAGGTAGTAAGCTCAACAAATGGAGAGCTGAACACAGATGACCCAACTGCAGGCCGTTCAAATGCACCCATCACAGCTCCTGCAGAAGTAGAAGTAATGGATGAAACAAAGTATGTCCTTCTTTTTATCTTCTTTGGATCTTTTGTGCTCAGCTGCTTCAATATTTTTTTTATATAGTTTTTCAGAAAATGTTGTCTGAACTGAATAGCCATTGGTGAGGAGTAAAACTACAGTGCTATACTTAATTTTGTCTTTAAGTTTCTAATTAGTAGAGTTCCTATAGCTTGTGCTTTTTTAGCCTAAGCCTTGAATGACATGTCTTGCTATGCTGGCTAGAGAAGTGCATGCATTTTTGATGTTTCAACTCATTTTGAAATATTTATTTTAAGATAGTGTTCTGACTACCAAAAGCCATGCGTAGAATATGTAAAATTCTTCCTCTATATTGTATTCTGATTCTCTTTTTTCCTTTGCTCTCTTTCTGTATAGCTGCCAGAAAGTGTTGAACATGTGGTGAGTTATACAGCACAGGCAGGCAGAAATAGCCCCAGGAGCTTTGTTCTTTTTAATTTTGCTTAAAACTAACTTCAGAAAACTTAAAAATAAAATATCTATTTAGAAATGACAAAATACATTTAAATTCTGGGAAACAATTAACTGTTTTTACAAAAAGCCACCTTCAGGAGCTGTTCTGCCTGCTTCAAAGCCTGTTTGCTTTTAAGTTACATAGTTTATGATGTACTTTACATCAACCTTTTTAATGGGTACTAGAATATTTTTTCTTATTTTCTGTTCTGTTTGAAAGGGGAAAGCATTTTTTTCAAATATTGTAGCATTCAGCTAGTGTATTAACATCTGGAAAATAATTCGCATTAATAAGTAATAATTGCTAGCAAATGTTTGAACTTTTCCAATTATCTCTGTAAACAAACTGTTTACCAAAGTATTCATCTGTGACTACTTTCTAACTAATCACTAAAACACAGCTTCAGAGTTCCTTAATTCTTAATTATATCCAGTGCAATGGAAGGAAAAAATATTAAGATCTGTTACCATGGGATGGACAACTAATATTTATGTATTTAAGTAGTAAACTTAGACTTGAAAAATAGTACAGAACAATAGTCTTGGTAGCTAAAGGTGTTATGAATGCCAACATGTTTCATTTTTTAATTGTGCTTGAAGTAGGATTTTACAAGGATATAGATTTAGTTTATCATAAAATAAAGGCACACAGGTATGAAGGATACATTATCTGCATTATTGCTCTGCCACATTAGTAGCAGAGCAACTCACTAGCAGCAATTTTTCTAGGACCCATTTTCCCTTTAGATAAAAGGGAAATTTCTCAGAGTGAATTTTTTTTTAAGCAATTGTTCCACAAATTCTGGTTCTGGTAGGTAAGCTTTATTTGCATGTGTAATTAATTAATAATTTTGAATGGTGTCTGTGGGGCCACATTTTTGCACTGACTTAATATATCAGTTCTCTGATATATATATATATATATATATATATATATATATATATATATATATATATATATATATATATATATTTGAAACAAAAAAAAATCCAAAGGGGAAAGGATATTGATAGGCTGCCCATAGCTAAATTCCCTATCCCCTCTCTTCAAATAAGCACAGTGATGATCTTCCTTATGCTCAGCTCATGTGCACACAGAAAAAGATTAAATTTCTTGTACTTTGAGTAGTGATTAGCACAATTAAATCCATTTTTAGTTCCCTATTTTAATTAGTTATCTGCAGAAAGTCAAGAGAATTCTCAGGAGCCAAGATGCTCAGCTGCTTGAGAAGTGTAGGAGTTCACTTTTTCTGATATGAATACATAATGGACAAATATGCTATCCCTGACCTTTTTGGCCTACTCCTAATTATTTTGACTATAGTCAAAATGACTAGTCTCAGTGTCCTGCTCTTGAGATTGATTTTCTTGTTTTTGAGTATGTAACACTCAAATTAGTGTTTCAGCACTGTCTGTTTAAACTCAACTTTCCTGAGTGACTAGAGGTTTTTCTGGGGGTAGTTTTCTATATTTTGAGGTTCTTTTTATATTTTAACAGTTAATTAACATACATGCATGCCCACTCACCCTCGCCCCCTCTCCAGCTTTAGTATCAAATATTAATGCATAGGTACACATATTTTTTCAGAAAGAGCACTTTAAAGATTTTAATTTTACATTTTAACATCATAATTACAAGCCTAATATCAAAAGGGGTTGTGACACATTCAGACATTTGTTTATAGATTTTACACCGTGGAACAGGTTAAGGGAATGGGATTACTAGTATCCTTCATCTCTGTGACATGGATATTTTTTGTTCTAAGGAGACATTGGATGGCAAGGATGTGTCTAACTTTGTGCCTCTGTCATAATCTTTTTTCTACCTGAAAGTATGAACAAAACTAACCTCTCTTGCTCATATCTCCTGTTTGTAATGTTTCCTTATACTCTGAAAAGACAAACTTGAGTCTTATTTAGAAATGCTTCATTCTTTGTTTTACATGTTTCCTTAGTTTTAGAAACTTAGCATGACTATATCTTCATTTAAAAGATTTTCAAAGGGGTGCCCCTCATGTGGGATTGTCCCCATTATGTAGGATTTTAACTGTGAACATAAGTGTAATTTAAGTGAATATTTGAGCTTCTGCTACCATTTCAGTGAAATCCTGTGAATCAGAAAGGATAAGTTTGGGTTTTTTTAATTCTGTAAGGATTTTATTGTTTTGGGACATTTAACCAATGTTTAGCCAAACATTTAATTGTTCAGTAATTATTTATCTACTCACATGTAGTATATATTCTAAATCTCATGCCATGTCATTTTCATGGTGGGTGTGCAGCTAGCATGACTTAGCAGTGGGTGTTGTGTTTTGGGAATTTTGGTGGGTTTGATTTTTTTGTTTGTGAGTGTTGGGATGGAGGGGGTTGTTGGTTATTTTTGTTGGTTTGGGTTTTTAGAAAAGTTGCTTTCTGTCCTATTTCAGTTGTTACTTAATGAAGTTGTAAAGCAAGGAGAAAGCTAACCTGATCACTGTGCTGCCCTGACACTTGGGGGTCTGCAGATCTATCTGTAGTCTTCTACAGATGCTCTTTCATTTATCACTGAGTAATTAACCTGTCTTTCCTCTTTGATAGCCACAGAACAGTTGCTTCTATGAAACATGTGTGATTTGGATAACCAAAAGGCTCTTCTGTGGGAAGGCAAAGAAGGGCAAAAAGGAAGTGACTATATGATCTGTCCTTCTTGCATCTTGCATTTTTTGCCACTTTAAACACTTGTTACTAGTGCTGCAGTAAAGTGCCTGCCACGTGCTTGATGGCAAATATAAAAACATAGCTGTCTAAACACAAATGACAAATTAAGTTGCTTTAGAATTTTGGCCTCAGGCACTGTTCAACTGGAAGGAAGGGTATTTAACAGGAAAAAAGATATGATAATGACCTAGGAAGGACAAAAACTGTTCAAAACTATAATGCTGAGATTGCTACCTCAGATAATACCTCAAAAGACACTTTAGATTGTACAGGAAAAGTGCGATATTCTTTGCACTTTATAGATTGTTGTTATGCTGCCAACTCTAGAAATGTTAAATAAACCCAGATGAAGGTTAGCAGTCATTAAATATTTTTAAAAATCCTTTCCTAGAAGTAGAAATTTTTGTAACTTACTTCTTCTGTATTTTGCATGTATATTGAATAGTATAATAAATTTGTGGTTTAATAGTCCTTAATAAAGCACCTATATATAGCTTTAAATATAGCTCTGAGCAATGAAATATTTGTGTTATGTAAAAGTGACAATAACACCCTCTAGCGACAGTATCCTGAAGAACAAGTCTGCATTTCTGTTATGAATTACACTCATTGAGAGATTATGCACTCTGGAATCTCTGACTCAGGGTTATGTTTCTTTCAGAAATTTTATTGTCAGGCATTAGAGTCTGTTCTACCATAATCCCATTTAAAGGTGCATATACTTTAAAATTGCATTTATTTGGCCTTGGAAGCCAATTTGAAGTCTAGCCCTTCTAGATTTAAAAATCACAGTGTTTAAGTGTACTTCAGTTTCTATTTCCAAAACAGTCCTATGGTTTACAATTCATCATGGAATTTGCATTCCTTTAGTCCTTTTTAGATATGTTATATATTATTAAGATATTTATTTTTCCACACCAAATAAAAGTTTTCAGCATTTAATGATTTCTCCTTGAATTGAAATTCAGTTGAATAGATTTTATAGTTTAAAAAAACCAAACAAAAAAACTGTTAATAGAAATTACACTGATTATAGTAGTATTATGCAAACTCCAGAAGGCCAGAGGACTAAAAAAGCTGTGCTTTACGTTGCTTAAAAATAGAACTTTTGATTTTACCATTGCATTGTGCCCTTTTTCTCTGGTTGACAGAGAAGTAGGAGAAGGAATAAAAAACAGTATGAGATTTGCAGTGAAGATGAGTTAAAATTTTCTAATAAGGAAAGCAAGAAGACCTAAAGTGTCCTTGAATTGCAGAGAGCATCCAAGTAGTCCTAAATGTTTAAGAAGTATGATGTACTTGGGTTTTGATCCATATAAATAAAGTTTATTTAAAGAGTGAAGAGTTAAAATTCTAGATAGCTGTTCTAGAATATAAATGTCTGCTGTGCTTCCATCTTCGTACAGTTACTTATGTAACCTGTATATTCTAATGTTATAAATCAAGACAGAATTTTTCTGTGAGCTTTCCCTAAGGCATGCTAATCTTGAGCAAGTATAAAAGTGATTTACCATCACAGATGAAGGTAGAATTTCCTTATCTACAGGATCATAGGATAATTCATATTGAAAGGGAGGAGAACTGCTTTGCTTTGATACATGGCATATATAAAATACTTGGGGTGAAAAAGAAATTAAACTAAATTGGGGTTCATAGATCTACAAGTAGAGTCAAAGCTTAAGTGATAATGAATGTTGGTGGTTATAGGCAGATGCTAAAAAAAGGGTTAGTAGTTATGGGGGAATTTCAGTTGCAGTTGGTGGCTCCTACCCTTCAAAACCAATTATATTTCTTCTTTAAGAAGTACTTCAAATTTAGTAAATACAGTATGATACTTCTACTAGCTGTAAAAATACTTATCTGTGTAGTTTCCCCTACTGAATTTTAATTTTGGGCTTCCTCTTCATCAATAACGAATGTTTTTTTCTACTGAAAGTTATGTAACTCTCAGAGCAGTTCTGGTCTGCCTCTGCCCACTGCTACTTTTTCAGTGACTGAGCAACAGGGTGCCTTGGATATTTTGAGAAGGTAACTTCTGTCTCCCCTTTGGATGTTGTTTTCACCCCCTGTAGAACCTTATTTTTAGACCCTTAGTCTCCCTGATTTTTAAATGCTTTCCCCATTTCCCGTATTCCAAACTAAATAATCTGGATTCCTTTTGAATTTTCGTGACATAAATGCTTGGTGGACTTGAGGATTTACCGATCAAGGCTATTCATGCAGTACATTTATATTTCCACTACTGCTGTACTTCTTAGTTTAAGGCAGTGTATAATGCTGCAAGTGAGAATTTAATAACCAAACCACAGAACTCCATGGGACAAGCTCTATTAGAATAGCCAACTTGCATGTTCAGTTTTGGTCACACACATTGTGAACACTTCAGTGTGAAGCTTTATTTTTAAAGGTGGTGTTCAGGACCTGAGAGTTGCTTAAAATAAGCCTAGCAGTGCAATTTAAAGTAATTTTTTGTGTGTGCGTGTGTTATTTGTTGTTTTCCTCTTTATTTTCAAAAGTACTTTCTGGACTTCTGCAGTCCTTCTGTATATTACCTATATCTAACTCACTCCAATTCTTTTTCATTTTGTACTGTTCTTTCAGGTGCTTTTCAGATTGTCTCTGTTTGCAAAGTGAAATTCACAGTGTTTGTCACTTTCTTTCATTCATGTAGTATTCAATAAAGCAGAAGAGGGATTATCAGTGTTCTTTATATTTAAGCTGTAATTTTTCACTGTAATATTTATTTTCACAGCACTGAGTCAAAGCATTAATTATGTTGCTCATTAGGATTTTCTTCTAAAATGTCTTATGGAATAGCCTCGGAGAAAGTTTTTCTAAGTTCTGGTTGACAAAGGAAGATCAAGTTGTTTTCTTGTTTTAGCAACAATAGTGTCTTAAGTGCACAGTTTAGATGACACAGTCATAAGCACAAGCTTCCATTTGGCATATTGCCAGTTAGTATGAAAGAGTACTCAGGTAATGGAATATTCTTTATTACAAATGCATTTTTAAGTCAGCCTATAATACCTGTGCTTTTGATACTCTCATCAATACTCCAAGCTTAATAGCTACTTGCATTTTAGCTTTAGTTTGATACTTTTTACCAAAAAAGGTGAAATGTTTCAAAAATATCTCTACTTCAGTTTCTTTTTCTAATAAATCAATTGTCTGCAGCAGAGCTTAATGAGTTCCTTGTGGTGCTGGCTATACCTGAGCTATGTACTTCAAATGAGACATAGAGTAAATAGTTTAGTTTTGTGGTTTCTTTTATCATATGTAATTCATGTCACACTTGCAGGTGCTGCTGCTTATTCAAGCGGAGGAAAAGGAAAACCATCCAGCGCAACAAATGACTAGAACCAAACAGAACACAGGAAAATGCTTATTTGTTCAGCTGTTGTCTTGTGATCTTAAAAAAAACAACAACAAAATCCAAAGCAAAAGCCTCCATAATAAACACATTTTCCGAGGACTTTCTGAGAAAGAATATCATGCCTCTGTGCTTTGATTTGGTTCTTCTGTATCCATCTTCTGTTTCCTTTAATTCATCTCTTCTGAAAGCTTTAAGATATTGTCAAATAGGAGTGCTTCTTTGGCCATCAACATACGGACCAATGAAATGATAGAAAATACACAGTATCTTGAGCAAAACTGAACTTGAGAAGTATTTCTTCTTTCCTAAGAAGTGGTAGCAGTGTCTTAGATGGAGATGGATGTCATAAATCAGTTGAGTTTGTAGCAGTGTATCTAAAGCAGTTTTCTTCAAAAATGAAGAAGAAAAATACAGATACACAACAATAATGCAAATTAATAAAATCTTAAGATTTATTTTATGACATTTGCATTGTTTTTCTTCTTTTGCCTCAGTATTACTGGTTAGTCAAATTGTTACTCCAGTCAAATTGCCACTGTCTAGGGGTACTGGGGATGCTGGTTTAACTGTTGACAGTTGTCAAAATGCTGGTGCTACTAACAGAAAGTACCTTTTGGTTTGAAAACCTGCTTTTATTTTGCCTACAATGAATATTGCAGTACAGTAGAAATTATAAGAGTATTTGTGCAAGAGTACAAATGTTTGTATAATTTAAGTTGTACATCTGGTAATGTTAACAAGATCAAATTACCTTCAAAAGAGGTCTACAGAGAAAATACTGAATCTGGTTAAAGGAGAATAAGTATGAAAGCCTGTATAGTCACTAAAGTGGTCGATGATTGACAGCATCTTTAACTTGAAAATATGGACATGCCATGTAAAGTTAGAGGTGTACTATTTATTCTTTAATTTAGAAAATAAATGCAATAGAAGTGAGTTAGACTTCTGCCTTCACTGCATACTAGCCCAGAGCATCCCAAATTTCCTGTGCTTTTTTTCCTGAAATTTTCTTGTCTTGCAGTGTAAGGTCACTAGTATCATAGGATGGCAAGGATGTGTCAGATGCTTCTCTACAGGTGGATGAAGTGCTTGCAGTATGAACAAGCCAACAGCTCTGTAGGCAAGACAGCCCATTTTGTATTTCCTTCTTCAGAAAATACATGCTTCTTTTAAAGCCATAGTGACAGAATTCTGGTTTTTGTCATGTTTACTGCCAGTTTTGAAGAAGAGCTGTGGAAGATGGAAGTGACTAGATAGATTTATTGACCAAACACAGATTATCTCTGTTTCTTTCGAATTCTTCTAGAGCTAAGTAGCATCTTTTTTTCTTTTTTTCATTTGTCCACAAATGTCTTTTGGCATACTTATTTATTTTTCTTCTGTTTTGTGGTAGCATTTAAAATGTATATAAAAGCAAAGGTACACCTTTGAATTAATCATTGCATTTACAAGGATTTAAATTTTATTTTATAATTTATTTTTCATTAAGAGCCAAAACTGTATTTTATTGCTTGGATTATGTGCTCATATGTATGCTTCAATCTTTGTCATTCTTACTGTTCCTGCAGTTAAGTTTTGTTTTGGAAAGCCTGAAC
This sequence comes from Setophaga petechia, assembly GCA_024362935.1. NCBI lineage: Eukaryota > Metazoa > Chordata > Aves > Passeriformes > Parulidae > Setophaga > Setophaga petechia. Next base: position 34,175,091 of record JANCRA010000004.1, on the reverse strand, counting down.
TTGGCCTACAAATACACACTGTGTAACAGGGCATAAGTTTCCACTCCACCAGGGTGTGTTACTGATTATTTCAGACTCATAAAGTTTTTTCTTTGTTTTTGTTCGTGCTGAGAAGTACATCGCTTGACCATTCTCTTATGAAAACGCATCCTTCTTTGTAGTACTTGACCAAATCTGTTACTTGTACATGTGGTATGTGTATTTCTTGCACACCTGGTGAGTTTTATTCTTGGAGGTTTTTCATCTCCACAGTGTTTGTATGATCTGAACTCCATAACAAGAAGGTGTGAATATTATGGGCTTACAATGGTTGAATATATAAAAGCTGTTTATTTGCTGAAATGATTAGCAAGACACTAGCTTTTCAGCAATTTAAGTGCTTGATTTTAATGCAGAAGAAGGTTTTCTTCTAGTAAAGCAGTTGGCACTAATGTAGGTATGCCAATATGATTTGCATTTATATAATTTTTCTTCCTGTCTAAGTAATGAAATAAACAATGGCTGGATGTCTAAAACTGAAATACATCCCTGTTTAAATGTAAGAAAAAATAAAGATAGTTTTTTAAAATTTGCCTTTTCCCCCCTTTTCTACAGTCTTAGATGAACTAATGTTTTAGGATATGCTGAACAAATCGAATCTCTTTCGATGGGAATGAATTTGAAAGCATGATTCTCATAATGCTTGACTTAGAGTTGTGTTTGCTTACTTAACAGATGTTACTGGTATGTGCCTTAATAGACCTGATAACAGCAACGGAGTGAGGAGACCTCAGTGCACACATTTGAAATCTGCTCATGGATTAAAGTTTATGCTGTCTGTGCCACCTTTAAAAAGACCTGAAGAGGTCTAAGAAATGTATGAAAAGGGCATGTTTTTGGTTAGAAGAGGCCCTTAAATAACATCTAGTCCAAACACAAAACTCTACTACCTCCTCCTAATGTAAGTGTGGAAATGTTTTACTGGATCAGGTTGCTCAAAGCCCCATCCAGTCTGACTGAGTGTTCCTAAGGATTGAGTATCCACAACTTTTTCAGGCAACTTACTCCAGTTGCTTTTCTGTCCACCTCCATGGAAAAAAAGGTCTTCCTTACATCTGGTCTAAATCTATCTTCTTTCAGTTTCATCTGTATTTTCTTGTTCTGTCACAGGCGTTGGTAAATGTCTCCGTGTTTTATGTTGCAAGTTTTGAAAGCCCACAATTAGGTATTGCCAGAATTGTCTTTTCTCCAGGCTGAAAAAACCCAATACTCAGCCTTTCCTTATAGGAGGGGTATTCTCATCCCCTGTTGATTTTTGTTGCCTTCTCTGGACTTTTTCTAACAGGTTGCAAGTGTTTCTCCTGCTGGGGACCCCAGAGCTGACATAGCGCTGCAGTGGGATCTCGCCAGAGCAAAGCAGAGGCACAGAATCCCCTCCTTCACCCTGCTGCCCACGCAGCTTTGGATGCAGCCCAGGACATGGTTGGCTTTCTGGCTGAGTGCACATTGCTATGTCATGTCTAATTTTTCATTCATTAGTATCCCCAAGTCCTTCTCTGATCTCAAACCCTTCATCCACCAGTCTGTACTTAGAGTGGTGGTTGCCCTGGGCCAATTGCAGGATGCTGAACTTGTCCTTGGTGTCCTTCAGAAAGTTCGCATGTGTGCTCTCCAAAAGCTTGTCAAGGTCCTAAAGAAGACAGAAGGTTGCTTTTGATAAAGGTCCATTCCTGGGTCTGTTGTTTTCAACTAAAGATAGTCTGATGGGTGAAGATTTGTGGCTGTCTTGGTTGCAGCTGATTATGAAGATGTTAAGTTTAAGATACTTGGGACTATGAAAAAAGAAATCAGCAGAGCTACTACACAGGAAAGACCAGGCTTTTGGCTTTCAAGGGTGTTTGGGTCCCCAGTGGACTTGTGTACAAAGAAAGGCTGCTGAGTGATGTGGTGGTTGGAGGCTGTCTTGGGCACAGAGTTCACAAAATTATAGAACCTTTGATTCTCAGAGAAGTGAGGAGGCAGATCAGCAGAACTGCCATCTTGAATTTCTGGAAGATAGACTCTGGCCTTTCAGCTTTATATCAGAGCAGACTTTGTATAGTATGAAATATTCCTTTGGTCAGTTTTGGTCAATTGTCTTTTTCATGTCCCCTTCCCGGGTTTGCCCAGCCCCAGCCTGCTGGCAGTGGGGGTGCGGAATCTTGGGGAGACAGTGCTGATGCTGGGCCAGGGCAGCTCACAGGTAGCCAAAGCACCACTCTGTTACCAGCACCTTACCAGTCACTAACAGCACAGCAAGGTGAGGGCTGCCATGGGGAAAAGAACCCTTTCCAGCCAGACCTAATACAAGTAAACATGATAGTCATCTACAAGAAGGCTGGAAGGAAGATCCAGAGAAACAACAGGCCTGCCAGCCTGACCTCAGTGTTGGGGAAGGTCATGGAGCAAGTAGTTTTGATTGCAATCACATGACAATTGCATACAGGATGAGCAGGGGATTAGGCCCAGTCAACACAGGTTTACAAAAGACGAGTCCTGCTAAGCCCACATGGTCTCCTTTTTTGACAAGGTGATCTTAGTGCATGAGGGAAAGACTAGATGTTGTCTGCCTGGGCTTTAGTGTGGCCTTTGACATGATTTCCCCCAGCATTCTGCTGGAGAAACTGACTGCTTATGGCTTGGAATGGTGCACTCCTCACTTGGTAAAAAAACTGTGTGAGGAGAGAGTGGAGGTGGATGGGGTTACATTGAGCTGACAGCTGATCTTATCTGTGATCCGGACCAGGGCATTGAGCGTAGCCACAGTAAGTTTACAAATGACATTAGGCAGGAATGTGTATCTCCTGGAGGGTAGGAAGGTCTTGCAGAGACTTAGGCTGGATCAGTGGGCTGAAATTAGTTGAACAAAAACCTTAAGGCTGAGTGCTGAGTCCTGCCATTACAATAATCCCATGCAGAGCTACATGCTGGGGAAAGAATGGCTGGAAGGGTGCTCAGCAGCAAAGGACCTGAGGATGCTGGTCAATAGCAACTGAACAGAAGCCAGCTGTACCCTGAAGAAGGCATCTTGGCATCTATCAAGAATGGTGGGGCCAGTAGGAGCAGGGGTAATCCCAGCAGGATGGTCCCCCTATACTGGGTGCTGGTGAGGCCACCCCTCAGGTCCTGTGTCCATTTCTGAGCCTCAGTTCAGAAAAGACATTGAAGTGCTGGAGGCAGTCAGAGAATGGCAGAAGAGCTGGGAAGGGGTCTGGAGCACAAGTCTTACACAGAGTGGCTGAGGGAGCTGGGGGTGTTCAACCTGGAAAACAAGGCTCAGGGGGACTTTGAGAGTATAGCCAGCTGGGAGTCAATGTCCTCTCCGAAGAAACAAGTGACAGTACAAGAGGAAGTGGCCTGATACGGTACCAGGAGAGATTTAGATTGGATATTGGGGAAAGATTGTTCCTTCAAGTGGGTTCTCAAGCATTGGAACAGGCTGCCCAGGGAAATGGTGGAGTCACCATCCCTGGAGGTACTTAAAACATGTAGATGTAGTGCTTTGGTACCTGGTTTAATGGTGGGCTTGGCAGTGCTGGGAGTGGTTGGGTTCAATGATCCTGAAGGGCTTTTGCAACAGAATTCTGTATTAATGCTAGGAATGTACTATTATGCCATATTTCAAATACACGCAGTGCTGGCATTGACTGTCCATTGCTTGGACATGAAGAGTGACGAGTGATGAACTGACCACAGACCCTGTTCCCTTTCTCTGCACTGCAGGGTGAAGGAGGAAGAGAATTTGGCAGTGAAGCTGAGCCTGGGAAGATGGGAAAGATGGGGGTTTACAGTACATTTTTTACTACTTGTACAGACACAAAACACATATTTTAACTGAATTAGTTTTTGAGTGACTTTTTTTTTTTTTAACTGATTTCCCGTAAGGGTGCTAAAATAATGTAATTTCAGTTGTGCTGCCATGTTGCCACTTAAAGTGAACATTTGAAATTTCTTATTGTATGTACTTTGAAATGGAAATAATTATTTTCAAGTAAAATATGTTTTATTGGGAGATATCATGAGGAATTGAATAAGTGCTTCAGAAGGTGCTCCATTTGTAACAAAAATTTTTAGCTTAAAAAAAGCCCCTCAAGCAAGCAACATGCACACAAAGCCCCCAACCGACTGATCTTGTGTTAAATATGTTTAACTGTTGTAAATGTAGACACTCTAATAGTGTTCAACAGATGTCTCATATAACCAGTCTAGAAAATGGTACATTTTTTATTAAAGAACTATCCTATTTTATTTGTAAATAAAATTATTTATTTACAAATTGTTGATGGTATTGTTTTAAATGATACATTAGAGCATTTTTTTCTGTGATAGAAATTGGAAACATACTGACAGAGCACAAATGGTATCTACATATCTCAAAATACAGAAAGGAAAAACAACCAATATTTTTAACCAGAAAAATGCTCTCAAATTTTCAGAAGCTGTCTTTCCATGATAGCAATATCTATTGTTCTGAGCCTTCAGTATCTTTGGGAGGGTGTAATGCAGAGATTAGCAGAGTAGCTGTGGTTGGTGTGTACTGATGACTGGCTACGATCTGAGGTACTAGTGTGCAGATAAAACTGAATTAAAAATCGACCGCATCTTTCATCATGGAACTAGAGCTGTGCAGTTATTGATCTGGTTTAACACGAACACGAAGCTCAACAGCATATGGATCTCTTTGGGATCCTTTCTTTGCATACCCAAAATGTAAGATTTTGCTAATGGGACAAGAATACATGAATGAAACTCATGCACAGACAGGCCTAAGCCTCAGTGGTTTGGTCTGGTTTGTTTGTTTTTAACTGTATAGCTCAGTAAGTTTTGAATCTGTGTTTGTTAATTTTTCCCCCATTTAGGTCATATACATAAACTATTTTCCTGACTGAAAATAGAGAAAATGGAGTTAGGGGAAAAAAGAAATTTGCAGAAATGCTCTACTATAGATGATTATAAAAAGGAATTTAAAACATGTGCCCCAACTGAAAAACATGAAACATTGCATTTCCTTTCATCTGAAACTTGGTGTGACCTTCCTTGTTGGAAATAGCAGGAAGTATTATTTCTGCAATGAATGTACTACACTTTCAGTAGTTGTGAAGCAGAAAACTTAGCATGAATAAATACAGATATAAATTGTCAGGTCACATTTCAGTGAGAGTTCATGTTAAGCAGTAATATAAATGTAAGAGCTTACAATGAAATCAAATTTATAATATAAAGATCAAATTTGCCTATGAGATCCTTTTAAGGAAATCTGTTGTACTGAAAAGATTACAATTTTGTTTCAATAGACAGTAACATAGTATGACAAAACTAGTGTATTTCTGCTGGATAAATGTGATATAAATTAGGATCTGATTCCATGTGGATGATCTTACCATACAAGAAAAAACTTTTTACAAGCAGGAATGCTGCTCTTAGATCAAAACAAAATAAACCAAAAAATAAACAGTCATTTGTCACCATTTTTACCTTTAGAATACTCACACACTGAACTTTGTAGTTGCTGAAGTGCTTTAGTGACTTAAATTCAGACATTACCTTTGGCAGAGGTAAAATGTTCTTGTGTGGACATCGCTGACCCCATGCTTGTTTGCCCCTTTCCTTCAGCAAGCACAGTGGTGTCAGAGCAGTGTGGCAGTGGGACGTCACAGCCTCTGAATGAAGGTGCAGAGCTGAAGGTTCACAGTCAGTTACATGGAAACTCAGCAGCTCGCTTCTGGTCCATGTGTCATGAGGAGACGCAAGGTTGTCTGGATCAACACCTGTGAAGCTTTTAATGAAATATACTTAATCTAAGATGGCTTACCAGAAACCACAAGTAGTGTTAGCACTAGCATAGGCAAGTGATTGCAAGGACGTTTCTAATGAAATTTTGTGATTTTTTCAAATATAGTGTTTCCAAATATGCTTAATTCATATTAAGAGTGAAAATGGGTTAGGTTTTGAAAGTCACATTGGAAGAAAAACCATGTTGTAGCAGACTGAATGTGTGCATTCAGCACAGTAGTCTGTCACTGTCAGTGTTCACCCATCACCTAAGAAAGTGAGTGAGAAAAAGAAAGATTATACTAATATTTCTCCCAGTAATCAACTTTCTCAGCATTACACAGTTCAGGAATATTCTCAGTCATAAGCAGTATTTATCAGTTTAGTAACCTCACTGGATTTTATTTTTTCTTTGATTAAGTTGCTTGATTGCTTTGTGAATTGGTATGTAACTCATGTAGATGCTAGATGAATGGAAAGTCTTGCTGTTAATCTTTCTACATGAGTTCAACATGAAGGAATGTTTGGATGAGGTCTCAAACAGAGCTTATCCAAAACTTTTTGTTTATTGGAGTTTTTTATTTTGTTTGGTTTTTTTTATGTTAGGGGGTGGGGTATTTTTGTTGTTGTTGACAGTTTCATTTTTTATTGGGTTTATTTTTTGTCTTTTTGTTGGTTTGAGTTTTTTAACTTCTGAAAATGTGCATTATCACATGTAGGAAATGAGTGACATGGAAATAAATGTAGGAAATAACTGATAATTCGGTGCAATAATTGCAGAACTTGAGAAGCTGATAATCAGAAATGCAAGATCATAAAATGCTACCTTTAATTGGATAGTTTTGTTGGCTATAAAACATCTCTACTTGTCATTGTGCTGGTGTTACTAGAATTTTTTGAAACTTAGACTGTCACTGCGTGGCTTTAGCTGACCGTAGTCAAAGGGCCTGATTTCACATGTCCCCTCTATTGCTGTGGCATGGCAGTAGTAAGGAAATTCACAAAAAGGTACAACATTAGATAGTTTTGACTGTAGTCTTGATTGCCCTGACGCATTAACTTTTCCTGCTGTATAGTTCTGAATACTTTTGAATGTTTATTTTATGTTCTAGGCATTGTGGGTTTTTGTTGTTGTTGGTTTGGTTTTTTGGTTTATGTGTGTGTTTTGGTGGTGGTTGTTGGTAGACTTAATTGCCGTTCAGAATGTGTTGCAAAATTTCACAAGATCAAGGAAAATAATCTGAAATGGACAGTTGCTATCCTTTTCCTACTTGTAATGCTTGTTTTGACACCTGGCATATTTTGTCTGCACATAGTTTCTAATTTTTCATTTCTGCTTACACCATGGGTAGATTTGTCTTAAATTGTCATGTTTTGGAGCTTTCAATAATCAGTGAAGATCTTGATTTCTGAGCAGCTAATAAATGAGAAAATTGTAGTCTGTTCAGTTGCTTTCTAATTATATCCATCTCTGTTTAAAACTCTTCAAGGCAGAAACTAAAAATGTCAGTGTGACATCAGTTGTGATCTCTGAACACATTAAAGAAAAAATATTAATGCTGCAACATATGTGCCACATTTGTAGAGAGTTCGATCTTTGTAATGCCCACTCACTGTTTAGCCACAGGCTTTCAAAAATGAACTTTTATTCTCGACCTTTTTTCTCCCAATGTGTGTTCTTGATTTAAGTCTTGAGAAAGATTTTTAAATATATTTTTTATCATCTAATGAGTGTGCCCTCTATTTCCTTTTAAACAGCAATGTAAATTCTCAATGGAGCTAGAGAAAGTACGGTTAACTACCCTTATGCATCTGTGTTTGTAGTTAATTCTAACTTTATTTTGTTCATTTTGTGATGCTATCTTCCCTTGGGCTTCTATTCCTGTACTCATTTTAGCCTGCATATTCATTGACACAAAGGCTTGTCTTGTCTTTACTTGCACTGTAAAGTGCCCTGCTGTAGCGTTAATATTTCAGAGGAAATACTGTCTTCTGGCACTATATCTACAAAATCTCAGTAATAACAGACAGAATAACAGACAGGTTTTTGCCCACTGCATTAATATCATAACTTACAGTGTATGAACTGTTTGCTACAACATTAGGCACATGAAAGCAAAATTCTGCCATCATAATAGCTGGCTTCACTGAATGCAGTCTGGTAACAATCAGCAACTGGCTACTTCAAGTTTCTGGTTGTAAAACTCTGGAGAGCTTCTAGTAATAATGTAGCTTCATAAATGTTGTATTGGCTGCTTGCTTATTGTATGTTTGCCATTGACTATGTATGATCCTTCTGTGGATAATGCTTGTAGCAATCTGGCTGGTGATGGGTAAAATTTGCAGGTGTATGCAAAATACTTGATTTAGAGCCTCCTGTCTTGAAGAGGAATATACACTTCATTGCAAGCTGTCCACACAGAAATGATGCACAGAGAAAAGCACTGCTGAGCTGACTTGGATAATCTCACTATTTCACAAACAAACCAAATAAATAAAACAGCTCATTCCTCCAATAACTTGTCCAATAGAAAACTAGATGCTTTCTATCACACATCTCTATATTTCTCATTAGGCAAATACTGTAAGAATGTTTTTTTAATATTCTTCAGCCCAAAAATGTTATTTAAGTTTCTCTAAGGAGAGCCGTATCACCTGTTTCAGGCATATTCACATATTCAGGGTTGTTTTTTTTTAAAGGTAACTGGCTTCTATATTTCTCTGACACCTGAAGGTCGTAGAGTTTAAATAATACCTTAAATTACGTGATTACATGCCTGATAAAAGTACAATTGTGCTTTTTTTTTTTTTTTTAATTGTTTTGATTGTGTGTGTGAGGAAGCTTATTTTACAAAGTGACAGGAGGCTTCTCACTGGGCAGAAGGATAAAACGTAACTTGTAGGTGTTTTGAGTGACTCAGACGATAGACGTAGGCTTTGGTCCAAGACACACTGAAGGAACCAATAACCTTTCCTGTTCTTTCTTTTCCTTGAGTTGGGGCTTGTCTGTTTTAAGTTGTCGTGGGGTGTCTGCTGCTGTGTTACCCCTCTGGCGGCGGTAGCTGGGTCGAGCTCCGGGAGCCCAGCAGAGCAGAGGGAGCTTGGGCAGCGCTGCCTCCAGGCTGAAGGAGCTGCTGGACGCTCGGTCCCGCAGGAGAAAGGTGGAGCCGAGGACGGGAATCCTTTACGGCGGTCATCCATCCACCTGGAGGAAGGAATCCTAGGCGGCTGTCCTGCCCCGCTGGCTGTGCCACTGGATGGCAGCATTGGATACGGCTTGGCACCGGCGGCACCGCGCCGGGCTCCGGTTCAGCCTCGTTAAACATCAGCCGGGTAAAAGATTGATAGCAATGCAAATGTATTTATAACCACTAGAGATAGTCACCTTCCACCCCAATTAGCCTTTGAATTGATTTAGTGAGAAAAACATCTATTATGGAATAAAAGTCTTAGTGATTAGTGTTGCATTATTTCACTACATTTGAAATAGCTGTAGGTAAGAGGGTCTTACAGGCATAAATAAGCTTTAATATTATAACATGCTTTTAGGCTACATCAGAAGCAAATTACAGGTCGATGTTTTTTGTTCTAAGTAAAATATACAGGTACAGTGGGTGTGCTGGGACTCTATGGCATTTATAAGATTTAGCTTATAGAAAATTTCTTTTCCTTACTTTGTTTTTAAAATGGATTATTTAACTGATCACAAAAATGTGCATCTTTCTGCAAGCTAAAAAAATTAATTAATGTTTTGAAGTTTTCTGATTTTTTTCCCTGCTATTTTTCCTTCTTCCAAATGCAATTTTCTGCGAAGAACCTGGAGTGAGATGAGTGATGATGATTCTTTCTCTGGAGTGTGAATCCTGGTGGTACATCGGGTACATCCTGACATATGACTAGCACTGCTAGGAAAGTACACAGGAGAGAAGAGAGTCCTCTGCTTCAGCTGAAATTATTACAAGGGGCTGGTATGGTTTAAGGCTTCTAATATGAAGACCTGATTTACATCACACTGAGTTTCAATTACATGTTAAAAATGTTATTTCTTTGAGAAGCAAAATTTCCCTGATATTTGATAATACAGCACTGTTTTTTCTGCTTTGCAGCTATGATGTAAATTAGCTTCCTTGCTAAGGAGTACAATGTGAACAAACAGCCTTTGAAAACAGAACTGGAGCTGTAGCTGGGTGCTTCCCGATTCAGATTCTGCACCTCCCCCTGCCGCCCTCCCCCCACTGTAAAATCTGTGCAATCTTTGCTTTCTATTTACGTATTCATTTGTGTTTATATAAAGGATGGAGCTTAATGAAGTCTGCAGTCACAGCAGGGTAAACCACTGTGAGATCAGATGTGTCCCTGTGCTGTGTCTGAGAGCAAGACCTTTCAGTGTTGTTATTCTCTTCATTGTTCCTCAATTCATCTCTATTTAATATATAACTTATATAGTTAATGCCATATTTTCAAAATATACTGTCAGCATTTTTACTTTTTGGGAAAAATTATAAGTTGTTATGGTTTTTATGACATTAGGAAAATACTTTATTCAGTCCAGCATGCTGGTTTTGAGGACTCATACTGCAAAGACCACCTTCCTTCCACTCCCCACAGCAGCTATTGTGACTGTTTCAAAGCCTAGTCTGAAATTTACCTGAATTCTTAATGAATGCTTGCATCCAGATGGCAGAATGTTTTCATTGATATTGAGCAAAGGTACCTTTCTTGGTATAAAGTTTTAAATACATTTTATACGTTTGTATTTGTAGTTTGCTTTGCAGCATTTAAACAATGAGTATGGAGACAAAGAAAAATTATAAAATAGGAGAGAAACGTTGGCAATGTTTGCCAAGAATATCTTTGAATACGCAACAGGACTGAAGGGCTTAAAATCTAGAATGCCCTATAAAAATTGGGGGAAAAAACCCAATCAAAGCAAATAATTCTACTTTAATTTCTTTTGTAGCCATGTTTTAGATATCTACAATGCACTGCAGCATTGACACCAGATAATACAATGATATCCCACTTAGTCATGGTGAAGCATGCTTGACAATCAATCAAAATCAGCTGGAAGCAAAATCTCCTGAAGGCAGCCTAGATCTGACAGGATTTGTCCTTATTTGTGTGCACATAAGTGAGAGATATGCAAGCTTTTCACATAAATGGCATGCATGAAAACTACACTGGGATTTAAAACATACATTGTATATTCTGCAAAATATTTGCTCTTGTGTATCTCCTATTCTAAAGAAATAAACAGCCTGATAAAAATAGGATCCAGGGAGCTAATATTGGCATTGATTTTTAATTTACACAAAAGTTATTGCAAATATATATCAGTGTCAATTAAAGCAGTTTCATTGCTTACAACATATAGGAAATCAGATTCCATAATTACATTTGCCATGCGGATGGTAGCACTCTTTCCAAGGTTCAAAGGTCACTGACAATTAGCATAAGATTTAAAATTAAATTACACTAAATATTGTTTACTATAATTGCTTGAAAATTTGTCAGGAAATTATGAATGCTTTACTATAAGGAATATGTTCTGGCAGTAAACCTCAGTTGTTTTTTTTTCTAAGGTTTTCATTTTTAGATGTTTAATTTTGTCTTTGGTTCATAGAAAATAGTTTATGTTGCACCTAGGTAACCAGATAGAGCTTAATTACCATAAAGAGAAGACATCATGCAATGTTTGTAGTAGTCTGGGAGCATGACAGTGTAGATAAGATTAATAAAAAGGAAAATGTAATAATCTGGAGCTGGTTAAACATTTCAGTGGACAGCAGCAAAAAAAGTCAGTTCAGTCATAACTGCAGGATAGTATTTGTATTTATTAGACTTTATGGTCTGATTTTTCCCCAACAGAAATTTTTAGCTAAATTTCTTCTCCAACTGTATTATATTTTTAGAGGTTAAAATATGTGTGTTTATGTGAGTTGGAAGTTTAGTGGATGCTTTTCCAAGAAAGAAAATATTAAAATGTGGAAGGCTTTTCTGCAAAGATATAATTTTAAAGCAGGTATTATTGTAGCAGAAAATAGATTTGAAGAAGAGACTCGGCTTCAGTTTTCTCCCTAGATACAATTTGAACATTTATAGAATGGTCTCTAGCAATTAACAGCATGACACCAGGAGTATGACACTGAGGAACCTACCCTGACTGATCTTTGTCTCGTGCCCTGATTGGCAATCTCAGATGTGCTAAGAGGATCTGCACAGCCAGCTGAATATGGGATCTCTCTCCCTTTATATAGCTGTGGAAAAGAAGTGGAATAGACTTGGGCCTATTGTTGGAAGGGATTGCTAATGCTTCTTTAAATAAGGGCAAGCTGTCAGCTGTGTTCAGAGGCATGATGGTTCAGCCACTCACGGTCTGTGAAAATGTTGCTTGATGCTAATGCTCTCTTTGATTGCTGTCTCCTGTCTGAGAGACTGGGAGATGTTACGGTATTTCCCATGTTTCGCCTAAAGTTCCTTATGTCAAGTGAAAAACAGTGATATGGCTAGAAGTTAATTAGTTTAAAATTAATCTAAATAAAAAGCCAGTTTTTAGAAGACACCTACAGAAGTTCACTTGAATGAAGTTTTCAGACTAAACATAAGACTAAAAATTATATCACATGTCCAAATTTTGAAAGAGGCAGAAAAGTCACAAAAAATGAAAATCTTATATTTCCCTGAGTTTTTTCTTTCATTTGTAACAGGTAAGAGTGTAATGACAGATGTACAGTGTTTTACATATACAAGATGTAAGAACACTTTGGTTAAAACTCAAAAACACTTAAGAATTTTTCCATGTTATGGAACATAAGAAAACATGCCTTGAACTGAAGAACAAGGCAACACAACATCGTCTGATTTAGAGTACTACATATTTCTAGGGGTATGCATAAGGAAAGTATTAGTGGATTCTGTAAGAAGTAATCTATGCTTTACAAACAAGGTTAGTGTTCAAGAGGATGTGTGAAGAGCAATTCTGACATTAAGAGAACACAGGTCAAAAATAACATGCTTTTACTCCAAATTATTATATTAATGAGAAACCAAAGTGTTTTTCAGCTTCTGATTAAGACAAAATGTGCATTATTTGGGGAATAAGATGTTTTTCTATTTCCTATACAGGAAAGAAGGATTATTTGTAGAAAGTATGCAAGGATCAGCACTAAATGAATTTGAAGCAAAGGTGAAGCAAACTTTCAAGAAACATCATGAAACTGCAAACTAGTGATTACACTACACATGAAGGTCAGTTTGAGGTAACATTAGGACTGTAGTCCAATGTTGGCAAAGATTTTTTTGTTAAAGCTATGTTGACTTTAGATGATTATTCTAAAATTACAAAACCAGAATATTAAGCTTCTGCATATACTGATTTCTGGAAAGGAAATCAATTGCCAATGCAGATAATAGGCATATGAATGACTTGAATTGCTAGAGCATGTCACATTAAAAGTTGTGTCAAATGTATGCACACCCTATTGCTGGGTGAAAAAACAGTTTCAAAATGCATTTGAACACATTAAAAGTTGTAGGGTAATCACTGTACAAAAGCAAATATAAAGGAAGATGTTATTATTTCTTTTATGCATGATGGAAGATGAAGAAAAAAACATATGTTGAGTCTCCAGCCTGAGGGAGACTACAATTTTACAGGTGATCAAACTTTAGAAGAAAAATAGGCCTGAGAAAAACAATGCAGAGGTGCTTTAAAGACTTAAAAACTTAAGATGACTGAATCCGGGACTGGTTTTTATGTTGTTTTTGGATTTTTTTTTTTTTTTTTTTAATGATGATTACTGTGTATTGTTTTAGCTGGGAAAGAAGTGAAGTTATTTTTTGGTCTAGAAAGTAGTACTTAACCAGCATCCTCTGTGCTGTATCTCTTGAGACACACAGTTCTCAGTTGCCCTCTCTCCCTTCTTTCCGTTAGTATCTGATACTTTTTTCTTTTATTATGATAAATGCTTTTGCTTATCAGCTCTGTTGTGAATTTTCTTTAATGACTAGAGGCAGCAGCTAGTCTGAAACTAGAAGGATGTCTTAAAGTCACACAAACACCTAATTTTTCATCTGAAAACATTGAAACATACCTCTAAATAAGAAAAAGTGAATGTTTATGCTCTGCCAACAGTCCTAGGAAATTTGATGGAATTTGCTATTATAGTTGGTATTTATAAAGCCAAAAATATAATTTTCTATATTTGAATTTTTTATAGCAAAAATAGTATATGTCTTCTTGGTTTTCCTCTGAAGAATGTTTTTTAGAACCAAGGAAAAAAAGAACTGGATTTTACAATAGGTTTAAAAGAGTTTGAATTTCTAGAAATAGTTTTACTGTATGCACTGAGACAGCATGGAAGAATAACATTGAGGATTTAAGACATCCCATTTTAGCCATGCCTTTTTTTGAGAACTGGAAAAAGTCTGTTCTAATATACAGTTAAAGTAAACAAATTCAATCCCTGTAATGTTTAGGCATTTTATTTTAAGTAAAGAAAGTACAGATTCTTTAGATACCTGCTTTTGTAGGTTTACTGTTTTAGCATTGAGGCTCAAGAAAACATTTGTTTTATAAGAATTTTTTAACTGGGAGAAATAAAGAATAATGAGGAAAAAAGTGAAGTAGAAATGAGATGGCTTTTTTTTTTCCCCTAGTGCAGCCAGGGTAGCCCTGTAATGCATTCCAAAGATCTGTTGACTCCTTGTCAAGTCTTGATCTTAAACTTTTTCAGCTGATGTGACTCTTAACTGCATAACCTGAAAATTCCTGGCAAATGGCTAGCCATGTTTCAAAGCTCTCTTAGAAACAGCTGCTGAAATAAAGGGGGAAAAAAAATCTGTGTGTTTATCCTTGGGTTATGTTAAGAGTAATAGCTATCTGATGTACCTCATTGTTGAGAGTGTTTGGAAACTGGCTTGAAATTGACAGGAATTCACATGGTGTGAGCCATTATCAGGACTGTCACATTGTGGACATTCTCAGAAGACACAATGTGCAAGATCAATATAGTGATTAAAAAAGGTTAAAATGAATTATGGGAATTCAGAGGATAAATTCAACTAGATCAGGCTTTGAGCAACCTGGGCTAGTGGGAGATGTCCCTGCCTGTGGCAGGGGGCTTCAAATCTTTATAATAATCTTTGAGGTCCCTTCCAACCCAGACTAGTCTATGATTCTATGAAATTAGATATTAAGCTGAGCAGGATGATGATGCACCTCAATGTTGGATATTTTAGGAATAATGTCTCCCAAAGGCAGGAGACTCCGCAAGCAATTGTTATATCAGAACCATTTCTGATTACTTTTGAGTCTTATGGATAAGAAAAGGACCTCTGCAATAACAAGTATTCCAGGAGTAATTTATCCAATTATAGAAATTTAATGGACTGAGGTCAAGCAGGGGTAGCTGATCCCCATTTGTGGATGTTTTGGCTTTCAGGCCTTATGTGAATTTTTCATATACTTTTAGGTCATGTACAGTCTGAAATGTGTTGAACCTTGTTATAAAATAGATATCAGAAGATGCATCTGTTCACCTCTGTGGACATAAGAGACGACCTTGGGAGTTCCAGCTGCTTTGTGTTGCCCAAGGTCACAGATAAACATCGTGGAATATAAGCACAGCACAGTATGGCAATTTAATGATGTTGCATGACATGCAGATAAATATTAAGCAGTCCCTTTCCAAACTATTATCTGCTCTTACAAGCTATGCCATCCTTATTTTATAGATAGAAAGCCAAAGTTGTGAGAGAATATATCTCTGTAATTCTCTGATGTAGGCGAGACTTTGAGTATACACTGCTTGAATCTAAAGCTTCAGCCAGCAGTTTGGCCTCCACGTAGGATAATTTGTGTTTTAGTGGCAATATTAACAGACACAATGGCATGTTGTAAATGCACTGCAAAAAATGCTTATTTGAATGAAACACTGTAGCTTGTTTCTCTTTCTTTCTTTCTTGAAAGGCATTCTATTTTTGATCCCTGGCCAATTAATTAATTAATTAATGAGAGTGTCACTCTCACTATTTCTATTTAAAGGCTAGTTAGCCATGGCCTTCTTAATACATTGATTAAGACATAGTACGCAATGAGTTAATTTTTTTTTTTTTTTAGTTATGTTTTGTTTTGTTTTTAACTGGCTCTTCCAATTTGTGGAAATGTAGAATTTGTTTCCATGGTAACTTTCAGACTGCAAGGCTTGTGGGAAGAAGACTGGAAGGTGTATGATTTAGATTATACTTGCTGGGTTTTGCTGTGTTTTAAAAGTGTTTAAGTTGGAACAATTTAGAATAGTGGGATTTGGAAAGCCTGACTGAAATGTTTTGCTAATGTTTTTGTTATTCTGAGGTAGAAATAATTCCAATGAAAATTTGACTCAGACTAGATTTGGTGGAGTTTTTTGATAGTTTTGTGGTTTTTTAATAAAGAGAGCTTATTAAGCGATAGTTGCATTTGTGTACTGAAATGTTATTTTTTCTGAAATAACATGCTGCTATTTCACAAAAAAGTCGTCCTTTATTTTATGAACACTGGACTTTTTATGATTAAATACTGAACTTGAGACTTAATTAAATACCTCATATTTATTGTTATTAGTTCTATATATAAAGTATTTATTTCTTATTACTAATTCAGTTGTCCAAATTACGAACCCCCAAATATTCTTATACCATTTCCTCTCAAGCAGTCCTAAAGTAGTCTAAATCTAAGCCCTAAAGTAGTCTAAAGGCAGCTCTTGAAATCTAAAAATAAGGCTGCAGGCCTACAGTGATTTCAGCATTATGAAATACAAAAGTGAACCTGTTTTTGATTGAGCTTAAACTATATTTTTTATATACTGTGAGTAAAGTTACTATTCTCTCTTTTAGGCATTTTTAATACAAAACTCACCTAATGGTCATCAAGATCACTGTATGTATGAATGTACAGCTGGTCTTCAAGGCAGGCTTCAGTTGATCTTCATTCAGGGAGCACCTTGCATCTCTGAGTTTTAATGTTAAAGAAATAGATAAGCAATTTTGAGAGATGACAGGGATTTAGGGTTCAAAAAGTTAAGGGACTCCTGACATATGTGGACTATTGGTTACTTTCATTATTCTTAATGTAAGAGATTTTCTCTGACAAACTAATTTGATAAAACCCAAACACAGCTGAACTGTTGTAGTAGAAATATTTGTTTTTCTGTAGCTTGCTTTTCTTTGGTTAGGCTAATTTTTAATGGTTTTCTTTAGCTTTCATAAGAAAAAGCTTGTACTAAATGCATCTGTTTGTGGTATGGAAAACATTTATTCATAAAACTGAAGGCCTTGTGAAGAGTAAGAAAACTTAACATATTAAGATTTTGGAATCATTCTGCTTGAGGAAGATTTGGCATTGCCTGGAGTTAATGAGTCATGCAATTTTACTTCTAATTTTGTTTGGATCCTCTCCATAGAATATCTTTTCTTTCCCAGGTTTTTGCGGTTGTGCATATGCATTTGAATCTACAGAATGGACACCATATCAGTCCACTTGCTACTGAAACATACAAGATTAGAACAACTACTTAGGTAGGGTTAAATATGCCTAATTGTGTGTTTTGATGGGTTGATCTTGGCTGGATGATAGGTGCCTACCAATGCTGCTCTATTACTCTGCTCCTCCCCTGAACAGGGGAGAGAAAATACAGCTGAAGGTTTATGGGTTGAAATAAGAACAGGGAGAAGTCACTCACCCAATGCTATCATGTCCAAAAGAGACTGGACCTGAGGAAGTTAATTTATTGCTCAACAACTCAGAGTGGAATAATGAGAAGTAAAACTGAAACTCAAACCACCCCTCGCGTGTTCCTCAGGTCAGCTTCATTTGTGTTCCTTTACCTCCCTCACTGCAGCAGCAGAGGGGATATGGGCTGTGTCAGTTCATCACACATTGTCTCTGCTGCTCCTTCCTCCTCAGGAGGAGAACTCCTCACACACTTCCCCTCCTCCAATGTGGATCCCTTCCAGGAGCTGCAGTTCTTCAGGAACAGGCTGCTCCATCATGGAATCCATGTGTGGCCATGAGTCTTGTCAGCAAGCCTGCTCTCACATGGGTTACTCTCTCTGTGGCTCACAAATCCTGCTCCAGTGTGAGCTTCCCACAGGATCACAGCCTTCTGTCAGGTATCCACTTGCTCTGGAGTGGGGTCCTCCCTGTGCTGCAGGTGGGTCTGTGCTTTCCCATGTACCTCCATGGGCTGTAGGGACACAGTGGCCTCTCCATGGTCTGCACCGCAGCTGAGGAGGAATCTGGGCTCCAGCACTTGAACACCTGCTCCCTCTTCATGACACTTCATTATATGTTTTAGTAGGCATGGGAATATGCTGTCAAAAGTTGGACTTGATGATACTGGAGGTATTTTCAACCTTAATGAGTCTATAATCCTATGATTCATTGACCTTGGCATCCACAAGGATGTTGCTCTCTCAGTCTTCTCTGGCTGCAATTGCTTCTGCACAATAAATTCTTCCCCTTCTTAAAATCTGTTATCCCAGAGGTGCTGCTGCTGTTGCTGAGGGTCTTGGCTTGGAGAAGGCTGGCATTGGCTCCATCAGACACGGATATAGTTTCTGGCTGCTGCTTCTCGAATCATAGAATCAGAATCAATCAGGTTGGAAAAGACCTTGGAGATCATAAACTCCAACCTCCGACCTAACACCATTGTATCAACTAAACCATGGCACTGAGTGCCACATCCAGTCTTTTTCTAACACCTCCAGGGGCAGTAACTCCACTACCTCCTTGGCCAGCCCATTCCAGGACCCAACCACTCTTTCTGTAAAGAATTTTTTTTCTGATCTCTAGCCTAAACTTTCCCTGGCACAGCTTAAGACTGTGTCATCTCATCTGGTTGCTGGTTGCCTGGGACAACAATAGGACAATAGGAAGATATTTGGTATGGAAGTGAAATTTGATATGATGTAATTTGGAATGAAATGTAATAGTCTTTAATTAGTTGAGGGTTTTTTGTTACAAATCAGAAATATCAGTGATGTTCTTTCAAGTTCTGTTCAAATTCTTTAGACTTGAGAAACATTTATTATTGTAAATGTGTTATGTGTTGTCCTCTTTGCTCTTAGAGTAGGGGAATGAATATAATTCGCCATAATACTGTAGATTGTATGTCAGCATCAGTAGGTCTCTGAACCAGATCTCTGAGTTTTCAGATCTCTCCTGATTCAGTGTTATTTCTTCCCTGTTCCTTTCTTTTTCCCCCTCCCATTAGTATAGCATTAACTTTTAAAACAGTAGTTTTATTTTACTGTTCAAGTAGATGGAAAAATCCGCTAAAATAAATGAATAATTCATTACTGTAAAAATAAATAATCTTTCAAACTTTGTTCCTTTTTGTCATTTGCTTATCCTAAAAGCAAAATACACATGCCATTAAGAGAAAGGAGGTGACAGAGATGGTTAGTTATAAAGGTTTCCAGCTTAGTTTCACATCACTGAATAGTGTTGTTTTGTTGTTATGGACAATATTGGTGCATAATGATTTCTCAGGTGGACAGTCATATATTAATTTACTGAACACTTAAGGGAAAGTCAGAAGTAAAAGTCAGTTCTCAGTTCTGAAAGGTTGATTTTCTGTTGTACATGAGGTTTAATGGTTGTGGGGTTTTTTGTGCTGATGTTCTATTTTTATTGATAGATTGAATTTCTGGGAGAAAGGAGGCTTCAATATAAGCAGCGGATTCTTTCAAATTGAAAAATATGAAATGTGGTAAAAGTTTCTGGGGACCCTACTGTGAATAATCAGTAGCAGGAGCTCTGCCTGTCTGTAAGACCCAGATTTGCTTCCCTGTAAGAGTCTATTGGTCCTTAGGGCCTAAAAGAAGCAAATGTTGACAGCAGTGCTTAAATCAGTGTGGGATTTTTTACTGCAGGCATTTTTTTTTTATTTTGCAGAGGCATAATGGTCATGCTGTTGTATAAGTTTTTCTGTTCTTGTCATGCATTTGATTTTCCAGGTGAATAGGACTTCAGGCACTCTACGGACACATTTGCCCGAGAAATTACATAAGCAAGTTGGAATCTTCTTTGAACAATTGCAAAATAAACTCACTTTCTCAGTAAAAGCTTGCTGCCAGTAAACACTTCCATGCTATTGTTGCACAAACGGTAATGGATCACGCTGTCCAAGTTTATGTCATGTTGGTGGCAGATGGCACGTAATAAACAACCCGCTGTTTGATTTCTGCATGCTTTGATTGTTTGTCCAAATGAGCAATAAGTGTAGCTAATGTTTAGGCTCCAAAATATCTTTGACTGTGAGTGGAGAATGCTTCACTTGCTTGGCTGAAGCAGATATTCTCTATTCTTGTTTTCCTGTCAGGGTTCACAAAACAATGGTACCCTTGAAATAGCTACAATATTTGGTTCTCTGACCACTTGACATTATATTAGGTATGTGCTAATAAAGAATTCAGTGTCTCCTGTCAAAGCTAGAAGGAAGGATTAAGTCAAGGAGACTTATTTTGCCTAGTCTGCTATTTCACTCTTTTCTCTTTCTTCTTGCTTCCAATCAAGAAAAAAGTCAAAATTACCTTTTATTCTTGTTCTTTCAGTAATAATACCCAAATCTATATTCTAAAATATCTTTGGATTATCCTGACCCATTCTTTTTCTTCTGCTTTTTTCCAAAATCAACGAAGAGGGAAATTTAATTGTACTATTATTTGATTTCCAGATAAAAAATTACCCTGTAAAATCCAATTCCAGTTGGTGCTGATGTGTTTGCTTTTTGAAATATCGAACATATGAACACTTGATTGCTTAGGATCAGATTGGATGTAATTTCCTTGGCTTCTTTGATCTTTAAAGACAGCAGGAGTCTACCTTTTTGAATGGCACTTGAATATAGGATAAAAAAGGAAAAAGAAAAGTAGCATGTGTGAATATCAGGGCAAATTATATCATTATAACCTGAATGACATGCCTTGGTATTACAATGCTAAGCACAACTTTCTCTGTTCTCAATAAGTAGAATTATTTAATTCAAATATGTGTACGAAAATTGCCATTTGTACGATTTAAGTCATGACCATTTAACTATTATAATTGGAATTGATTGTCCAAGTCTTTATAACTCGGTTCCATGGTAACAGTTTGGATATTAGGGTGTTACAATAAAATTGCCATGGCTACACTGACTGAAGCCTTGATCTTAAAATGAACTTCACACGAAAATGGGGATTTACACTTGTCTAATCACTGTAATTTTCACACCCTGTTGAAATTTACGTGCAAGACACTTGGGCATGAGCAGGAAAGACTGCTGCTCTGAAACACTTAAATCTTAATATCTCTGCTCTTAGGTCACAATCAGGTGTTGTTTGGAATAGTTTTGTAAAGAGTTAAGAAGTTTAGTACTGGCTGAATTGAACATTGAGCTGGTGTTTGTGTTTGTAATAAGTAACAACTGAGAGTTAAACAGGGCAAACTTTTTTCCCTAATATGAATGAGCAAGATTTCTGAAATTCATAGACCCCCATAGGCTGGCCATTGACTCCACCATGTGAGTAAAAGATGCACTTGAAGTGCTTTCCTAAGCTGCCTTTACAGGGTGTATAGTCCTTTTTAGAGATCTTCTCACTCTCTGACATTCAGCCCAATTTTACCTGACTAGGAATGCGAAAGATCAGTGAGAGATGAATGAATATACAAAAATGAGATAATTGGAAAATCTATCAGGAGTCTTTCAAAGTGGCACTTGGGAGAGTTCCTAATGGAGACAGTTATTGTCTGAAATGTTGACTTATCACTTCTTCTTAACCATCATAGGAGATCTCTCTGCTGGTGTCAGCATTTGATACAGGAAATCGTATATGGTAACCCCCGAAGATGAAATAGGATAAAAATTTAAGCAGCCATGTAATATATATGTATGATTAGCAATTGCTGGTTAATTAGATCAAGTTATCTTTGCCTTGATTAATGCAAGCACAACAACCACGGGGTGTGAGGTACAAGAGTTAAATATGAGTTTTACGTAGGCAGGGATTGGATGAAATAGCTTCAGTGTGAAGTTAACAATAAGGTTAATTGTTTGGGGTCTTATTTGGCTTAGAACATGACAGGCTTGCATCTGACTATCTTGTGTAGGTATTCAACATCTTTTAAGACAGGAGGGAGGGATCCATCTTTATGAGAGTGGTACTTCAAAAAGCCTGATTGGGCAGTCTGAGAATGAAGGGATTTGATTCCCTGAAAAGGAAAGCTCCTCCTGGTAAAAGCTTTGGTTGCAGGAAAAGGACTGATAGAAAGGCTCTGATGTGTGTATGTATTCCACATTTGTGTTTGTGATGTAATGATACACAATTCAGTGTGGTGTTAAGCAAAAATAAGTGAGCTGATTAAAGTCCTGAAAACTTTATAGCTGCATCAATAGTGTTTCATCAGTACTGTTGAGCCAGTTAGTCCTTCTTCTCAGGGTGAATACAATTGCTGCAAACTGAGCTACCTTCTCTGCCTAGCTGTATTCTCTGCCTTGTAGGTACACTAGTCAGGTGTGAGAATATACTTCTGCATAACATACACTGGCATGAAAGATTGCATGTCCTTGATAATGAGAAAAAGATCTTGTCATGAGAATAATGGTTGAGAACATAAACTATTGAGCTGAAGAAAGATTCTCCCATTCCATCATTCAAAGACCTTGTTTTCTGTTAAGAGAAAATCATAAGAGGTTATGTATATGTTTCAGAAAATTGATTTAATTCCTGTTTCCATTTAATTCTAATGCAAGAATCTTACAATTTCTATTTGACTGAAAAAATATCCTTTTAATTTAATCTCTGCAATTTATAAGCTTGTTAGACAGATTTACTTTTTTGAAAATTTCCGATTTGACTCAAGTCAGAGTCACCATTTGAAGTAATGGTATTGCATGTGAAATAACATTTTTAGACGTCCCCAATGCCTCAGAAGCTTTATTGTTAAGTGACTTGTTAGCAAAATGTCTTGTTAGCTGGTGTAGAGTTGCCTGTAATACTTTTAGATTTCCTGTTGCCTTATAGCTTATACCATTAATAACATGTAGAAGAAAAGAATGCAAAAAAAAAAAAAAGACATTATTTCAGAAGTAGTTGGTGAAGTGATGACAAGCTGTTAACAATTGTCCCTGTTCCCCAACTCAAGAAAAGTTTCTTTCAAACCCTCTTTTTTCACCATTATCTGGAAAACACTATTGTCTTTGAGGCATCAAAATTAATCTTTCTGTGCATCAACACAACAAAGTGCTTTCCAGGAGTAACAACAAGTCAAGACTTAAACTGTAAATAAAAGGGAATATTTAAATCTTTCCAATTAAAAATGCCCAACACTCTTTACAACATTAAGTGAGATTGTGCATTATGTTAAATCTCATTGACATATGATTTTGAAGTCAAACTTAAGTACTTTTCTCTTTTCAAGTCTTAGGCTGCTGTTTATGCAAAAAGGCTGAAATCTTTCTTGATTACAGGCTTATGCTGTGCATGTGCATCAAATCAGAGATCAAACTATGCTTTTCCCTTTGCTGGGATGCATCATGCAAATCCTTATGCTTGGATCACAGGAAAGTGACACCTTCTACACCTAAAAGCTTCTCAAGGGGTTTGGTATCCTTCTCCCTTCCTTGCTAGCTGAACAGACTCACGTGGCCTTTACTGACTAAAGTCCTTTTCCCAGTTCAAGGCGTAAGAACACTGATTAATGCAAGAGAAAGAAGTTTTTTTGAAAGACAATCAGCTAGGTGTCCCATCAACAGGGATCCTTCAACTTTCATGTTGAGAGCTGAGATTAATATCTACCCATCTGGCTAACTTTAACTTTGGAAAATTATATTTGGGCCTAATTATTTTCTCTATATCCTCCAAAATCGAATGAAATTTATTCAGCTACATATACTTTGTTAAATCAAGGGTTTTTTTCTTTTTTGGTCTAGCTAATCAAAATTAATAGGAAGAATTCAACAAAAAGCTGACCTAGGCCTTTCAAAGTCAAGGACTCCTTATCCTTCTATCAAAAGTTATAAGCATTTTGCAGAGAGGAAGGAGGATTCCTTTTGAAGCAAGAGGAAATAATTTGTCAGGATGATTTCCAGAAGTCCTCTTAGTTTAGCAAAACAGTTTGACAACAGCAGGGTCAGTAACAGGCCCTTGCCAAGTGGCTCTGCATCTACTATGGTTGAAAATGAATGGCAAATTGTGGAAATCAGTAATGCAAAACCTGATGCCTACAGTGTGTAAATATATATCTTCTCAGGATAAGATACAATGTGAATATAGAGTGCAAAACTAGATCAAGTTGAATATAAACATGCAAATATTTAGTTTAGAAAGAGAAGCAACAGGAAAGTTTAGTAAAATCAAGCATTGCTTTGTAGTATTCTGTACAGTAAATTTATAAATATCCCGTTTATATTTGTGAATATAAACACTTTCAAATCTGGATCAATTTACAGTCATTTTCTTTTTAAATTTTAGTCCTTTATTGTATCAATATTTCAAACGCAGCAAAGTCTGATTCAAACCTTGTCAGTAATTTTTTTCAAATAACAGGTTTGACAACTCAATTTTCCTGTTACTGATTTACTTTAAGAATTTTCAAATCACCAAAGTGTATTTATTATTCCTGTGTTTATTGTGACCCATATTTTAGTTGCCAAAATGCAAGCAGATTCACAGTCTTAGTTACATTTCAACACTGTAATTGCTAAATCATTTAGGAAGGAGGAAATAAAAAAGTCCCATAAGCAGTTGTTATTATGCATGTGTATTTTTAATATCTGATTTTCAGCATAACCTTAGATTACAGTGCAGGTTAAATTTCCCTTGCTGATTTGTAAGTATAATGTAAACTCTAAGCTCAGCTAATGATATTGCAATATAAAACTGTTCTGTTGCAAAGTAAAGACTTTGCTTAGCACTGCAAAGCTCTGGGTTCATTTCAATGTGATCATTCAAGCGCTATGGAGGGATTATGCTTTTATTGTATTTTGTTTCATGAATACATGAATGAATAATAAGTTCAACAAACAAGAGTTCCCTACTGGCTATCTCAAAGAAATCATTTTGCAACATGTTATGAATTTCAATAAATCATCCTCAACAGTCCTTGTCCTGCTGAGGTCTGTGCATTAACCAAGTCAGCATTTTTGGAACTATTTTAAATAGCTTGATATTTGATCAGAATGTCCAAGATCAGGAAGTTGAAAAGGAGTGCCAGAGGAGAAGCATTCTGTCTATATTGCATATTTTTTGTACCTACCTTTCCACACTTTTCAAACTTTGATTGTATTGTAGTTGCATGTCCAGGACATGTCCTTGTTTTTTGTGACTTCTCTTTCAATGAGCTATCTTCCGTAAGAAAGAACTAAAAAATAATTATGAACCACAAATACATATAAAGGCACACACATACCTGTAAGCTTGTGATTTGGAAAAAGAAGGATGAAAATGTACAAGAATATGGACTATGTTTAAGAGTACTGTTTTATCCCATCTCTCTGGAAATTTATCTGTGTATAAGGTAAGGGTAAAATATTAATTCATTTAAATTGTGATAGTGAGAATAAGAACATTGGTAAGAAGGTCAGAACTTTGCAATATTTGCATGTAGGATGGCATCAGTATCAAATTATCAATTTCTGATTTATGTCTTTTACAATAACTAGTAAAAATAAACAACACAGTACATGATAACACAGTACAATGCATGCCTTATTCCTGGGGCTAAGTGTCCAGTGGATGCATCAATTAGGAATTAAAAAAACCCCCAAAATGTTTATAAGATTTCTGAAAGGTGAGATGGAGGAACAACAAAGATCCATTCTGATGGAATCAACAGTCTAGTATGGTGTATTTAATTCTGTGCCTTGTCCCAGCTTCATCCCATCTCTTTTTCTGAGAGGGACAAAGTTTTTCTCTCTATTCATTCTCTATACTTCCCCCTGCCTTTCCTTTCTCAGGTTATTACTGAAGTATCTCTCTTGGTTTTTGTTGTTTTTTAATAAGAAAAAAACCTACTCATGCGCCATAATTTTGCTTAAAGTATATGTTTACTAACTTTTGTAGCTATTCTTAAAAAACCACCATGCCATGTAAGTGCCAGGCTGTATCTCTGCAAATTGAAAATGATGGCTTGCTTACCCTCTACACTTGTCAGAGAAAAATAGTTATGCCAACAAGTAGTTATTTGACAGCTTGCTGCTGTTTACAGGTTGTTTGTTCTCCTCAGCTGCTAAGTATTGCTCTTGCATCTTCTCTTTTTTCACTAAGTGACTGCAGGGCACAGATCTGTTCTTTCAACACTTTTATAGACTCATAGAATGATTTAATTTGGAAAAGACCTCCAAGATCATCGAACCCAATGGTTAACCCTGCACTGCCAAGTTCAACAGTAAACTATGTTCTAAGTCCCATATTTACATGTCTTCTAAATTGCCTCCAGAGATGATGACTCCCAGATTGTTAAAGGGCTTGAGAACCCTTTTAGTGATGAATTTTTTCCTAATATGCAGTCTAAACCTACCCTGGAGAAACTCGAGGCTGTTTCCTCTTGTCCTGTCACCTGTTATTTGGCAAAGGTGGCAGACCTCCACCTGGCTACAGCCTCCTTTCAGGCAGCTGCAGAGAGCAGAAGCTTCACCAGCTCTGTTGCTCTGCTGCCTTCTGGATTCACTTGAATACCTGAGCATCCTTCTTGTCACAAGCGGCCCAGAACTGAACACAGCACTTGAGGCGTGGCCTCACCAGTGCTGACTACAGAGGTACAGTCACTGCCTGGTGGCACTATTGCTGATCCAGGCTGGGATGGCAGCAGCTTTCCTAGCCACCTGGGCACAACAGGCTCAGAAATTCTGCCATTGCTGACCATCACCCCCACATCATTGTCCACCAGGCTGCTTTTCAGCCCCTTGAGCACTGCCTGGGGTTGTTGTGACCCAAGTACAGGATCTGGTATTTTGCCGTATTGAATCTCATCCATTTGCCCTCAGACATGAATCCAGCCTCTCCAGATCCCTCTGAAAAACTTTCCTGCCCTCCAGCAGATCAGCATTCTATCCCAACCTACTGTCACCTGCTAAGTGCCAGAAGGGGCACTCCATCCTTTCATCCAGATCATGGATAAAGATATTAAGTAAGACTAGTCCCAACACTGAGCAACACAGCTGTTGACCAGCTGCCAATGAGACGTGCCACCATCCCCTCCACTCTCTGGGCACAGCCACACAGCCAGGTTTCACCCAGTGCCCCTGTCCAAGCCTTGAGCAGCCAGTTTCTGCAGGCAAGTGTTGTGGGAAATGAAGTCAAAGGAATCAGCAAAGCCCAAGTATACACAGCCACAGCCTGTCATCTGTAGCCTTTCTATCATCCATTTAATGAGTCCCCTTGTCACAGAGGAAGAGTTTGGTCAATCATGACCCACCTTTCATAAACTGGCTGGTGGCTGGTCCTGATCCTCTGGCTGTGCTGCACAATGACACTCAAAGTGTCTGCTCCAGGATCTTCCCCTGCACTGAGGTCAGGCTGACAGGCCAGATCTTCCATTCTGATTTTTTTTTTAGATGGAGGTTGTGTTCACTGGACCCTCCCCTCTCAAAGTGTCTTAGCAAGCACTTCCTCCAGCCACATCAGTACCCCTTGAGCAGGAGAGGTCAGTTAAACTGAGTGGTGAAAATATTGGCTTTATTTATAGGCTGTATAACATTTGTGTATGAATGCCAAAGATGGAACTTCTCTTGAGGACTGTCTTGCTAAATGCTGATCTAAGCTCCACTGACAATACTTATGTTTATATTTAAGTAGTAAACTGGGAAGATGGCCTTAAGATCTAGTTCTAAAATTTTGGTTATTAGGTGTAAATGCTGCTAACTTTTTGAGTTCCTTTGTCTCATCTTAGGCACTTTGAAAAGTATGGATGTTTGCATGGAAGTGATCTGGCAGATAAAGTGTGTAAATCCAATATTTTGGATGTACACATTTGGACTTGCACTGAAGTAGTGGTCCCTGCAGGTGATACAGTCATGTTGTCTGAATAACAAATAGTGTGTTTGTCCTTCTGATATGGCTTTTTTTTTTTTTTTTTTTTTTTTTTTTTTTTGCTTACATTGTAGAATTGATGTTTTGGTACTTACTTGGCTGAGAGCTTTATGGAATCATGAAACAAAAATCATTAGTTACATTTACAAACATGATACGTTGACTAATTTTGTTTTGTCAAAATTGTCAAATCTCTTCATAGTGATTGTCACCACTTCTTTGATGTGGCACTCTGTTCCTTATATAGACACTGTTCACATAAGTTGTGTCACATTATGCTTTTTTTTACCTCTGCCATTTAACTGCAAAAGGAGTACTTTGTCTTAGTTAGTGATCTAGTCAATTTTGTAGGTTGGCTTCATTTCATGTTCTCATTATGTTTTTCACTTGTGTCATTTCCCTCAATTGTAGAAAAAACCCTTACATTCTTTAATAATTTTGGGAGCTATTTACAACCTTATTGTTATCCTTTTTGCAATATATTGACCAAACCAGGTAAATTTTATCTGTTGCAGTCTTGTTAATGTCAGAACACATTAATCATTATAATAGGATTTTCTTCAAAGGATGTCCTTCCCTTTGGTAATTTCTTAGCCTTGTTTACTGATAAACTCCTCTGTTCAGGAATAATGCAGAAAGACCATTTCTTCCCACTAGACGACAAAGATGATATATGCTCCTGGGTAATAAACTTAGGTGTTACAAAAAACTGCATGCATGCCCATTGGGTGTTCTGTGATTAACCTCATTAGAAACATCTTTTTCTCCATTTTACATGGCTTGGAGGACTCCATTGTACTGGAGAAAGAGCTACTAGAATTATGAGGTGCGCTTGCTGATTAAATTTCTTTTTCTTCTCCTGGTAGATGTAAACCATCCACAAGGGATCACATCTTAACACTTGTCACTACTTTTTGAAGCACTAGCTAGTCACATAAGTCCTTGAATAGTTGGGCCCTTCTCTCTATAAAAGCTTTGTTTGCCCCAGAATATTTCAGAGTTCTCTCACATACTTTGAGGTTTGAACATCTTCTTGGTGCATGGATTAATACCACCTATGCTTATTTTTTATGTCTAACAGAATAGAATCATAGAATGGTTGGGGTTGAAAGGAATGTAAAGATTGTCTTGTAACAAACTCCCTGCCATGGAAAGAGATACATTCCACTAGAACAGATTGCTCAAAGCCCCATCCAACCTGGCCTTGAACACACCAGGAATGGGACAGCCACAATTTCTCTGGGAACAGGTTTCCCATCAACCTCATGGTCAAAAATTTATTAGTGATATCTAATCTGAACCTCTTCTGGGACCAGGTTTAAAATAATTTAAACCAAAAATGGTTTCAAATAATGTCTTGTCACTATATACCCTTGCAAAAGATCTCTCCCCATCTTTTCTGTTAATTCCCTTCTGGAAGGCCAAAATTTGGTCATCTTGAAGCCATCTCTTCTCTAGACTGAATGATTTCTATTCAGTCTTTCCTCATGGCAGAAGTACTCTATCTCTAATCTTCCAGGCCGTCTCCTGGAGTCACTGAAACAGGTCAAAACAGGTCAATTTCCTTCTTCTGCTGGGGACCCCAGAACTGTACACACCACTCCAGGAGGGCTCTCACCAGGGCAGGGCAGAGCAGAGGGGCAGAATCCCCTCCCTCACCCTGCTGCCCACGCTGCTTTGGTTGCCCAGGACACGTTTGGCTTTGTGGGCTGTGAGTGCCCATGGCTGGGGCATGTCCAGCCCCTCAGCCACCAGCACCCCCAAGTCCTTCTCAACAGGATAGTGCCTTGCATTTGGCCTTGTTAAACCATGGAAGTTCCTGGACCCACTTGTTTTCCAGGTTTTTCTGGACAATGTTTTTTCCTTCAGGAGTCTTGAAGGAACTCAGCTTGTTGTCATCTGCAAATTTGCTGAGGATGTATTTGATCCCTTCATCTATGTCATTGATGAAGATGTTAAATAGCACTGGTGCCAGTACAGACCCCTGAGGGCACCACTTGCCACTGACATCCACTGAGACTCTGAGCCACTGACCACCACCCTCTGGAGGTGACTATCTATCCATATTTCCCAGGGTATCCCATTGATTGTCTTCTTGATGAGGTGGAAGTTTGCTAAAGGTCGCTAAAGTTCAGAGACATATCTTTATTTGACCTATAAGCTTGAGGACTGCAAGTTCCACCTGCAGGCCAGGCTGTCTTCAATCTTGATGTCCTCAATTAGCTCACACTGCTGACCAATAGATCTAGAAACACATGCCTTCTGCTAGGGCTGTGTACTCTGTGACCTATGAAGATATTCTCCATGCCTTCCAGGAGTCTCCTGGATTGCCTAGACCTTGCCGTGGTGATGTCCCAGTACTTTATGTAAAACCAACTGCACTGTGCTGTGCAAAGGTAGCTGCTGTATTGAAGAGCTCACAGCTTTGTGGGTAACCATTGAATGGGGCAAGAGCATTAGTGTTATATGGAGCAGGAAGGAGCTGAGAAAAAAAGGAGATTAAATGACTCTCAGAAAGAAATCTGTAATAAAATTGTTTGAACTGGAGAAAAATCTTCCTGAATAAGGCAGTCTCACAGTCCAAGTATGTTTCAAAGTGCTTTCCCTTAGAGAAAGGAGCCAGATGCTTGTTGGCAATAGGCTCCCCTTTTAACCACTTGATGTAACAAGTGCTTCTGGATAATGCCCTGGTGGATTCATGCAGATGACTCCTTTTCTGCAAGGTGCATAGGGTACACTGTGCTAATTTATTAGCATGAACTAAATTAGATAGTAATACCTTTGTGCACTGATCATTTTTTAACTCATCTTCTGGTTCAATGAATTACGTATTTGTTTGTTTTGGTGGCTTGAGAAATCCATTTATTCTTTTTCCTATCTGAAATGCTTTTCACTAAAGCTTTCATAATACCCTTCAGTTTCTGTGTTAAATTGATGTTTAAATTGGAATGAAAGTAGGAATCTTGGCAGTTTAGATAATTTACTTCATCTGGTGGCCAGCTATGTTAACAATCACATCATATGCCAGCATTTGCACTAGATGAAAGAAGTCCCTGGGGCACTAGAACTGCATTTTAGAAGCAGAGTGAAAATACAGTTCTGGTATTTGTTTCATTGTTTTATTCTGTAAAATGGAAAATTATTTTAACTGGAATTTTTAAGTGTTAAAAGCATAATGTAAAGGTTATGTTGAGGGCTAATTTGGGTGTATTTGCCTTGGAAGCTGAATGACAATTGATCAGTATTCTGGACAGGAAATGTTCAGCGCAATGTCAGCAAATTATGTCTTTTTATTCTGATGTATCAAGCACTTGGAGGAAATGGTATATTGTTAGCATATGAATAACATCAAAACCCCACACTGCAAGATGTATTTCAGTCTTCTGGAATAAAATGCATGGCCTCCCCTTTATTTATTTAAGTGCTTCCCCTTGTAATACAGTGCATGCTTGAACCCGAAAGCTATTTCTTGTCAAATACGGACAAACTGAATTTCCGGATTCAATTGCTGGTGCATGACTGCACATTCCATCACTTGGCAAAAAAATTTGTAATATCAAATTGACTTCCTGCTTGAAGAGTAAAATGTGTTTGATTAAAAGTAAGGTTGTTGCGGGAAAACTGTCTGTGGGGTTTTTTTGGTTGCTTTTTCTCTTTTTTTAGGAACAATTCTCAAAGAATGCATTTATGTCATCTGTGTTTCCTTGATACT
Organism: Setophaga petechia; assembly: GCA_024362935.1. NCBI lineage: Eukaryota > Metazoa > Chordata > Aves > Passeriformes > Parulidae > Setophaga > Setophaga petechia. Next base: position 34,143,536 of record JANCRA010000004.1, on the reverse strand, counting down.
AACAGTAACTTTAACTACCCTGCATGAAAAGTATGCATTTAAACAGTACATTACATCTGAGATTATTCTGCTTTTTCCTTTGCTATTGTCTCCTGTGATTACATTTCTTAAATTAATCCAAATTAAGAAAATAACCAAAAGTAAATCCCAGAGATTTACTGTACTGCTGTTCTTCAGGAATATGCTTGTCCTTCTTTTATTGTCCTCTAATAAAGACAAGCAAGCACTCTTTTACCTTACTGTGCACCAGAAGAAATTCTTCTATCTTGAAAATCTCAGCTATAATGTGACTGTAAGATGAGTGCTTGTTTGACAATTTTTCACAGACAAAGAATTTTCAAACACCTAAACTATTTATCCATAGTTTAAAAGCTATAGGCAAGAAAGTTTACAGTAACCATCAACTACTTATTTGCATATGTGTTTGGTTTGTGAAAATTTCACTGATTTTCCATAGTTACATCTTTTACTGGCAGCGTAGAAAAACCCTTGTAATTGAGGCCTTAACACCAGTATGAGACTGGTAGAAGTTGAAGGTTCCTCACTGATTAGGAAATTTTCAGTATTCTGAATCTATTCCAGCTCACATCAATGATGTGTCTTGCTCTGATAACTTTCTGTGTCAAAATGATTTTGGTTTCTCTGCTTTTTTAAAATTGGTTACTACACATTTTCTCTTATTTTAATTACACTTTTAAAAATAGGAACATGAAGCATCTCACAATTCTGTTTGCACTCAAATTTATCGTCAAAAAGTTCAAAAACCATTTCACCTGAAAAAGCTATATTACTATTACGCAACATTTCCAACACTAGAGGCTCTGCTGGGTTCTGCTTTGCTGCCCTTGCTCAGCAGCCCTCTGGTCTGCCAGAAACACTTGAGCACAGGTTTCACTTGGGGTCCATGAAGAATAGCACTACCGAAGTCAAGGAGACTGCAAGTGTTTAAGTGCTTAGATGGACAGGGGAAAAGGTGTCCTTCGCTTAAAATGACAATGCAGGTGAAAGAACAAGGGAATTGATTTATAACATGGTTACTAAACACGGTGTTGCATCCTCTATCACCTAATTACCAATTTCAAATGCCACTCAGATACTTAGGAAATGCTTGCTAAGTGAATATTTTGAAAGATAGTTTTTTTTCCTAAAACAGTTAATATTTTAAGCTTACAACTAGACACTTATAAAACTAATCAACTGATGCTGTCTCACACAAAATGTACAGTTCTTGTTTGATACACGGCAAAGAGAGTGAATGAAAGAAAATTAAATATGGAAAATCCATCAATTTGCTGTCCACACATGCCTTGCTTTAAAATAAAGTTTTACCAGGCAATTTTGTTTTCCGAAGTATTTCTCCATTGCTTAACTGATGAAGATATAATAAACCACTTTTATTTTTTAAAAAGGACACTTGGGAAAAATAGTTCCTTGAAATGAAGATATAATTTTAAAGAGTGAATCAGCCAATAGTGTGATGACTGCATATTTGGGATTATTTCTGGTCTTGATGCAGTTAAACATGTGCTGAAGTTTTAAAGACATCCCAGGTGGTCTAAAACTCTTACCACCCAGTCTGACTTTGGTTTTAGTATAATATAAATAAGTGTCAGAAACCACACATTGTTATTAAGCAGTGCTGCAGTAACTCTTAGAACTGGCAACAACTGAATAAGTCAGGGAAAATCGTGCGTAAAATGAATGAACATAAGACTAATAGACTTATGTTTTTAACCGAATGACTCCCCATCACAGAAGCCCAGCTCTACTTCTACACGTCATTTGTTAAGGTAAGGTGTGATTAAAGATTATGCTAACTGACTGTCAAGTATGAAAGCAGCAAATGAAAGTACACAAGGTAAAGTCCTCTTTAGAAGTAGAAACATAAAATTATTTGCATTGACTTCTAGATCATCAGATTTGTGGCAAAGGCCCCTGCAAGAAATGTACAGGTATTTTCAAGATGATCTAGAAAAATGTTAGAGACAGTTTTGGCTTTAAAAGGGTTATAAGCTGTTAAGTAGGTAGATACTTTTCCTAAGAGATCCCAGTCCCAGAAACACCTGTGCTAAAGAGATTTGTGCTGATCTCCTGTGAGAATTGGCAGAACACTCAACAAATGTTGATTTGCTGAATAAAACTGGGATGAAAACCTTTCCAGTTAATTCTTGAGGCAATTTCTTTGAGATGTAATGCAACAATTCTACTCTCATAGAATTTGCTAAATGGAAGTAGAAAAAAATATTGCAATTGAGTTACTGATAAAGTGAATGAAGTAGGATGAAAAGGGAACTAGGGACTTTACTTGTCTGCAGAAGAAATGCAAATAACGGTACAGATTCTTAATGCATGTTTATTACATGCCAAAGATAACTGAAGAAAGAGTTAAGGATTAGAAAAGATACATAGGGTTACCAAGAGCACATACACTTTGTAGATGGAAACACTTATTTGTGCTAAAACTTTTCAGAAGAAAAGGAGATGAAAATATTTTCACTGAGTTTCAGGACAAGTTTCTGTTTACCATTTGTTTAAACCCCAAAGTACCAGTCTGAGGAGAGAGGGAAATAGGAGCAGAGAACAAAGATAAGGATGAGTTCTGCCTCAGTTTGTGTAACCACATTCTAGACTCGTCCTCCCTCAGTGTTCACTTGTTCACTCAGAGGGAAAACAATTTTTCTTAAATTTCAGTTGAGAATGTGAAAAACCTGAAGGAGACTGCAACCATGTTAAGCTTGTTGGTTTGGAGTACCTAACAATCACCCCAAGGATTCTGTATTTGTTCCAGTCATTCATAAGATCTTTGAACTATTCTTTCAATTGGCTCCTGTTATTTGAACCAGCAGGAGACTCAAAAGAACAAGACTATAACTTACTGGTGTGTTCAGAGGGCTACAGTCATATGAATTCTGTTTCCTGCTGACATGAAGAATAGGAAGAGAAGAGCAGAGTAGCAGTACAATATTTCATGATGGTATCAAACCTCTGTGCTCTGGATGGTTTGTTTGATCACCTTTTAAAGGATCTGTAATTTTAACATTATTGTGACCCCTTCTCTAGGTCAGTGGAAGAGGACTTCTGTCCTTGCTTCTGCCCTTCTTATCCTTCACTGTTATCCAAAGGCAATGTATTTTTTTTTTTTTCAGGAGTGAAGCTAATGAAAGCAAAGCTCTAACAGGGAAAGAAAGAAGTGAGAAGTTGGGAAGAAAATAAATTAGAAAAGCTCCACAGTGAAACATAAAATTACTCAAAGGTTTCTTCTTGCCGCTATATTACTGTCAAAAATGTTATTTCTTGTGACGAAGGATCCGAGTAGGCTTGTAGCCTTTCCAACCACATTGGCTTAGGCAAAATGAAAAACAGACTTTTTTTACAGTATTACAACAATTTAATCTGAAATTACAATAATTATCTGAAAGTAAAGTGCATCAAAACTGGTAGTCATTAATAGTGCTTCCTTTAGATCCCAAGTATGGTCTTTTCATTACTTTAATTTGACTCTATTCACATCAATAACCTAAACAAAGAGTCATGAAGAAAAGCAACACTGAATCACTTTCTCAATTCTTAATTCTTGACAGTTTACTGTTGTCACACATGTGTTGTAATCTTGGGTCTCAACCTTGCACAGAAAGCATAAATATTTCTCTATATAATCTTCAGGTGATATAAACACAAGCATAAACATTTCTCTCTATAATCCTCAGGTGAATCTAGAGAGTTCAGGGCAGGGGAATTTAATTCCCAAATTGTCAATGTTTCCTTATGGTCACCAAGTCACTTGGTGACCATAAGGAAACATTGACAATGACAGAAAAGATCAAGTATATAGAAAAAAGATTCAATACTGTAAAATTGTAATTATTATGAAGACTGGTTTTGGCTTTACTGTACGTATTTATGAATAAAAATAATTCTCACGGAACCTTAAACTCATTGTACCTCTGCTAGTGCTGATCTTTGCTTATGCCAAAGCATAACTTGATGGTGCCCATATAAAGAAATATTTTGAATTTTGTGATAGTCATGAGGTATCTTTGTATAGCATTTTGTTAAAGTATTTAGTTGGGTTAGTTCTGAGTAAACATTTAGCTGGATAAGTTCTTCCTGTGGTTCTTACTCATGTGCTTGCACAACTGTTTCTCAGTGAGAAATGTTAGATATGTGACAGAAATCTGAATTTTAACTTGCATACTCTATCTGCAAATCATGATTTGATTGAATGGAATTTAGTTGCTGCATCTGCAACTACAGTCTACATTTTATTTCTGCTACTGGTGCGTAAACTACATGTTTTCTAGTAGAATCAATCAGTCATGGGACAAATGGGAGTAAAATATGTGTTGTGATCTTTCCCCATCAGTCAGTCTTGTTTACTAGGAATATGATGTTTATTGGTGCATGCAATTTGCAATTCTCATGTGACTTTTTATAAACTTATTAGAATTACAGGAATATTCAGGTAAGTTGAATTTTAGAAAGCATTTTAAAAGGAGGTCATATTTGCTTTGCAGGTAATTGAACCAATGTCATAATTTACCTTTTTATTATCTTTGCAATTTTCAGTTGATATTTATTTCTCACATGCACCAGTATGGAGCTGATGGTGTGCTATCTTGTAGAATTAAAAAAATAGGGTTGCTTTTGTTCCTGAAGAGAAAGCTGAAATAATTTTCCTCAGATATCAGGTATTTTAATACTAATTAGATTCTAAGGAGTAATGACCTGTTTTTTCTTCTACCAGTTTTCTTTAATGGACTTTGCTTTTGATAGTTAATAGTGGTTTTTTGTTTGTTGGGAAGCTTTTAGTGGGTTTTTTGGTTGTTAGTTTGGTTTGGTTTTTTTGTGGTCATTGTTTTGTTTTAGTTTTTGCTGGATGAAATTATTGTCTTACTAAATCATTAGGGCTGGATCCCATAGCCATGAACTTACTGATTTGTATGTGTGTTAACAAATAGAAAATCCAAATTAGTTACAGAAATTGGTTTGATGACCTATTTGTTGCTTTTCGGATAAATGACTTTCAGAGGGATGATTTTGACCACTGGATAATATGGCAGGTATATTTTGACACATCTTCTTCTTTCAAATCTGCTTTAAAATTTTGAGGGAAGTGACTCAGTGACTGTAAATTTTGGAAGAGGTAAGAAGAAGTGTTGAAATAGCAGTAAAAGGCCTATGTGTCAGGTGACTCACATCACTATGTATGATGAAGTAGCTGAGCACTGGATTTTATTGCATGCAATATTCTATGAAAAGTGCACCAGTAAAGAGAGCCCTACTCTGTCAGTTAAGGTATATATTTCACTACTGGTAACACATACAAAATGCAGGAGCTCAAATATTACAGCGTGGAAATTAATATGTATTGGTGATCTTCAGACAATGGTGGTACTGTGTCTACAAAAGTCTGGAGTTTCTGCTGTGAGCTTCCATAAAGCTTATTGGTCTTTCATGCAGCTTGTCCATAAATCAGTGAGATTTAAATAGCACTGCCCTCTTGAACACCTGCTTGTTTGCCTTGAGAAAATTCTGTAGCATTTTGAACATTACTTTATGACACTGTAAGTAATGCCTGCTCTAGAAACACTTGGAAGAGGCATTAAAGTTAAGGGTCTATCAGCATTTCATTATAAAACTTGATTTCAAGGGGTTTGTAACTCAACCATTTGAAAATGCATTTGACTGAAACTTGTAATGTGACTTGTGGTTTTTTTTAGTGTTGGACACATTATTTCAGGTGGTCTTTTTACTTGTGGGAGGAGGAGTGGGCAAAGATTGTAGGTATAAGTAATTTCTCTTACAGAAGAGTATTTTCTTACAGAAAACAACCTTTAAATGTAGATATTTTATTTCCATCCAAAATATCTTTCTGACTATGTACTTTGAAAGATCTTATAATTTCAAATGAGCTTGCAGGTATCATACTCTATATGGGCATCCTTAATGAGCACTAAACTTATTATTGAAGAAAATTTTAGGAGACCTTATTTCTTGCTTTTGGTTTCAGCAAATGGTATTAGCTGCTTTTTGTGATGGAACACTAGATTGAACTTCTAAGTTAGGGCTTATAGTGATTTTACTTATAAACACCACTCTTTTTAAAAAAAAAATGTCTCAAGCAACATCTTTATTGGCTGCCAAGTACCTTGGTGTTGTACTTTGTTCACTACTCATCTGATTCTTGATAGGAGATTGAAGGGTGACATTTGAAATACAGAGGTTGAATTTTTGGAGGACAACTAATCAGAAGTAACTTTTTGAAGAAATTGGTTAACAGAGTTTTATGAAATCAAACAAAAAGGAATGAAACTTTTCTTACTGCTATTTTATGGAATTTATATAAAGATTACACATACCTTTTTTGGGAAGGTGTGCAAAATGGAATAGTGGAAGGAACAGCTTTGTTCTGAGGTGCTGGTAAACATTCTAAACTTTAGACATAAAACAGCCCTTAAAATTCACCAGTAAACTTACTGAGAGTGGTTGTTAGTCTAAGATGTAAGCACAGTATACCTTCAGAAGAGAACATTGTTATGTGAGTAAGCCATACACTGCATGCTATTTTCAGTGTCAGAATTGTCTGGAAATCTGTTGAAGGGTAGTACAAAAAGTCATGATATGGGGATTCCTCTCCTGAAGCATAAAGAAATATTTTTTAATATGATATTTATTTGTGCTGTAAGTTATGACTTTATGTTCCTTAATATGGTATGTTGACAAATGACCCTGATTATGCATGAGTGGGAAGCCACAGTTTTTTTAGTTTGGTGAAAGTTTATTTAGAAATTGTTTAATATGAATTTGTGTTTGAATTCAGTCAACGGGTTGCAGAGCTGTAATTAAGTCAATAACACTTTGCCTTGTTTTGGCTTTCATAGAACACACCCACATACAAAATCAAAGACTAGGGAGAGGCTTTGGTGCATGTCTAATATCAGCATTTGTAGGAAGCTTCTAGTAAATGGGAACCTAGGCAGTCTGAAGATCATCTGGGACCCCATTCTGGATGGAGAAGATAAAATTTAATTTTCTCCTTTGTGCAGCGTCACAGTATAAATTTCCAGCACAAAATGATACAGATGTGTGGGTGGTTGCATGTGTGCATGTTTATATGTACTTCTAGGTAGTATAGAACTAAATTATGCATAGTGTAAATATGTCTCACTTGTATAATACAAGTTTTTGAGTATCTAAGCTCTTTTCTTGATGAGTTATTTTCACAGATGACTCTGACCATTCATCCAGGTTTAACTTTGCAGTCAGCACCCGGAGAGGTTGAAAATAGAAGTAATTCCTTACAAGTTAGAGGTTACTTGTGTTTTTCTGTACTGGTCTTATATTTTTGGCAGTCCAACTGAAATCAACTTGTGTTTTCTCATTCACCTGTTGTATCTAACTGTCATATTGTTGTATTATGCATTGATTACAGAGATTATCAAGGCTATAGAACAATGGTGCCAGTTCTCTCCTTGCTTCCTATGTCCAAGAGATCTGTCTGTTTATAGACAAGCATTCAGTGTTTCTCCTTCACACAGCCTGTGGTGTTTCTGCACTGCACAGGCTAGCTGAGCTTGAACAAGACATGTGTCATTGCTTCTTGATCAGAGAGGTGCTCTAAATGACTCCAGAAAGCTGTTTAGTCCTGTATCACTGTGAACTCTCTGTTTGCCTGTGAAGGGTGTACATATAGTGGATCAGTGGGAACCAGATCTAAGTGAAGGACATTGAAAACACACTGGTATTTCCATATTGACTTGCATTGCTACAGGGCCTTTATCATACCCAAAAGCAGAGCTGATTACCTCAGCTGCCAAGTGGGTGAAATACAAATTTTATTTATTTATTTAAAAAAAATCTCTTACTGTAAATCATATTTTAATACAGATCATGACAGCCAATGTATGAATGACCTCAAGCAAATGAGACAATTAACATTTAAGTGATGCTAGGTTAATATTCAGGGTTAGACTGAAACTAATGCTATTGCTGGGTAAAAGGCTAGCGATAGATTTGTGGAAGAGGGACCTTAGAATTTCATGGGTTTATGACCAATGCAGTTGTAGTTTTGGAATGTGTTCTCTGATCTGAGGCTGCTGTTGCATTTTGCTACCATCTTCTGATTAATCCCAGAATCACAGAATATGCCTGTGCAAAAGTAATGAAAACATGTAACACATAACTAGTGAATTATCCTAGCAGAGATTTAACTGGTTGCTACTAGCAAGTATACTTAAAAATGGGATTACAGCCTTAGCAAAAGCATGAATGCATTGCTAAATGTATATCAGCTGCTTAGTGTTTATAACTGTGATATTGCCACTAGCATTACAGCAGTGGTCCAGACAGAAAGTGTTATAAATTCCCCATTACACTAAATGTAAAGATGTCTTTAGTGCTGACAGTGATTGCCCTGACATACACTTTCTTCATAGCAATTCCTCCTTTAGGAGGAGGGAAAATGAGTAAAAAAGAATGCTAATTCAGCAATCTGTTGTTGATTATACAACATTATAGTTGTTCTTATTCTTACCCAGTGAGACTTTCCTCCCAGTATTCAGGAAAGGCAAATATAATATATTTTATGCATATCCTTCTAACTTCCTTCTAAACTCTTACTCCTAAATCCTCTTTAGTTAATGATTTTCTGTTCAGTCACTAGGCACTGAAGTATCTTAGGCTGAGATTGTCCATTTTCCATGGTGGGTCTCGAAGTGAAGTCATGGTCATCTACCATGGTCTCCAGACTGCTGCCACTGCAGCTCCCTCAGTGCAATACCACAGTACAATCTAGCTGTATTCTTTTCCTGAAAAAGGCAAAGCAGAGTGGAAAATTAACCAATGTCTGTGTATCAGTGGCTAGGACTGACATGGTTTCTGATCAGGAAATGTATAGATGTGAAATACAGATTTAGGTATCTGAAGTTATAATTGTCTTTGTGCCACAGAATGCAAGATGAGCAGAAATAATAATGATAAATGCTCTGTTATTGTCTTGCCATTGACTTATCCTCTGTAACACTGGAAGGGGAAAGACACATCATTAATTGCCAATTAGGTTGACACAAAGGTAAAAATTTCCAATGGCCAATGGCATATTCTTATCTGTTCTGCTTTCCTTGATAGTCTTAATTCATATTTAGAAGCTCTTAGCATGAAGATTCACTTTTGAAAGCTGTGCATATGAGCCAGTGTTTGGTCCTCAGCACCATTTACTCCCTCTGCGAATATCAAATTCCATTGACATGGAAATAAAGTCCCTGTGGCAATGACACGTTGTAGTTCCTGTTTTCCAGTACCTATAATTTTGCTGCCAGCTGTTTTTATCTGATCCTTAATTGTAAGGTTAGTGTTTACACTTTGAAATGGAGCAAGTGAATTATTATCTAACTGAAATCACCAAACTGCCTTCACTGACATGCAATACTGGTCCATTTTTCATAAACCTTTTTCCTGAGATTGGAATGTAAAAAATGCCTTCAATATTCATTTGAGTGAAGTGTCTGACTACTCTGGGTAAGTTCCTCCTTTTCTGTCATAAAAAATCAGCTGACTTCAGTTCAGGCATTTATTTGTCAGCTAACAGTTATGCCCCACTTTCAGAAACATTAAGAACAGTCACAAATGGAAGTCTGAGGAGGCTATAGAAAGATGAGGGAATGGTCCGTATTTATACTTTTCCTGTCTGACACAAAATTGGAAATGCTTCAAGTCAGCACTTTAAACAAAAACCCTCTTTGGAATGGTGATGTGCTCAGCAACAACTCAGGAAAGGTGCAAATGAAAATGTACCAGATGGCAGAAGTTGCTGAATACTGAATTCTGAATTTACTTCATTGTATGCATATGTATTCACAGGTCATTCTATCATTTTATAAATAATGGAGGAAATTACTTTTGCTTCCTTACATAACACACCAAGAACATGGAATAGTCATTACATCATCTGACTTTCTGAGTGCAAAGTACTTTATAAAAACAAATGTGCCCGTGGGAGACTCTCACTTATATAGACCCTTTTAAAGGGTTTTCCAGTTGCTTTACAGAAATATATATATATTTTTTAAAGAAAACTGTAATTTATTAAAAATAAAAAAGACAAACAGAGGCAGTAAAGGTAGGAACAAAAGACAGTTCTCACTGTTAAGGATAAGACACGCACAGGATAATGTGAAATGGATAAAGCATGCATGACTTGCTAGAAAGATGATACAGGTACATGAATGTGATGGGTATGCAAAAAGTCTTATATGTCATCTAAATACTTTACTCTCTTATGCAATGAATACTTCTAACTGTGGATCTAGAGCATTGTTTTCCTTGCCAAGTGAAGTGTTCAAAAAATGTCCCAGATGAGCCTTGATAAGGAGCATTGTGTATGCTGGAGAGGAAGAAAAAAAAAACCCCAGGGACATAATGTACTAAAATACCCAAATTTCTTTTCATCCTTACTCAGATGGCACATCAGGAAGGTGGACAAAGCCCTGCCCCACATCAGGTACTTGTCCTTTTTTCTGCTGTGCACACCCTGTTGAGCCCTGAGACTCCTATGCCATTGCACCTCCCAGGCGTGTACAGGGAAACAAGAGGGAAACCTCCCCATGACTTCTCCATCCTTGAGCTCCTAAGACAATGTTTATGTAGTAGGGACAAGCAGAAGCCCCGAAGAAAATGAGTTCAGACATTTATTTGGCATCACCATTGCAGCTTTGTGCAAGGTGGCAGCTGGCAAAGGGACTGACCTCCTCTTTATGGCTTTTCTTTCCAAGGACCAAGGCGTCAGCTGGCCTCTGCTGTGTTGCTCCATTGCCAAAGGTGCTGGCTGCCCTCCCTGCAGCGGCCACGGACATGGTTTGGAAGGTGACCCTGCCAAAGCACGAGTCTGGACAGGGTTACCAGTCACACCTCTGGGACGGCACAGTGAGTGGCAATGTGCAGCTCAGAGCTTATGTCAGCTCCAAGATGCACCAAATCCAGTGGAGAGCGTTTAAAGTGCTTGTACACTACCACCCACAGCATGAGGAATAAACAAGAGGAACTGGAAGTTTTGGCTCAGTATCAGACCTACAACACTGGCTTAAGTGAGACTAGATGGGAAGAGTCCTGTGGCTGCAGTGCTGGTGTGGGCACCTTATGCACCCTTCAGGAGAGACAGGCAGGGCAGGCAGGGCAGAGGGGTTGGACTGTACAGTGTTTGCATTACAGGAAAAGCAAGTAAAGCAGATATTGTTGTGGGAGTTTACTATAGATCAGCCAGCCAGAATGATGGCACTAATTTACTAGTCTATAAGGACTTAAACCCCTGTTCTAAATCAGTTGTCCTTGTTCTGCCACTACATACCTTAGTTAAACTCTTTCTCCCTTCTGATGAGCCCCTTTTAAGTGTTTAAAGGTCACAATCAGGTTTTCCAGGAACCTTCTCTTCTCTAGGCTGAGTAACTCCAATTCTCAGCCTTTCCTCCTCGCTATAATCATAGTCCTGGCTGTGCTCTGGGTACAGTTCAACTTGTTCCTGTCTTTCCTGTGCTAATGCCAGAATTATCACCACACTCCAGGTGGGGTCTGAGCAGAGCAGAGCAGAGGGGCAGAATCCCCTCCCTCACCCTGCTACCCACACTGCTTTGGATGTAACCCAAGACACGTTTGGCTTTCTGAACTATGAGCACACATTGCAGTCATGTCTAATTTTTCATTCACTGGTATTCCCAATTTCTTTTCCTTCTCTGGTCTCAAACACTTCCTCCACCTGTCTGTACTTAGACTAGGGGTTGCCCTGGGCCAGGCATAGGATGTTAAACTTGTCCTTGCTGTTCTTAAGCAAGTTTGCATGGGCTCAGTCCTCCTGTCCAGGTCCAGAAGAAGTCCATATAGAAGATGACTTCTGATAAAGTGCTAAGGGAGCTGAATAGGGGAAGCGAATTCCCTGGTGTGTTGTTTTCAACTGGAGGTGATCTCATGGGTTAAGGGAAGGTTGGTGACTGTCTTGGCCACAGAGAAGCTGTTAAGTTTAAGATAGTTAGCAGTATGAAAAAAATCTGTCAGCAGTGAGGCTGCTAAGAGGAGGCTTTTGGCTGATCAAGTCAGTAAGGAATATCTGCTTTCAAGGGTTTCTGACCCCATAAATACAGGGGACTTTTTAAAAGCCTCCTTTCAAAAGACCCCAGGAGAAGGGAATTCCCATGTTTTAGAAATTGAGGATGCGCAGCAGAAGGCTGAGTAGGTAAGCAGGCAACTGAACACTGAACTCTGGATAACTGATTCTGAATATTTAGGTGAAAAAAACCTGTATGGACTTTAAAAGCATGGCCAGGCTACACAGGAGTATTACAGAGGTGCTATTTGTCACTAGGGAGAAAATTTGTATCATGAAATATCAGTTGGAATTGAAGTCAGTAAAAAAAAAGTGAAAAAAAAAGGCTTTTTAAGGCTTGTTCACAGTAAAAGGAGGGCTAAAGAAAAGATTGATCTATTACCTGATTATGTGTTTTTTCACCTCACAAACAGGGGTGAATGAAGATAAAACTGATGTATCTTTGCCTCTATCCTTTATTGTCATCAATGAATCCTGGAACCACAGGAACTGTGGGTCTGAGCACCACAACTGGGAGGGGGATAGACCTGCTGTTTATGCAGAATTTGCTGCTGCAGCTCAATTGGAATTGGGCTTGAATTGAATCCAACTGGGGCCCTGTGGTGGTTTCACAAGAAATACGTTTTTTGGGATTTCTGGGATATGCTGTGGTCAGGCCAATGGATGCTCAGATTTTAATATTGGCACCTGACCTGGTGTGGCCACTGGGGATGTTTGGACATGCCTCTGAGAACACCCACGAAGGGGTTAAAAGCAGGGCTCTCCCCTCGGAGCTCTCTTTGAAGTTCCAGCGGTCCAGCGGAAGCGTTCGATCTCTGCCGCCACGCAGTCCTGGGAGAGGTAGGCCTGGCCCCCCATCCCCGAGGGTGGAAGAGAGAGAGAGACCCCAGGAGCCATTGGACAGCCCCCCCCAGAGAGAGAGAGAGAGCCGTGCCTGGGACTGTTATCTTGGAATGTGACACCATGTGCTGCTGCGGCGGCGGAAGACGGGGGGGATGCGCGAGGAGCCCAGCCGCTTGTGAGAGCTTTTAACCCTTTGTGGACAACGAAAACTTTACAGAACATTAACCCTTCCTAGAAGGGAGGTAAGAGTAGAGGGTGAAGAAGGAAATGGGCCAGTGGTGAGGTCTGGCAAGTGGGAGAGAGATATTGGAGGAATGGAGAGGATGGAGTGGCATTTTTGCTGGACTCTTTTTTGTATAGCCATGGACTGTTTCCTTGTGATATAGAGACTGCATCCAGGGGGAAGCAAGGGCTCAGAGCCAAGAGAGTTCAGTGTTGAGACCCCTTGGCCCCAGGGGGTGTGAAGGAAATGGGGGGGACAAAAGTCCCAGAGATGAGACTGTACTCTGTTTGGAACAGGACAAGGCATCCTTAAAAAGACCACCCTCGAAGCAGGCCCCTGCCCCATGCACGGTGGTGAGAGCACCTAGCATGGAAGGAAGATGTCACAAATGGCAAAAGGATACTCCGGGCAGTGCTGCGTGTGACAAGCAGCCCATGAGGCAAGGAAGGACTCCTTCTACTCTTAATGAACTGAGGATTTGATTATCCAAAGGGTGGTACCAGACCCAGAGTTGGTGATTCAGGAAATGTAAATGTATTGGGAATTTGGTGGGAGGAGGAGGGGGAGTGTTTCTGTGCAGTTTTCATTTTCCTTGTGTTTTGCTTTTTTTTTTCTTTCCTCTTTGTAGTTTAGTTTTTGTAGTTTAGTTAATAAAGTTTTTTTCCTTTCCCCTAAGTAGGAGCCTGCTTTGTTTATTCGGGGTACCACCTCACAGCAGACACCAGGGAGAGGATGTTCTCATGGGGGCACTGGCATTGTGCCAGTGTCAAACCATGACAGGCCCAATTGGATTCATCCCAGGGTATCAAAAGAACCAGGCATTGTCAGTGCAAAACCTCAGTAATCAATTTTTGGAATCTGAGGAGGTCCTATCCCTCTTGAGTGGGAGGCAGCAATTTTCAAGAATGGCTAGAAAGATGACCCTTGTAATTCTAGTCTTGTCACTCTCACTCTAGTGCTTGAAGATTATTATGGGAGCAGCTAAAAAACTCTTGAGAGACAATACAGTCATCAGTCAAAGGCAACAATAAGTTCATGAAGGAAAGAAGTGCCTTGATATTCTTGATATTCTTCCATGATATAGTTTTCTGCCTAGTGGAAAAAGGGAAGACAGTGGATGTGAGTTGTTGGTTATTGTGTTTATTTAATTTAATTTAATTTAATTTAATTTAATTTAATTTTGGTTTTTGATCACAAAATCCTTCTGTATAAAATTTCTAGCACACAGCTGGATTCGTACATAATATGATGGGTGAACAGTTGACTGACAGACTGGGCTCAAAGACTTGTAGTATTTGGGATAATATCTAGCTGATGGCTGTCAGTAGTGGTGGTCCCCTAAATTTTAGGTTTAATTTTGGGGCTAATTCTGTTTGGTAGTTTTATTAATGACCTGGACACACAAGTTGAGGGCACAGTAAGTAGTTGCAGACAATATTAAACTAGGAGGTGTCATTGATCGGGGGCAGAGAGACCTTAGAGATGATCTTGAGAATGCTAGACCATCACCAGCTATGGAAATTTTGGCAAGATCAAATGACATATTCTGCACCTGGGACAAGCTTCCCAAAGAAGTGGTCATGTCTGCAAGTCTGTTGGTATCCAAGGAGTGGTTGGAAAATGCTCTGAGAGATATGGTTTAATTTTTAAGTTGCCATGTGTGGAGCTAGGAGTTGGATCCTCATGAGTCCCTTCCAACTCATGATATTGTAAGTACCTCCAATGCACTGCCTAATTTGCAATTGGATTTTGTGGACACAAAAAATGCATTTTTCTTTTCTGCTTCCACTTGTGTGCCTTTAAACTGCCTTTATTTTGTTGTCCTTGAAGTCACTTAACTCCAGGACTGCATTCTTGTTCTCCAGGGTTATGCATTCTTATTCAACCATTCTTTTCAGTTTGCAAGCCATGATTTGAAACGTTAATATATCAGTCATTCCTGTTCCTTGGTGGTAGAGCACTGCTACACAAGTGGCTTACCTTGCTAAAAATAATTTGAAAAAAAGCGCCTTAGTCCTTAAAGCTGATTTGGGGTTAGAGTTTGGCAATGAAACCATATGTTCCTCATACTTTCTCAGGTTTTGTTTGCAGAGTCTGCTGTGAAAAATTGAGAAACTAACCTTCAGTGGTTCATACAGGTAGAGCGTTGGTTTTGGTGTTTTGAGGAGGAGTTTATGTGTATGTTTACATGTTCTTGTGCATGTGGATGCAGATGTTCAGCTCTATACTTCTGGGTTTTCGTATTAGGAAGTAGTGTATTTAAAATTCTGATTGAAAGGGAGACACTGATGCTTGGTTTTGGTCTGGTATTTTTTGTCAAATGTGGATTTATTTATAACATATAGATTCAGATTTGAGCTAGGGCTCTGGAAGACATTTATATGGAAAGACATATATAGTCATGGGAACACCAGAATAGGATTTCTCAGTCCTGGTAAACCTGGAGGTAGTTTAACTGGGTCTTAAGGCTCTCTGTAGGTGCAATACTTCTCCTGCATTATGGAATAGACTTTGACAGGTTTCTGTGGGAGTGGCAGTCTTCTAAATACTCTTTTTAGCTTCCCTCTACACCAAGAATATGACAGTTGAAGACTACCAAGAATATGACAGTTGAAGACTAATTTTTAACATTCTAATTTGAACTGCTATCTGCTCAGTTGCTGTTGGGTACTCAGCTGTGGCTACCAGCCAGCGATTTTAGGATAAGAGAGATTGAACAATATGGCTAACAGTCCTCTGTTTTCATTCATCAGTACATTTCAAAAGTAATTCTTTATTATTCCACAATTTTAAACATTATAAGAAGTTTTAAAGTGTGACCAGCCTCTTTTTTTCTAAACATGCAAGAGGATTGGTATGTTGCTGATGGTATGGAGGGAGATAGGTGATGCGTGTGATGCATTCAGGATCACACAGTGTAGCTTCAGCTGACTTGCATAGCCAAATCAGGACCATGCATGTTCTTTCATTTTTTGTGTTTGTTTTCTAGACTTGAAAGTGCATTTTTAAGAAGATGTTTGACATCATGTTGCAGCTTTAGATCTTGTCCACATTCCAAAACCATACCAGGGCACATCTGACTTTAACCATGTCAGGCACATATTTGTGTTATGCCTGCTAGACCAGCCTCTTTTTTTCTAAACATGCAAGAGGATTGGTATGTTGCTGATGGTATGGAGGGAGATAGGTGATGCGTGTGATGCATTCAGGATCACACAGTGTAGCTTCAGCTGACTTGCATAGCCAAATCAGGACCATGCATGTTCTTTCATTTTTTGTGTTTGTTTTCTAGACTTGAAAGTGCATTTTTAAGAAGATGTTTGACATCATGTTGCAGCTTTAGATCTTGTCCACATTCCAAAACCATACCAGGGCACATCTGACTTTAACCATGTCAGGCACATATTTGTGTTATGCCTGCTAGAACTGTTGTGCTGTCATGTGCTGAGAAGCATAGAAATGAAAACTGTGGAAGAAGAAGCTTCTCCCATTTATTTATTTTTTTTAAATGAACAAACTGGATTTCAAAAAATAATTAGATAGTATGAGTTTTATACAAATTATTTGAGGTACTGGATATGAATATTTTATTTTTCTTTTCGATTTCTTTTATATAGATTTGGTAATTCTTGCATTCAGTTTATTACTTACTAGTCTGACCTACATCCCAACCCTGGGGAGTTTAAAGTGGATCAGAGCATCTCTTTTTGACAGGAAATTTCAGCAGGAGACGGTAATTCTGAATCTGTTTTTGTTCTGTTTGAGATATTCTCATTGTAGTTTCCAGTCTCTAAGTACACTGTGAAAGGGAGGATCCTGCCTGCTGGTATCTTGTACCTATTTTTCTTGGAGAAGCACTTAAAGGCTAGGGTTCACATTGGGCTGTCAAAAATGTAGTGAATAACTATTGGAGGGGACTGGGTGGATGAGTTTACAGTGTGTCACTTTCTTTAGGTCTTAATTCAGTGATGTTCATCTTTATCCAGCAGAATAAATTACCAAATTTTTGCTTCCTGGTTGTATTAAAATTCAGTGCAAAAATAGTTTCTGATAATGAAATCACTTCCTTCCAGAAGTGTTAGAGGCTGATATCAAGGAAGAGAAAATATGACACCTCTGGTCTAAGAATTATTTTGTGCTTATCTCAGACTTTCCTAATTTTTTGGTAATTGAGTCTTGTTTGACATGTTGCCATAAGAAGTGTATGTAGCTGTGTACCACACAGACCTAGAGGATCCTTCTCTTATTGTAAGTTTTGCTGAGCTTTTAGAAGCTTGTGGGTCAAGCCAAGAATTTTTCTAAAGTAATAGAGTTTTTCTGAGAGTTTCAAAATTTCCAAATACTCGAAGGAGTTTACTAATCCATTTTCTCACATTCTGGTAAATATAGAACTTCCAAGTCTTATTGCTTAAATTACATCTGTCAGATTATCAAACCATACAAGTCTGGACACAATGCATACATTTTATGCATATCTAATTGGCAATATGCCAGCCAGTTATCATGAGCTTTTAACTCTGTAGTGCACTTCTACATTGAAAGCAAATTTGATCCACATAACCTTGAATTTCTTGCAAATTATTGTATCTGGTGCTCTGTGTGTGTGTGTGTGTATAACATATTCATACTTTTTGCCTTCCTGAGGGAGTTCAGATTTAAAAGATTGCTATGCCACATATTACAGAAAAACACACATAATTCTTGTATAAGGAAACTTTTTGTGTTCAAAAGCTTTATTAATCACAGACATCTCTCAGCAATTTTAAAACTGAAGGATTTATGAGAGTCATTCTTTAAGAATGGTTGGAAATTATTAACTCATGTTATCTGAAATAACCTGGTATTTCCCTGGTCTTGTTTACTTATAAGTTTAATGACTTTTTTTGTGGAAAGTCTGGATCTGCTGTGCTAAAAATATGGCTCTAATCTGTCAACCCTTGTTCATGTAAAAAAATCTTGTTGAGGTGATGAGGCTCTGTGAAATAATAACAGTTTGTGGGAGCAGAGGTTGCCACATCATGTCTGATCTGATCTGGGCTGCAGCATTTTTTCCTTCCAGCTATGTGCTTTGTTGAAAGATCAAATGAAGCCGTGAAAATGATGGTAAGATACTGTAAAGAAGAGTATGTCTCAATATTTCTATCATCTTGTATCATGTGCAAGAGAGACAGCTGTTTTCTCCCCTACCATGAAGACACAGATGCATATTAAACTGTGGTTTCTGGCTGCCTTTCAGAACAATAAGAAACTACACACCTGTCAGCTCTTGGCAAGCAGGAGTGGTAAAATTACTAACTTTGTTTCCACAGCATTCTCTCACTGACAAACACACCACTGGCTTCATTTTTCTCTCCATCACTTCTCAAAAGGCTTACATTTCTCCCCAGAGGCACAGAAGAATTAAGCAGTTTTACTACTGCTTCTCATAAATGGCTTACTTTTTAGAAAGCGTAGGTTTTCATGCTAGGCTTGTTTTATTACAGCTTTTCTTCTGGAACAATTTTTTTTTTCCAATCAGTGTTTTGCATCTGTAAGCCTTTGTGCTATGTGGCACCCTCCTTTCCTAAGGCAATCCAAAAACCCTGCAAGCTAATGGCTCATTTAGTGATCAATTTGTCAAATGATATTCACAGATGTTTTTCTTGTAGTACAGTGCAGGTATTACCCATGTGAATGATTTCTTCTCATAAGTGACTAGGTAGTGGATTTGTTTTGTACAGTGTAATGTGGAGTTCTCCAGCAGCCAAGTTTTCTTTTAGCCTATCAAGATTTAAAATAAAGTTCTCTTTAAAATATAGAAATATGAATGAACATTGGATAAATTTTCTGTCCTTCAGAAAAGATCCTTATGCATAGGACCTTAAGGAACTTCAACTGATTCCTAAAGTGGAGTTGATCATGGACTTTGAATCTTCGAATCTTTGCTCTTCATTGCCATTTTTTGTTGTCTTCGCTACATTATGAAAGCTATAAGAAAACTGGTACTCTTTTTATTGTTTGTTTCAGTTTTTGTTTGTTTGTTTGTTTTGTTTGTGGTTCTCTCCCCTTCCCCCCTCGTCCACCCATATTGCCAATAAAACCAAACTGAAGAAAAAGATTTTTCAAGACACTTTAAAAAATGATTAAGATGGTTCAAGACACTTTAAAAAATGATTAAAAACTTCCATAGGACATTCCTGCCCTGTCTTCCCTTCTCTTCCCTGTCCTTACAGCTCCTTCACACTGCCCCCACACAGTTAAAAGCACAAGCCAGGAATTCCTCAGAAAGTCTTTTACAAGGCATGTTGAAAACTTTGAAGACATTAATCTGAAATGATCTGTCAAAGATCCAGGGGAATGGAATCTAACTGAACTTTAACTACTTTATCCTACTTAAGCCGGAACAGAACTGCTGAGCTGAGCAATTTAAGATTCCCACAGCTGCACTAGCAATGTTTTCGTTCATGGTACTAAATTGTTTCCATTAGCCTGAAAAGGGTTATAAAACCTACAATCAATTTACTTTCTGGGGCATTGTGTTTTGAATACCGTTTAATAGGGTGTGACAAAAACACATAATTTCTCCACATGTTCTTACATTGCAAGCAGATTTTGCTTGGTACTAGGCAGTGAACCAAATGTTCCGGACAGACAAATATTCAGCAGAGAATGCACTGGAATTGGAAATAAAGGAACAGTATCAGACAGCTAGAATGCCCAGGGCATGACAAGAATCTTAAGTGGAAGAGATGAGCACAAAGGAATAATAGGAATTTTTATCATCCATTTGCTCATCAGCTCCACATTTGCTATGGATAGGAATCATTAGATTTGTTTAACGTAGGGGAAAATAATAGATTCAAAAACTGGAAACATGAGTGAACCCAATTGGACAGGAGTATATTTAATACTAATATGAATAACCAGAGATGGCCAAATATGATGAACAGCTGCAGGCAGGAGGAGGATTCTCACTTTCTTCCAATGAACTCAATGACTTGGATTGCTTTCTCAGCCTAATACACCCACAGCATTTTTGTTACATGAATAACCACATTTATTTTAAAAAGATTTCTTGATATGGGAGGACAGATTGATTTACTTACCTTTACTAATACTCCTAATCTGTTTATATCCTGTATCTCCTTTCATTTTAAGCACTTCAGCTTGTATTTTGCACATGCAGTGTATCTTAAATCAGTTTATTGAGCAGGAAAATAAGACTGTTTAATGAGGAACTGTGAATAAACATATTCAAGCAAGTTATATGATAAAATATTTCTTAATAGTGATATGGAAAATCCCCCACATTGTTCCATGACAACATGTCTCTAAAAATGTATTTTGATATTCCTGTAATTGTGTAACTGTGTGCTGAGGTACACTGTAAAGCATACGAATGCTAACCATCTAAAAAACACTTAATTTTATTTCTGACTGCAGATGACCATAATTGTCCTTACTAGGTGTTTCAATGTCTTTTAATTTAAACAACTGTTTTTAAAAAAGAGAGAAAGAATTCTGCCAATTTTAACTCCACATCTAGAAACTATTTCTATGTTAACAAGCCAGTTCCTTGGTAAGGAACAAAGCAATAATCAGGGCAAAATTGAATTGGTCAGTTCTACTGCACTGATTTCAGCACTTTTGTCAAGGTGTGGTTTGTTTGTTCTTGTAAAGGCTTTAAGGGATCCTTTCACGGGTCTTCAAGATTTGCTGTGACCTTTTTCAGATTGAATTTTTAAGCAGTGAAAATTAGCTGCTCTTCATAGAAATTCCTAAGCTGCTTCTCCATCGCCTGTATTCTGGTTAAGTGGTAAATGGCAATGAATTTTTTCACCATTATTTTGCTGGATGATGATAATAAAAGCCAGATTTGCTCCATTTGACGTATAAAAGCAGCAACCAAAAAACCATATTGAGAATTGCTGTAATTTAATATAGCAATATTTAAGATCCCAAAACTTCGGTTCCAGTGTTCAGCTCAGTGGCCTAACTGAAACTAACTGTTGTGAGGCAGAGAGAGATAGGAATCCACTGCTTGAATGGGGTTAGAGAATCTGTGCACTCCGCCTTGTTTTCCCAAAGCTGTACAGAAAATATATCACACTTAAGACTGTTCCTTCTCCTGTTCTTACACATTTCCAAGTGCAGAAACATAGCAACCCCTTCCAGGTTTACTCCAGATTTATATCACCCTTGTCCAATTTATTCCAGTTTGTCATCATTAGGTTGGATGTGGCATACACACATGTGATCAGGGTCCAAGAAGAAAAAAGTTTTTATTCTGCATGGTCTCCACCTTATATACTCTTAACAAAGCGTGATCTTAAGTCATTAACTACACCACAATAACTTATTATATTCATTGGTGCATTAATATAATTGGCAAAAGTTTTACAGAAATTTAATAAGGCACATATACACATCTACTTAGGCACGTAGTCTAGCTTGCAAAAATTTTCATGTCTCTTTTCTAATTGGTTTCCATGCTGACGGCCTTGTCTTCTTCCTTGCTATGGATATACTTGAAAATCATCAATTGTTATTTCTTCTATTAACTCAGCGTTACTTGCAGGCCAGCTCTCAAGCCCCTCCAAACCAGTTCTTTGCACTTTCTGGTGGACATGCTTTCTTCATAACTCACCTAATCTCCTCTACTACCATTCAACCCTACACCTTGCCTCAAATCTGGCAAAGTTCTTTCTTTGCAATTGCATTTTGCGAAAGAGGGTTACATCAAATCTCTTCTACGCTTTTCTCTCACAACAGTCATAGCCATTGTTTTTGTTTCTTTATCATGCCTTTTAGAATCAATGAATCATTCAAATTGGAAAAGTCCCTCAACATCATAGAGCCCAACCATTGGTCTAACACTGCCAAGTCCAACATTAATTGATGTCCCCATGCGCCGTATTTAAGTTTTTAAAATACCTTCATTCCAGGAACGATGTCGCTACTACTTTCCTGGACAACTTGTTCATATGCTTGACAACCCCTTTGCAGAAGATTTTTTTGGTAGTACCCAACCTAAACCTCCCCTGGCAGAGTCTGAGGCCTTTTCCTCTTGTCCTGTCACTTGTTTCTTGGGAGTAGAGACCACGCCCCACCTGGCTAAGCCCTCCTTTCTGACTGTGGTGGAGAGTGATACGGTTCCCCCAAGCCTTCTTTTCTCCAAGATAAACACCCCCAGCTCCCTCAGCTGCTCCTCATAGGACTTGTGCTCCAGACCCTTCACGGTCCTTTTCTGGAGACATTCCAGCATCTCAATGTCTTTTTTGAAGAGAGGGCCCAAAACTGAACACAAGACACAAGGCATGTGCCCAGTAAAAGGGTATGGTCACTGTCCTGGTCCTGGTGGCCGCACAATATTGCTGATAGAAGCCAGGATTCTTTTTCATGTTAGTCATGATTAAAAATCTCATAGACAACTGGTTTTTTTTGCTTTTTTTTTTCTTCTATATTTCCCATCTCCTGCTGTAGCTTGCTTTCTACCTGAAATATACTTTATTTTTAAGGAACATCCAAATTTGTGATGTATTTTCCTCCCACAGGCTGTAATCTATTGCTTGGTGAAATTTCCTTTATCAAAATGAGTTGTTATTATTTTGCTACTTTCCTCTCATAAAAATGACTATGATTACAGTAAACAGTGTTAAGTTCTCATACTAACCATCTGCTTTCAAGTACTAAAATGCCTTTGAAAAGTACAATAAACATAATGTCTAACTTTGTTTTTCACGCTTGCACTCTGTGAAAGTGTTTTTAGAACAAAACACCTCATCCATTTTTTCGTGGGCAGGTTTTTAGGCTTAGTACTACCCTCTTAACTATTTTGTGATTTTTCTAGCATTGGGATTGACCTGACAAAGTAAATAGGGACCTGGATGTGTGGATGTAGTGTGATCACTTTTGCCACATACGAAGTGTAAATATCAGCATTTTAACTCATCATACCTTTGTCATACATGAATACGTTTTTTGAGCAAATCATGCAACAGCTGGTAATAGAGATGAAGATCCTGTACAAGCATGTGATTTTGGAAGTCTAATGAAATAAAAGAGGTAATTTCAGCTTTGGTCTATTTAGAGTGCAGGAAGGCTCTTTTTAGGAAAAAATGTTTTTAAAGTTTTAAAAATTGCCTAGTCATTTGACCAAAATCAACTGTTTCATAGCATGATTGAGAAAAGAACTTTGTATACAGAAAGGCTGGGAAAGAAAATAACTAATCTTTAAGTGCTGAGGAGAAAAAAGGTGACTTCACTGAAATGTGTTTGGTGACATTGTTCTAAACGATAAAATTCAGTTTCTACTTAATCAGTAGAAAAAGTTAGAGGAACATTTTGAATTTTTAATTTTTTAAATCTACCCTAAACCCCCTAATGACTGCAGAAAACTGCAGAAAAAAAATGTTGATTATAACTGAACATTGAAGTATGAGCTTGATTTCATAGTAATGAAATCATCTAAACAAGATAAGATCTGATACTGGTGTAATGACAGCCAAAACAGCTGAGTTTGTTGTAATAACTCATGCAGATATTACGAAAATGTGACAACTTGATATAAATGCTGAAGGGCAACAAGGAGATGATGCCTGTAAAGACTATTTCTGTCACATGAAAGAGGGGCAGAAAAGAGGTGACCATTGTCCCAAATATAAACTGTGTGGGAATCCAACTAAATTACACAATTACTATTTTGTAGGTGAATGTATTGAGTGGAACTGGCATCATGGAACTCTACATGGCAGCAAAGCCATGTAGAGCCCTCCTGGCCAGTTATAGAACTTTTCAGTGCTGTAGCAGTCCATTCTGAAGAACCTGCAATATTCTGAATCTAGTAGCAGTAGTTTAACTGTAAAAAGTCCTTTTGTTAGACAAGACCCATGACAGCTGGAAAAAGGGACTTATCCTTAAGTTCGTGGTGACGAAAGATTTTTTCTGGTGTGCTGTGGTGACTGAAATGGGGCATATTTAGCATAGCAAGAATGGAAGCAGAGCAAGACCCTCTAGAAAAAAGACAGTAGTAGACCTTTTAGGAGTGCGTGAGCCTCTAAGCTGTCATTTCTGCTTGGTAGCTGAAAGTGAGCAAAAACCTAACAAAGTAGATTAAAAATTCAATTTAACACATTTTCTGAGAAAGCTGACTGAAGTTAACACCAGAAACTTATGAAGATATAGTGTGGTGGAATTTGGGTCTGATTTTTGCTGGTCACAAAGGTGCTACATTCATGTGGCTTTGAGTATGCAGGTTTCATCTGAGCTATACATGCATATCAAACTGATGAACAAGCACCTAGTTGTTTGTATGAAAGAATCCTTTTAGAGAAACTTGACAGTAGTATATATTAAATCAGTTCTACCTCAACTAAAACAGCCACTTTTTTTTCTAGGAAAAAGTTTTTGAATGTGGGAGATTTTCAAGATTGTGTTTTTTGTTTTCAGTTGTCATTTTCCTCTGTGTTTTGGCAAGTGTTTGTTCCTTTTCCTTAGTGAGAAGCAGTATGGAATGTGCATTCAAATTATTTCGATTAATGGATCAACTTCAAGCACTCTTTCTTAAATTGTGATTGTATGTGATATCCTCCTGTGGGTTTAAACTGCATAATATGAAGCATGGTATACCTGACTTTTATTGTCTTAAAACCAGAGTTCTGTAAATAATGCAGTCAGTACATGTGAAACGTCTGTATTAAATAGCTATTTGCAGAAGTCAAACTCTAAGTTTGACTTCATTAAACTGCAAATGGCTTGCCATTAAGTTATTGATCATCTTTTGCAGGGTCTTAAGATTCTGCAGATGAGATTGAATCCTTAAATGTGCTTCAAGACACATCTGTTTATGCTAGCATTTTGCCAATTGATACTAGGAAACAATACTAGAAGAACATGTAAATTAATTTGGCTGTAAGTGTAGCATGAGTTCTTCAGGACCATAAAGTTTCACCAAGAACTTGAAAGCTAAAAATTATGACCTTCTGTATCCCATTTCCTAGACTTCTGTGTTGCTATGGTCCTCATTCTTTTGGTACTCATTATTACTGAACCAAGAGAAATTATAATTTCTTCACGGTTACTATTTTCCATTTTTTTTGGTAGATAAGATGTATCTGAGAGAATGGAGACCCTGCTGTTGTATTTGTTCTTGTTTAAAGAGAGCACATGGTCTGCAGGCCACATATTTGTGAAGTAATTTTTCTGGCTAAATGGATACCACTCCTATGATGTGCTGATACGGCAGTGAGAGATACTGAGAGCTTGTGGTTTCTGTTTCTGCCCTCTTACCTGATTTTCACCATCAGACTGACTCCACCTCTTGAAATGTAACTTCTGGTGAGGATGCAGAATAGGAAAGTCTCAAGAAGCTCAGAGGAGTGGGAAATATAATTGAAAATTGAAAATTTAGAGTTTTAAGTGGCTTCTCTTTTTGAAACAGATGCCTCTCTGCTAAATACTCATTTGATAAACTACATAATCAGGCTTAAAAGACAACAATGAATTAAGATACACAATTTGATATTCTCAAACACTCTGGGTGTGCAGGCCAAAGGAAGATCCATACTAAAACTTCTTTTGACCATGAGTTGATCTCACACCTAAAAAATAGAAGAGAGGTGATCAGTTTCTTGGTGGAGGTAGAATTGCCATCCAGGGAAAGTTCTCCATGAAGTACAGCAACAGGAGCCAGCCACTAGGATTAGCTCAGTTAATTAGTGTATGGGCTATTAATGCCAAGGTTGTGGGTTCAATGCCTCTGTGGACTGTACACTCAAGAGACAGACTTGAAGATCTTTGTGGGTCCTTTCCAATACAGAATATTCTGTGATTCTGTCTTGGGAAATTATTAGAGTACTACTTGAACCCTACAGAATATTTTTTTACAATATTTTTTAATAAAGACAACAGTTACTTTTAACTAAGTCTAAGTTCAATGCATTTACTTTTGTTAAGCATTCTCACCTGTCAGAATGTAGTAAATTTTAGTAATGCTGATTGGGATGCTCTGTGAGAGTTTTTTAGTTGTCCTTCCTATGGAGATAAAATAATTTAGCAGAATGAGCTGATTGAAATAAATTGCCTAAATTTTACTTCTACAGAGGACATCTTTCACTTTGGAGTTCCTTTAAAAAAGTTTTTTCAAAGATCATGTAGACTTTCTGTGTGCACCAGCCATGGAAATATTGAGGAGACACCACAATACGTCAAATATCTCTTTAAAATAGAAAATCACCTAATTTGTAAACTTCTTTTTTGTTTACAGAGATCCTAGACCACCACAGCATAAGGAATGAGTAGCTTCTTTTCTTGAAGCCTCCTATTTATTAGCTTATTGAAAGAGTGGCCCACTATTTAGATGACTGTAAGCTTGCCTGATCTCAATCTCCTCATTTATTTGAAAACATTTCCGTAAAGACATCTTCCATAATTTAGAAATGGCCTCTAGTCCTTATACTTTGTTATGTATGTTTTCTAAACCACTGGAAATCTTGTCATTAATGGCTACAATGGACGGACACTTATTTCATTTGTTTGATGGTATTAATTCTATCTCTTGTAATATGAGTGGTAGTCTGTTTGTCTTTTACCCAGTGTAATTTGATTTGATATGGTTTCTTTTTCCTCTTATAATTTCAAACATATTGAATGTTTTTATTTAATCCTGGTTACATGCACGGGATTCTGGTTATGTGAGCTGGATCTTGTCTGTGCTCTGAGTTATTTGGGGTAGATAAAATGAGATAAAAAGCAAACTTGTGCTGTCACTACAGACAAAGGTCTACAGTAGCAAATAGTCTAGAGAAGTAACAAAGAAGAGAAAAAAACCGCTAATTTCTATAAAAGAGAGAAAATAGTCAACATCAGAGAGGGATAGATACTAATTATAATGGATTGAAAAAAGAGGAAAAAATAGTTCATCAAAATGGTAAAAAACCTACTACATGTAAAAAACCTACTGCGAGTGATAATGACTGTTATTATTCACGAGGTTATTCAATTCACTAATGGTATTTCCAGTGGTACACTAGATATGGCCATATGTGTCAATGGGTGCAAATTCTCTTTCTGGAAATGAAATTCTCTTTCCCTGTGTTTGCTGTAATGTAGCTGTTGCTTCCAGGCCTGCATTTGAAACTTTACAATTTACTTTCTCCAGTGGTTAGGTACTTTTCTGAGGATGAGACTCCAGTGGTTTTGCTCTTCCCTGAGGTCTGACTGAAGAGGCTGGGGTTTTTGTGAAGGAAAGTACCAAAGAGCAACTGATTTGTCTCCCTTCATAAATCTTGACGTTTATTAACTCCAATGCTTTAACAAAAAGATTCTTAATTGCATCAGAGGTGTAAGAATTTCAATTAACATGTGTTTGTTTGCTTTAATTATTCTGATCTTGATTTTATTATGCTATAATTTGGATCTGTTGATTCAGGGCAATTTTCCCCTCCAACTAGTTTTCTTAAGCCTACAGACACTTGTGGGTCTCTGTTCCTTTGTATATGTGCTCTTTCTGCATGGAGTCTCTGATTTTGCTTGGGAAATTGTTCTCAAAAAGCACTTTGGGGATATCTGCAGCTTTGAGACTGTTCAAGTCAAGTATGATCAGAGGCCCCATTGTGTCCTGTTAGAAAATATTTTAAATGGTAGGAAATATAACCACAAACTGTCCTATCATCACAGAATCATAGAATGACTTTGGTTGCTGTAGACATTAAAGATTATCCTATTCCATCTGTCCTGCCAGGGTGGGACACATTTCAGTAGATCAGGTTGCTCAAAGCTCCATCCAGCTTGGCCCTGAGCAGCCTTGGGGATGGGGCCTCCACAGCTTCTCTGGGCAACTTGTTCCAGTGCCTCACCATCACTACAGTAAGGAATTAATCATTAATGTCTAATCTAAGCCTACCCTCCTTCAATTTAAAGCCATTCCTCCTTGTCCTGTTACTACATGCCCTTGTAAATAGTCTCCATTTTTCTTGTAGGGTCCCTTCAGCTAGTAGAATGTTGCAACTACTTCTTTCTGGACCCTTCTGAAACATCCCAATTCTCACAGCCTTTCAACAAAGAATAGGTTCTCCATTTCTCTAATCAACTTGGTGGCCCTCACTGCCCTTAACCTCACAAAGTGTAGCTGCATGAAGGGAATGAAAAGAATAATCTTTGCAGCACTAACTTGTCTGTTGTGAAGCACAGAAGACAAATATTTAAACTGCCAGGATTTTCTACTTGATATGGTATTTGATCTTTTTTTTTAGAAAATCCTACCTCTCCACTTGGGACCTTTTGGGAAGATGTTCTTTCAGCTTTTAAAAAGGGAGAGGTATTTGCAATTTTCTCATGAATCAATCCTTTCCTCCTTTTCAGCTGATATCTGAATTAAACATTTGTTTACAAGAAATTTTCTTGGTCCCTCAATGATCAAATGAAGTCAGCTAGGAAGTTAAGGCTGCTAATGCCTTTCTGTCAATTGCTTCAATTAGTCACTTGCTCATATTGGACTACACTGAAATTGTCTCCTTTGGTCTTTAATACCTGCTTGTACTTTACACTCCTGTGAGCCTTAAAAGATTGTGTCATTTTGATAGTGAGAATTCAATGGGGGTAAGGTAACAGCTACAAGTCTAATGAGCACCTAGACAATGAACCAAAACATCAGTGGTTGTATAATAGGTGGTTGTATTTCTAAAGGGCTGTAAACAATCACTGAAAGTATACAGAAGCCCAATTTATTTTGACAGTGGTGGTTAGACATTTTCATTGGTAAGAAGTTTTCAGATAACCTTTATCTAGTGGCAAGTTGTGGATAGCCTTCCAAAATTGTAATGCAGATACGACATAATTTGTGGCATAATGTCATGATGATACAGCAATGTTAGATCTTCCCATCATTTCAGAGTATTTTTCAGTGTTTCTAGATGTGGGTAAATGCATGAAGAGCTGGATTGTATTGTAAAAATAATGGCAGGCAGATACATCTGGAAAAGCAAAGCTGTTGAACTATTGTTTTCTAGTCAGACTCTTAAAGCTAATAGTAATTATAACAAAAAGCATTATGCTGATTCTTCCCTGACAAGGTGACAAGTCTTTCAAGACTGCTCTCTGAGAAAATGAAATAAATGCATACTGAAGTATAGTGCTTGTGTCATAGTTGTATTTGTCTAAAACTAAAGTGAGGAAAAATATGGGAATTTGTTAAACAGAGTACTGCAAATGAAAAACCAGAAAATCTATCACATATTTAAAGAAGATTGCATTCTCCCATTCTCCAAACTTCAAAAAAACACTGGATGTTGTCCTAGGATGTTTAGGGAACACATTCTTTCATTTACAAGGACACATTTTTTCTCTAAACATAGAGGTGTATCTTACTTTGTGAATTATTTAAGTGAGAGTGCCAGGATTTCTTTCTTTGTGTTGCAGAATGTACATTTACACAAATGGATATTGTTCTTTCTGAAGAAAGCATATGAAATTGTTGGACGAAGAGTGATAATCTGTTTAATTTATTTTCTGAGAATGTAGCACACTTGCTGACTAACCTTATTGGCATTTTTGCTTCTACTCACAGGATATAGGTCTGGAAAGGGATTAAGAGAGACACAAAGATTTAATTTTTTGAGAAAATGCTCATTCTGATTTTTACATAGGAAAGTAGAGATAAGCAGTACAGTCCATTTGTAGGGGTGCTTATGTGTAAATGTGAGCAGCATATCTATGTGCATATGCTTGATATTTGAAATCTTGAGGAACTGTGCGTCAGGAGAGATGGATGTGACAGAATGAGGAGCTCCTGATAGGAATGCATCATAAAATCTCAGAAAGGGCTGTCATTTTGACTTTGGATGACAGCATCTCCAGATTGTATACCACACAACTGGGATTTGTACATGTATTTGTTTAAATATAGAACAAAGTAGGGTGGCCTAGAGAAAATGTGAGCAACGACCAGTCTCTGTAACCTGTATGGCTTTCCCATATTTTGAGCAATAAAACAGCTATTGAAATCTGGGCATACAAGGCATATAGTTGGTTCAGTAATGACAAACAATGTCAGCATAGTGTAATTAACATGGGGTGGTATAATTTATAAGGAATAT
The DNA here is from genome assembly GCA_024362935.1 of Setophaga petechia. Taxonomy (NCBI): domain Eukaryota; kingdom Metazoa; phylum Chordata; class Aves; order Passeriformes; family Parulidae; genus Setophaga; species Setophaga petechia. The sequence continues at coordinate 34,113,307 of JANCRA010000004.1, read as the reverse complement.
TCTATGCAGCTTAACACCAACACAGGAAGGAGGGAAAGAGTGAAAGAATTGCTCATCTGAAAAATCAAAGTGTCTCTCCTTTTGATGTAAACATTTTATTTTCAAATGCTCATTATATTTTTGTAACTAACTAAAGGCCTCTGTCATTTTGAGTTAACATAGTGGCAAGCAAGAGTGAGTCATGAAGATGACCTCTGTCCTTTTGCTTCCATATTAATCTGAAAGGGAAAATCTCAGCAGACTGTTTTTACTGTACATAATTAAGCAATTCTGAATGCTCAGTGAAACTTGAATGGTATGACATAAAGCCTGGTAATATGACAGTTAATGAGATGAGACTTAAACTTATTCAGCCTTTATAATAATAAGTGAAAGCTTTTGCCTTCAGATTGAGGGCAGACATATCCTGAAATATTCATTAAAAAAGCTAAAAACAACAGCAAGGGCACTGTTCTATGTGTCTTTGTTTTATGACTCTCTCAAAGAAGGAAGAAACAAAATGAAATTATTTTTTAATTATACTTACTAAACATCCATAACAAACTGCCACATTTGCATTCACGGCCTAGAAATCTAAAAACAGAAACATTCAAGAAACTGTTACTGTATCTTTCTTTAGAGCCCAAAGTATTCAGGCTGGCTGAAGCTACATAGTTAATTTCACTCGCTGTCTCTTATAAGAAGACAGCTGCTTTGGAAAGACCTTTTTGTCTTCTCTCTCTGCTGTATTTCCACTTTCATATACTAAATAATTTAGCTTTGTGTAAGCCTTCTAGTTGTCATTGGTGATTCTTGTGTGTTTGCAGCATGATGCTCTTTGCAGCATGTGTAGTACATACCTGGGGAGGTAGCTTTCTGATGAATCGTCCAGTTTAGCTGATATTGATTAAATGTGTTACCTAAAATTGCCTAGGTTAATGCTGGCAAGCAAAAATAGATTGTGTATTAAAAAAAACAAAACCCTGAAACAAGTAAACAAACAGAGCCCACAAACAAGATATTGTGAGTGACTTTCTGAATGTTTATTCCTATATTAATGATACTGGAAACCTCATGGGTACCTAGAGTTAGCTAGCTTGGTTATGCAGCTTTGGCTGCAATCACAGAAGTCCTGACATTTTCCCAGAGAGCAGTGACCATGTCCACATCTAAAAATGTAATCAAGGTCAGAGCCTTAACTTACACCAAGTGAGCCTACTGAGACAGTGCTGTTGTGTTCAAATTAGAGCTTTGTTCTTAGACTGAAGGAGGCAGCTGGGTTCTATTCTTCTCCACATGGCTTATTCCCCTGGTGCCTTAAATTAACCTCTTTGATTTTTCTCTTAACCTGTTTATACTTCATGAGCATTTATACTTTCTCTTCCACAGTTTTGCTAGTCCTGCTCCTGCTGGGAAGATTCTGAAATGCTGCATGGTGACCGTGCAACCTCAAGATCATGGTCTAACTGCTGAAAAATGTTGTGGTTAAGGACATAAACTCAGATTTGGTCTCAGGCATACATTCACTACCAGTGTACTGTATTGTTCAGTAATTCAGAGTCCTCAAAATTCAGAGGAATTTTTGATGTAATGCCCAAGGTTGGGGCACATGAGCTTAATGTCCCTGAATTTTTAGGTTTTTATTTTTTAAAAAAGAAATAAATGAAAGCCAATCTATTTCAAATGTTTTAAGCTCTAAAGAGATACTGCTACATAGGTGACTCATAAATTACAAAGACATTATTCTGTCAGATGCAGTCATCTCTCATGATCATGTAGTGGCAGGACAAGGGGAAATGGATTCAAACTGAAAATGAATAGCTTTAGGTTAGATATTAAAAAGAAGTTGTTTACTGTGAGGGTGGTCAACAGGCTGCCCAGGGAAGCTGTGGATGCCCTATTCCTAGAGGTTTTCAAGGCCAGGTTGGGTGGGTTTGAGCAACCTTTTCTAGTGACAGGTGCCCTGCCCATGGCAGGGGGCTTGGAAGTAAATGGTCTTTAAGGTCTTTTCCAACCCAAGACATTCTATGTTTCTATGATTTTATGATCAGTGGTTTATACAAAACTCTTTTTGTCAATTGTTCCCAAAGGAGATTTTTGGAACAGAAACTCTGACACACTATTTTTTCAGCTCCATATTTTTCTTAAATTAAATGGTACTTTTGCAACAACACCAGGAGTGCATGTGCCTAGGAAGTACTTTTTATGCCTTTCAGAATTGTATTAGTCCAGAGTTTTGTTTCATATTCAAATTTGTGATAAAAAATATTTTTGTTACACGAAAATGAAATTAAAATATAGCAAATATATATGACATGTATAAAACTTCTATAAGTCTCATGATCCTTTTGTAGCAGAGGGGTATAGTTAGAGTGAGAGCACTCTGAGGCATCAGGCTTCACACCAGGAAAGGGGAGCTGGAAGCAAGGCTCCTGATGATAATCGTGCAAGTCTTACCTGGGAAAGGCACTAGGGGTGTTACAGTATTTGTTTGTTTCTCACTGACACTTGGTGTATACGTCAGGAGAGAAAAATGCTCCTTCCTGCTGAATTATTTTTCCCCCTTGATTATTATAAATGCTGCAAACAGCAAGTAAATTTGTGGAGGAGGGGAACTGAGAACATTTTGTAGTTCTTGAAAGGTTAATTGCACTATTTATAGACCTAACTGCAGAGGGAAAAATCTCTCAGTATGACCCAGCAAGGTCAGCGTGGTAATAGGAACCTAAATGGAGCTCTGACCAGTCATGAATTACTGTCTGTGATACTGGGAATGCTGACAGTTCAATCACAGCACTGTTTCAATAGAGAACTCCATATATTTAAAGCGCTGATACTGTTTTCCCTCTAAATGACAGGCTTGACAGATGGGCCGAAAGCGCTGCAGACGTTTGAACAAGGAAATAGAGAGGGAGCCTGCTGGAAGCAAGGCTCCACGCAGCCAGCCGCGGATGATGAATAGAGTGTGATTGTGTCTGACAGGTAGTAATATAACTATTCATTCACCACAGAACACCTGGAGCACACTATATTAAATGGTACAAGATGGAGAGATTCTGTGACAGGAATGGGAAGTGTGAATCCCATGCTGAGTTTAGGTACAGCAATATAGAAGGTCAGGGGTCTTGCAATATAAACTCCCTGAGAAAAGGATGTAATTAAATTATTTGCTTACTAAAGTCTTTCTAATGTTTTGCTAACGTGTTGCCAGGATCATTACTTCAGCATGTCTGCACAGCTAAGAGGAAAATAGCAAATGGTGCCTGCTGACTACTGTGCTCCTGCTCTGTGCTCATAGGCTTGCTAATCCAAGTGCCATCATTATTGCACAAAGCTGCATTGCAGGGTGGGGATGGCAAGGGGCAGAAATGCCTAATTGTGGCCACGCCACAATTCTAGAAGCTGTGTGCTGTGTTTTGTCTTATATTTTGAAGCTTGTAGTTGACATTATTTTAGGGCATTTGGGGCCAAATATCTACTGTGTTCAGCATGTACCTGGAGAATTAAAAGATGCTGCACTCATGGATAATGTGGAGCTGTGTAGCCTCACAAATCTGTTTTGTTGGAGCTTAAAGAGGCTGCCATTTCATCTTGCTATGACAGAGCTGTAATTCAAAGCCATAGACACTTCATTTTGCAAATATTTGTTTTGTATTATTTCTGTACTGAGAAGCAGATCAGGCTTAAAGTCTAGAGTTGTTCTTTGTATATAGAAAGTGAGGACCTCAGATTAGGTCCAATGTTGGCCTGAGTTGGAACTGAGCTGCAAGGAGTTGGCTTATTACATTACTGAATATAATCCAGACAGGAGCTAATGAAAACCTTTGGAACACTTAACATTTTTGGGGTAAACCCAAGATAATTAGAGACCCTTTGGAAGATTTCAGGGAGCACTTTGGTGTAAGAATATGTACTAAAAATAAATAAATAACATTCAAAAGGAAATCTTACTAGCATTCATATGCAAATAAATATTTTTACCACGGTTCATGTCTTGCTAGGCAGGAGTGTTAACTAATTTGTTTCTGTATACTTGTCGCTGATAACTCTTAAGATACAATGACAAAGTGCAGTGTCCTTTAGAAAATACAGACAGCAAAAGCACACATAATCCCTTTTCTTGGGTTTACTTCTGCAAGCATAGGTGACAGAACAGAAAAAAAAGACAAACAAGCAGGCAGGTTTAAATTTTAGTTACTTATTTATTGTTTCTTTACAGGGACTAAAGCACACTGTATAATTAGAAATGCTACTGTGTCATGTGTGTTATTACTCTCCTTTGACCCTACATTATTGACAAATGTTGAATAGAAGGTTTACATTAAAAATGTGTTACTTTTGTCAAAATTCAATGTATAGAGAAGGTGCTGATAATTTCTTGTAAATTCAAAAGCATCAAAAGGGTAGGCTACCTAAAAGCACTCTGCTTTTTCTATTTGAAAAATCTACTTTTATGTTAGGAACTTGAGAGATATGATCTCATTTTATGCCCTACAATACATAAATTTTTTGACAATATATAGATAAATTATTTCACATTAAAATGTGTTTTCAAAGCACCACAATGTCTGGTATGAATGATTTATTTTCTGATTTTATTTTCTTTCATTTTATAATTGCAAGTAGTTTTTAATGCTGGTTTGGGATGAAAGTCAGATTTATTATATGCCATAGACTGGATATTCCAGTTTCCTTTTTTCATGTGAAGTAGCCAGTGATGTATGTAGTGATGTACTTTGTATTCAATGTAGCTAAAGTCTTCAAGGTCTGCTCAATTTTTTGCCTCTACTTTGTCTCCATATCTTGTTATAGGAATACTGATATATTTCTAATAGTTTTGAAATTGTTGTCGAAAATGTTGATTCTGATTGGTTTTGTCAAACAGTATGGTTTGGTGATTCTTTTTTAGCATTTCTTCTACTTAGACAATCCCTGCAGATGTCTCCTGCAGCATAATCAAGAGAACCATATTTCTAAATATGTGCAGTGACATGACTGTTGACTTGTCTTAGGAAGTCTTTGTGAAATGAAGTATTTGGTTGCCAATTTTCCGTAGGAAGTTATTCAGCAGCTTTCCTCTCAAATTAATTTTGCTTGTCACTTTCTTTATTTGCTGAATTCTCTGGCTAGGTCAGCTGCTCTCTGAGTGCTCACTAACTGGCCTTTCCTGAAAGCAGAAGGCATACCAGGCACTCTTTTTTCATCTGTCTCCTTCCATTGCCAAATCTGGCAACATAAGTAGCAGTTAAAGGACAGGAGCAAATAACCAAACATAATTTAAAAAAGAAAAATATAAGTCACCACTTTTTAAAACATGTTTTTGCATATAGATCCAGTATCTCTTTTTCATGAAATAAAATACAAAAAATATGTGTCCTACATGCTCAGAAAATTAATGAAACTGCTCTTGGACTTCCTGCTGAGAAAGGTTGTTAGACCTGGTGCACTTGGACTCTGTCAGGTAGTGGCCAAATCCATTGCAGCTCTTAGGACTTGCCTATTTTACCAACAGGTTTCATCATAGTCGGGTACATACTGGACTGTTTTCTTGAAAAAAATTGGTGCTTTCAGGTTTTCTGGTACTTATTAATTTTCTATTCTGTCTCAAACCTTGTTTCAGGCTGAATTCTAATTCTGTTGGATCAGCTGAAACAAATAATGAAGTCAACACTTTTTTAGGCTAAAAAAATTATTTCTTTATCTATTTATTTATTTAGTTAGTTAGTTTGCTTATTTTAAGCAAAATGAGCAGTATTCCAGGCTTTTATACTCTGTCAGTCTGGGACTATTAACTCAGTGTATTTGTAAGTCTACACTGAGGCTGTATCTTCCTTGAAGGCTTTTTTAAGGTTTGTTTATACATAATTTATTTTAACAAACAATTTATCACAGTTTACAGTAAATTATTAGAAATATCTGTCTCTTACATTAATTTGCTTGCTTTGCTTAATAAGGGACATCTGATTATTTGTTGTATCAGGAACACAGGCAGTACACAGAAGAGTGTCACTGAGCATGAGAGACCTGTAAAGATTCCTGCTGAGGGAACTGAGGACAACTGTAGCCTTACATTAACAGAATATTAATTACCAAATAACAGTGTTTTGCTAGGAGCAGAGCTGGTTTTTGTCCGTCTCAGTGTATGAAAATTTCCTTCTGCATTAAAGGAGTTTGCAGATATGGCTGAAGGCACTCTATCTGATTAATCCATAGTATTTTGTGGGCATTTAAATATCTCTACCAGGAAAAGAAATCCCAAACTTGCAGATATCATTAATGTAATGATAATTTTTTATCATTAATGTGATGATAATAATGTTTTGCAGTGGAATGATGTAATAAGAGAAGAGAAAATGGATCTTTTATACTAAGAGTCTTACATTAATTTTTCTTCTCATTGTCTATAAGATGTGACAGGGTTATGGCTGCTAAAACAAGGACTTTATACATGGTTTATGAGGACTGTTGTGGGTTTAGAAAATTAAGGAGTAAGCCATAAAATATAGGTATCCTCCTTATTTACAAGAGAGTTTTCTCTTAGGTAGAAAGATGTACTCAGCTTCCATTCCAGACAGTCCTTTCCTGAATGGTGGAAAAAGTGAAGTCAGCTTTCTCCTTTTCCTGAAGCAGGTCTGCACAGTACAAACAACAATTTTGCTCTCACTATGTTTGTTCATCTATGAACATCACCCCAGGTCCCCACCAAGGACACTATATTGATTCTTCCCTACAAAAGTACAAAAAGATTAAAAGTATGTTGCCAATATCTCTTGTTCTGTAGATGTGTATATTTTGTAAAAACCAGCAACAATTCAAAATAATTTCCTTGTCTTCTTATTTTAACTGTCTGATGAGATACCTGATGACTTTGTCAGCAACATTCAATATCTGATGTTTGAAATTTGAAAATGTTTATTTTCCAAAACCTCCATATGTACAGAACTTTGCATTTCTTTGTGTTTGCTGCTAAGTTGGATGTTGGGATGCCTGTGGCATGCCCTCAACATTTTAGGTTAAGAAGAATATTGCCACCTATTGAGTAAAGCAATAGGTAGCTATTCAGAAGATCTGTAATTTCCATTAGCCTACCAGCTGCCCACAAGGGTCGTTGGATCATATTCTTTGCTTAAAACTGATTAAGGAACTTTCTTTGAAATGCTTAAATCAATGCTTAAAACTGATTAAGGAACTTTGGTTGCAGTGTGTTCATTCTTCAGGTGTCTGCCCTAACTGAACATTTTAACTGTAAAGATATTGGCATGGTCAGAACCGCATGAAACATTATTTGCTTCTTCATAAAAGGTATTTCTAACTAGTCTTCTGTCTGTATGGAGCTGTTCTGTATTGAACACTTCCCTAATTACCTTTCATCTATGTCAATAATAAAAAAAAGTATTTAATGTGGTCCAGAACTGGCAGTTAGAAATAAACCTGCCCCGGTCCATCTTTCTCTCTTCCAGACATCCATTGTGTCCAAGTGTACAGTTGTGCTCTAAAAAAAATTATTTATGCAACACAGCAATACTACTGATATCTGTGAATTTCAGCCCTGATGAATCTTTTAACTGATTCCTGCTTCTAATCATAATTTTTGGAGTTCATTCACTCAGAATTCAGAAATTTTTCTAATCCTGGGTTCTGGCGGTTTGCTTTATTGTCAGATACAAGCTTCTGTACAGACAATAACTGGCTGCAGTTTGTCAAAACCTCTCAGGCAACAAGAACGGAAGTAGGACAACTAGAAATATATATGTGGTTTCAAAACTATGACAAAATAAATAAAATATTATTTATAAATAAATAAAATATTATTTGGACCAAACAAATATAAAATATTTGTTTGGTCCAAATAAAATCTTGGCTTTTGTGGAAAAAAAAAAAAATCAAGCTGGATAATTTTGCGAAAAGCTTTGCATCTTATGGTTTGAGAACAGAAACCGTGAGCTAGTGACACAAAAAATGCATTCTAGTCAGGGCCTTTATGCCTTAGTACAGCTTTATAGGGCTATGGCCTGGTTCTCATTGCTTCTTTTTATTTCTCAAGTGCACAGAGAATCTGCTGGGATTTTGGTTATGTCAAAGTGAACTACTTACACTTGGAAAAAAAATAAAGAAACAGCTATTGTTTGAGTTGAAAGAGCAAAGGCATTGCTGAAAACTCTAAACCTTTGTCTTATGCTGAGATTCTTTGTTCCACAAAATCTTTAATTGCTGTTGTTGAAAGGTTTGCCTGTGGTGCAGCACTTGGTTGCTCATCTCCTGGTGGAGGCCCATGGCCACCAGCTTGGAGGCAAAGAGGGCCACTGAGCCCTGATAAGCTGAGAGATAGAGGAACCTCTGGAACTCATGAATAAGTCTTAAGCAGGCGGTGCACTGTGGTGCAGGGACATCTCAGTGACATTGAGCTGGTGTTGGGAAGGGGGACAGAACAGCTGCAGTGGTGCTGTCTGGTGTTAGTGTTCTCACAGAGGAGCAGTAGTTTACTGGATGTGTATCCAGTCCTTGTTGCTGCTTTGGCTGTATATCTGCAGAACTTCCATCTCACTTCTTATTCTATCACTTTTATTGGTCAAAAGTTTAAGGTCATTTAATATCCTCTGACTCCACATAGTTGATTACAAAATATTGGCATTTGGTTACGACTTAGAGGGCTGCTGTCATGTGTTTTTCACCCTGTGTTTTGCTGTGAAGGAAGTAAGTAGAAAATTACTCACACTTAAGAAGAGAATTACACATTTCTATGTGTCATATTGTGAACTCAATAGCATACCAGTTTAATAATTAAGGACTGAACTTGGAACATAAATGTTGCAAATTATTCAGTTTTTGATAATGTCTCATCTTTATTGACTGGAAGAAGTGTAGAGGGTAAATATCTGCTTAGCATCATTTCATTAGTGATGAATGTTGTTATTGAGGAATCTTTTGCTTTCTGAAACGTCACTTTCACTGGTTATAGCTGCCTTTCCTCTCTGCAAGTTTCTGAAATCTGTCATTGTCTTATGGACTTTTTTATTTCTAAAGTATAATTTCTTATACATTTTTCTGGAAGAATTTTTTGGTGCTTTTTGCTAAGTTTTGTCTAGCCTGATTAATCTTCTATGTGACTTATTTGATCTGGCTTTGTTTTCATAAGCTTTCAAGTATGGCTTGTGTACAAGACACAAGGCATACTTTCAGCTGAATGGTTTTACAGTATTGCTTCTGTTTTGCTTTTTTGGTGGTTTTTAGTTGTTGCTATTTTGTCCAGAAGGGCCTTTCCCTACTGGGATTTCATGCCTGTATGGTTAAGCAGCTTAATCTTATTTCAGAGAGTCTAAATTTCTCAATTTTTACTCCAGGATGTTCTTGGTTAGGTTTCTTGTCTGAAGTTTAGGCCAACAGTTCTTGTTTTCAATATTTCCTTGTAAAAGAAAGATTAGGTAGGATCTGGCCAGTATTACTTAATGGGTGATCTGCAGATCACTTGGACTTCTTCCTTCTCTCTAATAATAGCAATGGCTCTTGTACACTCCAGAGCTAGTTATTCTGAGCAGACAAGCACTGACATAGAGTCTTAAATAACATTTAGTCATTTAGGACAGAATTATCTCTCAAGTCAGAGTGGTAGTGACTGTGTCAGCAGAGTAGAGGACTATGCAATTATTTACTGCCTTGCTGTGTGTTATGGAACATGAGTGTTTTTAATGTATGGGGAAACTTTTGTGGCTTAAATATTGGAAAAGATATCCAGTGGGCTTTTCCGAGGTAAATTGTCTGTTGCATGGTAATGCCTATTCTAGTTCTGTGGGTCTGATCTGAAGGTGCAATTTGGCCAGGTCGGGGCTACAGTACAAGTTTTATTTATCACCTCTTTGTTCACATTTACAGTTGTAATCTGCAGGTTTCACATGATCTGGAGATTACCAGTTGTACCTCTAATAACTGTAATATTTTTGAAGACGTTGTCATCTTTTTATTCAGTAAAGGATCTCGTTATCCATCATTGTGATATCAATTACATAACAATCAAGACACTTTGATGAATAATTCTGTTATGATTCAACTATCTATATTGGCAGCATAGTATCACTGAAATGCTACTGATTATCCTCTACATTTCTGGTTTTGATGGTCATGGAAAATGTAATTTGTGTGTTTTGCAAGTGAATGTATTTTATCCGTTTTCTTTTTTACACTGTCTGCATTGTTCAGCCAATATGCTTGAGATGGGAATTTATGTTCACAGACTGTAAGCATGAAACATCACTACAATCCATAATAAGGCCATTAGTATTCTGCTCATGCAAGCCACTGTAAGTACAATTTTCAGTGGCCTAATGTAACAGGTAATCATAAATTAGTATTTGCTTTAAAACAACACCAGATTATGCAGACTGCATGCTTAAGAAGAATGACTCAGTAAGTAGTGCAGCTCTGTAATGAAGTGGGAGCTCATTAAACAGATGCTATCTACTTCACTGATCTACATAAACGGCAAACAAACCAAAGGGAAATGTTTCAACAGAACACTGCAGTCAACCAGAACAAGTTCAGGTTCATTTACTGTGGCACTGTCTACAGGAATTAGTCACAGCAATAATTGAATAGTTGCTTGCTAATTTATCATTTTACATTTGTTATTGAATTTGCATAATGTGTTGATTTTTTATGTCTTTGGTTACATTAAATGCCCTCATCTGTGTTTACAAAACCAGAACACAGTGGGTGATTTTAAGATTCATCACACTGGCAGTGTTCAATGTTCATTGCTTGGAATGTGTTTTTTAAAATTTTCTTCTTTTTTTTTTTTTCTGATTTGTGTGTTACATCACAGCACATGCACACTTGCAATTAATATTTAGGAAAATTGAAACATTTACTTTTTTTTATGAATCATAGGTAGAGGCATGCAGACAGGTGCAATGACTAGGCATTCAGTATTTCTAGTGTAATGCAGCAGAAATGACATAAGATGTTTTCCCAGTAGGTGGAATAGCCAGAAATAACAGTCCTTTAGAACTGAACTCTATGAGTAATTTGAAAGATCACTACTAGTTTGGGAGTGTATTACCTGAAGGACATTTTGCTGACTTTAGAGGCTTTGCAGCTGCTTAGGAGGAACAGTACTGTATAAGACCATTATATAATTCTGTTTGAGAGGAATGAAATGTAAAAAAGCTAAATGACTTGAATCTAAAAAATAATTTTTGACATAGTTTCTGATATGCATTAATTGTTGGTTTTACACAGTATGTGTGAAATATAGCTGATAAAACAAAGCTAAATGGGTTATAACTTGGTTTTGGGTTATATATGGCTTTTTATATGGTGATATTTTTTATTAGACTGTGTTTTCCGGTATGTGCAGCACTATTCAATGATACAACATCTAGCAGAATCAATTTTTAGTGTTGTCAGACTCTTTCAGGACCTTTTCTATTATTTTAATGCTTTATCTTTTGCTTATAGCTCTTAATATCTAAGAGAACTATGATCCTGCAGATAACATCAGTTGAATTCTGACACGTCCCAAGTTTTTTGTTGTCTGCAAAAACTCTTAACATTGTGAACACTTGTAAAAAATTGCTATTTTACAAGTAACCAAAGATACTGCTTGTGACCTGTATGCAGACTGTGCTTGCAGTAATTGTAGTTTTCTTTGTGCAAATGTATTGTATGCAGAGTACTGGTCACCAAGAATATGTGGAGGAGCTCACTGATGCTGAGGAAAAAGAGAAAAAATTGCAAAGCACTAGTGTTTAACTTAAATAAATACCAAGGAAAAATATGTATTTGTGAATCACCTTTCATCAGGACTGGTTAGATTTCTTTCAAAAAACAAACCCCACTCACTTGTTACTAACAAAGTGCATCGTCAAAGGAAAAAACCCTTCAGTTAAATGATTTCTGAAAAATTTCACTCCATCTTTTCAACATGTTTGTTCGTGTGTTCCACAGAAGTTGTGGACTTTACAGACCTCTAAATTTGTAGCTAAACTTCTTCAATAACCTGCAGGGTTAAACAATAATTCTGCTGAGATAAGCGTTAGAGGTAGCACATTCTTGAACACATAGCGAAGAAAGCTAACACCAACAAGTAATATCCATATTGTAGTCACTCTGTGTTAATCTACTGAAAATTTGTTTGGATATGTTTTTTAAACACTCACTTGTAAATTATTCTGTTCTCTTGAGATTTATCTGGGTTCACAGAATCACAGAATTGGTCAGGTTAGAAGGGACCACAGCGGGTCATCTGGCCCAACCATCCAGTTCCACAAGACCCTCCCAGAGCACATTGCATGGGATTGTGTCCAGGTGGTTCCTGAATATCTCCAGCGAGGGAGACTCCACAGCCTTTCTGGGCAATTTATTCCAGTACTCAGTCATTCCCACAGGAAAGAAATTCTTCCTCATCTTCTGGTGGAACTTGCTGTGTGTCATCATCTGCCTGTTGCCCCTTGTCCTTGCTAGGCACTACTGAGAAGAGCCTGAATCCATCCTCTTGACACTCTTTGTTCAGATACTCATGGGCATTGGTGAAGCTCATCTCACCTGTCTCTTCTTGAGGCTCAACAGGGACAGATCCCTCAGCTTATCCTCATAAGAGAAATGTTCCAGGCTCTTGATAACTCCCTGCAGGACCGGCTCCAGGAACTCCATGCCTGTTGTGTGCTGTGGATCCCAGAACTGGACACAGTATTCCAGGTGAGGCTTCACCAGCATTGAGGGGGAGGATCACCTCCCTTGACCTGCTGGCAATGTCCGTACAAATTCAGTCCAGGATACCCTGGGCCTGCTTGTACAAAAACACACTGCTGGCTCACAGACCCCGGGTCCTTCTACACAGAGCTGGCCTCCAGCAGGTCTCTCCCAGCCTGTACAAGTGCCTGGGTTTATTCCTCCTCAGGTGCAGAACCCTGTGTTTGCCCTTGTTGGATTTCAGAAGGTTTACCTCTCTGAACTCAGGTCCCTCTGAAAGGCCACACTCTGAGCCATTGTGAGTTTATTCAATAATTGAAGGAGGCTTGAGCTTTATTTTTCCTGCCATCAATTAAAGTATCTGGAGTTCTGGTTTATAAATATATGATTACATGAAAACATTCATATTCCATGTGTGTGAAGAGTCTAAGTAACTGAAATATACCAGGAGTTTTGAACTGTTAAAGGAGAACCTTGCAGTCAATACACCTGTCATCAAACTGTGGGAGACAAATTAAAAAACATTCCATGCCAAAGTTGTATAAGCTCTTTCCAGTTTATGGAGTACACCAATACCTCAGAAGAAAGAAAAAGAGCTGGAAAATCAAACTCAGTAATATGTATAAACAGTTCTGCACTTCATGAAGATCTAGGACACAACTGTATTGCATTTCCACACTTGCTTTATATTAACATTCAGTTTCACATTGGAATTTTGCACAAGAGCTATGAACATTTATTGGCAGTAGTTGAATTTGTCCTTTTTCTGATGTAAAACAACCTTCTGGTTATATCATTATCCTATATAGTTAAGTTCAATCCATATAAGTAGCACCTCATTGATAAGGGAATAAAATTTAGCTGTTAAGATACTGTTTGAAGAGAAGCAAACAAACACAGGTTGAAGAAACTTTCTTTGAAAGACAGTAAAGTACCTCAATATTAAAACTGTAGGATCTTCTCCTCTTCGTTTGTTAGATCCCCTACTGTTCCTGTCTCTGGGAATACATAAAATAAACTCTGACTCAGCTAAATATATTCACTAATTTTTGACAAGTAGGGTTTAATAAGTCTACTTCTGAATTTTTTCCCTAGATTGAGTCTGGTTTTTTTTAAAGTTATCCACTCACCCCTGAGGATGGTTTGTATCTCTGCCTTTCACCTCTGCCCAGCTGACTAGAACAGTGTTAGCACAAGCTCAAGGGACAGGACACTTTTGTTTTGCTGAAGGCCTATGCCCATCATCAGGAACAAGTAATAGTGGACAGATGCAAGAGGGCATTTCTATGGAGTCCTCTTGTGAATTACCTTTTGGAGAAGATAGCATAATATTTTCTCCTTGATTTTCTTCTTCTCCTACTTGCCCCTAATTTTCTAATCAATCTCTCTAGTTATTGAGAATTTTCATATGCGGCATATCTTTTGATATGTCTTGCCTTTGTTGTTCATTTATAACTTCCCAATGCTCCAACAAAACTGCATCCATAGCACAGCCTATAATATAGATCATTCCATACCTGCAGGTCTCTTTAACTAGATTAATAGCTCTGGTGGAATGGCAATCCCAGAATTTTGATGCTGCTTTGTCAACAACCTTTTCAGTGGAAATTGTGTTAAATAAAGTGTTGATTGGTAATTTCAGAGAAGTATTGGATCAACCACAATAAAAATCTGACATATATGACATTATGATTTCTTTCTCTGCTCTTTGTAGTTTTCTTGATCTTAGCCTCTCTGTAGTCTTAAGGCCATTATGTTTTTTTGTTTACAAAATTTAATTCTACTCCTGGACATAATTAGCTTCTGTTCTCTCCTGCAAATTCTGTTTAATTTTCTCATGCTGCATGTACCAGTATTTACTGCCTGAATTTTGCCTGTATTGCATTTTTGTGCTTGCCATAGACATCTGCAAGAGAATAGACAAACCTAATATCTCTTTGGGAAAATATTGGTTTAAAATATTTAGCAAGTTAAATGTAGCAGCTCATGAGATAAGGCAACTAAGAGATTCCAAACTGAAACACTTTGCAAGATTTTTTCTCTCATCCCAAGTGATGAGAGTACAGAGGCAGATCACCTTTTTGATAAGTGCCTTGTCTGCAGATGCTTCTGGGTCAAGCTTTGTGGAACAATGACTGTTTGATGTGTGCTGCATGTTCTGCAGCAATTCAGCCTTGAAATATGCAGTTCAGGTTTACCACTGAGGATGTAGGATGCTCAGGCACTTATGTAGTCATTCAAAGCATGTGTCTAACTTTGAGCAAGAGAATGGTTGCTGCAGTATGTGAAAAAATATCACAACAGACATAAAACGCTGTTAACTAAGTTAGCATTAGTTAACTTCATTGTTAGCATAAATGAGAGTGAATCTGAGTCTTATGACAATGACTACGACTAAGGTTATACTTTTATTAAAGGCAGGGAATGAGAAGTATCAGCTCTTTGGAAGTTACTATCAATTTCCTTTTGTGACTGCCAGCCAATGTGGAAATTGGACATACACCACAGGCTAATGAGCTGTGTGTCAGGAGGTGAGCAAAGAAATCACTGAAATTGGGTGGGGAGAGGAAGAGCGCTCTTCTTCTCATGCTTTTCAAAGGAGAAAAAGTGAAATTTCAGCCAGGAGGGAGCAGTCACAAAAGACTGCTGGATTTTGGGGTGTTGGTCTGTAAAATGCTACATGTGTAAATTATGCTTGTGACAGTCAAAATCAAAGACCAGAACAAGACAGCAAATTTTATTTTCTTGAAGAGCTGTCTGTAATTACTACAAACTGAAAAAAAATTGTCAAGTGCAAGGTAAAGCTAATCAGGACCAAGATCTGGCAATGAGTTTTTATCTAGGTATGAACCATATTTGCAAAGCAGCACAGATTTATGAATACATCTCCTAGTACCAAAAGTAAAGTCTCTGTGTGTCCTCCTTTTCCATTCCTTGATGTTTTAAAACTATTCATGTTACTGCTACTTACTCCTTGTGAAGAGATTTGAGCCTGGGTCATACAGAAAAATGATCCAGAGGACTTCTCAGGTGTTTTACCTGCATTTTAACTGGCTGAACATAACTTTTAAATTATTAAAGAGTTTCTCTGTCAAAACACATTTTTACAGAAAGAATGTGCTTTTACAGAGTTTCCCTCTTTTTCATCCTTCTCTGATTTTAGGTTTTCAGTTGCCAATTTATTTTTTATTTTCCATCCAAAGACTCATTAGTTTTTTGAACATATTCTCTCCCCTCTTTCCTCACCCTAAAATGCTAGTCTGGGTATATCCAGCTGAATTTTGGCATAATAGTTTTCATTGATAACAAAATAAAAAGACCAAACAGCGTGTGGCGCTTATTTATACTTTGCTGTCATTGTATTTGGTTTGTGTGCATGGGAAAGCCTAGATTTTTTGAAGTTTGGGAGTGGTCAAGGGACACGAGGAGAGATATTTAAAGAGCAACTGTAATGGTTTCCCCTTGGACTCAATAGTCCAAGTGTCACAGACTGAGAAAAACTCTTCTGGCCAATTTGGTTCTTTTGGCATTTCAAATAGGTGTGCTTCCAGCTTGAATAGAGAGGATTTTTGGGGCTTTTTTAAAGTTGGAAACACAGGAAAACATTGTTTCTGAGAAAACACTGTGTTTCTGAGAAAAAACCAAGGAACAACTACAGAACACGGCCAAGACTAAGACTGAAAAAAAAGAGATAGCCTTTAAAAAAGAAAATCACTGGTGTGTGCGTACAACAGAGATCAGAAGAAATGTATGATGAAACTTAATGTTCCTCTGCTGCTTTCTTTCAAAAGTAACAAACAAGCAAATCAACCTGAATTTTGTTAAGAGGGTCAAAGAATAATTAGGTGTTGCAGATATCCTTAGACATTAATCTACAAAGAATTGTCTACAATTTTGAGCTGAGAATAACAGATGTAAATACAGAAGTAAGGAGAATAAACACAGGCTCCAGACCTTGTACATCATGTGGAACCCCAGCCATTCTTAGTGATTGCTATGTTCAATAGAGTGCCTCCTCAATTCAGGGTACAAGCAGTACTGCAACACTCAGAGAAGCTGCTGGCTCTTTTTATTATCTCCCCTAGTTGGTGTTGTAGCTGATCAGTTTTATGTGTCTGAAAAAGAATTTTCAGGAGTTATCTCAAGTACAGATGATATTTTTATGTGAAAAACAGAAAAGCTTATTTTTGGCAGACAGGAGGGAAACAAGAATAAATTGCCTCGGGTTTGTCCCAAGTATATTAAATTGCTAGAGAGATGAAGAAAATGATAAGAACAAAAATTACAAGAGCTGTACTTACGTGTTGCAAATTTTGTGGCTGTCAGCCAGAAAAGCAGAGTGTCCATGGCTGTCACAGGATCATGAGTGAACAAAGAAGACTCTTTGGTTCAAGTGAGAAATTATAGACCTGGGAACAAAGGACTTAGGAGGGAGCTGAAAATGAAAACTTAACCCACACAAAATGGGGACAAAGGAGATTTGAGTGTTCAAAGTACGTCCATTCAGAGTCAAATGGAGTTCAATGATCAGTGAAAACTTCAAAGATATGCTGTGTCCAGGGTTTGTTATTCAGTGCCCTGATCTCATGCTTTGGAACAGATTCAGAGGTGATGTGGATGTCAGACACCAGTAAGTGGGTGGAAGGTATTCAGCACTCAGCTTTGAAGCCTAGAAAGTGCAAGTAAAAGAATGGTATGTTCTTCTGTCCATCCCATCTCTTTATTATGTTTCATTTCTCAGTCCTCTTTGTACATGTAAAACTTGACCTGCTCATGCCTAGAGCAGGAAAATTACTTACTACCTAGAAGGAAAAAGTGTTATACCAACTGCCTGCTCCTAGCTTGGATGGGTGGACTGTTTGATGGGTAAAAACTGGCTGGAGGGCTGGATGACCAGATCCAGAGACTTGTGGTGAATGGAGCTATATCCAGTTGGCAGCTGGTCCCTGAATTACACCTTAGAGGCTCTTGGCAAATATGAGCCAGTGTGACCCAGGAAGGCCAATGGCATCCTAACCTCTATCACCAATAATGTGAAAAAGTGGGACCAGAAAAAAGGTTGTCCCCTTGTGTGGGCACTGAGGCCATGCTGCAAATGCTGTGTCCAGTTCTGGGCCCCTCACTACAAGAAAGACTTTGATGGGCTGAAGCATGTCCAAAAAAGGGCAACAGAGCTGGTGAAAGGTCTGGAATGCAAGTCCTGTAAGGAGTTGTTGAGGTTTCCAGGGTGTTTAGCCCGGAGAAAAGGAAGCTCAGGAGTGAAGCTCATCACTCTTTAATACTGCCTCAAGTGAGGTTGTAGCCAGGGGGGAGTTGGCATCTCCTGGGCAATGACCAAAAAGACAAGAGGATATGGCCTCAAGCTGCACCAGAGGAGGTTCAGGTTGGACATTAGGAAGACTTTCTTCATGGAAAGGGCTGTTAAACCTTGGAATGGGGTGCCCAGGGAGGTGGTGGAGTCACCACCCCTGAGGTGTTCAAGAAGTGACTGAACGTGACAGTACTATGGTTTAGTTGTCATGGTGATGATGGGTCAAGGGTTGGACTTGATGATTTTGGAGATCTTTTCCAACTTAATGTTTCTGTGATTTTGTGGTTCTGTGATTTAGTAGTGAAATTTGCAGTGTAGCATTAAATGTTTGGTTTTTGTTTGGGTTTTTTTCCTAAATACATGAAAGCTTAGGAAGAAAAAGTAAAAGCTAATACCAAGTTCTACATTTCTCTGACAAATACTTGAATTCTTATTTTTATAGATTACTAAAAGTGCTTTGAATTATTTGCCCATGATGATTGTTTTTCGTTTGCTTTGTTTTTTAGAGGTATTTTACAACATTACTGTCTGACTTTGGTGTCACTAACTAAAAAAACAAGTGATATCAATGAGAGTAAAAAGAACAAAACTGCAAAATTGCAAGGCTTGATCAAGTTCAATGCACAATTACAATACTGTTCTAGGATTTTTGTTAGTTGTGGCTGATCTCTGTTTTTACAGCTTTTCCAAAAGAGAGAAATCAAAATCCCATCCATCACAATAATGTGTGATGCCAATACCAGTAGTCAAAACCTCATTTTGAAGAAATATTGGAATAAATATTATAAGCAAGCAAGTAAATAAATAAATAAATAATTACCATATAAGAAAAATTAGGCCACTGATGTTTACCAGTTTGATTTGTAATCCCAGGTTTCCTAGGAGATTTTTTTAGAGTTGAATAGGTGTAGTTTTGGTCAATGCTAGATATCAAGCCTCAAGCCAGTCAGTTAACTGAGCAAAATTTTGTGATACTATTTTGTGACCTTGCTTTTAATTGTTCTGCCAACTTCCATAATGTTGTATGCAATATGAATTAAAAATTTAGTGTTGAAGGGTCTGATGTAATTCAGGATCAGAAGTGTATTCTTCGTGCAGACAGGCATGTTTCACAAAGAGTAAAAAGTAATTTTGTTATTGATGTAAAGCTAAGAAGTTTTTTTACTTCAAGTATAAGCATTTAATAATGTTCCCTTATGCTGCCAACTCTGTCTCATTTTAAAATTGAACAGCAGTCCTCCCCAGTCTGCCTACAGGTTTGGAGTCCACTTGTAATAGATTTGAACAGTTCCATCTGCTTTGCTTTGGTTCATTTATTCATGAGCACCTGAAGAGCTGTCATATTTAAAGCCTTTGCACTACACAGGAAAAAAAATTGTGTGTCAAGCTTGTGATCATTAGAAATATTTGTAATTTGAGTGCCACGTAGATACATTTTGTTTTGAAAAAATGGAAAATCTGAAAGGCAAAGTAGACGAGAAAGTAGTGATATCCTGGATGAGTGAATGGTTGTTAAGGAAAACCCTCAGTGAAAAGGAGATAAGGCAAATCAACAGTGCAAAGGGTTGTGTTTTTTGGTTTTTTAAAGATTTTGTACTTATTTTAAGCTTAAAACAATGAGCCAATAGTGTGTATTGGAGCTGATTTTGATTTTAGGGCCATTGCTGATAGAACAATGCACTGGGACATAGCCCAGATATGCACTTTCTTTTCTTCTGCAGTCCCTACATTAATACCTCCCACTATACCTATTTTAAGAATTACTTCTTAATTGACTTTCTTCTTGTATGGGAGAGATTACACATATAAAGGGCTCCTTATAATCTCAAATCCCACACCTTCCATTTGTTTTGGACTTATAATGACTTATGTCAGAAGACTGAAGTAAGAAGCAGTCCTTTTTGTCTTTTTTGATTGTCCAAATAAATTGTGGAGAGATAGCAAACTATTTGCCAAGTGTTCCTTTGGATATGCTTATTATTAAAAAAATTTTAAAAAATCACTATTTGATTCTGAGTTATTTTCTCATTTATAAATAAGGAGAAATACATTTTGGATCTATGACGGTAAGTTCTAAATTTTTCTAAGTAAAGAAATATTCTCCAGTAATGTTCTTCAACAGTAGTGGGAATTTTTCTGCCATTCAGGCAATAAAGATATAAGAATTAAGTAGTGAGGGTCAGATTTCTATGCTGGTGATGTGGATGTCTTAACTGCAAGGACTTTTCTGAATTTTCTATATGTAAAATGTTATCACAAAAATAATGGTATAGTCTTTTCATACATGTATAAATTGATTTTTTATTTCACTCTGATGCTACAGCAAATCATAAGCTAAAGTTAATTTCAAAACATATAATTCTTAAATACTTCGGGCACTCAATCTCAAATAAATGTTAAAGTATGTCATGTAGATAAAATGCAGTAAATAGGCAGAATTAATTCTTGCAGGTCTCTGAGGGTTGTACTTAAGATGATGGAACTGGCCTCTGTGGACTATGGAGGTAATAAAAGTTGAATAAAACTTCATAGAAGAAAACTGATCTATTCTCTTCCAGCTATTTCAAGCTCTAACACTGGTAGGGAACAGATAGAAAAGTATTCCCCAGTGAAGGACATGAAAATGTTTCATTCTCTCTTGGTTGCTCTGTGCCAAACTAGAATTTAATAAGTGTATCACTTGCTATTTGCCATTGTATAATGATATCATGAAGAAAAACTAAAAAAGAAGACGATATAAAGTACTTTATTCTCAGGAAAATGTACTCATTTTTCTGTATGTCAGATGAAAACAAAGTGCCTTTAGATCCCAGGGGGACTGAAAGGGTGACATCTCATAAAATTTCAACTTATATGTCTGTGAGGATCTTCTGCTGTGTCTCATGGCCTGACTCTATCTTCACAACAACCAGCCACTGCTTTAAGCTGAGAAGAATGGGTGACAAAATTTTAGGAGGGAAAAAAGCCAATTAGGACTGAAATGAAATGCAGAAAGAAAATGTCTAAAAATACTTCTAAAAAGACCAACCCTCTTGCCCAAGCTAAAACTGGATTCCAGTGCTGTAAAGTGGTGTGACAGCAAATAGCTTATTTTACTTCCAAACCAGCAATATTCCTCTCTTTTTTCCTATCTACAAGCCACATAAATTTTATCAAGGCAGCAATAAATGGGATTTTCCAATTGCAACACAAATGGTAAAAATAAATGTAAATATTCTAAAGGATTTAGTGTCATCTATGGTTTAATTTTTTCTTGATTTTAATTAAAAAGGTTTTTTAATTTTTTCCTTGTTATAGCACAACACAGTAATTCCCTGGGATGCTTTCTGAAACACAACAGTATACAACAATACTTAGCACTTGATAGACTACAGGTTCTGGCATTTTTTTCTTTTTTTCTTGAGATTATCCGTCTCAGAGTGTAGTTTCAGTTTCTCTATTATCTTCAACTTTGCAAACATTTGTTTTCTTATTATGCTGTACAGCAGGAAGAGGAGGGACAGGGAGGAAACCCAAACTCTAACAGATACTTATTTGCATTAAGTTAAACATAATAAAAAATTAAATTGATTTGAAGGAACAGAAGAATGTAGTATTAGACTCTTGGGGAAAAAAATAGAACTAGTTTTCAGGCATACTCTTGCATCATCTAAATAGTAAACATTTACAGTGCTCTGTGATTACATATTTTCATCCTTGCTGACTAATGCAATGAATATGTTGATAAATACACTTAAAACATACACAGCCCTTCTTAGACAGAATGTTTTCTTTCTGAATGGATACTCTGTTGTATGTGGCCTTAGTGTTCACCTTTTTTTGTTTCTTTGTTTGTGTTTTAGAGCATGTGCCAGGCCTCCAACAATTTGTTTTTCCTCTGCCTCGGAGCTGCACGGCCCCGCTTCAGAACAGTGTGAGTAGCCAGCATTGGCTTTGGGTTGCCATGAAGTGTGTGAGAGCAGTTGTGTTGTATGTCACAGCTCTTATTAACTCCAGTGCCATTGCTAATGTTTTAATGTATGCCTATATGTGCCTTGAGGGAGCAGTTTGTGTGTTTTACTAGCGTGGTACACCAAAATACTCCTTTCCTTTTGCCTCGATTATAAATTAATACATGCCATCAGGGGACCTCTTATGATGTGAAATTGTCATCCTGTGAACAGTACGGATGAGATTCCATGAAAGTGCAGCTGAGCAGCTACCCATCCTGAAAGCACAACAAAACTCTCTCCATGCTCGCCCTTGGTCGCTTGCATTAATTTCTTATGAATAATTCACATTCCTTCATCACAGTTATTATTCCTTAGTTATTATTCCTTCCTTCTTCTTTTGTTTCCCAGTTTTGAAAGGCACACCATTCTCTGCAGTGGTGGAGTGCTCTCAGGCTAAACCCCATCCACCGCCCCATGGCAGGGCTTGCTGGCACTGTGCAGTGCCTGGGTGGGATGTCACACTGGCACGGGGAAGCGCCCTGAGGGGTTCTTAAACCTGCCAGCGCCCGAATTAGTGTTTTAATTGAGAAGCTAATGGGTTAATCAGCATCCCTGAGCTTGTGCTACTTAATGGATCTGTTGCCTGGCAACGACACCTGCCAAAATGAGGAGGTTTTGTTCTTCTGCTGCTATGTGAGTCAGGCTCTTATCTTGTGAGGGTTCAGGAAAGGGAGCTGCTCATATGCTGAATCTCTGGGTCTTTCTCCGCCCAGCTGGAAGTTCTACAGGGCAAACATCAAAGGATTTCCAAGTCTAACTCCTTAATTGTAAGTCTTCCAAAGTTCAGATGCATATTTGAACCTTTTGAAGTCTCACTTTTGCCTTGTAACCCAAAAGGGTCACTTCCCATTCTCCCTCTGTTTTTCTGACCTGCATTTATGTCCCTTCCTAAATCCAAACTAGTTACATTGATTTTTTTCTTTCTCAGCAGTATTCCCCTTATCCAATTTCTTCTAAACAACTGACCAAGCCCCCTCTAATTTGTTTGCCCTCCACCAGGAAACATTTGTCTCTCTACCCATCAGTCTGTGTTACTCTGTTGGTAACTCTGCTCAAGGTTTGCTTTACCTTACACATCCCAGGAAGCATTTACCTTGCCAGAGAAACAGCTGAGCACACAGTTGAGGATACCTGACTTAACACAGGATAGCTGTTGGCTTTGATGGGGTTTTTTGAGAACTGGAGGAGAAAGTCTGCTGTGCTTGTTTTCAGAATTTAGCTGTTTCTCCAAAGGCTTTGTAAATCTGTGGAGTTTTGAAAGTGTCTGAGCTCACACCCGAAGCCAAGGCTGGCTGTCTTTGAACGCTGGTGGAAATCTCATTAGGAAATAAAAAAAACTCTGTTTCACCAGTTTGAGGCAACTCAGTGTTGCATAAATATGTTCTTTGGCATGTTAATATGCTTTCTCACAAATACAGCATGTAATTTTCTGCTTATGCAAGTGATGTATTTCAGTTAAAAAGCCCATCCTGTGGCACAATATGTTACTTTGCCAGTCTGCTTCAAAAAGATCAGTGTTGCATTGATCCTATTTCTGTGGTACTTCCTCTATTCTTTGATATGTGAGCAAGATTTTTAAAAAATCTAAGATTTCAAAATGTATTAAAGGATGTGTATACTTACAGAAGTATTTTTAAATCCTTGTCCCATGACTCTTTCATGTGTTCTGTACCTGGGTCATTCAGCTTTTACTCTTGTGTTAACAGGCTGTTCTGAATAGGAGTTCTCTAGCCAGACAGCACTTTTTCTTTTTTTTTTTTTTCCCTTAATTTCATTTACTAGGAAAGAGAATGGTAGGGCACAGTGACATTTACTTACTTACCTCTTTATGTACTGTGTCATCTGGAACTACTGTAATGTGGCTTGCTTACTTTTAACAGCAAAACTATTGTGACACACAATGCTCTTCCATAAGCTATATGGGAGAAGGCTTTGCTAGACAAGATAGTGGACACATAAGGTGGGTGAGCCCAATGTCAGGACTTGAATTTTGCAGGTATTGAAAAAATTTCTCTGTTATGTCTCAGTGAAATATAATATCCAATACCTGGTCAGATAGCAAAATTGGGCTATTGTACCACATTTTGTTTCTAAAGCCAGTGTAGGCTATACTGTAATTCCTTGCCTCTGGTTTGGTAAAATCAGACCCTTAAATCTCTGCTTTTTTGCATCTTGAGGCAATTTGCTGTAAATTGTCCTTTTGCGTGGGAACAGACTTCTTTGAAAAGCTCAGTGCCTCTCATCCTGAGAGCATGGTACTAGTCTGGTTTTGATCTCTCAGGAAAACTGTGCTGAGATGGGGAAGGCACTAATCAGATTAGTTAATGTGATTTGTAGAAGAGGGAAAAGATAAGAATCAGGGACTCCATAAGGAAGTAGTTTATGGCAGAGGATATCAGAACACAGATCATACAAAGAAATATTTATGTCTCATTTTATTTGGAACAGAGCAATATTGGAGTATAAAAACAAATTCCCTGCATAATATTGAAAAGGCTGCTTTTCTTTTAAAGTCAAGCCTGCTCGTCTTTTAACTGATCAAGACATGAATGTTTATGTTCACTGTCAGGCTAAAACCATTACTTTGAATCAGAAAGCATTTCCATGCAGTTTTTTATTCATTAATTAAATTGCTGATGCAATTTGTAAATGCACTTTAAAGATAGTACTAGAGAATGTAATGAGTTCCTACCCAGACAATTAGGCTGAAGAAAGCTGAAGTTCATTCTTTGAATTTAATAGACATCACCCCTACTACAGCAGTATTTTCTTATAACTTCTCACCAAACTGCTCTGTCTATGTATTGCCTGTCTTTAACTCTACATGCACCAATAAGGTGCTGGGAGAGCACTCCATGGGGCAAGATTTGCCCGGGATTTCTTAAATCTTCTTAAAGATTCAGAAATCTGGAGCAGTGGGACTCTAGTGCTTGTATGAAAAAATGGTGATGAAAATAGACGTTTCCTCTGCTGAGGCATTGGCATTGAAAGCTTAAAAATTTTCTTCAGCTATTTATGCTGCAGACAAGCCTTTGGGTACATATGTATACATATACAAATAAGAAAGTATGTATATCTATATGCATATCTCTAACTTGTCACTTACATTCTAGCAGCATGCCAGACAATCCAAAGGCTCAGGTACCTGTTCAGGTCCTAAAAAGTGATACTGTTTGGAGAAGATATCAAAGGATAGCACATACAACACAGCATTACAGAACAGTTTGGTTTGGAAGGGAACATCTGGTCAAACCCCTTAGCCCATGTGGATCACCTAGAGCTGTTCTCCCAAAACTTTGTCCAGACGACTTTTGAATTTCTCCAAGGATGGAGAGTTTATCACCTCTCTGGCCAACTTCTGCCAGTGCATGGTCACTCTCACTGTGACCAGGTGCTCTTGATGCTCATAGGGAAGCATCACTTCCCTGCTGGCAATACTATGTGTAATGCAGTGCAAGACACAATTTTGTTTTTAAGGTGAGGGCACCTTGCTGGCATACCGTGGCTCCACCAGGAGAGGAAGTACATGAGATTCACTTCTCCAAAGCTGCCTTCCAACATAATTTCATATCACCTAATAAGAATTAGAAACATCTCCTAAAATTGGCTAGGGATAGTGCTTTGCCTAGACTGAGATATTGCACTTGCAGCCTTGTCACTTTCCTGTTTACCTTCTGAACAGGGAGGAGAATGTTTTTAGTTTCATTGCTTTGGACCCTGTATTCTATGTCTTTTAATTAGATGTCTAACTAGACTCTTTAAAAACAAAATTTCTCTGGGCTACTGTGTGGAAATAAAGCCCTTTAAATGTTTTTATAGTTCTAGATTTTAAGAAGAAAGAGTTCCATGTGCCAGCTGCTACTCCACTGTTCAATACGGATGACAAAGTAGTGAGAAAAACGTTTCATGTATTCTAATGATGGGAATCCTTTTCTCCTTCTCTGGGAATGGAATAATGCACTATCTTGTTGGTGTAGCAAACTCATGATAACTTGAATTCTGCCTCTCTCTTCTGAGTTAGTCCTGAAAAAAAAATTTAGTATTTGGTCCTCTAAACCACAGCATGCATTCTAGTGGCAAGCACAGTTCTCTGACAGCTGCAGAATGATAAAATTATTAGGAATTATGAGCTTGGTTTTACCTGTATGTCCTGGTTTGAGAGGAAGTGAGTTTTTTGGGATGCTGTGGTCAAACCAATAGGTGCTCAGATTTGAAGATTGGCACCTGATGTGGCCACTGAGGACAGGGGGTTAAAAGCAGTGAACTCTCAGGAAAACTTTCTCTTGGGTTCCAGTGGTGAAACAGGTCAGACCTCCCCTGCCCGGCTGCTGCGGGCTGGGCGAGGGAGGGGAAGCCACACGGCCGGGTGAGGTGAGCCAGGGCCTGAGGATGGAAAGGTGGAGGAGCCCCAAGAGGCATCGGGCAGGCACCCCCAGGGGAGAGGGAGAGGGAGAGAGAGAGGGAGAGGGAGAGAGAGGGAGAGGGAGAGAGAGAGAGAGAGAGAGAGAGAGAGTCGGTGCCGGTGCCGGTGCCACCCTGAAATCTGACAGCACGGCCCGCTGAGAAGGAGAGGGGGGATGCGGTGAGAAGGCGCCCAGCAGGGCAGCATGGGAGTTCTGGACAGGCAGAGCCTGAGATTTTTAACGCTTTTCTTGGGTGATGGAAACCTTACAAATGCTGATCCTCCTGGAGTTGAATGAGAAGAGAAACAGAGATGAGATAAGAGGAAATGAGCCACGAGGAAGTGGAGAAGGATCTTGGTGGGCAGAGGTGATGGAGTGGCATTTCGCTGGACTTTTCTTGTATAGCCATGGACAGAACCATTTTTCCTTCAACACAGAGGCTGCATTTAGGGGGAGGCAATGGCTTGGAGCCAAGAGAGTGCAGTGATGTTTTGTGAAGGAGTGCGTGAACAGAGACGGGTGAGGAGGGTGGTGGCCTCTGTCTTCGGGGAAGAAGAAGATCTCTGTTCTCGAGACCCCTCAGCCCCAGGGGGTGAAAGTTGGGGTGAAGAGATGTCCCGAAAGTGAGAAACTGTGCTTTTTTTTGGAACTGGGCAAAGCATCCTTAGAAGGGGAACCCTAGAAGCAGCTCTGGTCCATGTGCAGTGGTGAGAGCACTGGGCATGGAAGGAAGATGCCGCAATGGCAAATGATCTGCGGGCGGTGCCATGAGTGACATGGAAACACACAAGGTCTCAACTGTGTTTCCTGGGAAAGCTTATGGTACAAGAGGGACTCCTCACTCCTTGATGAACTGAGAATTGATTATCTAAAGGGTGGTGATGGACTGAGAGTTGATGATCTGAGGGATGGATGTATTGGAAATTTGGTGGGGGAGGCGGAATGTTTTTGGAGGATTTTCATTCTGAGTTCTGTGTGTGTTTCTTTCTATATATAGTTGTAGGCTAATAAACTTTTTTTCTTCTTCATTCCTAAGTTGGAGCCTGCTTTGCTCTATTCCTGGTCACATCTCACAGCAGACACCAGGGAGCATATATTTTCATGAGGGCACTGGCATTGTGCCAGCGTTAAACCATAATACTATAGCACTGTGGAAAACCAGCTTTTTCATGGAGTAAAATTGTTGTGCTTCAGGGTAAAAAATAAATATGAGCATCGGTAATAGCTTTAGTATGTTGTTTGCAGTGTAATAGTTTTCTGACGCTGTTAACTTAAAATGGTTTGGACCTGAATTCTTACCATTCACATTTAATTTTTATATATGTGTACTAATGCTTTCTAATTCTCTCATAATCCAACATTAAGGAAAAAAAATCCATGAGAACACTAGAGGGTATTTAGCAACGAGTCAGAAACCTGGCCTGAATGTTATTTGCATTTAAATATTGTAAAACATACACAATTGGAGTCCAAGAGAATTCTTGAATTAGAGAATTTAAACTCTGTAGGCTTCTAGGCTCATTTCTGCTAACCATGCACCAGGGTAGCAGGATCCTTATCAATGAGCATAGCTGCGTGACTTCATTTGTCTTCATTTTTAACACTTGGAAACACATGTTGGAACAATGTGTCATTTAGAGCTGGGTGAAATAGCTGATGCTCACTCTCTCCAGAGCCAGAAGTGGAAACAGAAACCTGCTTTGTGCCGTTTTGGACAGGGAGTTCAACAGAGACCTCCCACTTTCAATGAACTGAGATGAACTCCCCAGCAGGCTCAGCGCGTTTGGGCTTTCTGGGGTCTGTGCCACTCTTGTGTAAAACTAAAGAGTCAGGTGATTCTAAACTGGTAATTAGGGCCCCCATCTCTAGCTCCTGAATTAGTTCTTTATACAAGAAGGAAAGTTTTGACCCAGGCATCTTGCTGGTGGAGAAGATGGGGACCTGAGGCACCTATAGCTTGGTTTGCCAGGCTGAGTTTTACATAAAGAGTTAGGGAGAAAAAGATGTGTGTTTGGTGCCCAAGGGACCCATGTGCTTCAGCACAGTGTGATGTGGCTGGTGGTAACATCATCCTCTGACCTGTTGCCGGGATTGCAATGTAGGCACATCCCAGGACATCCCATAAATCAGGTGGGAGGTGAAGACGCCACTACCAGTCCCTTGGGTTACTCCTCCTTTTGCTTCCTGAGATGTTTCCCTCAAAGTCCTGCAGCACATTCTAAACTGGATGAAATGCATTGTGGCTCTGCTCTCATTCATTAACACAAGCTTTAAAAAAAAAAAAACCCAAAAAAAAAACCAACCAAAAAAACCCCACAAAACCAAAAAAACCCAGAAAGAACATTGAAATTAAAGCTGGATTGAGTCTTCCCTCTCCCTCTGACTCACCCCCCCGGCTCCCCCTTTTTTTTTTCCTTCCTCTGTTAGGCTAAGAAATCAATTATTTGCACAGCCTCAGTATCAGGAGAGAGATCTTCTATTACTATTTCCTATACTGAAATATATTATGACTACATAGGGGTTATTGTATTCAGAAGCAAAGGGATTACAAATATCTCAATGTCTTTTATGGCTGCTAGTAATTATTTTTGCTTCCAGCTATGTTACAACCATTAAAGTTCATGTTTAGGTTACAGCGTTCCCTGTGTGAATGTTTGCTTTTAATTAATAGAAGGATGTGCTGGGCTTGTCCTTCCACAGTGTAGACCCTAAACCTGTCAGAAACAGCTTACAGTAATGGAAGAGCTCTGAAAAGCGCTTTCCTGTGAGAAATGTGGTTGGAATTCCTTGATTTCCACACTACTAGCCACAGATATGGATGCTTGGGAGGTTTTGTCCTACAGGCTGTATTAGATAACTTTGTTACACTCTGCGTGAAATGCAGCCCCTGACTTTTGACAGCTGCCTGTATATTTTTCAAGCCAGCAAAGAAATAGCTGCTAACAAGCAAGCAGCGGCATGGTTAAAATTCAGTGTGGATCATAGCTGCAGACATGCTGAGGGTAAAAGGGCTGCAGCCACTTCAGCTCGCTGTTCCATAACAAACTACAGAGTTCCTAAGAGAACTAAATGTCCTGGCTCTTCTCCTCCACTGTGGAAATGCTCTCCCCCTCCCTCCCCTTCCCTTCTGTAGGGATGAGAAAACCTCAGTGCAATATAAACATTTGCTGATATCATCTGTCATAAATAATGTCCAGAAAAACTTTAAGAGAAAGAAGGGGAGAACATCAAACCTCAAACCAGTGTTTAGGCCATAAAGGCCAAAAGCATTTGTGTTTGTTTCAAGATAGTGGAGACCAGAGTGGAGGTCTGGTATTTTGCTGGTGACTGCTGAAGAAGAGGGATTTGGCTGCTGGCAGAACATAAAGCAAAGCTGACAACAAAGCTTTCCTTTCATGCTATCCAAATGAACACATTTCTAATCTGAAATTCAAATACTTGACAACAGAGAGCCTGTGAGTTGGGCTTTGAATAGGAAATTGCTTCATGGTTTTAGCATAATGAATTAGGCAGTTAGAGTAAATCCATTTAGAAGGCATAGAATGCTTTCACATGCCTTGTAAAAGCTATAAAACCCTACTAATTTCCCAAATTTCTCATGACTTGCAAAATGTCTAATTGTTCTCTGCAAATGTGGTAGTGCATGTTACATTTGGCTTATTGCAGCTATGTAGTTTGACTCTTATATTTTACAGCACACTGATTATTTAGATAAGATTGTACCTTAATTAAAAGCCATAAATAACAGCTAGGACATTATTTGAAAACCAACGCTCTCACCAATAATGAGAGTACATTAATTAGTCCTGACACTCTGTTCTGGTCAATTACTATTACACATTCTGGAGATGCAGCATTAGTCTGAGAAAACAGCTGGGGTGGAGTCACACCAAGAAAATCAATAGAAGGATTCTTTGAACTGTTGGCTGTGTACTGACAAGTGGCAGCTTCAGTCTTGTCTTTTGGACAGCACTGGAACTGTTCTATGTTCATAACCCTTCAAGGGGACCAAACAAAGGCAGTGTTACAGGTAGCATAAGGAGAGATCCTGTAACAGAATGCAGAGTGAGGAGCTGTTGTTTCTTCTGTGCATATGTCTGACCTTGGAAATAATTTGTCAGGCCTCCTGGAACTCAAAATTCCCTCTTCTCTGGTTTGCTTAAGCAAACAATTGCAAATAGTACCACTGGGAAAGCCAAGGTTAAATGTATTCCAGTCATATTTTCAAAAATGAGCTGCCTTTTTTAAAAAATTCTTTTAGTTCATTTTTTTCCTTTTCTCTTCTTCTTTCCTTTTTGTGGTAGCCCTTGGAATATTCTTAATAATTTGTAGAAAATGTTCAAGTCCTTATTTTAAACATTTTGTTTTGCTGCAATGGTTAAATCTAAGAAAGCAACTGAGTTTATGAGCAACTGCATAGGGACTTTCTATCAAATGCATACAAACAGATAATAAAGCATGACATTCTTGCATTCAGAAGCATACTAGCTATCACAGCAAACCGACATTTTTTCCCATGGAAAAAGACTGAGTAAATAAATTGATTTTATTTTATCACATAGTTTTTAACTTTGCCATTAGAGATACCATGGCACAATGACATGGTTCTTTGGGCTGGGATTGTGATAAAAAATTATGATATAATTATAATGTGATAAAAAATTATGATATAATTATAATATAATATAATATAATATATATTGCAAAGAGTATTTTTAATCATTAGTGTGTCAAGCACCTAATTAATGTTTACATTTAGGAATGTAAAGGAAATATGTCTTCGCTTTTGCACAGCTGCTAAAATATGAATAGGTGTCTTTAGGTCCTTGGAGTTGCATACTGAATATATGTATACAAGCATCTGAATGTGTGTATGATGAATTAAACTGAGAAACACTGACATTTAAATGCATTAAAGCTATACTGAGTTGGAATAATAATTATCACCACCAGCATAACATAAATATTTAAAACTACTGTACCGATGCAGTAGTCACAGAGGCACCAGGCTGAATTTATCAAAAACCAATTCTGAATGGCACCTCTGGCTAAATAATGGGATATGGAATGGGGGCATCTTCAGATCATTAATATGGAGGAAAACTGAAGCCTGCATTATAGGCTTGTTCTTAGGTGCCAGCACAAACAATGGGTTTCAGGACTTTCCATATAGAAGATGTCAGAAACATCAAGTAATGCAGCTGCCCCACTGCAAGACAGGCTGCTGCTTGAATCACTTCACTTCAACAGAGAGGGGTATTCAGATATTTACATTTAAGAATTAGCTAAGAGAAAAATATGTATTTTAAAATTTTTAACACATGTTGCGGTGTACAGTACTATATAGTATGTTGGGGAAAAAAACCCCAGTCTGTGAAGGAATTTTGTGTCTGTGTGTATACATACTCTTAAATTGTAGCAAGATGTCAGAATTGGTTATTTCTGAACCATCAAAAAATTTATCTTTTACCAGGGCAAAAAAGTGTTTTCCATTGATTTCTACCAAGTGTTATTCTTTGAGAAAGCATGTTCATACCAAAATCTCACTGAAATCTATAAAACTATTTAGTGGGCATGGAGAATTTTGCTAGACATGAACTTTGAGACTGAATCTAGAATCTGACCATCTGATGCAATATGAAGTTCCTTTAGACATTGAAGGCATTGTTTGAAGTTGAGTAAGAGGTGATGAGAAATGCTAAAAATTTAGTTTTGAAAGTAGAATATCATCCTACTGATTGAGATAAATGTACTCTTATCAGAAAGAACTCCTTGGATGAGAACTGATGACTAATTACAATTGCAGCAAGAAATAACAAGGTGAACTGGCCAGAGTTACTGATTGCTGTCCAAAGCCAGTGACTAATTTCTTACATCTTAACTCTAGGTTCTTTTTCAGCTTTGACTTAACTTGCCATATAGAATCACTGTGTGCTTCCCTTTGTTTCTTTTTACAGAGTGTGAAAAAATGAAGAAAAGAAACAGATTACAGTCTTTCCCTTCAACAGAGGGAAAGAAATTATTCCCTTTTCTCCTCTAGTTTATGACTCATTTGTTGTAAAATTGCCCTGTAAATACACCTCCAGTGACACCAGCTAAAATACACTGCTGTTACAGTGCCTAAATCATGGTGTTGTATTTTGGAGATGCCTGTGAGCCTCAAGGTGTGTGCATGGTGTAACTCTGCTGCTTGTGTCACTGGAAGAAGATCTGTTCTGCAGTTTAGAGGTACAGTGTAAGATCTGAAGCCCGGGAAAAGCTTTGAGCCAACTATCTGTCATCCTGTTCCTGCCCCTCTCTAAAGCATGAATTACACCCCTTCTTTGTAATGACATTTGATAATCTTGAGAAGGGCAGAAGCTATTTAAATTGTGACAGATATCCAGGTTGATTGAAAGTTATCATTGATGATGAGGAATTCACAGGATTTGCTCTGCAGTCTTCGAGTAAAATGTGACTCCTGCCTTCAGCCTATTTTAGTGGTTGTTATGAGGGATTGTAATGGTACAGCACTTACACACAGCACCTACAGTGGGAAAATGTTCTCTCAGATGCCTTAAGTCTTTTTCACAATGTGGTGAACTGTTAATGCAGGAAAAGATAAAATACTGCCTTTCACAAATGAGCTCCAGCGTCTGATCTCGGGTCACCCATCTAATTTCATTGATAAGACAGAATTGCAAGATATTCTTTCATAAATTAGAAACATACAAAAACTTTAATTACTGAATTTGCACTGCTGCCTTTTCTCTCCGAAAAATATCTCCAAAACCGAAGAACTGGACATGTTTTTCATAAGCTAAATGCAATAATTTTTAATGCTGCAATATAAAGACTTTTGGTAGACATAAGTGCTAGAATATTCATGGATAAAAGTTTTAAAATATCATGAACAGATTTAGCACGGAAAATGTACTAAAAGCGAATCTCAGAGACTGTCTCAAACAGGAAATAAAAAAATTATCTTCCTATTAAAGATTCAGAAAAGAAGGCAAATTTATATTGCAGAAACCATCTTCTTTTCCTTGACTATATTTTCTATATTAGAAAATATTTGATCTCATTTCCTCTGCTGGTGTTCACAAATCCAGCCAGCTGTTAACCTTAAATTCTTATGTTGCATTTAGGTTTCCAAATTATCACGAGAAAGGAAGGTCCTTAGAAGCAGTTTATCCTCTGAGTGAAGTATGAGCAGAGTTGAAATGCACTTTGATTAAGGTGCTAAAGCAGGCTGAAATGAGATTCAATAAAGCAACCTTTTCAGCAAATTCAATGCAGTGATGAACCAGTGCTTTCCCAAACTGATTAATTTGTTGAAGGGAACATTTTACTGTCTGCTAATTTTCAGATATGTCTAATTGCTTGGAAATCAAATACTTTCTGTAGCAAAGAAAGATACAGGAAATGCTGTTAGATAATTAAAGCATAAAGGTTATGCACAAATGTCAAATCAATAAGGACAGTAAACATGGTTTATCAACCACGCCAATTACACTTTTTCAGTTGCAAAATGTAAATAGGTTTAGAATAGAGTGGTCTTGTGGGATGATGGATAGGATTCCCATAACACTTTAATTAACTCCAGTTTCCTACATGTTAAAGGTTTCTTCAGTCCACTGGTTTATGTAACAAACCCTCTTAGGATTTCATTAGCCATTGCTCAATATGAAGTGCAGAATGCGATCTGAAGGGGTTACATTTGTCCTGCACTTCTGTCAAGCTTAAAGTTTTATCACAGTGCTATTACTGCTTTCCCAAAAAAATGCAAATATTTTAAAGTATCACTCTGGGTATTGGTTTGGTATTTTGTTTTTTATTATCAGGAAATAAAAGGTAACAACTTCTAACAGTGAAATGCAAATGCTTCTTTAACTGCAAATAATTGTTTTAGTTTGTTTTCTTTCCCTTTTTGTTTTGTTTTGTTTTTTATAGGGGAGGTATGTTCACGGATTTGGATTTTTATGTTGATTGGAGGAAGAAAAATTGCTTTTGTTTTACAACTCAGAAGATATGATTAAAAGAAAACCTACATGTTACATCACAATAAATGCCAGTCTTTTTAGGTTTATTTTGTAGTAAATGGAGTATTTTTCTTTACTCCTTTTTGTCTGATAAAGGGTATTCACATGTTCTGTTTTAAATGGAGAAATTCTTCCATTCTGAAAGCAGGGACTTTGAAGCTGGCGTAGCATTTTCTAGCCATGCCTACTAAGGATTTTTTATCCCTATAGAAAGGAAAACATAAATCAGCTGGTATTCAATTTGGCTTCAGACAATTAAATTTATCATTAGGAAAGAAAAGGGTTATTTAACCTTTAACCCTAATAGAAGAGCTTAATTTTAAGTTTAGAACACAGAAAGTCTTTTTATTTAAAACAAAATGCTCTCTAATTTTTCATGTTGCCCATTTAGGACTATAACACATGAAAACATCACATACAGCCTCAGTTAATAATGATCTATTTTCTTACAGAAGCTGGCAATAATAATGCTCATTAACACCATTTTCTAATGTTCCTTTGGGAACTGCTATCAAGCTCTCTGTTAAGGACTTATTTCAATTAGTTGAACAACTGCTGACCTACCTTGTACATAGGGTACTCTAAGCAAGTGCAGCTTGATCCTGTAATGGTGTTTTCTTTTAAGAGGAATATATGACAACTGTATTTTGTATGCCTTGGAAATGACTTTCAAAAACGTCCATTGTCACTACATTTTAAGATTGCTCTTTCAAGATGCTTTGTAGTGTCTCCTGACTGAGTCAGACATGCATGACTATCCTCACAAACAATGATTTAGAGGAAGAAATTCAACACTCAAGATTTGCTGCTTCCACTTCTCAATAATTTTGTGCTTTCCTTGCCCTCTGCTGTGTTATCAGTCATCCGTGTCCCAGGGGAAATACTACAGGCTTGAGGTTAAATTAAGGTTCTATCTGCAGTGATTGTCTTCAGCAAACCCTGTACGTTCCCAAACAAACCTTATCTGCATTGTAGGCAGCCTTAAATGCCAAGGGACAGCAGGGAAAGCTCTCTTTCTTGTTGACATGAGGGCTAAGATTAATACAGACTAGTGTTTGAAAAGGAAAAAAAGGTAACTAAGCTAAAAAATAAATTGTACATTTATTAACCTGTTAATCAAAACTGTGCTCTAAGATAGAAATTAGTTTGTGAAAAACATTACCTGTCATCATATGCTACCCAAGAGAAAAAAAAAAAAAAAAGAAAGAAAAAAAATGTTGCTACTACATCTATCTTAGTTAATTTTACTAATTAAAAAATCAAGCCTTTTTGTGTGCTGCACGTGGGTCACTGACATTTATGGATATAACTTAAGGAGTTCCCTGGCTCAAAAGATGACTATATGTGGGTTTACCAAATAAAAGCAGCACAAAATAAACTAATTCAGTGCAAGGATCTTCCCAGATGCTCTGAGGTAAGGTAAAAATCAGGGTCTTAGCAATTGTGTAGTTTTGTATGCACTGAATGGCTTGGACCAAGTTTCAGCTCTTTACTACGGTAAGGAGCCTTGTAAGGAATAGGCTTGTATCATGTTTTAATAGAAAATGTTTCTGTAGTGCTGTGGGTAAGTGGCCAACCATAGGCTAGTAGGAGTGCCCTTCAGGGCTACTGCTCCCCATGCCTGTAAGGCAGGCTCTGGGGGGGGGAGCAGAACTTTCTGGGGACCAGAACTTGTCCTTGGGACAAGCTACAGCAGCAGCCTCAGTCTGACTTTCTCCCCTGGCACCACAGTGCCAGAGCTGCCACCCTGGTTTCTGTTGTCTGGAAAACAGGCATGAGGGGACCCCTCCTTAGCTGTCACTCTGGGTTAATTAAATGTGAATGTCAGGGATGGAACCCAAGTGGGACATATTTTAACAAAGGATTTACTCATTTAGGTAAAGTTAAGAAAAAAGTTTCAAGAATCAAACCCAACTCTATCATTGCTGAGCTACAAGGTGATTTTGAAACTAGACTTGATACAGCATTACATTTTGACTCAGTGTAAATAAAAAATCAACTCCTTTGTGAGCTAAAAGACATCACAGAATCAGGTTGATGAATGAAGTTGGAAGGGACCATCTGGTCCAAATCCCAAACTCAAGTGGATCCACCAAAACATTTTCCCCACACCAGTTTTCTGGACCATGTCCAGATGGCTTTTGAATATCTTCAGGATAGGAGGCTCCATCATCTTGCTGAGAAATCTTTACCAGGGCTTGGTGAGTCTCACAGTGAAAGAGTGTTTCTTGATGCTCAGAGGGAACTTCCTGTGTTTCAGTGTGTGCCTGCTGCTTCTTGTCCTGTCACTGGGCACCACTGGAAAAGGTCGGGCTCTGTCCTTGGGCTGTTCCTGCAGGTAT
The DNA here is from genome assembly GCA_024362935.1 of Setophaga petechia. NCBI lineage: Eukaryota > Metazoa > Chordata > Aves > Passeriformes > Parulidae > Setophaga > Setophaga petechia. The sequence continues at coordinate 34,076,575 of JANCRA010000004.1, read as the reverse complement.
TTATTTGTATATTGATGACTTCCTTCTGACCCTGCTCTTACTCAAGCAGAACAGGCTCTGTTACCTAAGTCTTTCTTTGTAAAGAGATACTCTTGTCCAACATCTTTGTTTCCAGCAGGTCCATGGCTGTCTGGTAGTGGGAAGCCCAGCACTGGGAGCAACACTCCATCCATGCCTTAGGAGAACTGAATAGAAAGGCAGTCTCAGCTCCCTCAAATCTCTGGCAACACTCTCTAATGCAGCCCAGGGTACAATTCCTATTCTTTGCAGTAAAGGCACAGGGCTGGTCCATGTTCAACTTGGTGTCCTTCAGGATGCCCAGGTCCTTTTCTGTTGGACTGCTTTCCAGCTAGGTGGCCCCTAAATACACTGACATGTGGGATAGCTCCTCCCCAGGTGCAGGGCATTGCACTTCTCCTTGTTGAATTCCATGACATTCCTGTCTTCCCAATTATTCACCCTGTTGAGTGTTTTCTGATAGTCAGTGTGACCCCCTGATGTATCAAGCATTCCTCTCAGGTTTGCTGAGGGGACACTCTTCCTAATCATCCAGGCCATAATGCCAATGGTAAAGGATATCACATTCAGATTTGATGCTTCCTGTACACTTTGAATTACTAGATTCCAGCTAGACCTCATACCAATGATCACTCTTTTGCCAGTGTTCCATCAATTAGTCATCCATCCCATACTTCAACAGTTTATCTACAAAGATCTTATGGGAGGCACTAAAGTCTGCGGGGACAATATCCGCTGCTTTCCTTCATCCATCATTCCAGTTGTTTCACTGTAGAAACTCTTCAAGTTTGTTAAATTTCCCATTGGTGAAGCCATGCTGATTACTGATGATTTCCTTGTCCTTCTAGTGCCCAGAAATGGTTTCCAGGGTTAAAGGCTCCACTTCACGGGAATCAAGCTGACTGAACTGTAGTTCCCTGGGCCCTTCTTCCTACCCTTTTTGAAGACAGGACTGACATTGGCTTTTCCCAGTCTTCAGATACTTCTCCTAATTGCTAGGATTAATCAAAGATTATTTTGAGTGGCCTCACAATAGCATCTGGCAGCTCCCTGCGCACTCAGAAGTGCATCCCATGAAATCTTGCCCCACAGACTTATACATGACCTATTTGCTAATGTCTTCTCTGATCTGACCCTCTTTTCAAGGTATATACTTCTTATATTGTCATTTTAAGAATTTACATTTAATAGCTAGGCTTGAACTTTTTCTAAACAGGAAGGAAATGCTATTCTCCTCAATATACTCTTATTGCAGTAGTGCTGCACTACAGTATTGAAATTTTAAATATTTTTACTCCTTCAAAATTAGAGTTAATAATTACTTGTGCAGCTGAAAGCTCACTTTGGAGGGTTGACTTTGGCTGGATTCCAGGTGCCTACAAAATCTGCACTACTTCTCACCCGTAAATAAACACTTATGGGTCAAGATGAGGACAGAGAGAAATCACTCAACAATTACTGTGATGGGCAAAGATGACTCAACTTCAGAAAAAAAAAAGTTTTATTTACTGCCAATCAAATCAGAGTAGGATAATGTGAAATCAAAACAAATCTTAAAAACACCATCTCCCCATCTCCCCCTTCTTCCTGCACCTAATTTCACCCTGATTTTCTCTACCTTCCCCGCTGCTTCAGCAGTGCAGTGGGACAGGGGACAAGGGCTGTTGGAAACATGTTGTCTCTCCTGCTCCTTCCTCCTCAGGTGAAGTACTGCTTGTACTCTTCCCCTATTCCAATGTAGTGCTTCCCACAGGAGACAGACCTGCATGAACTTCTCCAGCCTGGATCCTTCCCACAGGCTTGCCTCCTGTGTGGTGCAATCCTTCAGGAATGCACTGCTCCAGAGTGGGCTGCCCATGGAGTCACACGTCCTGCTCCCTTGAGGGCTCCATTTTCCATTGCTCCACAGGTTCTGCCTGGAGCCTGCTCCAATGCAGGCTTGTTATCAATAGTCTCCTTCAGACACTGACCTGCTCCCTTGTGAGCCTCCCAAGGGCTGCAGGCTCACGGCTGCCCCTGGCTGATCTTCACATCAGTGGAGCACCTCCTGCCCCTCCTGCTCTGACCTTGGTGTCTGCAGGGCTGCTGCTCTAACTTCTCATGCTCTAACTTCTTTCTTTGGCTGAAATCGCCATTGTGCAGAGCTTTCTGCCCTTCATAACTGCATTATAACTCCAAAGGCAGAGATGCTACTGCCATTGCTGTTGAGTTTAGCCTTGGCCAGCAGTCAGTCTTTCAAGGAGCTGTAGGGCATCGGCTCTGCTGGACATGGGGAAAGCTTCCAGAGAAGTCCCCCTTCTTGCAAAAATTTTGCTGTGTAAACCAAATGCACTCATCTAAAAAGCAAATGTTTTTAAAGGAAATGATGAGTGTTTTTGGAGAATACCTTGGATTTCTTTTTGTCATATTACAGATGTGGAGTTTAGGGGTTGTTAGAAGAGGTGTGTGAATATAACGATAAGAAAAAAAAGCCTCCAAAGAATTTCAGCATTCGTATTTGCTACTTTATGTCCTCATCTATCTTGTCTTTCTGTATATCACAGCTGTCCTTGTGGTCCTACTTTATCAGCACAAATGATGTTACCTTCCCACTTACCACCTTTTTCTCACTCTTTAATGTTGGACATGTAAGTCATACTAGCAATCTTGTCGCTAAAGAATTTAGTGTGGAGGTATCTGTGGGAGATACATTCATACCAGATCTGATTTGTTTGAGTTTTTTTTTTTTCTGTGGGTAGGAAACAATAGCTATTTTTTCTGCCAGCAAAATAATAAAAAATGACTCTACTGCTGTATTTGAACAGAGTCTCAGATCAATGCTCACATTTAACAGGGAAAAAAGTATATTTGAATAGAAATTACATATGAATACTTTAACATATATTATGTACTTTTTCATTTTTATGATCATGTTTACATAAATTATAGCAGAAGCTGGGGCATGGCAGGTGAAAAAATTAGTGCTGCTGAGACAGGGTGCTATTGTACTGGAATTAGCTTGTGTTTTGTGTGTGTGCTTTTTCTTTAGCAGAGGTGATCACAAAACTGACTGATGTGTTCCAACAGAACATTTGTGCTGGGGATATAGGCTCAGCCAGGGGACTAAAATAAACAGAAAACTACCAGGTTTTTCCCATGAAATGTGAATTCTAAAAAAAAAAACCCAACGATTTAATATTTTTGTATAAACCAAAGACTGCTTGCTTTTTCTACAAAAAGAATTTGTAACACAATCTGTGACAGTGCCACAAGGCTCTCCTTGCAGTAGGAATGTTTCAAACAGATGTGTCTTAATTGAAGTAATCCATCTCAATCAAATGAGCCAAACAACTTCAAGATATGTCATGAAATGATATAAATATTCCTCTGCCTTTTCCCCCTATATGCTCACATTTTTTCACCACTATGTAAATTAGAGTGTACTTTTTATCCTGTTGATTATGACTTTTTCCATTCCTGGAACCAAAACATGTAAGTTCTTAGCAATGTATTGGTTATTATTGAAACAATTAGCAAAATTTACTTCATTTTGTTCCAAAGTATAGAACCACATAAATACATTAAATGACAAGAAATAAACGAGAACTTAGGAATAATCATTAAAGAACTTCAAAGCATCCTATTCAGTGCCTGCCTGTGGGGTTTCTCAACAAAGAGAAACTTGACCTGAGATTTTTCATGAAGGAATAATATTTTTGACTTACTTAAGTTAAAAGAGTATGTGCAATAGTGATAGGCCTCCATTTCCAATTTAATTCTCAGCAAAGATTTTTTTATTTTTCTTTCAGTCAATGGAGGAAGCTTGTTAAAAAACCCAAAACCACCAAAATAATTTTACAAGGCCTTCCATTCTTAGCATTCTTCTTGTTGCTACTGCAGTATACACTAAATGAACATTTTCCATGTCAGACTTAAGTAATGTCTCTCTACTTGCACATATTTGAAAAGTCAATGCCAATTAATGAAAATAAATGTGTTTTTTTTTTGAAGAGTTTAGAATGTTGGTGTTGTTTTGTAAAACTTTGATAAATCACTGCATCCAGTTATTGTACCCATTTTGCCCTAACAATTATACTGAACAAATGTATGTTCTGTGCTTAGTACAAAACCAGATTCACAAGGCCAGTAAATACCTTTCAAAAAAAATTTTTTTTGCCAATTAGTTAATTTGTTATTTCGTTCAGATTCTAAAATTTGCCCTGACAGGAAATAGAAATCTGACTGGTTTTTAGAAATGTGAGACCAGCAATGACCCACAAACTAGCAATGATGAGTGTTTGGCATAATTGTGGTAATGCAGAAAAATATTAACTGTCAAACTTGAACAAAGCTGTGGCTGTGAGGTAATTTAAAAAGACTAAGGGTTATTTCCAAGTCACCTCACACATTTGGAAAAGGAAAGGCTAGCAAATCGTTATAATTAGTGTCTTCTTTTTACCATACTTCTATTTTTTAGCTATGAACAGTTTACTAATTCCAGATAAGTTGCTAATTCAAAGCAATAGCTGCATGAGCAATTTTAGTCCCTGAAGGAAATGAAACTAGGCTCTTTCTGAGGAGTTTTAGTGATGTGAAATCTGTCAGGGCTGCTATAACTGAGTATTTCGATCTGAAGGTCACGATTTCACAAATAATTTGACTAAATACATTTTAGCAAGCGGCATCAGGAAGTGATATGCATGTTGATTTTTAAGACATGCTTGCCAAATATTAAGATAGATAAGATACTGCTGGGCACATGCAGAAGGTGTAGGTTCTACATAGGTGTTCTGAAAATTGATTATGCATCTTTGTCCATGAAATTAGTCTGAGTTAACACAGTTTTACTACTTTATAGTCTCAAAGAAGGATAAAAGCATATCTGTGTTTCTTTAGTGGTTTCTACTCCTTTCTTCCATTGAAACATTATAAAAAGCCAACTGAATAACTTTTATAGTGATTGCAAGAAATAGCTATGTTTGTCTTTATGAACATCACATCCACTGTTATACATTCAGTTCATGAAGGCCATGAGTCTATTGCTCTTTCTAAGGCAGTGACCACTGGGCCATGGTTCTGTGTTTTGAGAGAAGCAATCTTTCTATATGGGTTATTTGGTTGGGATTATTTGTGCTATTTTATTTTTTAGTACAAAACCCACCTTCTGGCTTTCACAAGAATTTTTCTCATTGGTAAGTTTCTTCTAAACTACTCCTAGCCCAGATTTCCTTGATTTTGTGTCTGTGGGAAAGGAAAAGTTCTGACAAGATAAATTACATGAGCTGTGGTCCATAATCATGTGACGATGAACTACATATAACTCTTTTGAAGATGTTAATGGAGAATTATTGATAGTTTACCCTGACAAAGGTTTCTCTGCTCTCTATATTGCATAATACAATATTCTATTGACCAGAAATTTGTGTTCTCTGTTTAGAAGCTATAATGATGTTATTTATATGCAATGAAGATTACCTGGGGAGGTCTGATTAGGACTAGAAAATGCTTTATGTAGCTTCTCCATATATTGTCAGAAGAACTGAAAGGGGTAAATTGCTAAATAATATGAAGATTATTTCTTGCACGTAGAAAAACTCACTGCAGCTCTTCAAAAATCTGTTTTTTCTGGCTGTTTACTTTCCTACTCTCCCCATTTTCCACAATACCACTTTTTACTTGTGAAATCTTCCACATAGGCTTATTGCATCTCAGATAAGATTATGTCCAACAACTTAATACAGGCTGACACAATCGAACTTTTGATAAAACTTGGATTTTTATATTTTTACTCAGGCAATTCTCATATGCTTGTTACTACCTGCATGACACGTTTAGATTTTGATGTGCTCTGTAAGTGTACTTTTGCATGTAAAACTGATCATGTTCCAGCTTGTAGTAGAAGTTCAAGTGACTCCTGATATGAAAGTTTTAAAAATCAAAATGACTAGTTTTGTTTGTTTATTTACTTTCTATTTGGCTTGCAGATATTGTTAAGAATTGAAGATTAAACTTCTTTTGGGACCATAATGTCTACATCTAAATATTAAAAAGACAAAGATTTGTATCAAGAATATAGTAAGTATAAACAAGAGTAAGTTGGTAGGGCACCTTTTACTGCAAAAACATTCCTCTCTGGTAATGTTTTCCTTGACTAAATTCTAAATTTAAATGAGTTATAATGCATATAAAAGATGATAACTGGCTGTTTTAATTTGTTATAATTTTCCAGCTTTTTTTTGGTCTTGTGTTGTTTTTCATCAAAAATACAATGTAATAAATGTTTTCTCTAGCCATTTGATTTGTCTCTTTGAAAATACTACAAATTTTTTTATGGCACGTTATGGAAACTTATATACATATATTAAAGCTTGCAGTGACTTTTATTACAATGTGAACTTAGGGACACTTGCTGCCTCAAGTAGTTGGAAGTATTCAGTAAGAATATTTTCATTAGTGACTGTCTGGCAATAATTTTGTGCCAGTCCAGCTCCAGATCAACCATTGCTCACACTCAGAACTGTAGACAGATGTGGGATGCAGGGACATTGAAGAGACATGTAGCTGTAATTGTTGTGCCATTTAATGTCACTCGTTATCCGTGGAGAACAGGTTTGAAGCTATCAAATGGGAAAGAGAAAATAAGTCTGTGCTAGTAAGGGTCTTGAATTGGATACCTGCTATATTTGTGGTTATAGCATGCAGAGTGTGAAATTATTTCTGCCCCTATGGATTCCCAAATGCAGCCAGGAAGTTTCAGAGACTGAATGTGTGTTTTCAGTAGCAGATACCAGAAACTTGATGCTCTCCTGGTCAGTCAGCAGATTGAGTTATTTTTATTTTAAAACATTGTATGCATTAAGTAGCTGACATGATGCATTTTCAAAACCTGTAGGAAAATGCAATATTTTAAAGAAATATGTTGATATAATGAAAAACTTTTATGGCTCCTTATTTGAATTTATTTCGGATTGTTCATTAGCAGACATGAAAAAATCACCTTAAACTCACAAGTATCTGCTTAAGATACTTAAACTTAAGTATCTGCTAGAGGTTTCTTGTAATGACAGCTCATTATTGTGTTCTTAAACTCCTTAATTTTCAGAGGCTGATTTCAGATGTGTTGAATGTGATTAGAACTCTTGTAATAAAATTGACTTCCCCTGGATACCCATACGCTAAAAAAAAATATCTTGCGGCAACTGCCAGTCTGGTATGGCAGGAGAGAAAGAATCATTTAAGTTGCCAAATGTTTCTGAAATTTGCTTTCCTGTGTCCAGGCAGAGTTGTATGTCTAAATATTTTAGGATCAGGTAACTTTCTGGAACACCTATTTCTGCCCTCTGACTTCTCCCTTGTGGTCTGACAGACCTCTAAGTAGCAGAAGAGAAAGCCTGCGTCTAAAGGGTGACCTCAGACAGGACAACACGCTCCAGGTGACCTGTAAAAGCTCCAGAACAGGACTCCTGATAGCTGATCTACCAACACCAGAGGAATTAACTCATGCATGGCTGTAGCTGCTGAACTTCTACCCCTGGGAGAACAGTGCTGCTGTGACCCCAAGAAAAGATCCACAATGATGTGAACATCCAGCTCCTTGTGCTTGCTGCACAGATGATCTTGGCTCATTCTTTTCACATGAGGAAGGCAGAATGACTGTCAGTACTGAAATTGTGCTGTACAGTCATTTGTTTCTGTAAAAAGGGAAATTCTGCACAGTGGAGCTATGGCAAATATGTATGTGCTGCTCAGCTCACATTACAATAATTACAATGTTTAGCAATGGGTCACTGATATTGCATGTCAGCAGATGAGTAATGTTTTTGATGAAGTTAATGGACACCAGGAAAATTTTCAAGGAGTGCATTCATTTGACTTGTTTTCCTCACCTGCCCACAAATTTCTTTAATTTCAGATAGTCCTCATACATTACAGCAAAAAAAATCACAGCTGCAAGCACTGAGAGATGAAATACTGGCTGGAAAGTTGGGACAGTTGTTTCAGACAAGTACAGAGCTGTTTGGGTGTTATGATTAATAAGGAAAATATTTTAAAGTGGCCCGACAAACCGGGGCATAAGCCTTTCAATGAGATGTATTTAAATTGGTGCACTTAGAGTGAACAAACTAGATTGATGTAATGTCCCCGTGTAGACATGCCCTTGCTCTGCTTGCCTCCCTGCTTTGATCTGAGATCAGGGAGTGAGATGAAAGCAGATCAGAGAGTGCTCCCTATTGTACCTCTGTAAGTGATCACATCTATCTTCATGTGACGCCATGGCAGCTGAGGCCAACTCAGGTGGCAGAGCTGATTTCCCACAGTTATAAATGCAAAGGGACTGCAGGCAGGGAATTTCAATGAGGGACACTTGATTTTGCAATGTCAGCCAGCAGGCCCTCAGCTGATTTAATCTTCTGCACTGCCTATCCATTTAGCCACGTTTTTGGAAAGTGGTTTCATTAGAGACAGTCTTAAAGATGTAGGTCCCGTGTTTATTTCATGTCATGGGACAGAATAGTTACTTCAGTGACAGAAAAATTAGGTGTAGTTGCTTAAAATTAATATCATTGTTCTGACACAAAAGAGAGGAAATGAACAGAATGTAATTGAACCTATTACATATGGATATGCTACATGGAAAAATGAATACATATTATTTAAGTTATATTATTACATATTATTGTAATAATATAACTTAAATAATAAATAATATGTATTATTTATATTGTTGATAGATCTATGTACACACAAAAAAATTACTTATTTGTTTCTTCTAGTAGCCATGTATAGATGTTCTAATGCCAAATACATGTTGGGAGTTCTATAGAAATACTGTCTTCCACTAAAAGAGCCAAAGTATTGACTATCCATCTATAATCATCTTGCTTGGCTAAACTTACAGTGTGATGTCTTTTATTTCAGAATGAAATCTTTATATTTCCTGCTGAATGTGGTGTGGAGGAAGTAGTAAAATCTTGTCCTGAGTTTCCAGAACCTGCTAGAAGCTGTAATGCATCAGCTTTTGCTGGAAAACAACACTGCTGGAACACAAATCACAGCCTTTTGCAGAAAATGTTGAAATTAACCCAATGATTATAAGTTCTATTAAAAAAGCATTTTTATTTTTCTGCTGTCTGTGAATACATTCACATAGAAGTGAACTTCATTTTGCACTTGATAAGTTTTTGCTTTAATTTTTTAATTGTTTGTACAATAACATGGATTTAGTCTTTGCAATCTTTTAGTGTAATCATCCTTCACAACAAGAATTTTTGTCTATTCCAGTAGTGTAAATGGAAATAAGAGAGCATATATAATTTTTAATTAGATCTTTTATCACCATAACTGAATAAGGGTCAAAAGCTTCAAATATTTTACAGATTCTTTATTTGTGCAAGAAAATATCCAGTTATCTTGTCTGTTGATTCTTCCTGCGAATTGTTGACTTAGATCTAGAAAAAGAGCCTATCTAATGTTTAGAAAGAGTATTAGTATTTCAAATCAGTTCCTGCAACTAATTTGTTTTCCTCTACTACCATTGATCAAACTTTTCCATGTCAAACCAATATGTCAAAACAGAATTGAATAACTTGGAAATATGAATAAATCTATTCAGACTGTTCATTCTGTGGCAGTGGTTAATAATGATTGCTTAAAAACCTCAAAATCACCTGAGTTGGAATAATTCCCTGTTCTGCAGTAAATTAAAGCATATTTTGAGTATTAAAAAATAAAAGGAGATCTTAAACAGCCTCATTTTCGTATTCATTTTTATATAAACTGGGGTGCATCCAGGAGAAAAGATGAGATCCTTGAAGAACATCAGTTTCACTCTGGCCATGGATATTTCTCAAAAGACTTAAATAATAGAATTTGGCTTCTGGAGACCTAGTCTTTTGGCTGAAGAAGCTGTCAGTAGTTACAGTTGTGAAGGCTGATTCTGAGCTTGCGTGGGAATGAAAAGCTTTCTCCTCAGGTGTTTGTACTAATTTGTACTAATTTGGTGCTTTCCACTGATGCATGTTTAGATTTCTGAAAGCAGGCAGCATTAGGGAAAAGGCAGTCCCTTCTTTATTTAGAAGAAGATGAATGGAATGGAGGCAGGCAACAAAATTATCTGCCTCCCTGGAGGCTATGGAAAATACTCTCCATTGCAGTTCAGCAATAGACTTTCGAGAGCATAGAAAGACAGTTGCACGAAATTGTGTTGAATTATGTGTAGGTAGTTCAGTAAGATGGACTACTGCCCACTGGGGAGAATTTTGGAGCTGTGAAAAACTGATGTTTAACAATGATAATGTATGTAAAAAAGACAATTTGTCTTCTATGGAATGACCTTCCAAGACTTTGGCCTTGATTTTTGAGTATCAGGTTCATCTGCACAGAACAAAAATAAAAATGTAAAATAAAAAGTGTGTCTGCGTGTGTGTGTGAAATGGCATAGCCCCTACTTTCATTTTCAAATAACACAAAGAAATCAAATTTATATAATTTACCTTTTCTACTCTGAATGATGTTATTTAAAATATTTATAATTTGTTGTGTTTATGCAGGAATCTAAAGCTAATAACACAACAAGTAATTCTAAATAATAGCCTAACATATAATTCAATTTTAGCATACTTTAATATAATCAGTTTTTAGGAAAACACATTAAAAGAGACAATTTGTCTCATTAAAATTCAACAGGCGTTTAGCTCAGCTGGAAAGGGACTTATTTCATCCTCATTCACACTGAATTTTCAGATAGATTAAAAACACAAAGACTTAAACAAAATTAAATACAAAATACTTTCGGAGTCAGAGCACTGAAAATATTTGAGTGGCAGTATCTGTATATTTTTCATGAAGCACTGCATCTTTACCCTTTCAAATTTGAATAAATTGCAGTTTCATAAACCATAATTATATTGAATCATACTTGATGGTTATATTTGGTAATGGTGAGACAATATTAATCAAGTTTCTAAAAATTTATATATACTTTCTCATTTCTCATATTGGTACTTTTGTGCTTCAGGTAATTACAGTCATCTTTAAATTTTATTTGTAGTTGGATGGCACTCTTGTAAATCTATTTATATTTGGGATTCAAACTTTCACAAATTTTCATGAATTTGGCAATTTTAAGGATGTATTTTTTGCATGTCTCTGGGATGAGAAGCTGTGTTAGCAGTCTGAAACCTATCTTGAGAAAATGTACATCTGTGACTCTGTGGTGAATGTGTGTCAGCTGCAGCCTGAGCTCTACCCCGTGGAGGATGCTACTTTTAACTACTTTTTGAACTATGAGATACTGTACAGGATGTTTGAACCCGTGCACTGTGCTTGAATACATTTCCTAATGATGTTCTTCCTCTCTACCCTGCAAATTGCTGAAGTCTGGACTAATTTTTAGCTGTGTGTGAGCAAAAGGTTACATTTCTAATCAGCCTCTCTTACAGTTGAATCATTCAGCGATTAGTGGAAATCCAGCTGTTTGCATGCCACAAAATTGTTGTCTCAGTGTGTTTCTCCCTTCTCCTGTGTTGCCCAGTTTTGGGGTTTGGATGGTTTTTGTTTGCTTGGGGCTTTGTTTGGTTTTTGTTTGTCTGTTTGTTTTTGCTTGGTTGGTAAATTTGTTGGTTGGGGTTTTTTTTGTAGATTAAAGAAAATTATGCACAGAGTTCTCTGCATGTTCTGTTACAGGCCAGATCAGAGAGAAAAGCAGAGGGGGGTTTGATTCCCAGTTTGTAATTCCATCTAGTAGGGTGGGTAGTGAAATTTGTCCCGTAGCATAGTGGCTGGTAGGCAAGAGCAGCCTGCACATTGCCCTAGGAGCTGCTCTCATGAGCCTTTGGTCAGTAACAAGTGCCTGTGACTCTGTCTTTATTCCTAGTCCTCCTATTTTTGAAGGAAGACTTCTCACAGTGATCCTAGCAGCTCTCTAAAATGGGTAGGGTGGCAGTTAGACCTTAGTGCTTCTGTTTTTTATTTTTTTCCAAAAGTAGATTTAACAATCCTAACTGGGATGCAACTACTCCACGCATATTCTGTTACATCTAATAAATCAGGATCTTTGTCATTCAGCACCCTTTCTGATTCTATTTACGTATTTCCATTACTCTTTATGTGCATAAATATTCCTATGAAGTAATAATTTTATATGGGTATAAATATTCCTGTGAAGTAATAATTTTATCATTCTTTGCTTTTCATTTCAGAACTTATCCATTTCTGTGTGTGAGATGGATGGTGTTGGCAGACATGAGAGAGTTTTTGTCATTTTTTGTTTACTCTTCCCATCTCATTTTGCTTATTTTGCAAGGATGTACATCAAAATCTGGTCCAGGAACCTGCGTGTTGAGACTTATGACCTGAGAGTGAAATTACTTGTTTTGAATCTGGCTTCCTGTCTGGTGTAACTGGAAGACCTTCCCTTGTGCTCTTCGTCAGGCGTGGTCAGACCTTGGGGTAAAAGCTGAATGTCCTTTAGCTCTAAGAGTTGTTTCCAAAGGGACCAATTCCTGCTGTAACCTGCAGTGCCAAGGAAGCGTATGCATGCCAGTAATCACCAAAGAGCAAAATGCAAAGGGTTTCCCATGGACGTCTGTGACATTTGCCTGTTTTCCTCTCTTGGGATACTGGTTATTCATTCTCTGAGAAGAAAACCCTGCTCAAAGAAGGCTTGTGGCCAAGAGGCCAGGCCAGGCCCTTGGAGCTAAGACTGTTCAGGGAAGGAACTATGGCATTGGCAACAAAATCTGGTACAGAAGAACTAACTTGAGCTAAATTACCTAGCAACAGAGTAATTTTTTTCCTCTATAGAAAGAAGAAATAACAAATATGCCTGTGTTTTCAAAATTATTGCTGTAATTTTTAGTGTACTGCTGTATACTCCTAAGATGAGAACAATTTTGTAGACTATTTTGTTTTGAAAGGAGAGATCTGTGGTTAATCACTGTGCTGCTGGGAGAAAAGAGATTACTGTTCTTATCTCACTGCTACGCTCCTTGAAGAGTGTTCCTAGAGCTGTGCTCATTCCTACCTTGGCTCTTGAGTTGCTTTTTTTTTCTTTTCCAATTCACTCTACCCTTGCTTTAAAGGGACAGAAATTTATACTCCAGTGGCTGCAGTAGCAATTCTGTAATATCTGCCTTTTAGATTCATTTTTTTTAAGGACAAACTCAAGGTATTTCCATAGGATTAAGAATATGTAATTTATCATTTGTAGTGTACTGCCTTTACTGCAGCTAAATTCAGCTGGAATGTACAACAAAATGACAATATACATGGCTTTAAAAATGTGTGAAATGCTTGCTTGCATTTTAAAGTCAAAAAATGCATGTAATGAGATATCTTGCATAATCACATCCACCTTAAAAAGAAAAAGAAAATTTAAAATGCAAAAAAGCATTGCATTCTACCTCTGATCTTTTTTTTTTTTTTTCTCATTTCAGTGATGGAACATTTGTCTTAAGCCAAAAAGAGGTAAAGCATATCTGACTTTTATGTCATTTGCCATACCCATAGGAGCTGCTTTGCTTCATTTTGCTAGCATTGTGTAGATCATTTGTACCAGAGAGGAAAGAACTGAGAAGCCAATAAATTGCAGCTGCTTTTAAAAAGGAGCTGAAAATCAATAATAAATTATTGTTTTCTATAGCAGTTTAGGTTCCTTATGTGTCCCCTCTGACATGTGGATATAGCTATAAATTAATTTAGTTCTAGGCTGTAAAAAACCTAACTTTCTCTGGACTGACTCTCTAGCATGCATTAGTGATATAAAAATAACATACCTTGGCAGGATAGCTTTCGAGGAGTGCCGAACACTGCAAGTTATTTTTATAGTTTAATGAGATATAGGCCCATACTTCCAGAGGGAGACACACTGAGCAGAACACTCTATAATTTAGTGCAGTAAAATGATCAGGATTCATGCTGTCTATAAAACATGAAAAACATTCTTCATTCCTTACCAATTAGATCATAGTTACAACTCCCGGCTCCTTTGAGCTTAAAAGAAAATTCTAACTGCTAGACATAAATGAATGCTGTGGTTAAATTAAAGCCTTCAACAGCCCAAACAGGCTTGAAAGAAATGCCTTCTGGATGTTATTAACATGCATATTTAAGTGCTATTTTTAAAATTTAGCTGCAAGCCATAGCAAGCACAAATGTTTATAATAGCTATTTCAAAATTGAAGCATTAATTTAAAAATCATTTTCACTGCTGTTAATTTCTTTCCAATAATTTTATTTTAGCTTTGACTACAGTGGATTTTTTTTTTTTGTTGCGTGTGATGACAGACAACTTGAACCAAAGTCCCAAGATTTCATAATTTGCCGGCCTTGAAATGATTCTCTCATAAAATATGTCACGCACAAATAAAAGGCTCAATTCATCAAACATGTCTGATTTACAAAGTGAGCAATCCTATTTATTTCAGCGGCACGTCAGCATAGGACAGGTAAATGGACGTGTTCGCAGAGCTAATGCTTTGGTCTTGTGCTTCAGTTCAGAGATGAATCATCGCACATCACAAAAATACCTGTGGCTTTTCTGCACTGTAGGAGGAACAAAGCAGTGTGGAGGAGCAGGAGGTAAGGAAAGAACAGATAGCAAAGGTGTTTGGTTTTCTGTCACAGGTTGCTGGTGTGGTTAATCTTCCCTGCTTCAATACTCCACAGTTTCAATTCTTTTCCAATTTGGTCACACTGACAAGCCACAAGAACTGTTTGCTGCTTACAAGAAATGTTGATTGCTTGACAGAAATGAATTTGAGGATGGCTCAAAGGTGACCTTGCAAGTCTTTGAAATATCAAAGTATGTTGTTCTGATATGCCTGATAAAAGTGTCATTTAAATATCCATGGAAACTGGTTTTCACATGCAGCTCAGGGGCTTTGGTCATAAACAAAATACTGGACTGTGAAGGGATTTCAAAGATATACCTCATCCTTTTGATGTCTGTTGCTAATCCTTTTCCTCAACTCTGTCCTTAGGAAGACTACTGAAGGTGAAGCTAAGCTGTTCAGTGGGAACACTGTGACTTGTTTATTGCTTTGATATTTCCCATAGACTACTGCTCCTATGAATAAGGATTGTGTGATAAGACATAAGTGAATCCCCACCTCTGTATTTAAAAATTAAAAATGCAGTATTCTCTGCATATGGCTATATTTGCATGTCTTAAGTGGGAAGCAAGCTAAGCAGTCTTGTATTGCCAGAGAGGTGTTCAAAACCAGCTGTAAACTTGGTGTTAGTGTCTCATTTTTGCTACAGCTTTGAAAATGTGTTTGTGCTCTGTATTGTCATTAGGGTCTTCTCCAACATTATGTCAGCAGTATTTAAGTCCAGGTAGTCACTCAGCTAACATAAGGAAATAGGGACCTGTTACAGATAATGAAAGGAGATGAACAGTTCATATTCTGTCTTTTGTAATTTTAGTCCAGATGGGTGAGACGGATATTTTTCCAGCCTATGGACATAGATTATTTCACCATTTAATAGAGCCTTTTAAAAATCACTACTGTAGAAATGAGAATTACCCTCTTGTTACTTTATAGTCTTGATTAGCAACAGAATATTTGTAAAACTGTGGTTTACCGAGCAGATTAGTATGCACAGCCAACCAACCAACCAACCAAACCAAACTAAAACATCTTTTGACATCTTTTGTTTTTTTAGGTTTTCTGGATGATTGATTCAGTTATATAGACCTAGTGTTTTTGGGTTTTTTTTCAATATTTCATTGATTTTATTTTAATTTTTTAGGCTTCATATGATCCATGATGTACAGATTGTCAGAAATTTTCTTGGGAATTTAAAAATTACAGGATCCATTTCATTAGGGTTTTTTTTGGGTTTTTTTGGGGTTTTTTTGCAAAAGATAAACATAAGAATAATAAGAAGAATGTAATTAAATCGGAATAACTGACTTGGAGTAACTGATGGAAAACACCGTTGCTTTTATGTGAGAGTTTTAAAGGGATTTCAAGTGCAAGTTAATTGAGCCTACTCATGCTCTTTGGGGTGAAGTTAATTAATATTATTGCCTTCATCACAGGCCCCAGCTGTGAACAGTCCTGGGCTTCTCCTGGACAGTAAAATCAAGCAATAAAAAGCCGTGTGTTTTGTGAGTAGATGGGAGTGCTGCCTCCTTTGAAGATATGATCCTGCTGAACTTATTAAAAAATATAATTCAAGAGCTGCCTTTGGCCAGGTGAAAAAGTCCTTGGAAGAGAGCTTAAGTTAGCCAGCTACATGCAATTTCTGTTCACTACTGCTCTCCTCTAGGGCTCTGGTGGAGAGCCTGTGTCCAAAGTCATTTCCCTTTGTTACACCAGCCCTGGCTGTGTGGCAGGGCCTGCCACTGCAGGAACAGCAGTGAGAAGGGCAGGACAGCATGCTCCCAACTTCAGGGGCTCAGTTCCTGACAGAGGACAGAATGCTTTTGCCAATGTGTTGACATAACAACAAGAATGGTCATAGCATGGGCACAAATTCCCTTCTGCAGTAAATGGATATTGCTCTAAGGATGAAAGTGTTCAGTTCCCAAGAGTTTCTATCTCTTTTCTTCCTGTGTCCAAACATCAGACTTTTGGAGGGAGTGAGAGAGATGGAAACTGTTGTAGAGATAGCAGTGTGATAAATATAACTTGGATTTCTAACTCTGCTAAGACTGACACAACAAAGGAGAATAGGGGGAGTTAGTTAAGGAAATAATCTAGTAATAGGTTGAACAAAATTGTCTTCTTGTTAGCTTATTTATTTTAATTTTCTTAGGGTGTAAGGACTAGAGCACTGTAATCCACAAAGAAACCCCATAACATGATCTGAATGTCATGGCAGCAACACGTGTGCAACATTAGGTTTGACTTTGCTCTGCGTAAAGCAAATCTGTCCTGCCCTTACTCTTGGAGCAGATCTGGAAAGAAAATCAGTAAATATCAGGAGAGGTTTGTGACACTAGAGCTAATGACTGGAAATAAGAAGTAAGTTGACTAAAAGTTTCTTAAAGATCTGACATGCAGAAATAGTAAGTGGAATATGGAAAAACTTTTTCCACACTTCTGCCTTTGGGAGAGAAGTTTCACTCCATAAAATCTCTAAAATTAAAAAAAAAAAAGCTTTGTTTACTTTTAATATGGGAACAGTTATTTTGATCTCCCCCTAAGTAAGTTCCTACTACTCAACTTCAAAGCACAGTTTTGGAACTCCGGGGAATTTTAAAATCCTGTGCCTGTTGGCCTGATGGTAGTGAGTTCTCAGATCATCAGATTACCCAGTGCAACTGTCACCAAAGAAGATATTGCAAGAGTGGCAGTGCAGCTATCTGAGGAGTAACCCATAAATGCATGTGGTCAATTTTGTAGAATCATGAAAATGTTAAGGTTGGAAAAGACCTCTTAGATCACCAAGTCCAAACAACAACCTAGCCCCACCACCACTACACCATGTCCTCAAGTGCCATATCCTCGTGGTTCTTGAATACTTTAGGGATGCCAGCTTCACCGCCTCCCTGGGAAGTAAATTACAATACTTGATAACCCTTTCGATTAAGAATTTTTTCCTAATATATAATCTAAAACTCTATGACAAAACTTGAGGCCATTTCCACTTGACCTTGTCACATATTACCTGGTAGGAGAGACTCACATCCACCTCAGTAGAATCTCCTTTCAGGTAGCTATAGAGAGTGATAAGGTTTCCCTTGACCCTCCTTTTCTCCAGGTTAAATAACCCTAAGCTGTTGCTTATAAGACTTGTGCCTCAGCCCCTTCATGGTCTCTATTGCCCTGCTCTGAAACATAAAAAATACATGTATTTTACATAGATATATTTTGTGTAATGTATAATATATACTACAGATGTGTAAGTGCATTTTATATAAATATATTTATTTATTATGGAGTCATTGAATACTCTGTATTGGAAGGGACCCACAATGATCATCAGTGTCCAGCTCCTGGCCTGGTAGAGGACAGACCCAGGAATTGCAACATGACAACACAGATTTTAAACTTGATTGCTTCATGGTTGCTGTGGCCAAGGTGGCCACCAGTTTTCACACATGAGGGCCTGTGTCCTACCAAGCCACAAGCCAAGGAAGGTACCTCCCCTAGTTGGCTCCCTTAGTAGCTATACCTTGAGGTTATCATCCAGATGTTTTAGGACTGTTCTGGACATTTTTGTGCCAGATATGTGATTCTCCCAGTTAGTGTCTGACAAGCTGATATTCCTATAAGGACAAGGGCAGTTGTTCTGAAGGTCCCTTAGTTCCTCAAAGAATAATTCTCTGGAATCATTGTCCTGGATAGGTGGCCTATAGTAGACTCCTACAATAACATCCACATTATTTTTTTGTCCCTTAATCCTTACTAAGAGACTGTCAGCCTGCCAGTATTCCAGCCTTTCCAGCTCACCTGCCCTGCCTTTCCCTCCTGGAGAGCTTGTGACCATCCAACAGGGCACTCCAATCAAGGGGCTCATCCCACCAGGTTTCACTTATTCCAGTGATGTAAAATCTCTGGCACCAGGCCAAAGCCTCCAGCTCCTCTTTGCTCCTCACACTCTGTGCATAGGTGTAGAAATATTTCAGATGTGGTCTGTTGTAACTAATGCCTCATGGAGCAGCTTGAGAGATCCCACTGGCACCTCCTCCTTCAAATTTTGGTATGACTTCTCATTGGTCTGGCAAGCATGGGTTTGTCCCTTCCCCGTCCAAACCTAGATAAAGCTTTCTCAATGAGCCCAACTAATTCCTGTGTTTGAACCCTTTTTCCCTTCTGAGATAGGTTCATCCCATCAGGTATTATTAAACCAAGTGCTTTATAGCTTATCTTATGGTCAAAAACCCCAAAATTTTTCCAGTGACACTAGCCTCAGAGCCACGCATCGACCTGATGGATCTACCTGCTCCTTTCAACAATAAAGGAAAGCACTACCTGTGCTTGTCTGATCCTTCAACCAATCATCCTAAGGCCCTGATATCCAGTTTGGCTGCCCTTGTACTTCTTCTTGTTATCTTATCACCACTAACGTGAAGAATTAATATTGGATAATAATCGGAGGGCCTTACTAGACTGGAGAGCTTTCTAGCAATGCCTCTTACCAGAGCCCCAGGAAGGGAGAAGGTTTTCCTGCTACCATTCTTTTGCCCCTAACAGAGTTTGCGAAGATCGTGTTGCCCTAAGTGGGCCCTTTATCCTAGAAGGACCTGTTGCAGTGTGCTTTCACTCCTAATGGTATGTTCTGTTATTGCCCAAGTGAATGGTTTGGTCCAAATTATATCCTCCCACCCATTGTCCATTTACCCTGAGTTCCCTGTCAATCCTACTACATGCCAACGCCCTGCTTGGAATTCCCCTTTGGAAATCCCCCTAAAGTACCATGTCCTATTAGTCCGTGTGACCCAACCCCCTCCCCCCCCATTACTTCCCTCACTGAAAGATGCTTTTGTGAACTCTGCTTTTTACCCCTCCCCAGGATGCCTCCAATTAGCTGCTGGTTTATCCCCTCCCCTTGGATTATTCCCATTTAAAAGCCCCTACACACCCATGTTCTCTGTCTTTAGTCCCTGATGCTATTGTTCTATTTGTTCCATAGAACAAATCCTTTTAGAAACCATAATAAAGACCTCTCCCTTGGCCTTGATCCTGCTCTTGATGATTAACAACTTGTGCCATAAAGATATAAGCTCTACAGCTGTATCTTGGACTGTGCTTTCTGGAAACAGCCCACTCTTGGCCCAGTGCTGGGAGCTGGCTGGGGAGAAATCCAGTACAGCATCAAGGACCCTCATTCACCTTATCTGTCCTTCTCATTCCAGGGCTTCATATCTGTCATAAAATGTGCCAGTCCTACTTGCCATTGTCAAGTTTCTGCCTTCCTCCCGGTATGGGCAGTGGTCAGCTTCTAGCCTTCACATTCAACAGATCCTGGACTGCTTGAGGGTTCCACTACAGTGGAGGCTTGAATTCCTGAGATTGTACCATCTCTGAGAGTAACCTCTTGATCTCTTGCTCATTTCCTCAAATACTACATAGCCTATTCACTTCCTCCTTTTTTTACACTAATTCTCTCCTTGGGAAAAGAAAAACAAATGAAAATCACTGAAACAGTTCAAATTGGATTTGTGGTGACAGGGAGGTGGGGGGAGGAGAGTTTTTGATGTCCTAATCTAAAGTAAATATATGGTCAGATAAGGTTAAAAAATAATGATGATGAGATATTCTAAACACTGGGCAAGGCAGTAAACTGATTGATTAAGTCTTCTTCTAGAGAAAGACTTCTGTGGACACAAAGTAGAAAAAGTACAGTGCACAGAGAGTTTTGAAACTGATGTAAAGGAAAGGCTTTAATGTTTCAGAACTCAGTAAACTCAAATTAAAATTACACTCTTTTCTACTACCTGAGAGTGTAACTGAGCTGCACAATTAGATCAGAGAGCTTGAGACATGAGGGGTTTTGCATGCCACACAAATAGGGCTTTTTCTGTTTGAAGAAGACCCTGTGGATTTGGACCAAGCCCAATCTCTCTTCAACTCGCTAGGAGCCAGATCTGATCAGTGTGTAAAAGAGCACTGCACCTGCTGCCTTTTTATGTATAAGAAGGGAGCTGATATTCAGTTTTCTTTGCATCCTGAAGTGGCACTCCAGGGTGTCTGATGTGCTGTCCAGGAGTAAGTAGATGTGTGGTTTACCTTGTTGGAAGTCTGCATGATTTAAAGCAATGCATTCTTTGTTGGCAACATAACCTGGTATAAA
Organism: Setophaga petechia; assembly: GCA_024362935.1. Classification (NCBI taxonomy): domain Eukaryota; kingdom Metazoa; phylum Chordata; class Aves; order Passeriformes; family Parulidae; genus Setophaga; species Setophaga petechia. Next base: position 34,055,830 of record JANCRA010000004.1, on the reverse strand, counting down.
GTCTACATGGATGTTATAGCTAAAAGACAGCTGTCCTGTTGCTCCCTGGACATTATGGAAACTTTGGTTCCTCTTTTTTCACTCCATTTATTGATGTCTGTCTTCAAGGCAGTGTGGTGTGTTGACCTAGATCTTGATCAGAAAATGACTGAAATAAATGATCCACTATAAAGTTTCTGAGAGGCTGTCCCTTTCACCTCACTTTAAATTTGATTTTGCTCCTTCCTGTTCATTCTGCTGCTCTTCTCTGTGTCTGTCTCTGCCCACTTTCCTATCTATTTCTGCTCAGCCCTTTTCCTGCCTTTTTAATTTATTCTTCTTCTATTGCTGCATTCTCGTTCCTATGCTTCATTCTTCCCTGTAGTCTTTCCTATGTCCTTCCTTTATCTTGCACATCCAAACATCTTATTTAATCTACTCTCTAATTTTTTTTTCTCCAAATATCTTATCCTCTGAGCTTTCCTTCCTATCTCTGGCTAGTAATAATGGTTATCTCTTTATGTGAGGGAATTGAAGATGTACAGTTAAAGGGCATACTCTATTACTCTCCGCTGCACACTCTCTCCTTGCTCTATTCACTCAGTAATTTTTTCCTGTCTTCTCTTTCTGCTCTTGAGCTGCGCACCCTGAAGCTCGGTGCTTTGCCAGTTTTCTCCAGGAGATTGTGGCAATTATTTTTTTACCCTCTTGTGGCAGGATTTTCTGGCTTTACTTAGTTTTCCTAGTTTTTCTTTCTCTTCTCCTCTTTCCCACTGTTATTCTTTAGCTCTCATTGCTCCATTTTCTCCTCCCTTATCTTTCAGATGAAGTTTTCCTCTCAAAAAAGGGAAAGGATTGCAAAAGTCTGCTAACACGAACAGTCCCATACCCACCCTTTACACACATTTAAACTAACTGCACAAACCCACAGAGAGTATAATGAGGTGAAAAGCAGCAGGAACCTAGATTTCCCCTCACTCTCTAGAAGTTCTTTGTTTGCCAGAACTCTGACTTCTGGTGAACAGAAGGTTTAATCTCTAAGTACAAGTTGATTTGCAATTCATGAATTTCTTTCTGAAATGGACATCTGAAATAGTTGAATGATGCTTCACAATGGGGTTGGGGTACTGTAGCTGAAGTTCAGCGTGGCCTTGGACCACTTCTGAATCTCTTTTGTCCAAAGGCTGATTTTTGTTCTGTGATCACATTTCATTCCTGCACCACATCTTTGCTATTGTCTGTGAAGCAAGGTGGTTGATTATGTTAATGAGAGAGTCAAGGATATGGAGAGAAAGAAGCAGTCAAGACCTCTTTTGAAATGCATGGCTTGGTTGGCCTTTTATGTCTCCCTGTTACTGATTTTGATTAGGTTGGGTTTTGGTTTTGCTTTTCTTTTAATTTTGTTTGTTCTTTGTTTTGTTTTGTTTTGTTTTGTTTTTCCAGATGGTTTTTTTGGTTCTTTCCTTGGTTTCCTAATTCTTAAAAATGGAGGAGAAATATTTTGGGAAGGTTGAGAGGCAATCTCTAGTGACGTGGCATGGCATGCATGCTAACTTCTAGTAAACTAGAAGAAATTTCATTGTAACTGAATTCAAAACTTCTGCTTGTTAGAAAATTGGTCCCCTTTTGAATCATCAATTAATTGAGTTTTTCTTATGTATAGAAGTGAAGAAAAATGTAAAAGAGGAGGAAACCAGAAGAAGTAAAGCCACAAAAGATTAATTGGAGGTCTCTCACATTGAAACATTTGTCTCAGTACTGACCTAGTCCTTATTTTATAACATAATGTGTGCATTAGACCCTATTTATGGTACTGCATTTTAAAATCAGCATTTTTTAAAATAAAGTGAATCTATTATTTTAACTATACCTCCAACACAATAAACAAAAAAAAAAACCCCAAATTATGTCTTGCTTTTATTAACTTTGTCTCACTACTGCTTGGTGGAATACATCCTTTCTTTTTTCCTGGAGCTGAGGAAAGTTAAAAATTAAGGGTCTTTGTCCTGTCTCCCTGCAAATACACAGATGTGGGCAGTAGGACTTGTCCTTCCTCAATATAGGGAAGAGACTGGGAAGGAATCACTCCCTTCTGAAACAGTAATAAATGTTACTCTTGATACAGAAGGATAAGTAAATTCATCCTTCATGTGCATGATAAAAGTCAGTTCATTGACTTCTCTCACAATTACAAACATAATATCAAGTTCCTGCATATCAGCTGAACTGCAGTACCAGGCTGTGTGCTTGCTTCTAGCTTTTGGCAAAGTAAGGTGAAAGTCCTTTTCTTAAATTTAAATGGAAGAGATTTAAATTGCCTCACACTTGCAGTGGGCTAAGAGCCAGCACACAGCTTATTACAGTGTGGCTGGTAGGGAATTCATCATGCAATGGCAACTTGATCATGTAACTGACCCCTTCCGTAATGTCCTACACTAAGACAGCTCATAATGCGATTTTATGTGAGCATTATCCAGGATATCCTGGTAAAAACACTGAGAACCTGAAGGCAGTTAATGGTAGAAAGGGCAGTTTCATTAATAATTATTCTCCACAGGTAGAGAAGGTAGTTCTTGTAACAGGGGAATGTAGTAGATTGCATTAGCAGAGACAAATTCTGCTGTAGCTTCATTAGCAAGGTCTTGAGCCAGCCCTGTCTGCTTTCAGGGAGAGCTCTTCAGACAGCTCAACACTGGTTACAGATCTGCACACTTATCCTTAAAGGTCCTGTAAAAAAAAGGGGAGTCCAGCTCACTAGTTTCTAGCAGCAAGTTTATGAGGACTCTCAAAAGTATAAGATTTTATGCCATTCCTCTATCATTCTTTCTATCTAAACTGATCTGAGATAGCACAGATTTTAACATGAAGAAATATCCTAATTTCAAAACAGTGAAGTTTTTGGACATAACTGAATATTGTGAAGTTACCAGTGGTCACTGAATTTTGGTTGAGTTTTTTCCAGCTTCAATGTGTTTCTCCTCCATTTGGTGGGGGTCAGGATCAGGATTGATGCTACACTGGGATTCTTTCTGACAACCACCATAATCAATGTTTCTAATCAGTGTTGCTCGGCTGACATCATGTGTGGAACAGAGCAGAGTGCCCAGTCAGCACAACACAGAGGCAGGGAGAGAATGAGGAAGAGAGTGAGAGAGATGGAGTGAAGAGGTTGATAACAAATTAAAGAGTCAAGCTTGAAAAAGAAGACAAAGCAATCTTCAAGTATTTGTTGCAATTCAAGAGGAATGTGGTTAGATTGTGCGCTTAACCTCATGCCTTCTATCTTGGTGAGCACTTCATCATTCTTGTTTATTGGCATCAGGACCTGCAGTAGTACTTGCCTCAATTTCATGTGCTCCCCTATTCACTGGAAGTATAGTTTGAAGAAACCTGATGATGCAGAGGGCAGTAAGCAAAGATGGTCTCTCAGAGAAAACCTCTTGAAATTTGATGCTGTATTATGTATTGGTGTGATTTGTGGCCCACATGCAAATTTTAGACTATCCTAACAGTGAAAATAATCACAAATTTCAAACGATAAAATTAGATTGTCAATGCTGTTTTTTTACCGAATGAAATTGTATCAGAATAAGTATAATTCAATAACTTGAATAATCATAAAGAGCTGTATTGAAAGAGAGAGCAAGTGAGCAGAAACACAAGAAAAAGTCATGCAAAAAGGAAGAAATAGAATGTAGAAAATATTGATGACAAATATTAGTCTTAAATTTATGAAACGAAGCAACGTTTCAGGTATCTTTTGTAAGACTTGAAGAATACGAGTTCATGAATGCTCACTCTGGGCTGTTGAAGGTGTGTCTGTCTGTGGTGTGTTCTAGGAGAAAATATACTTACTCCCTGATCTGCAGCTCAGTTCCTCAAAAGTCTCCCCCAAGTCTTCTGACAGCCTTCTGCTAGTCCATGAAAACCAGTATAGGAAAAGTCCATTTGACAAGAAGCTTCATGTAAACTAAACTTTTTCTTACTGCTTCTGAGATCAAAAATGGCATACTCATATCCTCTTCCTGTTGTTAGATGTTGCTTTTTTTTCTGTGCTGGGCATATTAATATTCCTTGCTTAAATTCAATACTTGCATCCTTAATTGTCTGGGGGGAATTCTTAAACAAAGAGGTGAAGCTCAGTTTTTAATTTATTTTTTATTTTACTTTAATAATAAGTAATTGATTTTGTAAACTAATGCCACTGCAATTACTTTAACTCAGCAGCAAATAGGAAAAAGAGCCTCTGTAGTGATGCTGTGTGCCAAGTAGATTATTCTTCTTTAAAAAGATACATTGTCTTGCTTTTGCATGTGGAAGAATGATTCAAAATTATTTCATTATATATCAAAGACTTTCCTCTCTCTTTAGATCTTTATCAAATACTTTTATGAGACACTTTTAGAAGGTTCTGACTCTATGGAAGGTAATAAGATGGTTCCCTTTGAAGAAAATCTAAACCTACAAATGAAAGAGTATGTGCTTTTGAAATGCTGTAAGAAGAGTTTTTATAGTGGTACAGAGGACAGAAGAATCTGATCTGCTTAGAAGAAATTATTATTTAACAGTTAAACAACATTACTTCCAGAAGAACACATTTTTAAAATAGGTATCTGTTTTACATTTATAATGGTACAAAACCCTTTGACATGGCAAAGGTCACACTCCTCAGAGTTAGAGACCATCTCTGCAGTAGCCATAGTATGCTCATTGTATGGAAGACCTTTGCTCAGGAAAATGAACTTATTACATCATGCCTGGCATACTTTCATATATTCTGGGGATAGAAGGTTTTAAATCCATGTGTGGAACACCTAATTCCTCTGGGCATGACTGATACTTGTGCCTCTTACAAGACTCAAATCCTCCAGCTTCTGTGAAGCCATTAGCAGCTGGGTCATCCACTATGCAGAAAGCATATGCTGTCTGCACTTTCCCATTTGCTCTTCTTTGACAGCCCGCTGATAACTGTCTCCCAGCAGATGCACCTCTCGACAGCCCCTTTCTCAGCTGCTTAGGTTGTGGATATAAAGATATCTTCCTGCTTTGTGTGGTCTATCTTTAGCTCCACTTTTCCTTGCTGTAGGTTTTACTTTTCTTACATTTTACTCCTGCCCAATTTATTCTTAAAATTGATGGTGCCATTTTGATAGAGACTTCTTCCACACAGCATAAAACTTAAAGGGAAACCTAATGTTAGACTTTTATTGCTGTCTTAACAATCTCACTGCAATCTGCAGATAAGAGAGAGACAAGCTGTTCTCAGAGATGTGGTAGGATGACAGGCAACAGCCTTATTCTGCAGCAAGAAAAATTCCAGTGGGATATTAGGAAAATATTGCCATGAAAATATTAAAGCAGTAAAGGGAGTTCCAGGGTGTGTTGAAGAGTTTTATTATTGGATTAATTAGAAGATTGACACAGTCCTGAGTTTATGTTTGTTTGGGCTGCTTTGGTTGGAAACCAAAACAATTGGAGTGAGGTTGGAAAGCCTCACTATTGAGCTACTTTTGTCTCTCCTCAAACAAGGGTTGAGTGACCACATGCTTTTCTATTTATTGTAATCTGTGGCCTAAGTAGTGCTGTCAGTATAGCTCACATCCTGATTTTAGTCCTGCTGAAGGAGTGGTAATATGCTTTGTAAAAGGACAGTAGTGTTTTGTTTTTAGTATGCAGCTGAAGCTGTGTAAAACAAACCAACCAAGCAACCAATCAACCAAGCATCCCACCTGAAACTGGAAGCACAAACAAACCAACAAGCCCAACAAGAAACTCATCAAAACAAAACAAATCCAAGCCCGCAGCTAATTATTTGGGAGTGCAAGATCTGTATGGACAATACAAAGATAAATTTACCCGCAAGCTCTTTGAAATGATTATTTATTCTGACTTTTAATTTCTGACAATTTTTTTAGGATTTAAATTCAAAGCATGTGTCTTCTGTTATTTATTGTTTATGTAATCTGCAGGTTTTAGATATGAAAATACACTTTTTGCAGTAATATGTTTCAAAGACAGCTTCCTCAGAGACACCATGGGAAGACAATTTCTCTGTAGGAATTGTTATTTTCTTTAAGCAGTATTTTGTATTAGCTTAAACTATATCAAAGGTATGTCGTTTAATATCCCTATACAGAGATTTCCATAAGTTTAAATTGATACATCGAAAAATTCCATGTAGTGAAGACTTTCCTAGGTATAGAAGAACCCTGAATCAGAGATACATTCATCAGAAAAAAGGGCAGGTAGCTCAGGTGCAGATGAAGGGAAATGTAAAAACACAAATACGGGAGAGAGAGTAATAAAAGTGACATTGCTTCAAAAGGTGGTTATCAGCAGGATGAATAAATTTCCTAAATTTTGAAGTAAAATGCAAAATTTTTTGTTCATTTCATGAAACTGAGATCTGCCTTAAAAGGTTTGTTCCAGCAAAGATGTTAAACATTTATTTCACTTCAAATGAGTGAATAAATATATTCACTTTTATCGGTCAGGGCAGAAGACTAATCATGCTGAATTGTTTACATACACAACAGATATTATCGTATAATTGTCAAGATAGCACATGATGAAAATGTTGAACTAGTTTTTCCTTACACTGCTAATTTTTCTTCCTTCTGAAACATTGTTTATATACCTTTGTTTTCATTCACCTCCATTTTTTGATTCACCTCTTAATCTTTTACTGTTTGTCTTCTGGCAAGTATGTTTTAAGACTGAGAGCTGCACAATCACTGTTGGTATTTTGCTTGAACTGATGTCAATATCTGTCTGAAAGCTTTACCTTGAAATGTGACATAAACATACTTTGATTCCGGCATAATTGTATCACACTCCATTAGTAACTCATGTTTCCTTTTTGTCTTCTGGCATTACAAAAAATCCACTTGGAAAGTAATTTCTCAAGTCCTAAATTAATAAATATACTTTCAGGGGATGAATATCATTTTTGTAGATATTAACATATACTTCTTTTGCAAATAAAAATTATTGAAAAAAAATCAGCTTTATGAGTAGTTGCTTTATGAAATGTCATTTTTTAATAGATCATACACTTTAATAAGTTTAGGGACCCTTACCATCTGTGCTATGGGAAAAAAACTTTAATTTCTCTTAATTATTCCTGTGATTCATGAGTTATGACCTTTCTCAGGGGTGAAAATAAATGCCAGCTCTTCCATGAACAAAATGTGCACAGTGGGAATACAGAACCCACGCAGGTATTAAAGCAACCAATGTCCTGAAATGAGTAGATCAGCAGCAGCATCAGGAAGCAAATATTCTGCATTCAACCTGACAGCTGGAGTGGTTTGGTTATATATATAGTGGATAAATAGCCCGGTAATTAAGTAGGAATACCATTAACAGTTTAGGTGGAAATAACTGCAAAGTAGTCCCCTGGGACACCAGAGGAAAAGTAAAAAGCCACAAGAAGGATGTTGTATGTGTTTTTTGGGGTAATGCATTAGGGACTATCTGGTAGCTTCTTCCAGAGTGTTTGCACGCTTTTTTGGGAGCATCTTCCTCACAGTGAACAAAGTGCAGAGGCAAAGCAGAGATAAAAAATAGCTACCTATTATTTAGGAGAGACGGCCACAGGCAGTAGAAGCGCTGTCCCAGAGATATAAAAGGTCATAGCAGGGGTGTCTGGATGTGTCTGTTTGCTGCAATGAAATGTAACACACACTGGAATGTGTGTTATTTTTTTCTATGTGGAGGAATAGGGAGATTATGTGTGGTAAATGCATTTCAATCCCTTCATCAGTTTTGTCCAGGTGATGTAGACTGTTCTAGCTGCACGTTTGCACATTTCTAATACTGGAATAACACTGGAAGGGTACTGCCTGTACTGAGAGGGCCCCTGTCCTGCATGGGGGCTGTAGATCTGGTGCTGAAGCAGTCTGGGCATGATTTTCTCCAAGGTAACACCTAAAAAGACAGCAGTGAGGTACAAGCATCTAGGACATTGCTTTCTTTCTTATCCTCTGATTTGATTCTAGCGAGGCAAGTCTGAACACATTCCTTCCATCCTCATGGTATTTCTAGAGAGCTGGGAAGAAAAAAGCTTTTCACCCCACACCACTCTTCCAGTGGCCAGGAAAAACTCTGCTGTAGGGCCGGCAAAGAGAGCAAGCACTGAGCAGGGTGCAGGCTTATGCTCTGCTAGGGACCAGTCTTTGGGGAGAAGCTTGTGCCAGCCTCCAGGGAGCATTTCTTTCTGATGCCATTATTGAGATTTCCTTTTCCTACTCTATCCTCTTTTCCAAGTTAACACTTGTTGTCCTGCATGGTACCTCCTTTCCATCTCCAGGTCAGATGTTTCTATTTTCCAGCATAAGCACCCTTGGGTAGAAGGTGGGAAGGTCATCAGGGAGGTGGAAAGAGAGTAAGGGCTCAGTGGGGACAGCCGTCATTCCCTAGCAGAAGGGCTTCCCAGCAGTAACTGCAATAAAACCTGGCATGTGCAATTCACCCCACAGTCCAGCCACCAGAAAAATCTGTTCCTGCAACCAGCACCTCTGAAAACCTCAGATCTTGGATTCGTGTGATCCGCACTTTAAAGTTGTATTTCAGTTCTCTTAGAAATGTGTTTCTGATTTGCAGATAAGGGCCTGGGAAGATGAGTTTTAAAGGCTCCAGTACCATGGAATTGTAGCATCATTTAGGTTGGAAAAGATCCCGAAGATCCTCAAGTCCCACCGTTAACCTATCCCTTCCAAGTCCACTACTAAACCACATCCCTAAACACCACATCTACACATAAATACCTATAGTTATGTGTGTTGCCTCAACCCTGGGCAGCCTGTTCCAATTCTTGACCAGATCCTTAGGAAAGAAACTTTTCCTAATATCTAACCTAAATCTTCCCTGGAGAAACTTGAGGCCATTTTTCATCCTGCCACTTTTTACCTGAGAGAAGAGACAAACCCTCATGTCACTACAGCCTCCTCTTGGGTAGCTGTAGAAAGTGATAAGGTCACTCCTCTGCAGCTCCTTTTCTCCAGGCTGAACACCCCCATGTCCCTCAGCTGCTGCGCATCAGACTTGTGCACCAGACCCCTCAACAGCTCCACTGTCCTTCCCTGGGCTTGCTCCATCACCTCAATGTCCTTTTTGTTGTGACAGGCCCAGAACTGAGCACAGCACTCAAGGTGTGGTCACACCAGTGCCAAGTACCAGAGGACAGTCACTGCCCTGTCCTGCTGGTCACATGATTACTGACCCAAACCAGGACACTTCTGGCCTTCTTTGACACCTGGGAACACTGTCAGAAATTAAATAGCCCAATTTTGTAATTTTTAAAGGCTTCTAAAAACACACAACGTTTCTCGTGTCTCAATTATGATTCTTTGAGTATTTTGCATCATTCTTCTTTTCATGCAATCCTGTTCTTGTTTATTTGTATTCATTGTCTGACCCTGACAAGTCTTATGTAGCTTAACCATGGCAAAGAACATAAGTTCTATATGGCTCATTTGCTGTATATTTCTTCCTTCATTAGTTCTTGGTTCACAGTCTTATGTTGCCCCATTCTCTGTTGTTACACCACTTAATGATCTGGTTTTGATTGACTTTTCATACGCCTCAAGAAAAGCTAAGCTACTGTTAGCAACTCCTTTAAAGCACAAACAACTTACCTCAAAAGGACTTTGAGGGGATTTCTTTTTTAAACTCTGTTCATTTGACCTTTCAGAATTAGTCTTATCCTGCTCTTATACTATTTTACCCTTAAATAGGCTCTCAGTCAATTTTCTTCAAAACCTAGAGGTTTAGACTTTATGAATTTATAGCTTCTATGACATCCTTACCAGTTTCAAAGTCCCCGATTAATAATTTTTCACTTTCTGTGAACACTTGCTGTTTCTCTGGATGCAGCACATACTGTATTCTTGCCAGTGCTACCACTGCTTAATGCTATGCCAAATGACCACATTATCAAAATTTTCAATAATTTTTCCTCCTAATAATTTAAATTTTTTGGGCAAGATTTATGACTTTGTATTGAGCCTTGTGGTTAGGGATTTTCTTATCTTTGCAAGGTAAAAATTTGGTATGGGCTAAAATTTGTTATACCCTAAAAAATTTATTTTTAGTTTAAATTTCTGCTGTAATTAATGTTTCTATCAGTCATTTCTAACACCTTAAAAGCCTTATCTTTTTCAAATGCATTTTGCTTGTTATGAACTCCTTTCTACCTAATTTTCACTTTATTATTTTGTCATAATTTTCCACATCATTTAAATTCTAATGCTATCTATCACTAGTGAAAGGGATAAATCCAGTAAATGGATACTGGAGTTTGGGTCAAGTCCACAGAACAGCATTTAAACGATCATTTCTAAATGGTTATTTTTAAACTAATCTTACTTATTTTAAAGTTTCAGGTCAACTCAGAAGAAAGACTTCTCTGATCCCCAAATTGTTGTCTAAACATTAAGTTTGGTTTGTAGATTTGTCACACATTTTGTGACATATCTTTGATTCTTTAAGGTTTCTTAGCTCTTTGCCTAACAGGAAGCTTAGAGAAATCTAACAAAATGCTGAAATGCCTGTTAGTATGTTCAAGCCTCAAAATCTGAGATTGCATTTTCAATAATTTAATATGTCGTTCAGCTTTATTGGAGCTACAGTAGTCGTGTATTGTTTGAAGTGTTTCTTTAAAAGTAAGACAAAAGCCCAGCATTCTTGACATTCTTCTGCAGCACCTCTTTCTTGCCCAGGATATATAATTTGAACTCTGTCATCTGCTGACCTTTAATCCTCCATTCTTTACTTAAGAAGTCTTTTTTCCTTCATCACTGTGATCTCAGAATTAAAGGCCTCAAACATTATTTTAATTTTGACTTAGAAAACATTTTATCTTTTATTTTAGAGGGAAAAATGCATAGAAGTTACTTTTAGTGTTTGTATCTCTTTAGAAAATAAACACTTGAACTTCATTTTGATAATTTTCCTCTGTAATGACAGCTCCAAAACAAGCCTTTTCAATGTAGTTTAAACTGGGGATATGTGTTAAATATGATTGCTGTGCTAGTGACCAGAAGTGTTTGAACAACTTTGGGGACCAAACCTCCCTTAGGCTTAAGGGTTTAGAATGCAAAACTGTGGTGCATACAGTTAAAACAAGCTATACAATTCAATTACGCTATCAGGTATATTTTCAGATTGTTGTCCTAGGCTACCAAGTATCTGTAAGACTTCCAAAAGCAGCTCCTATTGGACAATGAAATATCAAAACATTAGATATCTCAAATGAGGTGAAGTTAACAAAAAATCAAACCAGAGTAAAATATTGAAACCTTTTGTAAAAATTATCAAGTTTTACTACAGCACACTTACTGGTTGATGCAGCTCATGAGCACATGGGAAATTCAAGAAGTGAACTAATTTTAGGTGTGGCTAGCACAGATCTGTACCTTTCTCTTTGCTGCTGCTACCTCTGAAAGGGAAAATAGATGTTTCTGTAGGTGGAGTCATCACGAGGAGGCTTGTCAGATGGGAATATTGTTCACTTCTAAGTGGAAATAAAAGACGCAACATCTGATTGTCAGCAAGTCATTATTTTCTAACAATTCCTGCGCTAAAGCTTATTGTTGTTATTATTTCTGTTTTAAGGCACATTGAGGTAGCGCCAGTCATGCTAAGTTTGGGAGATGAAACAAATGTCAGGTGAAAGAATGAGCTATGATAGGAGCTGGGAAAAATCCAGTAATAAATCTCCCTAGATGCTGTTCAAAAGGAAATGTGTGTTTAAAGAATAAGCTGTGAAAATCTTGAAAGAAATGCCAGAGCTGTGATCATTCCATGCATTATCTCTACATAATTGTTATACGTGTGCTGCACACTTTTTACCTCACATAGTGTATAATTAGAAAGCTGGGTCTCTTTCTGAAAAGCAGTCTTACTGTGATTTTAGAAATCCATTCTCAATTTAATTTCATTTACTAATATCCCCTTTCTTGCATCTAGCTTCTCTGGAGATGAATTGCCCATTGGCCCCATTGTCAAAATGACAGCATGAAAAGGGAAGCATGTGGTTGTAATAATAATGTGGTACATGTGTAGAAGGTCAGAGAAGCAACAGATTAACATTCCATCAGATGATTTCCTTAGGGACAACTCTTGAAAGTATCAAAGGCCAAAGGTCATGACACTGATAATGTCTCTAATGTTGCCCAAATAGTTGCTTGAATTTCTCCTTTCTAGGGGTAATGCTTTTTCTTTATTTATTTTTTTTCAATTAGGTACTGAAACCTGCTGTGAACCCTGATAAATTAGTTCCATAAATATTAGTCTAATTATATAGGTAATAATGGTGTTTAAATCAACCAATTGTCTGGTCTCCATTAAGTCATGTATTGAAATGAACGCAGTTAAGGTGAAGAAGCTTTCTCTGTGACCTAAAATATTGTCATGGAAAATTTTGGAAAATGTTTTATCATTTCAGGAAAATTTTGGAAAATGTTTTATCATTTCAGGCAATGCACAATATATTCTTCATTTCCATAGTAGGAAGCATAAAAGATAGGAAGCCAGTGTGTATGAATAAAAAGCTCTTAGCCAAACTCAATTACAAAAAGGAAGCATAACAAGGGTCAAAGAATTATAAGTAACATGGGGGGAGGAGGAATAAAACCCTACCTATGCATCCTGGGATGGACCTAGGAAAGTTAAAAGGAATTTAACCTGGTCAAGGTCATCAAAGACAACAAAAAGTGCTTTAGTAAGTAGATAGAAGGAAAACTAGGGAATATGTGGGCCCACTGCTCAATTGAGACAGTGGACTTGGTTATACAAGACATGGGAAAGGCTGAGCTGCCTTCTTTGCCTCAGCCTTTACAGAAAGACTGGTCTTTAGGAAGGCCTTGTGGTCCTTAGATTCTCTGCGGGAAGGAAGAAATACTCCTTGTGGAAAAGGATCAGGTTTGAGGCTATGAGCAAACCAGGCATATGTAAATCCATGGGTTCATGGCAGGTATCATTGCAGGGACACTATCAACAATCTTTGATAGATCTCAGCAGCTGGGAGAAGTACGCAAAGACTGGAGGAAATAAAATGTCATAGTGTCACCTCTATCTTCAAGAAGATTAAGTATGACCCAGAGGACTACAGATGAGCCAGCCTTGCCCTGGTTTCTGGGAAGGAGCTGGAGTAGCTAATCCTGGAAACAATTTCCAGACACAAAAGCACAAGTCATCAGGAGGTGTCAGCATGGCTTCATCAAAGGGAAGGGCCACAGGCTTGACAAAGGGCTAAAAGAACTCTCTCATATAAGTCTGAAAGTGTTAGAACTGAATAAAAGAAGGCACATGGGGATCCCATCAATATGTGCAAGGTATGAAAGAAGGCTGCAAAGAGGACAGAGCCAGGCTCTTTTCAGTGGTGCTCAGTGAACAGAACAAGGCAATGGATACAAACTGATCCATGGGACACTCCCTCTAAACATTGTAAACCTGTTTTTTATCTGTGAGGGTGACTGAGTGCAGGTATCAGATGTCCAGAGAGGTTATGGAATCTTCATCCTCTGAGATACTCAAAAGCCACTGGGACAAGTTTTTGTGCAAACAGCTGTATGTTGAGCAGGGGGATTGGACCAGATGACTTTCAGAGGACAGTGTCAACTTCAACCATTCTGTGGTTCTGCAGCTGGGATTCTATGATTCTGTGAAATTACAGTATTTCACCAAAATTGCTTTTTAAAAGTACTACAGTGTTAAAAGTGACAGAAAAAAATCACCAACAAACAAGATTTCTGCGCTTCAAATCGAGTGGGCCTTCTTGGTAAGTAAACAGATTTTTGCACTATCTTACAGCCTTGCCAAACACAAGTAGAGGTCTGCAATTCAATACCTTAGTAGTCAAAGAAGTGTTTAAAAATGGTTGAAGCTAGAAACTGAAAATGGATTCTTTTAATTAGCTCAAGGTATCGAGATGAAAGAGAGCCCTTTTCATGCTCATGGCTGTTTTCACCATGTGTGGTATTTCCTTCCTCTGCTGATGAGACATAGGCATGCCTAACCAACAGTTCATTATACTGAAACAGAAAAACTGATTCTCTATTCATTTCAGTGTGTGACATATGGGCTGGAGTGAGCAGCACTCACGCGCTCAAATAGCCTAAAGCAAGTAGTTTAATAGATTCCATGACTACTTGATGAGCCTGAACAGAAAAGAGGGGCCAAGGGGACTCTGGCAAGAAGTAGCAGGAGGAAAATTAAGCAGGGTCAGATAGTGAACCAAAGGTTTTCTCCTGTTTCCTAAAATATTGGTATGCCTGCTCTGCTGAATGTACTGTTTCTTTTTAAAGCTTCTGGAAATACTCTTACAAAAATTCAAAACACAGCCACAAATCATTTATAGGAGACAAAAAACAATAAGTAGTGTCAGCAGAGAGAGATATATTTTACTTGGTCCTGCCATAAGGAATTATAGTGGGCTGCGATGAGTGGAATATAAAGTAGCATAAGTTACCTGTTGACAACAGGGTTTGAAATTATAAAATGTAAAACCAATATATTTCCCTCACAGTATCAAACAGCTGGGATTTTTTATACCTAGTAGTGGAATAGCATGTCATTTTTCAGAGCCCCATAATTCTGTAAGCTTGTTTAAGTACATGCTGTTATTTATTTGGTTTGGGTTTTTGTTTCAAGTATTACATATATTTTGATGCACAGTGATGCAAATATAATAACAGTGATCAGCATTTTGTGAAAAGCTGTTGTCATAGATGGTTTTCCTGTCTTAACTTTGGTTTTGCTCATGGAGGAGATTGTATTTAATATACTGAAATAGCTAGCAATATTACTATCCTCTTATGAATCATCACTGAGCTAAAAATCCTGCAGGAATCTTATTTTTTCATGCTATTTAAAAATCTAATTATAAAAATAAGCCTTGATGAGGAACTGACTGCAGCAGAGTTCAAATAAGAGCTTTTTGAATGACAGATGGTAATAAGCAAGTCAGGCAGTTAGATGATGGTTTATGTGCTAGACATTATAGGTGTTGTAACTATTGACCCATGTTAATGTGGTTACTCTGGCAAATAAAATGCAGGAAACAAAGCTACCTTGGATGACTTATCCCAGCTGCTGATTAGTAGAATATTTGTCAGTCAGCAGCAGGGCCTGCTCAGTTGCCAGATCTTAAATCCTTACCACCTTGTCTTTTCCCTTTCAGTCCTTTTTTCACGTGCTTTGCCATTCCTATTTTTGTTCTCTCAATCTAGCTCTTTAATACCACTTTGATGTTTCTGGTAAAGAATCTCATTCTGACAAATAGAGCTAATAGGGTCAGGAGGAAGCAGAGGTAGTTGGAAAGGTGTTTATCTCTTCTTGCAAGAGGTGAATGAGGCTTTTGTCTAGAAGGCACCCTCAAGGCCTTGTGGCAATGGTGGCAATATAAAATGAGGTGTAATAAATGGCAGCAGGGATAGTTGCTAGATTTGCTATCCATATGAGCTGACCCAATCACCCACAACTGCAACACTGAGGAGCAACTGTAATCTGGACACCTGTGATTCAAGTGCAGGAAAATGTGTGGCAAACATACTTTATAAAATCCAGCCTTGGTTTGTTAAATGTTTATCTTACCAAATATTTCAAAATAAGTGTATTTTTTCCACCGCTTGTAGAAGCTGCACTGGGATGTGCAGCTAAGATGTAGCTGTTCCTATGGTTCCCCACACGATTTCTTTCTGCCATGTTGTTACGTGCTGAATAAAGCTGGCACAGCTTTTGGGTCATTGCCAGCTGTGGGAAGTATGCCTATACTGGAGAAATGGGCTGTTAGTAAGTGAACCAGCAGGCTTGCAGCATTTCCTCGGTAATTATGATACGGTGATTATGACACTTTCTGGCTACATCTCTCCTACTTAATCTATATTATTCTTTAAATAGACCATAGGAATGTCAATTTTAGTCTGTCCAGGACAGAAGGTGGATGCTGACTGTCTGTCAATTTTGGTCTTTTAAATTGTCGACCTGCGTAGAGTCAGAGTGTTTTAGGATGGATGATGGTGCAGCAAAGGTGGATGACAATTGCAAGGCATATGTTTTAGATAGCCCAGTGAAAGAGCTCTGAGCAGATTCAATACTTGTGCTGCCTCAAGGGAGCCTGAGCTCCCTGAGTTAATGGAAGATGTGTTTTCATTAACAGAACAAGTTCAAGGTCGTAATACAGGGAGTATTGCCTGGGTCCTGTGGCATAGCCCATGACGTCCTTGAACTTGTCCAGGTACAAGTTTATGATTTCATTTTTCAGTCCTTTGAATTTCTTCAAAACCAAAAGAACTGAATTTATTTTGTCTGTATTATCATAATGATACATTACCCTCATTATTTTGTCCCACTACTGATAGCCCTTACTGCATATGACTTACCCCTTAATTTCAAAAATTGTTTTTACGTTCAGCAAAGAGGAAGAAATGGAGTCAGCTGGAGTCTCACAAAACTCAGTGTGAATATGCACAATAATTTTTTTTGTTATTGATATTAATCTGGGGGTTTATATTATTCTTAACAATGAACCAGTGACTCTAGTCATGCTTAGAATTGCTGCTACTACTTTTCTCTTTGTGAATGTTTTTGCATGTTTCAGTGCCCAGGCCATTTCTGTGACTGAAGTATGTTCAGATCAGGGACTAAGTAATAACAAGGTCACCTGGCTGCTAGGTGAAGACTATCATAACTGAACTAGTAGTTACTTGGAATAAAAGAGGTCTTTGCAGACATGAAGTGTGATTTCCTATTTTCCCTTTAAAAATAGTTATTTAATAATTTTAAAATTTTTTTAAATTTTTTTTTCTGAAAAATACTGGTTTCATCCATTCATGAAACAGGTTAGTGTCCCACAGGACAGAAAAAAACACTCCCTATAAATAATGCTCAAAGATAGATTTATTTCTATGTAATTTTTCCTTGTTTGTCTACTAAGTTCAGCTAGATTTGGGAAGAATAACTGAGCCAAGTAATGCCTACACTGAACTGAGCACTTCCCCTCCCCTTGAAAAAGCTACAGACAGCAAGAAAGGAGGAAAATGAATTGACAGATATGAAACTTAGTGAAGAACGGAGCAAATACAATCAGGTCAAAGGAACAAGGACCCATGGTCTTCTGCATCTTTTCAGAAGGAAGGAGGACAGGGAGGTGGGCAGAAAATGAAGGCAATTGCCCATAATTGGAGGTTGTATGAAATTCTGTTCAGTGTTGTGGAACTGTTAATTATCTCTACCCAGTTGCCACTGCATTATGAGACACAACCTGCTCACACATGCAGTAATGAAGGTTTGTCTCTGCCATGCTGACGCTCTTATCTTTCTGTTCGTCTACTTCTTTCTGTGCTAATCTTGTTGGTGTTGTGCATGCATTGCAATATCCTTGTGTTAAAATTCTGGATTTTGCCCAGGTTTTTGTTTGTTTATCCACACTTAGTCTTATAGACTAATGTGGTAGTTTGAATGGAAATGGGACATCTGGGATATGCTGTTTATGCTGTGGTCACCAATAGGTATGCAGACTTTAATACTGGCACCTGGTTTGGCCACTGCAGCATTGGATCCGACTCTGAGAACACTCTGAGTTAAAAACAGGGCTCTTCCCTCTGGGAGTTCTTTTGGGTTCTGGCGAGGGAGCAGGTCAGGCCTTCCCCGCCCGGTGTCTGCTGCTGGGCGGGGGAGGGGAAAGCCACACGGCCTGGGAGAGGTAGGCCTGACCCAGAGGGATGGAAAGGTGGAAGAACAAAGTACCGGGAAGCACCGAGCAGCCCGTTTCCCCCACCCCTCCCACCTTTGGAGACAGAGAGAGAGTGCAGCCTGTGCTTGAGACTGTGTTACCTTGAAACTTGATATCATGTGCCGGCAGCAGGCAGCATGGCTGAGGAGGAGAAGGGGGGGGCAGTGAGAAGCTGTCCGGCCACTGTTGGAGTCTCCGGGCAGTCAGAGCCGGAGCTTTTAACCCTTTGTGGACAATTAAAACTTTACAGAACATTAACCCTTCCTAGAAAAGAGATAAGAGTAGAGGAGGAAGGAGAAAATGGGCCAGTGATGGAGTCTGGCGAGTGAAAGATGTTGGAGGAATGAAGATGGAGTGGCATTTTTGCTGGACTCTTTTTTGTATAGCCATGGACTGTTTCCTTGTGATACAGAGACTGCATCCAGGAGGAGGCAATGGTTCAGAGCCAAGAGAGTTCAGTGTTGAGACCCCTCAGCCCCAGGGGGTGTAAAAGAAATGGGGGGGACAGAGGTCCCAGAGATGAGACTGTGCTCTGTTTGGAACGGGACAAGGCATCCTTAAAAAGACCACCCTTGAGCAGCCTTGCCCATGCCGGTGGTGAGAGCACTGGGCATGGAAGGAAGATGTCACAATGGCAAAGAATCTCCAGACGGTGCTACGTTTGACAGGAAGCTCATGGTACAAGGAAGGACTCCTTCTACTCTTGATGAACTGAGGACTTGATTATCCAAAGGGTGTGTCAGACCCAGTGTTGATAATTTTGGGAAATGTAAATGTATTGGGAATTGGGTGGGAGGAGGAGGGGGAGTGTTTCTGTGCAGTTTTCATTTTCCTTGGTTTTTTTTTCCCCTCGTTGTAGTTTAGTTTTTGTAGTTTAGTTAATAAAGTTTTTTTCTCTTTCCCCTAAGTAGGAGCCTGCTTTGCTTATTCCGGGTCTCACATCACAGCAGACACCAGGGAGAGGATGTTCTCATGGGGGCACTGGTGTTGTGCCAGTGTCAAACCATGACAACTGAGCATGTGTTCTTCTTAAATCAACTGCTCAAAGCTGAAGTTGTCTTATGCCACTTTGCACTGAAGGCTACTAAGGATGTATTTCACAAAATAGGTTCATCTTCATTGACCACATCAGACTTGGTGTTAGTCTTATCTGGGCTTTGTGCGTAAGACTTGTTTACCTCTGAGTCAAATCACCTGGATGTTCACTTTTCCTGAACTCATTCATCAATGCCAAGGTTACTTTTCCCTAATTTTTTATTAACGCTACTCCTGTTGATGCCCTGCTGATGGCCCAGACACCTCCTTTCCTAGTAGTCTTTACCATTGAACTCAGCTAGGACTGATTTTTTCATCCTTGCAGTATTGCTGGTGCCCATGTGCTAGCTCGCAATAAGCATTTAGGAGCTGATGCAGGCTAAGGGTTGGTGCAGACTGCGGCTACTTGCTCAGTGTGCCACTGTGTGGAAGTGCCACTTTCTGGGACCTGTGAGTTTAGTGGGTCCCATGGAAAGAGGAGGTACCATTTTTACTGGTGAGAACCTGAAATAAGCAGACTTGATAGACCATCTTTATGGTGGCTGGAGGATCACAGTGGAAGGTCTGTTTGCATCACGTGCAAACCATGTGCCAACAACAGTTGTCTTTGCTGGCTGGGTGCCGGGGAAGACTGGCAGTGTTGAGGACTTTTCACTGAAACTAGGTCTGAACTATATATTTTATTGGTGAGATTTTCAAAGTGTTTGGAGACTGGCCAAAATAATATATTTATTACATTAACCCGTGAGTTATATAATGTTTTAATAATATGTTACTTTTCTCTGGCAAACCTGGAAAATACAGGACTCACATCTTTCGTGAACACAGTATCACTTTCAAAAAGGGGTCTTTTCTCAGCTGTCTTTCTCAGCATTGCGTACTACATGCCAGCAGTAATAGGATACAGAGAAATCAGAAGAGAGCTAGTCCAAGGAAGAGATAAGACCCGAGGATCTATGCTTTTATTTTCCACATGACCATGGTGACTGAAGCCAGAATTGAGAGTTAAAATCTGTGGTTGCAATTTGGTTCTTGGAAATCAATCAAAACTATTTGAGGTTAGGAAGCAAATTCAAGAGAAGTGTTCTGTTTGGATTTACTTGGTTCAGTTCAATTTCAGATGGCAAGTTTTTGTACTGTCTTCCATTTAGGTCCCATGTGCCTGTAATGCAAAATTGACTTGGACTTGTTCAGAATCAGGAAAGGGAGACAAAAATTACTGGAAGTTCACATGCAGCTTGCAAGCAGAGTGAAAGGGGAATGAGATTTAACTACCAGGTTCTAAATGGCCATGAACAGAAGAAAATTGCATTGAAATGAAGCAGCTTCCCTTGGGTCAAAATATACAGAGCTAGCCTGAAAATAAATTCTATGCCTCAAGCTGTGGTACCTTTTTTCTATTTCTTCAGCCTAAGGAAATTGGTAAGGATAAGCACTGCTTTCCAAATAGCAGTTTGTTAGCTGTCAGCAGCACCTGGATGTGACAAAAGCAAAATCCAGCTTTTACAGGTTTTCAGTAGTGACCAGTCATTGAGTTGAAAAGAGAGGAATCATCAGATGTTGCTTATCAAACAGAGTTTTCATGCTCAGCACCTCAAAGAGAACTTAGGTTTTCTTTCAAAAAAGATCTTTGTTCCTTTGAAGTAATAGCAGGCGATGTGAAATGAATTTTAATCAGAACCTGTCAATACCTATCAGTGCACAACATTTCATATCACTGATAGTAAGAGTCTGAAGGGAATGGCAAACTGGAGAAAGTAAAATCTGGAGGCAAAGCACAGAGTTTCCAGTATCCAGGTCAGATGGGGGCCCCAAATGTCTTTTGAGTATCAGAATGATTTCCATCAAAGGAAAAATACACAAGATAACTCCTTATATATATATCCTAAATATAAACCCATTTCTTGAAGGAATTTTAAAAAATATTTCATTAAAACCAAAATGGAATGAATGGATTTACAAAAGAAATACATATTTTACCAAAACAAATAGAACTACATCTGCAGTATAGTTTCAAATACTCCATGTTTCCTGATAAAACTACTTGATGCAACAATGAAAAATATTATGTAGACACTAAACTTAGAAATTTAGAAATCTAAAATTGTATAATTAATAACTATCAGTTTAGAAACAGTTAAAACCAGGATAACTAGGAGAGATGAATTCAGGTAATAGGTGGTGATTCTATCAGTCTTGTTTTGCTCTTGTTCTGGTTAGTGTTTTTCCTGAGAGTCCATCTTTTGACACATTAAATTGCAAATAATCTGGAGGGTGGACATGATTACTTTTAATGGCAAATAGGTGAAATAACAATGACTTCAAGATTGCTATCATGCTCTTTGTAATGTGACAATACTGGGACATGAACTTCTCCTACAGATATCAATACTCTAAATGTGCTTCTAACATAGTTTTAAAGAAAATAACCATTCAATGGCATTAAATGCTATGAGAAGTGAGGGACATATGCAAAGCAAAACAGATACCATGTGCCAGAGCTTTTACAATTTAATCTCCAATCCTCTGGAGTTAAAGTCTCTTCATCGTTTCTGAAGCTCTCTGATTGCTTCGGGACATAAAGTAACACAAGACAATGCTTTTCACTGTTATTTCTCTGAAGCACCTCTGCTGCCAGCCAGGTTATCTGTAACTTAAGTCTCACAAAAAAAAATACCCTTCTTTTGCAAATTTTTCCAGGAGTCACAAGGAAACTCCTGTTGGGCTGTCACTGGTAAAAACAACCTTATTGCCAGGTTTCATAGTGCTGGTCATCATAACGGGGAAAATAATAGTGCTAAAAGAGGAAGCAGAATTAGATGGATGGGTGGAGGGAAAACACTTTAATGGGAAAACCCACAAGATGTTATGTGCCAAAGAGACAGATTTTACTCTTTTCAGATGCCAGTGCCCACTCTCACTGCAACACAGAGCAAATGTGTGTTGTTGACAGGGAAACTGATGCTTACAGACATTTATTCCTGTAAATGTAGGGCTGTGGGGAGTGTGGACCCACACATCACAGCACTGAAGCAGGCTACAGCACAACTAGAGTTGGAGTGAAATGGCAAACCTTATCCCTTTCACTCACCAGACATTTGTTTTGACATCAGTCTCAGATTATGAGTGAGATTGGTAGGCTTTCTTTCCGGCTTTTTTTGCACTTTCTCACTTTTCACTGTGTCACTTCCCTTGTCACTCTCCCTATTGGAAAAAAAAGGTAAAAGTTAGACCACTGGCAATCACTCTTTTTAATATGCTGCGGGGGCAGAGATGTGTCTAGATCAAGATTTTCAAGCTTGCAGCTAACCACATGGAGAGATAAAATGAGCGTACACAGCACCTGCAGTCATGCACTAAGAGAGACTAATAGAAAAATGCCCAGAGCTCAAAACAAAATCCAGTTTCACTGAACAACAATTTACCTCGGGCTTATTTTCCTATCTTGGGTTAAAAAAAGAAAGGGCTAGAAAAAAGGCATTGTGCCAGGACCTTCACAACAGCATATCAGCGTTTTTTGTCTCCCATAAGGTTCTGTTCACTTTTGTTTTTTCTTTTTCTGAAGGAAGGGAGAGATATTTCACAGGTTTCTTATCATGCAGTGTTGCATCCAAAATGGGTGTTTAGAATGAAACAAGACATTGTATGTATATGATATGTTTCAAAGGTAAAAACAAAAGGAATTTTTACTTTCAAATATGAAATAAGATTTTAATTGTAATGAAAAATGCCTATCTAGCACCTGCCTACAAACATCTTCTCAATTATTGTCATAAGCATCATATTCCTCAGAAATTCCTATTTTAGTTATTTCTGAACATAGCAAATTTAAGGTGCAAGCATGGCTAGAATTCTGTATTGAGCTTGAAGGTGATCTGAAAAATAACCTGCATTATTGTAGAGAGTTTAGTGTAGATAAGCACTGAGGCCGTTGTGGAATGAGCCAAGGCAGAGGCATACTGTCTGCAAAAAGTACTGAGGAGCTGGACAGATTTACTCCTAGCTGAGGGTTGCACATCATACCAGCTATAAAAATCTTGTGAAATTTATCATGCTTGTGTTCAAATGAACTGTGCAACTTTAACTTCCTAAATTACTCCTCTCACAGAGCCAAATCTATCCTGCTTCTTGGTCCAGTAACAAGGCAGAAAAATTACTACAACAAAACCTAGCTGAAGAACTCTCTTCTTATTCACCTGTTTAGCTGTCCACATAACCATTTGTGCAATTTCTACGTTGACCACTTTATATATATCTTCAGATCTGAGGAGTGGAGACTAAGAGGATTTGAGGCAGTGTCAGACAATGATATCAGGACTGAATTTCAGAGATGCCTGCCTCTTGAAATACTACAAAAGCCACTCCACAATTTGTTTTTTGTTGTTGAGCTTTCTCTCCACCCCATAATCATAAAAGCCTGCCTTGCAAAGCACGTCAGCTTAGTGGTACAGGTGCAGAGGAGAGCATGGCTGAGAGACTGTGGTGTGACCTTTGATTTCACACTACTGAGTCCTGAATATGACCACACTTCCTGGATTTATTATGATGTTGTGATAAGGTAATACAGCACATTAAATAACAGTATGACCTCTTGATGCATTTTGACTCTGAAGATTTTCTGATATTTTTTTTGTTTTTTGTGGGCAAGGATGGTCTTAGATCAGTGAGGGTGTGAGGGTTAAAAAGAAATATTTTTGTTTTATTTGAGTACAACTGTCAAACTGAATGATAGTGTTTAGGTCTAAAATATTTTAAAAAAATTACATCTTTGGGTCTGTTTCATTTTCTTCTCCAAATTTTTTTTTCCGACTGTGTTACAGTCCATCTTTCTTTTCTGAAAAATGACAGTGGAACAAAATTTGTTTCACTTCATTGATGTTTCTCAGTAGTTTTCCATTAGGAAGCCCAGTGTGTGGAGAGGCTGACTGATGCCATCAGGATCAATACAGATGCAGTTTGAATCTCCTGTGATTTTGTGTTTTTGGAACATGAACACGTCTCATGGTAGAAAATTTTGCAGTGCTGCTGCCGTTGCTTCCCAGGAGCAAGATTTTTGTGTAGTCCTCCCAAGACAGGTGAGATGAGGCCATTTCCCTATTGAAACTATGGAAAAGCACAGGATATATCTTTTTGTTTACGAGGGAAAGAGGACTTTTTTTCTCATTCAACTAGGAAATAGACAAAAAGCCTGTGTTTCTACTGATGGTGTTCATTAACATGGGAAAGACCTGCCAAAATATGCATTTTAAAAAGACTTTTGTACAACATTAACAATTTCATAAGTACTCCAGTAAAAATCTTTCTTTTCCTCTTGTTCCTAGGCCATTGGTTCTCCATTTCAACCTCTCAGCATTTTTCAGCACATGAAGAATTTTTTGATGTTTTCTTCAATATTGTATCCACCCAAATGTAAACTAAGAATGCAGCCTCTTCACACATCCCCAGCCCACAGTTTTCAGTGTCTGAACAGCTTTTTCACATCTCTACACACTCCCCTACTGAGCTACCCTCTCACTGTGAGCCACAAATCTGCACAGCATCCCTGACTATTTATTAAGCTCTGAGAATGTTCAATAACATAAAGATCAACTGGAGGCAATGGCTTCTCTGGAGAGCTTAAAAATGCATAAAGAAGAAAGATGCAGCACTGTGAAGCTGAGGAAATAGATTAGTTTTCATATTGTATGTACATGTAGCATGATTTTACTTGTTCCCTGCATGCTTTCCTCTCTATTTTTCATAGCGTCCACAGTGGCAGTCATAGGAATAAGCTGTCCACATATGTGCATGTAGAGCTCAGGTTCTTGTTTTAAATAGTATTTTAAAATAAGAGCTCAGGTTCTTATTTTAAATAGTAAAAACCCTATATATTTGTCATTTGCATAAAAGAGGATTTTTTGTATTAAGAGAACAAGCATATTATTTTTAAAAAATTACTTACTCCCACTCCCAAAATGTACTTGTTTTCAGAGGTATTTTTGTTTAACTCAGTTATTCAGCAGTGTGATGGTTTTCAATTTGTTTTTCAATTTGATGGATAATTTTTCATTTGTTTTGTAACAAAAATAATATAAATGAAGCAAAGCAAAACAAAAAGCCAGCAAAAATTAATTAGCTCAGTTCTAGGCAGTGTATCTTAAGCAATACTATTGAAACAAGTATACTAACAGAGTGTGCATCCTCTGTTTGCCAGCTTTGCTTTCCCCGATTCTCCCCACACTCTAAAGCCCTTGTTTATGTCTTCAGGCATTCTTTTCTTCATGAGCTCTCCTTCTGGATTAATTAAAAAAAAATACAAAGTAGACAATATAAAAAAATTAATTATACTGGTAATCCAGTAAGGAGCATGCCTACACATCATATAATATATTTTATATATATATATATATATATATATATATGCTAGGACAGACAGTGAGAAAAGTAAAATTATGAAAGACAATATGAGATTTCATTCTCAAAGCACATGAAGACAGTAAATATGTAGAGATATTTTTTATTGAGCTTTAAGGGGTGCTCAAAGGGTAGAATCAAACTTCCCATGACAAGGAGCCAGCAAAGTCTGGGTAATGAAATATTCTCTTTCAAGGTTAACAGTGGACTCTCCCAAGGCTTTGCATGCCTTCTGTGAAGAGTGAAGAGTTCAAGACAGCATTTCCAAGCACAGCTTGACCTGTTTTCTGTCTGATGCTGAAGAGTGCAAGGGGGAATTCAGAAGTCCCATTTTAAGAAACTGCTCATGAAAAAACTATTTGATGCCCTAGCACCAATCCTGCCATAGGTAACATTATTCTTACCTACTGAATAGACTGACTGTGGTTGAATAAAGTTGAGTGAAGACAAATTGAAAAATCTAATGGGACAACAGTTTCCAGGAGCTTGAGTTCTCTTCACATGATCTTGATGAGTTTAGATAGCCCCAGAATTTTACAAGGCAGTAATGACAGATTTTGTGTGTGGGTATGTGTGAGAGAGCCTGGGTTACAGTCAGAATTGATTAAGAATTGATCTTAAAAGCCTACAGGTTTAGAGAGCTTAATTCACAGAGTTGGCTATACAAAGAGTGATGTCTAATTAATGTTTTATATGTCTTACAAATTTGAATACTCCCCCGGAAAATGCAAGGGGCCCTTTTTAGGGTGAAATCTGGGAAAGTGACACATTGCTGCTATTTGCTTCCCACCTCATATGCCAAAACAAATCTGACCCCAAGCCATTTTGATTTCTTTTACCTGTTCACCCCTTTATGCTCACCTGGAGTGTGAACTGTAATACAATTGTAACGGGAACAGACAAAGATCAGCACTTGTGCTTTTCTGATTTTTCATTACATGAATGTAGATTCATTTCATGTAGCAAATATATTCACTGGTTTGCTTTTCTTTGCAAATTGAGTATTAATGGTGACTTTATTTCTTAATGTCTGACTTGTGATTTCATGGTTTCAACAAGCTAATGCATTTATAAAAGAGTACAAACTGAACATTTCAGTGCAAATGATGTATTTATTGTTGCCGTTCATCTTTCTGTTTGCATGTTGTTAACAGCATGCAGATGGGCTAGAATGCATCTTTTGTTCACTATTTAAAATTTTTGAAGCAATTTTGGAATAATGAAAAAGTATGTATTTGACACGTAAAATATGTGATTGCTTACCTTTGTCATGAGATGCTGTTTCTCTTTTGTGGTTTTGTAATAGTAACTTTTCCAGACAAGAGGGGAGAATGGGAGAATGGTCATAGAAACATTTCAATAAAAGACTTCACATTAGCACATTCACTGTGACATAGCAATGAAGGAAATTGCTTGCTGATTTTACCAAAGAATAAGTGATAGCTGGACACAGTAACAAATAATCTTTTTTTCTCTACAAGTTCTCAAGTTTTTTTTATTTTCTTCTACCTACATTATTTAAGTCCTGGTGCAAAGCCTTTTCACATAGATCTGTTCCATAAAGGACCTTGTTTTTGTATATATGTATTCCTTTACATACACATGTTTTTTGTTTTGTTTAGTTTTGTTTGGTTGGTTTGTTGTCTTTTTCTTTTTTTATGACTGATGTAACAAATAAATTGTTTGGTGAAATGGTTTGCGTATACCTTGAGGGTACTTCAGCTATACATCTTCAATGTAGGCAGAAGGAAAAAAATATCCATTAGAATGTGTATGGCTGTAATTGCTCACTTAAAGCCCCTCACAACATCTCATCATCTTTTATGCAGTTGTTATAAGTTACAAGGAATCTCATTCTTGACATTTCAGTTCTCATTTTTATCATCTCAGTTCTTGTAATTTTCCATAAATTCAGTCTTGGTCATGAGTTGAATGTAGTCTAAATATTTGTATATATTTTGTAAACACCTGTTAATGTTCACAGAAACAACTTCAAATTCAAAATGCACGTATTGCTCTGTGCTTGCATAGATAAATAGATAATACTGAGAAGCCCCTTGACAGAGGTAAACACCAAGTACAGATGCAACAGCACAGTAAAGCATCAGAATAAAAATTATGGTACACAGTAGAAACTGTGAACTGAATGTAGGCAGAAACACAATTATAGTCCTTATTCTGGATTTTTGAGGTTCTGCTTGCGTCAGGGAGGAAAAGCAGCAGAACTTTTAGTACCTCCCATTTGTCATGCTTCCCTCTGAGGTGTGTTGCAAAAACACAGTGCATCCTAATTGCACCATAAAAAGGGAATTATTTATAAAAGGGAAAGCTAGACCCTATGGACTGTGAGCCATTCACATCCAAACTATAAAACAAACCAAATTAATCTAACAATTCCAAAGGGAGCTATATATTTTAACCAAAGTAGGGGAAGAAAAGAAGCCCACAACTGCTTGATATAAAATGCGCAGCACCATGTTAAGCAAATGGTTTGCTGCTGAATAGCAGTTTCTAATTTATGAGGCAATGAGTAAGTGGCAATTAGACATAAAATTCAATATTTATATTTTGCTAAAATCTGAGTATAAATTGGTATCATTATATGTTTCATTATTTTCTACCAGCTCATTCAGAAAAAATAGCAATCCAGTTCTTCTATTCTAAAATAATATAGAAGTGGTCCCAAGTTTCTGCTGGGGTCAAAGGAAATAGATAGCCCTGTATTCAGAGATGTGAGGTATCTTTTTGTTTTTTGTTTTATAAAATGATATTTTCTGCCAAATTCCTACTATGGAGAGATGACTCTTATCTACCTCAGTTTATAGTGTAGTTTACTAATCTCTGAGAAGTCATGCCTGACTGACACGAGTCAGGAGGGACAATTAATAGGCCTAATTAATTTTACTTCTTCTTTGCTTTCAGTAAGACCCCAGGAGGAAGCAGGGATCATTTATCCCAGCTAAAGTTCCTTGCTTTCACTGTAAGTGCACAGCTATCATTTACTGTCTGTAACCCTATAACTAGGTAGGAGGCACTCATCTGTAGAGGAACGGTGGTGGCAGGCAGCAGAATTTTACCAGTTTCTGCTCAGCTGCTTTCCTGTGAATGGCAGAAAACTCCTCCAGAAGAAAAGAGAGGAACTGGGGCAGAAGGAACTTGGGTAAAAATCTTGAGAGGGGGAAGAAGCAGCTTTTGCTCTTTTGCCTCCCACAGAGTAAGCTTTACATGAAATGGAATTGGACCAACTGTCCAGTCCTAGCCATAACTGCTGGCTCTTGAGTCTGAGTTTCAAATAGTTTTTCCTTTTTCTATCATTATTTAAATAAACATCTTCTCTGGCAATATTTTGTCAGGAGCATACTTTAGGTCTCATTTTTTACCAGACATAGTTTTAGCCAAAAATTGTAGAAAACAGGCATCCCTCACCTGGAATAAGAATAATATCTGCTTTACTTTATGATATATTCATGGAATCACAGGTAGGCTAAGGTCAGAGGGGAATTCTGGAGGCCAGAGTCTAATGGCCACAGAAAAAAGAATCCTTTTGCCAGCTTCACAGCCAATGGCTGATATGCATTATCAGAGACCTCCATGCTGGCAGGGGGGAAGAGAACCCTGGATCACCATGTCCCTGACTGCCACTGCTCCAGAGCTCTGTAGTCCCTTTGGATGCTCTCTGGCTTTCCCAGCACTGTCATCGGTGTCTACACTTAAGAACACCATGGAGTAGTAGCCAGGGGCTCAGGCAAGCTCTGGCAGTCCCCCCAACACCCAGATCCAGGTCCCCAGCACGCTGTGAACTTCTGCAGCCGCAGGTCAGGCTGGCAGTGGTGCCACTGTTCCCTGGTGCAGGAGTCACCTGCTGCTGGCACTGCTGCCCCGTGGGGGCTCACGGAGGTCAGGGTCAGCTGGCCCAAACCTCACCTGAAAGCACGGCCAGTTTCCTCAGCCTTGAGGGCAGTGCACCCGTGCATCCTCTGTGCTAGCAGGGCCAGCTGTTCCAGCACCTGCTGGGCAGCGTGCTCTGTGGCATGTCACCACCATGCCCAAGAACGTGAGGCTTGTTTGAACTCAGAGAAGGACTCCTCCTTCGATCCAAGCTGCTGATTTTGCTTGCTGTGATCTGAGCCTGACCCTTCTTAAAGCTTCCCCACAGCATAAGCTAAAGGTGAGCTTGACCCTCCCTGATTGTGGAATGTCTGCAACAAAGGCTCCAAGTACCCTTGGCCAAGGGCAGCTAGTCAAGGTTTGAGGCTCCATTTCCTGTATCTGCTAGCTCAGACTGAGAGCTGTCTCATTAGGTGGGCATTCTTATTTGTTTAGGGCTTTTAAATCTCATTAAAGGCAAAAGTTCTTCAAATTATAGTAGTGTTATAGATGGGATCTCTGTGATACTGATTAGTCTCCTTCCTGAAACCCTCAGAAGACTAATTGCTGCTCAGTGCTCTCTGTATGTTCTTCCATGTGTTCACCCCAGATGGCCAATTGATCTAATTTGAAGTCTGAGGCAGCCATAGCTTCTCGTGGCCTGGCAGATACTAATGTTTCAGAGTAGCACGATTACAGATCCCTCCTTTCTGGATTGCATTTCAGCTCCAGGGGAAGGCAGACAGATCCTGCTGCCCAGCCCAAGGCACTGACTGATGTGTGCAGCTACTGACAGCGGGTGCTTTGTCTGCAGGGAGGGGGAAACCATGCTGCTTTTCATTGATGCTACTCTTCTTCATTGTGAGAAGAAAGGATTCTGATCTTTTGATAAACATTTGGATTTAAAAACCTGCTACTTGTGATTGAAGTCTTGGTTTTGATTATACAAGTTTTACATCAGCTTTAAAGTTACAGAGGTTTATTTATGATGAATCCCAGCTGAGGGCTAATGACATTAAAGGGTTTTGGTTCTTGGTTTTAATAAAGACTCTCAGATTAGGTAAAATATTTAAATAAAACTTCACCGATGTTGCTTTTTAAAAAGGAAAGCAAGTTATCTGTTGGTAGAACCATAAATTAGAACTAATTTTGTATATAACCCACTGTATAAAAACCCTTGCTTCTTTTGCTGCAAAGTGTATTTCTTCCAGGGACCAAATTTTCCCCAAAATGCTGCTACAGGTAATGTTCATATCTTTTGTCTTTAATCGCTGCTTCAAGTGGCAACTGCATTGGATAGAACCCAAATGTCCTTTGAAACAGATTAAAGTTTAATTGTAGAGGGACGAATAGAATTAATAAATGCCCAGCTGTGTTTCTTGATCTCTTTTCTGGCTTGTAAGTTAGAAGAAGATAAAAAGAGGCAATCACTCTTTAAACATATAATTAATTTAAATATTGGAATAACTTAGCATTCATGAATGCATCTCGGTTTTATCTCCTCATTTTACATCTTTATTTATCTTATTAAAAACTGTGTACAGTCTGTTGATTTCATCTATGTCCATCTATGCTGAAAAGGAAAGAAAACAATTTTAGTTTTGCCATTAGTAAAACAAATACACTGAAATTTGTATGCTGGCTTTTTCTTTTGTGGACAAAGGCATTTTGATTTTTAAGGAAAATATCAGTGACTAATGATATCTGGCCTCTGATTTACACTGGTGATGATGTCTTCATTAGTCAGAACAAATGATAAATCTCTCCTTGCTGCAGCATATTGTTGTGCTTTCTCATCCAGTCATTTTAATTTTCAGGTTGACAAGCAGTCAGAAAGAATCCATTATGGACGATCAAAGCTCATTTTAGGTAGTCTTTGCCTCAAAAACAATGAGCTGAACTTGTCAGACGTGAGAGCAAAGGTATATGTGCTGTAATCTGCTGGTTGGGGGTGCTGCCTGGCTGTCACTGTGCATGCTGACCTGTACCTGGGTCTTCCCTGCGCTGCTGACATCGACCTCTTTATCCAGTTGGCGAAGACAAGACTGAGATCCAGGGAAAGCCTGTCCTACACACCATGGATGGGTGAGAGGAGGGTTCACCAGTTCTACTCAGCATGGAGAGTTACTGTGACTAAGCAGCATTCCCATTTAGCATTTCAGTTGTGCCAAGGCAGGGTACACGATACACTTTTATTCTATTTTCCTTGGCTTGGTCTGGGAAAAAAACCTCTGACTGTCTGCATGCCAGTGTGCCCTCAACCTGAAATTTTTAGAGATTAATCAGTTTCAATAAGGAAGGAATTACCAAGGAATTCCTCTGTGATTTAAGGTTTGCTAGTTTTGCGATAAAACTTTTCAGATACAGGCTGTAAATGTGGCACCGTAGATAGTACTTTGCAAATTCACATTGTTTCTGAATTTTATGACAAGGATCACAGCAACTCTACCAAGACAAGAATTAGAGTAGGTGCTGCAGTGAGGAGGTAGAGGCTCTACAACTACTCAATGAAATAAAAGTGCTAATTCATGGGTCTGACCTGGGGTTTTGAGTAGCCTGGAGCTGCCCACACAATCTGCATGTGGGTTGCTAACCTGTTTCACGTTGGAGTAATGTGAGAAAATCTGTTACCTTCAGCTGAGACATTTAAGAACACAAAATATAAAAACTCCCTATCAGTATGAATCTCATATATGTGCATAAACATACATGTGTGTGTGCATTTATGTGTATCTATATACAGATAAAATACACACACATATATATATATACATATATATATATCTGTATGTATTTTCCTTAGAGAAAAGATACCCTCT
The DNA here is from genome assembly GCA_024362935.1 of Setophaga petechia. NCBI lineage: Eukaryota > Metazoa > Chordata > Aves > Passeriformes > Parulidae > Setophaga > Setophaga petechia. The sequence goes on along the minus strand of JANCRA010000004.1, from coordinate 34,024,000 downwards.
TGGTGGCCTGCTAGTTAGGTCACACAGCTCAAATAAAAAGACAAGTTCAAGTCCTAGTCCTGAACCAGACAGGTTGTCCACAGGGTAATGATTTTATATTTGTGCAATTTCACAGTTTTCCTCCCAGTGTAAGAACCAGACCAGGTCATTCAGGAAGGTGTGGAGGCTTCTATGCATAGTGTGCATGCAGAGTTAACACTGCACTCCTCTCAATACTGCAATATTTCCCTTGTTAGTTCTGCCTCTCTACAGGAAAAGAAACAATACTGCATTCTTTGAAACTGTATACTTAGAGCTATGTTTTAAACCTTACAGTACCTCATAATATCCTTATAAAGGGTTTAAAGATATTGCTTTATTCATAAACCAAATTTAATTTCTTTTTGTTTGTAAGACAATACTACATGTCCTTTTCTAACAAGAACAGTGTGATTCCTGAGCAAAAAGGTAGTTTGAAATCTCTTGCTACCAGGCTGGTTATGATTTTTCTTGTTTGCAGTTTTTTGTGGTCCAAACTTTTAACAGTATTTTTCTCTTTGTAGAATTATTTTGCAAAATTTTTTTGTAGCTTATACACTTCAACTGATTCTGGCAAGAAGAATCCTAAAAAATTGTATTTATTTCCTCATGGCAATTCCCCCAGTCTCAAAATGTGATGTTCCTCACTTCAGGTCTCCATGTAAAAAATGTAAACAAACAAAATGAAAAGATGAATTCTCACTTTACAATACCAGTTTTATATTTTCTTAAAGTGTAATCTTTAGTGATGCCAATGGGAAAAAAAAGAATGCCATGCAGGTTGTTGTTTCAAGATTTTATTTTGTCTTCACTAAGAGAATAAATATTCTGTATTTACTTCTATCCATCTGCTTTTGGTTTAGGCATTCTGGTTTTCCTGTTTCTCACTTTCTGAACAGGTTTTTATATGAGCTTGTTAAGTGCAGGCAGAAATAAACGGTTGATTTGTAAGTAAAATGCTATCCTACAACTTAATCTGTTATTCCAAAAACAAAAATTCTTCCTCTCTTACATTGCCAGATCTGTAAAGCCTTATTGCAGAATGGCCTGTATACAGAAAGGTTTGTAAATTGAGCAGAGTGGTAAAACTATCTTCTAACCCTAGCAAACCCCACAGCAATGTTTTGTTTGTGCAAGAGTAATGACTTAATGCAGCAATTGCACTAAGCTGCTGTGGTGGATTCAGCAAGACCTGGAGTTTTCAATCTTCAACCAAGAGTTTTGCAATCCCTGTGAGTTAAATGTTTCAAAAATAAAGATCCTTGATAATGTCTGTGCATTAACCACACACGCTCCATCCCAGTGTTAGGTATATGCAACAGAAGGTGGTATGGCTGGGGAAGGCTGGGCAAGAATCTTGGTTTTTTTCTCTGGAAAGCTGAAGGATAAAATAATATTTGACAAAAATCTGACTTTTCTGAGAAACCAAATCTTATTTTTATAATGTTTTTGGCCTTTCATTAAATGAAAGCACTTTTCTGTACCACTCACTGCCCTTGTGATGGGCAGCTGGACAAGAGCTTTTACATGGCCAGGGGGTGCCACAAGAGGTATGCACTGTCAGTCTTCTCCTATAGAAACAGTAGGGCCATACCATAAATGGATGGTGATTTGTACAGCAGTTCTGTGCAAACCTTTTGGGGTGGTGGAACTACTAGTCAACCTGTTGAAGAAATAAATCAGAAATAAAATATGTGGGTGAACAGTGGACAGTGGGAATCCTCAGTGAAGACTTGTGGCAAGGCTGAACTGTGATCTCAAAGTAGCAGTGGCCTGCTTACATAAATGTAGAGTTGTCCTTATCTCAGAGCCTTGATATAAAATAGAAAAGAAGCTCAGTGGGGATCCAGTTTTCTCTATTTCAAAATTGTGGGACTTTGAGTTGTTATATGAAAATTGAAAAGCTCAGGCATTTAAAATGTTGCTGAACAAAATTTGTAGAGCCTTTCAACTGTAAGTAATAAGTGGAACTTCATTTACTTATTTAAGGTCAGAGGTGATCAGAACAAAAGAGCAAATTGTATATACAAGACAAAAATGTGCTAACATGCCTGTTTTTATGAAAAGAGATTAATTCCTTGAATTGCCACATGGAGCAGTCAGTCAACAAACACAAATTTGGAAGGAGGGGGTGGTGGTGGTGCTTCAAAAACAAAAAAAAAAATTTGTGGAGACTCTTCATGGCAACTCCATTATTATCTCTGTAAAAAAAAATTAAAATTTGGTGATATCCAGCTAATATTTCACAGTAAAGGAAATCTGAAGGATTCACAGACCTTCTTCACATTCATGGGAAGATATTTCTAGTAAATGCTTCCAAAAAAATTAACTTTGAAAACTTACAGAGAAAATGGATGAAGATTTTCTTCTAAGGTTCCTCAGAGTTTGATCACACTCACACTGTGACTAATTTGCTATAAACCCATGGATTGCTAAAGATTTCACTAGTTTCCTATTTATTTTTTATTGCAATATTTTGTATATAATTGTACAAATTACATGTCATTTTCTTTCTGTGTCTGGGCTCTCTGCCTATACTGATGAAACAAAAGTGGTTTTTCTGTGGCAAAAACTTAACATGGAAGCTTGTGCAGTCTCATTATCTTTGCATAGAATTTATATCTTAGATTTTCTCTGCTTGTGACAAACTCAGCCCTCCTTGCACAATTTCAGTGACTCTGAATTGTTCTAAAATGCATTACAAGAAGGCATACTTCAGTGTGTCTAGTTTCTTATACATGTTCTTGTGCCCCCCTGGTGATCAGTAAGTTTCTTAAGACTTGTTGAATCTCCTAAAATAGAAGTAATGCTACTACTGACACTGCAGGCCCCATCCTCGTTGTTTATGGAATATGAATTTCAGAAATGAATGCATTTCTGTTGTATAAATGTGTATGAACTATTGAAGGATTATGGAATCTGCCATTACTGTGTTACTTTAGCACTTAAAAATGCTGATGGGGGATTTGAACCCCCTTGTGCCCAGCATTTTGCAACTTCAGGATACAATGCTGATTTTCCACAAAGCCACATTCTAGGTGTGCTTCACTCTTGGGCAGAAGGCATTAATATAAATAATGTTATCTGATATTACTAGCCCTAACACTGTCATTTTGCCCAAGTCAAAGTTCACATTACAGGTGACTTCTGAGGAATTCCTTCCCTGTAATTCACATGGGTCCTGTGAAAGTATGCTTTTCAAAATCTTTGTTTTGAATAATGAATAAAGGAAGCTGAAATATTCATTATTTTCATTAAAGATCTCATTGTTTAAGATTATGCAGGTAAAGGAAAGCTGAAGGCTTGGACTCAGATCATAGCACTTCATAAAAGAGGTGAAGAGTAAAGTCTTTTGCCTTGTCAGCAAAGACCTGTTTTTTTAAAGCCCCTGGAGGTGCTATTGTGTATGTTAAATTGTATAAACCTGAATATTGTTTTAGCACCAAAAGCCCATTCAAAAAAAAGTCTGTTTTGTAAGAGGCTGCTAAACCCGAATTCTAACTTGTATTTTTTGTTCTTTCTGAAGAACTGTGCTAAGAGAATTTGCATAATAATAAATTGGTTTCTTATTTTTATCAAACCTCTCAACAGGAACTAATAATAGATGTAACAGCTCATCTTGTCCTTTTGCAGAGAATAGGAAAAACTCAGTTTCTTGTTCAGTACACTGTGCACTGTCAAGCACTTTGCTAAAAACAACCCATTTTTTATAAGAGATATTGTTGCTTCTTACAGTAACATAAACCTGGAGCAACTGTAATAACTGGAGTTGCTGAAATGGTTTCTAGTGGAAAAAAATTTAATCCAAAATGTTGTTTTGGCCTGATTTCTTCAATGTGTTTGTGGAAAGCATTCCAGTGAGTTGCAGTATTTTCTGTTTTGATTTTACTTCTACATATTATATTATGAGATACTGAAGTCTGTATATTTCAACTTAATTGAAACATTTTCAGATTTATTGATGAAGAAACAATAACAAATTTTAAAAATGGTACATGATAGACTGTACCTGTAGCTAAACTGTTCTATGCTCTTTGTGACTCAAATTTCTGTGAACAGCCCTGCACTGAAAGCTTGGGGTGGTACTTCTGTTCTTGTTATCTGTAAATCAGCTTCACATTCCCTCCTTTCACTCAACACTGCTTTGATCATAGCTGTTAAAACAACAGTTCTGACCTGCCCTAATTTTCTAAGTAACTTGAGTAGCTGGTCTCATTGCTGCCTCTAATGCTCTTAGAGAGAGGGAACCTTTGCAGCACCAGGGTTTTGCCTTCCTGTAATTCAAAGGTGTTACTATGGCTGTGAAAATATACTTGAGCTATTTTCAAATCAATTATGTTGGACACAGTCAGAAGGCAAGTTTGTTAAACAGGGCAGGGTCTATGGACATCCCAGAGCACGGTGTTAAAGCAACTAACTTCCAGCAAAGTTGGTTAGCTTAGGTTGGCAGTGCACATCTCAGCAAGGCAGACTGGCCTGGCCAGGTCTGTGCTGAGGCAAGACACAGGTTTCTGGTCTGGTTTATGTGAGCTGATGTGGAGGGGGTGTGCAGGAAAAAACAGTTAGGTTTTTCCAACCCGCTTTTGCGCTATATCAGCAATGTTTGCCTGGCATGTGGGTTTAAATGGGTAAAATAGCTCATTTCTGTTGAGATGAGTGAAATTGAGTGAAATACAAAACCCTATAAATTAAAGAAATTCAGTATAAGTAATTTTTTTACCTTGTTGACTCTGAAAGTTATAAATGCAAACCACATTCTTGTCCCAGACACAAATCCAAATTTTAAATCTTTAGAATTCTGTTTCCTTTAGCCCAGCCATAAAAACGATTTCTCTAGTCAGAGATATACATTTTATGAGCAATTCATTTTCTATACAAATATACTTGCAGGAAATCTTCCTGTATTGCAGAAAAATATTTTCTATATTCAGGCACATTATTTTCTTCTAAACTGAAAAGATGTCTGCAAAAATGGAAGTTTCAGTATTTAATTTGTTCAATATTTAATTTTTAATTTTTTCAGTATTTAATTTATATTCATTCATCTTTCAACATCCTTCCTCTCTTTTGGAAAATTTAATTAGAACTTTTTCTAGTTTCACTCCATTTTTTATATTTTATTTAAACTCCAAATCTGTTCTAGGGAGGATTAGGTGAATTGATGAATTTTGTTAGTCAGGTTGCTATAGCTTGACTTGGCCAGATGAGTTGCAAGTAAATTTTTTTACAAGTAAAATCCCTTTATATGAATCCTTCTTTTTTCTGTTCTTTTTATTTCTTCCTCTCTAAATTCTTGTCTGTAAACCAGAAACTTTGGGGCAGATCAACTTGTGCCTAGTTGATCTCAGCTCTTCCATAACCTAGCTATACACTTCTAACTCAATTCTACTGTGCAGATTAGAGATGTAGTTTTCTTCTCTCTGAGGCATAGTGAGGATATGTTCCGTGTGTCTCCAAAACGTCTGCCATAGTTGTAGGCATATAAATTTTGAAAACAAGGGAGAGTAAAAGAGCACCACCACGATGTAGGTTTGGGATTACCTTTTGTAGAGATAATGAGTTCCATTGATTCCTGATGAAATGACCCCAGGCAGTAAAGGCACCTCTCTGTTTTCTGCAGATGCTACTGAGGTGAGCTCGGTGACAGCCACCGCCAGAAATTCAGGTGGAAGTACAAACACACCAGCTCATTACTGATCGTTCCCCCTGGCAAATTTACAGTGCATTACCTAATTACCCACTTTATGTTCTACCAGGACTGTGTAAGCCCACAGTTAAAAAGCAAACAAAAACTCAACCAACTTTTATGTACAGATAATAATTATAGGATAATCACTCATATATTATCTTGCAAAAATAATACAAGCTCTACTTTCCCTTCAATCTTTTGTTTGTTGGCTTGAGGAAGCATGTACAAACCTCAGTTATCAGTCATTTATTCAGAAGCTAATATTTTGAAAGAGCAAGATATTACAATGGTCATTGCTTTAAAATTGTTAGTTTACAGCTGACAGGTTTTATGACAGCTAACCACACCTTAATACAACACTGTCTTCAGGAAAATATACAAAGTTATAAAGTTATTCAGCATTTGATTTCTGTGCTGTTGGAAGATGAGGCTGACATTTTTTGGGGTGTTTTGTTTGGGGTTTTTTTTTTTTTTTTTTTAATGTGAGGATCAGCATTAAATTCTTAAACTTTGGTGACCTTTGACTGAAATGGTTGGTTTAAAGACTTATATGGATTTCATCAGTAAGGACATGGTACAGTTTAAAAGATGTTTCATACCATCCAGATTATACACAACAAAAGAAAAAAAGTGCAAATTCTGGGTGAACTCCATATGTATTAGAAAAGGAAATAATTGCATGATGGTGTAAATCACATTATATGAAGGCAAAGAGTAAATTAACTATTATTTTATACCTAAGTAAGAGGAAATGCTGCATGACCTGTCAGAACATGTTGCTTTTCAAAGTTTTTCACAGCTTCAGGCACTCAAAACTTCATTCAAAACTACAGTGCCAAGGCATATGCTTTTAATATGTCATCTAGCAAGTTTCATGTTCCAAATTGGCCAGTTGCTATTAGTTCCATAGTTGAAATATTGCTATGAACTATGAAATATTTATCTGAAAATTTTAAATGAAGCATACTGGTGGCTGTCTGTATTTACAGTATCAGATCACAAGAGCCAGAAACCATTGGTAGTTTCTAGAAAATTAATTGTTTATGAAGTATGATGCAAATTATAAGGTGCTAAAATTATGCTAAAGCCAATACCAAATGAAAAATTGTATTGAGCAGTAAATAAGTAATTTTTTTCCTGGACAGAGAGCAATCTCTAAAAACCTAAAGCAGACATTTCATTAGACCAAATCTTTTATCAGTTGTGGTAAAGAGCAAAGTAAGTAGATAAAGATGACAGATTTTTTAGTCATCGGAGTAGTGCTGATATGCTCACATGTGAAAAATGAATTAGAACCTCTGTTCATACCTCAATAAAGACAAAAAGGAATAATTTTCTAAGATTTTCTTTTTGGTAATTTGTTTATGAGTTCTTTCTGAGATACCTTGCTATATCATAAGTCAACTTCTGTTAAAGGAGTTATTTCAGAAATTAATTTCTGTTAAAGGAGTGATTTCAGAAATTAATTTGGCCTCTTGCTCTTCCAGACTGTTTACTGAAGCATAAAATAAAGTAGAAACTAGAGATGCAGAATTGCTTCCTAAAACCCAAACATTAAACTTGTGCACACAGATTGAGGGAAGGTTTTGTAAGCAGTGGGATTTCACCAGCCATGTTGAAAACTTGATTTTGCTGGTGGGAAAAATCCCTACAAAAGAATGGACCAAATTTTCCAATAAGCATTGGTTCTTTAGGCTACTGGATGGAGCAAGATGAGTCAAATATTAGAAATATAGTCTTCTAGGGAGATTATTAAAAAATGGTGCCTTTCTGAAAAAAATTGTTTGCACGCAGAAGAAATAGTCATATCTGAAAATTGAAAAGTTTACTTCATTTAAATTTATATCTGACACAGATTGATTAATTAGTTTTTGCACTAGAATACAAAGACAGATGAATTAGCTAATAAAATTGATAATGTTTATAATAGCTGACAAAAAAAACCCTGTAACTGGAAATAAAGCAGTATGTCTTGGTTTAATTTCTAAGCCTATTGTTATATTATCAAAAAGTCTTATCTAGGATACAACAGACTCTAAAATTTATGCAGAAATTAGCCTTTTCAGAGTCATGCTAAAAAGATGCTGAATCTGAAACACTTGAAGCAAGTAAGCATAGAAAAAATAATAGATTGGTTTAATTTAGATTCTCAAGAGCATCTTACCTTCCTTTAGATGCTGTCCTACAAAAACAAACATGCACTTCCATCATGTGAAAGCTTCCACCTGCCAGTGGAACTCATTGGCAAATGAGTGGATGTCAAAATAAATATCTGAAAAATTCAGAACAGCAACATAAAGAGCAAATTTCCTCTGTCAAATATGTTCAGAAATTTATGCTTTTTGATCAAATTCTTATTAACAACCAAGAACAGGTAGAATCAGCTTGACAAGGTTGAAGTTAAAATATATTTGAGGAAGACTATGTTTTTTTCTGCAGCCCAACAAGTTTTAAATGGTTCTCCAATAGATTTTAATTTTTTTTATCACACCCCCCACACAAAAGAAGTTACCATTATAAAAATGTTTTACTTTATTTCTACAAATATATTATATAAATATGGAATTGGAGATAGAATGGCTGCTTATTCAGAGAAACATTTGTTCTATTTATTCCTTTTAATGTTTTATAATGAGTGAAAGTCTTACCTGACATAACTTTTAATCAAAAGTCAGTGGAGAGTGAGTTATAGCTGTGTGTAAGGTTGGATTCTGGATTCTCTGCTGAAGCAGAGAGTACTTTGCAAAATGAGCACATCGTACACACAACTTCTTCAACTCCACCAAAATGTGTGACTATATCATGGATGTGTTTTATCCTCTGTCTGTGGAGGCAAGAATATTTTGGGGCACCCATGGTGATGGATTCTCCTTCCTTTGTGACTACTCTAATGACGGTTTTAAGACACCATTTAAAAAAAACAATTTAAAGCTAGAATGTACTATCAGCACATTGGTCCAGTGTGGCTGAACGGGGTGTTAAAACTGCAGAAAGTGCTTGTGCTGTTTATTAGCTTAACTACATGGTCCCTTTTCTTATGTGATTTTGACAGACACTTCAATTTCTCTACTGGCTCCACCAGCACAAACGTAAGGTTTGTATTAACGAAGCATCTCAGATGTGATTTTCTCACAATTGCAGCTTTTATCACAAGACTTCCATGATTCTGGGCTGCATCAGGATCAAATTGAGAAATAGAACATTCTTGTTTTGGTCTTGAACAAAAGCTTTTCAAACTCTTCATGTGCATTTCAGTTGGATTTGAGTCCCCAGCGCCTCTCAAACAAATGTAGAACCCTTCATGCTGTGTCACTGACACAGCCATTGCTCTGAGTAGCAAATTTTTAGAAAGGTTCTTTACCTTTCAGTTTTCTTCTTCAGGTTCAATTTGAAAATCACGTAGATAAACACGAATGAAAGAATGAATTTTCATGCTGAAAACCATGTCTTTTTTGAGGCATTTCCAAAGCAGCACTAAATGATATATGTTTTCTTTTTCCTTTCACTTTCCTTCTATTACAATAGAACCCTCAAATAGACCCTCTAAAATAGAGCACTCAAATCCACTGAAGAGATACCTCAATACACAAACACACTTCTTTGTTCCTGGGACAGATGATAATTTATCCCAGGCAATGGCCGTTGAATGAAATATAACAAGAATACTGACCCTTTTCATTCCATGATCAATTTACTTTTGGTGTTTCATCATGGAAAGGATGGGAAGAAACTCTTCACTCACTGTAAACCTATGATAAAACTGTACCCAGAGCCCTTCTTTTTTTACATTTCAATCCATTTCTTTCTATTCCTAAATTTGCCACTTACTTACTGTATGATCTCCAGGAAATCTGCTCTTCCCTCTTTCTCCCTTCCAATTTCCCACACGCATGCTAAGATGTCCCTTCTTGTACTGAGATCTACTGATAAAAATGTTACACTGACCAATGTATTTACACTTACTTACAATCAAATCTATCTGAACATACAAGTTTTCTACAGAAATACAAATAAGAAAATATACTAAAACAAGTCCCTGATCTGCTAGTCATAGTATATAAATGTCTAAAGACACTTATAACATTGTCCTGGCAAAACTGATTCAAATGGCACTATCCCAGATATGTATTTGTCATGGTTCCATTTTGTGTGAAAGATTAGCTTAAATTAAACCCTTTTCCCTTTCTACTGTCACTGGATTATAAATTATTTTATAGGGGTAATAGAGAGTATGCACTAGGTTATTATAGGAATGAAACTTGTGTCTTGGTTAAATTGCGTTCATTGAAAATAATAAAAGAAAGAGTTGGGGCTGGGGAGTTGTTTGAATGTATTTTGTATCAAAATTTTCTCTATCATGTTATGCTACACTGGAAGCCTATTTTGGGCCTGCTGTCTTGTGACATGATTAAAACATCCTCCTGTAACTTGTAAACTTACATTTGTCATCATCACAAAATCAATACACATTAAAACACATCTAGTATTACACAGACACTAGGGTCCCCTGGCTAAAATGACATCAGTGGCAGAGTTCAGGTCAGTCAGATCTCCTTTCTGTACTGTGATTTGGCTTCTGAATTATAAAAGAATCTGAGAAGTAAAATTTTCATTCAGTTATGTAAGTTCTAGAAATTGTCAGATTTTTCTCAAAAAATTAAGTAAGGAATGTGTATCAGTGCTTTATAGAGCAGTTTACTGTCTCCAGGAGCTATTGAAATGCATTTGAGTAGCAACTATATTTTTGATAGAGAACAGAAGAGATATACAACTCCTGCAGTATCATTGAACCAAAACGCATGCTTCAAAACAGAAAGTGCAGCAGATTAATTTCAGAAGTGTGTTTTTATCTTAGCAGCAAATAGCCTATAAGACTATATCAGACATTTATAAATGTATTGAAATTGGGTCAGTGCTAAACTGTAGATCACAGTCCCTGAGCAGCTTTGACTCTGACTGGTAGCAGAGAGAAAAAGAACAGGATGAGAGCTGAAGATATAGTGTGCCTTGTAACTTCAGTGGGTAGCATAGCAACTGGAGAAATGCTGGAGAAATATCCCCCTGTGGACTTCATAGAACTGGAAATATATTTAGTCTGCAACACAGCTTTTATGCCCAGCTTGCAAAATTTTTCAATTTGGTGTTGCTCCAGGTTAAAAAACATACCAGCTGAAAAATGTGAATTGGAATCATTTGCCATCAGTTCTTAATGTAATGACTGATTTCCCACTCTGTATTCAGCAAGCTGCAGGCAACGGGTTTGAAGTGAATCCAGGTGGAAGTAAGCCAGACATGTTAAATTTAAGACCTCTATTTCACAACTCCCTACAGAAATTGAGCAAATAATGTAGCTGAAGTGCTTTCTACACACTGTGTAACCCAACTCTTTTGGCATTCTGATTAATTCCTTGCCCTTTTCTGCTGTACACACTGCTGAAAAGTACACTAAGAGGAGGAAGACGTTGTAATAGGTTCTATGAAACATTAGATGCAAAATGTTCTCACATTATTTTTAAATTTAGATACAAACAGCAGGACAAGACAGAAGTACATATAAGTATTGTGGTAAGTAGTCAGGCTTTTCAATTTAATTGTTATTTCCACATCTATTGTCTGGTTAGTGCGTTAGTGCCAACAGCAATGAAAATGTGATGTAGCAATCCAGTGCCTGGAGCTCAGGTGTGCTCACTTTCATTTAAATTTAAGTCCAGGCTTAATACATAATCTTTCTTGCAGAATCAACTTTCTGAGTACTGTGCAGTGGTAACGCTCTGACTTTTTAGAAACATAAATAATGAGATGATTTTCATCCAATTTTTAACCTCTTATACTGCATTTGATTGCAGTGGAAGCTTCTGATGAGAAGCGCAATGCCAGATTGGCATATTGAATTTTCTGGAAGCCAACAGAAATCTCATTCTAGCTGGATGGAACTAAAGCAATAAATAGATAATTTTATTTCCCATAGAAACATTTTAATGATAATTTCTTCACTATCTGTCTTTCTATATAGTTTTAATAAAAATTTGCACTCTAATGGCTGAGAGTATAGAAGATCTTGCTAATGAATTCTAACATTAACAAATGGAATCTAAGTTAAATGTAACAAAAAAACCCCCTCCAACTCAAAACAATCAAGCCCCGATGGAAAGAACCAAGTGTATATTGATTCCTTATGATGTTGGAGAGGTGGACTTAAGGAATTTGTAAATACTAAAAATGCTTTGAACCAAGATTTACTGGGAGTTCAAAATGGGAAATAGAAATGGGGTTTTACCAATATGTTGACGCCTGAAAACTACAGACTTCAAAATTACCTGTGTCAATTTGTTCTAGCTTAGTAGCTGGCCCTTTTGTGTTTGACAGCTGTCTGCTAGAAATAAGGGTGTGTTTGGTAAGGTAGGACAGGCTTGGATTTCTAGCATTTGAAACAATGGAGAGTCTAGCATATCCACCTGGTCTGAGCACATAAGCAGAGGCACAGTTTTGTGACTATGAGATCTTACTATAGGTTTTTGTCCACTTTGGGTTTAAATGTCCTTGTTTCCCCCTGTTAAGGATTACACAGAAAATAATAATTTCTCTTTAGGAAGGTTTAACTAACCTTCCTAATACACAGATTTAAAATATCGAAAAAAACTCTTTAAATAATTGTACAGGTACAGAAAAACTACAAAATTTTTGCTGGGTGTTTTGATGGCTTCTTTCACTATGTGCACATCTGTGTTTTGTGTTCTGTGATTGAGGAAAAATACTCAGGAGAAGCAAAAATTCTAGCAGTTAAAAGACTACAATTTAAATTAGCATGTGATATATGAATTTATGCTCATAAGTGAAAAATTGAAAAAAATTCTATTTGGTCTGACATTTCTGTTCGATGAAAAGTATGAATAATGGAAATCAACAGAGTAGTATGAAGAAATATAAACTTGTACACTGAATACATTCAAATAAATTAGGGCTTCTCAGATATTGCTTCACTACAAAAAACCCACTTTCTATGCATAAGTTTTTTTTGTGGCAAATGGCTTGTCAAATTTCTGCCACGATAATGTAAGCTCCATTTAATAACCAGAAAGGTACTGCAGAACATACAGAACAAATGCTGAATCTTTTCTCCGTAGTCCTTAGTTCAGTGCATTTGACTCTTGTGAAGATTATTTTGCTTTCTCCAGCACCCTCTGAAGCTGGTGATTTTGTAATCTGGTTGGTGAGCTGTGAATAAGTGAGAAAGAATAATATGATGGACATCAATAGAAACCTAGTCACTGAGGCACAGACACATACACTGGTGCTTTTATTTATTTGCTGCTTGTTTTCTTTTGTTTTTGCTTTTTGTTTCAGTTTTTTGTTTGGTTGTTGTTTTTTTCAGTGCACCACATTAGTTACCAGCAAAGAGACATTTCTTAGGTTAGCTCCTTGGACTAAAAAAAAGTTATTATTGAGATCTATCACTGTGTAAAAATCCTTCACTTCCTTTAACTTCCTTAAGATAACTCCTCTTTCCCTCTTATTCATGTGCAGTTAGGGATTCTGTGGAGATGCTCAAATGATTTACTATTTCTATTACTGTCTTTATTCTTACTGAAATATACTTTCTATTTACTTTATATAAATTCAACTTAGCAATTTGTTTGTCTTTTATTTTCATTTCTTTCCCCATCTGCTGGATGGACTGTTCCTGTCCATCTTAAAGGGATGCCTGCCAATCTGCTGCATAACATCACCTCAGGAACCAGTGCCCCTTACTGCAGAGTTACTTGTCTGGAAAGCAGCAAAAATAGTGCTGCAGGTGTAAGCTGGCCCCTGTCCACTCCAGTCCTGATAGCTTCATAAATCTTGACCCTGACGTAGCACCACAGTCACATTTCATGACACAAAGCCAAGCATGTTATTCACCCAGTGCCCTAATTTACATTTCCTGAGACAAAAGAACATACAGGTACTATTTAAGAGCTCTCTTTGGTTTCACATTTGTCCAAGGGTTAGCTTTAGGTCATGTAGAAGAAACCTGGAAAAGGGGATGGTGGTGAATAAACTTTAAAACAAATTAAAACAAAATAAAGATTAAGGAAAATGCAAGACTCAAGCTCTCATTGTTCTCATGCCAGCTGAAGCTATAGATCAGTGTATTTTCTATATCAGAAATGTGCAGCTGCTATTTCTTTTGTGGAACAGAAAATAGCTGTTATGTTCTTTTGGCTGTGTTTGATGAAACAAACTTTCCCTACATGTGTGCCCTTGGTACAAGTTTAGTGCTAAGAAAACCTTAAATAAAGACAGAATTGAAATGCTCAGAGAAAAGTACTCTGCTGCCTTGTGCCACCAGGCACACAGCAGGACTGGGATTTACATCCCCTAACTCCAGACATCTACACTGCCTATATCTTTTTCTGCACTGCAGTTCTCACCATCTTCATATACAAAAGGAGAAAGTAAGCACAACGAGGCCATGACTCACATCTGCCAGAGATGACTATTCAGGATGAGATGAATTGTGCCCAGAAGTGTTTGTTCATCTATTCTCTTCATGAGAGGAAGTCTAGAGAATTGCTACAAAATTAAATTACTACACTGGAGGTGTCTAATGTCAGGTCATCGGAATGTCACCCTGTTCTGTGTAGGTTAAATGTGACAAGATTTCGAGTGAGAACGTTCAGTGGTCTAAAAAGATTGTAGAAGTATTAAAACCAATGTTTTTCAGAACTCTGAAGAGTTCATGGTTATTATTTATGGCCATGCTGTGTATTAGAACTAGGTTTACACAGGTTTGTGTTGCCACAGCTACTGGTGCCCTACAAATGAGATGGGATTTTCCTCTGCTGAGTTTCCTGTTAAGATGCAAAGCGTGGATTTGGCCAGTTTGTCATCAGGTTTACATAGAAGACTGGCAGCAAAAAGTAATAAGGAAATGACATAGTTTAAAAAAACAGTGTTAAAGGCCCAGGTGCACCACTGGGATGCACATTATCCAGCTTCTGTTAGGGAAAGGATACTGGTAGAAATAGTTTTAAAGATAATGAGGTAGTTCTGTGAGTTTTACTAAAAAAAATCAAACATAAAGAGGATCCTGAGTGTGAGCCTGAAGGTTCTTCATTGAAAATTCACCACATGAAGGAAATAATCATAAGCTGGAGATGGGCTTCAAACTCTTGAAGCTGAATATCAGATAATGTTTAAATAGAGCAAGGAAAAGCTGTGAACGACTTCAAGAAATCACATCATGATAGAGGAGAGAGAGACTATGCTGCAAGACCATGGATGTATTGGTTGTCTCACTCAGTGAGACAGGTAAATAATCTTTGTAAGCATCAGTGTTTTGTGCACATTGAAGCCCTGATGTTCCCTGATTCAATTCTAAACAAAACAAAGTTGCAAATATGAAGACAATGGATGATCATCTGGGGAAAAAAAATTGTCTTGTGAAGGTGTGGAAGGGCAGGTGCTGTGCAGCAGAACTTAAGCATATTCCACATCCTTGACATTTGAAAACTAGGAGCAAGCCAAGTTAAAGATGACATCTTTGAAATATGAATATATGTATCATTATCCATGGTAAATGAGTAAGAAAGTAGCCTCAAATACCTCGGGAAGAAGATGTTACAATTTTGACCTTAATTTGACAGTTATCCACAGGAGCTCAGCGAGACATGCTGAGAGTTTGGTTTGGAAATTAGTTAGGTCTGGAATAAAAGGGTAGATTTGTGATTCTGTGACACAAATATAGCAGAATGTCCAAAGAAGTGGGAGTTAGAGAGATAGGAGAGTGGAACACTGGGCAACCCCAAGGTGAAATTAGGACAGAGGAAGAGACCAACCCTTTAAAGTCCAAACCCAAAGGAATGGAGAGAAAAGAGAAGGCAAAAGGATATGTCCACACCTGTTAAAGTCCTCATCCTGTAGAAGGAAAATTGAAAAAGCTGTAAAGTAAACAAACTGGGCAATTTTTTTAATACAACCCCCACCAGAAGGTTTTTTCATTGTTCTCACAGTATTTACCATATATAAAAACAAGATTTTAGGTCCTGAAAATCTATAAAAATTAAAAGCACGTCTAGAAATGTTTTCAGCAGTGAGAAGGACCTGTTAGTAAGGGGAGTGCTCACAGCTGTCTGCAGCATGGGGGATCGAGCTTGGTGATTCTTAGGCAAGGTCTTTTCAGGCCCTATGAGCCATATCAACATGTGGGAGAGTGAATTACTGCTTAGTCTTACTGTCAATTCAGGCAGTGAAGTGCTTAAAGTGAAAAACTCTTGTTTTGTACAGAATGGACCCCTTTTTAAATTCTGCAACTGTTGTCCACACATCTGATGAGGATGGGTTTTGAAATGCATTCCAGCTCTGGCTGGATGGAATGTGGACAGGACAAGGGCCCTCCAGGGTTAAAATCAGATAAATGTCTATTTGAGTGAATATCCTCAAATGTTTGGAATGCAGAGGATACCATGAGAAACAAATAAAGCCATTACATTCATTGTTAACAGAATTAGGCAACACAGATGTTTCTGTAATGCACAGATTTCTGCATTCTCAAAGAAGCTTTTCAGCTGTCCTTGCAATTTTAAGACTAAAATATTCTATTAAAAGAACCAGTGAAAATAAATGAAACATGTAATTATTTTTACAATGGGTAAACTGTTGATTTGTCAAACCACAGAGAAAGGAACTCTAAGATATAATTCTCATTCCAATTTAAGAATGTGTTTAAAAAAGTAATTAGAAAACTACAAGCCAACCCCCTCTCTCATTGCCTTCCTGAAACTTCTTTTACAGACCCATTTTCTTGGGTACTTTTTGATTTTTTAAAATCTTCCTGTGCTTTATCATAGGGATTATTTGGAGCTGAAAAAGGAAGTTTGGGGGGGGGGGGGCGGGGGGGTAGTTTAACAGTTCTCTAGAAATGTGAGGACATAGTAGGCCAAATTCCCTGAAGCTTGGAAGTGCCAGACTTTTACAGCTGCATTCTTCTTTATCAATCTATCAAACCCCTTTAGTACTATCTTTCAGCAAAGCTGTGAATTATTTATCCCTTTGGATTTGGACGTTTTTACAAATGTCAATGAAGCTGCAGTGTGCAATGAAGCCAGTCGTCTGGCTGCCCCCTCCATTATGTGAAATAATAGTGCATCTTCTGTGTGGAAACTATTGATACTGAAGTGAATGAGCCATGAAATCAAGGTGTGAATCGCTGTAGAACTCTCTGCCTCCCTTCCCCCTTCCCATTTTAGAATTTTTCTTGGATCCAGATTCTGGGTTAAAAAAAAATTAATGTTTGCACAATCTCACAACTTGTTTCTCAGTATTTGATTATCCCTTAGTTATGAGAGATTGAGTTTATGTCCATCTTAAACATTATAGAAGACAACCTTGACCCAAACTGATGTCTGATAAATGGCACTTCTAAACTCATATTACACATGCTCTCATGTTCCATCATTTTCTACTGCTTAACAAAAGAATAAGTTAAAACTCTACTTTGCAACCATTGGGTTTGAAAAAAATGAGAAAAATAGAAAATTAATTTGGTTCTCTTTTTTCCTCAGAGGTATCCTGTCTTGGGCTTTTTTAGTTACAGGTGAGTTTTAGGTTTCCGTCACTAGATGTGTCTTGTGTGGGGGGCAGGAAGAGAGGTAGTTTAAAATGAATCAAAAGAGCATTTGAAAACTAGAAGAAAGGAGTGTGTAATGATGAGAAACTCCAGAGTGGTACTGGGCATAACATTTCTGGTAAATGTTTTCTCCATCTCCTAAGGCCTTAGTGCAAATGGAGACTTAATTTTTCATAATAACATTCATTTTCTGTTATTGGTATATAAAAATTGCTTACATTCTTCTTACTAAACTAGTAATTTTTAGCATTTTTGTGGATTATAGTCACTGGCTATTACTAGAAAATCTGACCGTGCTCTAATCTGCTCAGTTTTGGGGGCCATCTAGTGTGTTCATAGAAGCCCTCCTGTGCCCACTGCTGTCCAAAAGACACTGCAAAAGTAATCTTTGGGATGGAAAAAAACTGACTCAAGATGTGTGACCACAGTGCTTCCACTTGTCCCAAGTCAGCACTGATACTGGGTCTATCTCCTGACTTGTGCAGTGTGGCTTGCCACAGGATGAGTGAGGGACACCCACACTTGTCTCAGGCAGGGTAATATACTCAGGAATAGGATTTATTGTTAACATTTCCTTTTGTCATGAGCATTCTCTCTTAATAAAACCCTTTTAACCGCCTGTGCTGCAGTAAACCACATGCTGGGGAGCAGCAAGAGGATCACTACCATTTTCTTTTGATAAAAAAACTATTATTTTCATTGTACTGATAATAATTTAGTAATTCTGTATGTTGAAACAACAAGTGTTACTCTGGAATTCCACTTTCAGAAAATGGCTGTTAAAATACATGCCAGAAGCAACGGGATCCATTATTATGATTAAGGATGTCAGTGTCTTATCCTTTAGCTTAGCACATATATCACTTTTAGGATAGTCGTGCCAGACCAAAGGAAACACTTGTGTTTCTAGTCGGGTCCATTTTTGTTGCTGTCCTCTCCTGCTGTTGGGATTATTGAAAAGTACTTTTCTGACCTTTCTGAATAAATTAGGGTTTTACTTCTTTTCCTTCAGCTCTATCTGTAGCTGGGAACTGTCTATGTAACCTATTTACAAACACCCCTCTTGCTGCTGTTGTGTTCAAATTAAGGTGGAGGCTGCGGTGTGGCCATTTGCAGTTCTTGTGAGCAAAGTGCCATAAAAGACTTTGTAGAAGCCACAAGAATTACTGTCACTCAAACAGAAGAATGCTTGTCAAGTCCCAGTTTACCCACCTTGCCTTCTCTTCCTCTGTCCTCTTTTGGGGTTTTCTTTGCAGACATGTATTAAATAAGAGGCCTTTTGATGTACTTTGGTAGTGTTTTATTTTGGTGTCTCTCAGTATTCCTAAGAGATCTCCACATCCCCTGGTGGTAGTATGTGTGGATCACTTGGTGCCTTGGATTGGAGACCTGATGTGAGTTTAAAATAGCTTTTTCTAAATTGACCTGGTCTGCAGTGTCACTTCATTGCCTTTTGCACAAATGAATGAATTTGCCTTTGAATGCAGTATTAATCGAATTATGTGCTCAATGCTGCTGCTTGCCAACACTTAGAGGAACCCTTTTCCATGTTGGGATATAACTTAACGTACCAGGAATTAGTTTGATGTGCACAGAACTTTTTTTAATTTAAACTTAGCTAGTGAGACTAGTGGGGCATTCTCCTCTACTGCCAGCCCCTGTTTTCAGCCAAAAGCTAAATGGTGCAACAAGAAAAGTGCCTAAAACTATAATGAATAGAAGTTGGACAAAAGCATGAAGGTCTCCATTGCTTTTACTATCTTGTGGCATTTGTATGTCTTTAGTATCATTAGAAATATGCAGGATATTATCTGCTTTTTAAAAAACCTCGTCTTAACTCCACTTATCATTTTCTTCACTTACTACAAAAACAAATGAAGAAACAAACAAACCTTGAAATATGGCCTTTTTGTTTTGCTGGCCTGGTTTTGGTCGCAGATGCTTTGGAGTGAATGAGAAAGTTATCACTATTTTACCAGGAGTTAGGCTTTTAGTCATCCACCAATTGCAGAGAATTGCCAGAAAGATTTACAGACTGGTTATTAAGTCCTTTGAGCATAGAAGTGATTCAATTAAAGAAATCTATGTGTGATTCAACACTTCTCTGCTTATGCTCAACAGCACTTGGCTCAGAGGTGAAAGAATTACACAGATTTCATCAGCACTAGCAGAAAGAGCACAAATTATTCCTATTGTTATCATTATGATGAAAAACTGCTCCAGATTGTTTGACCTCCTTATTTTCCTACAGGTTTTTGATGTTTTTCCACTTTCATAGTTCCCTTGTAGAAGATAGGTTCTTTATGAAATAAAACTTTTGTGTAAATGTAGTCACTACTCTTTCATTATACTCTTCCCAAAGTATTCAATTTTTTTCTAAGAAGTCTTCACTTTTAAAAAAAAAATCCTCTTTAACCTTATGTCCTTGTAGTTACCTTAAGTACTTTTCTTAGAACAAAAGGCTTTCACCAGTAATTTGCCAGTAAACTGTAAAGCATTTGACCTATGATGGACAAATGGGTGTTTGAAAATATCTTCAAACACACCAAAAAAGAAAAATGTATGTGACAAAAAATTCCATAAACCTTTGAACCGTAGTCTTTCTTTTGGGAACTTTGGTTTCTTAACATGAAAGGGGAGATCAGACTGTACATATATGTAACTAATACAGAATTGATTCCCCAAAATATTATTGAAGATTTCTCTTCATACAGAAAATATGGGCAGAGTTTAATGGATGTATTCTTGGAAAGACTAGTCCATGTACATACATATTAGTCTTCAGTTTTAAGTATAACTCACATAGTAAGCATGAAGACTGTGGTTATATTAAATACTATATTTCTAACACATTTGTGTTATCATGAGATAAATAATGTTAGAATTTATTTTTCTATGGAATTGGTATAAAATGCTAAGGGAAAAGGTGCAATGTTACTCTATCAGCAACTAAGACTATTTTGAAATTGTCATTATTTACACAATGCATTTATGTTGACATATTTAATATGATCATGTGGCA
The DNA here is from genome assembly GCA_024362935.1 of Setophaga petechia. Taxonomy (NCBI): domain Eukaryota; kingdom Metazoa; phylum Chordata; class Aves; order Passeriformes; family Parulidae; genus Setophaga; species Setophaga petechia. The sequence goes on along the minus strand of JANCRA010000004.1, from coordinate 34,003,663 downwards.
CCCACCAGCACATCTTACAAACAAAGTGATAAAAAATTAGATAGTTTTAGCTGAAATTCTTTGACCTACTGCATTACAAATACAGCATTAAAATCCATGTGTTTAGCTAACAGAAGCAAGAGGGTTTTTCTCCAGCTGTGGGAGATGTAGATTTTTCCCTTGTAGATGCCTGTAGATTTTATGGTTCTAATCAAATCACAGCAAAGTTTTATAGGATCCTACTAAACTCAGAACATGAGGCTGCTGGAAACCCCAGGCTGCTAGGTTTCCTGGGACAGGGGCAGGCTGTGGTGTAGTCTTTGGTCCTGGAGGAAGAGTGAGTGGTGAAGGTCTGCAATGCTTTATCAGAATGTGCCAGCTGCAGCCCAGCAACCAGCCCTTCATTGACCAGGCAACCATGTTCATGGAACGGGGAGAGGTTTTTGTACCAGTGAAGTGCAGGAACTGGGAAGGGAAGGGATTATAAAAATAAATGTGTTGCTGAAGAAGGAGCAGTAAAGTAGAATCTTTCTACCTAATGATTGAGAAATCTAGATAAACGTTACCAAAATGTGCTGAGGATTTAAAATCATTGATTTTTCACTCTTACCTGCTCTTTGTTGTGTGCTTTATTACCAAGAGTTTTACAGATGCTGCTCAACAGCTTGTTAATGCTTTGTATCTCTCCTAATCCAAATGACAGGTGGTAGAATGCTTTTTAAGCTAAGAGCTGAACAGCATCAGGCTTTGCCTAATAAATTCTGAATTTTTAGTTGCTGTTCTGCAGAGATGTGCTCAGGTGTTTCCTGCATATCTCTGGAAATACCTGTATAGCTGTTGTGAAGCTGAAAAAAATCAATCTCGAAAAAAATTATAAATGCTAAAGAATCTGGCATTATGAACCCAAATCTCTCAGATTTTGCCTGTTACCTTGACAAGGCGATTGAGGGAAACATGATCTCACTCTTCACACAGGCAGTATGATGTGACCTGTCCTCCCACCACACTACACTCATTGACCTTCGCATGGGTTTTAGATCAGATTATCAACAGTGATGGCATAGCTCACCAGAAATCCTCCATCTCACATTTAAAAGACCCAACAGATTCAATTTGCTGCAGAGAAATGTGAACCAAAATAATGAAGGGAGAAAAAAAGCCTGAAGACTAGAAATATTAAGACAGGAGAGTAAAAACAGAAAAGAGAGAGGGAAAGATTTTGCTGTTACAAACAACCCTGCTTGCATAACTAGAAAAGCAATGAGAAGAGCCAGCATGGGGAGCTACTTGTACTTTTGTTTATATTTCAGAAGTAGACAAGAGTACTCAGTCTCAGTGCTAAAAAAAATCCACACCAATAAATTAATAGATAGGAGGACATTTTGTCTCTAGTTCACTTGTGTAAGAATTTTCATTTCTTACTTTTGTTCACACATTAATGCATGGGTATTTTAATGAGAGTTGAAACTAACCATAAACTGTTTATTAACATGGCCAAATGGGGGCTATTAGACACACGTGAATAAAGACATTATTCTTTCAGGTACAACCTGAAGTTTGAAGATTGAATACAAACTCAGGAGGGATTTGATGGTTGTGAGGTTGTGTGTAAGTCCTCAGGGTTACTTGATCATAGTGCTTTAAATATCTCAATTCCAGATTTGTTAGCTCAGAAGAAAAGTGATACCTTACCTCTGACCAAAATGGGACTACTGTATTGCCAGAGCTACTGCTAAAGATAAGGGCACCCAAAGGCAAGGATGTGTATTAAATCATGGAGGTTTAGATGGCCTTTTTAAAGCCAACATCATATTCTTACCAGGAAGCATTATAAAGGTGATAGGATTTGTTGAAAAACCACAAGATGGTGCTCATTCAGATGTTGAGGCAAATATTTTGGAGATCGTATAGAAAGTTGTTTAAGGACTGAGAACTCTATGAGAAAATTTTGAGACGTTAGATGCTAGGCAAAAAAAAAGGACAATGGAAAGATCTTTAAGACTTGTTGCAACCTGAGAATACCTTCCAGACCAGGCAAAGTGAAAAATGTGACTACTACTAGTCCAGGAAATATAGATTATATATGAACAAATATGAATTAACTTATTTTCAGAAGGAGAGTACTTTCATCATTATAGTCAGTAGCGTCCAAATGTTTTTATGAGGTTGGGTGTTTGATGTTTTTCCAACATGAAAGGAAGGTGTCATGCCACAGCCCTACTCCTGTAGGCATTTCTGAAGGTCATGGCTTTGCTTACTAACATACATAATCAAACATGTACCTGCCAAGAAACACTGGACCTGCTGTGCAGTTCTGAACTTTCTGTCTATGCTCAGTAAATTCAATATTTTCAGGAAAGGGTCCACTTCATTGTTAGTGATTTACTGGTTGCTGTGTGATATACACAGTATATAAAAATATATTTATTTGGATATGTCCTGTGTAAAGGAAAGAGTCTGAGATGCGCTGAGACATGGTGGTTAAGACTCATCTATCACCATTTCTTAAAATCTCCTGCTCCTGCTAGGAAAGATGGCAGTGAGAGCAGGCAAATTTTACTGACCTCTCAAATAACTTGTTTTTGAAATGTGGCAAGTACAGCATTGTATTATCACAATCTCTGATAGTGATTTAATCTGAGGTAGGGGTTAAGACAGACAATTTTTGCTCCTTTTAATCTTCAAATGGTTAAAAAATGGTGGTTAAATGCCCACAGAAAAGCCCAATGATTTAGACCCTAACTGACATTTAGAAAGTAAAATACAGTTTAGTGATTAACTTGTCATGAGTATTTGCACATGGCTGTCTGGAAGCTTGTGATGTAGGTCTGTGTGAAAATTATGGCCAAATGGCAATCCCAAACATAAATACAGCCTGGGTGAGGAATGGATTTAGAGGAGCTCTGGGGAGAAACACCTGGGGATGTTTGTGGATGAAAAGCTCTACATGGTGTGGCAAGTCCAGAAAACCGAGCACGTTCTGGGCTGCAATAAAGCAGCAGGACCAGCAGGTCGAGGGCATGATTCTACCCCTCTGCTCTGCTCATGTAAAACTCCTCCTGGAACACTGCAGCCAGCTCTGGGATCTCCAGCACAAGAAAGAGGTGGGCTTGATGAAATAAGTCCAGATTAAGGCCATGAAAATGATAAAGGAGCTGGAGCACCTTTCTTATGAAGATAGGGTGAGAGAGTTTGGGATATTCAGCCTGGAGCACAGAAGAGTCCAAAGTGATCTCGTAGCACCTTCTGGTACCTTAAGGCAGCTACAACCACAAGAAATGTGGAGAGTGACTTTTTGTAAGGGCATATTTGACAGGACAATGGGAATGGCCTTAGGCTGAATGAGGGTAGGCTTAGATAAGATATTAGGAAGAAATTCTTTACAGTGAATGTGGTGATGCTCTGGAACAGGTTGCCCATAGAAGCTGTGGATGCCCCATCCCTGGAGGTGTTCAAGGCCAGGTTGGATAGACCTTAACAACCAGGTCTAGTGGAAGGTGTTCTTGCCTATGGAAGGGGGGTTTGAACTAGATGATCTTTAATGTCCCTTCCAATCCAAGCCATTCCATGATTCCACTATTCTAAGATTTTTTATTAAAATGTCATTTTAAAGCTACTTTTCTTATTGAACTTTGTCCTGGAGAGGAAAGATCTGACAATGATTAGGAAAAAGGGGGAATGAAATCAAGGTGAGGGCTATCAGAGCTGCTGTTGTGGGTGGAGTGGAGACACAACCCATAGAAGGGCACAGCCCATAGAAGATGTCTGTAGACAGACACCAAACAATCCTTTGTACACCACAGACACATGGAGCTGGAGCTGGCATATGCCAGCCTTCCCATGGCAGTCTCCAAGGAGAGCAGCCATTGTTTTCACTCCTTAAAGAATCTGCTCACACCGTTATATCCTTCCTGCTTCTTTTTCTTGTAAGTCCACAGTACATTTCTCCTCGTCACTGGTATCCAGGGGATTAAAACAAAGATAAAACAGGACACAGAAGATATGAGCACACATTGTCATAGTAACTATCTATATCTGTGTGTGTGTTTGGATATACGTTTCATGTGTTTCCTCCTTAGTTGGAGATCAAGGCACCCGTGCTGCTAGGTATTCATGGAGATGCCTGTGTGGAAAAAAAAATATTGTTTTACACTGTGGTTGAGCACACTTACAGTTCCTAAGCTTGAAGGCCGTCAGAGTGTTTTTCTCTTCATCTGTTTTGTTTTTATCTAAATACTGATTTACATTTAATGAAAAGGATTCTCTTTCTGTCCCAAGGGGAAGGACAGCCAACAGATGGATCACAAGGAATGTCATTAACCACTTAGGATGTTTTGACATTTTGCTGAAGATTGCTTCATTATCAGTGAAATGAAATTTCTTCTCTGCTTGTCTAGCAACTAACATTATTTAGAGAAAGCTATTACTATGACAAAGATACTGTGAAATATAAGTTTTTGAGCTACTGATTTATAATGTTCCTGAGATACTTTGTGTTAGCACTTATTTGAAAAAAAGTTAATTTTGAATTTTCTTCTCGTGTACCATTTATGTAGATACTTTATTCAAAGATTAGGGCTTCAAATTTTCAGTTCAAATATTGAATTCATAATAACAATAAAATCTCCAAAAAGTAAGCTAGATGGAATCTCTTTAGATACCTTGTTTAGGTTTTCTTTTGCTTTCACTTTATTTTGCCATAAACCCTAAACTTTTATTATTCAAAGCAGTTTGTACAGTAAGGAAGAATGGATTCCACAAACCCCCAAATTTCAGTTATATCCAATAAAACAACAGAAAAATCATTAATCTATAAAAATTGTAATACATATTGAAAGAGTGTAGTTGGCTTCTCAAGTTACCTAAACAGTGACAACAGTAAACATTCAACTCCAAAAAAAAAGTGTGTAAATTCACCACAAAATTATTTCTGTTAACTACAGATAAAATGAATTTAGATAAATAAGGTGGTTTTAAGGTGTTAAAGAAGCAACCATTCTACCAATTAAAGAGTGAGTCTCTGCTCTGAGGTCGACAGCCAACCAGGTACACAGATGACTTTTTTGTGTAATTTTTTATACTGTACTGGAAAACAGATATCAATTTTACTTTATTCTTTGTGTTAATTGCTTTATTTTCTAAATTAACATGGTACTAAATGATGATATATACAATGGAGTACTATGAACTGATGCTTTCATACAAGATGGAAGAAAACACTAGACTGGATGAAAAAGAATTCTGAAAGAACATTTGGGTATGTCTAGGTACACTTCTCTTGAGCATGCAATGGAAGCAATGTAAAATCTTCCTAAAATATTCTTGAAAACATGTAAAAGTATCCTAGAACAGTTTACAGCCAGATAGTTGCCCCACGTCCTACGTGAGTTCCATAACCACCAGGTAGTGGGTTGCCATACGGCAACTGGGACTCCCCCCTCTCCCTTGTTTGTTCTTGCCCAGAAGTTGCTAAAAAATACCTTGTCTGTTTTTAACATTCACCCAACTCTAATAAACAATGATACCAACAAAGTCTGTCAAAAGCAGAGTGAAACATGCTACCTAGAAAAAAAGCTTCTGAATAAAAACCAGAGCTCCAAGCTTGGATCTTTTTCCAGACCTTTAGTCAGGGACTGTATATTTCCTCACTAATATGCTGTAACAGTTAGATCTTTATTACAGTCTGTAACCACAGTTTTTGGAAGACACATGTGGTACTGCAGGAGAACTAAAGCATATGTGTCAGTTCCTGCTGCCAAACAAAGTTGTTCTTGGCATCAAGTCACTGGCACGTGAGCAGTGATTGAAATTGCTGTCCAAAGTCAGTGGCCTAAGATCAAACACAAAGTGCTGAAAAGCTTAAAAGCTACGCAGAAGGATCTTCACTTTTTGAAGGACTAGTTGTGCGTCAGGGTCTTAGAAAATACTGTTTTCTCCTCTTTATGTGAAATTCCCACCATCTTCCAGAGAATGTATTCCAGTTCACTGCTTCGATGGCCTGAGAGAGGAAATATCTATGCAAACTGTCACTACTTCCTCTGTAGTCTTTCAGCTTCAGACTTGATTTTAAACTAGTTTCACTTTTTTTTTTTAAGCTTCTGACTGCGTAATTCTGTAAAACAATATGCTTAACACGTTTTTTAAAATAAATTTATTGAGGTTTTACTTTCTTCCAAAACATTCATGGTAGATTTTACACAGCAGATTTTTCTATTATTACCACTTTGGGATCAACTATCCTGGCAGGACTGCTGTAGACCAAGGTTTATTATCGTGGTATTTATTGCCTCTTTACCTGAAGAATCTCAAATGACTGTGTAAGCTTTGACCCCAAAGTTGTGCACCTAGGCACAGATGCAGTTTAATCATGTGTCTTGGTCATGTCTGTGAACAGGCTTTGGCTTTTGGTTTGCTTCTGCAGACTGAAGCCTTTGGTAAAGCTCTTCTCAAATAGAAACCAGGAAAAGTGTATTTTCTTACCAGCAGCTACAGAAAGATGTACTCATTATCAGTGACAAATTATGGAATTTCTTCACTGAGCCCAGGGAGGCACCAAGGTCACATGTATCTTCATCAAAAAATTATGTTATTTTGTCCCTTGGGTGTTATGAACTGGAGAGAAGAAATGTCATTATCACATTCTGTGCCTGGATGATGAACTTTGATCACTGTTCCTTTTAAAAATTTCAAGAATTTAAAATGACTGGATAATTTCCCAAAGAAAATGCATTTTATAGATGACAGCAGCACTGTACTTTAAATGGAAATACACAAAGGCGCATTTTTCACAGACTGGAAAGAGACACCCTGACAGGATGGTAGTGATCACAGTCCAAAAGCCAGCAGCGACCAATACTCCTGAATAATCCGTAAAACTTGATGTTAACACTGAGAAATCAACCAGCTGTATCAAAAAATTATTTGAATCTTTACTGTTTCTTTTAAGTGCTCTCACGCATAACAGCTTTCATGAAATTATGTTAGGTTTTGTGATCCCCTCTGATGTTTGTGATTTTTCCTGCAGATCTACCTGATTCTAGTGTTTAACTCTTTGCATAGGAGTATTTGTAGTAAAATTAAATAAATAAAGAGTTTAATGCCTTTTATGACAATGGCATGAGGCATAGTCACATTCTTTACCCTCTACTTTTCTCAGTCTCTGTAATTATGTAATATTGAATCTATTGTGATTTTACGTAAAAAATGAACTAGAGATATTTTACTGTCCTCAGTTTAGTCATTGTGATATTTTATTGGCAAAAGTCTGCTCATACAAAACTTTAGTTTCTGAAAGAAATGCACACAAAATTGCCAATCAAGTACATGAAAGAGGAATAGTGACTTTCCTGGTATTAAATGAAGGCTAATAGGTTTTGCATTCTTTGTGCTTACTGCTTTGTCTCATTGTGAATGCATGGTCCCTGAGTGCTCTGAATTTTAAATGAAACCTTAAAAGCTGATCAGCTTTGCTTGTGGTCTGTTATAGTCCTCCACAAAACCAAATCAGCTAAACCTGATGAAGCAGCAAAGGGGAACTCTGAGTGCTACAGTCAGCTCTTGATGGTTTACTCTTGATCTCCCAGTTTAATGTGCATTTCTGTTGGTGTTTGGAGGGAGATTATACAAGTACATAAGGAAAAGAGAGGAGAAAAACTGAGAACTAGATTTAACTACCGAGGAAAATCCATTGAGGAATTAATTGAATGAAAAGAAGGACTTTTTACGCACAAATGAGGAGTAATTTTTCCTCTTCTGATCAAATGCAACCCACATTGTATTTATAAGCTGTCCCATGAAAGGAAATGCAAGTAAAATGGGTTAAAATGGGAAAATGCAAGTAAAAATGGTTAAATTATAAAAGTTATAAACTTGTTTCTAGTAAGAAGACAGAAAGAAGTGGGAAAAAAAGAAGTATGGGCCAGGTCTATATTTAGTATGGAAAAACATGATAGTCCTACTGCTTAGGGTGAGCATCCTGGGCCACTCACTTAGATTTTAGCTCCATGGTTTCCTCTTCAAGAAGGTTAAGATTTTGGCAAAGGCTTTGGCAGGAATGAGCACTTGTGCTTAGCCCTTTTCACTGCTGCTAGATGAAGCCCAGATTGTGTATCTCTTTTTCTCCTGTCACATGTAAAACTGGTGGTAGTATAACCTCCCCAAGTAAGCTGGATCTGGGCCAGGCTGCCCAAGGAAAGTATGTGTACTACTCACGTGGGCCTTAAACTCCCAGCTCCTGGGAGGGATGTGCTGTGAGGGATAGGCTTGGACTGCCACTGACAAAACTTTTCCTTTCCCTTCTACAATGTCAATGTCTTAAATATTTCCAAATACATATTCTTACTTCTAATCAACAGAAGTTGAAAAGAAGTGTGGCATGCTTTTTTTCCTCCTTAATTCTTATCAGAAGGATGAGAATGGGAGCTGCTGCAGGCAAAAAAATCATGGTGTGACTATATTTGCTAAAATCCGAAAGAATATGAATGGGTTTAAAACTCATGCGAACATCACAAGACATTGGATCTCATTTTTATCTTAAGTGAGAGTGACTGAGAGGAAACCATGCAAGTCAGTGAAAGTATAAAGAAGGGATGAGTTCTGGTGGACTGGTAGTCTTCTGCCAGCTTCCACGCTGTCTGCACTTTAATGCAAATCCAATATATAGTCACGTTATGAAAACCCTGGCCAGTGTTTCCACTGTGGGCAGAAACTGAGGTGTTACACGGGACAAGAAGTCACTATCACTGTTTTTACATTCGGCACATGTAGTTAACCTCAAAAGTTGTGGTCTTCATTATTTTGGACAAAAACTCCCTTTTTAGAGAATAGACTAAAAGCTGTAGCATGTTTTATTCTAATTCTAAGGCTACTTGGTACATGCAAGAGTCATATACCAGAGTGTATACTCAAGATTAAAAAATGAACTTTTAAAAAACATACCCATACACATATACCCACACACATACACACACATTCACACAAGGTAATTTTTAATTACCTTGCATTTCTTAAATATATGTTTCATAAAACTAAATTCTGCAGGAAAAAGGAGCTGTTATTTTGCTATTGCTGTTATTTGCATCCAGAGTTTTTTTCTCAGAGTGTATTGTTCACAGAGTACTGAATTCTCATTCAGCAGGCAATAGGAAACTGATGCGCTGATAACAATCCTGTTAACTGTTTTAATAAAAACCTAATGTCTTTTCTTTCCCCCTGCACTTACAGAATTTTCAAGTGAATTTTTTTTCCCTGAATGCTAGTCTCATCTAGCAGACATCTAAATCATATTGTCTTAATTCTTGGAGAAAGGCAATGAGCAATTTCACTGTTATAAAGGTGAGTGCAGGTGGAGGAGTAATAAGTTTGTGAGTCCTTAACAGTTAATCACAGAAAAAAATGTTTGTTGGGCATCCCTGACACATGCAGGTCTGTCAAATGCTTCACTGTATCTTTGGAAAGGGTTAATCAAAGGCAGTGTAACAAATTAGAACAAAATATATTGTCAAGATTTGACTGTTTCTTTCTTTTTGTTGTTGTTGCATGTAGCATGTATTAGGATCCTGGTTTTCACAGAATGGCTTTTTTCCTTATCTAAGGAATGCATCAGTTATGTCAAGACCTACCATATATGTTTTTGACATGTCTAGAAAGAACATTATTTTGTTGACTGAAGTGGTTGGCAAATATATATCAAAACAGTCCTTATACATTCCTTCCCTAAAATATAGTTGAAGTAATCTTAGTCTTTGAGGTATAGATGAAAACCAGTTAATTTCAGAGGCCTGAAGTGCAAAATGGAGCTCTCTCTAAGCAAGGAAAGGTAGATTTTTTAAATTTTTTTTTTTTTTTTTGCAGCCCATGTGGTTTTCCATGTACGAATGTGTAAGACGGACCACAAACACAAACCTGACAGGTTTATATTCAGGTGCATTTTCTCAAGGTCAAGTGTATTTGCCTTTGAGTTATGCAGGTAAATCCACCATGCTCACTACTTGCAGTCCATTTGCAGCTAACAAAATTCAGAATGTGGCATCATTCACTGTATTTTAAAAAAGTAGGATAGCTTGTAGGTTTTGTGAAGTCCAAACAGGAACTGTCCCTGCTTACCAAGTGTGGAAGTCTCACATCTTGACCCAAAGCACAGCTGAAACATTCAAATCTCATGGCAGTGTTCCACCAGGGTGAAAATCCCTGTATTAAATTCACAGTCCTGGACTGACTGGACACCCTTTATCAGTGAAATATTTCCAACCTTAGTCTTTTTGAGCAGGACCTCAGTATTGCATGTCTACATAATAAGAACTGACATTATGCAAAGAAACTATAAGCAAATAATCTTGAGGAAATTTTAATTAATTTTGAGAACTGGGTCTGGAATCTATTACTCATTTTGTCCAAACTGTTTCACACATTATTTTTCCTCAAATTTTTCTCTAGGCAGAAACAAAGTGCTGCTGCAATCTGGGACCAACATCTCCTCATATCTAGCTTCAGAGTTAGAGTTTGAAGACAGGGAGAGGTTGTTCCAGACCACTCTCAGGAGCTGAACTTCATATTCTCGTGTGTTTCCTGGTACTTTGTTTTGTACAGTGCTTCCTGCTTTGAATTTTGAATCCTAATAAATGGTCTTACATTGCTTACATGATAGCTGCCATTATACAATTACCTTTTTTTTTCCCACAGATTTACAAAGATTAATATTCACAATGCATTGAGAATAATACAGAGAAACACAGTTCTGGGAATAATTAATTTTTAAAGATGCTTAAGAAATAAAGTATTATGACTATTTTAAGTTTTCAATAGTATGAGATCTAAATTTTTAAAATTATCATATTCCACTTCAGGATAGAGATATTGAGTCTTTGTTTTCCTGATTGGTTCAATTTTTAATGCATGAAATTGCTTTATTTTCTTTGCAAAACCTTTGGCATTTCAGGTTATATTGTAGATTGACAAAACTGTGCAACCCTTTAACTTGTGTAACTTAGACATTTAATACAAGAGTTTTATCAGCAGTTTGTGCTAGAGTTTCTCCTTAAAGATATAACTCTGTTTCCAGGAAATCATATCAGTTTTCCAGCCAGACATGAAAAGAGTTACAATCAAGTAAATATCTGACAATTAAAAGACCTTAATAAGTCCATACAAATAATTGCATATTTTGTCCCACCTTGATCTGAAAAAAAGTATAAATTAAACAGCCTTAGTATCATTGTTTTGTGTAAGACTTCTTTCCCTTCATATTCTATCATTTGAAATTTATTGCATTGAATGGGCAATAAACCAAGATGGAAATTTGCTTTCCTGATAACACATTCAAACAACAGCAAAAAGGAAATATGGCTATTTTATTGTAACCAGTTCACAGATCAGATTTTGTTATGGGAGCCAGAGTGGTAAGTCCTAGCTTCTCCTCTTCCTCCCCTCTCCTGCCTCCTTCAAAAATAAAAGTTAATCAAGGAATCAGAAAATACAACTTTACTCCAGATAAAACTATGAAAATAAGAAAATATTAGGTCCGTACACTCACATCAACTCCTAAGAAATCAATGGATAGAATACATAAGGCTTTCTCCTAAAATCTTCCTTCTAAGGAAAGTCATAGAAGATACCTACAGAAGACTTGTAAGGGGGGTTATGCATGCTACTAATCAGCCAGAGGACTTTAGTATTATTCTGTGTAAATGTTCAGAAATGGTCGTAGCCTTGCACAGAAAGGGTATTAGGATTCAAGCAAAGAAACTCTGAAAAAGACTGTGCAAGTCCAGCAAGAGGAGACAAATTTTTTTATATATGTTCACACACAAGAGGATTTCTTTTTTCAGCTAAAGGATAGAGAGGCCGTCCTCAGAGTTTTAGCCCAAAGAAACTGTCCAGGCTTTAAGAATTGTCCTTTTAAAGCTGCCTTGTTAATGATAGCAGCCAGCAGATAATACACATCAATGACTTCAGCTTAGACAGTTGGGATTTGAATGTTCCACTGCTGCATATCCTTTTCAAGCAAACTATTCATATAATAGAGCTTTCTTTTATTTTCTCTTTTCTTTTTCTTTTTTTCTTTTTATTTTCTTTTTTCTTTTTTGCTTCTTTTTTTTTTTTCCCTTGGATTTGGGAAGTGCTATCAAACTGGGACCTCTTAATTTAAAAGGATTCATTTTTTCTTTTTCTTTCTAAACCTTGTTAAGGAGTATAAGAATAACACAATGTGAAACTGATTTCCCCTAAAAGATAGAACAGCAATGTAATGAAAATGAAGCAGTGGTGTTGCAGATTGTAATCCTTCTGAAGAATAAAAAAGCCAGAGTTGAAAGCGAAATGCTGGCACATGCTGCCTGAGATGAAAGTTACTGCAAAAGGTATTGGTATTTTGACCTAATGGAAGATGCAAAGAAAATAATGAGGTTACATGACCTCACACTGGTTTTCAAATCAGTGCCTTCTTAAAGGAGCATTTTGTTGTCAGCAGCTGTCTACCAATAATATTTTTAAATTAAATACGCACCCTAACCCAGTGGTTGCTCTTGTTTCTCCCATTCTATTTTTAAAATAGAAATCAGAAGAAAGACCCCATCTTAACTTCAAGTATCCTTTAGATAGATTTAAATTAAGTTAATTTGAAATGACAGTAAATAATCCCCCACCATTGAGTCACTGGTTTTTCATTCCTCTGTAATTATCTTTAAATAAATCTTTTTAAGCACGCTTAATATGTAGTGGTTTTTTCTTCCTTTACTACTTTATGCCTCAGATAAAAATGACATTTCTGTAAGGAAATCTAAGTCATTATTCTTTGCCTTTGGGGACGTGTTCAAGGAGACATATGAATCGTTCAGGAATTGTAAGTGCCAGCCAATGCAGATTTTCACTGTGCTTCCCTGCCCTGTATGCTCCCACTTCTTCAAAGTAAATAGCTGCATCCTGTCAGCCACCACTTGATCAATGTCTTTGTGGTGACACAATAAGCTCCGTGAAAACAGAACTAGAAAAGATTAAGGTGATTAATGCTGGTGTAAAAACTGCAGTAGGAAAGAGGTGATTGGATAAAAACAAACTCATACCTCAGGATCCCATGGATGTTATTTGTTCAAGGGATTGGGCTGGCACTTCAAATAAGAGATGCATTCTCTTTTTTATCCCCACCCTTAATATTGCCATTTTTACCTTATTAGCTGTTACTTCAAGTCTTCTGTTAAAGGAAGAAGTCTTTGAGGCTCATTTTTCTAGAGGCACTTAAGGATCATTACCACTAAGGCAAATGTTTTATTCATTCTGCCACAGACCAATTTCTTTGCTAAGACTTTTTAAACAAAATACTGCACAACTTAGCAGAGGTGTGATTGATTAAGCAAGAGGGAACAGAATTTGGACATCCTGATGAAATTTTCCCTGGTCTGCTCAGTTAACATCAATCAGTTTTATTTGGGTAGTAACACCTGAATATTAACTAGGTGATTTCATCCATTGTAGGAAAATGGGTGATGATACCTTTAGGTTAATATTACTCGAATATTTTGTTCTTGAATAATTTATAACTGTTAGTGATTGTCTCTTTGTTCTTTGCTAAGGTGCTATCCATGCAGGCAGCATTGGTCTGAGGCAGACAGACATGGTCCTCTGAGAATGAGTGTAACCAGCAGCAAAGAAACAGTTTGTGCAAGCACAGTTAGGCTGTGTGCGCAGTCAGAAGTGCTATATTAACTAAGCCCACACATAACCAGTAGAACAGCATTTGCTCCAGAGCTGCAGAGGCACAGGTTGGATGGTCAGAGTTGTCCTGCTGCAACCCTGGACCAGCAGCTGCCTTTCCACAGCTGTCCTGCTGTGCCCTGACGGCTCAGTCTGGGGCTTCATAGAGTTAGGCTCTGCCCAGGACATCTGTGAACATGCCCTGAACCCAGTACCAGCAGACATGCTTGTTTTCTTCTGCCAGGGAGCTTTTACAAGTGGACTGGAAAGGACAGGAATTTCTTTAGCTGACAAAAATATTCGGTAGATTGCTTTGGATACCTATCAAAGAGAAAAATCAAAATCACCAGACACATTATTACAGAAGTTAGTGATGTCCTTTCCTTCCCCAAAAGGCTGATCAGCCACTAGGAAAGGCTGACTGCCAAAGTGCTTGGGTCCTTGTCCCTGTAAGCATTTTAAAACTGTGTGGATGTGGCACTTAGAGACACGGTTTATTGGTGAATATGATGGTTGTCTTACATTGATGGTTGGACATGATGGTCTTAAGCGTCTTTTTCAACCTTAATGATTCTATGATTTTATTGTTCAGTGTTGAACCAGCCAGAGTTAGGTTAGTGGTTAGATTTGGTTATCTTAGAGGTGTTTTCTAACCCTAATGACTGTATGATTCACTTTGTGTTATAAAATGTTTAACACTGCACTCTAAATTATACACATCCATCTCATATTAATGAGATTCATAATACTATCCACATAGAACAAAGCAAAACATTTTTATTTTATTTTTTAGATTTAAAAAGTGATAATTCTACAGAAAACTTGTATAACAGTGATGAAATTTCAATTATTATGTCATGTCTCATCGTGTAAAGTAACCAAGTACTTTTTTGCAGGTCATCAAAATCCAGGGCTCATTTTGGTGCCTTTTTGCCTGTCTCATCTTTGAGTATTCCAGTCAACCTGCTAAAATATGTTCCTATCTTGCATTTAGCTGTCTTTTAACACTCCTTAGCATCAGTGGATTTAAAAAAAATCAAATTCTTGATCATTTGATTGAGGAGAATGTGATACAATTTGGATTGAATGTACTCTGGACCTCTTTAGGTGCACTTGAGCCAAAGAGAAGTGATTTGTATTGGGCATATGTGTAAAATTACATAATGGGCTGACCTTTGTAGCAGAAATACATGGCTCATTTGGAGGTGCAGGTTTTCCTGTGATAATATATTTCTAAAGAGAAAATGGGGGGGAAAAGGTAACCAGACCACATCAGTCAGAGTAGCCTAACTGAGCCAGGAATGTGTCGTCTTGAATTTCCTTCTTGTCAGAAACACCTTATATTATCAGCAAAGAGGAAAACCTATTACCATTACTTTTACATTTCTACATGATATAAAAGAGAGACAGAGAAAAATCCTTTATTATATGCTTAGTTAAGAGTCTCCACTGGACCAAAAGGAGTTTTCTTCACCTCATGAAACACTAACAGTTTTAAAGAGCTACATTCAAGCTGCTGTTACGTACATTGCCTTGCTCCAGAAAAATGTTTGACAGCTGTTAGAAAGGAAAACAGTTGTGTGCTGTAAAGACCTATCCACAGGGCTTGCTCTAATGACAGTGGATACCTGATACCCATTGGGCCAGTCTTTCAAACTCTTTCATATATCTGTCAGAGGGGCAGGGAAAATTTGCTGGTGCAAAGCCTTATCTTGCAGAACACATAGATCATGCTATATTCTGCTCCTCAGAGAGGCCACATAGAGCTACCAACATGCTGTGCAGTTGGTGCCACTGGAGGGCCTTGGTGAAATGTAGGGACACGGTGAAATGTAGGGACACAGAGGCTTCCCTGGCTGGGTGCAAAGAATGTCAGGTGTCCTTTAGGCAGCAGTGGTGATCCAAAGCTCTTTTGGCTAGCAGGATGATGTTTTACCAATTTTGCTTTTGAGATTTCACACATCACCAGAGACACCTGATGTCCTGGGTGAATTCTGGATGATTTTGAAAAATGTGTGCTCTAATTCAGATAATGAAATGACCACCAGAAGCATCAGGAACAACAGATGAGAAGACTAACCCATCTCATCCCTATTCCTCAAGTAACTATGAGGCAATTGGACCTTTTTGATGTGGGTTTTCTCTTGCACTTTTGTATGTGACTTTTCTCATTGCTTATACCATTCATACACGTGT
The DNA here is from genome assembly GCA_024362935.1 of Setophaga petechia. Taxonomy (NCBI): domain Eukaryota; kingdom Metazoa; phylum Chordata; class Aves; order Passeriformes; family Parulidae; genus Setophaga; species Setophaga petechia. Next base: position 33,987,802 of record JANCRA010000004.1, on the reverse strand, counting down.
CAGATGGACTTGTGTGCTACAAAAACCTGTAATTACTGTTTGGGATACTAATGTGCTGGTGGTGACTGAGGCAGTTCTTCCAGGTGAGCTGTGAGACTACTCTCTTCTGCCCAGATGAGTTGTCTGCCTGCCTGCCTGCCTGCCAGCCACAAGAGGCAGTACTCTCACAGCCTGTTCTGGAGTGCTTACAAGAAAGAAAAACACTAAATAACTGAAATAAGGATCTTTTCCTTGTTTTTTAAAATCCACTTATGTATTTCTTGCAAAGTATTTCTTCACCTGCTTTATAGTAGGACATCAAATCTGAAGGTATGGTAGACGCACAAAGGCACGGTAAGCTGATAATAAGTATAATTACTCTTGCCATACCATACCTGGGTATGGCAAGAGTAATTATACAGGCTCCTGGAAAGCCATGGGATTATGTGTATATTTGAATCACAAGGAGGCGAAATTATTTAATAGAAGAGTCTGGCCTGTTGTGTTCCTCATTTGTGTGTGCACACACACACAAAGAGACGTGTAGGCACTTACACATGTGCAAGCTATTTCTGTAGAGTCAAATGGAGTTTAGATCAAGACACAAATCATCTAAAACATCAAGCTCTCTTCTTAGTCGAAAAATGACCTTTTCACAAGTTAAATGTACCTTTTCAAGTGACAGCTCATGGAATGAGAGGTAGCAGACATGAGAAACTTGCTGACAAATGCCATCCTTGTTTTATTTCAAGGATCTAGGGCAAAGGGCATGTTGGAAATTATTAGGCCAGAAAAAAACTGACATGTCAGACAGGCAGGCATTTAAGCTCCACGAAAGAGTTTGGGGGAAAATATATTAATTCCTCCGAATTATATTCTGAAAATTTGACATGTAATAATTTTTAATCTATTGTTTTTGAATTTCAGCATTGTATGCACAGATTCTGAATGTAGGACATTCCTCTTAATTGGAGTAGATTAGAGAACAGCTATTACCCCGCTTAAGAAAAGACACCCTAACAACAAGTCTGACAAAATTACTCTTTGAATTTTTACCCAGCAGAATTGATTAATTTTCTGCTATGCCTAAAAGTCTAAGGCATTTATTGCCATAAGATCAGAGAACAATCTTCAAAGTCAGGTAAAATACTCTGTTCTGTTTGATAAAGATATTTTAAGTTAGAATTTTCTATAAAAAGAGACTTAAATTTAGAATGCGTTGTTGGTACAATTTGATTTATTTAATCTAAGCTGAATTGAAATTTTGACAATAAAATTGTGTAAACATATATTTTATTTTTTGGCTAATCACAAAGATAGTTAGAACTCTTTCTCATGCCAGTACTTGTTTACAATTTTTAAGAAAAGTGAATTTCTAGCTTCAAAGCAGCTCTATTTTTCAAGCAGTTATATGCAACACTAATGCAATAAGTCACGTAACAATCAAGTTACTAGATAGCACTGAGGGATTTTTTTGCAGTCATTTGGTGGGTTGTAAAACAGAGGATTTGTTCATTAACTTGCTAGGCAGTATCTATTTCTATACACATTATGATATTGAAATTATTTCCTAGGAACACAGCTACTCACTAGAAATAATATTGGGCTATGGTGCAATTGAAGGAAAATAATATGTACTGTGAATGTAGATAAACAAAATGTAAGTAGAAAATAGAGATACATCAAAACCACAGCTTCCATTTCAGAAACACCGTTCTCTTGATATTAACTTACACACTGATGTAAGAGGTGAAGAAAGGCAAATGGACTTGAAACTGTGTATTTCAAGAAGCACCACGTGCTTACTTTGCATGTACAGATAGTTTGGCCAAACCATTGAGTTTGTAATGCTCAATGCCGCATCTCTAGAAAACACATGGCTCTTTAAACCACAGTCAGATCTTCATACCAAACCTTTATGTCCCTAAAATTAAGATATAGGTAACAGTTTTCTGAAGACTAATGCCATGACTCATTGCCTTACATTTGTCCATTAAAATACAACGTCTATTTTGCTATATATAGTGAAAAAATTTTTGTTAGCCCTAATAATAACTAATCCCTAGAGTTATGTATCTTACGTATGTAGTTATGTGTGGAGAATTAAAATTACTCAGGCAAGCACACATACATAGATACTGTGTACATATTCAAAGCTCTGTACATATTTAACTTTCTACTCTTTGTGCTGATAATAAATATTTGGTACTGAATGACTGTCCACTACTAGGAATGCTGCTGTCACTTTTTCAGTAGCTAAATGAGAATTGTAGATTTTAACACACCATTATTAACTTATATTAAAAAAGGGCTGACTGAAGATATTGCTGTGCATTTTCTTCCAGGAAAATGATCACATTCAGTCAATCTTGACAGTTCAAGATAAGTCCAGACTAAACCTAACCTTATCTTACTGTAAACAACATTGTCTGAAGGCTTTTTGAAAATATTATCTTCATTTCCTGCTCTTGAAATTGAAGGTTACCTTCAATTGAAGGTTGGAAAATCTTCACTGATGTTCAGCTCAGCAGAAGACTGGCAGCTCCACTTTGTAGCAGTGACCTGGCACACAGCTGTGGGATCACCCATGTCCTGTCTGCTTGCACATGTGGCCTCAGACTTGGGTTTGTTCCTCTGCAGATCAGTCGGAGATGATTCCAGACTGAGAAGGAAGGCCCGAAACAGCTGCCCAGTGCTTGGACATGGGAGATATACACATGCTTATCAAAGACAATGTGCAGGTTGTACAGCCACAGAGGCACAGAATCTTTAAGGTTGGAAGAGGTCTTCAAGACCATCTAGTTCAACCATCAGCTCAGTACCACCATAATCACTCCTAAACTATTTCCCAAAGTGCCACATCAAGATGCCTCATGAACACTTCCAGGCACAGTGACTTTACCACTGCCCTGAGCAACTTATTTCAGCGCCTGACTATCCTTTCAGAGAAAAAAACCTGTCTAAACTGAACCTCCTCTGATGCAACTTCCAGGCCAGATCCTCTTGTCCTGTCCCTTGAGACCTAGCAGAAGAGAATGGTGACTGCCTGCCACAGCCTCTCTCAGGCAGCTGTAGAGAGGTCCCCTGATTCTCCTCCTCTCCAGACTAAAAATCTCCAGCTCCCTCAGATGCTTCTCATGACACTTTGTCTTCCGTCTTCCAGACCCTTCACCAACTTGGTCGCCCTTCGTTGGGTGAACTCCAGCACCTCTATGTCCCTTTTAAAGTGAGGGGACTAATACTGAACATGGGACTCAAGGTGCAGCTGCGCTAGAGATCAAGATTTTATAACGATTTAGATTAACTGCTACAGTCTGGGGCATGGTTCTGTCCCTACAAAGCGACTGGGTATGATCTGCAGCCAGGTTAGAACTTGCATGAGGTTTTAAACCTTGACCCCATTTTTTTTCTCTGGACTGTTCTGGTTTGCGGTTTCAAATTAAATTTTGGCTGATGGCAAATCACACAATTGTACAATGCCCTGAATATCAGAAGGGATTTGTCTGAATGCTATGATTTTGGAGTGGGTGAGCATGGAACACATTTTTGGCTTTAGTTCAAGTGTCATTATGTTAAATTACATTATTACACTAAATGAGAGTGAAAAATTGAGAATTGTTATTAAAAATTGAGATATTGATATGCTATTATATACCGTAGGTAAGGATATTTACCATATACAGCACTGTTTGCTGCATAAAACTAAAAATACTTTTTTTTATTTAAAACCATCTATTTCTTAGCAGCTTATGATTTTCTGAATTTGCAATATTCATTCAGACAAGCAGTAAGAGAATTTTTGATTTTTATGTCAGTGGTAAATTACAGCCTCCTAGTTCTCTTCCAAGGGCCTCTGGGTACATTTTATTTGGCTTCTGAAATAAGTGAATGAAAATATTTTTAAAACTTAAAACTTCTGGTCTTGGTATTGGCTCTCTCTAGTTTTTTCGAGCCGTGGCTTTTTGGAGAAACCTTCTCTAAGCTCTGCATAGATGGTCCCATTAGTTAAGTCCTAAACTGTGAGAGTTAATATTTCCTCCAAAGCTCTCATTTTTAATACTTTCTCAACTCAACAAGTTTTAATATCTATGTAAACATCCAATCTGCTCTTGGATCCTGCTGAAGTCTTTGCTCCAGATATATGTTGTTGCACTGAGTCCCAAGGACTCCGGCTGTGCACTGGGGAAAGAGCTTCAGCAATTAGAGGTCCATGGTAGGAGCTGCAAAAAAGGTCTGGCTTTGACCTCTTTCTTTGCCAAGGGCTGTATGAATTGTGTCAATTCTTTAAAAGTTATTTATAATAAGATGTTTAGCACATTTAAGGATTTTGTTAAGTATGCCTGAGTGATGCTGTGACTGAGTAGTCTAATTTTTTGGACATTACTCTCTTTTTATACTCCTAAATATCTCCTTTATAAAGCTCTCTCTTCACCTTTCTGTGGCTCCAGCTGTGTATAACCCACTAAACAGATTACGCCTGACAGTTCCTGTAGCTCATCCTCCTGTGCAGGATAGCCAGCACAGGAGTCCTGGTGGGAGGAGTGCAAGGAGTGCATGTCCTGGCAGGTGTCTGGACAAACTGGCCCAAGTAAGTCCCTGGAGTGTCCTGCACCACAGAGCCAGCTCTGGGAAGCCACAATGCTGCTGCAGCTGCAGCTGGGGGAGGATGGCTCACCGAGGAAAGGCCAAACCTGCCCTGCCTGCAGTGTCACGCTGTGTATCCTGGAGAACTGTTCTCCACATTTTCTTCTCATCCTTCCTGGAACTTCTCCTCCCCTAACTCCCATGGTTCCTGGGTTACCCCTGCCTTGTCACTCCTTGGCACTGGTTACAGCAACTTGGCAAGAGCTCCTGCGTGGAAAAGTGTTTCATTGTGCTGGTGCTGAATGTGGTACCTGCAAGCAGCACTGGGTTTCCTCAGAGACAAATCATTCAGATTTCCTCCTCCCTCAAAAGGCATTTAGATGACACTGAAGAAATATTATATTCTAAACTTCTCTCTAATTAAATCATTGGAAGTCACAGAGCTATAGTAAATAAATAAAGAAGTAAAATTCCTGGCAGTTTTTGGCATAATTTATTTATTTCTCTTTTAAAACTCATCAGTTAACATACCACTTCTTTTAGTAGCTTGCATGCTAACACCCTATGTACCACTCTTTGGTTCTCTGCCACTTCTTGCATTTCTATCCTTCCAAAACAGAGTAAAATAAAAGATGGAAAGCCTGAAATGTCCTTAATAGCACCCCAAGAGCAATAAAAACATGAATCTTATCCTTAGGACAAGTAATCTATTTAGACTTCATGGTAAGGACACTGTGCACTTTATCAGAAACAATTAGTCAAGATTCTGGGTATCTATAGGAGGATTTTAAACAAATGACCCTGTGCAAGCCTGTGTTACTTGGTATGAAGCACTTGAGAATTTTCTTGAAACTGCTAATAGGAGTTAGGGGAACAACAGACATTAGTGTGCCAAATATCCTTCTACTTGTGCTGCATGTTATGTTCAGCAGATGCACCAGCTCCAAGTTCCCTTGAAATCCCGTCTGCCTAGATCCAAGCCTGTGATAATGTGTACTATAATATTTTCCTCAGGACCATCATTTCTGTGTTTAAAAAACACATAGAGCTCTGGAAAGCAGCTACTCTGGAGCCTCACAAGCACCTTCTCTGCATTGACCAAATCAGCATGACCTTATGGATACTTATTTTTCTTTTTGTTCATTAAATTCAGAGACTGACAACTCACAGAAGATTCTATCTACTGTTCTTTGATCATTCGCATGCAGTCTGAATAGTATGGTTTGCTGCTCTTGACAAGACAAGCCTGAAATGCACAGTAAAGAATACAGGATTTCAAAATATAGGAGGCAAGGGTGCGTGTATCAAAGCTGAGGGACTGACAGCCTAGGTCTCATTTGCAGAACTAAAAATGCTGAGAAGAGTCATGGAGACAGAGAGCTCTCTTTCAGCATTTGCTGCACTTTTAGCCTGTGGTATATGACTGTCTTGTGGTTTTGTCTCCCCTGAGTTTATTCAGGTGGAGGTATAAAACTGGCGAGTGCTAGAGAAGGTCAATGTTATGTATTCATTTTGTTTTAAATAATTGATGATGTTTCCTGTTTCTGCTCACATTAATTGCTCTCAGGTGTTGGAGAATTGCTCAGTGAGTTGCCTTTTAATTTGTTTCTTTAGAAAAGCAGCAGGCTGTTTTTTCATGTACTGTAAGTAATGTGTTCAAGGCACTACTTTCTAACTGGAGGTTAATAAGGGTGCACTGACTGCAGGTTTGGGTGCTACTGCCTCTCTGCATGTGTGCATGTCTGAGCTTGTGGAAGGCGAGGAAGATGAGGAGGAGGAGTGCAGGCAGGGAAGAGACTCAGATTCCTCTAAGCCACTGTTTAAAAGTATAATTTATGTTCCTTTGTTTCAGGCTGCATATCGAGGGTCTGACTCAGGAAAGCCCAGAGTACTCAAATGTTTTTCCTTTCCTTAGAGCTAGTATCCTTCAAATATTTAAAATCTGCAAGGACCTGGACCAGCAATAACATAGTTTTGATTTTTCAGTTCTGTTGAGGGAAAAAAAAAAACAAAACCAACAAAAGCTACTGAAAATTCAAGCAAAACTGGTTAAGAGGTATCATGCCCATAGAATAGCAGTATTATGATAATTAATTTCTTCTTCCTTAATATACTCTTCCTTATTCAAATGCAGAGTTACTACAGTTTATGATAGCCGGTGGGGTTCAAATTGTGCTGGAGGTATACTGTCTGAGAGGAATTATATGACATTATTTTATTTAAACAACTATTTGTTCAACAACATAGTTGTTTAATTATTTTTTAAATATTTAAACAACAACTGTGTTCTGTTGCTATCTTGATGATGCTCTCCCACTGCATCTAAACTTTCTGCTGGTGCAGAGGGCCTTGTATTTTGTACGAGTCCGGAGTGACATAAGCCAAATGGTTTGTCTGGCAGTAAAGGTCAAATGAAGGTGTGGGATGGCTTTGAACTCAAGCCCTGTCCCACAAGGCAGTCTGGATGTGTGATTTTCTGTTTTATTGGAATTGATGAAGAACAAGGAGAGCTCTCTCTTTCGGGTAGTGCCTACTGACTACACCTATTGAAATTTACATTTTTGGTTCCACTTTCTATGGGACAGGTCAGTGGCTCACGACCTCCAGAAATATCCTATGATTTTTGGAAGATCACATTGGATGCTATCTTACTGTTTTCCTTTGTCTGTCCTGGCAAATAATCTACCTGCTGTCTTCCAGTTTCCTTCCTTGTTATGTAGTTATAGCATGATTAGACTGGCCTTATTTGTCAGAGCCATAAATATATTTCATGGTTTTAAGATGTCTAGATGTCTGCCTGTTTTTTTGGGGTTTTTTTTGGTTTTTGGTGTTTTTTGAGATTTTTTTGGGGTTTTTGGGGTTGTTTTGTTTTTTCTCTACCTACATGTTTTCCAGGAGTCTTTGGAGTTTTCATTTCCCTGAGCCCATTGTATCCCTGCCTTTAGCTTACAAAGTATGCTCGTTTGGCCCAAGAAAAAAATTTCTGAAGAGCCAGACATCAGCTACATGTCAGTGGTAATAAATCTGTCTTAGTGGTCCTCAGTGCTCCAGTTTATAGCCCAACAGCAGCTGCTGCATATCTGATTATGGACATTGCCCTCAGGTGGGTACCAGATTAGAGTATGAATCTCAGACTCCTGCATCGCTTAAGAATTGCTGTTGTCAAGAAAATGCCTGTGGTAGGACACATCTCCATGCCCACTCCGGCAGTGTAAAACAGAATTTCTGATCAATTGCTGAATAACAGGGTTCAGGAGGGGCATAGGCTGGAATATAATAGCTTTCCTGGGCTAAATAAAAAGTGAAAAAGAAGGAAACTCCCATGTTGGGGTGACTGCAGTGTTTGCTGTTGCATCGTGCATGATGAAGGCTGCAGTAGTCATCATCTCTCTGCATTGCCATGATGAAAGCCAGAGTAGCCATCATATCTCTCTATGTTCCCATACTCAGCCCCAGTGCCAGAAGTCTTGCCACATCAGATTGCAACCACCAAGCACTCCCTGCTCTGTCCTTGTGATTTCCTTTTGCAAAGACAGATGATAGTAGCTTAAGTTTGGCCTTACAATTTGGTTACCACTGGTTAAATGGGAACTGCACCTATGGTAGATGCATTTGTACTAAAACTCCTTAAAATAAGTCACAAACACTAAAGGCAGTGGAAACACACACTTCTGGGCTCTAAATTTGGTGAGCTCCCACAAATGCATGTTTCTTGTGTCTGTAACCCTGGAATACTTCTGAACCAAGCTCTGTATACAAGTATGATAGGTACTCAATATTGTTGTGCAACATGTTTGGAAAATTTGAGGAAAAAAAGTATATATATGTAATGTGTGAGTTTTTCCAAAAGAGGACCTACTTTATAAAGTGGACAGCTAGGTAAGTCTCATCTGTCTTCCTTGAAAATAAAAGCTAGCTTTATTTCAGGGAAATGAGTTAGTTGGTTAATTCCTTTTATATAACAGGGACACACAGCATATATGGTCCAGCTGCTAAAATATGCCATGTTGTCATGAGCTTTCCACAGTTCATGTTGACCTTGAACCTCCTGGCCAAGGCCTTTTAGTTTTGTGTCTCCCAGGCAGAACAGTCCTTCAGTGCTAGCAAATCCTAGCTTTGAGTGTTACACTTAGTGGTTTTCTCCTGTCACCTTCCCCAGTGTACAGGGAGACCCCAAGGATGAAGTTGGAACTGATGCCACATGTCCACTCCTGGGATGAAGGTTCAGCCAGGCAGCCCAGCTGCTCTCATGGAATGTGCACATCTCCTCTCCCTGAAAGGGCAGTTTTGTCCCTACAACTCTGTGACAGAACACTACCCTGATTTGTGGTAAATATTTTTTTATTTGTATCATCCACTGTATCCGAATTTCCTCTCAAACACAGAACACAAGTCAATAAGCCCAGTTGTTGGTATTATTTACATTATACTGGCATCTCCACTGACCTAAAGAGCAAAAGAAAATAACAGGGCATATTTGAGGCTTAATAAAACATTGCAGTGGGGAGTCTTTTCTGAGCCATTACAAGCATTTACTGGAAGAGCATTTGCTGATTTAACAAACTGGTTAGGACAAATGTTTAACATGCTGTTGTAATGATATTCAGATGCTTTTCTTAGTATTTGTTGATGTGCAAAAATGTGTCCTTGCCCAATTGCGCTAGAGAGTGGATTAAATAAATAAATAAATAAATGCAATGTGATGCGTTTGCACAAAAGCGTAGCAGTGACTGCCCCTGACAGATGGAAAAAAAGTCAATATGATGTCTGAGACAGCCCAGGCTCTGCACTGCAGAATAAATTACATGATTCGCTGAATGCCTGGGCTTCATACAGACATACACAAAATTGGAAAGATAAAAGCTTGCATTGGCTTCAGATGATATTTACTGCCTGATGGATTTACTAGAAGCCCCAGTACAGTCATACTGTATTGAATTATTGGCCTCTATTTAGCTGTGTGTCCGTCGAAGCTTGAGTGTCCATTTAAGCGTAAGTGAGCTGGAGCCCTGCCAAGGCTGTTTGAAGCTTTGTGTACAGAGAGAGATGCGAGGTAATGGCTACTAGCTTGAATAACAGGGGACTTAGGGATGCTGGGGATAGACAACAAAGCATAAGGTGCATTCTTATCAATATTAATGTCAACATAAATATTAATACAGGCTGCCTGGCACATCATTTTTCAATGATTCTTGTTTTCTTTCTATTTTAACACAAAAGACTAGCGATTACTATGATTTCTTTCTCTCTCTTCCTCTCTCAGAAGAGGGAGTTTTAGAAAGACCATTAGCTTTATAGCTATCCATTGCCTCAGCAGCAGGATTTCTACAAGGCAAAGGAGGCAAATGAAATGCTAGCTTTAGGAAGTACACTCTACCAATAAAATACCTGATTAGACTAGCAATATACTGTACAGAGCTGTTGTAAGGAATTCATGATTATACCGTACCAAGGCATATCAGTTAGGAAGCAGCAGGTCACTTACAGAGAGCCCCACGAGGCGGTCACAGCATTGCTGCAGCTACAGCACAGGGCAGGCAGGCTGAGTGCTTAGCTGCTTAACACATTGGCTTGTGTTTTAAGAAGCCTGGGGCTCTGTTTTTGGCCTGGCCCTCACACATGATGAGTTTAGCTTGTGTAATGTTTCAGCACGCTGAGGGAGGGAGACTGCCTCTGAGAAATGGCTGTCAATTGCAATGCTGCTGGGTAGAGGGTTTATCCAGTTAACTACGCTTCAAGAAAAAAAAAAAAAGGAAAATAACCCTCAGACTGCATTGTGCTGATCAGCTGGATTGGCAACAAAAATGAGCAGGATTTTGCTCCAGGTGAATTAGTTGCAGTGGCAGTGTGAAGGAAAGAAACGATGAGAAATGATGTGCCTGTGGGAGTAAGAAGGCACACAAACCAGGGAAAGATGAGACATTATTTTCAGACATGAAGAAAATGCATCACAAATCTTCCATCATCTTTCCAGATAATATTTTCATGTCAGGGACTCTGACTCACGGTTTCTGGCAAGTTGTAATGGGGATATTTACAAGGTTATTGCTCTCAGCTGTCCCTTTGTGCTGCTGCCAAAGGTTACTGCCCTGAAGTGGGCACGGCAGATGTGAATATGTACTGGTTCCTCAGCTGCCCTAGTTCAAAGCTCACATACTAGAACAAGCCACAGCAGCAGAAAATGCCTCAGCTGAATCCAGGAGAGACAGACAGAGCTCACAGTTTTGTCCATTTTCTTCAGAAGCATGCATGGTATTAAGCATTATTTGATCTGAATTTTCAGTGGTAGTGGTAATAGAATTGCAGACTTTTGGAATTTATCAATAAAAACTATTTATCACTGAAAAGAAAAGGGAGGGAATAGATCCAGCTACTGCCTGATAATGTGAAACAGGGAGATTTGGGTTGAAAGACTTTTTTATGAGTCATTCCAATGGTTTTGTTGATTTCTTTTCACTTCCTCCTTCATCTGAATCACTCCTTTCTAAATATGAAATGGAGCTACTACCTATCTCTGATGGCAGTCTCCAGACTCCAGCACATTCGGGACATCTGTGCAGCGCCAAATCAAAGGTCACTTAAAAATCAGGCAAGGAGAAAAATATTGTATATTTGGAAAAGTCTTTGGACATGTGTCTCTTTCATAGGGCCAAGTGACACACTGCAACTTTTACTGTAGCTGCCTCTCTAACACTGCTTCTTTACTGCCAAAGGACTTCTGGGAGTGGTACCTCAGTTGCTCACATTTTCTCTGCGCTGGACTGCAAAGCTGTGATTTCAATGGTGTTATTTGACTTGTTAAGAGTTACGTACCATCATGGCAGATGGGATCTGAAAAAGCTATCTGGCTTTAGGTGCTGTGAAGCATAGATTCTTCCAGGCTTCTGTACCAAAGCTTGATGTTCACTGTGAGGTTTTCAACTGGCTGATATGACCTTCATGTCTTCTGTCATATTAAGAGATTAATTAAGAGATTCAAAGAAGATCAAGATGGAATTATAGCTACTGAATTTCACTAAGAAAAAAACAAAACAAAACAAAACTCCTAGCAGGACTGATAGTATACTCATAAGAATGCCTGTTGAATTAATTTCTAATAGGGATAGAACTATGTAATCTCTGGTAATGCCATAAAATAGTAAATAATTCTCCAAATTATACATTACGATGTGCCACAGTTTGAGGCTGGCACAATGCCAGTGCCCCCATGAAAATACATTCTCCCTGGTGTCTGCTGTGAGCTGTGACTAGGAATAGAGCAAAGCAGGCTCTTACTTAGGAACTTAGGAATAAAGAAGAGAAAACTTTACTAACCTACAGCTATATACAGAAAGAAACACACAGAAAGAATGAAAACCTTCCAAAAACACCCCTCCTTCCCCCACCAAATTTCCAATACATCCATCCCTCAGATCATCAACTCTCAGTCCATCACCACCCTTTAGATAATCAATTCTCATTTCATCAAGGAGAGAGGAGTCCCTCTTGTACCATAAGCTTCCCCAGGAAACATAGCTGAGACCTTGATGTCACTCATGGCACCGCCCGCAGATCATTTGCCATTGTGGCATCTTCCTTCCACGCCCAGTGCTCTCACCACTGCACATGGACCAGAGCTGCTTCTAGGGCTTTCCCTTTAATGATGCTATGTCCAGTTCCAAAAGGAGCACAGTCTCTCATTTTCGGAACACCTGTCCACCCCAACTTTCACCCCCTGGGGCTCTCAAGAACAGAGACCTTTTCCTCCACTGAAGATTGAGGGCACCACCACCACCCTCCTCACCCGTCTCTGTTCACGCACTCCTTCACAAAACATCACTGCACTCTCTTGGCTCCAAGCCATTGCCTCCCCGTATATGCAGCCTCTGTGTTGCAGGAATCTCTCTCTCTCTCTGTCCCTCTCCCTCTCCCTCTCCCCTGGGGGGTGCCTGCCCGATGCCTCTTGGTGCTCCTCCACCCTTCCATCCTCAGGCCCTGGCTCACCTCACCCGGCCGTGTGGCTTCCCCTCCCTCGCCCAGGCCGCAGCAGCCGGGCAGGAGAGTCTGACCTGTTTCACCGCTGGAACCCAAGAGAAAGTTTTCCTGAGAATTCTCTGCTTTTAACCCCCTGTCCTCAGTGGCCACACCAGGTGCCAATCTTCAAATCTGAGCACCTATTGGTTTGACCACAGCATCCCAAAAAACTGGCTTCCTCTCAAACCAGGACATGATGTTGCAAAATTACTACTGATTCATTTATAGTACTATTGCCTTACATGCTTTTTCTGCAAAATTAGAGAGCCACAGGAAGGTAGAAGTTTAATGAGCAGCCAGGATAAGCTTTTCTTCTTGCACATTGCCAAATCCATCTTTTCTTTGTATTATACAAGGGAAATTGAGACTCTCATGTCTCAGTCCAAATGTCTATGACTTCTCTAATGCTTCAAGGTCAAATGTCAGTCTCTTGCCTTCTGGAGTGCCTGCCTGTAGATGTTCCCAGATTTAATGCATGCAATCTATTCTAATTATCTTTTTAAAAAATTCAAAATATACTTCACTCATGAGGGAAAAAAAATCAAAAGAAAGTCCCAAGCAAATGTTAAGCAGCATATTAATGAAGCAGGACTAATTGCTTTGAAAAGAATAGTTATCTGGGTTCCAAGATTAGTTACATGTGCTCTGGTTAATAAAATGAAAACCTTGCACATTTGAAAGTCCTTTGTCTCATCCAGATAATTCCAGTTTGTCTGCCATTCAGTGTTGTGAAATACTATCTAAAATTCCTTGGAAGGCAGTGAGTGTCCTTTCAAAAAACATTGTGTTTTCACAGTTTAATACGCCTTTATTCGTTATCCAGCAAAAAATAAACTCTGTGATAAGACCATTCCCTATTTCTAAACCCATTTATTTCTTCTCATTAATAAACATTAATAAACATTTGGAAATTAATTACAAAAGTTTAGTCTGAAACACTCAATTTGTCTTGGCTAGAAAGTTCCTCACTTCTGTGGAACATAGTTTCATCACTTTTGGGAAGGAAAAGAAAAAAACGTTTTGTTTTGCCTGTGTTAAACAAATTCTACTAAACTTCTCTTTGAAAAGTTAGCATCCCACATGTCACAAGGAAGAAATACTATGTGGATTTTTTTAATGAGAGCAGTATGTTTTGCCACCTCTGTAAACAGTGACCAAGGACAATAAGACCTTAAAAAAAAATAATTTCTTAGTCAGCAGTGTTTTATGGTTTATTTGGAAACTCATTCATCATCAGGCAGATCTTATCCCTCGGCCAAATGGGAATTTCCAAGCAATCACTGTGCACAAATGAACACTTAATTTCGCAAAGAATTCCTTTCGCAGATTCACAAAATATTTGTTGAACATGAGTACTGTGTGGAAGAGAGATACCAAATTTGAATGTGGCTCAAGACCAAGGTTTCCATCTCGGTATTATTTGCACGCATATTTTGACAAATATGTCTTCAGGGAAAAAATTTCTCAAGGTCATACTGGCAAGCCTATAGCAGTTGTTTTGTCTCCCTCTGTGGTGTAATCTGTCTTCTAAAGTCACCTGTTAAGTTCCACGTTTCCTGCTACTTCATGGATATAGTACATTAAAAGTGTCCTCTTCTGCTTAATTTCCTGTGACACTTTATAGCTTCTGTGGTTTTGGTTTTGTACTAAAGGTTTTAATTTTGCTGTGGAGTGTTGGAAAGTGTTTTTATGGCTGGTGGAAGATGTGGGGGATGTGAGACAGCAGCTCTGTGGACTCTTTTGGTGACTGGTTGTTTGCAGGACTGCCTGCCTTTACAAGGGGCCAGAGACAGCAGCTCAGGCAGTCACTGCCAGCCCCACATCCCAGTGTTCACTCCCAGGAGTTCTTCCCAGTATGGCTCCCCCTGGCTCCCAGCAGCTTCCCTGACAGCAGCCCACTTTTCTGCCTGTAACTTGTTAATCCTGCCTGCTCACATACCCACCTCCCCTCCCAGTACCCAGTAAAATGCAAGGTTTATCAGGAGTGTAAGATTCCAGCAGATTTCCCAAGTGATGCTGCTATCTAAAGATCCTTCCTCAAGTGATATGCTTGGTGATATAAAGAAGGAAACACTGCAGGCTAATAAATCCCTAATGTATGCTTAGGGAAAAACAAGCTATTAAACCGAGCTGGTTTCTCAGGTGGACTAGAGATAGGATAATCATGAATGTTTTCTCTGATTTGGGAATCGAATAACATACTACTGAAAAAGGACTCCGCTGTTGTATCTGATTACAATCTTCACTATCGATAAATACACAGAATTTTTATAATGCTTCTCAGGTTTCAGAATTTCTGAATTATGTAAGGAAAATACAGAATTTACAGCTGAATATCCAGATACAAATATGAGGCACAAATATTACATATCTTGCTACACAGTGCTAACTGAATGCACTCTATACTGCATACTCAGCATATGATAACTGTGTAAATGTTGTGCGCTCTGAATAAAGAAGTTGTTATGAATGATTCATTCTGAACTGGTAAAAAATGAGAGTGGAACTTGAGTTTCTTCTTAATAATAAGAAACATTATAATAATGAGAAATAGAGGTCGTAAATATATGGTGAAAGTATGCACAGCAGATGGCACAAGTGGTGAAGTGATTCAGTGGTGAAGTAAACTGCAAAGAACTTCACAATACCATATGAAAAATGGACAGTCGGTAAGAAATAAAATAAAAGACAACCATGTATAGTGGAAGGAGTTTTAAATTACTGGTGGCTTTTGTGTTGTTCAGTGCTTCTGAAAACACAATGTGGGCTTCACTGTGAATCAGCTCAGTGAAGTTGTCCATTCTAAGTATACACTTGCAGTCATAAAAGTAAAGAAGAGCTCTGTCTAGACTAAATTTGCTGCTGTGGTTGCTGGCCCACAGAGGCTGTCCAAGATCAATGAACTGTGCAACCACAGAACTGGCTAACGAAGGTGAAGTACTATATCCTCCCCAGAAGGTCCTAAAATAATGCTGTAGTGTGTACAGTGCCCTGCCTGTGGCCAGATGTCATAAACAGTGTCAAGCTGTCCTGCAATCAAGTCTCTAATGCTATTGTGTAGGCCGTTGCTGCTCGTTTTATCCTGTATAAACTAGTGCGAGGAGCAGATTTTTTTATGTTAATTGTGATCTTTTTTTACCAAGTACCTTGCAAGTGTCTGGAACAGGAAAGTGGCTCTTTAAGAGGCCAGGGGCTTATAAAGGATTAGCATCTGGTCAATCGCTGTAGCTGTGTCCTAAAATATTCATGAATAGCAGAGAAAGTTCATCTTCCACTCCAATAGTCAAAGGAAAGATGATTGAAAGGAACAGCTTGATCAGAAAGGAAGCCACAAGAATCTTGCCTTTTAGCCTCACTGGTTGAAGGGGCAGGTTCTGTGAAGAGTGTTGCTGCCAGGGACACTCTGTGCATGAGGAAGGCTCCCTACCACCACCTTTGCTTGGAAGGACACTTAGGCCAATTCAAGAACAAGGAAAGCCTTTTGTGTATCCAGTTCAGGTCTCATTTTGCAAGTACAGCCTGTGACAAATATCTCAAAATGGAGCTGGGGAAAAAAAAAGCTGAGGAAACTGACATTGCGTCCACAAATATAAGTTCTGGGCAGCTGTAGCTGCAGCAGACACAGAAAGCACAGTTTCTGCCAGAGCACATCACAGCCAATTTTTACTAGACCTCCAAAGTCATCTCTGTGACCAGGGGACCAATATCCTGCCAAATGCCAGGGTTCTGTGGTACTTTAGTCTCCAACATGTTAATCTTGTTTCTAGAAAAAGTTAAAGCAATGAAACTGACATGGTGAAAATGTGGGTTATTTTATTTCAGCTCTTCAAGTCAGCCAAGTCTACTTCACTTAAAATCTCCTGAAAAAGTTTGTCTCTTCGAATAACCATTCTAGATGCAGAGTGTATACAGCTTGTGCTATCTGTGTTGTTTTACATTTTCTCTTGTAATTATTTTTAATCATGTAAGCACATAGTAGTTGTACAAATGGCAAAGAATGAACGCTTTGTGAGTTTTGGAAAAGTTTTTTCAGTAAGACATATTGCATATACAGTAACATCCTTCACGGTGTAATTGCAGTTATATTTTTTATTATGAATAATATCACTCCAGAGACAATTATAAATATATTACTTTAAAACAAACCCAAATGCTTAATACATATGAAGAAGAAATATGAACAAAAGAAATACATCATTGTATCACCAGTCTTTCCAACTGAACCCTTTCCAAAGTAAATCAAAAATCTTATTGAAATTGTTTCTAGTTATCATGATCTCATTGGGAAATGAAAGGATTTTTTTCAATAGCATGTTGTAACTCAGTCATTATACCACAGTGAGGTAATTTGCTAAAACAGCTGCCTCTGATGAGTAAACCTTTCCATCTGGCAGAAGCCGAATAGACACAAACAAACCCATGTCAGTTTTTCTTAACAAAACATAAAATCAAAATAAGCTCCTTTTGCACTAATGGGACCCAGTCTTTGAACTGCAGGAACCAAGATTTGTTTCTTTTTTGGTGGACTTCTCTTACCCTCAAACCCACAGATTTGGCCCGCTGTGGGAGTGTTGATATCATGCCACCTTTTAGATGGATTACAGCATAACTGGGAATGTGTTTGCAATATAAACTTTCCACCAAGGAACCAGACAAAATTAACAGTTGTTGGAACTTGTTAGCTTTAGCAAGACAGCACTTGTGGATAGTTTGTTTTCATAGTAGGGTTTTTTTCTTTTTCTTTCAATGTTCTAAGGAAATCTTCTCTGTTTCTTAGTAAAACAGAATATTGTTAGATGCACAAAATCTTAGCCATACAAACTACAATTTTTCACAAAGAATTGATAAAATTAAAGACTAACTAGCTTTCACATTCCCAGGAGACCTGTATAGAGTTGTAATCTCTAAAATTAACATGAATGCAATATGAGTTTGTGTCAAATTTTTTTTTAATCTAAACTATATATAAATTAGTGTTCTTCCATTACTTCTTAATTGCAGAGAGAAAGATCAGAGGTTTTTTCTGGATTTTTTGAGTGACACACACTTTTTCTTTTGCAAGCCTTAACAGAATGTGTATAATAAATGAGCATATGTATTTCATGTGATCTTTTTAATTTGTCATGAGAAAAGTCTTTGCAATATATTGTCAAGACAGAATTAATATTCAAAAGAGCATTTCAGTTTGTTAGATTTTCTACTTAATGGAAAATGTTGTAAGCAAAATTTTAAAACATGCTTATTATAATTAGTGGTGGGGTGAATTCCTCTGTGTAAATATTTTCTCAGCCAGCAGCCTGACGTATTTTTTGTGAAGTCAGTGGAATGTCTCCCATTGACCTCAATAGAAATTACATCAAGAACCAAGTACGGAAAACTTGGATGTATGTATAGGTCTAGGTCCAAGAATTACACTTGGGAGCCATTTATGTAATAAATGGTGCAAAAATGTTAATTCTAAAAAGTCTTAAACTATCAGGAAGTTCAGATTAGGATTCAGATGTATCTCTGTAAACTCTTAATTCTCTGAGAAGGAAATCTACACCTATGGAAGTAGTTTTTCCAGTACACAGAAATATTAATGTCCTTAAGATATTTCCCTCAGTATAAGCCTTGTGAATATAACATCATCTGTCAACACTGTAGTAATGAAAATACAATAAGGCAAAAAACAAAAAAAGGTACTTTGTAAAAGATTTTTCCTGTCATAACATGTTGTGCACCTCTCTAGACTCCCTACAGAGTTTGCAGGATTTGGCCAGTCTGTGAACTCTGCCTTGCAGAACACTTGGAACCTCAGAAATTTAGTAAGGGACCATTAATAAACCCATAGTTCTGTCTAGAATTGTACAAATCCTCCTAGGATAAAATCATATCAGCACCTTGGGAGAAAGGATATTATGAACTTGTAATATCAACATATATAATGTTCTCCTTGGCTGCTGGATATAATGTAAATTTAATGTACAATATGTCAAGGTTGTGATACTCTGCATTGTCCTAAAGTATTGGTTGCCTCTTGTGTCTCTTTCACCCATATGCTATGTATTACTGGTAATGGGAATATATGATTGAAAGCAAATTTCTCTGTCAGTGGTCTTAGCCTGGTGCCAGCTGTAGCTAATGAGAAAGTTTCTTTTGACTTCAAAAGGAAAACCACTGTCAAACACAGGAAGCAGCAATAAGATCTAATAGCTAGTTATACAAAAGAAAGGTAAGAAAGAAGCCTCTGCCAATCAGTCTACTGCTGTTAGGATAATAAAGCATGTTTTGCAAAAATAAACCCTTCCTTCTAAACACAAATATGCCTAGAAAAGCAAATGCTGTGTTTACTGACATTTAATGTGCCAAGATCTAACTATGCACCTGCTCATTGAGTTCCTTTCATTTAATCTACTTAGATCCCAGCTCCAGCTATTAAAAATTCATTTAGCTGGATATTATTGTTATACCAAGTGTATTGCTCTTTAGTAAACCCCATTAAGAAAAGCTAAATTCAATTCACATGGTTTACAAAGAGGGCTTTTTTTTGTAGAAAACAGACATGTGGGAATGAGGCAGATCAGTATTTGGAAAAAAAATATCTGGAACATAACCATTTTCTGAGTATTAAACTGCCTATTTTAACTAATAAAATTATTCATTAGAAGTTAGTGATGAAATTAGTGTTATACAAAGAACAATACTGGCGCTAGGCTATATCCCCTACTAATATTTAATGTTCTGATTTGTGTTAACTACAATGCATAACAATAGTCACACTGCATCTTAATTTTGCTTTAAACTTTTCAAATACATCTGTGATGAAGCTTGAAGGAACCCATCTGCAGCAGGTTTCTGAAGTATTTCAACAGCAGCAATAATACAGTAGCTACTGTATGCGTGTCTGTTGTGTTATGCAGATGGGTTTGACTTAATATTTATTGTTGCAGTAGATAGCCTGAAGCAACTAGATTTTTGTGCAAAGAAGGTTATCATTTACCCTAGATGCTGTTAAACTTCCTGCTTTGGGAGAAAGGTGCTGATTTTATTCACTTCCAGGTAAGTGTTATCCTGACTTTCTTTTCCCTAGCGGTTGGAAGGATTGCTTGAATTAAACTAATTTTTGACAAAACCAATATAGTTGCAATCTAACTCCTGCCTGACTAACATGATGGACCTTAATAGCTTTACCAAAAGCAGGTAGGTGGTTGTCCTTTATCAGTCTAAGGAAAAGGAGTAGTTACATGCTGTTCTGGATATCAGCATTCCCTCCTTCATAGCCGTAAATAAAGGCCCTTCTTGCTTCTTTTTTTTTCTGTTTGTTTGGTTATCTGATTGTGTCTTTTTGGGGTTGGGTATTTTTTAGTTTGGTTTGGTTTTCTTGTGTTTTTGTTTGTCTTTTTTTGAGTGGTTTTGTTGTTGTGGTTTTTTTTTTTTTGAGGGCCAAGCTCCCAATTACAGAAAGGAAAATTATACTGGATTTGTACTTGCATCTTGGCCGGATGTCTCTGACCCTTGGGTAGAGGGCTATCACATCCTGGGAGCAGCCACAGCCAGGAGGTGAGCCCTGAAGCCTTCACACCTGCATGCTCAGTTCCCATTAAACGTGGCTGGAAAAAGCCTGCTTCTTTTTTCACATCCAAGTTCTTCAGCGCTATTTTACAGGATAATCTTGAACCTGTTGATGGAATCTTTGACCTTTGTTTGATTTTGTCATAGAGAGCAAGCAACAACCTTCTAGAAGCACAGAAGATTTTATTGATTCAGAATTAAATGCAAATTTTTCATTTTCTGAGACATATAAACTCTGATATAATTATACTGCTCTTTTTCATGATAATATTTACACCCATGATAGCGATTTCTGTAGAGCACATTACAGCTAATTGAAGAACAGGCAAGATAAACGTGTGGTCAAAAATTTAAAATTCTCTGTACAATGGTCTTAAGTCACAGCCATACTTTTTTTTTAACTTCCCTGGACTTTATTTGTATCACTGTGTTACCTACATTTAACTTTTCATGACATTTAAAATTGTTTCAGCATTCCTGTTTTTAATTCAGATTTTATATACTCCAAAGTTCAAGGAAGTTAAAATCTGGGAATTTTGTTTTGGCTCTTATGAAGAACAAAATTAACATCTAGCTTTAGGTTCTGACATACCTGAAAGTTAGGTATTCCATTTGGTCTGGATAATTTTCTGTTATGATATAGCTACAGGACTTTACACCACTTTGAATAATTATAACTATGAAATAATAACAAGATATTATTATTCTGATCTGTAAATGGCTTTACAATAGAGAGGATATTTCATATCTACATTTTTTATGGCATACTTGCAATTATTTGGCAGCCTATGTGAAGGCATAGTTATCCTTAAACCAGAAATGTTTTTTCTTGGGGTGTCCATTCAGCTTTTAAATGCCAGGCTTGCAGCATTCATGCAGAATGTATGAAGTGAGGTTGTAGTTGCATGTCTTCTCCAGGGCAGTTCAACACAGCTGAGTGGGAATGTGCACACCACAAAATCATCAGAGCCAGGAGGTGAAATGCATTCTTCAGAAGTTCTTATCTCAGAATTTGTCAGTGAGCAGAAAATGAGACCTACCAGAAATCTGCTTTTCCCTCTCCAAATAGTTCTAAAAGCACAGGGACTACCTGCTGCACCTCTCATCTCTGAGAAGAGTGGAAGCCAGTACACTGATGATACACAAATACTGGAAAAATAAGTATCTTTTTTCCCTTTTGCCCAAAGATCAACCAGCAATTTAGAGGTCAACAGTAAATATGCAGTAATTTAAAAAATATTAATGGCACTTTTAGCTGTGACTTCAAGACTGAAAACTACTTGTTGGAGGGACAAATTTTATTGCCTCCTAAACAATTTTTAAAAGGTATAAATAAAGAATAATATATAAACCTTGATATAAGTGTTCTATAATACCTGACACACAATAACCTTGATCACACAACCATGTAGGTTGGTGGAGACCTCTAAGATTTTGAAGTCCAAGGATTAACCCAGCACTACCAAGTCCAGTACTAAACCATATCTTTATAATATAAGTCCATAACATAAGTCCAGCACTAAACCATATCTTTAAATATTGTGCCTACTTGCATAATAAATATTTCCAGGGATGATGCTCGGTTGTGTCTAAAGAAGGGCAGTGAATTCAATGAAGGATCTAAAGGGAAAGTCTTATAAGGAGCAGCTGAGGCAACTGGAGGTGTTTGGCAGAAGAAAAGGAGGCTCAGGGGAGACCTTATCACTTTCTACATCTGCCTGAAAGGAGAGTGTAGAAAGGTGGATGCTCATCTCTTCTTGCAAATAACAAGCCATAGGCCAGGAAGAAAAGGCTTCAAGTTGCACTGGGTGAGAGTTAAATTGGCTATTAGAAAAAATTTCTCCTCTTAAGGTGTTATCACACACTGGAACCTTCAGATCTAGGCTGCCCAGGAAAGTGGCTGAATCATCAACCCTTTAGAAGTATTTTTCAAGCTAAATGAATCCATGATTCTATCATTCGTGGGTCCAAATCTTTTCGCAAAGAACAGATCTGGTAGGGTGCATCCCCTAGCTGGGTTACTCACCAGCTGTGTTGGGAAGTTACCTTCCACATAGTCCAGAGATTGTTTTCTCTCTGCTGTATTGTATTTCCAGCATAGATCTGGTAAATGGAAATCCCCCCTGAGAATTAGGGCTGGATATTGTGAGACTTTTGCAACTGCTTTTAGGATACTTCAGCCTCTTCATCCAGGTTGGGCAATCTTTAACAGACTTTCACCATAATATCTGATTTTTAAATTGTCAGCTTTCTCT
Organism: Setophaga petechia; assembly: GCA_024362935.1. Lineage (NCBI taxonomy): Eukaryota > Metazoa > Chordata > Aves > Passeriformes > Parulidae > Setophaga > Setophaga petechia. The sequence continues at coordinate 33,965,417 of JANCRA010000004.1, read as the reverse complement.
AAATAAAATGCTAAAATATTAATTTTCTGAAGAGTAGGTACCTAATTATAAGAACATTAATAAAGAGTTGTAAAAATAATTCCAATAAAAAATGTTTGTTCTCTATGTCTTAGGATAAGCAAATTCTATTGGGTAGTGAGGTGTTCTGCTTCTGCCTCATGACTGGCCATTATTATTATTATTTTATGATAAAGCATCACTGCCTTCTAGGTTGCAGTGCTGGATGAATGTACTCATCTGCACAGAACATACCAACCCATGAGAAACCAGGCACTGGACAAATTTTAGCCTACTACTACTGATATTTTTTAACATGCAGGAAAGGATTTGTTTTAGGTAAAAATTTTGGTAAAAGTTGATCTTTTGCTCTGCCTTATTTTCCTTTTATTGATCTGTTTGAACTCATTGGTCACTGAGATGCAGCATGCTGCACTTTTGTTTACCTTTATCTAATGCATACCAGGATAGGTTAATGGACTGAAAACCTCAGTCCTTAGCCTGGCTGTAGAAGGCAGCATTCAAATATCAAAGGCTGTATAGCTTTGTCCTTCAAGGGCTAACACTGGGAAAGGAGGAGAATAACATAATACAGTTTTTGTGACAAATAGGCTTTTCTCACACTCACAGAGGCTGCCAGTAAGAGGGTGGGTAGGATTATTTTCTAGGTGTCCCTTCTGGGACTTGCATAGAAGCCCAAAACATATTTCACGCTACTGAGCTGCCTTTAGTTTGAGCTGATGACCAGGAAGCTAGGATGCTACAACTGTGTTACCCATCACCTGGCCCACTGAGTGCATTTACAAAGTCAACCTCCACATCCCTGTATGTGGAGTTTCCCTGAATGTTTAGTGTCCAGATTTTATGTTGATTGCTTCTCACTACCCCAAGGATTAATTTCACACAAGATAACAGTCTGGAATTTTAGGGTGCCTGCAGATCTAGAAACATCGGCCTTCCCTTGCCTGATGTCTTTTTGCGCTGCTCTTGAGCAGGGAAAATATGGGGAAAAAACAGCTGTATGATAAGTAAATCTCCATAATGCCCTGCACTCATGCAGCAGCAATGAATTCAGAGCTTCACACTTGTGAAAAATGAAATGTTTAGTCTTGCTATTAATCTGGTTGAGGCCTTCTTCAAACAATTGCAGCTTATAAGTATTATATTGCAAAGCATTGATAATATCAGTGATGGTGTGACCCATTGGAACAGAAGCACCCTACATCAAGCACATTTTGAAAATAACATGCCCACCTAAAAGCTTGTCTCCTGCAGAAAATGAATAGTATAATAGCTTATAAGTTGAAGAGTGCACAGGAGAAAAAGGGAGAAATAAAAATGATAAAACCCACTCCTGTGTAAAACTTCAGAACCGTGGCACTAACAAAGACTTCCCGTTCCACACAGAATTAGTGCTGGCAGAGGCAGCTTGCAGAGCTGTGGGTGTACTCAGCTGTGCAGAGCTGATTATAGAAGATGAAAGAGACTGGCAATTTGTTTCATCTCACACTGAAGCACTGCTGACAACTGAAAGTGAGGACAGAAGGATTCATTTGTTCAACTTCTGGTTTAGAAAGCAGGCTTCAAATGATACTACAGAGAAAGTCGAGGGAAATGCTGTGGTATAACAAAGTGTCTATTTTTTAATTTGCTGACTCCAAGATTTATGTTTTCAGCTGTTGGGGGTTTTTGGCTGGGGGACAGCAGATATTTGAGAAGCCTGAAACACTGTGTTGCTAGTGAAAAAGTCGGCGGTATTGGCCCAACTTAATGCATGTAATGATACATTACATACACGTGCTAGCGTGCAAACGGGAAAGCCCTATATAGGTATGTGCACATCTTTATGTAAACAAAAGTAAGAACATTTGACACCCTTCTTTCTATTCTATTAGACTGTGGTCTCAGGAGTTATAATCCCTTCCAACGCTGAGATGTTTAAATGGGGATATCTAGTTGCAGTATTAGCATTTATTGAGCAATCATAATAGCAAATAATTCCTGGCAAATTGGATGGCATATATCTTACTCTTGTTGCATTTTTCATTCGTAGAGTTTCAGGGATAGATGGCAGGAACTCTTAAGTAGGGGACAAGTGTTCTGGCTAAGGAAGAGATAGGGTACAAAGACATGGGTTGGAGACACAAGTCAGACCCTGCTTGCACCTCATTTCTGTGCCTGTGGCAGACAGAACAAGAGAGAGTAACCTTAAACCACTGAAAAGAAAAAGTCACATTTCAAAGCATAAGGACAGCAGAGCACAGGAAAAGAGGGCCAAGGAGCACCCCCCCCACACACACACTGGAAGTCTTAAAAACAACCCAGGCTCACATCTGTCAAGGCTGACAATAGCATAATTGATTCTGCCTTTGGGCAAGAAAAAACTAAATGATATCTCGAGGCTCCCATAGTTCCCTGCGTATGTTGGTTGTTTTCAAGGACTTCATCGTTATTTTTAAATTGTGGTTAACCAACTGTGTTATTTCTCTTCAGTGCTAAAACACAGTCTACAAGTAAAAACAGCCTTAGTATGCAAGAGTCAGAAAAAAGGTCTGCTGAAATGGTTGTAAAATGAAATCTGTTTAAAATTTAATCATGTATTCTCAACACATTCTAAACAACTATGTGTATTTGGAATGATGATAATAGCTTTTGGAACACCCTCTTATATAGCAAAAGGTACAGTCAATGAGTCACAAAGTGTCCAGAAACAGAAAGGTTAGAGCTTTTGAGGATGACACTCCTCAGTGTTGTGGCCTATAGAAATACAAAATATGTTGCTAGTGTTCATAATGGCAGGTTGCCAGGTAAGCAGTCATTACTCATTCAGTATTTTAATGTACAAAAAGCAGTAAAATGTAGTCATCCAAATATTCAGTTTGTCAACCTTCTGTTAAGTATCCGTTGGCATAGCAGGAAAAACACAGATGGATGCCTGAGTAGGCAATTGGTCACTCACAATGAAAACCAGTTCTCCTTTGCAGTGCAAGGAACATCACACAAAACAGCAGCTTGGCTTAAGTAGGTGATTAACTGTATAAAACAAGCTGCCTATGTGAACTGTAATGCTTCCCCATTTGCTGTTGTCATGCTGTGTCCTTCAAAACCTGAGTACCTGATCCTGTTGCAACTTTCCTCTGAGAAACATTGCTTTCCTGTTGCAACATTGCTCTGAGAGCAATGTCCAAGAAAACGAAAAGGTAAGACACAGCTCCTTTTGGTTTTTTTTCTGCTTTCTTAATAGAGTGAGCTGGACTCAGTAATCAAAATATGGAGGAGAGGAGAATCACACATCTGTTAATCACTCAGTCGTTTTGGAAGCACGCATGCAACACTAGGGCTTCATGGCAACATTCAGTAAAACCATGCCTGATACATCATGATTCATCCCCCAGATCACTCAAACACACCTGAGTATAACCTTTCACTTCAGCTATTTTTATTAAAATTCCTCATACAAACTGAGCAGCCTTTGCTAGTCCTGACATGGATCCAAAGCATCAAAGGGACAGAAGGATGCTTGGTACAATGCTGTGCAGCTGGGCTGCATGAAGGGGAGACATGATCTTTTTGTATCAGCTGAGCATCTGGTACCTGCATTTAAATCTATGGTTTGGCCTATTGGTCTGTCCCTCCTGTGCTCCTAAGTAAGCAATGACTACCTCAATATCTTCATATCAATAGATTAAGGAATTTATATAATGTATTCTGCTGGCTACTTCTAGGTTCATAATTTTATTTCTAAATCAATATTTGAGAAAATGTCTTGAAGAATAGAAGCTCCAGGATGTGAATAATAAGAATACAGATTATGAATCTGGATGGTAATAAGTACTAACTGCAGAGAGCATCCATTTAATTGACGTATTTTCTTGGTAGATGGTCCGATTCACATTTTGGCTGTAGAAAGTGACTGTTTTGCTACTGTTTGTCTTGCTAACACCATATTATAAAGTATATATTACTTTGAAAAAATTACTAGATGTTGAAGCGTCATTTCCAGCTAAGAGCATATCCAGTTTTAATGAATGCTGTTTCATGAAGAAATGTGTTCATAATAGTTACTTCAGAGTACGTATAACAATTTTTATCAAGCGACAGTATTGGTAGTAGCTGCTTTTGAAGAACTACAGAGAATGCTAGCAAAATTATTTTTCCAACATAATTTTGGATGATTTTTTAAATAAATTCAAAACCAAACCATACTTCATATATTTACTAACTGCCTTAATTCAATAGATATAAAAACCAAATTTTTTATGTGAAAACTATAATGTTTAGTTCAAACTGTAATGCAGGTAGTATCAATATAAGTTACCTCAGACAAGTGTTCATGTTTCAAAATAGCAGTACTATCACTGACATGGTCTGATGCTCTCTGTGACAGGGTATGGTGTCCTTCATCAGAAAAACATAAAACTTAATTTTCAGAAAACCATTTATCTTTTATAGGTGATTCTTTTGTGACTGCGCTGGAAATTTCTGGTTTGAGGGTAAGCAAATGAACACAGCAGCCCTGCAAAACCTTTTTCTACAGTGAGCCTGGGAAATCTGTGAGTCTTTAATCTCTACCTGCAGCAACTAATATCTTACACCATGTGAAGGCATGCCAGGGAAGCAGTAAGATGTGGGTGTCCTTGCACTCAGTCCCCTCGTCCAGTTCTTGCTATCATATTTCTAAGTCATTGACCTATACACTATAGAAGAGACCAGTAGATTTCAAAAGTCGGTATTCATATAAATTCATGTCATATGGAATGAAAGATCATGCTTGCTTTTATCTGTGAACTATGTATCATAGATAAACTATGGAAAAAACCCTACAGTGACAGTTGATTTCATCACTATTAAGTCAGTGTTATCAAAGAAAGAAGAAAACAATTAAGATCATGAGTTGCAGAAAAGGGTTACTTGGAAGGTGACCTCCAGAAATCTACTTGTTTGGAAGAGAGCAGACACCTGTTCTGCCTTTGAAAGGGTTTGAATATGTAGGTAAGGGAAGGAAATTCAAAGCAATACATAACACAGAGGCGCAAAATAGTAAAATAGCAGGTCCATTACCACTGAATCTTTTCAAAATCTCAACATCCTGAGTCTGCTCCTGAAAGATGACAGGCTGGTAAGTCTGAATAAATTCTCTGTTGGAGACTCATTTAGAAAGCAAACCCATTGTAATGTGATTAGAAAATACATTAGGCTCTGAAAGAGATAGGAAGCATTAAAGAGAAAAATTAGTTTCTTTTAAAATTTTTTTTTCTTTGCAGTATTGACCTTGAAAGAAAAAGGTACATTGAGCAAATAGAAGACAGCTATTCAGATCTAAGGAATATTTCTCACTATAAGAGTAAAAGACTATATATTCTTATGCTGTCATCAACCTTAATTCCAGATCAAACTAGTGTGTCTGATTTTTAACCTAAAATGGTGTCTATTACTTCAACATCTATAACACTTAGTGTTATATACTGGCATGATGATTATACACCAGAAACATAGAAGCATGAGAGGAGGTAATTTGTTAGTACCTTTTGCCTAATTATTTAAGAAATTATTATCTTCTGAAGTGTTCTGTAAAAAGCTGTTCAGGGCACTAACTGTCATATTACATCCTGAGGCCTTAAAAAGCTTGAATTACCAATATATTGATGCTCAGACCTTCAATAAAAAGTGATGAAGTAAAATAAAATACAATTATCTAAATTTTGCAGTTAAGTGTGTTTTCATAAAATAACTAGGAAGCAATAATTTGAATGAATTTTAGAAAATATCTGGTCTGAGTTAAGCTAATGGTGCTTTGGATGCTTCAGAAGATATCTGAACACTGTGGAAGAAGTTTTGACCTTTCCAAATGCGTTTGAATCCAGTTACAAGAATAAACGTTCTGCTGAAAAACAAAGCTGATGTGGGTATTATTTTTGTAATGTTGACATTATTGCTCTCTTTTTGAACTCTAGCAAGTGTCATCAACCAGTGCAGGGAATCTCTCTGTGCCCAGAAGATATGGGGTTAGTTAATAATGAAATTAAATCTGTTTTACTTACAGATTGGAAACTGTGATGGGTGAAGGACAAAAAAATGAACTATTGGTCAGCTAATATGGAAAGCTGTGTGACACAGAAAGGTCTGGGATAACTTATGTGGAGAATTAATCACAAAATTTTAAAATACAAAGGGGGAAAAGTCATTGTGGAATTAATAAGGCTGTTGCCCTCTCACATGTTAAGTAGTCTTTCAAGAAGATTATCTCTGGCAGTAATTCCAGTGCAAAAGCCAGGTATCTTTCAGAGTTTAGCTCTTGATCACTCCCACAGAGAAGCACATATGAGTCAATGAGGAATAGTCCAGCAGAAAGAACTTAAAATAAGACCTCAGTTTTGCAGGGAACTTTGGCCCAATTCCCAGTCCTATTAGACTGCAGCTTTAAAGAAATAATTTAATAATTTTTTGCCTCCGTTTTCTGTCTATTTTAGTTCATCTCTACCTACATGCCAGAAACATCAAAGGGTGAGCTCTGTTAGCTGCTGGAAAGCACTGAAGTGACTGTATAACAGTGCACATAGTATAGGAGAAAAATGGGAAGATTTAGAGACCAGTATGCAGAGGATGAACAATTTGAGGTTTTCTGTGTTAGCATTAAAGGGCAGACTGACCAAGAGTGTCGTGTGAGTTTTTGCTGGAGGCCACCTGATCAGGAGGAGGAAGGAGAGGAGGCCTGTTACAGAGAGCTGTAACAACAGCCTCAGTCACTGCTCCTGGTTCTTATGGGCACTTCAACTATCCTGACATCAGCTGAAGGAACAACACAACCAAGAACAGCCCAGGAAGTTCCTGGGAAGCACTGCCTGTAGCTTCCTGACACAGATAATTGAAGCCATTGAGGAAAGATGTGCTGCTGAAATTCATACTAACAAGAAAGGAAGATTTTGTTATAGGTGTGAAGGCTGGGGACAGGCATGCTCATGGGAGCATGAGATTGTGGAGTTCAGTATATTTTATGGAGTAAACAGTGTAGCAAATGAGATAGCAGCCATGACTATGGGAGGAGTTAACTTTAGTCTCATCAGGGATCTTGAAAAAATACCATGGTAAAGGTCCCCAGAGGGAAGAATGTTTTAAGAGAGGAGGCATATATGCAAGCTGCATCCCCATGGATAAGAAACTGAGCAAAAGGGATAAGAGACCTGCATGGATAAACAAGGAACTCCTGTAAAAACTCAGACATAAGCAGGAAATACACAAGGTGGAGACAGGGATGAATGTTGGGATGTTGTTGCAGTATGCAGAAGCGCAGTGAAGGAGAAAAAGGACTGTCTGGAACTAAATCAGGCCAAGGATGGCAAGGATTACAAGCAGGCCTTCTTCTAACACATCAATAACAAAGGGAATACTAGAGAATACAGTGGCCTTCTACTAAGTGTAACAGGGACCCTTGGAACAGAGGATGCGAAGAAGGCAGACACACTGAATGCTTACTCTGCATTGATCTTCACTGACATGGCCAGCTCTCAGGAATCCCCTGGGATCCCATCTCTGACACACAGGACAGGGGGATGATCTGGAGGAAGGAAGGCTTTACTTTGATTGAGGTGGATCAGGTTAAAGACAATCAGGTTAGAGACTGTATAGTTGACATCCACAAGTCCATGGGCCCTTGATGGGACATAACCATGAGGGCTGAGGGAGTTGGTAGACACCCTAGGAGTGCCACTGACAATCATCTTTGAAAGGTGACAGTCAGGAGAGGTGCCTGAGGACTGGAAAAAATGTCACCTCTGTTATCAAACACAGCGGGAAGAAGAACTCAGGAACGTACCATCCAGTCAGCCTCCCCCCAGTCCCTGAAAAGGCAGTAAAATGGCACTCTGGAGGCCCTCTCTAAGTACATGAAAGATGAAAAGGTGAACAAGAGAGTCAATATAGAAGTGCCAAGGTAAATAGTGTTTTACCAACTTGATTGTCTTCTGTGACTGGACAACTGCCTGGATAGTTGAGCGGAGTGCCATTGTCTACATGGATTTCAGCAAGGCTTTTGACACTCTGTCTCAGGATGTCCTCTTAAGCAAGCTCAGGAAGCACAGACTGGCTGTGCTGATGGACAGAGAGACATACTGAGAAGTGGCTGAATGGTGGGTCTCAGAGGGTTGTGATCAGTTGCACAGGGCCCAGATGAAGGTCTGTTGTTAATGCTGTGCCCTAAGGGCTGATACTGAGCCCATTCTTGTTTTACTTATGTGTCAGTGACTTGTATGAAAAGGCAGATGCCTCCTCAGCAATTTAACTGACAACACAAAGCTGGGAAGAGTGACCCCAGAGGGCTGTGAAGCCCTTCAGAAGGACCTTCACAGGCTGGAGAGATGGGCACAGAGGAACTTTCTGAAATTCAGCAAAAACAAGGGCAGGGTCGTGCAGCTGGGGAAAAATAATCCAGTGCAGCAGCACAGGTTGGAGGCTGACCTGCTGGAAAGCAGCTCTGAGGAGAAGGACCTGGGAGTCCTGGTGGACAACAAGCTCTCCAGAGCCAGCAGTGAGTCCTTGCAGCCAAGCAGGCTGATGGAATCCTGGCCTGCATTAAGAGGAGCAGTGCCAGCATGTTGGAGGATGTGATCCTCCTCCTCCTCTATTTGGCCTGGTGAGGCGTCACCTGGAGTACTCTGTCCAGTTCTGGGCTCAGCACAAGAGAGATGTGGAGCTCCTGCAGTGGGTCCAGTGGAGGGCTACAAAGGGAAGCTGGAGCTCTTAGCTTATGAGGAATGGCTGAGGGAGTTGGACCTGCTTAGCCTGGAGTAGAGACAACTTAGATAAGAAGACAACTTTATCTAAGTGTCTGAAGGCAGAGTGGCAGCAGGATGGAGCCAAGCTCCCTGCGGTGATTCCGAGCAGCACGAAGGACAATGGACAGAAACTGAAGTTCCACCTGAACATGAGGAAGAACTACTCTATTGGATGACTGAGCACTGGAACAAGTCGTCCAGACGGCTTGTGAAGTTTCCTTCTCTAGAGTTATTCAAAAGCTGCCTGGACACATTTATGAGTGATATACTCTAGGAGACTAAAGTACATTACATTTGAACATGAGTACATTTGAGCAAGGTTGGACTAGGTGACTTGTAGTAGCTTCTAACCCTATCTTTTCGGTGATTGTGTGATTGAGATGATCTAATTTCCTTGAGCCAAAATAATGAGAGAAATTTTGAATGGGAAGATGGAGAAAAGGAACATAGAACAAATCCTTCTTAGTATTACTGATACATGTAATTCTGAAATATTATTGTAGCATCAAAGCAATTCCAAAACATTTAGCAATACTTGAAAACAAGTGCCAAAACCACAATTATTTTCTATACACTGGCCTCTGTCTCACCCCAGATGGCTCTTTTATATGCCATAATAAAACCAGAAAAAAATAAATTAGATTGAGAAGCTGTATGAGCCTTTATATATTCCCTTTCTTTTACTGGCATCTTAAGAATCTTTTTCTGTGTGGGTTGATGTAGGTGCCTGCTTATGTCTAACCCTTTTAGAGTGCTTTGTCCTCATACAAATAATCATGAAAGCACATCAAATAATAACAGCAGGGGAATTACTATACTGCCAAATGTTCCCATCAAGCAACTAGAGTGTAGTCATCATTATAATCATTTTGAGATGTTGAATGTAGTTAAACCAGCAAGCTCAGCTCCTCTGAAATCTCTGAAGCTTTTCTCCTAAGAGTAAAGTAGCTTTCAACTATAAGTAAGGATCAGTAAAGTGTACCAGAAAAAAACCTCATCATTGTTGAATGCACTTATACATAAGTGCACATATATGTTTAGATCCACAACAATGAAACAGGTATTTTTTACAAACTTAAATGTTTTCATGTTTTATTTTCTTACTTTAAAGTTTTCTATATTATTAAAGGTGAAAATGTTATATGTACCAAGAAGGAGACATCTGCTTTAATCCTTCTCCTTACTTTTGACTTCTCCAACAAATACAGTTCTATGGAGAAATATTAAATTTATTTGGGGATGTTAAGAATTCCAGGTGAGGTTTGGAGCTAAGTGAAGTAGTGCAGAAAATTATTGTTTTGTTTTATGCTGTGTTGCAACCATTTGCGCAATATAATTTTATTATTCTACCTCACAAACCTTCAGTGAGATTGAAAATGTAATTGTGACTCCCTTTAAAGAAGGAAAATTATCCAAATGTGCCAAGTGAGTGCTGTTGTTAAATTAGTGTATTGACTTTAACCTCTGATTTCTAAAGCTATTTGCAGAGACAGCTGCACTTGTCACTCTTCCTGAAGACTCATTTCATTTCCTTAATTTCTACTGTGAGAAAGTGTCATTTCTGACTGTCTGCTTTCAGTAAACTTCCTTTTCTTTTTTTCCCCCTTTGTCTTCCCTTGTTTGCATCTGTTAGTTAAGTTTATTTTTTTTTCAGCTCTCCAAACAACCCAGATTTCTTTTTCTAAATCTCTGCTCACACTCGAGGAAATATTTTGCATCTTACTCTATTCCAGTTATCCAATCTTTCTTTGAGCTTCTGACAACAATGTTGCAGGCTTACATCTGGCTGATTTCCTCAAGTTGTCCACAATTCTTATTCCACACAGATGGGAAGAATGTGCGGGGAACGGAAATATCATACGACATACCAGCTACACCTTAAAGTATTTCAGATAGACAGCATTTTTTAAGGTGCTCTGAAAATGCAGACAGTTTAGATACAGTTTAGTAAGTCTCAAAGAGTTTTATCTGTTCTCTGTGCTAAATAGTTTAGTTCTTTCACATTATTCAGTCTGCAGATGTGGGTACATTTTTCATATATATTTCTGACATGCCATTCAAGTTCTCTCTGTTTAGGGCTTAAAGCACTAATGGGAAGAAATAGATTGCAAAGAGATGAGCCTATAATGTCTACAATTCACTATAATGTATGTGCCATATATTTTTCCACCTTTTAGAAGGTGTTTCAATGACCCATATATATTTCACAGAATATACCACAAAGTGCTTACTGTGAAATATTATGATAAGGCTTTTAGCAGCCATTGTAGAAATAGATTAATGGAGAGAAGCATAAATGTATGGCACAAGTGTACAGTATCTCGTTCTTAATTTTTATTTTATCAACAGAACTGACAGTTCATAAAAGATGTTGTAGTCACAAATAACATTCTACTAGTCTTGTGGAATTGAGCTTCTTCAGAAAATGTAAGACTGTTATTTACTGGGGTCACAGAGGTAAGTAACTTGGACTTTCCCTGGGTGATGGTTCTAAATTCACAATGAAAGAAAGTAGGAAAGGTGTTGGCAGGTAAATTATTTTGTCCTGTATACACATTGCTTATAGCATGTTCTCATTTACATCTAAAAGAGGAGAATGAGAAAAACAGGAATAAACCCTTTGATTTTACAGCTCTGCAAATCCTTACCCAGATGAGTGACCAAGAAACCTGACTTACAGACAGGTTTTCAAAATTATATTCTTATGTTGCCATGAGAGGTACTCCTTATTTTGATTTCCCTTCTTTTCACTGAGCACAGAGAAAATGCATCAGTCACTTTCAGACATCTAACATTATATACCCAAGTCAGGATCCTAATTGCCCTTACACAGTATTTTATGCAGGAAAAAGAGAATTTTTAGGTGTATTCAGATGGTTATTCAGAGGTGTACAGTGCCAACTAGAGCTTTGGAGGTGACCAGCCCTCTGCAGCTATATTAGAGGTAGCCCAGAGTAAGAGAAATTCCTGGCTTTGGTGTGTCAGACAGGTATTTAACATGTGAATCACCTCTGTGCCTGCTCCTGCCTTCCCTGAAAGCATTAGGAATTCTTTGTTCATTTGAATAGAAGTAAAGGGAGCTTGGGATCTACCTCCTTTACTCAGCCCATAGGCAGACTTTAAGATATACCTTGAATTTCCTGACCTATTTTTTTTCTGCAATTCAAATTAGTCTTTTTTTAAACTTCAGCACATTCAGCTATTGCTACTGAAATGACAGTTTCTTTTTTGAAAACTCATTAGTAATGTTTTGAAACACTCTGTTTACAAAAGCTTTTGTCTTATCCATTAGAACAAATGAATGACTTAAACGATTTCAGAATATTTGTAAAGTGAGCTTAGCAGATCCCATTAAATGTTAAAAGATGTTTTCAAGAAAATTGTACCTGTCTTCAAGTGCTCAGCTTACAGTCTGCTTTCCCCACATCTTCAGATTTGTGACATACAGCAGTGAAATAATAAAAAAAAAAGGATTATTCTAATTTGAAATAGGTCAGTCTACAGGTGAAATCCTAAGACTGACTATTGTAATTTTCTGGTGTTCCCAACAAAGTTCAGGACGGTTGAGAATATAATACGGGAAAAAATTCACTGAAGTACAGAAAAGATTAAGTGAGTGAACTCTACAGTCATGACCCCTGTATATAATAGAAATGTTTTCTGGGCAAAATTAGGATGGCTGTTAGATGTACATTTACAGATTGACTGCAGATATATACAGCAGTGCAATTTTTGTTCACTCTGACTTTTCTACTGCTTGATTAAAAGACTAGACATTTTCCCTAGAGATTCACTCTTCTGGCTAATGTGCTGTAATTGCAATGGAGTGCTTAGTACAGCAGCAACGAGCACCATTCTGTAATAAATTTAGGTCACTGCAGAGTTCATCATGTAGTCCATGGCAACAGAAGATAAAGCAGTGGTTAGTTCATCTCTAGCTTTTAGCTGCAGTATCACTGATTCTCCTGTCTAATTATGCTATTAGAAATAAATGTAGGCAAATTGTCCAAGTCCCAAGGTCTCTTCCTTCCTTCTGTACATGTAATATTTCAGTAAGAGAAAACATAATGTAGCAGCATTATAACAGAAATGTGAGCCAGAAGAATTCTTAGGCAAAAAGCAATCACATTTTACCTTGGAGCATTTGTTTAATATTTCGGTATAATACCTCAGATCAATATTTTTGAAATCCTTTCATTTTTACAAACCCCAACAATTATTTTTTATTTCTCCAGCAAAAAGTAGACAAATTTGTACCAGGCTTTCAGAATTGTTGACTGTAATTGTTACATTTGCAATTGAGAATGAGTTTAGGTAGCAAGAACTTTGCTACAAATTTTTCCTCTGCTTATTTGTTTGACCTTGTGCTTAAGAATATTTTGTTCATTAAGCTTGTTGGCAAAGAGGCCATTCAGATTAGATTCTAGCTTCAGGCCATTTACAAGTTTTTTCACTTCAAACTGCTTTATTATTTCCCATCTGATACACATAAACATGACTACCACTAAGAGCCTATTTCCTGCATTAGGAGTAGAAGTAGGACTAAAACTTTATCATGGCTTATATAAAATGATGCATAACAAGTTTTTCTTCATTTAGTCATGCATTTTAATCTCTTGTTGTTGCAGTGATTATGTTTGCTGATTACCATATCTCTCATGAAAGGATTGAGGTTAAAGTTCAAAGCATTGGAGCATAAATTTAAAGCTGTGGATCTGAAAAAAGTCTGGAGGTGAGGTTAGGATTTAACTTTTACATATATTAGACTTAAAACTGTGAACAATGAACTGCAGTGGATTACAGAATTCGAACAGACTTTTTGTTAGCTTTGAAGATCTTACCCTTAGGAATCTCTGATATTTTTAAAGAATTTAATAGTAGTTGTATGCAATGCCATATAAGCCTGTTCTAATGGGTAATGCCAAGAATAGTAGCATCCATATTATAAGAATATAGAAAGCAGAAAGATATGTGTAAATTGTCTACCCAAATAAGTGCATTAGCTTGCATCTCTCTTAGCTCTTTGATCTGTGACAAAAATCGAAGTATTGTGTCTGTATGATTAGGGTGCATGTTTTGAAAGGAACATAAGGAAGCTGAAAATTTCTTACCTGCAATCTTTATTATCTTGAATATTCATGATATCATCTGTAATTTCTTTGCAATACTTTTTCCATGCAAGTTCCCAAGATGAAGCTTTTAATAATCCATAAATTTAAGTATGTTAAACAACACTTTTGTGGTTAAGAGAGACTGAAATATTAATGGTTAATGACTCAAAGCAATCATCCATAAGTGGAGGGCAGGGTGCTCTGCTGAGGTCTGGTTTAACCCTCCTCCTGCCCCCCAAAGAGGAGGAGGTGAGTTTTTGAGTGGGTGATGGCAATCCCCATAAGACAGCAGCGGTGAACCTGCACTACCATAGGATACAAGAAGGTTTTTATCATGCTGATTGTCACCCCTTACACACCCTGTCAGGTCACATTCACTTGGGACATTCACCTGTGGCCCTGAGGGTTTTCATCCCTTCTGATGGAGCAGAACTGTTTCCACTATGCTGATGTGAGAGATAGCTGATACCTTAGGAGGAGCCATAAACCATCAAAGACCCTGAAGCACCTCCAAACTCATTTCTGGAGCCTTCCACCGAAGACTGAAAGCTCTCCCTCAGGGGATCCACCTTGGCATGCCCAGAGCCTATATAATTCCACTGCTCTTTCTCTTTTGTGTTTTCTTCACCCACAATGGATCAATGTTGCAGTGTGTTTTTGTTCTTAATGGTTTGTTCCTGTTCCCTGCTATGTTGCTGGTTTAGCCTAGTGTACCCTCCTACCCAGTTGTCATACCCAAAGATCTGCCTCCTGCTCCACAATGTTCCCTATCAAGCTGTCAATCCCTCCTTGTGCCAATGCACTGCTTGGATATTCCCTTTAGAAATGCCCTAATCCTCCATGCCTATTAGTTAGTTTAAACTGCTCGCCTCCCCTGTGTTATTCCACTGGGTTCAGTGTTACAAACCCTGCCTGTTGCTCCTCCCTGTCCTTTTCTCTATTGGACAGAAATTTGTGACCCTTCCCTGTACAAAAACCCCTGCACACCTGTGTTCTGGATCTTTTGTTCATAGACCCTCCAGAGAGTGAACCTCTGTGGAACCTACCCAAAAGACCTCTCCCTCATTCCTTGTATCGCCTGGGCTGGCAATGCCAGATTGCCCTAGAGCTGCACCCCACAGCAGCTGCATTTCACATATTAAACCACTGGGATTCAGCCCTCTCCATTAATGGAATAGAAACACAATATTTCCAGGTGGAATGCACCTGGGCTGTTCTGGGCCTTAGCTTCTTGGCCGGAGGCAGCAGCTGTGGCATCCACCACAGGGATACCTCTGGCTGGCTGGGAATCACAGCTAGGCACTAGAAAACAAGTCCAGGCTTGTGGGAAGCTCAGTTTTACCTCTGGTGAAGGTCCTTAGGCAAGATGAAGAGGAAGGAGACGGTTTCTGATGAAGGGTTAAAATTCAGAGCTTTATTCCAAGGGCACAGACATCTCAATCGTGGTAACAGCTCCAACAGAACCACCAGGCACGTGCCGGGCAGCTCCTTTTAAGCCCAGGGATGGAGGGAGGGAAGGACAGGTAAGCCACCAACCCTGTGGGAGGAGGTGGGATCTCAGGGGACAATGACACTTGGCTAACCCAATGACGCCCAGGATGAGGGGCATTTTTTGAACTTCTGCCAACCACACAACAGCCTTGCTGGGATGTTAGGATTGACTGACAGCACTTAGCAGGAGACACGGGGGAGGGAAGGTCAGTACACCTGGGGAATCAGGGAAGTCTAAAACCGGAGGTTGCAACATACTGCAACACTCCACTATGGGGAGCTGGGAGCTAGCTGGGGAAATCTGGCAGTGCATCAGATCAAGACTGCATTCATCACTTAGACACGGGCATGGTCACTCTGACTATCATTTCACAACAACCAAGTCTCATTGTGGGATCCATGCGTGGCAGTATCTTTCCACTCTTATTCTTTCTTTCTTTTTCTCATGCATTTTCCAAAGGGAAATTTTTATGCTTTTATATTCTTGTGTTACTATAGCTACCAATAATCAAAATGGCCACATACTTGCTTTCCATTGCAACCAATTTTTTTCTAAAATAAACCCTATATATATGTATTTATAAACTCCAATCATTCTGTGCTGTTTCAGTTATTTCTACCCCAAAGGATTTAGTAACAAGACCCTGGGTTACCCTTTCCTTCAGGGGCAGGCTGAATGGACTCAAAGATAAAATCCCAGCCCTTACTTGTATGGTAGTGTATGACCAATGGCTTACTTGACTAGTGTTTCTCTAATTATTCTTCAGTTTTCATATTGTTTTGTTTACAGTAGAGCATTTTTGAAACATGTGGACCCTAATAATCTTTACACATAAACTCTGTTTAGTGAAATCAGAAACGCTGCAAGAATTTATGTCATATAACATAAATAATAAATAACTAGCATCTTGATCCACATTTTAAAAAGTTCTTGCTTGCAGAAAATGCTATGATTTTAAGACACTATAAAAGCCTTTTAGATAGTCTATGAAGTGGTGTTTATTTTGGAATTGGAGAGGAGAGATACATTTTTGACAGACAAATAATGAAGGAAATTACAGTTCAGTTCATATCTTTATATCATGAAGAAAAGAGAGACAAAGGGAAATTTCAAAGACTTTTCAAACCTCTACATTTTCAGAGTCTTTCATGGATCTGACACTGCAGCCAAATTATTTAAGTAACTCCCGTTTAAAACAATACTGAACTGATTATGGCTTCTGGTTTGATTTCAGTTCTATGGTGTCATTAACTTTGAGTGAAGCTAGTGAAAGGTGCTAAGATCTTGCTGAGATAGCCTCCAATCGCAGGCTTTCCATGGCAAGTCACTTCTGTTTTCCACTTTTAGGAGTAGAGAGTAACTGCTTTAAGATGGCTTTTCCATCTTTACCCTACATCCTTCCCTTATCTTTCTACAACATTTGTTATAAGATCTTTCTTTCAAAACTGATTTCCCTTGCAGTCCAGCTGTGATTACAGTTCTCTTCCTAAATTCCCTTTCTCCAGATATCTCTACTGTAAATTTACTCCTGTTTTCACTCACGCAGGTTTTTTTTCCCCCTGGAAAGGATACTATTACAGGCCCCAAGATTTTGCTTTAGATAATTTTGTCCCAGAAGTCATGACCATTTCATTCTTTGTTTAATTCTGAGATTAAAAAGCAAAACAGACCTTTTTCATTTCACTGTAATTGTATTCCTGAAAGTCCACAATTTTCTTGAATGCCTTCCATCTGCTGGAATTTGTTTCCCACATCAAGCAAGCAGGCCTAATGTCAGATGACAATGTCCTGATGATCATCTGCAGGTTTCTAACTTAACATCAGACTGAATTTTTAATTTATCTGCAAAACAATCATCAATAAATCTATACTGAGGATTTTAAAATAGACATAGTGTCAGGATAGCAGTGTTTAAGAGATAAAATTTTTAGGAATAAAAAGCTAGGGAAAAATTTTAGTTTCTGATGCAAGGCAGTTGACAACTCATAAATTTGAGACAAATGTAATTAAGTCTTCATAAGGTCTTACTACTAGAATATAGAGTATAATGATAAATTTTGGAATTTAATATCCCAGTGTCTTATCCGCTATCATGATAGAATGAAAAGAGATTGCTGTTGGACAAACACCACAGAAAGAAGGGTTAGTTTGTGACATTATCCTAAGTGAAAAAGTAATTGGTTTTTGAAAGATGTTTTATTGCTGATGGAAGCTGTGATTTTGTGAACAAAGGCAGGAAAACTTCAGTTAAGACAGATGGTCTTGCAGAAAATCATCTAGGTACTTCATGTGACATTTTAGAAATTTTACATAGTTAGACCTATTTTACTGGTTCAAATTTAAAAGGCATTCAAGCCTTTTATGTCAGTGGACAAAATGTGGCTTACCACAACTTCCTGTGTCACAGCAGAAAGTTTCTGAAGTCTCTTAGTCTTCTGTATCTGAGATATTTCTGGAAGCCCAAGGGGAAATCACTGCCTTGGAGACAGCCTGTTGCTTTTCTGTGTAGAAGCCTTGAAAACGGACAAAATCCAGCATTCCAAATCATCTATCTGAAGGATGACAAGGTTTCACAAAGGTACTCACCAAACTGTGGAGAGCGGTGAAAAATACTTAACATTTGGAGACCAAATGCTTCTAATGAATCTGCAGAGATTTCAAGATTTTGGTAAGTGCTGAGATTAAAAGAAATAATTGAGTTTAAGAGCAATAGATGTTTACTAAACCCACATTCTTCTTAACATCTTTTTCCCAGCAGAGTGTGACCATCAGTAAAGTAAAAATGCTTGTAATTGCTGAACAGAAGTACCTGTGTTACCAAGCACTGACTTACTGTAAGAATTCGCAGAGAATACAAAATCTGAAGGGATAGTAAATGTTATTCAAGTACTCTCATGTAAAGCATTGGTTTTTTTTAAGGATAAGTTGCACAAATACCTGAAATACAGAAAGAAAATTCTCACTGAATCTGTTGCGTTCTCTCACCTTTATATCATACCCTAAATAAATACTGGCAGCTGCCCTGTAGCAAACAGTCTGATCATCACTCAGAACTGGTTCAGTTAAGCCAAACTTCATGGCTTAACCTGCTTCTAGAAAAATGTCGGACTTGGGCAATAGTAGCCATAAGCTGACAAAAAAATTTTTCTGTTCTAGTGTTTTTCATAGGGTTTTTATCAACATATGCTTTTGTTTCACTCAGTATTCCATTGCTGCTTTCTCTTTGGACCTGTTTGTCCTCCTGAGCAATCAGCATATTCTTAGAATAAAAACCTCAGGCTTAGTAGCAAATTTAGGATAAAGAAAACAAGAGGATCTGAAGTTCATACCTGTTAGGCAAAAAGCGCAGAGATTTTTAGCAATGGAAGTGGATGTTTGTCTCACATCCCTTGTAGGAACAGAAAATGGATTTTTTTCATTGGCTATGCACTGTAAATTCATAGACTTGATCACTGAGATCAGCCAGTAAGAGCTTTGAATATCTAAAAATACTGGCTTCAAGCTCCACTGCCAAATGATTGCCACTAATTTTTGTGACAAATGTAGACAAATAATGATTGACATGTCTTTCCAAACCCACAGCCCCACCTCCCTTCCTACCCTGCATAATTACCAGCTAGGCTAAACATTCCCTGCAGGCGGGGAAGAGAATCTACTATCAATATTTGGATGATCCATTAATGCAGGTCCTATCTGATTGAGTTTCTGCATGTTCACTAGCAATGTAACACTCTGTGACCTTGAAATATGAGCATTAAAGACAGGATACCTTATCTTGCTGCATGTCACTGTCACCAAGTAAGGCTTCTATTATGGGTGCTTTGAAATGAGCTGGTGGTGAAAAGAGAATCTCTACTGTTAAACCTACCTTCACACAAAACCTGCGTTATTTATTTACGATGCTACATGAATCATCTGCACTTTCTGTGATAAGCCCAGGGTTGTGTGTCTTTCATTTCAGCTGACATTTTGCTGCCATTTGCCAGGCTAAGTAACTACTGTGCAATCACTCCAAGATGATGTGTGGTCATTCTTTTGCACAAAACAAACATTTAACTCAGCTAAAAGGCCTTTTTGAAGAACAAAATATGACAAAGTTAATTTTTGTTCATATATGAGAAGTCAAGTAAGTCTGTAGCAAATACACTTTTTGTGGTAACTAAAAAGATTTCTGCAGAGAATTTGACAAACTGTTCTTCTTCTGTACACAAAGTTTAAAAAAAATTAGTTTTGAGCAAAAGGATTTCTCAGAGTACTGAAAGGCTTTTATTTGGAATTATTTGTCCTTAGCCTTGCCTGATAAGATAGTTAAAATCTGCACTTTTTTGAAGACAAGAAGCTGTCCATTTCATACTTTTCAATGTGCTGAATAACATCTAATAAAAAGACATCTTTTCTACCTTGTATTTGGGGCTTTTTCCAAATATTTAATTATCAAACACAATGCCACTATTTGATAAACCAGCTGCATTTCATGACTTTTTAGCTTGCTTGACAATGGCCTACAATGATAGAATCAGTGGGTATGTTTTACATAGAGAAATTCCCTACTTTTTTCTCTCTAACTGTAAGAAGCAGAAA
This sequence comes from Setophaga petechia, assembly GCA_024362935.1. Lineage (NCBI taxonomy): Eukaryota > Metazoa > Chordata > Aves > Passeriformes > Parulidae > Setophaga > Setophaga petechia. The sequence continues at coordinate 33,945,465 of JANCRA010000004.1, read as the reverse complement.
ACTGAGCACAATTCAAGGACAAGGAGTTTTGCTTGCAGTTGTTTAGTCTGAGAAAATTTGAGACTGATAACTGAAAAATTTTGCTGACAGATTTGCTTGAATGCTTTCACTCCTATTTGAGTTTAAAAAAAGAAATTAAACAATAATAATAAAATTCATATAAAGATGCACTGTAATTACCCACAATTGACAAGTAACTTCTAGTTAGAGATTTAGAGACTGAAGGTTAATAATTTAAGAGCTTCTTATGTGGCACATTAAGTGACTTTCATTTTCTTGTCCATGGAGCAAATCAAATACAGGGTGCTACTTGTTTGTTTCAAACAGTTTTCCCCATTTTTTATCTCTTCCAATTGTTCATTGAATACTGTACATGTTATGGAGAATTGAGAGGAGGAAACACAAATAATTCTAGCCTGAGAAAATGCCATCATGACATTCATCTCCACTTTGTGACATTTGCTGTCCTCTTATTAAACTGCCTGGCATTTCATGAAACCATGCCCAGACTAATTGCACTTTCATTAACTGTTGTTTTCCCCTATTAAATTATTTGATAGTATTTTCCTAATAGGAATGTCAACATGTTTAACTAACTCTAATAACTAAAGCTCTGAAAACCATACTGGTGGGTCTCTTCTCAGCCTAGTCTGATACACAGTTTTTAATGTCAAGACTATGAGCATTCTATCCTGTTGAAACTGATATTTCTCCTCCAGTTTGAGGTCTTCAATAAATGTAAATTTACGAAGGTGGATCCAGTAATGCCTTTGCCTGACACCCCAGTATTTTGATCTCCCTGCAGGATGCTTTCTATTTGTCAGCTCTGGTGTTACAGTTCACTGAAGGTCATACAGCCTTGCAAAAAGTCAGCATTAGTAGGATTTTACAGCAGCATTATGCAGGGTAATGTCTGGGGTAAGGTCACCTTAGCAAGGGAAAAGCAGAGGTAACAGCAACCCCATGGTACACAGATGCCTGGTACACAGAGGAAAGCTGCAGGCTGAGCTGCTGCCTTGCCTGCCCTCTCCCAGGAGATTTGACTCAGAGGGCCAGGAGGCTGTGGCAGGAGCAGCACCAGGCACACCTGGAGGCTGTGGCAGGAGCAGCACCAGGCACACCTGGAGGCTGCTTTTACAATTAGAGTGAGTAACCAGTGTTACAGTGTGAGATACAGAGAAAACACAGAGACCACTTATCTACAGAATGCAATCACACTACCCACACCCTCTGTGTACATCCCCAACACTGCCTTTCTGTGAAAATGTCTTGTTTATGAGACTGATATTATCAGACCCCTTAATAAATACTGATTTATCAAAGATATCTGCGTGGATATACTTAGGATATTGGAAATTATTTTTGCAAAACATAAACCTTTAAGTGTTTCATTGGTATTTGGCCATTTATCTCTCTCTCATGCACACAACCCCATTGCCCTTACCCACACACCCTTATTGGGTTTGCTGATGCAAGACACAATACATGAGTTTCTTGTGTTCGATCCTACTTTTCCATGATGTGGTTTCCAGAATTGTGCTTGGGGGATTTCTTTAATCTGTAAAAATATAGTAAAACTGAACTAAGTAAGAAATCTTGGTATTTTTTTCTGCATTGTGTTACAGCCATTTATTATCTTGAATTGTGGGTAACCACTGACTGAGAGTGAACTTGACAAAATGCAGAACATCAACGTGCTATTAAGTCTCTCTCAAACATCATAAATACATAGACTTTGTTCTGTCTTCACAAAATACCTCAGCATACAGCATAGCAAGGCAGAAAAATTGTTAATAAGTTTCAACGCAGCCAGCAGGAGTGGGTGGTATAAAAACTACTCGGAAAAAAAATGAGAGGCACCGCAACACTGATTTAATAATACAGATATAGATTTAATAATTTAATTTCCTCTTTGTAAAAAAAAATCATTTTAGACAGCTTACAGACTGAACAGTTTAGTCCAAGTCCATGGTGCAATATGATTAGTTGTATGGTTTGCTTACTCTTCCTGTGGTCTTTCAAACCATATGATTTTCAATATCCTGAATATTTTAGCAACCTTTTTTCATAAGTAACTTGTTCATTTTCAGAATGCTATTGTCTAAGACAGATACTTTCTTGCCTTTTGAGACTTAGTTAAAGGAAATAACTTAGCCTTATTGCATGTACACTAGTAATTTCAAGACTATTTTCACATGCTGACATCAAAATATGTGATTTCACTTGACATTTCAGAAATCTATCTTCATCACATGCAGTTTCAGGACTCCTGGTCCATCTGGAACTGTATTTCAGTTTTGACAGTGCCTCAGACTTCTCTTTTTATTTTCAGAAGTACTTTATACCATGCATCTATAGGTGTCATGATCTCAGCTAGGGTAGACTTAATTTCTTGTCTGTAGCTGTTACAGGGCTGTGTTTTGGGTTTAGAATGAGAATGATGTTGATAACACACTGATGTTTTGGGTTTTTGATAAGTCATATTTAGGCAAGGACTTTTTTAAAAGTAATTTTATACTCTGCCAGTGAGGAAGTACACAAAAATAAACAACTTGGGAGGGTGCTTAGCCAGGACAGGCAATCCAAACTGGCCAAAGGAATATTCCACACCACAGAACATCATGCCCAGTACATGAATTGTCACCCAGAAGCATGACTGACCTGGGTTCAGGGAGGATAAGTCTGGCATTTATCACTGGATTGTGAGAAATTGCATTGTGCATCACTTTCACAGCATCATCATCATCATCATCATCATCATCATCATCATCATCATCATCATCAATCATTATTATTATTATTATTATTATTATTATTATTATTATTATTATTATTATTATTATTATTATTATTCTTTTGTATTTTAATTATTTTTAATTAATAAACTGTTCTTGTCTCAGCATATAAATTTTACTTTGATTCTTCTCCCCAGTCTAGCAGGTTGGATGGAAAGAGATGGTGGGGTTGAGCAAGGGGCTCTGTGGTGTTTTATCTCCTACTGGGCTCAAACCACAAGATTACAGCGAGTCCTGCTGTTTCCACTCACTTTTGATAACACAGGCCAGTTGAGACAACCAGGTCATGCAGGAAGAGAATAAAAGAGGAAATGTAGAATGAAGGGTGCACTTAGGTCCTGAAATTATACTTGTTTAAATGCAACTGTGCCTGCATTTCCCTACTTTGAGTTGCCAATGTACAGGCAGCTTTTACTGAGCTGTAAAAACTCAGCTAGCAGCCCACTTGCACACCAGAAGGATTCACTGTAAGCATGTTGGTCTTACTGAAGCTATTCTTTGAAGGGGACGGACACTTGAAAAACACTAGGTTTTGTGAATTTTATGTGACCGAAGGAGACATACACCTGCATATATCCCATAATATACTGTTGTGTAGAAATTCCTTAAGAACTCTGAACTGGTGCTTTCTTGTAGCCTGTAAACAGAAAAAAAAAAATGTCCAGAATAGTCTGTGCAGAGTCTTCTCTTCTATCTTTCTAAAACGTACTTCACCGTGGCAGTTTTCTGATTATTACTTATTATGCAATTTAATCCCAATTATTTTTTCACTAGTTTTCTCTGACAGGATTTTGAATTATTGTTACTTAACTGTTTTGGCATATCCAGTTCCTCAGATGCTGTAAGCTATCATCTTTGTCACTTCGTATCCATTTCATACTTTTCCAGATCATGACAATCAATCCCATCCAGTTAAGCATGCATGTCAAGAGCTCTGAAGAAGAGCCTACTAAACAAGGACATGACTCGAGCTCATAGATAGAAGATGAAATTTTGTGAGAATTTTGTTCTATTAGTAGGTGCTGTCCTCTTTATATTTTTCTTCTTAAACCAAGTAAGTCTCTACTCATCTTCAGTACAAATTATAAATATATCTATTAATGTCAAGGATCTTTGCCTTACGGACAGATGCAGAGGCCTGGGAGAGATCCAAAGTCGCTTTGGAAAAATGTTTACTTCCCCATAACATGTGGATGACAATTTCTGAAACATAAATTTTCTTTCATGTTGAGCCTCTGGAATACTCTTTTTTCCATTTCAGACATAGGATGTTGTTTCAATCTGTCTGTGTAGAGGGTGAAATTCAGGAAACATTTGTGCCTAAGTACTTTGAAATTAGATAGCCATCATGTGTGTGCAGTGTTATGATTTTTTTTTTTAAATGAACTATTGCTACTGGAAAGAGGTTAGGCATTGCTTATGGATATGCTAATGGATATGCTTTGGAAGTTTGGAGAACACCTCTTTTAACATCACGCCCACAAGGTCTGTGACAAGATAAAAGGGAAGAGACCTTGCCATTTCTTCCTGTTGTGCCTTTCCTTCTGGATTTGTTACTGCTGGATAAGATACTGCAACCTAACCTACCATTTTACTGAAATTGAGACAAAGATGCAGTTTGGGGAGAGAGTTTGCAGTAGTGTAAGGTCTGCCTCATTTCCATGTAGATTAACTTTTCTACTCTTGTGGGTGGCAAGGGAGCATGTGTTCTGAATAAACACAACAACACAAAATTAATCCCATTTCTATAGCCTTACTCAGTTTTTACAATTTAATATTCTGAAATTAAAGATATACTCTTGCCTGGAACAAGGGCTCTCTTTGAGTAAAATGCTGGTGCAAAGTGTCCTGTTGGGAGTGATATCAAGACTTGTAGCCTTTACGTCATCTGTTTCTTAACTTAGAGTTTTGGTTTTCCTGTGCAGTCAGTATAATTCTTTTTTATGTGGAATTTAGAGGGCTTGTGCAAATGTTGCTGTGTAACAATCCTTCTTAAGCTAGTAGATCAGTTTGGAATAGAATAAGAGTAAAAAATAATCACAGAATAAAAATGTACAGAAAGGAACATTTGATGTTACACACCTCAATTTTTCCACATCTAACAAAACCATCTTCAGCTTTCAAAGATGTACTTCCATTTAGAATTCTTTCTTCATATCTCAGCATTCTACTTAGGCAATTTTTCATAATTGCTAGCCTTGTAGAAGCTTTTAATCATTTGTGGATTACTGAAAATACAGATTTTTGAAAATTATGTCTCACATAGATAACTGTAGAGATATAGTTACATAGATAACTGCCATTCATAAACAGGGACTTAGATTTGTTGGAAAACTTCCAACAGCTCTTTGAGTCCTTTTTCTCTTACACTTCTGCATATGTACATACGGCTTATGTGTCCTTCTGTCAAATGTGCACTGGCTGAGACCAGTATAAAATCAGGCTCGAAAAAATGTAGTATATTATAAGTCTCATGCCATACATAATATCTGTCAAAGGTTTCTCATCTAAGGAAAAATTAATGTAGTGTCTTTGTGTTAGATCTGTTAAAGGACAATAGTAAAATATATTTCTGCCAGCATCATTTCACAGCTTGTATTTGCTGGAAAATGATGTTTTATTAACACATATTGCCTCAGTCTATGAGACTCTCATAGTGTTGATCATGTCTCCACCTCCAGTTTTACTTCAATTCTTTATTTCTCATTGACTCTGATCTAAAGTCACTTGTCTTTTTGTTTGTTGAGAAACAAATATAATTTTTTGTCACTCTTCAAAAAAGAAGTGAAGAAAACTTCTTGCACTGTTATGCACAAATTGCTATCTTGCTTTATTGTTGTTTGTATTTTGAAAACCAGTTATACAAGGGATAGATTCCTGTTACAAGATAAGATTAATTGCAGGAAACTTTAATTAAAATTAAGTTGAACCAGTTTGTTTTAGTTAGATATTTTTGGAAGTTTTATCAAATTATATGATAATGTAAATGTTCTCACAAATTCTGCATAAATTAACTTTCTGCTTCAAGTAGGAAGGATATTTCTTCTTTCCCTCATAGGGCAAAAGTATGTTTTACAAGGCAAAGCAGCTACAACAATATATTTATTAATTGTTGTAAATAGAAAACTTTTTATGAAGTTTCAGAGATATGGGTATAAGATATAGGTTTATTTTCAGTGACATGTACACATCATGCACCCAGCCTTACTATTAATTTCTATTCATATTTATTACTCCATACTGTAGTAGTGCAGCTGATTTCCATACATTTTTCTTTTTGAGTAATACAGGCTCTGGATACAGCAAGAGATGTATTAATACTCTAGGAGTGTCTGATCCGGCTGTTATCTCTGCTCGGACACGCGCAGAATGGTTTGGGGTCGCCCGCGGTTCAAAGGACGAGTCTGGACTCTGATATTTCAGTCTTCAGATTGTTCATTATTTCTTATCTTACAAAGTTTTCCTCTCTGCCAGCCGGGATCTGACCAGCAAGGCAGCCAAGGGCACTCTGACCACCCATGGGGCGGTTGTGTCTTTTTATAATAAAAACTACGTACATCATCTTTACTTTTTATCCCCAATACCTTTCACCCTTGTTAACAAGTGCACCTGCACCACAAACCAAACCCCAGGTGCCTGCATCACCACAGAAGATGGAGGCTAAGAAGAAGAAGGAGAAAGGCTGGACCCACCCAGTTCCCTCCATCTTGCCTCCTGAACCCCCATACCAAAAACCCTAAAATTTACTTTTCCACCCTGTGATAACTTCACTAATATTCCACTTAAACTGTTGTGGCTTACTGATCTTCATAGAAGGTTGATGACTTGCTCCACGAGTCATAATCAAACCCACAGGGGCATTTTGGGCTCCATGCCAGGGTCTCTGAGACCCCTGGCAAGGGTCCTGGCTGCTCAGGACAGCCAGAGGGATGTCCTGGGTCCTGACATAGGAGGACACTTCTTTGAGAACTTTTATTATTTAAAGTTTCTATGGAAGCCAGTAAGTGTTGTGGTTGCACTGTCTGTCTCCTATCCTTTAACCTTGCCTGTATTCAAAGCTCTTTTAACAGAAACATTGCAGCAAATTGCATTAGACACTGAATTCTCTTTGCTATCTTCCAACAACTTTTCGTCTGCACACAGCAATATGGGGTCTGCTCCACCCACCCCCCTCCCACTCCCTGAGCTATTTTGTCTGTTTTTATAAAACCTTTATTCACTTTTTGTATCATGTTAAATCATATAGAGCTATAGATGCTGAGGCTCATTGTCTTGTGCTGCTGATGGTACCACTACTGCCCGTTCCCCTCCCGGCCACACGGCCAAGTGCTGTTCAGCTGACAGCACGCAGAGTTAATAATATTTCTCAGTCACCCTGCTCTCTGCTTCCACTAGTTACACACTCTCTCCTCAAGAAGCAAGGAGAGGAAAAACCCCCAGAATTTAATTAATTTTTGGTGACTTTTTCTACCCATTGTTAAATGATTCCTATTAATGCTGATGGCTATTTTTCATGCTTTGCTCTTGCTCTGCTCTTAGTCACTGCACACTAGTCCACTCAATCCTTTTAAGTGTAACATATTCACTAAGAGTATTTCCTGCAGCCGAAAAATGCCCATCCCTCAGCAATTTCCACATTTTATCTGTGCTGTTCTGCTTTTCATGTGGCTTTTAATCATTGTGTCCTTAAGTAAAGGTCAATATTTACATCTTACACTGCACAAATACAGATTTAAAAGCTGATATAGATATTCTGTTAGAGTATGTGCACGAGCAGGGGCAAACTTAAGGAGAGATCAGTGTCCTGCAGTCACTCTGTATAGGATATATGATAGAAGTGAGACCTGTGCTCAGCTTTCCAGCATCAGACACTAGCCTTGACTACTGTTCTTCGGCCATGGCCAAATGGAATGGTCAGGGTTCCAGCTAAATGTGAATTCTACCAGCCACTGCCATTGTGGGAGTCAGAGTGAAGAACAAATGCAGAGCAAAAGCTTTTTGAATTATGTACTTTGCTACAAATCTATGTCAGGCTACATACAGACAACAGAAAAATCTGTGAATTCTATTAAGGAAATGATTGAATTCTATCGGTTGATAAAATTGTCTCAATAAAATATTTCCCTCTCTATTTGCCAGTAAATACCATCTTTTCCATGTAGTGGAGTGGAGTGTTTCAAACATGCTAAGGATTATCCTAATTCTGCTCCCTTCAGATTAAAACTTCAGACACTGCCATGAATTTAATCTAATTCAGAAAATGGTGGAAGTCTTATCTTTGGCCTAGTTAGAGGTTTGAGGTTTTTCATGTCCAAGGAAAATAATATAGGTTTGTTGTTCTATTTGAAAATAAATTCTAAAATAATTTGAAGATAAACAGCATACTTACCTTAACATCTTTTATTTTATTATTAGTAATTCTATTTTTATTGTTTTTATTATTAAGTACTTATTAGTGAACATTTTGATATGCCATGATTTTATTTACTCTTCCCTCATTTCAGTTAACTTCTCTAATATGTTGTTGAAAATCGTCCCTTTCTTTATGTTTTAAATAATATGAAGTACTCTGTGTTGTGCATTTCTCAGAATAAAACTCACTCATTCTTCACACTGCATTGTTTTCAATGAATCAGTAATTTACAGGGCAGCCCAAGAGACTGATGGTGTTCTTGACTATTTGCAATGCTTTTCTCCTCATGCCTTAATAAAGATGAACAGTATTTAACTGCCAAGCATCAGAGATCTCTTTATTTTAATTAGCAAGCATGCTTTTCCTATCATTTTCCTTGGAACAAAATATATGCTAGAAGACTCCTTGCACTGCCCTCCGAGCTGTTGATTTGGAGTGAATTAAAGGAAACATATTATGAAAGTGAATAGCTAGGGAAAAAATAAGGTCTAACATTAAACTATAAATGTTTCAGCATTTTGTTCAGTGAAACCTCAGGGCAATGTCTTTTCAATGTCATGCTTTAGTAAAAGTCTTTTTAGCCCATTCCTGTCTTTCCAAGGCAGACAAAAGCTTCTATTTTAAAAACAAACAGCTAAGTGATTTGCTGTACACTTGCCATGAATAGTAACGAGTAGATTTGTGGTGAGTTCCTCTCTTTAATTAGCACATTGCTATGAGCTGACTGCTGTTGCTGTTTGGATGAGTGCTGTCTTATTACAATGCATCAGAGGACACCACTTGAAGAAATTCAGGAATCAAGTTATGAAAAAAATACCATAGAGTATTCTTTGGATTGGTTTAAAACACTTCAGTATTTCACTGGGGGTTTTTTGTTTGTTTGTTTTTTTAAGAAAGAACTTGCTGCTAAAGCTATGAGTACATCTAGTAATAGGTATTGTATAAAACTGCTTTTAAATTAAGTTTCCATAAACATATTTGGGAAAGATTTCTTTTACATAGCTGGAATGTGTGTGTGCTCTTTTAAAAACAGAAGCATTTTTAGGGCATTCTCTTATTAGTATGCCTTAAATGTAGTGATATTTCAGGGTTTCATAGTTGAATAGGATGAAAAAGATTTTTTTTAAACTATATTTTTGTTAAATTTATCTGATGTAATATTTTAAATGGTTTTCAAAATTCTTACAGCTATTCCATACGGAGCAGGATGTCTCTGAAATTTTTCAAGAACTTGGTTTTCATAGCACTTTGCCTACAGCTGTAATTGATAGTGCACAACAGTGATGTGACACCTTTCCTGCAAGGTCTTTTGTGGAATACATCTGCTGTACAGTGGGAAAACAAAATATGAGTCTTGACTAAGTCTTGTGGTAGAAAGGACTCAAACTGGGAAACTGTTCAACACAATTTGCATATTATGCAGATGAAAAGCTAATGACAAAAGAGTGTATTGGCAAACTCTGCCTTGTTATCTGGCAGTGATGTGTGTAGCAGAATAAATACCTAGACATAAGCTCTGCTAATGTTATTTTGCAATTAAGAAAATAAAGTCAGAGAAATGCAGTGAGAACTGCATATGTAAATAAGATTCAGTTGTGATGAACCACGTAATCCCATACAATCCAAATAATCCAGTTCACTTTGGGACACAGGCATCATGATTTTGTGTTATTAATTTTGAATGGTAGAAGAGGGAAAGTAGCCAAGTGCTTATTGAATCCTCATTTCAAGTTTAAGCGGCTGCTTCTTCATCCTTGCTTGCCAGTTCTGAGTGCATTTCAAGGAACATTACTGAGAACAAAATCGAACACCATCAATATTAATGATCTGAACTAGAAAGATAGCTTTTAGTGTGCAAATTAATTACCCTAATCACAGGGTTTTTTGTATCCATTTTAATGAAATAACTATTTATTTCACTGAGTCCTGAGCTTTTCTTTTGCAAATAAGGCACATTTACATGATAAATACATGAAATTTAAATGGATGACTAAATTAAATTGAAGGGGGGGAAAGACCTTTTTAAATACAATTTTCATAGGAAAAACAGCTAGATTAATGGGTTGGTTAGCTGACTGGCATCTGTGATTAAATCTTTTTAATGTATGTCAAATAGAATTTAATGGACCTCAAGAAATGTCTACATAGTAATATTCAGGGTTTAGTGAAGATGCATTTTATCTTCTATTATTGAAGTGTAGACAGCTGAAGGCATATTGCAGGTTACTGCCCAGTACACTATAGAGACATTTTGTTTGAGATTAGTAGTGATATCCATTTGCATTTCTACTTTCCTGCGTTGTGTGTCCTTTCCCCTGAAAATGTTTTGGTTTTTTCCTACCTGCAGGAATGTAAGACAAGAAACTCCACTCTAAAATGATGGTTTCTGATTGTTTGCATGGTCTTCTGATTTAACCGTCATATGTACATTAGTTTCATGCTATTGTTTTCTAATAACAACAAGAAAGGGAAAAATGCTTAGTTCAGGGAGATTTAAAACATATCTTTTAAATTATATGTGTTTTGAAAAATTTATTTATTGTGGCAAAGCTTTGAGGGGCTCCTTATTCAACAGGAACAAGATTTAAAACACATTCCATCTCATTTTTTGATAATGGTCCTGCAGAACAGAGCATCTTTCTCTGCTTGCTTTTTTCCCAGTCGAGCCACCAGAGACATCTCCAGCTTCCTTTGATTTGAAATGATCAATGGCAGCTGTGGCAGGCAGGCAGGGTGCCCCAGGCACAATGCAAACAAGTCTCTCTCCCAGCTCACTAGGATTTACATTTCAATTGCTGCCACATTTTTAAAGATAATTATAACCTTTTTATATTAATATTTTTCTGTGGTGTCTCTGATATTTTAACAACATAAATATTAATTTAGCATATCAAGGAGAACAGCTTTCTTCACTGCAATCACTCAAACAAAAAATATCTCCCAAAAACATAGGGCATCAAACATGGCATCTTGATCTCTGAGCATTAGCCACACTTTGGAGGGGGGTGTCTGCTGGATTTGATTTTGCATGGCTCTGCACTGTTTTAAAGATTAGCAGAGAGTAACCTTTCCTTTTGACTTGAGACCAAACCGTCCTGCCACAGCAGCAGAATGTGTTCACTGTCTAAGCTGACATCTGTGACTTATGCGGCTCCAAACAGTGTCTTTACCATGGTGAAAAATATCAGCTAGATAAAGCTGCCTTGATAAAATAGATTTTCATGCAAAGAGAAAAGGGGAAATTGCTGCTGGTGGTGTTGAGAATTTTGCGTTTCATACTGCAGCCTTTTTTAACTCCTGTTACCACTCCAGCCTTTTATGCCATTCCCCTTTTGCATCAGGAAAAGCTATCACATTGTACAAACAGGTGCCACTTTACCTACCCGGATAATGTGTTGGATCACAATAATTTTTTTTGCACCCTGCCCTATAAAATTTTAGCATGTAGCATATTTGACTTATCTAAGTCTTCCCCACCTCTCTTCTTCTTTTGTTTCTAATGTAAGTACAGCATTCCTAACTGGCCTTCAGTGCTGAGCAACAACCACAATTTTTAGATTCAAACACTTGTGGAAATAATGCTTTTTCCATAGCGACTCACAAATAAGCAGGATTATTGTGTGTCACAAAGAAATTTGATACCAATACCCATCAAATGTTACAAGGAGATCATTCTGCTGCACTTCTTGATAATGTGCAGAGTTACAAGCTTTTTATGGGCAAGACCTTAATTTCCTACACACCAAAGCCATGAGCTTGAGCATTGCTTGAAACTGACTAGAGGAATAAAACTGCTCATGAAATATGCATGACTAACACATATGCTACCAGGGGAACCTAGTATATTATGTATGACCCTTCTGTAATTGTAAGAAAATGATATTCATTTAAATGGATGTTTATCACAGTTAAAGGTACACATAATGAGACAAAGGTCATGTGCCTAAAAACACAGGTTTAGCCCTCTATTTCTGCCCTTGTTTGAAAGGACCATGACTTTCTCATAGTTGTTTCTCCTGCACATGTGATCTATAATTATGTAGCTTGACAAGAGTCTCTGTCTTCAGTTTTACGCCAAATGCAGTCTTAAACTAAACACAATTATAATATTGTGTGCGTACATCTGGGTAGTATCTAGGCAGCATATTAAAATTCACATCAAACCTGACTCTCCTTTATCAGCTGCTGTTGTTCAGGGCAGCTACAGATTTTTTTCTCATTATTATTTGCCTTTATGAATTGTATATTTTCCTATTTTTCAAACAATCCAAGTCTTACAAGGGAGAGAGAAATTTTCAGCTTACAAAACAGCTACAACATAGTTTGTACATTTCTACTTCAATCAGCCCTCCTCCAAGCTGAGCAAGTTTGAGCACCATGTTTTAATTACCTTCTTCCTAAACTGTAACATATTTGTAATGCGGATTTGGCTTTATCTTTGCATGAATACATTCTCAGATTTCTCAGGGAGAGATGTTACACAGAACATTGCACTCAGTGAAAGCCATAAATGAATAAATGCAATAAATGTAGCTTTTGATTAGTGCCGCAGAGCTTCACCAGCAGCTTTCTCTCTTGGTTAAGGATCTTTTCAAAGACGCCTGAAATTTTCTTCTACACTCATGAGAACAAATATACAGCCCTGAAAAGCCATGGGTCAAAGAAGAGGAAACCTATTTACCACAATTCAAATTGCTTATAGAAAAAAATGACAAATTTCAAGACTTGTGACTCCTGCAGAAGTGACTCTAAATCTGGATGTTGTTATGCTCAAGGAAGTGAGCCAAGTTCATCTTGGTATAAATGCCATTGATTTAAAACCATACTATCAAGAGAACTGAAAACAGCTGATAAATATTTTTAGAAAAATCACAGTGGGTACTTGGTCTTCCTTCAGGCCAAGACAATACTGACCAGCAGAGTGCTGTTGCTTTCTCATAACCGGCTTGAAGTCAGACTCTCTAGGATAGAAGAAAGAACTGAAGATATTTCAGAAGAAGTTTTTATATACTATCTGCTGGAAAAGGGTTTGAAAAAGCAAGGCTAGGTAATCAGGTATCAGAAAGCTCAAAAATGACAGGACTTTATGTTCCCTGTGTATTGAATTTCTGAGGAAGCAAGAAAGGTTTGGATCTTTCTGTTTGGCCTCTCCTCTTCAGAATGGACATGAGTCCTCTTTGGACCTAGGCTCCACCTCATTCTCCTTAACAGTTTATACAGGCTAATAGACGCAGAGAGTACGTGCCCATATTCTATGAAGTTCATGAAAAATCTTGGGGGTTTTTCACTTAGGTTACCATATAACATCTGAGAAACCCTGAAGCAAAAATAACTCTCTTTCCTTTTCTCATACCAGCAGTAAAAGAGTGGACTAGTAACTGCATATCAAAGCAGGTCCATTTTTTCTGCAGGTAAGAGAAATAACACTCATTCTGCTGACATAAGTTAGGGAAAAAGAAAAAATCCACCCCACCCTAAACTAGTCCCATTACCCACTATAAACAATTTCAAGATGTTTATTAAATTGCTGATTCCTCCTATCTAGTATGAGAAATTCCCTGAATGAGAATATTTGTACCAATATACCAACTAGAAAACAAGAACAAAATGTGATCTGCTTTTTCAGTGCTTTTTTTTGTCAGAGCTGAGGTCACAGCATGGGTTTTTGAATTCAGTCCAGCCCATGAAACAGGGTGATGAGGATTGAAAACACTGTAGTTTAACTTGAAGAAAATCTACAGCTGTACAGAGCAAAAGCCCCTTGTCTTTTCAACTTATCTCTTTTCTTGCAGCATGGGTGGTATGCACCCTATTCCTGACAGTAGCTCCAGTCCATTTTCCCATTGTCAGAGGCTAATATTTTCTAAAAAATTTTCTCTAGTAATCAATCTCAGATAAAGTAAACAGGAAAAATCAAAGAAAATTGGAAAAATATGCTGAGTACAGTAATAGATGTATGTGACTACTTATGCCTCTAATTTAGCAATCAAGTGAGAAATCTTTACTAGCCTTCTGCAGCAAAAAATAGAAGATGTCACAGGCTTTGGTTGTAACTAGCCCAAGACAACTGGGTATATTACCAAATGCAATACTTATAGCAGCAGCAGCACAAGGGGCCCTAGTAGGCATTGATAATTCAGCTGTGCTGCCTAAACGCAGGCGTGCACCCGCAAATTGCCTCTTAGCTTGAACAATACAAGGGAAAGGGACAGAAGGGTTTGATGCACGTTTTAGAAAGCGGAAGGTGATTAAAAACAGATGATAAACCTTTCCACTAAACCCTAAAAGAAGGAGGGAATTCAAGACACCACTAAATATGCTTAGGTGACTGACTCTTTCTTTGAAAGCAGAGATATAAATTGCAAACTATGCTTTAGTGTTCTCAATATGCTCTGACAGCTTATACTGCACACACCACTTCTAAGCCTAGCTTTTATGTAAATTAATCATGTTAATTAGTAGACAGCATTGAACTCATGCCATTAATCCTATTCCTTCCCTTGAAATGGAAGCAAAGTTTCCAGTTCAGTCAGAAAATGGGATTGTTTGCTTCTTTTTCTTTCTTTTATTATTTTTTTAATTCTTGTGAGGATATATTATATCTTTTATCTATCTTGAAACCTAAATAGAAGCTGTAAGAGGTATATGTCTCACAAACACACAGTTATACTGGGCACCCTTAATGAAAAAGGCATCCACATGAATATGCTGCTCTCTGCCAATGGCAGTAACTCCTTTTCAGCATACAAGCACTCCATGAGCTTTTTTTTTTTTGCTTTGTGAACTATTACAAAACCAAGAACAGAGATTAATATGAAAAATAAGAGGAAGCAGTGCCTAGCATCATTTTGCAATACATGAAATACATGGGGTTATATTAAAAAAATTTTCTAAACAATGCCTGGACACAAATGTAGGATCTCTGTGCATATTTTTATGGGTTCCTTAGGAAAGATGTACAGATACATAATGCTTATGTACCATTACATTTAGGGTTCTCTGGAGACATTTTTTCACTGTTCCAACTATAAGGCTTACTAGAGGGATATTCCTGGGATTATCACCAAGGCTGTCTTTCCTTTTTTTTTTTTGCCAGGTCAATTAAGAAATGGATGTTGGTTTGGTTTTTTTGTTTGTTTTGCATTTTTTGTTTGTTTGGGTCTGGTATTGGTTTTGCTTATTTGTTTGTTTGTTGCTTTTTTGCTTTGTTTTGTCTTGTTCTGTTTTTTGTCTTATGATAACTCTTGCATTTTTCTTGCCTTTGCGGTATGGCAGCGGTGAACAAACTTGCGTGAGATAAAACACAATGCACCATGGTTACAAAACTTAATTTTTCATGTTGCCACTGAGGGTGTTGAAAGTGCAGAGATCTTAAAGTATGAATTGGGTGATTTGAATGACCTTGTAAAATCTCACTGTTAGAAGCAGTTACCTGAAGGGACCAAATATCCAAAATCCTCTTCAACTCTCCTTTCAAAGCATAAATTTAGCTTAATTTTTTATGCTTGCACCATTACCTGTAAATCATTCTAAACCAAATAGTAATTTCTTCAATGGCCTGTTGGAAGGATTAGAAGGAAATGGAACACTGGTCTAGAATTATCAAGAATCTTGCATATTTAACTGACAAGACTCTTAAAATCTCTATTGGGGCCAATAGGACATTTTAATTTTCACTAACTTTCAGTATTAAATAGACCTAAATAAATAAATATGCAGCATGGTTTGCTGAGGAATTTTTCCAAATATTGTCTTTAATGTTGTTGCAAATCACAATGGTATAATTTTTGCTACCTTTTTATTTTATTTCAGAATCACAGTTTGAAAGCACATCTGGTTTCTGACATTCACCAGGGGAAGCATGGTGAAACAGCCTTGTAGTGCACATAATGGATTATGGCATGTGCATTGAATGCACTCCCATTGCTAAGGGACATAAAATACTTGAAACCCAACTGGATTTGGTCCCATTGAACTAGGTGTAAGGTGTTCTTTGCATTCTCTGAATTGCAAGTTTTACTATGGATCTGCTTCTAAGGGGCTTCACCCCTTGGCAAGGAAGACATCCTCAAGCAATGTTAGCTAGAAGGGTACAAACCTAGTGTGGAAACTTAGTATAAATCTGACTCCCTTGGAGTGGACAGCAAAAAGTCTAGAAACACAAGCAAAATGAGCACTTAGTTGTTAATTGCATTCTTGGTTACTAATGTAATCGTTCTGACAGTGAGGGGGAAAATGGTGTTGTTTATTAATTACTTTGTTCCCAGTTGATTTTGTGCGCACCTTCGCATTATTCTTACATTTGGTAATTATTATTTTTTTCAAAGATGACCCTAGATGATTCCCTAATTATTCTGGTTTTGTCATTTGTGTAGGGTTTTTTTTTTTTAATTATTGATCATCCATATGCACATTCTACTTCATAACTTAATTTCAATAAAAATTTTGTGTCACTCTTAAGGTTGGTGATTTCTTCATAGGAGATATTCCTCACTGTTCAGAATTTTCCAAGCTGTCCTGAGACTAATTTTAGTTTTAAAAGTGATGCTTAGTTCATACATATGTATTGTTATGCCTATAAGAGCTGCTCATTCATCCACCACGTGCATCAGCAGAGATGAAGCAAAAAAGGTCCAACCTGAAACAGCAACAATAGATAACAGGTGGGGACAGCACATTATTTTATTACCTAGAGCTGTGTGTCAAGCCATAACAAAGAAATCACAACAGTGTACTGAAATGCTGTTTTGTATAGAGTCTGGTAGAGATCTATTGAATAGTAAACTTTGAACAAGAATTAGTCCTCCGTGTATTTAATCCCAGAAGATGATAAAAACCAGAAAGCTAAAAACCCTGCAAAGTAGAAGGATTTTATAATTTTGCATCTGTATGGATTCTGCTAGCCTAGCTACAGTCAAGGGCTTTTTAATCTTTTCTCAGGAGGATACTTTGAGAATTTACCAAATAAGCATTTTGCTGTGGCAGGAGGGGAGGAGGTGTTCATGTATGGGTATGAGAAGCCAGACAGATGAAAGAAATTGCAAAATCAAGCTACAATGAACAATGTTAGCATCAGGATGTGTGCATATTGCAAACAACTAGGAGATCAGACAGTAATCAACAGCACTATTGCAAGCTGCAACCTAGAATTTCACAGACTCTTAGTTTTTTAGGAATACAAATGTATCAAGTTGAATTTTCTTTATCACCTGGTAAATATAATATCCCTCCCCTTGCTGTATCTTCTCTACACTCACACTAAGACATGTACATATACACACTCATTATCAACCTGTGTAACTCTATTGTACTTAAAACCAATTCCTTCCAGAACAGCTTCCTTGCTGCATCACAGTTACTAGTAGAGCTTCAGCCATTTACACATCTCAAAGGGACTCACACAGGGTCAATTCTTTTGCTCAGTAGGAAGTCTTCAGCAAAGGTTCACAAGTAGGGTTTAACAGAATTTTAAGAGTTTATTGGGATTTCTTTCCCCTTGTCAGGGTAACCATTTTGTGGGAGATGCAGCCAAGATGTTCAGACTGCCTGACTCTGTCTCAGTCCTGGTACCTAGCACTTGTGGCATCTGATCTTCAGAGGCGCAGCAGCAGTTCCTGCAGCAGGCTAGCTTGTAAAACAAAGGGAGTTTTCTCAGCAAGCTTATCTGCATTAACAACACTAGATTCCAGATAGCTGCAGTGCATCAACAATACAAACTAAAAGAATAACAGTAGCTGAGCAGAACAAACTTCCAACTGTGAAGCAATTATAGTGCTGTTGAATGGCTGATTGCTTGTGTGTGGTCCCCTCAGTTCCCTGATGTGGTACGCTTATAGTTTTGCAATTGGATAAAATAGATTGGAATGAGTGCTGTCATATAGAACTGCCAGCTGTTCCACTGTTAATAAAGACACTATTTAGCTATTAATACATCCCATTCTTCTCTGCTGTGCTTATTCAAACAAAGTAGTTCTGTTTGTAGAGAGGGTGTGACTGCACCTGTTCTGGATTCAGGAATGCACAGCCCATGAGAGACCCCTCGATACTCTTCAGCAACAATGCCAAATTCCAGCCAGAGCACCATGCAAAGCCCAGACAGAATGGGTTTTCTTTTCTGACAGATTTGGCAGACAGTGTCCTAAAAAAGTACAAGCCTTGGAATTAGCTTCCTACTGCTTATGTTTTATAGCTGGCCTTTAGTATAAGGCTCCTTCATCAGCACTCAAGTTTTATTTTTTCATTCTTCATAGGCACAAAGAAAAAGTGTTAAAATAAGTATAACTTGAGAGGTATGACTTAAATCATACTTTCTATTTGATTTTACTGGAGAGTTGTCTTTATTCTTTGAATTTTGTGGGAATGGAAGAGAAGGGCCAAGTCTTACTCCAGCATAAGACCATTGCTCTTAGCTAACTTTCATTGAAAGAGATTAGTTTTCAGAATTCATGGAAGCTTCCCTAGAAAGTATGTATTCTTGTGTTCGTAAAGCTAAATTGATGCTAAATCTGGCTTTAAAAAAATTTACATATAGGGAGAGCCCTAAAAATTTAATTTAATGAATTAGCATTGCTAGTGCTTTTTTAATATGTGTAGATGCTAGAGGAAGAGGAAGGTTACAGGTGGCTCATGAGAACTTTAAGACTTTCATTTGGTTTCACTAGTGACTTGCAAGATGAGCTTGAGTAAATTACTTCTTTTTTCTTTACTGGAAGATGTTACTGTTATCATCAAGTTCAACTGTGGGAAAAGTTCACCACAACTGCCAGTGATGGTTACCTGATAATAGATAGCAAGCATGTTTTATTAGCCTTCTTTGGCATTGATTTAAGGCAATGATGAATCCTCTGAAAATCCTCTGCCTTATTTAGACAGTGAGCTTGGAACAGTGTGAGAAGCTGTCTCTCTAGTATAATCCCATTTCTAAAGCTAATTTGTAACATACTAAAGCAAATAGTTCTATTAATTTTAATTAATGAGTAATGATGCGTAATATAATAACTGCAGACTAAATAACAGTCCAGACTTTGAATCTATGACTGGTTGTGATAAAAGGTGTAAAAGAACTGCCTCTTGGCCTTATGTAAGATGTTCAAACTGGGTGGAGGGGTGTAAGTTACGACTAAAAGTTTTTGCTGATAAATTAGAAAACATTGACAAAGGGTTTTTGAAATAATGTGTGCAGATTAAATAAAATACCAGTAAAGAGATAAAGAGACACCGTTCATTGATTGTACATTTTCTTTATGTCTGGACCCAAGTTTCAGCTACAAACCTAGATATATTAACCCTCTGAGTAACCCAAATATGATTATCTTCCAAGTAATCCATTTTGGGATGCCAAGAAAACTAAACAGTCTTAATATTCACTTCTAATTGATGCTAAAAAATATTTCTTTTTATGTGTAAAGATTAGAGAAAGGATTTTTTTAAAAATTGTCATTTCCTACAGTCAATTTTTTGAAGTGCTTTACTCTTTTGGAACAGATTTTTAAATTCAAATTCTCAAGATAGTGCTTAAAAATTAGGTTACAAAATATTGTTTATAACAAAGAGTAAGAATTTAGGTATAGTGCTTACCTGTTACTTGCCCTGAGAGTATCTGCTTGGTGCTCATGGAGAGGGCTGAAGCTGCAGCTCCTGACAATGCCCCACCCTTTCTGAATAAACCTGAGAAAAAATGTCTTGTCTTTGGAGTACTGCTCCCTATATCTATCTAAAAGCAACAAGAAATTGTAAAGGCAAACTTATTCATTCCTGAGAATGAACTTTCCTCTGTCTTTGTTTGAGTAGGAAGTTCTTCTGGTCACACACAGTTATTTACTTTGGGGCTGTAGCATGAGTGTAAGGAATAGTTATTTACATTGATGCTCCTTAAGTGTTAGCACAAATAAACACCTAATAAAATAGATGATGAAGCATTCTTCATGCCAAACCCTGATTAATAATTTTTCAGAATATAAATAGTGAAGATTATTCAAATGTTATCTGTCTTAGTAACTGTTTTAATATTCAGCTCCTGTTTTCTTTAAATTCCACAGGAAAGGATAAACAGTAGAAACAGCTGAAGAAAACAAAAAGAGAAGAAAGAAGAAAAGAGGATGGTAAACTAAATGAGCTAAATATAAATAAAACAAACACAAACATGAACTCTTTTCCTGCGGAAGAAAGCAAGCACTTGAATTTATCATCTAGTGCAATTTGATTAAATATGCCACTATTTACAAATACAAAGTACCAGTTCACTTGTTAGGTTTTACATTATTGATGTGCTTTTTGTTAAACTAGGTCAGAGAAATATTTAAACAAAGGCATTTTGTAATATGAATAAAGAGACAAAAAAATTAAAGGAATTTGTGCTGATGACTTATGAAGGTTGCATTAAACACATTTATTCTTAGTTGCAGATTGCCCTTATGTGTGAGTCTCACAGCATAACTCCAGGCTCCATTCTGCTGTTGTTAATTAGCTCTAGTTTGATGCAAATGCTTTGACTTCCTGGAATACTCCTAATCCATAGCAATGTAAGAAGGAAGAATTCAACACTTGATTTTTTTTCCCTATAACTTGTCAAAAGATAACAGCTGAAGTATACTATCATTTCCAAAGACCTGAAGCAAATGTTTGTAAATGTTAATATCCTGAGAGAAGATAGATTTTACTTTTCTTGGAGGCATTTGTTTCTAACATTGACACATAATATTAAACCCTACTGTGAATGGTAAAATGACATTTACAAGTTCTGTTTTCCTGCATGTTTTCTTACAGAATTGGTACTGAGATGATGGATGAACCACCTGCCATTAAACATCTAGGATTAATCTTTAAAAAGGATCTAAACCTATTCCAGCTGATGTTATCGCAAATCCTTTGATTACCTTGAAAGTGAGCAGGAATGGGCCACAACTGAGAGTTTCCCTTTTAATGTTAACCTGACTACAAAATCTTTGGAGGACCCCAGTGGATTTCACCATATGCACTTTGCTAAATTGCACAGCATCAGGCTCCAGTGTTCATGTGATCACTCTGTGTACTTGGGGCCCAATGAGTCACTCCAGAATAGCAAAACAGGACGAGGCACAACTGAATTCCAGCAACAAAACTAATTCCATTATATAACCATGGGTAAAATAAAATTTAATTTGTGATTAATGGAACCTTTTAATTCAATGCAGGATGGTCTTGTGTGGGATGTGAGAAAAGGAGAATCTGAGATGGCCCCTCGGTTTTTACTGATGTGAAGTTCAACATTTTAATGGCAGAATCATCATTAATAGCAAGAATTTCAATCCATACATTGACATGGAGGGTGAGCTAGAGATAACATACAAACCGTGGTAATCTCAAACCTGTAATCCTGCATAATTATGTCTTCTGTTTCTCCTGACCTTAATTCAGAAGTGCATCCATGCTCTTTAATCTTTCTTGTTGCACCTCCTCCTTCATATCTGGAGATGACTGAACTATTCATTGTGAGCAGCTTGTCAGATATACTAAGATTTTTTTTCAGAAGCGTTCAGTGACTTAAAAGCCAGGAAGCAATCTCTAAAAGTGACCCAAGCATTTTCAAATCTAATTCAGGACCTCATGACTCTGGTCTATAAATACTCACATCATGCCTAAAACCAGGATTTTATTTTTACGCCATCTTACTTCTTATTTCATGATAGCATCTGAGTGCCAAGCTAAGTTTTTATTCATTTTCCCACTTCTTATAATTCCTTGACAATATATACATTTAATACCTATCATATTGGAGGGGATATTATGAATTGTTCATGTATAACATGCTTTTCTACATCTACATTTATTCATCTCTCTTTTATGATGCAGTTTTTTAATCCTTTAAAATGGGAGTAAGTTGAAGGAGAAATCACCTGGGTTTGTATTTCCCAGGTAGAGGATTTTGAGGATTTGCCAGAAGGAGAGAAACATTAAAAAAATACGTGTGAAAAAACATGATAAAAAACCACCCTTTTCATGTAAACATTCATTTTGGTTGTCTGTTTTTCTGGAATCTGGAAATACAGAAATTTAAAACACCTGAGGCCATTACATGCCAAGGGAGGAAGGAAGATATAAGCCTGGTTTATTTTCTGTCTAGAAGACTTTGCTTTTTTCCTTTGTCATGTTTCAAATAAGGAGTTGGCCATCCTAAATATAGAATGTCCAGGTAGGCAGTTTCAGCACCTGTACACTCATTTGTCTGATAAAGATGAAATTTGTCTGATAGAGTTCTTTCTTGAGTACTTAGGTGTACTCAATCAAAAATTACAACCTAAGTTCTCTTGAGTAATAATAATAATAATAATAATAATAATAATAATAATTTGTAAAGAAGAAATTAGCAGATGAGTCACCAAAACATAACTCAAAAATTCCAGATGCAGTGGCTTTGCAAGTCACTGTGTTGTAGTTTGAACTTTAATCTATTTTTTCATTCTATCAATGAGCACTTTTCTCTGTTTGTTACTATCAACAAAATTCCTGTGGGGTCAGATAGACCCTTAGATTTTTGATTCCACCGCCACCATGCCCATCCAGACCTTTAACTCATGTTTTGAAATAAACCAAATCAGACAACACCCAAGAGCAAATAATACAGATATTTGCTTTGCTATTTTGACCTTTTTGGGTTTTCCATCCACTTTATACATTTTTGTTTCTTTTCTACCTCTCCATTGATAACTTCTCCTTTGCTTGTTGATGCTTCCTGTCCTTTATAGTTTAGTTTGCTGACACTATTATCAGTTCGGTTTTTCACAAATTCATTCAGCACTCATTTACTGCCATTAGTGTCATTAGAACAGAATACAGCTGCAAACTCCCATCAGCTCTTCTCTCCTTCCTAATTCCCTCAGAGTAGTTTATTACATGTTTACCCCCTTCCTGCCTCCTTCCACATTTCATCACATCTTCCCTCCTACTACTTTGCTTCCTCCCATTTCTCTTTCTTTCAATATAATGGATTCTTTAATTTTCATCTCTGCTTTGTGCTTTTTGTGACTACCCATCTCATTGAAATACTGACTGAGAAGACGTTGAAATGATGACAAAAAGCATGACAAACCTTGATGGAAGTGTTGGAAGTAGCACGCTAAAAAAATATACATATATATATATACATCAGGCAAAGCAAGATAGATTGAATCTGTACATTTTATATGTATGTCTGTCCAGAAAAATTGAATTTTTTGGACTATTGTTGTTGTGGTATAATGTCTCATAGGAATTCAGAAGAGTACAGACACTCAGGTGTACTCACGCACGCTTTGTTAGTTATATAGCTCAAGAATAGAGTATGCTCAAGGAAATGTAATGCTGAAGAATCAAAATTCTCTGATAGTAACTATATTTGTTCAACATTTGCATGATTTTGCCAAACCAATGTGTTTTTTATCTTGTGCTAAGTTGTTTCCAAATTGCTCCCATTCATACGATACAAAAGCTTTTAACTATGTTTGACGAGACAAATTTTTAGGGAAGTCATTAAGATAAGAGACCTCTGCAGGGCTAGAAATTACTCAGATTGCACAAAATATCCTGTGTATGTGTACTATGGTTTTTTCTTCTCTATTCTCTCTCTTCTTCCCTTTCTTTTCCTCTCCCTTCTTTTTCCTGAGAGAGTGTGGGGGTGGGGGATGAGTGGAGGGACGGAGGGAGATGTTCCTTCAACTAAATGCAATATGATGCAACAAACCAACACATTGCCACAAGTAATGTATGCCTCTGACAGTGTGCAATGCAGTTCCACTCATGAGGTTATAAAACACTGAAATGGAAATATAGCCTGAGGAAAAGTTTTGCATTCTGAACTCAAACATAATTTCAGAGATAGTGGATATTAAAAAGACAACTTACTACTCCTCCCTTTAGAAAAAGACAAGGAAAAGTAGAATGTATGAAGTCACTGGGCAACCTATCTAATAGAAATAGATAGTTTATAAAGCTGAACACAACCCTTGAAGGCAGAAAGAACAATGCTTCTGCCGTTATCTTACTGATTTCTTTGTGTTGTGATACAGGTCAGCAGCATTTGTAAGAGACGTGTTTAGAGGTGCTTAAAAAAAAGCAAAAGGAAAAAGAATAGAGGAATGAAAAGACATTTTTTCCTACTCTCTTCAATCTGCAAGGAGGTGAAAAAATGGACCACATTTATGGGGGAAAGTGGGCTTTTCTTCCCCTTGTTCTGGCCCTAAGTATTACAGGTTTATATAACCTGAACTAACAGTTCACCAAATCTACTCTCTAGAGAATGGATTGTGGATCCTTGTTAGGATTTTCAGCTTAGAAGAAATTTCAATTTCCAAGACAGTCAGAAAACTGCTGACTAAACATTACCTTTCTAGGCTTGCTGAACAGGACTGTTTTTCTAGATTGCAAATTATTTGTAGGGCATATTTTTCTTTCACTTACTAGGGTTCAAGTAGCAACAGTGAGAATGGCAAAGAAATGATAACAATAGAAACAACGTTGTCACAGATTTACTGACAAGAACCGCCCATATCGTCTGTCTTACTGGGTTTCTATTGAATGTAATATAAAAATTAATACGTAATATAAAAATTAACATGCAATATCTCTTTAAGATTTAACAAAGAAGCTGGTATGCACATTTACCTCATATAAGAGTATGTGAGATACAGACGAATCTATTGGTACTGAGACAGATACTATCTCAGATGTGCAATCAATTTTAGCACATTGTCTTTTCCAGTGTCTCCCTCTGTAATTCTGACTTCTTTCATGTCAATACTCTGTACACACTGAACCCACTGTCTCTAATATGGCAATTTTAAAGGCATTTCCTCCAGCTATAGTAATGAAAGAGTTGCAACCAAATTCAGTATTGGCATAAATCTGTTATAGTTAGCAGAAATATCACTGATCTCATAGCTGAATGTGGCTACAAATATTCCAACAGCAGGAACAAGCAATCTGACAAAGTGTGCCACAGCCCAGAGGCTCCAGGGCTGTTAACATCAGTGCCTGTTAAAGGTCTGCCTAAAGTCTGGCTACAGAACAGAAGATACACTAACTGACTTCATTACAGGTTGGTTTCATTTTGCCACATGCTACAAGAGTTTCTAGCTCTCTGTTGCCACTGAATGTGGGAGGTTCAACAGGTGGGAGTTCAGAGCTCAGGCACTGAATGATCCTGGGTTTAGCTGTGTTTGTTTTCAGCAGGCCGGACCTTGGGACTTGGACCTATGTGACACCTCCTGACAGCTCAGGATCACCTGAGCTATCACACATCTGTGATAACAGGTGACCACAATAACAGATACAAAGGCTTGAAGCAAACTAAGTAATGAGGCATGAGAAGGGTCTTGATTTTAAACAAACAGGAACTATGGTGCATGATACTGATACCCAATTATAACCAGCTTATCCAAGGATTGGTAGCATTCATCACGTTGCTAGTATTGTAAATTTGTACTGTCATAGATAGGATTCACACAGCTTGGGGCCTTGTACTTCCACCTATTGTTTTCCCTGTGTTATGATAAATTTTCACAACACTTGATTAAAACTGCCAATTTGTTGGGTATAAAGAAAATCTCTTGACACTACCAGGACTAATTACATTGTCCTTGCCAAAGGGATAGTTGAATAATTGCATGTGATTATTGCACAGCTACGGTGCTTTTCATGTCAGTGGCAATGCAATGAAGATTGATTCCCTTTAATTAATCATTCAAAAATAGCCCCTTGTATCATTCCCCAAATAGGAGCAAAGATGTTCCTACATCTTTCTTCCAAAAGGCTTCTAGACGCAATTGGTTCCCTGATGAAATAGCATGGCAGTACATGGGTGTGTGTTCTAGGTAGGAGGGCCTGTTTTGTAATTATTTGTGATCCTACTCTCCTTATTTTTCTTATTCTGAAAATGC
Organism: Setophaga petechia; assembly: GCA_024362935.1. Classification (NCBI taxonomy): domain Eukaryota; kingdom Metazoa; phylum Chordata; class Aves; order Passeriformes; family Parulidae; genus Setophaga; species Setophaga petechia. The sequence goes on along the minus strand of JANCRA010000004.1, from coordinate 33,919,366 downwards.
ATTATAATTCTAATAGCCACATGCATAAGAACATAGTGGAAAAACTTAATATTTATTACTTGAACTCCAGGCATTTCATTGTAGAGTCACCAGCTCCAAACTTATTTTTATTTATGTGCTGATTCTCTTCCTTTTCAAATCAAATAGTCTGTAAGATCATGTAGTGTAAATGACAATATTAATAATTTCAAAAATATCTTGTCTTAGTAAAATATGCAGAAGTCAGTGGGTTACATCCTCCTGATCTCCTACCATATCTCCACTAGTGGCAGAAGTTAATGAGCTGTATGTTTTTCTTCTGTATATCTACATTTCATGAAGTCTATAGCATTCATCTATAAGAAAAGTGATTCTTAATTTAATTTTCTTACCATATGGATATTAAAATCTCAGATAATCTAATGGGATGGAATCTTTTGAATGTATTGATCAATTATGATATCTGATACCACAACATACTTCTTTTCAAAAAATAGCTTTGTAGGACTTTTGCTATTGTTATTTTAGATACTATATCATTAAAATTAAAATCCATGAAGAGCAAAGTTAAAAACATTTAGATTTAGAAGTATAATTCATGTACGTTTATAACTAAAATTTTACATTATCTGAATAAATCTCAATTTCAAATAAACAATGAACATGTTTTTATTGTATTACTAAACATTTGTATACCTTATGATTAAAAAGAATGGGAAGAATAGACTAATAAAGAGAGCTAAACATGGTATAAATATCCATGATTTGTAATTGCTCTGAGACATTTGTAACTCACAATTTGAAAAAAAAGTTTATCTTGATAAACTTGATAATATTACAATGCCTGCATCAAAACCTACAAATGGTTTGTTCACATGATTCTTGTATATTTAAGCACAACTCAAATGGAGTACCGCAGCTGTGCTGGTGTATAACTACAAGACATGCACAGAAGTTGTTATGTTCCTAAAATATCAAAGCCAAATAATTTTTTTACAGTTGTATTTTACTACCTATGTGAATTGGATAGTATTCAGCCCATCATTAGCAGGCATGTTCAATAACAATGCCTCCTGCTTGTTGGAAGATCTGGGTATAGGGAGGAAAGTGGTTCATGGGTTTGAAAAGTTTCCATCATTTGATTGAATGGGATCTGCTGGGATAAGGATCCAAGTCCTGGCCAAATAACGAACATTCTAAAAAAATTTCTTTTGGAAGAATTGCTTATGAAATATAAAATTTTCCCATTGTCAAATACATTCTCTATACCAATGTAGTCCTGAAACCGCATTTAGAAAAACAAAATAAATCCTTTTCCTCAGTCCTAGAGGAGGTCTTTCAAGGACTTGGCGATTTTAGCAAGCCAAGAACTAGCACCTGAACTTCTGTGAACATTCTTCTCTCAATCACTGTCAGGTAAGATGCATTTTGGCCAGGGGAGATTTTCAATGTAATGAAATGTAAGCACAGAGGAGTACAGAGACTTGGAAACACCCATTCCTTGACTTGTGCTGAGGATCCCATAAGCCCACACTTGTGTACAGAACCATGAAGACACCATTCAGAATGGATTCTTTCCTAATACTTCTGCTCTCTGTACTGAAGGTTAGGCCTACCTCCTTTTTCAAACAAAAAAAAAAAAAAAAACAAAACCAAAAAAGACAAGAGTTTATGCCTTTGGGAACGGAAAGGAGGAAAATTAAACCACAATAGGAAGTGTTAGATTTTTTTAATAGAAACAAGTTCTTGGATGTTTTCCATGTCGTGCCAGAAAGAAAAACAAAGTTTTATCTCTGTATTTTCCAGTTCACCAAACTGTCTCTCCTAAGAACATATTTAGTTGAAGGAGACACAAAAGAGGGGCAACAGTGAATGCAGATGTTATGAGTTCCACTAGGATTTAAGAAGCTGAACCATTGATTTCATTCTTGGATTGAGATCAAGATGGATTCTCTGTATGCTGATTGCACATTCATTCTTTAATCTTTATATGTTTAAAGTGTGAAAAAACCGACGACCTGAAATTTCTCCGGTAAATTGTTGAACATTTGCAACAGACAAAGAAAATCACAGTTGCAATTCTGCTAACACTACAAAAAAAATAAATTGAAGCCACAGCAGGAAATAAACATTATATGTAAGGACCTGAGATCTCACCAGAATTCAAGTGTGTATATTGTACTAAGAGATGTTATACTGCATGTAAAGTCAAAATTTAAAAGAGAACCTTGGGTTGACTAAAAGTTCTGCAATAATTAATATAAAATTCTCTCATTTTATGAAGAAGAACTACACAATTTCAGCTGTATTTCCTGACAAATAGTGCCTGTGAACACCTGAATCAATGATTAGGCTGAAATAAAAAGCTTTTTTGGTTTTTTCAGCTTGTTGCACAAAGGACTGCCATGGTACAAGATCCCATTTTCTGTTCTTTCCTGCCAAATGGATGCTTGAGGTAAAATGTAAGCACAAGCAGTTCCATTTAATTAGATATACATTTTTGATGGAAAAGAATAAACCTCCCTACAACTGCTGTGTTTCCCTCAGCAGCATGCTGCCAAGACTAACACGGCAAGAGCTTCCATATAGTGAACTCAGATCACACGTATAAGAGCTGATGCAAATTTATCTGCAAGGGTTTATTTGTGTGCAAAGCTCCAAACTATATTTTTCTTGTTCCTGATTAGCAGCATTAGTATTCATTTTTTAATACTAAAAGTCCAGGTTTGTTACAAAATATTTGCATATATGTAAGTCAAAGCATTGCAGTAAAACTTGTGTCTGTTGTTATAAAATGAAAAACTGCAGATGAAGCTATGAAAGAAGAATTCTCCACGCTTTGCATGTTGTTTACATTGTGAGAATGTATCCCCATTATGCTGCTGCAATTGCTGCTTGCATCACCACAGGACGTGAGTGCTTTCTGGTCCCTGCTATAGCTACTCTCATCACTGACATGAGCAAGATGGAAGGGGCATTTTCTGTATGGTGCAGCTGGGAACAGTTGCTCAAAAAGTAACTTGGTTTGGGTCACTTGGCAAAGCTGCTGCAGTTCAGGGCTTTGTGCACCTGTAATCCAAGTCCTGAGTTATTGACAGCTCATCCATGTTGCCTCTGCTGCTCCTTCCTCTGCAGGGGGAAGTCTAGTCACTTTCCCTCTTCTCCAGCATGGGGTCCCTCCTGTGGGAGACAGTCCTTCCCGAACTTCTGCAGCATGGGTCCTTACCATCAGCCACAGTTCTTCAGAAACTGCTCCAGCATCGGTCCCTGCCATGGGGTGCAGTCCTTCAGGAACAGGCTACTACAATGTGGAACCCCATGAGTTCACATGCCCTGACAGGGAGACCTGTCCAACATGGACTCCACTCTCCCTAGTCCACAGGTCCTGCCAGAAGGCTGCTCAAGTGTGTGCTTCCTGTGGGAGCACAGTCTCCTTTGGGCATTGACCATCTCCAGCAACAAGTCCTTTGGGGACTGCAGGTGGATCTCTGCTCTGCTATGCACCTCCATGGGCACAGCTCTTTCACCATGTTTGTCACTATGGACTGCAGGAGAATCTCTGGTCTGACATCTGGAGCAGCCCTCCCTTCTCCACTGACCTTGGTATCCACAGAATTCTTTCTCTTACATAATCTCATTACTCTCTTCTCTGTCCACAGCTGGCTTCTGTGCAATAACTTTATATCATTCTTAAACCTGCTATCCTATTGGTGCTGCTAGTGTCACTGATGGGCTCAGCCTAGCCCAGTGGTGAGACTGTCTTGGAGCCAGCTGACACTGGTTTTGGGAGCTTCCAGTAGCTTAGAACAAAAGCCACCCCTGTAGCCTTCCTGCTACCAAAATCCTGCCATGCCAATCATAAAATCACAAAATCACAGAGACAATTGCATTAGAAAAGACCTCCCAGACAATCAAGTACAGCCTGTGAGTAATCACCACCTTGATAACTAGACCATGGCACTGAGTGACACATCCAGTCCATTCTTAAACGCCTCCAGGGACAGTGACTCCACCACCTCCCTGGGTAGCCCATTCCAGTGCTTGAACCACCCTTTCCATTAAATGATTCCTCATAATGTTCATGCTAAACCTCCTCTAGAGCAGCTTGGGGCTATGTTCTCTCATCCTGTTGTTGTTCCATGGGAGAAGAGATCGACTCCCATCTGGCTACACCTTCCTTTCAGGGACAGTGCACAGAGCAGTTAGGTTTCTCCTGAGCCTCCTTTTCTCTAGGAAAAAAAAACCCATGTCACTCGGCTGCTCCTGGAATATCATATACACCAGACACTTCAAGACCTTTGTTACCCTTCTCTAGACAAGCTCCAGCAGCTCAATGTCCTTTCTGAATTGAGGCGCCCAAAACTGAAGATAGAATACAAAATATGGCCTCACCCTGTGCCAAGTACAAGGGAAGAATCAATTTCCTGACCACAGTATTCCTGATACAGGCCAGTTTGCTGTTGGCCTTCTTGGCCACCTGGGCACAGCTGTCTCATATTCAGCTGCTGTTTATCAGGGCCCCAGGTCCTTTCCTACTGGGCTTATTTCCAGCCACCCTGACATGAGCCCGTAGTGCTGCGTTGGGTTGTTATGACCAAAGCATAAGACCTAGAATTTAGCCTTGTTGAACCTCACATGACAGTTCTCAGCCCATTGATCCAGCCTGTCCAGGTCTCTCTGCAAACACCTCCCATCCTCCAAAAGATTAACACTCCCACCCAGCTTGGTGTCATTTGCAAATTTGCTGATGGTGGGCTCAATCCTCTCATCCAGGTCATCAATAAAGATATTAAATGGGACTATGCCCAATAAACAGGACTGTGTCCCTATGGGATGCCACTAGTGACCAAACACCAACTGGATGACCCAATACATTGGAAAAGCTAGAATTCCTTTGATATGAGAGTCTATGTTCACCAGCTGGCTAGAAAACTTCCTTTGCTCTCTCTTCCCGGTCTGATAGATCTTGGAGGTTCTGGCCTAATTTCCACAAAACAGGCAGAAATTGTCTCTAAACACATTATTCTACTCCATGTGGACAGCAAAATCTCCTGGTCAGAGGAAATGGCTGCAATGTTAATGGGATGATGCACCCCACTTATTCCTTATGATGCTTTAATGAACTAGGTATACTTTTACTGTACTGATGTTGATGTTGTGCTATAGTGAGAGCTGCTGAGGCTCCAAGTATGCTGAGCTTTTCCAGAGGTTAGACATCTCTCCATTTTATCTCCAGATGATGATACAGACCAGCAGAGACTGAAAGTTTACTTTTGAATATCAGGGGGATTTTCTATATAATCATTTATTTGCATTAGATATCCAAGAAAATTTTGGGGGAAAATGGAAAAATGAGTAGTGGATTAACATATAAAACACAAATTTTCTCATTCACTTCTTAGAATAAAGAAAAAAGTTTTGGTAGGATGCATTGTAAGTGTCAAATCAGGTGCCCTAGAGCAGAAGAGAGGTTTAAACAGCTGGCTTTGCTTTCTCTGATCAATCTTCTATCTGCTTATAATAAGAGAATGACAGAAAATAAAATTCTTCCACATTCTCCATTAAAAGGAACTTGGCAGCTGTTACTGGAAGGTATTTTGGAGCCAATTAGTTCCACATTTTCTTTTAGAAAGAGTAAAGTGTATGTCAGATAATGACAAAAATATCTATTTTTACCCTCTATTTACAACTTTGTGCCAAGTTCTGAATATGACATACCTAATAGCTTTTTGTATTGGGCTTGGAATGACTCTCAAGAAAAGGTTTCTGACCTTGCGACAGCAGTGTGTCTCTGCTGACTTCAGTAAAATTATTCCTGGTTTGCAACAAGTGATGTCAAAATCAAGACACCATTTTAAGTGAAAAATATGCTACAAGAAATACTCTAAAGACCAGATGTCTCAGTAACAGGTTTGAAGATACTCCAAGGTATTGCAGGCAGGATATCTGAAGCCAGTTTCTGTGACTGGTTCAGGGATCATCAAATTTATTCTTCATTATCATACTCCAGATGAGGTGTCCAAGACAGTACAGGTGTAGAGCTGCAAAGCTAGTTTTGTAAATAGTTTGTTACCTCGACTAATCTAGCTGCATCAAGCTTTGGCTTGGGAGACATAGACCAGAGGTGAAGTATATGACATTTAACAGAATGAGATTGAAGAATGTTCAAGCTCTCATCAATGAGAGCAGACACACCTAGGAGAGGAAAAACAATCTATTAAAAGCTCAGACAGGGGTGTGAGAATCCTAAATTACCTCTGCACCACATCTGCTGCTAAATTACCTCTGCACTACGTCTTGTTAGCTCAGGTGTACCACAATGCTGATGACACCCTGGTACTGCCAATCCATGGGCACCTGGAAAACTAGGGTTGAAGCTAAAATTTGTGTTATTCTTCTTACACAAGCACATATTCCCTTTCTGAAGAAGAGCCGACTAGAACAGAAAAAAAAAGTAATTATTAGCCTGCAATTTTGCAGTGGCGCAGATCAGAGTAGGATATATTGTCTCCCACTGTTGGCTCTTCAGTATTCTGATTACGTCCTATTAAAATACCTACAATGGGAACTTGTGTCACAAATCCAGCCATATCAAGAACTTAGTCGCAACATCACAAGTCTGTGTGTCACAGTTTACCTAACAAGTGATTTTTACCACATGGATCCTCACATTTCTGTGCTGAACAAAAGTAATTTGCAGATGAGCACTTCTTTTGTGTTGAGGAAAAAAAAATCAGACACTTGGTAAATGGAAATGCTCAGAGCAGAAAAAAAAATTTATAAAAAGATGAACAGCAAAATCACTGCAGTACTGTTTAGTACTCTTTTGTAATATGACTACAAAAAGAAAATAAGCTGAAAATGAGAAAGTCTTAATTGAGAGAAATAAATGCTTCATATGTGTTCAACAGAGCATTGTTTTCCAGAGCTTAAAAGGACTGACAGTAATTCTTCCTTGGATAGTCTGTCATCTAACTTTTAATATCTTAGAATATAATTAAAGATTTAAAAATATTACTTTATTCTGCATGGTTAAAATTACACCATTTCTGGCAAAGGGTGTAATCACAAAATTCCCTATTTAATTAACATATGCATTTATCTAACAATTTAAAATTAGAATCCAGCACTACATATTGATCTCCTATTAATATCTATGCTCTAATAAAGTGACAGTCTTTCAAAAATCCACCAACAGAGACCTTTATAATATATGACATGTTTTAAACTTATTTTATTTAATGCCAGAGAGAATTTGCATTTCATATCTCATCCTTTTATGAGGCTGCTGTAAATGACTTAGCTTAGCTCTTAGATTTCAGAATAATTTCATTTCAATTTGATCTTAATCTTATGTTATTCTTAGGTTTTGTTAAAAAAACTGACACTTACCATGTGGAAGAACATGTCAAAAATGTGGGATGTTTAAATTCATAATTTGTGAATTTAGTAAAGATGTGAAATAAAAGTCACAGCAAAATGTAAGTGCCACCTAATGACAAAATGTAAATGAAACTTAATTGTTTACCATATACTTGAAGTTGACATTCTGCTGTGATGAGAACATTTTCAAGATATGATATTATACATATTTCCATGGCAGAACATTTTCAGGATATGCTGGAACTTCCAAAAAAGTTCAAGACACTTCTAATACCTTTATTGTTCAGGAGCCAAACACAAAAGAGGTTTCAAGATTAGGAATGAGTTTTCTCTACTGCAATTCTGAAAAGGACAGTCCTAGAAAACAAAGAAAAAATTAATCATTAGAAAAATGCATCCATTAAAACGAATCAATATATATGAAATGTATTTCAAGTTGTTTCCCAGAAAATATTTAAATAGAAAATATTCGTTTTACAGTTGTAATGGTTACAAAATAGTTACAAATGGTGTTTTGCTTTGGTTTCAAGGAGAAAAGCAACTTTCTGTCAAGCTCATTAGCAGGATAAACTTTCATTAAAATACTGCCCACTTCACTGGAATACTTGCCTCAAATTACTATCAATGCCTTCTGATCAACTAAATTCCAGAACAACAAGCCATCTAGGGCACCTACAGTTCCTGTAACATAGTGACAAGCTGGTTTCAAAATTATGGCAGCCCATCATCCCATCTTATACTTGGGAGTTTACAACTACTTTAAGCTAAATGTTGGGAAAAAGAGCAACACATTTCTTCCTCAGGGATTAGCATTCCATGCATGTTAGGTGTTCTCTCCTGAATATTATATTTTTTAGTATAACATGCTCCAACATCTAACTAAATATGTTTAATTTTCTACTAGCTAAAGGAATATTTGCATGTGCTGAATCCCTGATTCTGTTCTTAAATTTGCATAAGAACATTTAGACAAAGCAAATGTTTAAGGAATAGGCAGTACTTCAGCTGTAAATTGACAACTTCAAATTCTGCGCTCAATTACAATCAGAGTTAATCTCAGTGTCTGTGCATTTGACAGGAGACACAGTCCCAGTTCTCTGTTTCTAAAGTTGTTTTTGCAGTAGTGCAACTCACTTCCCAGTGAAGTTGCTTCTTTCTTTTATCAGTATGAGAAAAATCTATTTTGAAAGCATTGCCTTTTTCCAGGCACACCGTTTCAATGTAGAAGAGTTAGATTACACATTTTATTAAACATAATTATACAAAAAAATCATGTGAGACCTAAGACTGCAAGATTCTACATATTTTTTTTACAAACATTTGTTCATACCCGCTTAGCCAATGCCAACATGTTTTTTCTTTCCTGACTCAATCAATTCCAGAATATTTAAAACAAAAACAACAAACAAGCAAAAAACAAAAACCCAATATAGTTACCACCGAATTCTGTTCTGTTTTTCAGTGATGGACTAATTCTGTGACCTTTAAGACACCGCATGTCTTCCCATCTCTTTTTTATGTATGCTTTCCCTCAGTCTGGAATCTTTGTCCTACAATTCTGGAAGAAGAAGATGAATATGTCTGTCCTGCACAGGGTAGTCTGTTTCCCCAGGAACCTGTGAGATGCCATCAAACTCCACATGAGGGTCTGCAACAAACTTCCAGAGAAAACCAGGTCCAGACCTGTGTCCTCTTGGTCACAGATCTCTCATCTCAGGGCATTTCTGTCTATGTCACTCTTTTCCACGTGGAGGATTTATTTTACCTTCTCAGGCTCCTTTTTTTCCTGTATTTGTCTGAATAAAAACTTGAAGTGCTCACAGTTCAAATGTCCTTATACACAGAAGCCAGCTGCACTCCTGGTGCTGCTTATAGCTACACTCTTCATTCTAGGCATTATTGAAATTATATTGTATTTTAAGGGCAGGTAATTTTTCTCATTTTTACTGCTATTATTTTTTATATGTCTTGCCACATGGGTAGGAAAAGGATGCTGTGTAACATCTAGACCATTTTAATTAAAACTACTTTTTCTTAGTGACTCATTAAATTGCCAGTATAACTTGTCAGCAATGGGTCAGTGAAATCCTCTGTCAGTTGCACTAACAACTTTTTTTTTTTTTTGCTTCTGTATTTCTGTGCTTTTGCTTCCATGCTATACCTACAGCATAAAATGCTCAATACCCTTTGTCCCTGCAAAAAATTGCTTTTTCTCATTTGAGCAATGTGGCACTTTTACTACTGAGCATCAATTTGATAGTGGGTGTACTGAACTAACTACAGAGGGTTGAATATAGCAAAAATACTGGTTTAAGTATTTTACACAGACAGTTTTGTAATTGTACTAATTATCAAGACATTTTGTTCATATTAACATCTATTTTTGTATTATACCAAGTGATTCACATGTTAACAAGTGTGCTCACTTTGTCTACTACTTATTGTTCTTGACTCCTTCTTTTCCTGCTCTCAGCAGTTTCAGCATCCATACTGAAAACACTCAAAAACCATACTTAAACACTTGAGTAATTAATCATAGATCACAAAGAGACTGAAGTTGAACAATGACTAAATAATCTATTGATTTTAAATAGTGCATCCAAACTATTCATCTGATCATTAGAGATAAGACAAACAAATAACAACGACAAAAAAAATCATTTACTTGTGAAGAATGTCAGATATAATGAAGGCCTTCTCAAACAGGATTTGTTTCTTCAAGCATCTGACGTCTGAAAAATACACAAAATAGAGACTATCTGGAGACCAGCCCTGTAGGAAGAGATCTGGGGTTTTGGACAGATGGCAATGAGCCAGCAGTGCCCTGGCAGCCAGGAGGGCCCCCATGTCCCAGGGGGCATCAGGCACAGCATCATCAGCCATGGAAGGCAGACAATTGTCCTGCTCTGCTCTGCTCTGGGACAGCCTCACCTGAGTGCTGGGGGCAGTTTTGAGTGCCACAATCTTAGGACATCAAACTATTGTAGTGCATCCAGAGGAGTGCAACCAAGATGGTAGAAGGCCTCAGGGACAGGAATTAGAAGGAGCAGCTGAAGTCACTTGGCTTGTACAGCCTGGGGAAGAGAAGGAGCCCATTACAGGCTACACCTTGCTCAAGGGGGAACAGCAGAGGTGGAGACACTCATGTCCTCTTTCTGCTGATCAGAAATAATTGGAGGATTTAGAATAAAACTCTTTCAAAAGAGTCCAAATTAGATATTAGGAAATGGTTTGTCACTGAGAGGTTGGTTGGCCACTGGAACAGGTTCCTATGGAAGTGGTCACGTCAACAAGCCTGTCAAAGTTCAAGGAGTGACTGGAGAATACCCTTAGTCATATAGTTTGGTTTTAGGTAATCTTGGAAGAAGCAGGGAGTTGGACTAGATGATTCTTGTGGTCCCCTTCCAACTTGAGATACTCTGTGGTTCCATGATTCCATGACTCCAACATTTAAGTTACACCTAAGTGATAAGTCATATTCTTCCATAAGCTCTGCCGCCTTCAGTAATTTAATAGCATATACATATAACCATACACATGTATGTGTACGTGCTCCCACTTTTGCCTAATTATAGACATGTGAGCAATTCCTTGATTTGAATAGGTCTAGTAACAAATTTAAGCATCTGTTTAAGTGCTGTACTTGGGACTGAGCACACAGAAATCAGGATAAAACCCACAGAGTGTCGTTTAGTCCTACCGAAGCCAGTAAGATTCTTGCCACTGCCTGTGGTGAGAGCTGGATCAGATCCAAGCCTGGATGAAGTACTCAGCATGAGAAAGCCACTGAAATGTGCAAGGGATTTGTAACTAAAAACATATCTGAAGGAAAGCAGCATTTTTTGATATATAAGCATGAGATTGTTCGGAATCTGTGACACTGAAAGTCTATTATATATAGTCATGTATTATCAAAGGGAAAAACTAGCAAGCCTTGTGGGAGTGAGGCCTCTAAGGCTATAGAGAAGAGGAAAAAGATCTCCAAAAATGAGGCTATGTGTTATGTTTAGCAGTCAACAGTAAAAAAAGAAAGCTTTTCCTTGAATCACTCTGCATTAAACACAAGTCTGAGGTGTTTTGTTTAGCTTTCTTTTTCTTCCTGAGCTGAGCAATTTTTGAGCCATTTCTGAATACTTGAAAATGTGATGTTCAAGTATTAAATGCAAAGTCATATTTTTCAAGCGTACAACCCTCAGGTAAATGTTAGCAGTCTTTGGAAGACAAAATTGTTTTGAAGCCTGCTCCCCAAGAACATATCCAAGAACAGATTGGACACTTCAGTGGGTTTGTTTACTGCATCCTGGTTGTCAGAGATGACCATATTCTTCATACAATGAGTCTAGAATTCTTCATAATATGAGTAATCTTGAAAGGAAAAATGAAAACTTGTCTGTATAAGGATTACATAATCAAAACTTTACCTCTTTTTGAAAAACATATTTCTTTCTCCATTCTTCATCCTTTCTTGTCTCATCTGATCATTTTTTATTCTAAGTTTTATCATCTGGCACTTGAAGTCCTTCAGGGTAAGTGCAATCCATTGCATGAATTATTTTCCTTTATCTAAATTATCAAATATAAGGAAACATAGAGTAAATCTTAATTCAAGACTAGCTCTAAACAGCAGCAAAGTTGCCTGGAGCTGATGTGCATCATTTGAGCTTAGATAGTCCATGCACATGCATGGATATCATACAACAAATTAGCAGCAAGATATGAACTACAGGTCACTAAACATTGTTATTTTTCTATGAAGTAGTTGATTTTCAATACTAGAAATATCTTTGCCCCATTAAAGAATGTTAGACTCCATCAAGACAGTTCCTCTTACCAGTTCTACATATTATTTTTACACCAGGAAGTTACTTCTAATCCAGTCATAATACACAAATCATTTAGCATGAAAGTGGCCTCAGAAAGGGCCTCAGTGCAAGCAAATCTAGCATGGGAAATTAAATAAAATTATCAAGAAAAGTTCCTATCATTCATTGCAGACCAGGGGTCAGAGGAATGAAAATTTCTTTCATGTAGTTAAAGAAGGTATAAATGTTACTCTTTCAATTTTACATGAATAATAGTATTTACAGTATCAATTATTATTACTCCAAATTTCCAGTAATATTTTTCCTTATCAGGTTGTTAGGCATGAATAATTACTGAACTACTACATCAGCTGGGGAACCCAGCCTCATCTTAAAGATTCATTGAAAAATATATTGTCCACAGATTAAATATAAAACTGGATTAATAACTTAAATTACTAAATGAATAGTAATTTCACCTCTACCTCCATTTTCTTATTTGTGGATATAGCTAAATTATTTGTTTTATTAAAATAAAAACCAAACAACTATTTTTTAAAGGCTAATTTCTACTGTGGTAGATCTAGGAACATGAGAACAAATAATTTAGAACTAGAAACTTTAAAAAAGAATGGTCTTATAATTATTTTTTTTTCTTTCCTGAGATGCACGTCTTGGGGAAATCTTGCTTAAGCTGAGCCATGTAGTAGCACATCAGTGAATTTTAAGGCTGGACATGTGCTTGTGAATAACCTCATTCCTGGGTTATTCACCTAAGCAGAAGCACAGGCTAAGGAAAAATCTTTTTCTCAGCAGTGGAAATATACAACCTCTTGTACTGTGACTTGTAGCTGTTGTTCAGGTCACTACTGACTTTCATAGGTGGAAGTGCTATACCACAGAAAACATCCTTCTCTTACTAAGGAGTCAAAGTAACTATGTCTTTTGCTGACTGTATAATAACAGCGTATATTCTTCAGTTGCTTATAAAAGTCTAACAGTACATGCTGTCTGCCTTCTTCAATAAGGTGAACTTTCAAATCAGAATTTATATTAAATATTTGTATTAGAAAATTATTCTGTTTCTAGCACTGCTTACTAAACTTTACTAATGAGCCATACAAAAAATATTTTGCAGCCCAGCCTAGCCCATGCTGTGGCAATACCATGTGGTCAAGGTTTGCCTAGTTTCTGGGGGATAGCAGGTTGTAATTTTCTTCCCTGTTTCTCTCTCCTGTCTTCATGCAGGGCTCCCCAAATGGAGAGTGTCTAGCATGGTCCAGCAGAGAAACTTCAGCAAGAGGTGGTCCAGCAATGGCGTCTAAGCATGTGATGTCTGCACAGCTTGCTCTGCAGCTGTGAAGTTGTGTCCTAAAAGCTGTTTTGTAAGGAAGAAAATCCTGCCTCTCATCTTGCTGCTGAATTACATGAAGAAAGCCTGTGGGTGATATTCTCCTCCAGCGCTCACTTGAGATGGGGGGAGCTCAAGTGTTTTGGGGCAATATGACTAAGCAGAAGTAATACACATGAATGAAATTTAAATCTCAGAGGGAGCTTTTTCAGGATTTTGGTGCCAGTTTTGTGGTAATTTTGTGCCAGCTGGACTTTTAAAGTTTCTCTACAAATACACAAGTACTAATGTTAAATCCCTACAATGAAATGTAGCGTCTCACAAAGCTTTTGGGAAGTTTGCCAAACAACCTCTGTGGGTTTATTCTTAAACATGTATGGCTTGATGTCTTACTAAAAAGGGGACACTTAATTCAAATTAACTTTCCTGATATCAGACAGATTTCAGTATGCTGAAATCCAGAATGTTTTTAATATCAATTTATTTTCTGATGCCATTATTTTACAACAGTTCAGATATTTATTTGAGGGAAAAAAAGCTTTGCAATTCATAGAGGTTGAGAGAGCAGAAGCAGTGAGATACATCACGCGTTCAAAGAATGTAGCCCTAGTCCACTTGGTTTGCAGTCAGGATTAGTTTTAACCTCTGCAACATACAAATTTGAAACATATGAGGAATTTTGTCCTACAAAGTTGTCCTGTTCTGAAAAAAGTCTAATTCAGCATTTAGGTTTTGAACCATTACCATCTGCTTCTTTTACTTCGAGTTTTTTCAGAGTACTTTACAGAGTTTTTCTAGCAAAATCATATTTGACAAATAAAACTAATATGCTTTGCATCTAAAAGATCACAAATACTGTTTCCACTACAGCCACCCTTTTCTTTCATGAACTGCATGTGCCCTAGGGAATATTCTTGTTTATAATTAATTTAAAAATGGGTGACTTATTTTTAAAGATGTATTCCCCTTGTAACGTGGCTTTCATGAACTGCACCTGCTCCAGCTGTAGAATCATTGATCAATCGTGCACGCAGAGACACAATACTTTCCATAAAAGGCACATTAAAAGGTAAAGCAATCAGTTAGTTTCCTTTCAAAAACATGACCTGTGCTTCTGGATTTGCTCATGAATACCTCAGGTGGTGTTGTACAAGCAAACTCACAAATAAATTGGCTTTTACTCTGTTTAGCCCAGGCAATAATTCCTTTTCAGGGTGCTTAATTTTCATTTAGCTTCTGTTTCAATTCTGTGCTGACAGTTTGCATTAATGTAGCAATGTGTTAATTGAACATAAACCACAATACAAATGCAACATCTCTGTCCTGAAATTAATAACCATCATTTGTAAACCATATCATGTATTTTATTGTGGAAATAATTTACTGATGGGGCATTTTATGCTTAGCAGTGATTAAGAAACTGTGCAATTTGCAACAGAAACAAATAAAAGCCGTGTAAAATGGGTAATAAAATGTGTGTAGATGTATATAAATTTGTTGATATGAAACACAAATTAAAAATTTAAATGCTTCTGTAATATAAGGCAAAGTAAAAGGGGCTTTTCTTATTATTATCCCTCAAACTGATATGCAGCCCAATAAAAGATCCAAATTTACAGCAGGATTTGCTTTACATAAAAACAAACCCTTTCGGTAGATGGAAGCATCTGTTTCAGCCATTAATAACACGTGTAATGTATATGGTGCTTTGAACTAAACGTTTCCATTATAACTGAAAGCCCATTTGCAGCGACAGCAGCAGTGCCTGGGTGTGATCAGTCATAGTGTCACCCTAGCATACGATAGCTGCTGCAGAGCAGGAGCTCAGGCATATGCTTCACCAGGGCTCTCTAATGTCACTCTCAAGCAGCAGGGGGGAAACGTTCAGTGCACCTTGACACCATTAGTATGGAAAGTAGCATAGGTTCCTCTGATTTGCTCGGCAAGTACACTAAGTGCTGGTACATGTTTCTAAAAGTTAAGCTGCCACCCTGAAACTTATTCTTGGTTTATGATTTATTAACACTTCTCTCATGTTCTCTCTCCTGATAACAGCAAAATGGTATCCTTTCCTCATTCTTCCCCAATTCTTTCTTCTTTTTAGAGGTTTGAGCAAAAGTCACTTATAAACAGAGGTTCAGGATGAAATCTTTAAGTTTTTAAAATGAATGAAGGAAAGCCCGCACCTGCATTATTGACCTTAAATACTGTTAGCTAATGTAGCGCAAAGGCATTCAGCAGATTTTTCACACCAACGTTTTCTGGGCAGCATTCCAAAGCATAGCAGGAGTTTAAAATGACCCCAAGTTTGTGAATGTGAATGGAGCCATTATAGCGTAATCATCTTTCCCAAGCTTTAAGTTACATTTACCAGCTTAGACTGAACTAAGGGTTTTTTTCTAAATTAGAAGCTTTAACTCCTTATAAAGTCAATTCTTCTGCAGGTTTGGTTTGTTGCTTTTTGGGGGTTGGGATTTTTTCAGTAATGCACAATGAAACCATTCCTAGTTTGTCTATGCAACAAAAGTCTGCAATGGTTTGACAGATGGAAATATTATAGTGCTCTCTTTGATGAAAATTAAGAGATCATTTTAGTGCTCAGGCTTTCAGTATCACATTTACACCCCTTACATATAATTTTGGTGCGTGGCTTTGCTAATACCCTGCAGTACATTATCAAAAAACATGTTGACTGTGGGGAACTAACACACTAACACACTTCCACTTGGCTGAAACAACAAAATTTAATTGCAAAGGTCTCTATAAAATAATCATTTGAACAATTGTCTGGAACCTGTAAAGAGTAAAAAACACCTGGGTTGATGCTGTGTGCTCTTTAAAAGCCCCAGCTGCATGAACTCTGTAAATGGGAGGCTTCCCTGTTCAGCATGATTCGCATGGCATATCTGCCTCCCTAATTTCATATTTTGGAGTAGTGCTGAATCCAAGCTCTGCAGCTGGTAAGCTCCCAGGACCTCATAGAATCACACTGGAAGCCTGTCAGCATAATTTCACAGAAATAATTTTATTTCTGTGAAATATATTAGTATGATCAGTTCAGTAGCTACCATGAGAATACAGTCCCACAGAATGGCTGTTCTGCTCCACAGTGTACATTGTGTCATTAAAGCAAAATTTTTTTTTAAAGTTTCTTTCTTAGAGTTGAATACTTTTTTTTTTTACAGTATTAGGACTTTTTCTTTGGAGAAAGAGGATATCCCTTTTTGGGGCGGTGAAAGCCATTTTTAAGCACCGACATGAAAAAGTCATAATAAACTTCTGAAAACTGGCATGTATGAGCTGTAAGATCAGAGGAGATTCTCCTCTTTATCTAAATCATGTCTAAGTTAATTTAGTATCCTTCATACAGTGATAAAACCACTATGTTTTTGTAGTTCAGGCTATTAATGTTTTATTGAAAAAAATATATTGCCTACGGGAATAAAATTATATTTTTAAGCTTGATAAGTTTGTTTGCTTTTCCTACTTGTAGCTGAAAATCAGAAACTGGAATTAGTTGTGTTACTAAAACAACTACATTTGTCCTGAAGCCATGACCGAGTTTGGTAGCCCAGTGAGAAGGGTGCTTCTATCACAAATACGTAGGAGGCCCTCAGTCTGTCAAGCAATTAAGTGGACCTGAATAATCCTATGTAATTAAGCTTCTTACTGCATAATTATCTTTATTTTAAATGTGTCTTTTGATGAAACATCTGTTCCGTGCTCTAGATTTGAAAAGATATACCCATGCACACGATGAAAATGGTGCTCGTGAGGCCATCACACATGGTGCTGCTGCTCAGTTCCTTGGCGACAAATGTTGTAATTTGCTCCGTCTTTGCATGCACAAGGCAGGTGCTGCTGCATCCACGGCCTGCCTTGCCTGACCTCCACGCTCGCTCGCTGCAGCTGCCTTTCACATTGTTACCCAGAGGAATAATTGTGTCTGAAAACCCGGCTGAGGAGCATCATGCAATGAGGTGGGGAAGGGACGCTCCCAGTGTAAGCACTGTCAGAGCTCTTGGAGGTGGCCCTGACAACCTGCTAGGCAATAAGGGATTAAAAAAAAGCCAAAAACAACTACAAAAATATCATCCCTTATAATAGATTTTCTTTTCTTTTCTTTTCTTTTCTTTTCTTTTCTTTTCTTTTCTTTTCTTTTCTTTTCTTTTCTTTTCTTTTCTTTTCTTTTCTTTTCTTTTCTCTCTCTGACATCAAATATTGCTTGGCAGCTGCTACAAAGAGGACTGTTGAATTTCTGTTAAATGTATTATAATTTCACAGATACTTTCAATTTACAGGTGGTATACCTTCTTTTACAAGCTAAAGTCTCTATTAAATAGAAGTACCTTATCTCACTGGTTTTTAAAGCAGAGAGAATTTCTACTAAATGAAGGAATTATTTTCCCCTTTGTCTTATACAGTACATTTGCTACTAACTGTGGTAGCAATGTATAATACATGTGCTACTAACTTTTACAGTTTCTATTTCTTTTCAACAAAATCACATGGAATGCTGGTGAATTGCACTTGACAGCTCTAAAGACCATGGTGGAAGTTTCTATTTACTCCCTTTGACTCTGGGATGCTAAGGAATGCATCCTTAGGCTTCTCAGAACCATGAATAGCCTCAGGTATGATTTCTGCCGACCACCAGCCATAAAGACATCTGGGTCTCACTAATTATCCTCTCTTCTTTATGTGATATTTACATCTGTATCTATGGGAGGAAATCATGTACAACACAAGAGAGGCCTATTTTGCAGTCTCATGGGGTCCATGTTCAAGAGGGGAACTTACCCATTTTCTGGTTGAACAGACAGTGCAGGTATGCTGGCATAATATGGTTCACAGTCAGATTCAAGGTTTTTAAATTTGGGCCTCTCTAGTAAAAATTATAAAAGACACAAGCTCTAACTTCTGTAGGAGATGGGCTAGATATTTATTTTTCAGTACTACTCTTGTACATGCTTTTATACTGGGTTGGGGCATGGATACTGTCAAGAGAGCAGCTGAACACTGTGCTTGCAGCTGTAGGTGGTGGCAGAATCATAAATACATATGGTTGCTCCTGGATTCTCACTTACCTGCTCTGCTACCACACAAACCTTTTTTTAATTATCCAATTAATTGCAAAATAAACTACACTACTGAAACCTCAGTTTGATGGTTCTTTTTGATAATGCATGACAAATAGTTGAGAGAGATTAAACTTGCATGACTTTTGCTGGCGAGAACATCTGAATGAGCTGTTGAAAATAGCTTGGGGAGGTATGTAAACAGGCTGACATTCTCCTGTATTTAGAGTTCCCACACACAGCCTTGGCTAAATTTTGAAAATGTTCTGTAAGGAAAGAGTTCTAAGCAGCATCCTGTCAGCAGCCCTAATTACTGTCATGTATCTGATTTTCAAAAAATTGATCTACTCTGCTGTAGGAATTCTGTGTTAAATCATTTGGCCTGAGTTGTCAGAATTCCTGGACCTTAATTTTTCATAACAATGCTTACTAACACCTCTGTGTATGACTTTATGTCTAGCATTTAAGGCAGGGTGACAGTGGTATTATCCAAGAGAAATTGAAGTCTGGAGGCACTGTTGGAGAGGACAGGGTGGGATGATCTGTGTAAGAGTCTCAGGTCCCAGACACATGAGGAGCTGTCTGGCCCACATCCCACTCAGCCAGGGCTGATCATCATACGTGTGCCCTTTCACCCAAGAACCTGTCATAAATCACTGGGAGCAGGACATGCTGTCTCCTTGCTCCCTTACCTTTTTGTTCTGCCACTCAAGGAGTCCCATCGTATTCAGGCATCCAAACTGCAGTAATTTCCTGAGGGGTCCATTTTACCTGAAAAAGCAGCATGTCATGCTGATGTGATTGAAACCATAATAATGGTAATGGCAACATGTCACATTTTCCTCTATTCCCTACTTTGACCATGACACCTACTGTCACCAAATATATCTGTGTGTTGCATTATCCCTTTAAAATTGCCTTTCCAGAGAGATTTGCCTCTGTTTTTTTCATGAGGTACAAGCACAAGGTCCTTCTTTGAAACTGGTAATAATTATGGGACAAAATATTTGAAAATGCCCCTGAAGAATTTTCAGAAACTAAACAAAATTGAGAAATAGGTCAACAGGAATCTCACAAAATTGAACAAGGACAGAGAGGAACATCTGCTGTGGAAAGGAATGCATCTTGCAGAGAGAGATTTTGTGGACTGCCTGGTTGAGCAGTGTCCTGGGGTTGCTGGCTGCAGCAAGCTGAGCATGAGCCAGCAATGTGCTGGTCAAACACACCCAGGGCTGTTTCAACAGCAGCGTGGCCAGTCAGTCACTGGATGGAATTCCCCTTCTGCTCAGAATTTTTGACCACATCCATATACTGCATTCAGTTTTGGACTCCCCAATGTGAGAAACAAATCAGATTGAATTTAGAGGGCCAGTGATGTGGTTGGTCTTAGGGCACTTGCCCCACGAGGAGAGGCTGGAGGACTGGGCTTGGAGAGGAGGCAGCTCCAGGCCTCTTAAAGCAGACCCCACTGCCTATAGGGGTTGTTGTAGCTGCATCCTGGCTTTTCTAAGCAGGCCACAGAGGGAGGGTGAGGGACACGACACATCTCTGGATGTTGTGGGACTGGCCATAAGGAAACCATTCCCCAAAATACAGGTGAACAGTGAACTCTTTCCCTGAAGTGCTTGGTTTGACCCCTTGGCTGATGCTGCTGAGGAATATATTAGACCAGAAACCTCCTGAGCTCCCTCCTGACCTGAGATTTTTTCTGCTTGCATCTTGTGCTTTCCCTTGGATGCAAGAGACCTTAATCTGCTGTTGGGTTAAAAATATATCTTCACTGTTAAGCAATGTGATTTTCTACTCAGCTGGTCTTCATTTGGAGGAGGGGATGCTCATGTGGTCCTGCATCATAATGTGCTTCTGCTCTAAAGATTTCTTTTCTAAAAATTTCTACAACTTTCCAAGCCTTTTTTCTGCTCAGACTGTTTTCCAAATGATTGTGGTTGCATGGTTCTCTTATTTCTGGTAATGGGTTAGGGAGACTTTAAATCCATGTTCATAGCTTTTTCTTTACAATGGTGCCATTTATAGCAGTAGATTGTAACTAGGCTGAGGACCAGACCTGGTTTTACAGGTTTGTGTTTTATCCATCATTGTAAGAATATCCCTAAAGTTAGACAAATTATAAAGCTGTTGAAAATTTGAGTTTGGAACAGAAGTTATTTTTACACATGAGCCACCACAATGGAACTTCAGTACCCAATGATGAGCAATGTGTCCCTCCCACTGTCATACTGCTGGTTTGGCCCTCCTCTTTACTATTTGGCAGAGGCTGATCCCAGGCCAGATGAAGGAGGAAAAAGCCTGAGGAGAAAACAAATAAGTTAAGAAGCCCGAGAGAAAGAAAAAAAAAAGTAGAATTTGAACATGGGTTTGGTAGGTAAGAAATGATAATGTCAGGATATTTGAAACATGATCTTAAAGAAGTAAAACTAAATAAATTGTCACAAGGAAGAAAGAAGGGAGGAACTAAGAATTAAGGTCTCCCCCAAATCCCAAAAAGACAGTTTTCTATTTTTGTGGTGGAATATTAAGCATTAGGCATGTTGAGTAATTTTGCATTTTTCTGGCTTTTACCTACACATACAGGCTGATTTCTTAGTCTTTTCCAAGATGAAGTTCCATTGAGGTCAAAAGGGATGCAGGAAATGTAGGTCTTGCTATTTTAAATTGCAACTGGGGGCAAATACACTTTCTATAAGTAGCAAAGATATAGCAGAATATTGAAATTACAGTAACAGAGCTCTGAATATGTTGAATTCTTGCAGAGTTTTCAATATAATTTCCACTTGTCAACATCTATTTCAGATGGTTTTATTGCTAAAGACAGTTAGCAATTTAGATAAAACGTATTTTATGAATACTATCTATCCACAGTTTTCTCTGTGAAATACTCAACTGCATAGAGAATTTTCCTTATAAAGACTTTGAATACTGACATGAGAATTGCTTTACTTTACAATAAAATGTGCAAATTGCATTCCCATTTTGTGTGCTCTGTATGCAAATTGGCTTGATTGAACTCATTTGAATGGCTTATATGCTGGATGGGTGTGTAATGGGTAATAAGCTTTTTTAATGTTCTTTTATGTTGTTTTTTGGGTTTTCTTCCCTAAAATGTGTTCCAATGAAAGCTCCTTTTTGCATATTTAAAAAGCCCTCCCAGGGCATTTCATTATCAAAGAGCAAAGATGAAATTTTCTAAAGAAAAACACCTGCATAGAAACTGCTCCATCCTTCCTTCTGTCTTAGTTCTGCTTCTGAACCCCCTACAGATCAGTTCTAGTTCTGTTTCTCTTTCCCAGCTTCCTATACTTGCAGGCCACACATCATCCAGTATATGGATGACATCTTCTTCTGCAGAATGTCCCATGTGAAGGAAGTGTGCTGGTCACTGAACTAATAAGGCAAAAAAACCTTTCTTGTTTACACTGATAAGGATCTGAAGACACTCAGTAGAGGTCCACCACTGTGGTACTATGAGAAGGGGGTTAGGCCTCTGGGTGCAAAAAGAAGCTATTTCAAACAATTTTTTTTAAGTGATTAGGAAAAAAAATCTCTTATTGCTTTCAATAAGACTTTTTCAGTGTTCACACAGCCACTGTAGGATCTGATTTTTGGGAGTTTATGGATCTTATATGGAGTGCCATTCCACACTTTTTTTAGCAGGCTTTTGGGCAAATGTTTCTTAGCAAAAGGAAAAGACTGTTGTGTATGTGATAGAAAATGGGTGGACAAAATGTGTTTCAACAGATTGTACCTTACAGGAGTTTCAGGTCAGAATGCAGGTCACAGCTGGAAAGGCAGGTTAAGACCTCACCTGTCTTTGGGGAATTCCTCTAGCACTGTAAACCTGACACTCAGTAACTTAACTGTGTATTTGAGGTGTTTGCAAAGCACGGTGTTCTCTGCTCAACAGCTGGAGTTGCCACTCAGGGCTGGAGCTGAGCCAGTGTTCTGTCTCCACCAGTGGTTAGCCCTCAGCCAGAATGGAATCTACTCTTTCTAAGTTAAAGAGAAAAATTACCCAAAGACACTTAAGTTTTTTAAGAAGAATAAGAAAACAAACAGAAAACTGTCACTGCATTCTTCTCTTCTTGGGTTTTTTTTAAATGGAAATAGTTGTTTAAGTACTATTTCTCACTTATTAACTCAAATCTCTGGAAAGCTTTTTGCCTACCAGATTTTTCATACAAGGTCTCTGGCACCGGACAATCAAGTGGAATATCCACACAGAGATTGGAAATGTGAGAGGGATTTGGAGCAAGCAGGTAATCCACAAAGGAGGAAGGAGTATTGCAGAGGAACTGATGATGCACCGAGGATGAGGAGCCATTTGAATGGATCATGTTGACGTGGCAAGTAGAGAATTAGTAGCAGGAAAGATGTGCAGGTACAAACTGAACAGCATTGTTCAGTTTGTACCAGCACATTGAACCTTTCTCATTTCCTTTTATGCTTTTACTGCCAACATTGTCAAAGGGTCTTAATTTGTGTAGTACATGAAAGCTTGATTACTATCCACTAACATTTTATGAAGAAGGGATATTTTGTAAATATAAATTTGACTTTGATATTTTGTAGTGAAAAAGGGATCTTAAAGCCACTTGTGCCCAAACCCCTCCACAAAAGCTTCTGAAAGGGAATGTGCAGGGTCTACCTCCTTGCCTTTCAGACACTTTTAATTCTAGGGATGATGGGATGAAAGAGCAAGCAAGAGAAAAAGGAGGAAGTTTCTATAACACATTAGGATAGTAATATTTCAGACTCTGTCACTCAAACAGGAGTTTTGTGTTAAAAAATATGTGTAAGAGATCTCAATATAGAAAACGAAAAACCCTTTTTTGGTGTTTCAGAGTGAAACTGCTTTGTTACTTAGTATGAACTTTAAATTCCATTGCAGTTGGGTGTCCTTGGCTTATATTTGATGTCTTCTTTTGCTTAATACATTCTTTTGAATAGTCTCTGAATTCTGGATAAACTTTTCACATCTAAATATCATATTATAATTTCTGTGAATATTCTAATTTTCTTCTACTTTCTGCAAGTTAGTATTAAAGCCTCATAATTACACTGAAAGCTTTAAAAACCCTCTGTGGTATGCATTTATCAACCCATTTGCATATTTGATATAGCATCTTAAAAAGTGTAAATTCAGGACCATAAAAAAGAACTTGTAAGAACAAGAGAAAAGGTGCGAGGAAGCATGAAAATCTTGATCTTGCTACAGACCGCTGTTCTTTGAATGAAACAAAAGCAACAACAACAAAAAAGGTGCATTGTAAAATCAGTTGCAAACTGAACTTTTTCTTAGTCGTGATGTCCAGCTTTCCACTGTATTGATGGTACCTTTGTTGGTTTTGATCCTTTGACTTTGAGAGTCCTTGTGTGTACCATAGGATATGTTTGGTCTTCTTGATGATTTTGGTGTTTTGTGGGGTTTTATTTCACTTCTAAAAAGAGATTTTGGAGTAAAGAAGAAAGTTGACCAATTTCTTTTATATTTGGATCACTTGTCATCTAGGAAATGAGCACTGGATTACAGATGGCTTAGCATTATTAAGTGGTAAAGGCACAGAAAACCACTTATATGCTTCAAGGCCCTTGTTCTTACCTCAGTTCAGCAAAGAGAAAAAATTAAAGATAATATCAACTTCAAAAAATTACTGAAAACATTATCTTATTTACATAGTATATTGTGTTAAAAAGACTGTATCCCCGTTAGCAAAAAATTACATAAGTAGATATGCAAAAACCTCAGAGATTTAAAAATTAAAAGGTTGTTCTTCTGGACAATGTTGGTTATTGTTCTGCACTCAGAAAAATATTGTCCATATTAGAACAATCTGAAGTATACATCAGCCATCTAGTTTACAGCAAATTATTGCAATGACTTCTGCTCTAGCTGCGTTTTTCTAGTTTATATTATCCTTAGGTTTCCACTATTTCTAGATAGATAATTGTACCTAAACTTATAACTGAATTATTGATTACTATCCCCAAGTCCTGGTTAATATTTTTGTTCACTGTTCTGCTCATGATTCCTAAATTAAAATGACCATTCTCTGAGATCCTTATGTTACAAGGTAGTTTACTAAAACTAACCCATGACCTTCCAATAAATTATTTCTAAGCTATCTGTTGTCCTTTGATAACTCGGGGCCTGCTTTTGTCTTTGAGTTGGTGCTATCAAGAGACAAATGCAAAACCTTTTCCTTAAAGCTCTTTGGGGATTTCCTTTGATTCAATTTCCTTTAACAACATGTAAGGGAATTGCCTGAGAGCACCATCCTTCACTAATGCCTCTTAGGATTAGTTTAGTCACCTCTGCCGTCAGAGCTACCTCAGCAAGCAATGCAAGCAATTATTGCAAGTACTGGGTAGTAGTAACCGGTAGACAAATAGACAAATCCAACATTTAAAGCCTTATTAGTCACTTTCTAGTTCTATGCAGTGCTGTGAAAGAGTTAGAAAGCAGGCTTTCTCTCCCTGAGCAGTACTGAGGCATTGGTATACTCAGAAAAAGAACCAAATCCTCCTGAAAGCAAAGTATTAATTTAGACCGTTCTTTTTCAGTTCTGTATGCAATCCACCCTGTAAGAACTGCACCCACCGAAGAGGGAGAAACGACAAGCAGTGTCGCAGACACCTTTTGTGAAAAATCCTTTCTTAGGATTTTTCCTGCTGGAGCTGAGAGGTTTCAGCAACAATGTAAACAATGGTTATCTGCTGCTGTGGAATGCAACAGGTGGATCCGTGATTGGTCCCCTGTGGATGTTTGGATCTATTGACCACTCATGGCAGGGCTGTTCTTGCTCTCTGCCAAGAGACAGACCTTTGTTATTCTTCTTTCTATTCTATTCTTAGCTTAGCCAGCTTCTGAAGAAGCTCCTCTCTTTTCTATTTCTATGCAGTATAGTTATAATGTTATATATATATATATCATAAGATAATAAAATCAAGCCTTCTGATAATGGAATCAAGATCCCTGACTCTTCCATCCATCTAAAAACCCCTGTGACCACCATCACAAATCAGGATTTTCTAGAAAAATTCTCCCAAGTGTTTTCATCAGCATACCTATCTTTACATTCATACAAGTTTCCAAAAATAAGATTGAGTAATAATGTTTCCTTAAAAAAAAAGAAAAGGCAAACCCACCCTTTTTTAAAAACACTTGAAATGCTGTCCTCAACAATAATCTATATGCTGCATGTACCATACATGCAGCCTCTTTCACTGTTCTGCTCATGATTCCTAAATTAGGATGTCCTGCAATCTCCTGAGTGCTGTGTTCACACTGGGGTGTAACACAAATCTCTTCTCTTCTCTTCTCTTCTCTTCTCTTCTCTTCTCTTCTCTTCTCTCTCTTCTCTTCTCTTCTCTTCTCTTCTCTTCTCTTCTCTTCTCTTCTCTTCTCTTCTCTTCTCTTCTCTTCTCTTCTCTTCTCTTCTCTTCTCTTCTCTTCTCTTCTCTTCTCTTCTCTCTCTTCCTCTTCTCCTTTCCTTTCCTGGAGCTTCCCTCCCCAGAACTTTTTTCCTCTCTCAGAACTTTCTTTCCCCTCCTAGAACTTCCCTTCTCTCTCCTCTTTCATTTTCTCTTCATTATCTTTGCTGCCACATGTTGTGGGAGCTGGGGAAGAGGAAGTCATTGAAAACCAGCAGATGAGAGCAGATAAGAGGACAAGATTTTTCCTGTTGGGTGCAACTCTGTCTTAGACCAGCTTAAGCCACCTGTGACCCTGCTAACTTAAAACAGTCATGTTGCCTCATTCATTTAAACCCTTTGTCATCTCCTTGCATGAAAGACTTTACCCCTTCTATTCTTCAGTGTTTGTGAAGGCTTCTGGGAGCAGGGAGCAAGAGGAGGTGAGAAAGCTTAGATTTGAACAATTAAGCTGTTTCTTTATGAAAGTGACAATTTATTGCACTGCCAGCTGTCTCTTTGGCAGTGTGGAAGGAAGAGTTCTGTCCGCATTGCCTGCTCCCTTCTCAAAATACAGATGTCTATGCTTCTCACAGGGGAAGATATTTGGGTTTTAGAGCATCTTTTACAGTGAGGAAAACACACATTCATTATGCATTAATGGCTTGCAACAACTGACTACAAATTCCAGCGTGGAGATTTTCTGCCATTGTAAATCTCACCTAAGTGGGTAGTCTATCTTTTTTTTCTGACTTTATGTCACTCTTCCATTGCATTAGTTACTTTCCTCTGCCTCCTGACTTTTGTTGCTTTGTGTACCTTCTTACAGAGAGTGTTTTGGGATTTGTAAAGCACCACATAAGTATTAGACTTTAAATAGCAGTTATGATCTTTTAGATTTCATTTCTGTTGATAGAATCATGCTGATATGAGACTGCCAAGCCAACGCTTGAAAACAAATGTTTAAACAACATAATACTGGACTTTTGGTACAGAAAACAATTCCAAGAAACCTTGTTCGTAACGAAAAGTAGACCAGGCAATAAGCATCTGATTAAGTTTATAAATTATCCCTTCGATGAGGCTGTTCTTGTACAGATTAGTGAAGTGATTTTTCTGGCATTTCTTCAAAGCTCTTACACAGAACTTTATCACTAGGAAATTTCTTTCCCAGCAGATTTTGTTTGAGAGCTGGGTTTGGTATATGTTGACAAGAAACAGTCTTTTCAAGTGTAGGCATAAACATATAATAAGCCTGGTGTTCTTGTGTAGAACAGGCTTCACGTCGTCCCTAAGGGTTATACCCTGCCAACTCATTGTGCAGCACTGACTGTTGACTTGTGACAAACAGATTACAAAGCTGGTGTGTTCAGCTATTGTGTTTTGTCTAAGTCCTTTCTCAACCTAAAGCAGTCATTGCAGCAGGGTGCACTAATTGCTCATTTGCTGCAGTAACCTTTTCAACTGGACAGCATCTCATGTCTGATTTCGAGTTGATGTCTTTTTCCTTTAACTGCAGAGTGCTGTCAGGGACAAAAAGCCAAGGGTGTGAAGTGCCATAAAGTGCCTGCAATGTGCCTGCTATACCCTCCAGAGTTTTGCTCTAAGAACAGCTCAGCATGACTGTGGCTTCTGGGCACTAGATTTGTATACTTCGTGTTCTTGCCAAGATGAAAGCCAATAGCATGAGTACATGAGTACAGTACACTTGTTGAAACACATTTAAAAACCACTTGTGAAAGAAATCCATTTCTCAGCTTAATTTGGGAAAGTGTTACCTACTCACATATGACAGAAACAAAATACGATCAGAAGGAGTGGGAAGAAAGGCTGAGGGATGAGAAAATGAAATCATTTACTAGTGGTCATAAAAATGATAATTCCTGCTTCTTACACTAAAACCATTGTGATTGTGAAACCCTTTTTGTTTTTTCTTTTGTAGAGAACCTTAAGATATCACTAAGCAATATATCAGGTTAACTATTTTCTTTTACATTTAAATCTTTAAATATCTGCACCAGGATAGGTATGATTTTTCTCTTGCCACATCAAAGGATTGGAATTTGCTCCTAAGAACTCCCAAGAGCTACTTTTCTTGCTAGCCAGAAAGAGGAACTAATAGTCAAAGAATTTTTCCACAATGGTAATGATTTATTCTGGTTTCATTATTTTTCCATCACAATTTCTCTGATTAAATTTATAATGTAAACATGATATATGTTGGCAGGACTTAGTGCCATCACGGCTGAATTCCTATGCAGGTTCTTCACAGAAACAACCTGATTCCCTGATTCTGTGGAAATTCCAAGAAATATGTTTTAAAATTGCAAATTAAAGGAATATCTGGTATGCAAAGAGGTAAACAATTTTTGTCTGTTTGTTTGCTTGTTTTTGGGGTTTTTTTCTCATTTGTATTGAACTTGCTGCAAAACCAAATTCTGTCATTTCATCCACGGGTGGTGCATCTAAAGAAACCTGATGTGTTTCCACTGTGTAAATCAAGAGGGCTTTGGTCAGTGACCATTAAGGGCCTCTTACATCTCTCAGTGTTGTCTATTAAAGCTTGTGATTTCCCTCTTAAATAGAACTAAGCCAAAACTTTCAGCTTTGAAGCATAATTTACCCAGGTAAAATCTGAGTACATGGTACAAGTCTCAATATAAATGAAATTGTTCATACCTGCCTTCAGCCGGTGCTCCAGTTTTCCTACTTCTATGGTGTGCTGTAATTCAATAGGAGTGTGATGGCTTTCAGACACACTACAGCAGTTATCATCTGCACCATTGCACCAGAGGCTGTTTGGTCAAACATGAGGTCTTAACAGGCACTGGGCGCAGGACCTGCATAATTCTGCACTATTATCTTTGTCATGTTGGAATAACCTCCAAACAATTAAAAATCTGCAAGTTAATAGGGAGGACTGTAAGATGTATTTCTTTTAAAACCAGACAACTTTGATATTAGGTTAGTTATTTTAATTGCTTAGCAAACTGAAGGCTAAAAATGGATTATGGAAGAAAACCACAATTATATCTGTTTTTTAAATGTACTAGAAATTGATGATGGAGTAGCTTTTTCCCTTCTTCACATTTACAATCAGTATCCTTATGCATGATTTAACATGCTGTGGATTTTTTTATTGCTA
Source organism: Setophaga petechia (assembly GCA_024362935.1). Taxonomy (NCBI): domain Eukaryota; kingdom Metazoa; phylum Chordata; class Aves; order Passeriformes; family Parulidae; genus Setophaga; species Setophaga petechia. Next base: position 33,890,200 of record JANCRA010000004.1, on the reverse strand, counting down.
AGCTTTACCTAAAAGCAAGAAGCTATGTTAATTCAGTGAAATTTACTGAAAAATGTCCTAATTAGTGATGTGTTTGTTTGAGGTTTGGCCAGCTTGAGGTGTATTATCTTCTCTATGTTTTGGACATTTTTCATACATTCTTATCCAAATGCTAAATGCAATACAATATTTGTCCTTCAGAAAATAAAGCGCAGAATAAATTAAGCTAAACATTGAGGAAAAGTTATTTTAAGCCTGCCATAATATTTATATTTTGCACATATTCAACTTTCCATCTTAATCTACTGAGAAGCAACATGACAGAGAAAAGGCTTTCTATTGTTTACTTTTGACACAAAGAACAAAGAGAGCAATCAAAGATTATTTCATGAGATCCATCCATCTGTCACAATGTTTTATAACATACCACTGTAACTGCAAAATTGGGCATTTGAAATAAAATAAATGTAAAATTTTTGTTTGTTTCTTTCTTTCTTTTTAGGTGAATAATCACAGTGATGAAATACGTGATCTATAACCAGACGGCCTAAAGACTGTCTCTTGTATTTGCACTGAGATTCAAACTAAAAGCTCGAAATTGTCCATACTATGAGATTTTGTCAAACTCTCTGCCTAGTTACAATGATGACATGTAAACTTATAGGAAGTTATGTTCATTTTTTTGCACTTGAACAGTATCATCAGGCTGGTACAGCAGAGACGAGGGTTCACTAGTAGCTTTGAAAAGATGTAACTCTTTTTGCTTAGAAGTTGCCTAGCAAGGCCCTGAAAGTAGACAGCAGTCCATAAATTATCAATTTAAGCTATTCAAATTTTCATAGTTGTATTATAAAATATAATATTTTAAACTTAAACCAATAGTAACAACATGCGATCTGTGAACTTCTAGGGAAGGAAAAAGAACTCAGAAGTTCTGAGTTAAAAATAGTAAGACTAAAAATATTCCCAAAAGATGAGGTAGCTTATTACTAGAAATTACATTTGACAGATGTCAGTTTGTCAGCAAGAGTTGCTTCTCTTTGATTTTTTTCCTCTCCATTTACAGAGATGTATTGGCTGCTTTGGTTAGACAAATTGGCATAATGAAGACAAGAACATTAACTGCTTGAGTTTGAGAACCAGCCCCAGTTTTGAGCCTCAATTAATTTAGCCATACATGACAGCAGATAGATCTAGCAACTGAACACAGTCGTGTGCACAATGACAGCAAAGTGACTCACTGCCATTTACCACTACTATTGAAAATATCTATAGAACTTATCCCAATAAAATGGCTTTTGTGCTTTAAAAAATTAATCCAATAGAAATGCCATTATTCTGGTTTTATGTTTTTCTCCCATACATTGCTTCCTATAAGATCTGGCAGAGATCTGCAGAGCAGGCAAGCAGAGTAGTTTAAGAAATTACTGGCATTACTTAGAAACATACATCACAATTGTCCTGCTTCACATCACTACTCCTTCAGCAGACCCAGAAGTCCCGAAAACATGGTGAGACCTCAGCAGATCCATGCACATTCTGCAGTGCCTGTTTAAGCTCACAGTCACTGGAGCTTTGCAGTTTGCCGCCTGTTTTTTGCACTGAAGGTTTGAGGTGTACCCACATAATGTCTGTGATGCTAACATCTCTGGCACAAGTAGAAAACTACTGTAATATTCCAGAGCTGCTTTAACTAGGCCCATAATCTGCAGCTGGTCTCTCAGCCATTTTCCAACCTATTTTGGAACCTTCTAAATTTGCCCTCTTCTAAGTTAGTCTGTTACCTATTGGATGACTGGCATACAGCTAACTTGTGGGCAAGAACAGCTGAACTTGGTCTGAAGGATGAATTGCTGCAATATGGTGCTTACTGATTGTTTTTCTTTTGCCTCTTTCAAGCACATTCCAAATTCTCAACTCAGTGACATGCCCACTGTTAACTCCATGAAGAAAACATTTCCTTATGGTTTCCACAACATGTACCCTATCTTAATTTTTACTGTTTCAGATAATTGTATCCACTGTGACATAAGCCAGGAACTGCATCCATGTTGTATGCAGTTTTCCTTTCTGTCCACATAATAAATTTCACTTAAATTTATACCATTCAGAAATAGTTTAAAGTGAAACAACAATCTCCTCAGATAATTTATGAGTATATAAATGTGCAAGCAGAGGTTTATGCTGTCAAAACTGAGTTAATTATTTTTAATCACATTATAAAGAAGAACAATACTTCTGTGTAGTTAAACTACTAGAGATGACTTCTGCAGGAAAATTCACCATACCTGAAAGAGGAAGTGATCTTATAGAAACAACCCCTTGTTCAGATGTGACATTCCACTTTCACACTTCAGGAATTTTCAAATTAGATCACAAAAATGTGGAAAGCAAGGATGTTCATACAGTTTGCATGTGGTCACTTATGTGAAGAGCAACAAAAGAGAATTTCTCCCTTTCCATAAGAAATGTCTTTACCTTCCTAAGGAGAAGGAAAAGTGCAAGAGGCAGAAATTAACAGAATTATATCTCTGAAGTAGCAAGGGTATCTGGTCTCAGAATGATGAGACAACCCCAAGAAGCTGTGGAAACATTGCAGCTGTAGATCCCTTTACAATAGAGCACTGATTGCAAGCAGGTTGCTGTTTCAAATTTCCACGCTACCTGTAATATGCTGTGAACATTCTGTTGTTGCCAACATGATCTTTCACAGACTGTGATATCCTCAAAATACTCACTAGAGTTATAGATTAATGTAAGGACAAAAATCAATGTTGCACAATTTTTATTTGGCTTCTGAACCTTAGCCCTGCAGGGTACAATGGGTTTGCATACGATGCGTACCAATGGGTTTGGCTGAAGTGGAGAGGTTTGTCAGATAGTCAATTATTTCCAAGACCCACATTTTAAGGTACCACATTAGCTGTCATTACATGTCTTAAAAAAGTCCTGTACCTTGGCAGTGCTAGCTCAGCCAAGTGACATCTGAGGACTCTGCCTCCTGCTGCTCAGGGAGCTGCTCATTTGAAGGATGGACACCCATGAGGAGAAAGATAGGGTGAAGCAGAGAAAAGAGGCTTACAACACTCAGGGGGAAGAGTGTGAAAGGACAAACAACGGGGAGACCAAAGAGCAGCAAAAGACAACAACTAAAATGGAGGGAAGGCCATCAAGGAAGCACAGTGATGTTAGGAAACAGAAAAGGCATCTCAGTGTGGGAGGCATGAAAACCCATCAGCACCTTAAAGGGAAGTGAGAGTGAAATGGTACTGTGAGTGTCAGAGCTCAGGACAGGAGGGAAGGCAGTGTGTTGAAGGGATAAGGCATGGGTAGCTGGCACTGACAGGGAACACAGGACACTCAAGGACAGCCTGGGAAGTGGATTGTGTGGGCCAAAAGGTGACTGAAGAAATGTGGCTTCATGAGCAAGATTCAGGCTTGGGAGTGTGTGGGTTGTGACTCTCTAAGGGACAGAGTTAAGACAGTATGAGGGTGCATAAGGTATGAAGAAGAGTATAGTAGTTTAAAGAAGGCTGGGGAAAGGAAATTAAAGGTAATATAAGAAGTAGAATTTTATCTATTTTCAGAGAGGCCTGAATGAATAGACTGATAAAGAACATGTTCTGATGGATAGCACAGGTAGAAATCCAACAGTTTTGCACTAGGGGGTTAATGTGCAGCCAAAGATCCGAATCATAACTTGGCATGTGCAATTAGTGTGGCAGAAGAAATGGGAATACTTAGTCATACAGCATTTACATTTAAAGGGTATGGTAATACACAAGAGTTTCAAAAAATTGGAAAGCAGGAAAGAATAAAAATAAACATATTTTTAATATTTCTGAAAATTATTTTTTAGAGCCAGTCATGATTTTCAAGAGAATTTCAGTTGAGAGTTTTAAACATAAGACATTTGTACTGATTTGTATTTTTTAAAGATTTCACTTCAGCTTTGGAGGGAGAAGAGTTAAAACTACCACTTAAAAAAGCAGACTACAATTTTCACACTTTTCAATACTTTTCAAGGTTGTAACAATTCTTCCAACAGCAAATCTGAATGAAGAGGTTTTGGGAAGCATGAAGTGGAGACTGTTTTATTAAAAAATAGAGCAGACAGTGATGGATTCTGTCTTTCAGAAAGCCAGAAAAGTCAGTCTTTCTCGTTTCCATTACTGTACAACATATTCTTCACTTTTTGGCTTTCATAATAAGAAGCAGTGCCAAGTTATGTCTCATCATATGAATTCAGGCATCTTGATTAATCTGGCACTTCATCACTCAGTGTGTTGCCTGATCAAATCAGTGCTTTAGAAAGTCATTTAAAAAAGAAAAAAAAAAAAACCCAAAAAAACAAAAAAAAACCCCAAGAAACAATAAACACATGCACAAAAAAAACCCAAAAAAACCCCCCAAAAAACTCACCCAAAGATAATAGTGAATAATTAATTATCCCCAAAAAAGGATTTTAGAAATCAGTCTGTACTACAGCTGTGGGACACTGACCTGGCAGCATCAACAAGTCTTGGTGGTAAGTGTCCATTTCATTTTATCTTTGTGTGACACATTTAAGTCTAACCTTGCTGGCCATGTTCTCTATTTAACATATTTCCAGCAAGATCAGAATCTGTAGCTTGGAACAACTGAAAAGAAACTTTTCCATACATTGGTGTGATCAGAGCTGCTTTAACATAACTGATTACAACAATTAGGGAAATGTTATTGCATAACAGCTAAATTTTTATTTGATGACATGTGGCCTAGAGCAGACAATAAACTCCCTTCTCCAGCATAAAAACATTAATCATTCTCTAATAAAACCATGAAATGTTGACACGTACAACTCTAATTGCAATAATGACCTCAAATTTGGGCATTGCTTTTGTATTAATCCCACTAGCTTTGGTAAAACTATCTAATAGAACCATAGAACTCTGACATGAATGGGTCTAATTGTAATAATCACTCCAATCATGAGTATTTTCTTAAGCTAATCCCACTAGCCTTCATTAAGCCTTCTGTCAGGATTTAAATATTTACTTAGGAAGATGGTGCTGTTTAACTAACTTTTAATAAAATCTTGATTCTATAAAAACTTGGGTTTTGAAATTGAGAACAAAGCCCAAGAACTTCCTGAAATGCTTCTGGTGTTAATTAATTTGTTGGGTGGTTTATGTGCAAATCAAATTCCTCTTCCTAACGTGGAAGTTCCAGTTTTTTATTATTGCAATGGGTTGTTTTGAGGATTTTTGTTGTTGTTGTTGTTGTTTTTGTCTTTTTGTGGGCTTTTTTTTTTACATTTTCTCGCCTCCAGTTTACTCAGAATTTTATCTGCAGTGTTTGTTTTGGCCTGGGCAACATATAAATCATTTCATTGATATTCAGTGAAATCTCAGGCTTTTTTTACTTTCTTTGGCAAGGAATGATGACTTCTGATTTCCTGTGTAAGCTTGTTTTGTTTTTGAAAATGGAAATTGCTTTCTAGAAACAATGACAATTATTACCGTGCCTCTATGAATATTGAAGATAAATCTCAGTGGCAAATTCTCTCAGATGTAATTGTTACATTAATCCTGTTAATAATATGAACTTCAGTACATTACAACAGTAATGAATTTACCCATTGATATTAAATCTTTTTTGTCACATCTGTTGTGGCAATATACAAAAGGTAAATGCTCCCTTTCTTCTGAAAAAAACCCAAAGGGATCTTTAATGTATGTGAAAGGACTTTGACCACTGTCTTATGGGAAAAAATAGTGGTTTTTCTTCATAAAACATCATAAGAAGAAAGAGTGGAACACATAATCCTCTGAAAATCTGTTGGAATCTTTGTAGGTCTTGATATCGCATAAAAACAATAAGCAATTTTCATGGTGACGAAAAATAACATGTGTAGTATGTTTCAGATATGGATCACCCCTCATGACATTTAGGGTTTATCCCAAGTTGCCTCCCATCTTTCAAGTTAATCAAACAAATTTTTCCTTGACTGTGCTAGTGGAGCCCACGTGGATACCTCAGAAAACCTGATTTCTCATTAGTGGTGCCTTTTGGTCACAGTACCTGGGAACAGCATTCAGCTTCTTCCAACTTCTCTAGTGCAAACACATCCAAATTTGTCCCCTAGTTCTCTCCTCCTAAGCACGGGAGAGAAACAGGTCCTTGATACTCATTTTTGGGATTTTAACTTTTGATAGGGCTAGATTAAGGAGGCCTTGGAAATTACTCTTTCTCTTAATTGATTTCCTAGAATGATGGGTAACTACTTCAGCTATAGATCCCTACAAAATGTTAACTGAGGTGGCTCCCCCCACACCTCACTTAAAATTTCTGTTCAGATCTTGAGCTTACACTTCCTAAGATTACTGGTGTAGTTCAGCCACACAAGCTTTCTACAACATCCTGTGTGGATAAAAAGGTAACAAGGCCTTGAGTCCTCTGTAATGATAACATCAAAGACTGTCATAAAACAAAAATTTTGTAAACCAACTTCTCTACCAATCCAACTTTTTTATGTTGCCCAAATGCAGGAATCAATCACAGTCCCTAAGTTTACAGAGAGCTGTTGTGATTCAGACTCCCTGCTTCTCACTTTATTGACAGCTGTATTCTTCTACCTTTCAAAATGAAGATTATAAAAGGTTGCCTGCTTCCAAAAGCATTGTGTCACAGCTAGGCTTATGTGGTCTTTGACAGTGAACCTCAATTTATTGTTCATTCTACTAAACCTGCAAGGGCAAGCAGAGAAGCACAGACTCTGCCCTCTCCAAGTTCCTGATGTGTCTGTTGGAGGCATAGTGTGCTGGTACTGCACACTAGCACCTCTGGCAACACTAGAGAAGAAATTATGTGATCCGTGATGGGAAATGCATCTGATATAAATGCAGTCAAGAAGACTTCTGAATTAATTGTTAGGGAGTTAGGAGAATTAGTGGGGTGTAATCAATCATTTTCTCACTCTCGGCAAAAGGAGCATTTAACGTGAATCTCAATAAAGCATAATTGCCACCTAAATATAAAGTTGTTGCTAACATTAGCTGTATAGATGGGGTTAATGAAAATAATAATGTGCACTCTGCTTGAAAAATTAAGACGAGTTCTCAGGCCAGTGTGGGGTAACTACAGAAATTTTCATTGTAAGATGTTGGGCTCTGAAACAGAATTTTTATTAATGCTTCTGATATGCAAAACTCCGCTACCTTCTGAGAGCTATACTCCAGGAGCTGTGCAATAACTTAAAAGATTTGCAAAGAAGTGCAAATGCTGAAGCACCATACATATTTTCAAACATTTGCACAATCACTAAGGGAAACGTGTAAACAATCAGATGTGTGTGCCATAGACAGCTTGTACTCACTCTATAATCTCATCCCATTTTGCAAAGACAGAAAGTAAAAAATTGTGCTTTTTTGAGTTACTAGAACAAGTAATATTCTGATTATGTTTGAGCTATATTCTAGTTTCACTTCACCATTCCGAGACCAGGAACCTTAAGCACAGACACAGTGCTTTAGTTCAGCCCGTAAATTCATGTCATTGTTCAGTTTCAGAAAAAAACCCCTTAGGTTTAATATTGGCATGAGGTAAAAGGGGGATATAGAACTTAATCCTTACAAGTCACCAATTTTCAGTTCATTTGAAGGCAAAGGCTCTTTCATCACTGTTGTTAACTGATGTGCCAATCAATCTTACAAGTCTAATTGCAGTAATGATTAAACAATTAGTTGGGAGCCTTCTTAAACTTCACCAGTAGGACTAACAGGGCCGTGACTCTGTTGACTAAAAGTGACACTCCAATATGCATGCAAAGAGTCCCCTTAATATCAACAGAAGCTCAACTTCTTTTTCAGTAATAATTTCACCTTATTTTTTTGTGTTACTTCAAGATTGTATTAATTAGGGATGTTGGTTTCCTACAAGCTATATCCTTGTGGAGTTCTATTAGAGTGATATACCTCCTGTGACATGGTGTGGAGAAAAATTTGTCATTTATGGGTTTTTTGGTCTTTAGAGTTTCAAGTAAGGAAGTGTCTTTGCAGGCAAAATCTGTTTTCCAAAAGGCCCCTCTCATTATAGGTTTTGAAGTGTTTTTTTAAAGTGGAAATGAGTATTGCAAGAGGAAATTCCCATAAATTTATTTTAATCCGTAACATATGGTGGATAGTTTTGGCCTAACCCCAAGATTACAAGTCCTGATAACAGAAATATAACTCAGCAGAAGATAGGAACATATTTCCTGAAGCTGGACTTCTTCAGGAAGAAAGAATCACATCATCTCTACCCTATCTTAATGTATCATCCCAGAACTGCCATATTTCAGCAGAGCACATTAAATTAACTCACAAAAAATGATGCTGTAATTCAGGAAATGGGGATGGTTCCAAGAAGATTTAGATTATCTTCTGGAAAGTAACATAACAGGGTGGAAAACACAGTATTCTGTGATAAACTCATGAAATTATTAAAAGCTGTGGTATGATCAAATGTATAAAAATCATATCTTTACCCTTGTCTTTCTGTTTAGTCTTTAATCTCTCTTAATGAACTCAGTGATTGTAACAATTTAGCTTGCTGAGATATGGAATTAGATCAAGCTGTGTCCTTTTTCCCCTTTTTTCAATTTTTTTCAGTTATTAGAACTTTGAAAATTTTCATTAATTATCTGTACAATGGCAACAAATAGAAGTGATACACTGAATAAAAACTAATTTTAACTACTACTAGAATTGTAGTTTTCCACTAGGTTATGTTTTTTTTCCTTAAGATTTTCAAATGTAAATATCTCACAAGAGGAATTTATTTTGTTTCGACAGAGAGTGATTTTACTATGAGAATTAAATTCTTTACTATTTTCTGGTACTTTATTGAAAACGTCTATGAAATAAGGTGACAGAAGAGCACAAGACAAACATCACAGTCTGACTTTTGTATCCATTTAACAGACAAGATAATTTTATTACATATATAGTACAGGGAATAAAAACCCCCAAACAGATACAAAATTCCACACATTCTACTCAAATAAGCATCATTTGTGTACAAATAGAAGCAGTTCCAAGTTACACTGAACACTTCTTTTGCTGTGGATTCAGTAGTTTGACCTGATCATAGAACCCCAGATTCTTTGAGTTGGAAGTGACCTTAAAAAATCATCCAGTTCCAACTCTCCTGCCATGGACAGGGTCACCTTGCGCAAGACCAAGTTTCTCAGGCTCCTCCTAGTCTGGCCTTGAACTCTTACAGGGCTGTGAAGTCCACAACTTTTCTGGATGACTTCTTCATCAACCTTAAAGTAAAGAATTTCTTCTTACTATCTAACCTAAATCCACCCTACATCGCTTTGAAGTCCTTTGTTCTATCACTATATCTCAGCTCTCCTGTAGGTCCACTTCCGGTACTTGAAGGTGCTGAGAGGTATCCCCAAATACCTTTTTTCTTCTCCAGGCTGCACAACCCCAACTCTCTCAGCCCATTTCATAGGAGAGATGTTCCAGACCTGCGATCATCTTCATGGCTCTCCTCTGGAACCATTCCAGCAGGTCCATATCCTTCTCACATCGGGGACCCAGATCTGGATGCAGGATTCCAGGTGGGCTCTCAGCAGAGCAGAGCAGAGGGGCAGATCCCCTCCCTCCCCTGCTGCCCAGGATGCTGCTTTGGCTGCAGCCCAGGACACATCTGGCTCTCTGGGCTGTGAGTGCCCATGGCTGAGCTTCCTGACACTCAACAGAGTCAAGTCCTTCTCCACAAGAAACACTGCTCTCAGATGTTGATTATGATGTGGTGTGTGCAACACTGGTCAGTCATTAGTAGCTAAAATTATACCAGTTAACTGCTTACTGTATTCTACTGAGCATATGTGCTCTGTGCTTAGGAAAAATAAATCCAAAATAGAAAGTGTCTCTTGATCATCCCTTTTTTATCACTTTTATGAGAGCTAGAGATGCCTATGAAGGCTGTGAAAAGGCCCACATCCTATGAAGAGAACAATCTGCTCATTCTCTATCTGCAGAAAATAGCTTTGAAGGCTTCCTTCACCATCCCACAAAGATTTTGTGTTTAGGATATGAAGCATCTCAGAAGCTTCCACAAATGAAATAGTCAGAAACACTCTCTGAGTGCAATCCCCACAAGGAAATTTCCAGAAAATATAAAAAAAGAACTCATCAAAGTGATAAAAAGAAAGAAATTATTTGGATAGTAATCACTACTGCAAGAACTCTAATCATTATGCATAAGAAAACATACAAAAAAGCCACTGTGTAAAACTGTTCCAAAAGCCTTTAATTTAATCAGTGTGCTTGGGTGGTCATGAGCAGTGCTGCTTATTTTAGCCCCAGAAAAGTCATATTTGTTGATTCTAGATCACTGAACTTCATCTAAGGAAAAGAGAGAGTCAAGTCCTCACACAGGAGCAGGCATAGAACAGAATGCATGTTAACTGCTCTCATTCCATCAGGATATTGCCTTCAACAGCAGGTGTGTGAAGAAAGCACAAGAGCATATATTGTGCTCCTAGATTATTTTGCCATCCTCCAACATTTTGCAGCCTAGGGACTTCCTGAATAATAGAAACATAAATAATAGTAAATAATTATATCAGTAAGTCATGAATTATTCACCAGACGATAAATATAAACAGCCTTTCTCACACGCATACACAAACCCATAAAGGCTGATCTATGTTGCAATGTTTAAATGCATTCATTGCCAGCAAAAGAAGGCTCTATTCTCCTTTATGAGTGAAAGAAAACAGGAAAAGAGTCACAGGAGGGGGCTTTGTCTATGTTATATGTGTAGCACTTTGCGAGGCCTTTTGGAAGGTTACTTCTGTCAGAAAAAAACTTCATAAGGGAGTTACATATCTCTTTGTAATCTGCTCTATATACAGACTATATCTAGTCTTGCTTCCTTTAACATATGCAAGTCCAATAACAGGATGGGGTTGACATCCTGTCCAAATGTATCTCCTGGAGTTTTGCTTTCATGGGTGTGTCTCTGTCACAGCTCAAGATTTCCTTATCTTGCTTCTTGTCTCCAAAACCAGCAGACAAACGCAGCTCCACAATATGGGACTGCCCTCAGTTATGTACTTCATCAGTATCTGGGGAATCCTTTGAGCCATGTGGTTCTGGTTTTGTTCAAAATAGCATCATGTTTTTGCTACCTGACTACAGAAAATAAATTTTATATAGCTTAAGTAAGATTGTTGATATTTATCATTTTCCATATGTTGCTTGACACCTAACAGCACCATTTCTTGGTCACATGGAGTGACGGAAAATGCTTTCTTTATGGGAGAAATAGAAAGATCTGCCATGTTCAGAATGAAAACTCTAATCTATACCCTTAATTTTAAGCATTTTTGAACCCACAGCAAAACAAGAAATAAGTGAAGAGGCAAAGGAGTTTTCTATCTTTTTTGCTGTTGTTGTTTATAACAAGATAAATGCTGCATGAAAATATTGAAACAGCAATGAGAAAAGACTGTCAGCAGAAGTACAGGGATTACTGCTTCATAAATTTGTTCTCTAGGGGATTTAATCGTAACTTGAGGTGAATAGCTCCTGACTGAGCTGTGCATCTGGAGGTAATCTTGTTAAGGGTCTAGTTTCCTGTTGATCTAACATGGTAACATGAGCAAGACAATTTTGACCACTTCTGTCTGGCAGACTGCACTGGCTCAGAAAGTATACGTTCAGGCATAGTATTTGGTAGCTCTGTCCAATGGAAGAAAAGAAAATAAATACCTGGAAGAAATACAGTGGTGTAGCAACAGCTCAAATGTAATGTCTTGCATGTTTGTGCTTTGCTCTCTGTGAAGGCAATGAAATAAATTAAGATCAAATGAAAAGCATACCTGCAGTTTAGATGACAAGTATGGATCTGTGTAATTGATCTGTTAGTTACCTAATATTCAAAACAAATTCACCTGTGTATGTCTATTCAGCTCAGCTACACATATATTTTAACACGAGTAGAACTAACACATGAGTAATCCTATAAAGTTGTGCTTCTCCCTTAAGTATCTTGCCAAAGCTGAACCCAATTCCCATAGAAAAAATATTTTTATTTAAATAGGCCTGTATTATGGACTTAATTGTATTTCCTGAATACTTCATTTCAGTTGATTTAGAAAATCAGAAGATGTAGCAACACGAAAACTTGCCTTTTCACATATCTCTTAATAGAAGGAACACATATCTAGATTTTAAAAGTGTGAAGAAACACCTATTTATATTGAAGAACTGCCTTATTTACCCCAGCCTTACTCACATTGCCTGTTCCCAGGCTTCCCAAGCCTCAGTGCATGGCAGCAAGCTTTGAGGTGAGAGGTGCTAGCAGCAATGGAAGAGAAGTGCATTAGAGACTGCCACAGGAATTTGAATATGAACAGTTTTACAGCCCAGACGGCACATGTGTAAGGATTCTGTAAGAGCTGTACAATGGCATTGTTAACTTGCATTTTTTGAAATGTCATACAAATTGGGAGAGACCCTCAAGGACTGGAAGAAGCCAAGTGTTTGCCACTTCTTCAATAAGTGCAAGGAGGAGAATCTGGAAGTGTGACGTAGTCAGCCTCATGTCAATCTCCATGTAAATAACGAAGATGAAAGAGAAGACTGTGTCTGGAACACAAGGTGAGAGAAAAAACTCTTTGGACAATTGGCTTCCTAGGATAGATACAACCAATTTGGAGCCAACCCATCAGTCAGTCACGAGTGACACACTTTGAGGTTAGAGCTGCCATGGGAAGTGTTTAATAGCTCTACCAATAGTCCAGTCAGTGGATGAAATGGACCCTCAGCAAGTTTGAAAGACACCATGGTGGGGACAGCATGAGTGTCTGGAGGGCAGGCCTGCCACTTAAGGTGACCAAGGTGAGCAGGAAAAATAGGCTAACAGGAGCCTTACAGAGTACCACAGGGACAAATGAAAAGCTGAAGTAAAAAATTCGCTACATTACTACACGCAGGATAGCAGCCCAACAGCATTGTTAAAAAGGCCCTGGGAATCATGCTAGACAAACTGAACAAGCTGAGTAGAGGTGTCATCTCATGTGCAAGTGTGTGCATCTGGAATATTTTCATTGATTGTAGTTATTTAGTTATTCTAAATTACTTCTGCAAAGTTACTACAGATTTACATTAGTATGAGATCAAAAGTTAACAGCACTTCCCTACTGGTGGAAATACGATAGCTCATTGCATTTTAAGCCTCATTCTACATACCTGTAGTAATTTTGTCAGTTCTCATTTTGTCTCACACACGCAGAGAAGTGGCTGTGAATAAAATTTTAACACCTAGGAAATTACTCTAAGAATTTAAATAGTTTAGTCAGGGTGTATTACAACTCCTATTAAAAAAGTATTCTCATTCCATAGTTCTGCAGAAGGTTATTTGTAGATTACCACCTTTTTGGTTCACAGAAAATGAGGATTCAACATTCTCAAATACTCAAGAATCTAAAAATGCAGAAAATTCCCTTGGAAAATCATGCACTAAAAGGACAAAGATGAAACAAAGAGGAATTATAACTGAACACCATGAGCAGAACTTATAAAATAATTATCATAAGTACAAATGCAATTAACCTTAACTTCACCCTGTGCTGCTGTTTTTTTCTTTGCTATTTTAAATCATCATTCCGAGGACAAGTTAAAAAACCAGACTGAATGAGAAAACAAAAACCACATCTCCATAATATTTTATTAGATGTATATCAGGAAAAAGGAAGTAAAGTCACATCTTCATGACGCTGCTAAACCTTATACTGTCAAAAAAAAAGAAACATGCATCTCAGACACAGAGGGCGAATCATGTCAATTTCCTTTAACTAAGGTTAAAATAAACCATTCAAACTTATTGTAATTGACAACAACCCAGATTTCTCTAGGTATCAAGTTCAGTAAATTCAGCATCAGCCTTAGTAATTTGTCATCTTTTAGGTAAGGGCTGAGTATTTCTTACAGCCTGCTGTGTGCACTTCTGCTTTGTTTTCACTCAGTAGCTGAATCTTTATTTAGGCTTCCTTGAGAAGCTAATCAAACTGTTTATTTTACTTTCTACAGAAATAAAGATCTTTACATAGTTGTTTTGCATTTACATGGTTTCATTCAGAAGGGTGAAATGACTGCTAACTGCCTTGTGCTTGTTCTGTCCCCAGGCCATTATGATTTTACATTTCCCATCCATGTGTGATTAATCACATTAAAATTTTCCAATAAGAAACTTTGATCCCATGTCTAATAGAGAAATTATATCTTTACAAAAATACAGAGCCTGTATAATGGAAAGTATCTCCTTGTTTTTAGTACCAATCTATTCTCAGTCACATTATAAGCAAGATTTACGCTCAGCTTAGAAAGCAGACCTTTTTTTTTTTCCAGAGGCTTAACACAATTAGCAGGACACAAAACTGCAGTTTTTCTCAACCAAAGCAGTCTCTTAGGAAGATAAAAGTAAAAAGATAGCCAAATTCTCTACAGCTGACAATATTTTCTGAGATCATCACAGAGATCATCACAGCTGGGGCTACAACTAACAGTGGTCTGTCAGTGGTTGGCATTACAATACACTGCTTCTCAGTCTTTATGCCAAATGTGATTTGTAATAGAGAAAGAGACCGGCTCATATAAGCAAGGCATTGCTCAGTTAAAAATCCCACTGAAGGACTTTATCTTTCTTGCATATTTCATCTTCTTGGAAGCCACCATCTGTATGTCACAGTATCCTAAAATATAGGTGTGGATTATGAAAGTATCACTGCAATTGCAAAAACAGTGTGCCAAAAACTTGTTCAATGTTCTTCCTTGTTTTGATCTAATACATTGTGGAAAATTATACACAACACAGTGATGGCAAGAGGGGAATTCTTTGAATCTACTTTTGCTCATATCCTTTATGGCTTTGTTTTTGGGGTTTTTTTGTTTGTTTGTCTGGGTTAGGGGTTGTTTTTTGGGGTTTTTACTTTTTGGTTGCCTTTTGTTGTTTTGTTGTTTTGGGTTCTTTTGCAGAAGGTTTTTCTTTGTTTCTTTTGGTTTTGTGCTGCATCTAAATATAAACCCATCTTTTTTCAGGTTCTAATATGTATCTTACTTTGTATTGTGATATCCTGTTCCCTGTCATGCTGGAGAAGCCTGCAGCTGTCTAAAGCTTAATTATGCATGAATGCAAAGCCGAGATGCTTGGCCAATAATGCCTCAGCAGAGTATGGTTTCTCACTTGTTTTTGTTTGAATTATAATTGGGTAGATTTATATTTCCCAAACCATTCTTCCCCTTGTGCATGTTCTTCCTTGCTTCTGTTGCCTTTGTTTGAACCAGATTCTGAGCAAACCTTTTTGAACATGAACTGTCTATTAGATCTAAGATAGGTCATTAATGGATTTGACAAATCCTTTCACCTTAAGACAGCTAAAAAAGGTACAGAAATTAGTCTCCTCCCCTATCAGTTCTACTCCAGATGGTTGGAGGTGGGGTGTTCTTTATTTTTTTTAATGAATAGCTAAATAGAATCTGGCATCTGGGCTGAAACAAAGGAGGCTTGGAGCCAGACTTCTAAAAGCAGGGTAGTATCAAGCAATAAAGTGCTACACCTGCTAAAGAGAAGGTAATAGGGGCACTGAAAGCACATTTGTAGTCACAATTATCATGTATGGAAAGGCTTTAGACAATTGTTGTCAAGAAGACATAAATGGTAAATCTACAAAGTCAACAAATAACATTGTCAGGGGTGGTAAAATATATGGCCCTATCATTTTATATGAGTGGCACAAATTGGTGACAGCAATAGCACCTATTTGCTGAGAATCCTGAATATTTATTCAAACTTGTTCTCAGCAACTAAATATCTCTGTTTCTGCTCTATCTTTTGTTAGATTTATGGCTGGAACTCCTGAACAGCGTAAAGCACACTTTAAGTCAACATCTGCATCCACATCCTTCAAAAATACATAACCATAAAGACAGAGACATTCAAAGGAGCTCTAGGGACAGGCTATGTCTTTGTGCTGACTGTCTTAATTCTTGGAAAATTAATCCCATTTGGAATGTGGAAAAGTGATGCTATAAGCAATGAAAAGCTAGGATAAGGTGCTGCTCCCATGAAATATTGCAAACAGCACTACCTGAAGAGTAGATGGCAAGGAGGGAATTTATTTCCCCACCATTATCTTCAGATTTAAATGCTGATGCATAGAGGATTATTACTCTTTAGCTTTTTTAAAGGTACCGAAGCTAGCTGGCTCCCCTCCTCCATGATCCTAGTAGAATCATTAAGCACTTTACTAGTACGCAGAGATACCTTATACACCATTTCATTTTGTAATGCAGTTTTGAAGATAGGGTAGGATGTTTGAAAGAATTGAAGAGATGAATATCTGTCTTCCTTCTCTCCCCTTTCACAGGGAGAATTTTCCTTGGCAGAGAGCTGCCACAGCACTCACTAAGCTCCTGCCTGCCTCCCTGTTTCCCCTCATCCACATTAGACACAAGCTGTGCCCAGAAGAATGGCAAGGGCTGGGGCAGTCCCAGCTGCTCTCCCTGTTTTGCCCAATAACTCCCCTCTGGTCTTGGTGAGGCTGAGTCCAGGTATGGCCAAAGAGCACCAGCCCTCATTAAAGATTCAGAATACATGAAATTTGAATTGGTACTAAACAAATGACCGCTGTGTCAAATGGCTCAGCATTTTGACACTAGATTCTCTGTGGATTTAGCTCTTTCTTAATGTTCGTTTAATGTGATTTTAACACTG
Organism: Setophaga petechia; assembly: GCA_024362935.1. Classification (NCBI taxonomy): domain Eukaryota; kingdom Metazoa; phylum Chordata; class Aves; order Passeriformes; family Parulidae; genus Setophaga; species Setophaga petechia. The sequence goes on along the minus strand of JANCRA010000004.1, from coordinate 33,873,466 downwards.
ACCTGAATGTGAACAGGGCCAGGTTTTTCTTTTATGCATCTTTCCTAGATTCTAAAACATCACATCAGAGTTCTGGCAAGGGTTTCTTATACCTGCAGATGTTTTTAAATATGTATTTTTATGGAGTATAAAGGAAACATTTTTTTTTGTTCGTAATGTATTATTTCCTGCTGGTCTTGACACATACCATTCAACATATGTCTTACAAGGGACTGCAGGGTAAAAAGAAAAAAATAATACCCACAATAGATAAGGGCTGTTTTCCCCAATGGATGATGGGAAAATGATTGGGTGTGTGGAGGGCAATTCCTTGCCCTCTTGAAATCTGAAGCCCAGAAAGATGGAGCTTTTGTGCGTCTGTTTTAAAAGGACTGAAATCCATTTACACATCAATGTCAGCTCCTACTAAAGAAAGGCAACATTGTTGATGTTATGCTTGTCAAATACAAATAATTTGTTTTCAAGGGGAGACAAGTACAAAGCTTCTTGTCCACCAAACAGAGCACATTAAATATGACCCGTTCTCTGGGCACATGTACACTAGCACAAGAAAGCACGGGAGATATATAATTAATATTAGCTAACACACAGTAAGGTTAATTGTTGCTTCTCTGAATACTTAATCTGCAAGCAGTTGATAAATCCCACAATGAATAAAAGCAGCTCGTATTTAGGTCACACAAAGTCATTGCTGTTTTTTAATTTAAACTGTGCACTAGATTAAAACACAAGAGTATTGCAGGAGGACAATTCAGAAGCAGTAGCAATAGGCTGTCATTTGGCGTAAAAAGTTTCCCCAGCACACCCTAGGGACATGTTAATCAAAGCTTTTTAATGGATTCAGTCTGATCTGTGACAGGCTTTGTTCCAAAGATGGCATTTGCAGGATAGAGCTGCAAGTTATCAATAAGACACAGTAATTGCTGGGAGTGATTGAGCCTTGTTCCTTAGGCTTCATACCATTCACTCCTTTTTATTATCAGTCAAGCCCAGAGATGTCTTGCAATAAGCAGTCAAGTGATGGCTTGTTTCTTTCTTTAATCCTGAACCATATAATGAAAGAAAATAAAGCAACATGAAAATTTGCATTAATTAAAAAACGTATAAAACTCATTTCTGTTTTCTCCCTGCTATGTTTTATGTTATTTTTGCCAGGATTTTGTAGTAATTCTTCAGCCTCTATCATGTACTGATAAATCCTTTTTAAGCAGTCAAAGCCTTTCACTGCTGGTTAAAAGCTTCAGTTCATCCATTGACAGTTCTTTATTAAGTTATTCATTATCTCTTGGAAATCAAAGCATTGGCACAATCAGTAATAACTAGGGATAACACTTATCACCTACATGGATAGTTAGCCCTGCATCCATTTAGGAAAGATAACTCCCAACACTGAAATGAAAATTCTTCAGTGCTATTCAAGAAGGTAATAGAAACCTAACATTTTTATATAGTGAAGGGTCATAATCCTCCCTTTATAGCACCACAGTCATTCCCATAGCAACACATTATACCTAAACCCACTAGGGATTATGACCTCTCAGTATGAACAAACAGAAGGAAAAGTTGTTTAGAAGAGAAGAAATCTCTTTGATTAGTAAAAGGCAACACCAATATCCTGTGTGCACATGTAAGACAGACACATAGACAACAGCTAAATTGAATTTTGTTTTAAGTGTGAACAGACAACGAAATTATTGTTAAAATCAGATTTCTCGGATTCAGTGAGGGTTTGTTTCGTGCAGTAACAGAGCAAACTGTAATAGATTTTGCTCACTGCATTTACGTTTTTCTGGATTATGTTTGCTGGAAATCAGGTTAAGGTTTATTTATTCTAGTAACCTCAATCTTGAAAAAGCTTGATGATATTAACAGGTGAAAGCTACCACCACAGGAAAACAGAGGTGGTCCTGTCTTGTTGTTTTTGCTAACCAGTAAATAACCAGTTCTTGTCATAATTACAGATGATCAGAATTTGTAGTTTTGAGGCTGTGTGTTGAAAGAAATGCTTTTGTTGAAACTTTCTTGAAGTATATTTCATAAATAACAAGAAAAAAAGAGATGAAGTATTACATTACTTTGAAATATTTAATGTGCTTGATTAAATCTTGTTTTAGTTCTAATGTTTGCAATTAACAGACATTTTTGCATATCTCCTTTTTACTTGAAACTATCAAATTCTGAACAGATTATTTCACAATTTTTATTGAAGTGACTGATTTTTTTTCTATTCAACTTCAAACTGTTTGGGAGTATCAAGGAGTTTCTTAAAAAGAAACAAATGTAGTAGCCTCCCTGCCCATTAACTTTATTTTTTACTTTATAAGGAAATTATATGCTATGTATTTGTGCAATATTCTGAAATTTTCAGTTTGAAAACACTAGAAATACCAATATTATGTTCCTCTCTGTCTTAGTTGTGTATGTAAAATTTAAAAATCTCTTTGAAGATTTTATCTTTATCATTTTATCTTTGAAATATTTAGAGACTGAAAAATCCAAGCTTGCTAATTATATAAAATTTACAAAATTTTAATTTTCTTTCTTCTTTAAAAATGCTCAGTTTTCATTTAGATATTTCCAATAATTTCATAAGCAAAGCAAGATACTCTCTCTTAAACATAGGAACAATTTGTATTATATTCTGCCATATCACAACATGTATATGTTCAGGGTTCTTAATTTTAAAAACGTAAACAGTTAATGAGCTATTCTGCATTCCTCACATAAAAACTGAAGTACTTTCACTGAGAACAAGCATTATCCTGATGATATGTACTAAGTTTTCATTTTCTGCTCTCTGTTTCAGCTGCAGCTGTCTTTCATAGTAGTAGATATCTGGGCAAGAGAGGTCATGATTACCTATATTATATTATGACACTTGGAATATAACTTATGACCAGTCCATGTACCTTCTGCTTTGCTTTATGAGCTTATAACATAATCCAAACAGTGATAACTTGTTTTACCTACACTTTCAAAAGGAAGAGTTTACTCCTTAAAGGGTTTGTTCAGAGTTTTTGTTTTGTAAGTATATAAAACATTCAGAAATTTATTTTTTGTAAAAATATTGAGTTTTCAATAACACACATCCAGACTGGGTAGAAAATGTTTATGTGATATTTGCCTGTTTTTTAAAAAAAATCCCTGGATAATTAAATGCAAGAAAGTATTTTCTAGACATTAGAATGTGTTTATACAGAAGAATAAGTATTTAGCTACTATTGCATAAAAGCTTGTCGACAAAACCGAGAAAGTTTTTTTTTTTCATAATCCACTACAAAGCAAATTCAGTGTTAATTTGCCTTTGACATTGTCCAGTTAACAAAAGATGCAGATTTTGATGAGTCTTTGTCCTAAGAATAGCAATATAGAAAGATGATGATCATTGCAGTAAAGATTGAAAAGCTTTCAGATAGATTATTCATTGTTCTTAAATTCTATGCTATAATGGTCTCATACCATTGCTTCAAATTTAGAATACCAGTGTGAAATTGCTATTGGAATGACTTTTGAAATCAATGGTCTACACAAGTGAACAATTCTTGCTAGCCCTAAAAAAGGAGGAGCTGTAAAAAAGGATTTATTATTGATATACAATGTTGTTGTTGTTGTTGTTAATACTAATACTACTACTACTACTACTAATTTATATTGATGTTGAAATGTCACTCAGAGAAAAACTTTTGGGAAGTGAAACTTTCTAGTGCAAGTTCTTATGCCCTGCATCCTAGAATAAAACCACACAACCTTTCCTTTTTTACATATTTGTACATGAAAAGGATCCTAAGGGCCAGGCCTTACTTTGATCAAGAGTCTCTAAGACCATAGCTCTTAAGGAGGCCTGGAAACTTTTCAAACTTTCAAAAGTCTCTTCTAAACTTCACATCTCTAATAATGAGATTCAGGCACGTTGTGATGATAACACTACCTCACTAAGTTTAATTTTCCATCAAATACTCAGTCAAAGAAGAAAACGCTTTCACAAGATGAGGGTCAAGGGGACAATTTCTGATCTGACTGTGGTGCAATTCCAGAACAGCCCTGATGATTTCAGTGGTGTTCACTTTGGATTTAACAGATATGACAGAGTCAAATTTAGCCCAAGGTTTTTATTAAAAACTAATTAAATTAGGTGCTTACATAGCACATGCAGAAATTCAAGGGGAGATAACAAGAGTCTGGGAGGAAGAAGTTAATATAAGATGCCAAACTACAAGGTGATTTTTCTGCAATGACACAATACATATGTTTAGCTCTCCCTCTCATCTCCTGATCTTGTCCCTCCCATCTCCCAGTCCAGCTGAAAACATTTATATTTGGTATCTTTGATCCTTGTCCTTCCTTCAAACCCTTTAGTGCCAAGGCCTGTATCTCTGCAGGCATTTATTTTGATGAAATACTGCAGAGAAGAAAGCAGGCAGGCCTGAGAATTTTCCTGCAGGACAGAAGATTATAGCTTTAATATTACCAACCAAAACCTAACTCTATTGTCAGCCACAAAATAGAACTTCAAAATTTAATTTTAACTATTTATGGGCAGGGTAAACAAATTTTTATAGCCTCTTTCTTTTCCCTCACCTGTTTTTCATGGAGATGACAATCAGACTTCTTTCAAAGGGTCTGTGTGTCACACAATTTTTCTGCAGAACTGAAATTATAAAGCAAAGAAAGGTATCTGGAAAAGAATAGGACTATGTAAAACAAGAAAATAGGACTACAGGTATTCTAGCAAATGTAAATTATATTTCCAGGCCTTGCTGGGACTGAACCTTTCACATCCCAGTAATTTCAGTGAGAGCTGAGTCTACTCAGACCTGCAAAGTAACTGAACACCTTTTTATGTATAGTGAGATGCTTATGCTGGCTGTTGTAAGATCTACAGAGGGAAACCACTCTGTGTGTTTAGGAATGCAGTCTCATAAAGGAGGCATGAAGTGTGATGCCTCAGGAATTTAGGATAAACCATTGGAGAGAGGCAGTGTGATAGGATGCCAATGTAAAATTTTGACTGAAAAAGAACAATGAAGTCTGCCTAAAATACAGTGGTTTATTGCCCTGTTACTGCTATAAAAACTTGACTTTCGATTGGTTCCGCATAACATTTGAATACTTTTTATGTTTACAAATGTATTGTGAATGCTCCTGGTTCCCATGGGAAGACAGAAAAGCTTGTACTTTCCTATTTTTGCCGTTAAGTAGCTGAAGAGTGGAGAGGCAGATACTGTCAGCTTCAAGATACTTCAGTACCTATTTAGGCAAAAAGCTACAGCATGAAGAATATAGTGCACAATTTTGCTACTCCCATAAATTTGGCAGCAAATCCCCAAATCACCAGTGATCAGTGTAGAAGTTTAAAAAACAGTTGGGTTTTGGGTTTTCTGTGTTTGGTTTTGGTTTTTAGTGGTGGCGGTGCTGGGGTTTTTTTGTCATATTTTGTATGACAACGACTGACTTGCCTGGGATCAGATAAGGTAACTGTTCTAGTACTAGGACACTAGAGCATCCTCCTCTGACTCAGGAACTCAGAAAGAAGAGAAATTTATTATAAGTCCATACAAATTTACCAAGGAGACTTTATTCTCTCCCATTTTTCTCCACATGATGCTGTGAGTTACTTGCGTAGGCTACAGCTCCTGTGTCACAACTGAGCACAGGTGAACGTGAAGCATTGGTGTTCACAGACAAATGCTGTAAGGAACACAGATACTGAAATAAAGCAGAGAATGGAGCTGAGAAACAAAGGAGATTTAGTACAGGAATAGTACATGCTATCAAAAGCCAAATGCTAGTAAACCTGAATGTTTGACTGCACTCATATATTTGAAATGGATTTTCTAATAAAACTGTGGTTGATGCAAGTTTATTTCCTTTATAATTTTTCATCTGAGTTAACACTGATATAAGATCATGGCTGCTAGAGAAGGCAGTGCTATCCCTGCCATGCTACAAAAATAACAGCTTACAGTACATATATTTACAAGTCTACCAAATTCTGCCAGGTTTTTAAGGCAAACAAAATAATATTTTATGTCAAAAAGAGATTTTATGAGCTCTAATAGTGTGGTACGGATGCTTGTCTTTTAGAAAGCAAGTAGTTAGAAACATTGAAAGATATTTAGCCTTTGAGACATCCTATTCTAGAGTCCAAATGGATGTGGTGTTGAATTTGAAATGTAATCACACAAGGAAACATCTTGACTGCAATAAGACATGAGATCCCTTCAGTTTCAGAATATTGTTCTAAGGGCCAAAAGTAGAAGAGAAAAAAGAGAATGCCTAGCACAAAGGTATGAGGTGGGCTAAAAACTTTAATTAATTATAAAATAATAAAATACTATTATTGCAGTTTTACTCATACATGTTTTCAATCAGGATTTTTTTTATGCCCATCTTTTCCCTCAGCTTAAAGGAAGGATCATAGAACCCCTAAGGTTGGAAACCATCTCTAAGACCACCTAGTCTAACCACTGACATATAACTGCCATGTTTACCACTAAATAACTTCCCAATTACCATATCCACATGCTTTTTTGAACACTTCCATTCATGGCTTTCCCATCACATCCTTAGACAGGCTGTTTCAATGCCCTACCAGCCTTTCAGTGGAGAATTTTTTCTAAATATCCAACCTAAACCTTCCTTACCACAGCTTGAGCCTTTGGCCTCTTGTCCTGTTGCTGGTTGCCTGGGAGAAGAGACAAACCCTCATCCTGCACACCCTCCTTTCGGGGTGTTGTAGAGAGTGATAAGGGCATCCTGAAATTCCTTTTCTCCAGGCTAAACAACCCCAGCTCCCTCAGTCCCTCTTCATAGGACAGACCCTTCCCCAGTGCCGCTGCTCCTCTCTGGACTTGCACCAGTGCCTCAATGTTTTTCTTGTAGTGAAAGCCCCAAAACTGGACAGAGTTCTTGAGGTGTGGCCTCACCAGTGCCCAGTACAGGGGGACAGTCCCTGCCCTGGTCCTGCTGGCCACACCATTGCTGATAGAGGCAGGATGCCATTGGCCTTCTTGGCTCACGTTCAGCTGCTGTCAACAAACAACCCCAGATCCCTTTCTACCAGGAGCTTTCCAGCAACTCTGCCCCATCCAATAGCACTGGCGTTGCTGTGACCAAAGGGAAGGACCTGAAAATTAATCTTATGGTTTGCCTTTCTCATCCAGTTGGCCTCAGCGCATTGATACAATGGCTGGCTCTGCAGAGCCTTCCTGCCCTCCATCAGATCAGCACTCCTGCCCAGCTTGGAGTCACTTCCATCTCCTCAGACTTGTGTGTCCACCAGGATTTCCACCTGAATTAGAGGGGCTTCATTCTTCCCACAACTGTCTTCTAGCTCCAGAGCCTGGGTGCCTGGAGGACAACTGATGTTGCTGTCAGGGACTGAGGCAAAGAAAGCATTATTAACTCAGCTACAGTGATATTTCCCTCCATATCCATTAAAGGCTGGCAGTTCTCCTTAGCCCTTGTTTAACTGCTGATGATTTTAAATTTTTTTTTTTTTGTTTTATCTTTTACAGCAGTAGCTTGTACAAATGTAACAATAAACTGGTCACTCCTGGGATTTTTGTCACATGCTGTGGAATGGTACACATTTGTCTATCATTAAGCAAAACAAGAAATATATCTGCTATTATATTTATTAAAAATGTGAATGTTGCTCAGAAGTATTCTTTTAAATTGATTTGGGAGAACAAAACAGTAAGTATTAAGAAATGCAGCTACTCTGTTTCCTTCAATGGCTCCTGTGTTTTGCTGATCATCGTCCTGTTTTCGCTGGAAAAAAAGACCCTGCAAGGAAAGTATTAGAGTCTTGGCTGAAAAAAAATAAGTATGTGCCAGAAGATGTAAATTATTTCAAGTGTTAACACATATTTTAATAGCTAATGTTGCATTACAATGAATTTTCTAGTCAAATGACATTCACATCAATACCTAGCAAATCTTAAGTTTCAGAATTCTACTGTGGTGAAAGTTCTTTGGTCCAAATAAATATTGCTTTTTATTATTCCACAAAACAATCATTAGCCTGGGGTGCTAGAAGAGAAGACATTCATCACTAGTAGCTTCTTCTGTGTCCTTGCATTCAGTTCAAATTCTTAGAGTGAGGAACTTGAACTCCTCTGCTGAGAACATCTTTTAAATGCTAAGGTCTGATTTTATGTCTTTTTTAAGTTTGTCACTTTCCTCATTGTCTTTTATACTCACCCCCACACATTTATTTAGAAATATTTGAATTGAACTCCTCTGCTGAGAACATCTTTTAAATGCTAAGGTCTGATTTTATGTCTTTTTTAAGTTTGTCACTTTCCTCATTGTCTTTTATACTCACCCCCACACATTTATTTAGAAATATTTGAATTATTTTCCTCTTTTGTTTCTAGGCAGTATTCCATTGAAATTTCTGATTGTTCCACTGAGGCACTGTCTGTCGCAAAAGTGGTGAAGATGTTTCTTGGCCTCTGTATTTTATAAATGTAAAAAGCCATTTTGGAGTAGCTAGAGACTGAATTGCACTGCCTTTGCACAGAAAGACATTAGTCATACAGCTTCCTCACACTGACCTCAGATATATCTTAGAGTGTGGTCTGGCACTGCTCCTTAAATTGCAGTGACCATGAGCTGGTCACTTCTTTTCCATTTGAAAAGAAGATTGTTCCTCCACATCACATCATCTTGTCCCATTGTCACCACCTTCAAAGAGCACTTCAGGGGAAACTCAGATGCCTGGTATGGTCTGTGACCCCAGGCAGCTAACAGAGGAGAATCCGTGCCTCCTTGTTCCTCTCCCAGCCTAGAGCTTAACCTCTCACCACTGCCACCTCCAGAGTCCTCATCTTACCTTGAGAAAATAACCCATATAAAAAAGGGAATGATTTCTGTACTTTGTATGGCATTACTGTCTGCCTTACACTAATTCATAAATGAGAATCCACATGGAGAAAGGAATTGAAAAACAACTTGAAAAGAAACCTAAAATATTTTCTCTCTCTGTAATGAAAGTACTGCTAAGTTTCTGCCTCCTAATGAATTCCATCTGTGCATCCAGGATTTGAAAATACTAAAACTGTCATACAACCCCCTAGATATAAATTTAAATACAACTCCAAACAGACCTGTGTTCCTCTATTCCATTGATGTTTATCTCTTTATCACTCCTTCATCCAGCTGCATCTTGTTAATGATAAAACAGAAAGACTTTGAAAGGATTTTGAAATCGTTAATTTAAATGTTAGCACCTTAAGATGAGTTCTTGTAGTCAGGATAAACACTAAATTTGCTTGGGTTTTTTTAGCTAGAGACTTACTAGCTAATGACAGAAAGATCTCTTTCATGTGTTAAAATATAATACAATCTGTGGAGTTGATGTGAGGCTTGGAAGGACAGTCCCAGAACCTCCTCTAGTTCTGGGAAAACAAGTATTAAAACAAATATATAGCTGGTTCAAAGCTAAGTAAAGGACTGTGTTGGTAAGGTTCTTTGTCCTGTTAGTCCTTAGGTCTCCTTGCTGGGATGATCCTGTGTTCAGAATTGTTATTCTCAATCATCAGGGCAGTCATGTTGGTTAGTATCCAAATGAGCATAACCACACAATGGGAACTATATTACCTGTTTTTTTCCAAGGCACTGGCATCCACATAAGAATGCCAAGTCTTTGCAAAAGGTTTTCAAAAATCAATACATTTGCTGTCTCTATAAAGTGACAAGAAATCAGATGACAATAAAATTACCATGTAGTACACATGTGCACACACACCACCTAAGTATTGCTTGACTTATGGATACCCTTAAACTAAAAATAAATTTAGCTGTGCTTTTGCCTGAAGAAAACAGGAACTTCTCACAGATGGTGTACATTATTTTCCAGGCTACACCATGTCTATACCCAGCAGCTCTAGCCAAAGGGAATAAAAAAGGAAACTCATCCTTTTTATCTAATAATAACTCATAATGGTTACATTTTGTAAATATAAACATAAATTTGAATAAATTTCAAAAATTTTGACAACATATTTCATACAACATAGCATTCATGATACATAAAGAAATGCCTGAAAAGATATTTTACTGCATGGAAATGTGCCTATTCAAATAAATGTTTATTTTGGTGACAGGTAAACAAGCAGTTGTTACAGCACCTAGAATTTAGTGAAGATTTGAGGAACTCTAACTCTTTGCAGCTTAGGGACAAGCACTTGCATATAGGTGAGCAGAAATAAAATTTTGTGTAAGACGACTTTCATTTCTCTGAGCGTCCAGGCAATGAGTGGACTAAAATTAAACAGAAGGTAGGTTACATTCACACTGTGAGTACATACGAGTAAATACTGTTAGCTCCTCTTTTTTCTATTTTCCCAAAGACATTTGTAATTGTGTAACTGTGCAGAAACTCTTTGTTGCTCCGTTACATGCACAAAACCCAAGTGAACAGAGTGAGCTATCTGAATGCAGTGTGCTGTAAGTGCTTTACTGTAAGCATCAGTAACTGCATCATAGATAACCAGAAATGACAGTACTGTAACTGGGCTGAGGCTTTAGTCTCAGGCTGATTTAATTCTATGATTGTTTAATACACAGACTTGCCTGCAACCTTATGTGAGAAAGGTTTGAAGAGCACTCACCTGCTTTCCCAAGCACCTCATTTTAGAATTAACCTCCTTAGGCTCCCTGCCTGACTGACTGAAAGTCAGGCTCCATATGAGAGCAGTACACAAGAGGCTCCATTGAGTTTATCTCAGCTATGCTGAGGAGGAGCTAATTTCTCTCCTTTGAAGACAAACAACTAGTCTCAACTACATCATTCAAAGATTAGAAGAACCTGTGTGACATCCTTTGTTTCTTATTTGCAAAAATTAGGTAATCATCATGATTACTTATTTTACTGTTTTTTGAAAACACTTAAGGCATACCAGAAGGGAAAAGCTATGGAAATATGTATTATTACCATCCATTGTGATCTGAGGCTTAAATCAGTATCGCTAATTTGCAGCAGAAGCATAATTACTAACCACTCAATAATTCATGTGATATAATATTTTCATATTTCCTTCTAATCTGTCCTCTTCTCTTTTTTGTCTGTTTTCTTCCTTTCTTAGGCTAAAGCTAAAATGGCTGGTACACCTGGCTCAGAAAAGCTCTTCCTTTTACTTTTTCCCCTGAAAATTTCTCTATAATCGTGTCTTCTTCCTCTTGCAGAGACACTCATTTGCAAAACACAAGGAGAATGGTCAACTATTTCAAGGAGGGGCATCATTATCTAGAGCATGAAAGACACCTGTTTAATGTGACCAGACTGAGCAAAGAATCAGCAGAAGTATGAAAATTTTTCTTCATGAGAAATAGGTTACACGGGTCTCCACCCTGGAAAAAGGGACAAATGTGACCACAAGGCCAGAAAAATTGTAGAAATTCATTAAAGCTGTGTGGCATAAAGAAACTGACCAGGAAATTAGTAATTCCATTTCTTGTAATAGAGGATTTGACCTTATAATAAAATAGAAATTTAAAAATCCACCAGATTCAAAGCAAACTCAAGGAAGTATTTTTCACATTATATATAATTATGCTCTAAAACTACTCTCCTCAGGTGACAATCTGCTCTGTCTCAAAAAGCACTTGATCAAATTAATATTAAAAAAGAAAACCTTTTTCTTAGATCATCACATGGAGTCAATTGGGTTTTTTAAAGGCTGTTACCATCTGTGGGCAAAAATAAATCTCAAACATTTCTATAAAATTTCAGCTGGACAAAAAAGTACCAAAGTTGAAAAGTGACTTTTTTCCTTTTGTCATCACAGTTTTGTATGGTAAGAGAGTTTTAGTGAAAGTGCATTGAGTTGATTTGATTGTCAATAATTTTGTATCTGCAAGAGGAAGAAGAAGCAAGGAAAGGGAAATTCAGAAGTCTAGCCTACTTTAACTAGATTTTGTTACCCCATATAAAAATCAAAGTATTGCTATCTTGAGCCTAGCTCCTATGACTTTTTAATTAACAGGCAAACTCAAAGAAAGAAACAAACCTGATGAGAAAATTTACTGTAAAATATTAGCTGACTGAAAATCGATGCAGCCTGTACAGGGCAAGCCTATCCAGTGGCGTGTGTGCCTTAAGGCATGGGTGTGCCCTGCACAGACTAATGGGACAGCTCCTAAACAGCATTCTTGCCATTCTCTGGAAGATAAGAATGGAATTAGACTTTATCTCCAACAGATCTCTTAGTACCTGACAGTTTTAGGGACAGCAATTTCTCGGGTTTTTCTGCTTACATCTGTTTGATGAAAAGTGATGGCAGTGATTTGTGGATTTATGGATGAGCAAGGTAGGAAGCATCCTGAGAATTAACTCGTGCAGTACCTATCAGAACTCCCCTAACGTCTTTCCTTTCCTTTCTCATACATCCTGTTTTTTAAGGATCATTTGTTCTTTAGGTGAGTGGTTTGCAGCAGATTAATATATTTTCAAGTGCTGCAAACCCTTTTTTTGCGAAAGTGAGAGCAATAATACCATTAGAAATGTCCAGGCACTACCAGAACACCCCAACAGATGTTTGGCCTCCTCAACAAAAGACCCTTTCCAGCTCCTCAAGCACTTTTCTGAATCATTTACGGGAGGTCCTGTGGAAGATGGTCAAACTGTTGTAACTTAAAATAGGAAGAAACAGGAAGAAATTTTGGAGGACAGCTGAGTACAGCTGTTCTCTATCTTGACTACAAAGTGAAAAAGCATTTCTGAGACTCTGTGTGTTGTTACTATTTTTCCAGGAAGTTATTACCTGTAATTTAGAATTGAGTCTTCTTCATTAAATGGTATCAAATGGACTCTCTTCCTAATTACTTCTTGCTAGTCCCAACCCTGTACAGGAAAGAATATCGAAGTAGTGGACAAATATCAGGGAATTTAATTGTGAACCTAATCCAGATAGGGTTTTAGTTTTGGGATTTTTTTGTTTTTTTTTTTTTTTTTAAAGCTGAGGTTCTTGCCCATTCATTGCGCTCATATAATGCCTTTTCTCTGTTTTTATTTAATTTCTTCATTTTTTATTCCCTTCTGCTTACCACTGAAATATTTCTTTTTCTGAATTCCAGAGGTGCCAAAAGCTCTTAATCCCATTCTTCTAATTCTGCTGCAAAAGAGTAGAGAAACTCTTCTTACATAGTGGGATAGACCTCTAACCCTCACAGGACTCCTTGGTTATACTTAGTAACATATGCTCCAGTCACTGGGAAAATTGTTTACTTCTAGTGGAGAAAGAGGGGATAAAATAAGTCCAAGCATGTTTTCCTGCATACTTTTTTCCTTTCACAACAAGAAAATCAAAAGCATTATACTTCAGTCCTTGGACATCGGCCATTGATTTTTTTTTTTTGTTTTGTTTTGTTTTTTGTTTCTCTACTATTTCAATGAAATAAAAAAGGAAGTGAGAGGAAAAAATGACAAAAACTGAATATCTAGCTCTTTGGGGTATTTCTTCACCAACTCTAAATAGTATGTTGAAAAACGAATAAACTTTTTAACCTAAAGGTCAAAAGTTTGTCTTTCTGAATTTAAAAATCTTTTTTTTCATTTTGTTAAGAAAATGTGGACAAAAATATACTGGGCAATCCCAACAATTACATACATCTAGCAAAAAAATTATTTCTTTCTTGAATTAAATGAAGAACTGAACAGGAGAAAACAAATCTAAATTCTGTCAAAGCACACAGGTATAAGGAAACCTCAATTTCAGCTAATTAATGTAGATAAATAGGTCCTTCTATGGTGCTACATTAGACGCCTAAAATAGCTGCCCTTGGGGTGCAATGTATCTAATCTGTTACTCTCAGCGGGAAGCAGGGGGGCAGTGTGAGGTAGGTTTCTGAAGGTGAGGGTTATACCCGGAGTCATGCAAACCGTATTACAAAACTAAAGTATCAGCACTGGTAGATGCCATGGAGTTAGCACAGTCTCTAATAAACCACTCTGAACCACTGGAAAGGCTGCATGGGGCTTTAAAGGCATTAAGTGATAAAATCATTATAGTCAGAATATGAGAGAAAAAAACTGAGTTGTTTACATTTTTTTTTTCTCTCATTTCTATGGAAAATTCTCTGGAGTTGAAAGTCTTTTGTTGTGTCTCTAACCTAGCCAGAAACACAAGACAAGAGTATAGAAGCCAAGATATTTGGTGATGGGGGGGGTTCACTTTGATATTTTTATCCTTATGAGTTTAGTGAACACCGCAGAACAGAGGTGTCGCAGACACCTTTTGTGAAAAATCCTTTCTTAGGATTTTTCCTGCTGGAGCTGAGAAGCTCAGTAACAAATGTAAACAATTATTATCTGCTACTGTGGAATGCAACAGGTCCACCTGTGATTGGTCCCCTGTGGATGTTTAGATTTACTGACCACTCACGGCAGGGCTGCTCTTGCTCTCTGCCAAGAGACAGACCTTTGTTATTATTCTTCCTATTCTATTCTTAGCTTAGCCAGCTTCGGATGAAGCTCCTTTCCTTTCTATTTCTGTGTAGTATAGTTATAATGTTATACATATATCATAATCTAATAAATCAAGCCTGCTGATAATGGAATCAAGATCCCTGTCTCTTCCATCCATCTAAAAATCCCTGCGACGGCCGTCACACAGAGGTTCCAAGTAGGCTGATCCAGGAGCTTTGCTAGCTTTGCTGACTTCTGGGTGTTTAAATTACAGAGCCTCTAGTGTGAAGACTGCTTTTTCAGATCTGCATTTCTACATAGCCTAGCACAGCACAGCCATGATTTTTGTCTTTACTTGGCTACACTGCCAGAGTAATAATAATAATAGTAATAATAGTGTAATGATAATAGTAATAATTACTAGTTTTATGACGTCTTGTGCAGTCTTATTCATACTATGCAAACAAGTTTATATAAAAATTTGTTACGGGAAAAAGATTGGTTTGACATTCAGTAAAGCAAGAAGTTTTGAATGACATAGATGTAGGGCTGTCATCAACATGCAAAACATTATGATCACTGTCATAATTAGATAACTTTATTTGAAACAAGCTGACCCTAAAATAATGAATTGTCAGTACAGAAAGTCATTGTGATACCAGCTATAAATACCAAATATAACTTAAATTCAGCCTTAAAAAATGGTCCTGTCAAGTAATTTATAATGAGGTAAAATGCTCAAAAATGCCCTTGATTCTCATTGGGTTTCTACATGCAACCTGTGAAATAGCAGTTTTTTCAAATTTGAGATACTGTCTGTATTAGTAGGTACCACTTTGAAAATAAAAGAAGATGAAACAAATCTTACATTTTCAATGTTCTTTAGCTGTTTTGTGATTGTTGTGGAAAATGCAGGCAGATTCTTTTGTTGTTGACATCAGAAGTGTGGGTCACTCTGGGCCTGCTGAGTACGTTCTGAGCTCAAACAAAAATTGATTTCCTTTTTTTAAAAAGCAGCTGGCATTACAATGAGTAGCTTTCTTTCGATTTTTCTTTTCCACTGAAGCATTCAGTGAATGCAGCAGGCATAATAGGCTGAAGTAAACAGTGTCAGGTTTTGTTATATCAAGAGCTCTTTTAAACTAAGCAGACAAGCTATCATCAGTGCCTGAAACCCTGTAAATGGCAGCAGAGACTGAAAATGAGTTTGTTTCCTGACAAGTGTTTTGACGACATTTTGAAGAATAGAAGGAGATGCTTTGCTAATTACTGTGGTTGCCACATGTTCAGTCATGATACTGTTTCATTAATGAGCAAATATAAACAGCCTGTGTAAGGAAGTAATAGAATTAGAGATTCAATGAAATATGTGCCAGCAACTCAGACCATCATAAACAAGAAAAATATAGTCATATCCCCTTTCATTTGTCCTGTGTTCGCCTTAATACATTGAAGAAGCCTGTACATCTCTCAAAGGCTTTAGTAAAGCAAGAGCTGTCTGTGGCTGGGCAAGCTGGGAACAAGCACAAAAAGGATAGAGCTGATGTTTTTTGTCAATAAATTCACAAGTTTGGAGTAGATATCCTTTGACAGGAGTGCAAATTGAAAACAAAAGCAGTATTTATAGCAAGAGGTGCAATCTGGCCTTCTGACACGGCCTGGCTTCAGCCTTGGTGAGGCAGTGCATTAGAAGACTTGCAAAACCACAGGCAACTGGGGTTAGACATGTTGCAGCAAGAGAGTCTTAATAATTCATGACAACTGGAAAACAGTGCTTCAGCTGACCACTACCCTTTCTGCAGTGGGCTTAAACAAAGGAGAGTTTCCTAGATTCAGAGTTGGCTCTAGGTAGTGGAGAAACTTTTTATTCCTTAATAAAAATTATTAGAAAAATAAGACCAAAACACACACACAGAGTTTTATACTTTTTGTTTTCAAATCTTTGAGCTATCAGGTTGCCAAGAACTAGATGCTGCCTTTTCCCAGTGTAGGACAATATCTTCTTTTGTTACTGATCTTTGGAAATGAAAAAAGAATATGTCTTTTCTGTCATGTATCTGTTCTTTTATGAGACATAATACAGGGGCATGTTGGGAACTTCCTTTTCACAGCTGGCAGGGCGGAAAGAAGATGTCTCTGTTTTGTGAAATTCCTGGAATTTTGTTTATGTATAGTCCCTAGCACTGTTTATGTACAGGGCATATCCAAAGGTTATGTTCTCTTTTGAGAGAGAATATTCTTGAAGCTTCTCTGGTGTCCTGCCCCCTGCTTTGTTCTTCTTCACTTTCTTCCAAAGTACACATGCTGCTGGTGTAGCTAGAACAATTCCTGTTTAAAAAAATTTACTTTAAAAAATCAACACTAATTTAAAATGTTATTGATTTATTTTAGAAAAGTGTATATTTATTTTTATGTACTTTGACCCTTTTGAAACACTTGTAATAGCATGAACAATAAGACAGTGTAACTGAATGATACTCAGAAATAGTTCATGAAAAGACATTAGCTGAATATTATGTAAATGGTTTAGAATGGGGAAAGCATGTTAAGATAGTGAGGTGAAAATATCAAAGTGATAAAGTGGCTGGTAAAGAAAACAGACATTCAGAGAGCTTAAACACTACAAGTCAGATCAAACTGAGCACTAGCTATTGAATTAGGTATAAGATGTGTTGGAAGTACACATACATCAGAGGACCCATCTCAGTATTTAAATTAGGTAGGGGTTTTTTTTTCTGATTTCTTTTAATCCTTCCAAAGCTTTGTTAAATTTTTTGTTACTACATAGAGTAATCAAAAATTGTAACTGGGATAGTTTTCTCGGTTTGCGTAAACACACACATATATATATATATACACACATTGTAAGGAAGATGTCAAGAATATCAATAAAAAATAAACATCCTAAATGCAGTTTTAAACTACATGTGTAGGTTCAAAAGTTTCTTACTTTGTTTTTACTCACTGAAGTTACAAGATTACAGTCTTTGACACTGGAAGAGATCTCTTTCCTTGCTATGAGATCTCTTGTCTATACATTGAGTGGGCACTCCTTACCACTCAATGTATAGACAAGTTTAGAATTGCTTCTTGATTTCTATCTAGAAAATTAATTACTAAATTAGTTACTATGATTTATAGTATAGACTCTAAAGCTGGAATCTAGAGTTAGGGCCTCTGTATTGCTGGAGCCTCTGGGGAGTCTTTGAACAGACAACTTAAAATACAATTTCACTTTTGACACTAATGCTGTGTTACAGGACATTACCCTACTGCCAGAGCATACAAGAAGACAGGCTGACATTGTCAAACAGCACTGAAAGGATTTCAATAATTTCTATGAATCTTCTGTTGTTTTTACCATAAACCTCAGGAAAACAGATATAAATTATTTGTCTAGTGAATTATATGGCTTTCCTTGCATAAAAAGAGGCCTGTTACAAATGAAGAAAGATTTTTTTTTCATTTGTAGAGATACACCATAAGGAAATAATGGCATTTATACTAAAAATCTTCATCTCATTGTGTACTTGACTATATAATACTCACACTAAAATAGTGGGTAATGTTGAGAACTTGATCTTGACCAAAATGGAATTGTACAAACAAATATATTATTTGTATTATTCCATAACAGCCTTCTGGTTTGTTGTGTTTTGTTTTTTCTTAATGACATCTACATTTGTTACATTCCTGTCAGCTACAGTTCAAGCTGCTCCTTCTGACCCAGTACAGTAATCTCTGTGGAGAGCACTGTAGATAATTTTCAGGCTACATGACTTTTAGAACTGTTCAGTGTGACCTGCTTATTTGGGACAGGATATGAATATCCTTAGATGATAATTTTATCATTAAATATGGGATCAGTGATGCTGCCATAAATTTTGCCTTTCCAGAAGTCTGTAAGGCTGTTGTCTTTTGTTCATATACATATTAACCTTTCTTTTTTTGTTGCTGTTGTTCTTGGCCCCTAGGTCCAAAACTAATTGACCTGGGGTTGTAATTTTCTCTGAGTTTCCATAAATGAGAATATAATCTATAGGTTTTTTGTAATGCCACTTCTCTTTGTTAGCAACATGCCTGAGCCTTATTCTCATGGTGGCACTTGCCACAAGGAACAGGGGTAACTATGGCTGCAGAATCATGTTGTGGTGTAGTTTTGCAAAATAAATCTTTCTTTGTCCATATGTACTGGTCTTTAGAGTGCCCAAAGTCTAACCCTACAAGTGTGATTTTGGAGAATCAACACTGTCTCTGAGCCATGGATTATGATGGATTTGACAAATAACTAGTGAGTTGTTTTCTTTTCCCAAAGATAGTATTCACATAGGTTTAGGGTTTGTGCTTCTGGTGACAAATAGCATTTAAGAATAATTTGGTTTTATAGTCTATATTTTGTGCATGCATCCGGGCAGAAATTAAATTCTTTAATAATTATATTTTCTTTCTGTTTTCTAAGGGACAAAAGGACCTAGTGGGGGCAATTTAGAAGGTCATCTGAGTCCTTCCAGGGTGACTCTTTTGGCTGACTAGATGCTACTGATAGCTTCTGAGTACAATATTGTCATGACTATTGCAGTCCAAAGGCACAGTCTCTGTATGGACTCTGGACATCATAGGTATATATTATAACTCCTGAAAATGGGGCAACAATAGGTTTTCCTCATTTCCTTGTAATTTTACTGTGCCACTGAAAACCTAATTTTTGTCGTACCTTGGGAAGACATACCAAGTAGGCATTTCTGAGTGCTTCTGAGGAGAATGTAATTACTGAGGAAATTAACTTCACAGCCAAAGATTGTGGTGTCGTGATAATTTAGAGTAGTAAGAAGGATGTTTTCTGAGCAATCACTAATCTTGATTTCCCTTTGTTTTTGGTTATCACATAATATCATTCATTAAAACTGATAACAAGAATCGCTTCTCTTTAAATTTCCTACCCTGTCTCACTTTAGCTGTGTTAAAGTTTTCTTGTCACAATATATTACTGTCATGCTCAATTGACTTTCTTTATGAAAGTGATAAATCTTTTGTCCAGGTTTATTCTTAGCAGTTCTAGAAACTGCAAAAAATACACATTGCTGGTTTTCTTGCTAAAATAATTGTGCATGTCAACTCTAGTTTTCAGGCACAACATTTCTGAGGTTGATGGGAAGCAGGTTACTGAATTACTTTCATAAGAGAAGGAAGCCTTTGCCTTTGGAGTCAAGAGGAGGTTACCAGAGAGCAAAGGTGTAGATTTTCATTGTTATCAAATCCTCTTCTCATATTTTACTGATTTTCCCACTGTGGTTTGCAGCAGGAAAACATGTTGACTTCCAGGGCAATTGTTTTCCTTCTGTTTAAGTTCAGTGTTATAGCTACTGGTCATAACAAAACAAATATTTTGGTTGCTCTTCAGACAAAACCCTTTTGTATGGTTTAATCCAGAGTGAGCAGAGGAAATTCTGTGATTATAGACACATCGTGCTTTTTATTAATGTTTTCCTTTTGGGATGGCATGAGGGAAATTGTTTGTCAAGCCCCTCTCTCATTTTGGAACATGAAGGAGTGAAGTGGAGGAAAGCTTTCACTCTACTTCCAGTCTGTTCTTTAAATTAAACTACTGAAAATGCTGCAACATTTTGCTTACTAAGGAGATGACTCATTTAGGTGGCATCACTGGTTATAGCTATTATGTGAGCAAACGGAACCAAAAAATCAGAAATAAAGATGAGTTGCATTTTCCTCATCATGAGCTTATGAAATGTGTGCTGGTCTATGAAAAAAAAAAATGCCCTGGCTTCCTGAAGCACTGTGTTTTAAAACAATCATATAAGAAGAAGGCTTATGAAACTATGCCACTCACTCTTCACCCAAGCAAGATTTTACCTGGTTTGCTGGAAGAACAGTAGTTAATCAAGAGCAAAGACTCTGTCAGCTGCAAGAAATGGCAGAAATACCATTTTGCAAAAATGGTATTTATGCTCAGCGCATATCACACAAACACTTAGACACCCAACCAGCATCATGTGAATACGCAGGATTAAAGTGAAAATAGCATTTTATAATATAAATTCTTTTTTACCAAAGCATTAAAGTGTCACATGACCTTGTATCTAGACCTTAGGATATCAATTAGACTGAAAAATATGTCTATTTCACAGAGAAGAAAAAGAGCCAATATTGATCCAGTCCTTGACTAGTGGCAACAAATACAGTACACAGGTATCATATGCAGAAGATTTTATTTCAATAGCCTCTGCTCATGTGTGTTATGAAAATGAGGACTGGAAGTCAGGCTCAAATGCCGTTTGTCTGTGTCTGAATAGTAACTGTTTGGCTGGTAGAAAAATTCACAATAAGGCACAATATTTAGGACTTTCTACAACGTCAGCACCCAGAAATCTTTGGCAGGGTGCAGTCTGTGAAGGTCTGGGAAGTGAATTTACTTGTGACTGGAAGTTAGGTGTGTGTAGGAAACAGCAAACACAACCAGTGTTTGCATAACTCACAAGGTCAGCGTTGCAGGTTGGAGCGTGCACACTGATTTACAGATTCTCTTGTGCTCACAAGTGGTACTGAGGAACTGCCAGGTTTGTCAGACATTTCTTTCCTCAACTAATATGACACAGAACTATTTAGAGGAAATTTTCCATCAAAAATTAATAATACTAGTGTGCATTTCCAAACTTAGTAGAAGAACCTTCTGTAAAATTTACTTGTTTTGAATTGGAGTGACTAGGGCAAAAATTGAAAAGTGCTGTCCCAGATGGGAGGTTGCAACTTCCTTGGTCTGCTTTGAAATTTGGGAAAAACACAATTGGAACAAGAAAGAATATTCATCAAAAAATGTACAAAAGATCAGTTCAATACTAACAATTTTTTTTTAATCTTTATTTCACATTCCCACACATATATATCCCAATGCAATTTTAAGAATGCTAAATATTTGCAACAACCTTATGCACTCAACACTTTAAAATGTTCCACTTTCACAAGGTATCTGAGAGACAGTCCTGAAGTGTGAAACTGTTTATCTTTATATATCTGCATTTATACATTGGAGATGTAAATTCTGTGCAAAAAATCAGACTCAAGCTTTGCTTTGTTGCTGGGTTGTCTGCTGAAGTTAAGTGATAAATCTTCTACTAAATCCTTCAAATCCTGAAGCCAGCAAGGGTTTTCATTCATGGTGCTGGGAGGCAGCAAATCATGTTACCTGTAAATCCAACTAAGTTTTTAATTTCATAGACCTGATATATCTTTCACAAATACTTTTGGGTAGTGGAATTTATGTAAACATCTCACAATAGTTTTGAGCAGTTGAACTGGACAAAGTAAATCTCTTCAAATGACTGCATTACTACTGAAAAGCAAAAATTGTCTCTCATAAAATTTAAGATTTCATTGAATTCTTTAAAATTAATAAAAAGAAACAAATACAAATAATAAGAATCAAACTTCCTCTGGTATCTACATCTTAAGACAAGGTTCAAGATGTCAGTTGGACCCCTTTTTTGAAGAGGCACTAAAGAGCTGTGGCTATAACACTAGTGCTTCAGATTGTTAGATAATAGGAATTCAATCTTCCAAAGAAGTTGCTATAATAACAGTATTTTAAGAGGAAAAAATGTTATTTCTTTCCAAGCTTTGCTGACAAGATTTCACAGAAAAAGACAAAACAGCCTTTACCCTTTCTTTTTTGATTGTTTTCTCCTATTCCAGTTGAGGATACAACTATCAACTTCAACATGCTTGTGTTTTCTCACATTTTATTTCACTATGTTCTACATTGTTTTTATCACTTAACCTTTGATTATGACAAAATTATCTGGATTCTCCTATACCATACTTTTTCATGGAAAATCTTTCATTTAAAAAAGTGAGAAGGATAACAACATGAACTTCTCAGCTGCCAAGGGTCAGATAATGGTTCCTGTTGTGCTAAAGTTCTATTAATAGCATGCTTTTTTTCTAGTCAATGTAGTCAGTAAAAACTGTTGAGATCTTTTGTGATGAAAGCTAAAGATCCGTAGACTAGTGTAGCTGGTTTGTTACAGTTTCTGGGAATTGAAGAAATAATTTTTAATCCATTTTGTGTTTTCCGTCAAACAGTTAATGGCCTGAAGATTTGGAGATAGGCCTAACCTGGAGGATTATTAATATTATTCAATATCTGATAATGTTCTATTAACCTACTTTACTGTACATATTCTACGGTCAGAAGACTGCATCTAAGAAAAAAGGATCACTGCTCTCATGTCAATAGGAAATCAGAAATCTTTGCTGTTGTCAGGGGAGCCGCTACGCAAAATAAGGACAAGAAACTTGGCTTCTTGTCAAATTGGCTGAAGGGTAATGAAGTTTCCAGGAAAAAGGCATAGCAGCATTTTCCTTCCCATCTGGGTGGTTAATCTATCAGGCTGCAGACCCTGTTGATGATTCATTCTTTCTTATTCCTGGACCTCTTCTGTGGTATATCTGCTTGAATAACCTCCAGCACTTGAAGCCAAAAGCCATCCATTTCTCACAGCACCTACCTTAGGGCTTTTTTTTTTCCTTTTCTTTTCAATCATAGCAAATGATTGACTCTCTCATTGTTTTTCATGTTGATGTGACAACTCTATAGAATAAATTAATTTTCTTGTCCTTAATATATTCACATGCCACATAAACTTCTAAAGAGTATTAAAACATAGGTCTTTCATTGCTTGTTCTTTTTCAAACCTCAGTTTTGCTACTATTACAGCCTTTCCCAGTACCAAAAAGTTACAAGCTCCTCAAAGGATTTGTTTTCTATGCTTGTTCAGAAGATGTTAATATCATTATATTGAATTATCAGGATATTTTGAAATTTGAGTTTAACAAATGTTGCTAAAACATATTTTAAATACTGGTGCTTCCATTAAAATTTCTGCCAGGAGTTCATTATGTAAAACATTATAGGTGAATGTTTAAGTAGAAAGTGTGAGAAGACTCCTTTTGTTATTTTTGCCCTAGTCTGATTACTCATATGTAAGAGAAAATGGGGGAAAGCAGACTTAGGCCTGACATCCCTAGATGTGATACCACCTGATCTGACAGTAAAATGGTGAATGTAGATCTTATTGCTGAAAGTAATAGAACCAAACAAATCATTATATATACCATAGTGGACACTGGAGACTTATCTTTAGATGCCTGATCAAGTTCTTCTTAGAGTGGGAGGAACCAGAACATTAGGTCCAGACCATCAAAAAAATGAACTTGTGGAAGTCTGTCATTCAAATGAACCCAACTGAAATTCTAGCTACAATTTTTCAGAAAATGTGAATATTAAAATGCCTTTATTTATGAGGATTGACACATGTAATTACATGCAGAATACCACACTGAAACATAAAGAAACTCTTTTCTTATCTAGAGTATAATTTTTCAATCTTTTTTTTAATCTCAGTCCAGAAGTAGCTTAAACAAAAAATCAGGATTTGGCCATCTCTAAATTTTGAAGTACTAGTGTTCCATATCAAAGTTAATATATATGGTTACTAATATGTAGGCCACATGTCAAGAAGAGTCCAAATAAAAACACTACTCTGACCACCTTTAGTGTATAGTATTTACTTGGACAGAATCTCCTAGTGTAGGCAGGGCAATAAATGGTACAATAGGAAAATAAATCCAATAATCATTAATATTTATCTAGAATGCAAGAATAAGATCATCCCCTTCTTATTCATAATGTACAACAGAGGGTGCAAATGGATCATCCTTTTAATCTAGTAAAATTATAGTTTTGCAATGACTGGAAATAGCACAAAATTGTAATTCAGTTTTTGTAGTAGATCCAAGTTGAAATATAAGTGGTTCAGATTAGGCCTTCTCAGAGTTTCAGTTTTTCTCAACCTTTAAGGAATGATTGTCCTTAACCTCAGGAGGTTTCAACTGTGTCTCTGCCTTGGTTGCAACCTCTATTAGTCTGTCATTCATACAAATGATAGAAATGCATTGCTGTGACAAATTTCCCTCAATATGATTGACAATCTCTGATAAGAAGTATTCCAGGCTGAGCAAAATTGTAGGCAGAATTTAATTTGCAGTAAAACGTTATGTCCTGCCCACTGTGAACAAAATTAAGAATTTTGCAATTTCATAATCTCCTCAAAGAAAAATAATGCTACACAGTTAAAAAAAAATTCAGGAATTACAAGCAATAGTGTTACATTGCCATGATTCCTATGCATTGTTATAATATTTTATCACTTTCCTCTTTCATTTGAGCACTTCACCATGTTATGGTATCAACTAAAAAGTAATGTGGAAATACACCACTATGAATGGCCTCAAGTTTTAGCAAAATAGGGAGATCCATAAGGGGATAATGCAGCAACAAGGCTATGGAACAATCATGAATAATTCCGCCGCTGTTCTTTTTTCCTTAGTTTTTTCTTGGAAGCGCGGTTCTCTGGATCCAGATGTCCTTTTCTTTCCTATGTGGGAAGGGGTCCTATGGTCTGTTTCAAATTACTTGAGTTTTTCCCACCTGACCAGAAGGCCTTGAAGCAGTATCAAAACTGTAATTGTTCACTCACCGAATTCAGTTTCCTTTACAGTTTCCATGAGAATGTCATTCCGGTTTCCATTACAGTTTCCATAAGAGCATCACTCTGACAGCTGGTTGTTGATAAACACGTACACCAAAAGAATTGGTCAAAATCCAACTTCAACTAGTATTGGAGCACTTTACAATTCCAGAAATTCAAAAGTTTGCAAAAACATTTCAAAGTTTTTGCTGGCTGACAGACAGAATAATCAGCAAAGACTGATCTTATCTTCTCAGAAAAAAAGAAATAAACTCCTGCTGAACTGTTAGCTGTGAATGTACTCAAGTGATCAAAGAGAGCCATTTGGGGTGTGTCATTTGGTCTTTAGACTGGCCTTTAATTTAAAATTATCAGGAGCATGTGTTTTAGAATAAAACTACATCTTTGAGTATTCTGTTTAGGATAAAACTTGGAATTTTTTTATAGTGTTTATTTTAGCTCTTACAGCATCAAAATGATCAGTAAATACGTGTACTTCCTTCATCTTCTGGAAAACTAAGTTGCTTCAAATTTACACCGACATTTTGCTGGTTGGTCCCAAAAAGCTAATTTTGTTTCTCAGGAATAAGGGTACAAGTACATGTTTGATTTATCCAGGATGTATTTTCTGTGTAGAGAAAATGTGTAGAGATTGTGGATTCCATGTGGGTGTGTCCATAAATACATATTTTATAAAATATATAGAAAGAGGATGTGGATGAAAGGAAGTGAAAGCTGTAAAATATATATATATATATACACATACATATATATATATATATATATATATGCAGGGACAATAAAGTATGAAAGAATTTTTTCAAGGAGTTGCACTTTGCACATTTAGTAGATTAATTTCTGAATAACAGTTTATGTTTTTCTGTATAGGCTGCCATGCGCAAAACTGAAAACTTTATTTATTACTGAGCTAGGACTAGAAGCAAAGACACTCCAAAGAACAGACATAATTTTTAAGAGAAATTTAGAACATTTAAATTCATGGTGAGTGGTATAATACATTGGATAATTTCCAGAATCAGGCCCTAGTATCTTGATATGCTAGGCAAAATACTGCATGTATCACATAGGGAGTTAACAAATATGTTAGAGAAGGCATGCTCCAGAGGAAATGGTTTGCACAAAGAAAAAGCAGTCATCTCACTGCTTTTTCATCAGAACATAAACCTGGGCTCTGAACATTTGACAGGGTGGCTGGTCTCAGGCACTGGAGCAGGTGTAGCTTGGCCAAGGTCTGAGCTGTAAATTCACTCTACAGAGCAACACGCTCTGTTTGGCTCCCAGTTTCCCACTTACAGTTTCCCTGCCTCAAAATGCTTGAAAACTGTCTCTGTGCTGTCAAAATCCAACAAGTCTCTACAAAGCATAGTCATAATTATTGAGAATAAAAGTGTTGAGAAACTGTCACAAACACTACTAAAATGGTGACAATTAGTGCTTTGGGTTTTTGATTGATTCATTTTAGTGTATGCAGGGAGAAAATTCTAATAACTTGTTCTATTAAAAAATCTATCCTGCACATAATTCAAGGAATTTCACTGTCAGATAAATGGAAAATTAGCTAGAACTTAAGGAGTCTGCACAACCATGTCATATGTGAGAGTCAAACTAAGTGATATGGAAGACTTTTAAATTTTTTTACTTGTTTTTAAAGAGTTATTTCCCATGGGAACTTGATTCTTTGACAGTGAAGATACTGAGCACTAGTAAGTAAAGGAAATGGTTGAAATTGCAGCCTCAAAAGAACAGTAGTAAATTACATTCCTTTTGTTGCCTCCTTTCAATTCTCTTCCACTTCCAAAATTTCTACATGTTTAGTATGAAATTCAGTACAGTCTATTGTTGTGTATTTCCAAGGGAGAAAATCTGCCTGGCTGTCATTTGGGTGTGCACTAGCTTCGTGTGCTGACAGTCTTGCTTCCTTCATCTTCCTGCCCTGAATGTGCACAAGGCTTGGGCTGCCTGGCTGGTTATCCCACTGATCCAAGGAAAACGACACCTGCAGATAAGGCCACATCCACAGTCAAGTTCCCAGCATAACATAAACCTTGAAAATGGGAAGAAATCCTGTTTTTCCAAAGCAGGTAGATCTGACACCACTGTCAGAATTCCATGAGGTCATGATTTCCCTGAGGACTCCTTACCACAGATGTATATATGTATGGAATAACATCTCCCTTCATATTTCAGTAAGCTCTAGGAATTGTTTGTTACAGGACAGCCCCCCCATGGGCAGCTGGATATCTCACAAACTATTCTTTGATAAATATGCCTATTAGCCACGTCTCAGAAGCAGCTTCTTTCTCTGAACTGGGAGCCCAAACATATGTTTGATTTATCCAGGATGTATTTTCTGTCACACCATGTATAGAGACTGTGGATTTCATGTGAGTTTACACATAAATTTGTCCTTGAATGACTAAATGTAATTTCTCTTGTGAAAAGTAGTTGGGATTTTTTTCCCATTATTATTCATTTGTTGGAAAAATACTTTTGCTTAAAAACTACAATTCAGTTGGATAAAATAGGGAGAAGAAATGATTTTAGATATCAACTAAGTATTTTCTCCCTAAATATTCACTGGTTTTTTTCTGGCTTTCAATTCAATTTCATTGATTGTGTTTTCCTTTGCACTTAAGTAAGATCCTTTATATCTTCTTTTCTGTAAACACAGTAAAAACTCTCATCTTGATGCTATAGGTATTGTTGTGATAAAACTGTAAAAGTCTCACTGAGTGCTTTCCTGGTGTCAAGAGCCTGATGGTATTCTCCTGAGATTTTTGCTATACTGGTGGTGTCATTCAGAGATTCCAGTCTCAGTGGATAAGTGGCTAAAATGTTGCTCTTCTTCCTTTGCCCATGAAAATTACCCCAGTATTTCCTTTAAAAGATTTTTCTAAAGAACTTAGAGAAAGAAACTCAGATTCAATTCCCAGTACATGCTGTGCACCTCATCTTCTCCTGCCACAATATTTGGTTCTGTCACTCTATTTCCCACTTTTTTTGTAATTGAAGCTCATGATTGTCCATTTGTAAAGCAACCTGGGGTTTGACAGTTTCCTAATGAGATGTTACAAGCCCTCATTACAGTTACTTTCAAACATCTGAATGTGGTGTCTTTGGGGGTTTTTTAGTTCTTTTTTTGTCATGGTTTTCACTCCAGTGAGAAGGTTAAGCAAGCAGGGATCCTTTTATTTCATTTGTAGTCCCTTATTTTCAATTCTCCAGAGAAGATGATTAACAGTGCAGCCCCAGAGAGCCTTCAGTTTTAAATGTTGAACTCCACATGAAGCAGTCAGTTCCTTTTCCTTGTTCCAGTTGTAAGTTTTGACAATTTAGAAACACATTTTCATTCTCAGGTGCTGTGAAGAAGAGCTTCTCTCTAAATCTAATCTTTAGAGAACTGTCTGACACTTTTTTCATATTGTTTGGCAGACATATGAAACAACTGTTAATCATTGTCTAAGTCACACTTTGCCAGCTGGATCAGAGGATCCTATTTTCTAGGCAGATTAATCTATATGTTGCTGCCCCATAACCTTCTTTGAAGTTTCAGACCTTATTCTGCTGGAGATAAACAACATAGCAATGGGGAAAAATCAGCTCCTTGGCACAGTCTAAGGCTTTTGTCAAGTCACTGTGTTTGAAATATTGCAGGACTCTTTATTATTCTAAAAAAAAGTAGAAGTTTCAATATGGTCACCAAAAAGATGTGGCGTTACTTGAGGTTTTGACCTTAATATCACAGGGATATCAATCTCCATTTGCAAGTTGGATGTTTTCCCATGGATTAGTTTTCAGGCAAGAGAAAACTGGTCTGTTGTTTCTACTGTGTATATGAAATAAATCAGATATGAAATAAATAGATGTTGTCAGTGACTAAATTTTTGGGGTTTCCAGACAGACGTACTTTGGCATATGTGTTTTTAAAAGTCAAGTATGCAGTACTGCGACAATGTTCCAAATACCTTATTGATTTGTTCTAGAAAAATATCTACAAACATTAATTTATACATATATTCAATAGGGGGAAGCAAGCAAGCACAAAAAAATACATTCAGTCACATATGTATGTTTACAGAAAGAACTGGACACTGGCTTTTTTTCTGTGAGGAAGTAACCTTTTATCCAAATGTAATCAACCAATGTTCACATTGTCTATTGAATCTCCTACTACATTTACCTTTTGTGACCCATTTCCTTAGCTTGAAAGTATTGTGGTACCTCTGCAATTATAGTTCTGAATATTCTAATAAATAATTGCCTATGAAACTTGTTCCTGCCTTTTAAAGGATTTGGAAGCTAAACAGTGACTGAGACAAGAAACAGTAAAATAAATGGATTTTATCTTTACTTAATTTAGCTGAAAGTCAAGCCAGTTATTGAGTCTCCCTCGAGGTACCAGCTAGTTGTTTAAATCAATTTTTTACCTGAAGGTCATTAAAGTTTCTCATTTTCTAAACACTCAGCTCAAGAAGTTGTTGATGAGTTGAACATTTCAGAGCGCATTGCCATCTCTGACATCAAGGATACTTTTGCATTTACCAAGTTGTGTAAAAACCTTTAATATGGTGAGAAAACAGACTGTATATTTTACAGACTAGGCACCCAAAAAGTTGCACATACTTCAGGATTCGGCCTTAATATCTCTGAGATACAAGGCTCCATCTCTAGAACAAGTGAACCAGAGAGGTTTTACAGCCACACCTGATGAAAAAGTCCGAGTTTCTACAGAGACAGAAAACTTTAGGTAGTGTGCAATAAATATGACCATAACTTGAATAAAAGGCAGCACAACATGAGCAAAAGCACCAAATTAACAGAGAAAGAGGTTTTTCCCAATGTACAGCTCTTGTTTGTAGTAATAAATAGGTAGTGACCTGTGGAAAATAGCATCTAATTTCACATGGTGCCCAACATATCTTTCCAAACAGATATGAAAAGAATGATGATGAATTGAAACACCAATATCATTTACTTGCCCAAAGATTGCATTTATTCCTCTGTTGTGAAACTGTATTTTTTCTAATTATAATTTATATTGCTTTAATTATATCTTCTTAAACAATCATTTGCCAGCCAAAGTCTGGGTAACCTTAGAAACCAATGAAAATAATTATTTTTCTCTATACTTCTTTACTAAGTTACAGACATCTTTATGGATTCTTATACAGTAAGTAAATGAGAAACAAAAAGAAATATTGCCTTTTGCTTTTATTTGGGCTATGAAACCTAGAAAAGCACCTAATCCCGTGTAAGTCCTGTGCATCCTTTTTGGCTTGAGCAAAACTCAGTTTTGCTATATCCTGCCTGATCACAAATATAACACAGATGTGGATTATTCCTTTTTCCGTCTGCCTGTATACTTATTCTCACAGCTGTGAAGGATCAGAACAGTTGTTAAGATGACCTCTATTAAACTCTTGGATGATTTGCTTAAAGCATCTAAATTGTTATTCTTCATAAATTTTCATGTAGATGTAAGATCTTGACCTGGGGCTCTCCTATCATTCTGAGTATTTGATCCCATCTAAACCTTCTTTGTTATGAAGCTGAACTAATCCATTGTATGCTGCTCCTTAATTAGCAGAGATATCAGTTTCAGATCTAAAATTTGGGATTGAGGTGTTCGTCAAAAAATTTTAAAATGAGGGCCCAGCTGTGCTGTATCTCTTCCATGATGTGCTACAGGGTGCTGTTTTCCAGCCATCGCATGCAAAGGAACAAGCCATTATTTCATTATAGCAAATGCAAATACCCAGAGCGTTACTGAGGCACTGTTTCCCCTGCACTGGAAGCATGGCGCCAGACTGAATATAGAAAAGGAATGTTTCAGCACACCATGGATTTCAAAGACATTGTGTTAGTTAGCTGTTTTCTCTCACCTCTACTGTTGTGTCCAAGGTTCTGGAGTTGTCAGTGGTTTCCTATGGCACTGTCACTTCTTAAGAATACCCTTCTTCTTTCTTTACACAAAGTAGGTCTAAAGACTGCACATCAGTCAGACTGAAGGAGAAATTTCAGGCTATCAGAGATTAAGAAACCCTCACACTGGAATTTTTCTCTTACAAATAAAGGATTTTTTCTCTTCTTTTGTAGCTTTTTTTTCTACAAGGTTTTTACTTATCGACTTTTATTTAGACTGTGTTTTAAATCTCTTTAATGTATTTGAGACTATCGCATTTTTTTGATATCCAAGAACTGCATAATGATACCATTTTGTCTGCATATCCTATGCACATATCTTGGACAATATCCTCTGGGATGATTCAAAATAATCCTTTATTTTATGTTATTCTGTTGTCTGATATCTGTAATACAGCTATTTTTCTTCTGCAGTTGATATAAAGTAAATGGAGAGGATTCTAATTTTTCTTTGCTGGTGTATAAATGTGTCATTTCATACAACTAGCTGTTTTTCTTTGTTGTAACTTCCTCCCCTCTGTTTTAGCCTGCGGCTTCCCATTTTATTTGATCAGTATAGTTTAGAGCATCACTACTTCCCAGGAGAAAAACAGGATTTCAAATTACTACTCATGATTCCTAAGGCGAACTGAAAGGGCGCTGACTGAATTAATGTTTCCTTTGCTGTTTTCAGGGCTTATTGGTTTTATTTCTTTTGCTCATGGATCTATTTTTTTTCTACCTTTAACAAAATTCTTTATCCAAGGATTGACAATTTTCTTTTTCAGTAGCTTACCGTTCACCAGAATACAATTTATTAATTAGAAAATTAATCAATGTGAATATTACTTGACACAAGAGATGAATAAAAATTGCACAAAGCCTAAAGTAACAAATTTCTATCTGTGTCATCAGAGGGAAGGCCATATAACTTGGTATTCATGTTACATACCCAGCGTCCCCAGGAACAAATCTTACAGAACAGAATTGTTGCTATGAATTTCTTAAAATACTCAAATCCATAAAATTACGTATTTTTTTGTTTTCTCAAAAGCGGTTTCCTACAACACAGCTATAATTAGTAATATTTTTAAAGAGAATCTTCTTCTAAAGCTGATTAAATTTC
The DNA here is from genome assembly GCA_024362935.1 of Setophaga petechia. Taxonomy (NCBI): domain Eukaryota; kingdom Metazoa; phylum Chordata; class Aves; order Passeriformes; family Parulidae; genus Setophaga; species Setophaga petechia. The sequence continues at coordinate 33,841,461 of JANCRA010000004.1, read as the reverse complement.
CACTGAGAAAACTCTCAACATTTCCAGTCTAATATTAGAAACAAAATTTTAGGCATCATTATTGTTTGAAGGAGTGTGTATTGACCTTGAGATCAACAAAACCAGCCTAGACTTTGAAACACTCTCTCTGCTGTATTTAACACAAGAGCATAGACTCAGGTTCTCGATCCCCCACATCATAAGCAGTAAATGAGACTGATAATTGTTAACTGAATTTAACAGTGAAGATTTGTTCTCCTTTCTAATATTCAGATTGCAAGATCACTTGGCAGAAAAATTTCTGTAGTATGGGGTTGTCTTATGTACTTTTGTAGGAAACAAACTTTTATAGAGAGGAAATGAGATATTGGCGCTGCTATGTTTTCCATCCCAAATCCAACCATATATCATACTACATTCCTTGAATTTAAGGAAATGTGCTTTAGAAGGGTGTTACAGCTGCAAGAAGAAGCAGCATACAGACCATCTGACTCCAAATATTCTTAGAACATCCTACTAGATGTGTTTACAATGGAGGTAGGAGACCCTGGAAGAAGTGACCCGGAGGAGCTGTTGCTCCTTCTCCGGAAGTGCTCACAGACGGGTCAAATGGCGCTTTCAACAACCTGGTCTAGTGAAAGCTGACCCTGCCCAAAAGGGATTGGACAAGATGATTTTTAAAGATCATTTCCAAACCAGCCATCCCATGATTCTGTTTACCTGTATTCCACTGCCTTCCAGCTCACACAAAAGGATGATTATGCATCATTCTGATTCAACAAGTCTGGGCATTTGTCTTTCACCAATGACTTTGACACTTTTAGTGATGTCATGGTTCCATTGATTTATTGATGTTCCTTTTGTCATTTCTGATCAGGTAACTTCTTCTCAAAGAGTTTTACATTTTTCATATTGGCCTGGAAAGATTTTATTTCAGGAAAGTCTAACCAAAATATGGGGGAAAAAAATATAAGAGAAAGGAACTCCAGTCCAAAAAAAAAACCAAAAACACCAAAAAACTTTTTCATACAGTCATGTCACCATGAAATGTACTTGCATTTTTTTCACATCAGTGAGAATGTTGTTTGGGGACAGTTCACAAAGAAATATAAAGAAAGCTCCTTTCACTAAACAATCTGTTTATTGTTTTCCCTAAAGATGTTCCTTGCCATCTTCAATAGGCCTTGTTCATAATTATTTCACAATACCAAATGAGAGGATATGTAAAGTTATGTGTCAATTTCTAGTATTTGTCACTCTATGTATTTAAAAAATGCTATTAAGTTGGAAGTCTGTGTCTTTTCCATCCTTTCATCATTGATTGAAAAGAGAGGAACTGCCAGTGGATACTCTGATCTCAACTGGGCTGGATCTAGACCTTTAAATCTATTTTATATTCATTCTGTCAGGAGCACCTTAAAATTTACTCTGCAATGACATATTTTACTTTCCCTTGATTAGATTATTACATTTGCAGTAAGTAGAGATGGTAGGATCAGTTCTTTGGGTCTTTGATTATCTGTGGGAAGAATATGGAACTGCAGAGGCTAGAAAATCAGGATTAAGCAGACACTATGAAGTTCTGAATCTGCCATTTGATGTAACTTTTTACAGAAAAGTCAAAGCTTGAAAACATGTTTTATTATGACATTGCAGGTCAGGGTCAGACTTCCAGCTAATTTTCCTTCTTCATATTAACACAAATGAACTGTGTTTGCAATAGTCAGTTTGTCTGGTTTTTTTAATTAACTGTGTATCAAGGCTCTACTAGGGTTTTGGCCTGTTCCTGCTGTGAAGGTCATGCTTATGTTTGTCTTCTACACCCCATAAACTCCATCAGCCTGCTGGTTATTGGTTCTGGGAACACAGACTCTCACGAATACTGAGCACCATTATAAAACAGAGGTCAACAATATACTGAATATCTACCTCATGAAAGCATTTTAACCACCTGCAGTTTGCTAGAAGCCATGGGTATCACCCAGCCTAACACTGGGTGAAGTGCTGTGCACCTTTATGAACAGATGCAAATAACTCTGCTGCTGTTGCCAAGGGTGAAGAATGAGTAAATGTGTGTGTGATTAGGCACTGCTCATGATGTCTGTAACAGCTTCCATATCACAGTCCTGGCGAGGAAGACATCTCACCTCTCCTGCTGTGTGTTAAATAGTGTCCTATACAAAATTGCTCATATATAACTGCAGTATTTGTCTGCACTGATCTTTATTATTTGATGGCAATGTGGAAGTTTATTGGATTGTTGTCACCGGGTATATTGAAAAACTTGGGAACGGTTTCAGAAAGGGAGTGGCACATGTTCCATGCTGTTTCCTGTGTCCTGATATGGAATGGAAGTGGAGCTCAGCAAGTCCATTTTTTCTGGTATATTAGTTTGGTCATTTCAGTTAATTTTTCACTGTCCTTATCAGTTCATGCTTAATTAATAAAAACAATATGAAAAAAGTAGCAGAAGAATGAAGATTGCCAGGCAAAGAAAAAAAAGGCATACAAGCCAAAAAGGAAATTCATATAATCTTTGCAGTATTTCTTGGTTATTGCAACCTGACGACCTGCCATCCCTCCCTTGTTTGGAAGATCCAGGAACCTTCCCCATTTTCATGCCTCCTACACCTCCCTCCCACCCTCCATGCAGTCTTTCTGTCTCAAGATTCTTTGAGGAAAATGCAGAATCTACAGCCTTTTATGATAGCAAAACTTATTTTAGTAATCACAAAGCAGATATTAGCAGTCAGTTCTATACTCAAATTCTCAGAATTTCAATATATCTGCCTTACCAAAGCACCTGTGAAAAGTGAATAGGGGCTGTGCCCACCAGTGCAGCCAGTGAGTTCAGAAACTACTTAAAGGCTATTATTTGTAATAACGAGATATCTGAAGGAGTGAAAATCTGCCTAAGTAATTAATTGTCAAATTTACTTTCTAAATGCTTCAAAATGACTGCCAGGCCTTTGGTGGCAATGAATTATGTAGTTTAGCTGTTCTGTATAAAGAAGATGATTGCTGCCTCCTTCTTTCTCCTTGGCTCCACAATATGACAATGCCAGAGTGACAGCAGCCACGAGTCCCTGGCCTCCTTAGTCTAATTCTATCAGATATCAATTGACAACATTACAAAATGCTGACCTTTTTTTCACTGACATTACAGTATGTAAAACTTTACCTTGGGATGGACTGCAAAGTTAAGGAAAATGCTGATGCAGCCAAAGTGCTGCAGGATAGTGCTGTTGTGGCAATAAGGAACCTATCATTTTGTACTATACTTTGCTAAACAGAAGCACCTCATAGTAACAAAAAAGGCCTCTTCTTTATGAACACATTTCAAATTGTATTTAAAAGTGTAACATTGATTTCTCTGGGCTGTATGTTCTCAAAGACTGCTGTGTAATAATATCATTCAGTTGTATCATGCTTTTCCAGAATAAGCCTTCAATGACCTTAGGAGTCTTCACATTTAAATAAGACTTTACCATTTTTCTCAAGGCATGGCCTTGCACAAGTTCATTTCTAAAACATTAGTTTCTTTCATCTGCAGCAGAGGGAAACCGGTGTTTGCTTACCTGCCTAATAAGTATCTTGTGAGAATTAAGGTGTTGATGTTCAGTAGCATGTTTAACTAATGTAACCAAATGTAGGTAATGAGATGTTTGAGCATCACTGTTACCTGGCTGATCCAAGGGAAGATAAAAGTTGTACTTGAAGGCAAGTTCAAACCATAAAATTTGAGGTGAGAAACCTCATTCTGTTTCAGTTCATTATGGTCTATGATCATGACATTTGTATTTGAATGGGACAAGTGGATTTCAAAGCATTTCTGTGATGCCATAGATTTCCCAGACCTTGAGTTCAGATTAAGTACCTTGGAAGTCAGAGATCCTTTCTGGTTTACTGTAACATCAGTTTACCAGACCTCTGACTGTAGCAACAACTTTTCACATAGGGGCAATTCTTCTGTCTGCAAAAAGGAGTAGATTGATTAGACTGACACTTCTGACTGGAAACTCAAAATACTCAAAACAGCTAGCCAGAGTCAAAAACACTAGCTGATCTTTTCTGATCATGTTCCCCATAAAAGTATTTTAAGAGCCTCAAAGGAAGTTTAAGCATTACACTGGCAGGAGACAGCAACTGGAAATGGGAAAACTGTCCTTGCAAAACTTGTTTGAACTTAGTGAGTAAGATTTTGGACACTACAAATTTTCAGGACCTGTTTCCAGGTCATCACATTTATGTGGTATGCTGACGCAGGAGCTATTCTGGTCTAAAACTAGGTGCCCTTAAAAGGTGAAGTAATGTTATTATCTAGAGTAGATTTTGATGTGAATAACATTTCAAATGTAAGTTTTTTTGTTAGCAAATAAGATACCTGAGAATCATTAAACAGTGTTTGATAAAAGGTCCATCAAATACACGGTAGATATTGCTGATATCTGAAAAATAACTGTAGCAGACACTTTAGAAAAAGTAACAGTTCATATAGGAAATGACTGGCCCTCCTCATCTTCTTCCACCTTCTTGTCCACAACAATTTACTGACTTTCTGTGTTAGATTTTGCATTCATTTGGACAGCTACATTTAATAGACACCAGCAAATTTATATTCTACTTCCTTTTTAAACCCATTTATACATCCAGTCTTGCGTAGGGCTGTTTCTGTAGTCCTCATTTTTATGTATCCTATGAAAGGGTACCTTCTTTTATTGGTTTTAAACTTGCAGTGCCCTCTTTCTTTTGAGAATCCATGAATAATCTCGCTGGTCTTCATGATTTTATAGGTCTCTACTCGCACATGGAAATGCCTCACACAGCTGATCACGCATGTGGCCCTTCTTGGTTATGTTTCTGTATCTTACACAAGAAAAGCAACCAGAACTCAAGTGCAGTGTTCAAGATATTAAAGTTAGACAATGATCAACACGGTGATTTCTATCCACTTACCAGCTCCTTTTCAATTAAGTGCCAATACTCTCCTCTCATTAAACTGATGTCCAGAGAGAGCTATTCAAGTGACTCCAAGCCATGCATGCTTTCAAAAGCAAATGTAATCAACACATACAGTATACTATATTTAGAAGTGCTGGGAAGAAAGGATTTACATTTCTGTTATTTTCAAGGGACCTTAAAAATAAGGTATACTCATAGAGCTGTCTGGATTGCAAATTGCAAAGAATTAAAAGAATGTCAAATGTCATTCCATGTATATTTTACTGCTGTGGTAACACAAAGGTGACAGGTGAGCAGGCTAAGCTACAAATTGCCTAGTCATCTATTTAAAGATCCCAATGAAATAAAGTCACTTAATCAGTCTTACTGTTGCATGTTCATTACCTGATCAAGAAACTCCATTAAAGCCTAAGTCAAAATGCTGGGTGTTTTTGTGCTGTCTCTGTTCTCTGTGTGCTTCAGCTGTAGCATACAAACACCTGTGTGCTCAAGTGTATCCAATATGGCAAACCAATTAACATTACAGATTGTCAAAGGCTGTTCTGCCACCGTGTTAAATAGTAGTTTGCTTTCTTTTCAAAATGCTCCACGTGGTGAGTTTTCTTGCATCATTTGTGATTAAAGCTTAATCTTTTCAAATAAATCTTTTCATATGCTAGATGCATTCCAATTGCACACATCTCAATTGACAATAAAAATAGATGCCCTGAAAAGTGCACTTCTGGGTTTTCTCCTTCTAACTAATATAAAATTATAGGAATAAAATACAATTTTAATCTGTGGCTGCTGCCAAGTAAAAATGCATTCTAACAAAAAGCACACAGACCAAGGGTAGAAAATTATTTTTAAAAATTCTTAGCTAATGGTCTTCCAGGATAGTGGAAGAACAGTTATTTAGAAAAATAAGTAAAAATATTTGCTACAATTTTTTCTCTTAGTAAGGCAGTAGAAGTTTACATTGCTTGATTACATTAACATCAGCCAAAACAAATACATACCCCCTACCATCACATAGTAACTTGTAGTGTTTTTCTATATATGTTATAATATAAATTTCATAATTACTTCTATAAATTTTAATACTGATTTACTGTTCACTCCACAGACACAGTTGACCTCAGGAAGTTTTGTAGTATCATCAAAAAATTGTGTTCATTTTTTAGCCACACCTAGAACTTTACCAGAAACTTTTAAAAAAGTAGATCCCATACCTGTTCTTCCTTGCAAAAATACATGAGGAATTTTCAAAACCTGGGCAAGTCATAGTGCAATGTTCCAAAATAAGTTTAAAAAAAAGCTGAGAGGAAATGTCCACTTGAACTTAACTTCAAACATATTAATAGAAACACATTTTTCCGTTACAATCTCATAGGTTTAACACTTATGTTACTCTTTATTAGTGAGGAACCTACACCAATGCTATGATAGGTTATTAGCACAATAATTTCTAGATAACAAGATGATTACTCGAGTGGTACCACTTAGCCTGTCTTTACAAAACATGTCACATAAACACAAGTGATTACCGTGTATGGTCGGGGCCCTCCTTCCCAGCTTCTCCTAATGCACATCTCCTGCAGAAGACACCTTTCCAGGGATTCAGACCCCAATCCAGAAAATCACCTATGCACCTATTTCAATTTAAGCATGTGAATAAATCCATTCATTTCAGTGGGAATACTTGCTGCTTAAACTTAAGCATGTGTTTGGGTTAGTAAGGCTGGTGAGGGCCTATGGTGTAGTGCAGAGAAACATGCCACCTACCATTTCATCAACATCCTGTCCTGAAACATCTGGGTTTTCTTTGGAAATTGTCCATCTTGTCAAAAAACAGACTCAAACTTCATTATCTTATAAAATCTTAAATAGCTTGCAGTATGAAGTAGCTCAGCTGTATGTGCCTAGGCAAGAGAAGTTTTGTGCCAGGAAACAGACTCACTAATTTTTCAAAATGAGCTTATTTTTTCCCAGTGTTTTTTATATCCATATCAAGATAAATTATTAGAAGGAAATTACAGTTTATTCACCTCATGAAATATTTACACTCTTGCAACTATTTTCAGCATATCAATTTGAGCCTCAATTCAGTCCTTGATTTCAAAGGAAATGAGTTCAAACCTATAGAACATAAAACTAAGCTTTCAGCAATGTACTTCTGTCAAAAATGCTGGCCAAAAATCAATATTTTAACTTTATTTATACAAAACCACTATTTTTCTTTTCATAGTCATGTACATTTAGGTTTAACTCCAGTAATCCACATGGAGAAGACCATAGCTCCAAGTTCCCAGTGAGTCTGGGCCAGGCTCACGTGCCTGGCCTCACCTGTGGTTACTCACTATTCATTCCAGAGCAGCTCCTTGTGGCAGAGAATGTCAAAAGACCTCTTTGGTTTTGATCAAAAACCCATTGAGGAGCAGGTGCATAGCAAGACAGGAAAAAAGCCTACCAAGGTAATTAGAAATAACACTTGAATATTTGTAGAAAACTTACCTTTGTTGTAGCTTCAGTATTGTGTTACACAGAGAATCAGCTTTATCCACGAGTGCATCTCTGTTTAACAATTCCATTTAACCACTGATGGAATTTTCTACCTCATTTGCTCTGGGGCATACTTGAAATTGTTCATAACTTCATTATTTTACAATCAACTCTAATATAACCTAGCAAAAATATGTACTATATCACTGGGGACTAGTTACATGTACCTGAGTTTCATGTACCAAACTTTTGTCATTTCTAAGTTATTCTAGGAGAAAAAAATCCATTGAAACAACTTTTTTCTTTTTTTATTAAAATATGTAATGTTTTTACAAAGGCAAAAATCAGAAACAAATTAAAACATTTTACCCACACTGTAGAATGGGGAGAAATTTAACTTTGAGCAGAGACCAGTTATGTATAATCATGAGGCAGAAAGGTGAAAATTTAGAACATGAGCATCTGCAAGCAGATACTTCCAAGAATAAAAATTTTCAACTTTTTTTCTACATTTATCTCTCTTTCCTAATCTCTCTTCCACCTCATTGCCATTCTAATTTCTTCTCTCTCTCTGCTAACACAGTTAGCAATTTGTCTTTGCCTTTTTTCAAAGTCAGTAACCTTCCTTCATCCCTCCTCCCATTGCCTAGTATTTGTTGGTTCTGGAGCTATCTGTTGATACCTGGGAAGCAATAAACTCTCGAATAATTTCATGTCTTGAAAGATGAAGTTGTAGGTGTTTAGTGTCACTAAGGCAAAAGTTTGATGTGACTGAACAAGAAGCACTAGAGTTGCTTGCATGGGCCTAACGCAAACAAACCAAGTTTTCTAATATGAACCTTGTCTCATCCTTTCAGCTATTTGTGAGGACAGCTAAGGAAGAGAAGAAGAGAATACAGAAGAGAGGTGGGGAGCAAATCCAATGACACTTAGACTGTCCTAAAAAAATGTGATTCATGGGCATAAGTATGTCATTGCCATGAATGACACATTTTCAGAAATGCTTATCTGTAACTAATTTGTCCACTCTATGCCATTAATTTAGCATGCAACTTTATCTGCTATTTCATTTCTCTTGTAACTCTCTCAAGTGAACTAAGCAGGTGAATCCTTGGCAATGAACTGAATGATCCTATGTGCTGGTTTTGGCTAGGGTAGTGTTAATTTTACCCACAGTGGCTGGCATGGGGCTGTGTTTTGGATTTGTGCTGGACACAGGGTTGATAATACAGAGATGTTTTTGTTATTGCTAAGCAGGGTTTACACAGAACCAAGGCCTTTTCTGCTGTTTGTACTGCCACACTGGTGAGCAAGTTGGGAGTAGACATAGCTGGGACAAGTGACCAATGGTATATTCCAGACCATCATGCTCAGTGTATAAAGTGGAAGGAAGAAAGAGGAAAGTGAGGATGTTTGGAGTGATGGTGTTTGTCTTTCCAAGTCACTGTCATGTCTGATGGAGCCCTGCTCTCCTGAAGATGGCTGAACACCTGCCTTCCAATGGGAAGGTCTGAATTAATTACTTGTCTTGCTCTGCTTGTGTGTGTAAGTTTTGCTTTCCCTATTAGCCTGTCTTTATCTCAAGCCATGATTTTCCCAGCTTTTACCCTCCCAATTGTCTCCCCAGTCCTGCTGGTGAGCTATGAGCAAGTGGATGCCCTGAGCTTGGATGCTGGCTGGGGTGGAACCATGACATCTCAATGGCCACATGTCATCCTCATCCTTTTCCTCTTCAGTCAGACGTTAGGTATTCTGATGAGATCTTCACAGTGTGCTGGTCACCTGGGAGAATAAAAATGTTGCTTGAGCTTCATGACTACACTTGAGAGGCAGGGGTTTTTCCTGCAGATAGCACAGGAACAATAAACTACCCACTTTGGAGGACTCAGTTAGGTTTCTCCGAGGGAAGTCAGTGAGCTCTGTGACAGAGTGCTAAGAATGTTTCAGTGCTGTGAAGCTGATCAGAACCAGATGTCATTAGGAGCTTTAAATGTGACTCTGTCATTTTGATGTATGTAAAGTTTAGCTCCCTGTTCTTCCTTATGCACAATGTTAATTTAAATCCAAAGCCTTCAGTAGGCTGAATCCACCAAACTGCTGACAAACACAAGTGTGAAATTTGTGTACTTCTACAAAAAAACTGCTCTAAATACTTGTATCTCTCCTCAGCAATGGTTTCTCTGCTAAACTGTGTACATGACACTTTATTTCATAACAAATTTGTTCCTCTATGGCTAATATTCCTGCCCTTTCTGTGAACAGAGGTATGATATGATCAAGTGAAAAAACTTATGTTTCTGCTACTGAATCTGAGCAGGAAGTTATCAATCCACTAACATACAAACTGAGAGAAGATGTGTGACACTCCATTCCCCTTAATTAGGTCTCATTAGAAATTTCTACTTATTAGATTCTTACAATGGTGATTCAAAAGCTGTTATCTCATAGGTTAATGAGAATCAAAAATAAACACTGTTACTAATGAGGAAATGCTAAAATTAATCCTTAACAACTTCAAAATCGAATTTTTAAAAGATTAGATTGTGTAAAATAAGATACAATAAAGAAGGAGGCAAATTCAAATGTCATCAAGGGGTAGGCTATTTCCAAAAGCAGGTTCTCAGTTGCATTTTTGAGGGTGGAAATTCAGCTATGTATTTCTAAGACAAATTATTTGAGCCTTTCAAACAGTTTCTTTACAATAAGAATTTGGAAAAGGCAGAAGTAGAAAAATTCTATAAAAATCAGCTAAGGTTGAATAATGAAGCAACTTTATCCTAGTGGATGGGGAACTACAGGCTAAAATTTTTACTTGGTTCTTTCTGCAAGCCTTGAAAAGAGAAGTTGACAAAACTGAAGCCTCTAAACCAATAAAATATTAACTTTACTAGCCATACAACCCAAATTTAAGAACTGTCTCTCTTTATCACCCTCTTCTGTCTTTCTGAGTATCGTGGTCCCTACTTTTGGGAAAAAAACCTTCAAACCAATGAACTTGGCTTCTGTTGTCCTTCACAATTTAATTTCCTATAAAATAATCAGCTAGGGAGGAACACCCTAAAAAGGTTGTTCCTTTGAGTGTTGTAGGTTCAGATCTTTAAAGTGGTTGCTTCCACTGACATCATTACAATACTGGAAAGAGAACACATGAGAAAAAGTAGAACATATGTGGATTTTATAAGACTATCTTTCTCCTGATTTACTCAGTACATAATTTGTATCCTTTTTTCTTCCCCTGATTGAATATATGGTTGTTCCCAATCAGGTGGGCTAAGCAGCACTGGCAGAAAAATAGCTCTTATGAACTTAGAACTAATAGAGGCAGATTACTGGTAAATGATTCTCTGTATTCTGATTCACTTTCTGTGAACTGGAGTTGCAGGACAGCGTTTTCCATTAATTCCATTACACGTAAGTCTACTATATCCTCTTTTATGACTTTTCTTTCTGAACTAAACAGTCTTTACAAATAACTGTTCAGTGAGAATTTTCTATGTCATAACCATTTTCATTGCCATTTTCTAGACCTTTTCATGTTCCTACTGGTAACTAGTATGATATTTTCTGAGATAGCTGGCCAGAACAGTTCACTGTACCTGAAATATTCTGTGCACCAAATTGCTTAAGACTGCATCATGCTTTCTGCTGCTTTTTTCTCCTCATTGCTTCAGATTTTCTTTAATTTAATGTCACGCAAAGTGGTGTTCACATTTCTCCTGAATTAACAATTCCTGGGTTGTGATATGATGGACAGTTTCTTTCTGTTACAATACATGACATTACCTTTCATTCAATTGCACTACACTATTGATCATGAGAAGATCTTTAAAATTTACTATGGCACTAATCTCACCTAAGATAGCTCATTGTAACTCACTTGAAAAAGCATCCCCCCAGTAGCAGGTGAATGATTACCTCAGCAGAAGTGTTGTATGCAGCTGTCATTAATAAACCTACTCACTATGGCCTTGTCTGAGCAGATTCCCTTTTTGCCAACCCCACAATATTCTGTGCCAGAAAATCTCTCCCTCTACCCATGCATTCATTGCATGAAAAGTTCATGTGAAACATGTTGCTACATAAAGGCATCATGAACCCCAGTCCCTGTACTGCTAGAGAGTGAATAATCATTCCCTGCTTATTTCCTTGATCAGTTGATGGCTTCACAGGCCTTTTTTCTTTTCCTTGCTTTCCTTTTCCTTTTTTTCCTTTTCGTTTTACAGGTAAATGAGAACACTATTCCAGGTTTGGGGAAAGTAAAAAATCTATTCTGGTGAAAATTTGTGTCCAGGCAAAGTACAGATAAGAGCATGGTTTTGGGTGAGGGACATATTCAGAACACCTATACAGGTCCTAGCTGTCCAGTTATTCACTTGTATAGTCAACTAGATTTTAATGGCTGCATTGAGAGGTCTGGAAAACTCCTGTTGGCCTTACAGTTCCTTTATGTTCTTGATGCAGGGAGAAAAAATACCTAATACTCTAAAGATGTTTCTTGATCCCCAAAGAAAGAAACTTTGGAAAGCAGGTTTTTCTCTTTTTCCGCCCACCCACTCTCTCTCTGTCTTTTTCCTTTTATATATTTTTGACTGTCTGATATTTTTGTCACACTTTAGCCAGCAATAATTAGCATATTTTTGCAAACTGGTGAAGCAGGCAACATTTTCAACTTCCTTTTGAACATTTTGTGAGGCAAAACACAGAAGTAACGCTTACATGTAGAGGGTTCTGCTGTTGGCTTTTTTCCAAGCATCTTTTGAAACTAGCTGTAAGAAATCTAACAGAATTAGGCAAATTGGACCTTACACACCCATATGGAGCTGGAAAATCTAATGACAACACAGAAAACTGTCAGCTGGTTCTTGAAGTGTCACACAAGAAAGCAAATCATTACCAGAAAGCTGGTTTATTGAACCTAACTGACATGAACAACAACAAACCAAAATTAGTAAAAGCATGTGCCTAGGGCAATCTACTGCTGTTTATTTATTTTGTGTTTCCTAAGGCTGCTTATTCCTTAGGTTTCTTTGTTTAATATTGTAATGTAGCAGTCTTGCTATGATAAAATACTATTTTCTGAGGAGACAATTAATGACAATCAAACACATTTCATTTATAGATCAAATAAAACATATACTTATTCCTTGATAAATTTACTATTTTTTAAAATCAGGTACATAAGTTTCTTCTCATGGCCTCTTATTTCCTCTAGTATTGGGGAAGAAAAAAGACAATGGATTTTTCAGAGTACTCGCTTTGTTGATGAGGTTGAGAAAGCATGAAGATTTCTTTCCCTGGCACCCTCTGCCAGCCCTGAATGGGGCAGAGCTTCTTGCTTTGAATATATGATTTCCCACTTCATTCCCAAGTATAATGGATCAGAGGATGAATCCATCCCCTGGTGTGCTCAGTTCAAGCTGGAAATAATTTACCAGTAATCTACCTCTGTTCAGACCTTCAGATGAGCTAATACATTCTTCATAATTTTCTTAGGTCTTTTTTTTCTTCTGAAGCACTTGTATCTCATTCCTTATTTATCCAATAAATGGAATCTGGAGCCACAGACAGCACATTCAGCATCCAGGTTACATGGGCGCACACATAGTCCTGGAGGCAACTCTGAACCTTCCCAGCACATAAGCTTTAGGTAGTCTTCCAGGCTGTTCCAGGCTGTCCTCTCTACTTTGTTCTCATGCTCAGACCCATCCTTTACTTATCTCAGGCCCTGACCAAGTGAGACACAACTGAAAAAGCTCTAACCAGCCCCACAGAAGAGGCAGAAGGGGCTGGTTCACCTCCTGGTGACCCGTGCCCAGTTGGGAATGAGGCACACAGTGTCTGACATTTTTTAAGCAGCCCAGAAGCCAGTAAGATATAAGGGCTAAATCATGGAACAATACAATCACTAAGGTTGGAAAAGGCCTCTAAGACCCTCAAGGCCAACTGCTCACTGCCACCTAACATGTTCATCACTTAACCATATTGTCAAGGGCCATATCCACATGTTTTTTAAATACTTACAGGCATGGTGACTTTATCACTTCCTTGAGCATTCTGTTCCATTGCTTTGTAACTCTTTTCATGAAGAAATTTATATCATATCTGATATAAACCTCCACTGGTGTACCTTGAGGCCATTTCCTCTTGACCTGTAAGTCGTTATCTGGGAGAAGAGACTGACCCTTACCTGCCTACCACCTCCTTTCTGGGAGTTGTAGAGAGTGATAATCTCCCATTATCCTCCTTTTCTCCAGGCTAAATGGCCCCAGGTGCTTCTAAATTTGGTCTTTGGGCTATGAGGGGGACTCCTTCTACTTCTGTGGCTTTACTTTTATTGCACATGGATACAAACTCTAACTGGTAATTTGGCCCACTATATATGGCATGTGTTCACAACATAAACCAATGATTATATTACCACACTGTACAGCAAATTGTTTTTTAGGCAATAAAAATGCATTATCAGCTCCAAAGGAGCAATTACACTGCACACTGTGAAAGTATATTAAGAATAATACACAGAACTCCTCTCAGTCTAAATTAGTCTATTGACATGATGGCAGCTCTGAAGATGGAAGAGTGCAGGAGATTCAGGCACTCTGTGCATTAAATTCTCATCAGGAGACCTAAATGGACATAAAAACATCAGTGAAGACATTGGAGGCAGAACTCCCTCTGATCTAAAATACTGATGATTTCAGTAAATCTAGGTTAGTTTAAGCCAACTGCTCTTTATGGCTGGAGAGAGGTGGAGACTGGCATAAAGGGGGGAGAAAGGGGGTGTTCGCTTTATTTATTTAAGCAAAGGAAGCTTGCCAGCCTAGTTTCTACTTGCAGTAGTGCAACACACGTGCCTTGTACAGCAGCCCTTCAGAAGCTGCTCTGAGCACACAGGGCCCTTGTGGCAGGGCTGGCCCTGCCTCCTGCACGTGTCCTGTGCAGGCAGTGGGGTGTCAGTGTGAATGGGACGAGTGTTTGCCACCAAACCTTGTCCTGCCTGGACAGGCTGGGCCTGCGCCCTCCCGCCGTGCGGGTGAAGGCAGCACACACTGGCATCCCTGCCACGGCTGCTTTGCCTTCCCTCTCAGCTGCTGCCTTGAAATTATGGAAAGCTGGAAGGAAGATTACAGGGGAAGATTTAGCATCACAGAACCTGAAGAGAATATTTGCTAATGCTCTGATTCCACTTATATAGTTTCACTCACAAATCATTTTTTCTCTTGCAAACTGCAAGTCAATTACTGGTTTTGTAGGGGCTAGTTTTAGCACCTGCCATACTTATTACATTTCTTAAAGTACAGACATAGAAGACATTTACTATGACATCTGAAATAATGTTCTTTCATTGGTGCAATGCAGCTTTCATTGGAAGCAATGAATTTGCTTTATTTAGACCTATTCCACATCAATAGGTAAAGAAATACAGATTTGTTTGCTTTTTTCATACAAACAAGAATGACTTGTTATTACTGATTTACCTCGGATGCTTATGGATTTCTCTTTAGCACACACAGTATATAGCAAACCATTTTAGGTAATAAACAATAATTGCATTTTAGGACTCACAGGTGTCAATACCATATTTTGTTCAGAATTATGACAAATTTCTCTCTTCTACCTTTTTTCTGGAGAAGAGAAAATATAAATTATTTTTTGACTACCAGCCTACATTTTCTTCTTCTTTTCTCTTTTGTGCCACATTTTTAGTTTAATGATACATCCAAAAATTAATGTTTGCATTTATGGTGACTTGCAGTCCTCAAAGTCCTGGCAGAAAACCAGAGCAAATTTACAAGCCACCAGGTCTAAAGGTTAACTAGAATTTTTTTTTTTTCTTAATTTATTTGTGTTATGTATTTGTGTTACTGTATAAAAAAAGATACATTTAAGCAGGCTATTGTAAGCACAAAAAATTTTTAAAAACCCAGCATTATTCTGCAATAGAATGGCTTGGCCCAGTTTAATTAATTTTTCTCACAGCACTAAAAGAACATCTTACATTCATATTTTATATGCAAGTCACAACAGTTCTGTTCATAACCATGCTGTGTCTCTTTTATATATACGAGCTATTTGCAAAATTTCCATGATCTGCGCAACAAAAACCAGACACTACTAATGTTTTAATGGCTTAGATTTCCAAATCACAAAATAATTTAAACTGGTTTTATTACAAAACAAATGAAGATATAAGCTGGAAATAAAGCATCTAATCTTGATATTCTAAGGATCCAAATCACCTATACAGAAAAGAGATCTCATCCATGACTTCTAGATCTTGAATATCATTCTTCTGTTCAGGCTACTGACACATAAATGATTCTTTGTGCATAATCTGTGTTAAATATGCACAGTCTGTGTTATGCATAATACAAAGAAGAGTTTCCACCTAAATGCAAACACTGAAAACAGCTATATGAAACATTAATTGATTTGTTTTGAATTTATATCTGACAGTAACAAGTATTGAGCAGCTTTTGCTTTGTTACTGTAGGTGTTGTTAATGCACTTTCCACATCCATTTAAATGCAAATCCTCACGCAAGTAATCATGTGAAGGAGGAAAAAAGGAGTATGTTCAGCTGAAGGCAAAGCTGGAAGGATAATAGGCAAGCATGAACAGAGTGTCAGTGGAGGGCTTTACAATAAAAAACCCTTTTGGAATGCCAATGAAAACACAACTGAATTGAAAAATATCTGAACAGAATATCAAACCACAGTATACATGATTTCTATAAAGCAAAATTGAACAAATTAATTTTCTTTACATATATATATATATATATATATATATATATATATGCATGTATATTTCTATGTTGGATACATGTATTTGCAAACATGTAGTACTCTATTCATGCATTCATGTCAGCACCATAAAAAGAGCTTCAATTATTGGCTAAAGGCAAATATTTGTTATTTGAATCTGGAAGTGGAGAAAAAGAATCATTAAACAGACTACTGTATAACCAAATAATGCTTTAGGGTGTCATTTGTGCAGAAAACAGGAAATGAACTGGGACTTAATAAGCATAATTAAACTGGAGAACAGCAATTTTAGGCATATGTACTCCAGGGAAGTATGATCTTGGAAGAAATTGTAGTTTAGACATTTCTCAAGGCCACTTAAGTCGCTAAAGACCACAAAGCCCTGTACTGTGCTAGAAGAGAGAAATAAGCTTCTTGTCCACTACTACCTTTATAATATTTCCAGCTTACTCTGCTCTGAGTTGTTTAGCCTGCCTGACATGCAATATATTATCATGGCTAAGGAGAGCACTACAGCTTTAATACATTGTGAGTTTCCTGGCGTACCATTGACTCATTTGACAACAGCATCATGATGATAAAGCCTTGAAATATTGTTCAGCCCATATGCTGAAAGACACTCATTAGTCTGAAGAGAAGCACACCTCAGTACAGAGCAGGCACCTTCTTTCTTGAAGATCAGTTCCTGGAAGACCCTCTCTCTCAGCTTGTGAATCCAAGAAAGTGAATTGAGTTTTCTGAGCATTTGTCTAGGTTATGCTGCAAAGTCCTTGTGCTGAAAACTGTGAACCACCATCAGGTTAAATTTCTTAGATCTCCAAAATTGTTTATATGTGAATCACTGGGCATAATGACGCAACTGCATAATGACTTGGAAAGCCATATACAACCCAAAGTTGGCAGCTGTGGAGATGGAAGTGGTATACTGTAGTGAAGTCCCTAGCAGGCACTGGGAGGGATGAAAGGAGTAGGGAAAGTAGGCAGTAATTTGTCACCAGTTAGAATGAGAGGAAAACAGGGAGTTATTGCCTTGCACTGTGGACAGTGGAAGGAAAAATGTAAAATAAATTTTGTGAGAAGAGGAAACCAGAATATATTTAATGCATTGGGTCTGTTCAAGAGAAGTGCATTGAGTTGTTGCTTTACAGGCAGGAGAAAAGAAACTGTAGACAGCAGACCATGTGTGTACCTGTCCTTCTGTTCATAAGTTCAAGCACAAGTCTGTCTCAGGCATTCTCTGTATTAATTAACTCTGAGATCATTCTTATGTCTGTCCAAATTACTAGATCTATAGGTATTTTGCAGGTGCAAAACCTTTTGTTCTTTGTTTTCTTTTCTTTTCTTCTTAGACATGAAACAAGACAACTCCAGATGACGTTTAGTCTGATTTAGGAAAAAATGTATTCACTGAATGGGTGGTGGGGAATTGGATTGCCCAGGGGAGTGGTGATCTGGCATTTGGGGATGTGGCTTGGCAGTGAACACAGCAGTGCTGGGTGAACAGATGAACTCAATGAACTTCAAGGTCTTTTACAACCATAACAATTCTATGATTTGTTTTCCTGGTTCCTGACCAAGAATGGTTGTGGTAATAGTAGCAGTAGAGGGAATCTTTTATCTCAGTCTTGAAGCCTAGGAGGACAGGGAGGAAAGGGACAAAACATTGGTAACCAACTTGATATTCATTAAAGACAGAGACCAGGGGAAACAGAGCTTCCAACCTAAAGCAAGCCTTGGAAAATAAATGTCAGATATGACCCTCTATAGTGAGGGATTTTTCCATTGCTAGCCACAGCAAAATCCCTTATTGATTACAGTCAGCTGCTGGTCTTCTGCAAAGAGTGTGCAAGAGGAACATTGTGGCCTTCCAGCGACAGACATTTGTTAATCAAATAAATAGTGGTGATATTGGTTTTCTCCATGTTCCTTCCTATTGCCACGGCTGTTTGCAGTTCTCCTTCTGGATCAGATAAGCACTAATCAAGACTATTAGAGTTAAGCGAATAATTTGCAATGAATAACTTAGCAGATGTATTTGCCTCTTTTCCTGACTATTGAATATTGCTGAGCAGATCATCATCTCCATTAACATATTCATTATTCTAATTTATTCTGAAAATGTACCCCATGAAAGCTTCTGTATACTTGGCACTCAGTATTTCCTCTATATGTGTTGCCTGGCTGTGACTGATCAAACAAATCATGTGATGTTGACATAGTTGCTTGACTGGGTAAACACCTGAATACAACCTATCAAAAGAATATATAGTAATTTATATTTAATTTGCTTACTTCTTAGGAAATAATTTTCTGTTAAAAATCTACAAAAGAAAAAATCTGTCTTATCAACCCTCAATAAACTGAAGGGATTTTTGGCTTTGAATGTCGCTTGTGTGTGTGTGTCTTACCAACCCCACACAGGAAGTGCAGAATATTCTGCAAAGTCTAGAGACTCTTTTTTCATGATATTTTCAACTGCAATGATTCCTCATTGTATGATACACAAGCTGTATTTGTATCATGGTTTTGACCAATCTTCTTTTTGTCTTCTAATGAAGTAAGATCTCGCAGCACACACTGATGGCATTATTTAAATTGATTTTTGCACATTATTTTTACAGTCTTGCTGTGGAGGTGTAGAATAACTGTAGAGTGAACGGATATAAGCACTGATAGACTGTGTAAGAGGCATTCCAAAACACAAAGAAAAAATAAATTTATTAATATACAATATAAAACTAAAATAAAATGAAGCATCTCTGATGCAATCAGTCAACTGTGCCTGTAACTGGTCGTCAAATCACAAAGGGTATCATTAAAAGTCATTGCAATCATATGGTTTGAAACTATCCTTAAAATATGCCCCTAAACCTACCTGATCAATTAAAAAAAAAAAGGGTAAATAAAATATAAACAGAATCATGTTTTCAGAATCTGGCATTTGCTATAGGTTTGTTACAAAACTCAAAGCTCTTAATGGATAAATGCAAAGCCAGGATCCAAACCCTTTCTTTGGGCACATAAATATTCTTAAACTACTTCCTACTGTGGGGATCCAAACAGAGAACTCACTGACTTATCCAGAGCCAAACAAGGATGGAGCTGTAGACTTATCACTGGTGAACACAGAGCAGTGGCCACAGCTGAAGCAGAATCTTCAGCCTCTTTCTAAGACACAGGACAGTTTCCTAAAATTTATCAATTTCCTATAATTGATCCTAAATGAGATCCTAAATTGATCATTTTCCTAAAATTGATCCTAAAATCTGACAACCATGCCTGCCAAACCAAACTATCCTGAACTGATTTAAAACATACATAAAATTGCAAATAACACAGTATATTATTTTTCCCAGTTAACATTTTCTGTGAAACAATACTCATTCCATGCTAGATGATGCCTAATATGTTGATTGTGACATAGTTGTGACCTAACACAGAGGAAGATCTTGGTATTTTCCAAATATTCCAGATGAAATATGTTGTGCCCTGTGATGAAGCTGTGTCCTGAATGCACTAGCAATCCTGAAATGGGTCTAGGATCCTGGAAAAACTTATGCTGTCCATGGCCAAATGTTTCAGCCTGACAGGAAAAGTTTCTGCACTCTGAGTTTCTCATGAATCCACCAAAATAGAGAGTGGACAGCCTGTGGCTGGAGTTTCCAGGGTTGGATTAGATGGAAAATCTATAGAATATTTTTAAATATGATATTTCTTCTTCTATGGATAAGCCTCAAATGCATCATTTGTGTTTCAGGGTGGGGCAATTCCCTCCCCTCTGCCACTCACCTCCCAAATTCAGAATTTCCTAAGAAATGGGAAGGTCAACTTTTGACCTTGTCATTTACAGGCAGCTGACCTCTGTGCTTCTATGCCCATGAAACAGCCAGTTCCTTCACACACGAGCAACTCAAACTATTCTATGGGTTTCACCCCAAGGTGTTAACTCTGCTTTCTCTTAACAGCCCATTACAGTGATCCCAAGACCCACCATGCTCGCTTATGCAGATTTCAGACTTATGGATGTTTGTAGAAACATCTTAAATGTTACAGGTCAAAGGGTGTATATATCACAGAGAAAGCTCATCAAAGAATAACAACGGTGTTTATCTGGAAAACTGGATATTCTCATACTTTCTGAAGCAATATTTTGAAGTGTTTGAGATATCACATTCTGTTCCAACAAAAAGGATTGAGACTCATGGGCTGCACCCATCTCAAACTGACTGTACAATGGTACAGTTTATTTCCTTTACAATATACAAAAGCAAGTTCATCGATCCCATTAGCCCCTACTCCCACACAATTTTCCTTATCAAAAAGGCTGGGAAATCCAACACTAATTTAGACAAACTCTCTGTTACTCTGTGTCCTAGTTCATGGCAAAATGCTCTGTGCAACAGTGAAACTTAATAATGAGCCATTTAGCTAAGATTTTTAATGGCTCAATCAAGAGTTAAGGATCTCCAAAAAGGCACATCCCAGCACACAGTGGACATTGTGACTCTTCTGTTGGTTTCTCTATCGGCAACCTCCTCCCCTTGCCCAAAAGAAAAAAAAATTAAAAATGCTGAGACCCCTTTCCTATAGATATGGATCATTCTTAATGTCCCAATAGAATTTGCATTACAGATCAATTGAGTTTGTAATAAACATGGTGACTGTGTAGAGCTCTTACACAGTATCAACCATCACTGTAGTCTACTCCAAGTCCTAACAGGTTGTCAGCTGCCCATTTAGGAGCAAAATATGATTTTGCAGCTAACTTCATCCCTACTTATTGAAAATTCATTTGCTCTAAAAGTTCATACCTATAGACATGTTGCTGCCATTGAAATAAAAGAGGATGCCATCATTTAACCTTTGAGAAAAAAGCATGAGAGAAAATACATTCTCATCAGTCTTCAACTGAGCAAATAGACAAGACAATGTAAATAATAATAGGTTTGTCAGTGGCAGCATGAGTGTCCCCAGGTCTTAATAAGGGGGTTTTTAAAATCAAATTTCTTCTGCTAAAATTCATGAGAAGAAGAAAATCATAATTTACACTTGTTTTCAGAGGCATTCCATTCATCAGAGCTCAGCCAGTGATGTCAAAAAGATTTCACAATCCTAACCAGTGAGATCACTCTCTTGCTATTCACACTGTGTTACAGTTTCACTTTAATATTCCATCTTTTCCGCTGTGGTGTTTTTTTTTTTTTTTTTTTTTTGTTTTGCTGAGTTGGTTTTTTTATGCTCATCCAAGGATAGTGTTAATGCACATCAAAAGGGATTTATTCCATGCTGTATTGAACAGATGGCAGCTAGAGGACTGTGTGAGTAAAAAAGAATGTAGCTGTGGGGTGTGTGCTTGCTGATATTAGCTGGACTAACAGTTCTTAAGCTCCATTATGTGTCCATGTGCTTGAGCGTGTTGATTTATTCTCAGTTCAGCAAATCATTCAGATGTAAGCTAGATGAAACAAATTCCTCTCTATTAAAGGGATGCTGAAACTAAAAAGGAGCTGTTTCAGTTTAAACATAACTTTGCTGTCATTTTGGCTCACCTGCACTTAGGTTGATGGTCAACACAGGAAAGCCACACATGCAGACGTACATACACAAACAAAGATTTCAAAAAGTCTTTTTTTGCTATTTTCAGTAAAGCTTTCTGTTTTCTTTTTTATGTTTTGGCTTTTTGTTACCATTAACTCTTCTTCCACACTCCAGGCACCTCTCTGCTAAGCAGAGGACCAGATAAGCCAGGACTGCATAAGACTTCAGATGTTCTCCCTTAAACAACAGTACTTGTGGCAACAGCCTATTGTCAAAAAAGGAGGGAAGTGCTATACACACCTTTATATACAAGTGCACAAAAACCTCAATACTTGGCATAAAAAAAGGACAGAGAAACACACCATTATGTTGGACAGGGCTGTATAAGACTACACAGTCTTACCTTGTATCTTGTCCTAACAATACTACAGTATAAACTTTTGATCAAAAAGTTGAAAAGGGCTTAGAGACTGTAGAAATCATCCAATTTAAATGAGCCACCTTTAAAAGTATGCACTTTTGATGTAACTCATAAAGGGCAAAAATTTATTAAAACATGTCCATTGTCTGCAGGAACATAAGTTAATGATTCACCCATCAGTCAATTCTTCATTAGGCATCCATTTCCATTCAATGGCCATGCTTTATTTTACATTAACCCATGGCATAATTTTATTCTATTATTTACATGGGGAAATTTAATAACTGTGAGGCTCTGAACAATTTTTTTTATTGATGCAAATATATTTCAGAGGGTTATAGAATCATGGGATGATTTGGGTTGGAAAGGACTATTTATGGTTCAAATCCTCCTGCCATAGGCAGGAACATTTTTCACTAGATCAGGTTGCTCAAAGCCCTGTCCCGTCTGGCCCTGCACTCTTGCAGTGCAGGGGCACCCACGGCTTCTCTGGGCAACCTGTCCCAGGGTCTCACCATCCCCACAGTAGAGAATTTCCTCCTAATATCTAATCTTACTCTACCTCCTTCAGCTTAAAGCCATTCCCCCTTCTCCTGTCACTACATGCCCTTTTAAGAAGTCCCTGTCCAGCCTTCCTGTAGACCCCATTTAGGTACTGGAAGGTGCCATGAATTCTGTCTGGAGCCTTGTCTTCTGCAGGATGAACAGTGCCAGCTCTCTCACCCCGGCTTTGTAAAACAGGTGGTCCAGCTCACTGCTGTCCTCATGGTCTCCTCTGGATTAATTTCAGGAGATCCATGTCCTTCCTGTGCTGGGACCCCAGAGCTAGACACACCCCATACTTCAGGTGGGCTCTCACCAGAGCAGAGTAGAGGGGCAGAATCCCCTCCCTCCCCTCTGGCCATGCTGCTTTTGTGCCACCCAGGACACGTTTGGCTTTCTGGGCTGTGACACATTGCTTTTAGCAATTGCTGGACTTTCTGCTCATTGCTGAGACATACTGAACTTCTCACTGACCAACACCCCCAAGCTCTTCTCATTTTTATTTAATTTCCACTAACTGTAGTCCAACAAATACCTGTCACGCTACAAGCTTACAAAATTCTTTCAAAGTAGAAATTAAAATTCAGAATAACAACAGTAACAGCTTTAGCTTTTGAGTGCACCAGAACTGTCAGACTTCACACGAGTATGGATCCCTTCAGATAGGGTTAACCTTAGGCTGGAACATTCAAAGGCTGGATTGGCATGTCTGCAATGTCTATGTGCATGTAAGAAATTTTTTTGCAACTTTCTCCATACAAAATTGGTTTTAATCCAAATGAACAACCATATCATTACACTAAATCACTTGGCTCTGACTCTTTTACCTAGAATTTTCCCCAGCTTGCATACCATACCTACTATGCACACACTACATACTAGAGACAAAAGGAAAAATCTTTCATTTGTGCTGCTGCCTAATGTGCCATAACTGAATGTAAGCAATTGAAAGTTTGTTCCACACTAGCAGAATTGCATCCCTGCTTACTAGTTTCATAGCACCTGAACTAACTTGTGGATACTATCACACAGCAGTTCATATTTCAGGGTAAACAATCTTACAATATCCAAAGGTGATTCTTTCACATGATGATCTGCCTCTATTGCCAGTACTACACCAGTCCTCACATGTCCCTGTTGTGAAATTTTTCTTAAATTCAGTCTTTCTGCAATCTGCTTCACAATATTTTAACCAGTCATCTTTACAGGTCCTTTAACCTGCCTAATGGCATGTCTGACATACCTAGTGGCTACATTCTTATGAAATACTTTCTTCTTTCTTTGGTGACTCCAAGGGAGAAGGGTTATTAATTTCTGAAAAATCTTCACACTTACCCATCTATCTTTCTCACTGAAGAGATTCTACCTTTCTAACATATGATAATCAACATCTATTGATTTCTAACTCTTATTTCTATAGAGTCATTTTATTTTTCCACAGATCAGCCTATATAAGCAGGGACTTGGAAGGGACATTTTAGTTAATTTTCCTCCTTTAGTTGTTGTTTTTGTTGTCGGGTTTTTTGTGTTTATTTATCATCCCACTCTCATGTTACTCTTAACTGGCTTGTACAATCTGTCTACATGGCAGGTCCACAGCCACTTCAAGTCAACAGGACTTTTTTATGAAGGGCAGTAAAATTTACAGCACATTCAAGTAGGAAGTAATATGATTTCATATACAAACTTGCAAACGTATTGGAATTCAGAAAAGTAAAATTTCTCTTGCAGGTGTAGCTGGGATTAGAAAATGTAATTTTAAAAGCTCGGTACTGATATCCATGCTTTTTAACAAGTTGTGTATTTAGCTGGTATAGGTTAGCAAGGATTAACATCTACCTTTTCTGAAGCTGTGATGTGTTTTGTAACACAATGAATGGCCATTATCTTTATTGTATTGTGTTTGATCATTTTTCACTACAGACTTCAAACAAGTTGGGCTATCATTGTATGAGAAACTGTGCAAGCACAACAAAAGATAAGCCACACCACACCCTGAGAATTACTTTAGGAAACTGCATTCAAGGTAAAATATGTATGTAAAACCTAAACTAAGTTGAAAGGTTTCTTTGTATTTGGAGTTCATATGAGCCAGGAATCACTCCTTGCATGCCTGCACAACTAATCCAAAAACATTCTGTGACAAAAGAGAGATGAGATGGGTTTTTGTTGTTTGTTTTCAATAGTTGCTCTGGAACAAAATACTTGCATATAAGAACTGATAAGATCTCAGAAGAATGTGGAAAGTGTAAAACCCGGTGTTCAGAAAGAGATGCAAAAATAAACTGAAAAGTCATGCATTCAATGACTCTGTGACTTGTATATTCAGCCAGAAATGCACAACAATTTCTCGTTCTATTAAAACAATCAAATTTGTAGGTGTTTCTACAGACCTTAACCTGTTTGTAGAACTGGAATTCCTAGCTTCATTGTCAAAAGTATTTTCATATGTTGTGTGAGAAATTAATATATCAGAGTCCTTCAATTATAACAATACAATAGTGCCATCAGGCACTCTTGAGTTCTGTGCTCTGGTAGTGATCGTGGTCTGTTCCACCTGCTATGGGAAGAATGTGAGAATCAAAGCTACCATAGATCTTCTTCCTTTTATTTGCTGTCAGCTTACTGATGGAGGGACATGGACTACTGTACAAAAACCTCAGTTCTGCATGGGCACCCTAGTAAATCCATCTTCCTGGGGAATGTGTCTAATTGTTCAATTTTCATATGGTATACATTTTTTTGATCACTTTGTTTCGACTTACAGCAAGATTAGGGACATTCGAGAAAGACTCGACAAGTTGAAGGAAGAAGAAGGGCCAAAAATCGATGAATAGTTAAAGAGTTTAAATTTTAAGTTGTTATACAAGCGTATCAGCGCCCAATAGAATTAGAACTTGACGAAAGAATTCGTAAGTTACAAGAAAAAGGGGGGAAATGAAGCCCCAAAACAGATAGCCCCAAAACAGATAGCCCCAAAACAGATAGCCCTCTAAAAACTAATGGGTTAAAACATAGAATGTGAAGCACTTGAAGAAAGCATAGCATTTAGAAACCACAGAGCAATATATCAACACCTTATTAGCTTTAATCCTGATAGTTTTGTTTGTGTGGTTGTTAATTCTTGTGTTAAATGTGAATCTTCATACCTACAGCCTCTGTGTCATTCAGCATTTCAGAGGCTTCTGTTACATTTTGTATTCAGTCATTCCTCTTTTGTGATAACAAATTCTGGTTCTCAGTCTACTCAAGATGTATTCATATGGAAGTCTTCATCTCTGATTATCTCCTTTATATTATTGTATTCAGTTATGTAGCTCAATATTTTCACATTTCAGGCAGCTTGAAATACTTATTTTTACAGCTCTAGAAACTCATGTACTTTCTTGTATTTGCTTACCTGAAAAAGAGATTATTCTAAAACATATAGCAGTGGAAAAAATAATGAAGAAAAAAATAATATTTTGAGTCTATCTTGGAGAAATGTCTTGGAAATTACCCGTGGCTTAGAATGTCTAATATTTTTACCCAGCTTTACATCTATGAAAATAATGAGTTGTAAATTTCTAAAAAACAATTAATTTAATCAAGAGTCTTCCAAATAGAAGGGAAAGGCTAGTCAGACTAGACTCAGTGGATGTTCAAATATATGCATTGCGACATTATTCTGTGCCAAATTGATCTCATTATCTTCAGTTTGTTCTCCCACACAGATATACAGCTGATATCCTCATGGTTATCCACAGCTGATACTACTGTGTGTAAAACAGCAACATGGGTGTTTGATAGTGATTAGTCTGTATCCCTTTTTATAAAGCAGACCAACTAATGTTTTTATATCTGAAAAAAAAAATCTGCATTTTAATCCATTTATCTATAAATACCTTATGAAACGTGGCATAAAGTAATTTGCTTAAAAGATGGATGATTTATAAAGATGGTATTGCATATCATTTGTATGATACACTTCAAAATGTTCATTCAGAAAACTTAATTTTCCTCTCTAATCACATGCTTGCCACAGATATGGCTCTGGCTGGTCTCATAAACAATATAGGTGTCCTTACTATGCCTCTGTCATTTTAAACCATCAATTTTCATGTTTTGTAAACAAAAATATTTAAGCATCTAATAATTGCATTTCTCAAGCCATTAAGGGTGTCAACATGCAAAAGTTAAGATGGTCACTGAGCTCGCACTACATGATTTCCCCACGATCAAGCTATCAGCAGAAAAACAAGCACCAGAGTTTGCCAGGCGGAGGAAGACACGTGTATTTTTCCTTTCTAGACATTGTCTTCTACTTGAGACAAAATACATCCTATGCTTTGAACACTTTCTTGAAAAATTTCAATCTTCGACTTGCTGACTCCAAATGCACCTGCCCTGATTTTGCAGAATTTGAATTTGAGTGCATCTTGGAAGGACCTTGCTTGTTTTGCTGCACCACGAAGCAGATAGGCAGCTGGCGGCAAGAAAACTTTGCCTGTCAAGGGAAACAAAGATCTATCAAAGATTTAAACATTTAAATGTAGCCAAAGATAAACAGAAAAATGAGTGAAGCCAGCTGTAAGTACTGCTTTTTTTGGTCACTGACTTAATGGGATTTCAGCAGGCAGTTTAAGATGAGTTTATTTGGAGTCAGTGGGATGCAAATCAGTGGGATCTACACATAACATGTGGGAGAATGGTAGGCTTCTCTTCCCCACTCACCACTGCCCATGATGGGGCCCTCCTCCCCTGGAGGTGGCTGAACACCTGCCTGTCCATGGGAAGCGGTGAATTAATTCCTTGTTTTGCTTTGCTGATGTGCATGGCTTTGTTTTCCCAGTTAAATTTCCTTTATCTCAGCCTGAGATTTTTCTGGTTTTTACCCGCCCAGTTTTCCCCTTGATTCCACTGGTGATGAAGTGAGGAAGCAGCTGCCTGGGGTGAAACCACAACACACAGGTTCAATCCTAAATAAATTTTGAACCAAGGAGGCCTGTCTAAGGGTTTTATGCAAATGTAATTTGTAAGGATTAGATTTTATTGATTATTAATTAAAAGGAACCATGCGAATTTCACAGACTACAGAATTTGTTCTTTCTGGAATCTCCAGCACCGTATCCAGACAGGGGACTTTGGTTGTATCTACCACTTTCAACCATAAACACAATTAAATTACATTAATTATATAATTCTATGGTCTAACAAATCTCCTGAAGTAGACTGCACTTATGAGATTGGATTGCTTTAGGAAGTAAGAAGGAAAAAATCCTTTTGAAACACATAAAATTCCAGCTATTGATGGACACATCCTCTGCATTTTTTGCACATAAAACACTCATTATCCTATGCCATGTGCTCTGCAAGAGTATGAATGTAGAAAACTGCATAATCCTGCTACTGTGGAATAACAGCAAGGCATCAACATAATTTTTAATCTATTTCTCTGCAAAACAAAAATATGTTGTTTGCCACTGTAAGACAGAGATGTAGTGTGGAAAAGCATGAAAAACTAGCCATAGGTGACTGTGGACTGAGAACATGTTTATACACTGAAACTCTTAGAGAAAGAAAATCATTGTGCATTGCATTTATTTCACTCTAATATTTGACAAGGGAAAAAAAATATATCCTCAACTGACTGTCGTTTTACTGTTGGTAATAACAATTATAAACTTAACCCTGGTAAACTCTTCACAACACTGCCTTCTTTGTCTAGAACAGGAGTTGTGTGCTGTTTGAAGGTGTGTAAAGGAGATGCATCCACCCCCTGATACATAGCTGACACTTGGAAACAAAAAAGAGATTCCACTTTGTCGTCTACTCAAGGGCAGGGAGTGGGGAGGGAGTAGGGAGGAACTCCTTTGTGCTAGGCCAGTGCATTTCTTCTGTGAGAGTTATGGAAGCTAGGGTGTCTCTTGTTTGTGATGGTCGTATTCTTCCCTTTGTGTTTTCTAAAAATGCAGCACTTGCACAGAATCTCTTAAGCCTACAGTAGATGTTTCTCCCCTTCCAGCATCTTAATTATACCTTTCAAAGACCAAATCCTTTCTGAAAAATCTTTATTATGTGATATTTTTGCTGTAAAGGAAAAGCTTGTTTGTTGGACAAAAGGGCTTTCTCTTTTCTGTTTATGATAGGGCAATTAGACTTCACAGGAAGGTTCTCTAATAATTACACAAAGCAAAGGGAAAACCTTAATTAAATTTTAACGATGAGTACAACTGTGCTGATTAGGATAATGTGGTCATTATATCCTACCACAAGACTTGTTTATATTGTATGCTGCTAGGACTTAGGAAGCTTATCTCAAAGTTTTATTTATCTGAATTTGGTAATCTCTGCTGCTATTAATTACAAACTCTACTAATGCTCTCTACATCTCATCACTGATATAAAACATGTTCCTCAAAAAGGCACCATTCTATGAATGATAACAACATTTCTGTAATACAGGTAATAATTTTCTCATGCAAATTTTAGGAGGTAAGTGATGTCAAATCAGATATGAGCAAATTAAGTGTCCAAAATGGTGACATGGATGTTGTCTAAAAGTTTTGTTTGTTTCCTTTTGGTAAACTGCCCAGACATGTTATAAGGTGCATGGGCTACAGGACTTGATCCGTTCTTCTGTGACAACATTGTAATGATTTTGAGCCTAGCAGAAGTAATTGGAGCATAGGGAGAGACATTTAGATGCTTAAAGACATGACAGAGCCTGCAGAGATGTAGTGCAACAATACATCTGGTATGCTGTGATTCCCAATAACTAGGCAGGCACCTGAGCCATGTGAGTTATCACTGAGGTGGGTAAATTGAGAGATGATTAAAGTCCAGATGCAGTCCATAGGAAAAGCTAGACACAGGTCTGTTTGCAGAAGTCTGTAGTGCTGGCCTGTGCCTTTGCTACCTTCATGTGTTTCAGACATGCAGAGCCACATTTTCTGGAATACCAACAGCAGTCTCACAAATGAGAAACACGATGAGTCACGCTAGTGAGATACTGGACTGCCTTCCTCTGATAAAGTAGTGTTATTACATAGAAAAAAGACCATATGCATAAAGTCAGCAAGAGCAAAGCAGAAACTCATTCAAAAACTGCCCCTGACAGTGCACAGTGGGGAGAGAAACAGGCTACACCTTGGTAGCAATGTGTTTATGGCAGCAAAACCTCTGGGATATTTAAGGGAATTAAAGCCAGGACTTCAATACCTGTTACGAGGGTAATGTCAGAGGTAGAGGTCTGACATTAGCTTTAAGCACTCAGTTATGAAGTAACAAAGCATGGAAAGTGAATGCACCATCCTATTTTGTCTCAAGGCTTTACTCTGGGTGCTATGAACCCAAGAACTTTATAGCTTATATATCAGGCTGAAGTTTCCACATTGCTTGCTCAAGCTTCAAAACCACATACAGTTAGAACTTGAACATTCAGATGTGAGAGATCAATACACTTTCTTATTTTCACACCTCTGCGGAAAGAAATGAATGCAGGAGTACATGGAAACTTTAGGGATGGCTGTGCGTAAGAAAGTAGAGAAGCATCAGTGCTGTACCAAGGGGCAGGAAATCTGAGGGGCAGAGTCTTAACTTAGGGTCTGCACCTATCCCTTTTGCATCAATATCAAGATAGGACACTATCTCCTTCACCTTCTGTTTCACTTTTGGAGTTTCCATCTGCACTGACAGGTAGCTTGGGCAGTATTTCCTGTGTATCCCAATGCAAATGATCACTGGCAAGTTTACTGCCATCTTAGTATACAAGATGAGTAATGGCACAAGTTATGGCATCATTCAGCATCCACTTTCCTTGTTCTGCCATGTCATCAGAATATCAGTCAGTTCTCAACTGGCTTCACCTTCTCCAAAATTACTTTGCAATGGATCTCCTGCAGAATGCTGCTTGCTGAGGTACATACAAGTTGTGGCCCACCTGGGGAGAGGGTTGTACAACTTTATGCCAATGCAAGTGAATTACAAAATGGTTCAGAGATTTATTTGGCAGATGAACTTGTTTGTGCTTTAAGGCGGCTGAAGGGAAACATCTTTTTCCCTTCAGTGTTAATCATTTGCCACTGTCCCTCTCAGTCCCTCATGTAGGATGTGATCTTTAAAGGAAAGAAGTAGGAGTTAGCAGGGACAAAACCAAATAGTTTTGGATGGACAAAGGGCTTGGTCTTTGTAATTTAGTATTTCAGATTTCAGTGACAAAGGTATGGAGGACCACTTGGGGTCTTTATTAAAGGATGTCTAAAGAAATAATGGAGCGTGAAGAAGTGACATGATCAATAGATTAGCTCCAGTTTGCATTTGTTATAATTCTCACCTAATTGCTTGCTTGGTTCTGCCCATGGCCTTAATTTCATACTGGTATGTCACCTTTGAACTCTGTTCTGTTAATTTTAATTGTAAACAATGGACAGCCTTTTAAATATTTCCTCTAGTTTTCCTTCATTTCTGTCACAACTGAGCCTATGTCTCCCTGACATATTATAAAAGGAAATGTTTTTTTCCTGGTTGTGCCTGGAGACTTATTCTAAGTCAAAAATTCAGAAGTTTCTAATGGCCTAGGTTTAACACTGGCCCTAGAAGAATCACCGCTACTTACAATAAGCAGGAAAGGTGACTCACTAAGTGTGGAACTTGTTTAACACACCTGTGAGCACACATACACACCCTATGTCCAAAATATTTCAAAACACTGTGACAGATAGAAATGCTCTCCACAGTACAGGAAACGCTACAGAATTTGTGGATTAGGATCTTTTAACATTGCCTACTGACCTTAAAGAATAATATTGTACTAATAATGTTCTTCAGCTTAATACAAGCAAGGAACAGATCTTTCTATCCATTGGGTAACATTTACATTCATTCCTTTGTATGTCATACAGAGCCATTAATCATTCCAGCAGCCTCTCTACCTCATAGGAGATGTAGGGTAATGATAATGTTTTATGTGTGTAATTAATCCTGTAGCAGATGTGTAGTTTCCAAGACTACTGCCATTAGAGTATTGACAGGATTCAGAACAAATATTCAGGCACCAGCTTAGTAATGATTTTAATATGATAATATCCTGTTACTCATAAATACAGAATATTCAGACCATAAGTTTTACATAAGTGTTGTTATTTGTTAAGGCTTTCAGAGAACTAGTGAAGAGGATTTTTTATTCCTAATGCTGCTGTTAAACAAACAGCACACAATTAACGTATCAGCTGGGTGTGCATAATTCCTCAATTCTCCATCACACAGTGAAAGTCACCATTTGTGAAGTGAGAGAGGTAATTTATAATGAAAATAAAAGTTATCCAGTGAAAACAAATGATGCCAAACAAGCTGCATATACTTTTAGAGATTTGCTTTTAATACTATTCTACGTTTCATTCCTGCTAAAAAGATTTCCTTAGCTGGTTTCTTGGCGAAGTGACAAATTCAACTACATATAATAATAAAATTGAGGGAAGTAAAAAATCCTCTAATTTTTTTTCACAAGGCAATACCTTTGCAATGTATATAGATCTTCAGTTGAGGAGGGACAGGACTACTATTCCCATATCATTTTACATTTTTACCTCATTGAGTTTTCTTCTTTTTTTTTACTGTAGTATTCCTCATTTTGCCCAGAGATGGGTGGACATGTGAGCCCCTCAAATTTGAAGGCTACACTTTATATGGTTTCTCCCACTATTTAAAAAGAAAAAAAAAAGTACTTTCTAAAATGCATACAAGTGTGAACTGGTGGCAGCTCTTACTAAATTCAAGTCACATAACACCCAAGTAGTTAATGTGTCTCCTCATAGAGTGGAGAAATATGTTTTGTAGTTAGTTTTGACAAATTTGATTCTACAGTTTGATGGAATTAATGAATGTATTAACCAATAGCCCTCAAATTGGCAGACCTCTGTCAGACTTGCTCCTCAGAAATAGATGTGGACCAATATAAGAAAGGTTTTACCTTTCCTAGCTTCACAGTGTGGCTATTAAAAATGATACTATTTTTAAACGACAAAATTCTATTCTCGCTACTTCACAGTTGTGAAAACTGCAGTGGGAGGCAATGTAGGTTTTCAGACTTTGCTTTCCACTTCTCTGTGCCAGATGAACAAAAGACATGGAGGGTCTCAACAACTTTGTTCAGGATAGGACTTGGGGAAGAGGACTACTCACTGGAGAAAACCCAAGAAGCTCTTGTGGATTGTGAACATTGTCTAGCCACTACTTTTACCTGTGCATCATTGTGCAACTTTTTCAAACCTGGAACTGAAAACACCCAGACATTCCACAGGACTCGGCAAGACCTGCTGTTCATATGCCACATGTGGCAAACACTGGTGGAAGAAGAATTCCAGCCCCACTGTGAGTTATCTCCACAGCTGCTTTCCACAGTGCAGCCATGTCAAAGTTCCTTCTTCTCAGCTCCTTCACAGCCCTGAAAAGCACTGCACACAGTACCTTGTTGCAACTGGGATGTTTTCACCTCTTGTTCTGTCTCTCCATCACTAACTCACATGCAGAGAGAGGGAAAGGGTGTGTGTGCCTCTGTGGACAAGGGTAAGACTCATCTGCACACACGGAAATAAGCCCCACAAAAACATCCCTGTGACCTTGGTGGCTGAGTGCTTTGGGTCTGCTTGGGAAACACAGCTTTGATAGTGTTTCCATTAATTTTAATCATCCCCTCTCACTGGTCTGTGTGAGGACATTTTGACCTATTTACAAATAATAATAATAGTCTCTAAGCTATTTTGCAGGAGTAGAAACTGGATTGTTGATGTTATTCACAGACTCTACTCAAAGTGAAGATGGTCTCAGCAGAAGGTGGTCTCTTGGTGGCCTCTCCAAAAGCAGGATATCCATCCAGGAGACATATACAGCAAGCTTCATCATTTCTGTTAGATATTCTTATAGACTATCTGATACTTACCTTCCTTGATCCACAGATTGAAGGAGAATTTTTAAGTTTTACATGTTTCTCTGCAGAAGCAGTAACTACAATGTGATTTCCAATATGCTGAAATACTATACTACTACTACTTAAGTTCACATCACCTTAAAGTATGTTTTAGAGAGAATTTAGATTAGCAAAAAAGTTGTATACTTTGGAGTGTATGTATTTATTACTGCTTGATTATCTTTTCTTTATATAAAGCAAGGGTCACTCCATATTTCAGAGGTTTTTTCCACATAACCTATAAGTTCTCTGTGTATATTGAATTGCTGTTAACAGCATAACTAACTGTAAGAGTTTTTTAATATTAAAATGGTGAAAGAAAAGATAATAAACATGCAGTCAGAAATTTTTAGAATGCCTGAATTCTGTGATTAATATCTGTGAATCTGTGAGTAGCAGCTTGCCAATTTGTCCCAATTAAAATGTGAAAAAAGCTTATTCATTATAAATAGCACTATTATTATGTACACTGCTCCTTTTTCTCTCCCTTTTTTTTGTTTTTTTTTTTTTAGGTTAGAATGAAGCTAGCTTCTTCATTAAAGAAACTGTATGTAGCAAGGTTGGAGTTGGTGCCATACTTTATCCTATGTAAGTAATCTTGTTTAGAACAAACGAATGAAAATACACAAACAAAATACTAACTCCATGTTCTCTCTTTACTCATGTAAGGAAATAATAAGGATGGCAACTGGTCAAATCAAGCATCTGTCCAACAAGCAGAAGTTAGCATGCGGGATACAACAAACTTTAGCACCTTAGACCTTGTTTCTGGCAATTCATGGACTGAAGACTCTCATTGGAAGTTGAATCAAGATCCACCTTTTTAATAGTCACTGAGTAACCCAGTTCTGCGTTTTTGTTCAAATCACTCCTTGAATTCCCTTATGCTCAAGGCTTACACAGTTCTCTGCAGCAATTAATAGGACAATGTTACTTATAATGATGTAGAGGAAAAAAAAGTAATTTTTACTTCTCTTAAAGTTATTGCCTAGGATTTCCATTAAATGCTTCCTAATCCTGGTATTACCAGAAAAGTAAGGAAGCATTTCCTTTCTGCATTTTCAGTACTGTTTATTATGTTACAGATGCCTGTTCATCTCATTGCTCCAGACTTGTCTCTTATCTCACAGAATCTTCCAAATCAATTAAATTTCTGTGTTTAGAAATAGCTCCACGTGCCTAAGAATCCCTGGTGACTCTTCCTGTGAAACCTCCTCAAACAAGGAGGTGACCATATATATATTTAGGAATCAAGATTAGTGTTTTTAAGTGTATTCAAGGATTTATACAGTAGCATAATGCAATTTTTTGTTTTGCTCTCAGCTCTTCATATGCAAGCACTCCTTTTGCCCAGTTGGTGGTTCATCATGTTCATTTTCTGATTTGTTTTGGAAGTGTTGAGTCAATGCTGGCAGCAAGGCTAGAGCAACAGGGAAAGACTGCATGAGTGGAATGCTCACCTTCCCAACACTTGAGAGATGCCTAAGGGAACATCTGAGTGCCTGAGTTCCATCAGCTCCTGGGAGCTCTCCCAGGATAGCAGTGTCAGTAGAGCCAAATCCACAAAGGGGCTGTAAGTCTGCAATACATGGTGAATAGTGGAAAAAGCCAGGAATGAAAATAAAGCACAGAAAGCAAGCAGCAATCTAGATCCAGGCTGTTTCAGTGCAGTTCAACTTAGTAATTTGCTCCTCTTTCCCCCCCTGGATTTGCCAAAAGCAGATTTCATTGATGATTCAGCCTAAGCTGTTCTGTAGAATCATGTCATGCAGAATGAACCAAGCACTAGCCTTTAGTATTTTCTCCTTTGTGAAAAAATGAAAATAATCCATTTTGTTTCTCTGTCATGGTTTTTATCTTTCTTTTACACATCAATCATGTACTAGTTCCACAAGCTCTCTAGACAGGTTTCTGATGCATTTAAAAGGCAAGAAAAGATCCTTTTTTTTTGTTTTTTTTTTGCTTTTGATCACTTACTTTTCAAAATATTTTCTAGCTTTTTTTATTTTGGCTTCAGATTTGTCTTGTCAGGGCTAAGAATATTTTCTGGTTTTTTAATATATTTCCTCTATACTCTTTTTATGAGAGATATATTTTTAACTGCCTCTCTTAAAACTTCCGCTTTTACTTGTGAAAAAAATATTTTAAAAATATAATTTAAAAAATTATCTTGCTAGGCACTGCAACAGGTTATGCCCCATCCCTAAAAGTGAGCCAAAAATTGAGGTTGGATGGGGCTCTGACCAACCTAGGCTAGTGGGATGTGTCCCTGCCCATGGTGGGAGGTTGGAACTCAATGAACCTTTCCAACCCAAAATATTCTATGGTACTTTGGAGGAGGAATAGTGTGGGTTTTTGTAATTGTAGTGTTCCTGAAAGCATGGAAATGGGGACACTGCAACCGTTCTTTTCTCCAGCTTGAAACTCTTATTAGTTTTATTGGTTGACTTAGTTCTAGGAGTTTTTTAGTCTTGATGTTGCTTGACCCAAAAGCACCCAGTTAGCTGCTCTGTATGCAGTGCGTGGTCTAAAGTATGCTCTGTAGCATACTTTAGACCATACACAGTCTAAAAATGAAAAAGAGAACCCTAGAGAGTCAGGTGAAAATAAACTTGAATTTAGCGAGGGCTCTCTGACAAATAGCCAAGACAAGAAGTTAGATAAATATAGAGGATTATCACTAGTTTTTGTTCTTAATTTTAGCACAGAAGGAAATGTTACAAATCAAGTATGGTTTCTTTCAAAACAAGAGCATGCAAAGAAAATAGTAGTAGTGGTATTAATAATAATAATGCAAAAATATAATAGAACATTCTCATTATTCAGTTCAGGCTAAGAAATACACTACATAAGTAGATCTGTTTTCTTCCAGCAGATATGGTACACCCTTTTTTAATGCAGTTTGCCAGCATACACTGACTACTGGGTTATTACTACTACTGTTACTGATTGCATGACATGGTTTATTTGGAATCCATCCTCACATTTTTGCCATACACACTTGCTAGTCCTATCAATCATTTCCAACATGAAAGACACATTGTCTAACTCCTGCCCAGCTGCTCAGATTTTCATGTTACTAATTTGAATTATTTACAGTGTATGAGCTTACCCTAAGAACCATGCAATGCAGTATATTGTTTCCCTCTTGGCAGTGTTTATAGCTGTAAGAGACCAGCTACTGTAATTTTTGAAAATTGACATAGTATCTGTTTATGATGTCTTGTTAGCACATGCTGAACCCATTTACACTATCACCTGCTTTTAAACTAGATACCATGAGCTGTGGAGAATTGTTGGCTGTTGTAGCATGTGAAGATGTAATTCAGCCTCATGCATCCTCTCTTCCAGGAGAGCTGGGCCAGAGAGAAATGCCCAAGAAATTCCATGCTGTTAAGCAGGTCTCAGATTTTCTTTGTGAAAATCCCTGTCATGCACTAAACCATGCATTGAATAAACCGTGAGTGAAAATAGCTCTGTTATGCTTTTAGGCTTCTGGCATATCTCACCAAAATCTGTGAAGCTAAGGCAAAGTGGCTCTCCAATTTTAGGGAGATCTCCTACTGCTGACCAAGTAGCAGTGGCAGAAGTAGTGTTGTCTCACAGACTAAATTTTTATCGCTGCATTATCCACTGTTTCTGAGAGCAGATGCTTGTTGATTTGTGCCAAAATGCACTACATTCAAGCCCATGACATCCATATGAAAAAGATTAACCCACAGTTAATCTACTATACTGTGTGGTCACCTCTTTCTTGTGCTTTGAAGGGTGTCATTGTGTATGAGAACAAAATATTAGATAATGCTGCTTTAACAGCAACTGCAATGTAATTAAACCCCTATCACAGTGACAATCTACAAAAAACTATCTTACAGAGGGAAGGGGGAAAAGTACAGGGTTTTTTTTTTTTTTCCTAGTGAAAGCTGCTATGGGATTTATATCAGTAAAACTCATTGTGTTAATATGTGGAGTAGCTTTTGCATCCATATTAATGTAACTGAATTTATAGAAACTGACTATGCCTGGTTAAACTTGGACAAGGCCTAGAGGAAATACCTTTGAATTATTTATTTTTCTTCATCACTCATTTTAGCATTTCAGCAAATATCTGACATCTGTGTGTTTAGAAAATAATTTTGCACAGCAAACAAAAAAGGAGTGTATGTAATACAATTGCTTAAAATGAGTCATTTGGGGGTTGATCCAAAGTCCTTTGAAGTCAATGAGAGGTTGCCATTGACATCAGTACCTTTTGAATCAGAACCTCCAAGGGACAGATATAATAAAAACTGAAGACAGAGAATAAGGTAAAGCTAAAAGGTAGATAAAAGGAGATGAAAGGGGAGAAAATTGCCACACACCCAGTTTCATACCACTTGCAGTAAATCCATTAGGATATTTAACCACCTAATAAGTTTCTCTTTACCATGGTCTATTAAGTGATAGGGAGAATAAACCCACAATATCACAGATTTTCCACCACTGCAGGCTACCAAATCATGTCCAAAAGTAATGTCCAAAAAATGTTGCACTTAGAGAGGCTGTCACTGATTTACAAGACAGTACAGGCTGCAGTGGAGCACATATGAGACATTCAGTGTCTTCCCATGGGTGGGGCTTTCTTCATCACCTCTCTTCACCCAGGCAGTGCAATGCCGAAGAGCTATAACATACCACAACTCAAATGCCTTTTCAAATATTATTCTCTTTTCATGGCTAGCTCTTTTATTCTTGAAAGAGTCTTCTTCCAAATACTATCTTTAAGTACATTTTGTTTGTTTGTTTGTTTGTTTGGGTTTTTTGGTAGAAACCATGGTCTTTCATTTGCACCTTTCTTCAGCATCTATTCTTCAGCACTGTGTTTTAAGTATGTATTTTTCAGTTGGAACACGCTGAAATTTAAGCAAACATAAAATAATTTCTACAGCTGTAAATGGCATTTTTAAATATTAATATGCATTTATGGAAATACATGCTGGTGAAAGGAATCTCATTAATATCAAGACAATCTCCATCAATGTAGTTTTGAGACACTGTTTTCTGAGCTATGTTTTTATAACAGCATGCACGCTTCCTGTAGGTCTTGCCTGCATTTTCTTGCTGTATATACATAAACCAGCTGGGAAGAAATATGAGTGCCTCTGGCTGAAGGCAAAGTCAAATACTAGGCCTTCATGCGTCTTTGAATTTGTAATAAACAATCCCACATGGAGAGCAACAGTCAAATACGTGCAGATAGCTTTGAATATCTGATTAATTTAAATGCTCTTAATGTTCATATGTGTATCAACCTTGAACTTCATATTCAGCTCCTAAAAAACACTGCTATTTTACTTTCTTAAGCAATATACCTTAAATGCCTTTCTACTGAACCAATAAATATTTAACAGTTGTGTCTTTCATTAGATTTTTCTAATAGCTCTTTCAGAATTTTCAGATTTGAGTGTAAGTGACAGAACACAACCAGCTAGTTATGGTATGCTATAATCTGAGTAATGTGAGGTCAGATTTATTTTGAAAGCTCACAATCTAGACTTTACTTTCATGATTTATTACATCACAGCTGCAAAAATTTGGCATTAAGTAGGACTATGACTACTTTACACAGTGCCCTGTGAACACATGTACCTGAAATAAATGGAATGACAAACACCTTCCTGGAGCAGTGCTAAATACCGGCGAAGATTTAGAGAGCAGAAGCACTGACCTATTTAGGACTGTCTGCTGGGGGACTGGGCAGGCTTCCCATCCCCAAGTCCTCAGATGGAAAGAAAGAATTTGACAGTGCCATATTGAAGTATTTAATATTTCTGAAAGGTTTATAATTTTAACCTAACCCTTATTAAGGAACTCTAAGCAAAGGGAAATGGTATCAATCAATCAAGACTTTATTTTTGTGGATCGAGTTCCAGACAATCTGGCCTATGGTAACTAAAATTATCAGTAAGGGTCAAGTAATGCCTATTGGTAAATTTGGCACAAGTGTGGGAGCATCACTTTTGTTTGTACATAACAACAGAACCTCATGTTTTTAAGGAAGCTTTAATTGATTAATCAAGGGAACCCACACAGGTAAGGAGAAGCATGTATTAATGTAATTAAATATTTATGCAAACGAAAAATACTGGGTATTTTTCCAAATTTAATGAACATTCTGAAAATTTTTACTCTGGTCTAAAGGTGCAAAAACATGTGGGTCAAATTTTTTCCTTCACTATGAGTTTTATTTTAAAGGAGTTTCAACTTGTATGATAAAACTGGCTAACTGGATAAGATTTCCTTTTAAATTTCTTGCAGTTTAGACCTACATTCAGTTATCAAAGCTAAAATTTACAAAGTACAGTCATATTTTCTGAATCCTAAGAATTCTGACAGAAATTCATACTGATAAGTATTAAAAACCATATTGACTTATTAAAAATGAATAAACTGTTTTTCATTGTGTTTCTAGAACAAATAAGTATCTGCTTACACACCCTTATTCTCTGAAAAGATACATTCTCAGCAGCATTTATAGATTATACATCAAGGATATAGTCAAATGAAGAAAGAAATAAAATAATATTTGGTCATCTTTTCTCTCTGTGACACTATCTACAAAGGTTTCAACAGATTAAAACTCCTTATTGTGCTAAAAGACCTCAAATCACCATCATGGACAGGGCAATATGCATCTCAATAACAGGGGACTTATGAGATGCACGTTCAGTAATTTTTGGAATATTTTGGCTTTTGTCATGTGCTGATTTTGGCTGGAATAGAATTAACTTTCCTTCATAGTGGCCAGTACAGGGCTGTGTTTTGGGTTTGTGCTGAACCCAGGGTTGATAACACAGAGATGTTTTTGTTGTTGCTGAGCAGGGCTTACACAGAGCCAAGGCCTTTTCTGCTGTTTGCACTGCCACACTGGTGAGAAGCTGGGGGTTCATGAGAGGCTGGGAGGAGACACAGCTGGGACAGGTGACCCAAACTGACCAAAGGGATTTCCAGACCATGTGACATCGTGCTCAGTACATAAAGCTGGGAGGAAGAAATGGCATTTGTCTTCCCAAGTAAGTGTTATGCATGATGGGGCTCTGCTCTCTTGGAGATAGTTGGATACCTGCCTGTCAATGGGAAGCAGTGAATTAATTCTTTATTTAATTTGTTTGTGTACATGGTTTTTGTTTTTCCTATTAAACTGTCTTAATCTCAGTCCACCTCTCCCCAGTCCTGCTGGTGGAGGGATGAGTGAGCAGCTGCCTGGAGCTTGGCTGCTGGCTGGGGTTGGACCATGACATATCATTAGACAATAATGGCTTCTTTTGGTTGGGTTGGTTAGGGATTTTTTGCATGAATGGCTTTGGTTTTCTGAGATCAATCAAGTACGTGATGTAACCGTACCATGCTGGAGTTGTGCAGTCTGTCATTTGCTGCTTTTTATTTTTTATGCTGAGCATGATTTTCTTTATGGCAAAGAAATAATTATAGAGTTGTCATTGTATCCCAATACCTTTCAGAAACCGTAAGAGGTAGAGACAGAGTAAATCTGGACTTTTCAAAACAGCAATAGCAACTGAATGAAAATTATTATAAGGTTCACTCACATGACAGCTATTAGATAAGAAATGGTCTGAGTGCCAGAACTCCCCCCTGTGAATGTTTAGCAACTGCTAAGGAATTATAGTGATGCTTCTTAAAAGCTTTTCCATGATATTACATTTGAAACCAAGATATTATAGTGTCAAAATGTGAGGAAAAGACTGCTCTTCAGATGCCAAATCTCTGCGTCCCAAGTCACCACATATTTGTCATCTCAGGACAGCCAAGCATTCCCCACAGCAGAAGCCAAGTGGCACCATGAGCTGGGAGACCAGAGGCCATCTGGCTGCTGTGAGGAGGGCTCAGCAGTGTCTCTGGATGTCTCTGCTCATGGCCCAGAACCTTCTGCATATTCTTCTGGCCCACATGATGGGGAGCAAGCCCAGCCTGAAGGTGCTGAGCTTCTGGAATGGGTGTCATAAGCTTGCATGGCAGGGAAGGGATAAGGGGAGGTCAGATGTATTCCTGTTGGATCAGGCTGCTCAGGGCCAAGACCAGTTGGTTTTAACTCAGTTCCCTCCAGCTCTCATAGCATGCTGAATGCTGCAGCCCACTGACCACCTTGGTGGGCCCACAACTGTCACACTCTGAGGAACCAAAATAAGACAAGACCACACACATTCCAGGTGTGGTCTCACAAGTGGAACCCCACAAGTGAAACACCCAGCAGCCCCAATCCCACTTTCTCCCTCCACACTGATGGAACTGCTTACAATTCTGGGCATGAGTTCCACTGCCTACACGCAAGTGCTGTTAAGAGATGTCCATTCCCAGACCTTCATGTGTCTGAGATATCCATTAGCTTTGTGCATAGGTGAAGTCAGACTTCAGGAATCCTGTGGCTTTCTGGAGTGGCAGCTGGAAAACCATGCCCCTGACATCCTTGTAGAGGCAGCTGAGTCTCTGCATCAGTGCTCTGTTGTAGAAAGACACTCTAGGAGATACTTAAATCCTGAATATCGGGAGATATCCTAACTACTTTCTTTGTCTCTTTCAAGGCAAAGGTGATGGCCTCAAAAAAGTCATGCTGTGGCACATACCTGGCCACCCACTTCATTAAGCAGTGCCTTTATCAGTGATTTTTATCAGTCCCTCCGCCCTAAACACTCCTCACCTGCACAAACTTCACTGCTAGTCCATTCTATATTTGCCCTCCCTACCATGAAGACCAAAATGTCATGATTTAGAGTCCTGGTTTACAGCTATGCCAAATAGCTGTACTTAGCATAGGGTATGTGGGGGGCTATGTTGAGTGTTTCTTCATATATTTCTGAGGCATAAAACTGCCAGGAGGAAACTGAGAAGAGAAACTTGCAGGTAGAGTAATAAAGGAGGAAAAGATATGCTGTAATTCCACCAATTCCATTGAATTTAAAAGCAGAGTAGAAATCTAGGATAATAAAGCTCCTAGAACTTGTGTGAAAATTGGCAGCTCAGTAGAGGACAGAAATACTCCCAGAGCCCACGCAGAAGAAGGGGAAGAGTGGCTGCTCCCGGTCACAGCCGGCACTGCCTGACAGCTGCTGCCTGCCCAGTATTCAGCACAGCGGCTCTGGAGCAGCCTTGCTCCCCTTGCAATGGGGTCAGCAGAAGGGTAGAGAGGCAGGACTGACTGTGTGGGTGGCACTGTGCACGATAAAGCATGCTGCTCTGTAGAAAAAGGGGTTTCATTAGCTCTCCTATTCAGTAAAAACTATTTTTTATGAAGAGCGGTAGCAAATCACCAGTAAGCTCATGGAACTAACAATAATGTGGTACTTGATTATTCTATTTGTCTAAACACCTTCACCTCAAGCCCTTCCTTTTCCTGACAATTTAGACTG
This sequence comes from Setophaga petechia, assembly GCA_024362935.1. Classification (NCBI taxonomy): domain Eukaryota; kingdom Metazoa; phylum Chordata; class Aves; order Passeriformes; family Parulidae; genus Setophaga; species Setophaga petechia. The sequence continues at coordinate 33,798,420 of JANCRA010000004.1, read as the reverse complement.
ATGCTTTTAGGGGCAGAACTTATCAGGCTGCAGGATCTTCACAATTATTAGGAATGTTTTCCTCGACAACTGTTCTTATTAATCATGAAAGTCCCACGTCTTGACTCAAAATATATATACCGTTCAGTACAGTTGACTGATTTGGAACCCAAAATAACCCAGATGAGTAGGTGAACTGTCAAAATTGGCTCAGCACCACAGATGTGTCGAACAACAAACTGAATAAACAATGTGAAGAGAAACCAATAAGATATTAACACAGGGGCTGACAGCAGGTGTGGACCTCACAATTGGCTACCTACAAATAAAATCTGGTAACGTAATGTTTGGAACTGCCGTAAGCTAAAACAATTTAGAGATCAGACTGGTAGTTTAGTTTTGGTTTGGGGTTTTTGTGGCAGAAAGGACATAGCTCACACCAAGCTCTGGAAAAAACTGGAGACTGTAGTTCTTTGTTTATGCAGACCTATAACAAAGGCCAAAGCTCATTTTCCAAGTAATCTCTAGACTGTTTTCATCTGGTCCTTCTAAATCTGAAGCATAATCTCCTCCTGAGCCCAGTGAGATTTAGGGAGAAGGACATTTCTCCATTTCGTTGTTCCCTGAGTTGGCTTCAGAAAAATCTTCTCATGGCACACACAATGGAGATATCACACTATGCTTGTTTGGCTTTCTGACAACACTGAAACAGACACTCCTGTTTTCCTGATCAATGGTACTCGCCTCCAAGCAAGCTGTATTGCACTGTGAGCTGGTCTCTGCTGTAAAAATGCACACATGATGTATATAGATGCACACACATACATTCATTTATATTCCCAGCACAGCAGATGGAATAATTCTGCACCACGTATATTTTTGTGCTGTTAAGGTGCACTGTTGCTTTGCAAGCAAAACAGTAGATCTTTCAATTTCCAGTGACATTGCACAAAGTGCTTATAATTCAGTGTTAGCTTATCAGCCGTCCAATCTCCCACTCCAGGGAATGTGTCAACCATCAAAAGGAGTGGAGGAGGTGTGCTGAATCTTAATGGCTTCTATTTCATCAGACTCACTTTCTTAAGGGCATTTAATCAATGAGGACAAGTAGTAGGCAGATTTTTAAATAAATGTGTCACTTTAGGTTAATCCGCAGTACAGTTGAATGTATTTGTTTATGTGATTCACTGAATATGTTCCTCTGCTGCTCAGCTGAATTGATAATCTGTAAATCAAAACATGTTACAAATAGTTTTAAACTAGCCCTTGAGCAATGACTTCATTTGACCTACTGGTATCTAAACCATTCAGAAGTTTCAGATCCAAGGGTGTTTAATGTCAGTTTTGTGTTCAGCACAGTTTCAAGTAAGCTTTTGGTTCAGTGAACCCAAATTGGGTTTTGGTCACTGCAGGCTTATAGGAATATTTTTGTATAGGGTTCTTATTTTTTAATGTGGCAGGTTTTTCTCTTTTTCTTTCTTTTATTTTTTATTTTTCTTTTGTGAAGCAGTCTTTGGGGAAAAAGAAGATCACAACCATTTGCAATATTTAAGCATTGCCTCGTTATTACTCATCAGTCTCATACAGCAGTTAATGTAACTGTACAATAGGATAAAACAAATAACTTTTTAGAGGCATATTCACTATTTTTTAAAAAGCAGTGAAAACAGAAAACCAGATAAAATTGATCAGATGGGTATGTAGATAAATTCATTTGTACTCATGCGGGTGATAAGCAGCTACCCATGAGTTCTGATTTATGATGTTAACTCCCTGCTAATTAAAGCATTGAAACTGTTTATCCTTCTCACTCACGTATGAGACAAAGATTAGCAAAAAATTCATGAAGGGAAAAAGGATCATGCATTAGCGTACATTAATCCTTTTTAGTCTATTATAAAACAGATCTAAATTACAACGATACTAATACATACCAGTGTTCAGAGAGAGGTAAACTGGCATACTAGGGGGAAAAAAAGCTAGCCCATGTCTACTCCAGACTTTCACTGATGCAAAACATTGGCAAGGCTGCTTTGATTTACACTGATATGAGCAAGATTATAATCAAGCCTAACAGCTAGACTGTATGCTATTTGTGCTACTCAGCTGTGATAACATATAAGGCCTGAATGTGCAGTCAAAATCCCTGTGGAGACCAATGCAAACTTCACCCACACAACAGCCACAGGGCTATACTGTAATAGCGCAGAAATTATTCTATGCTTTAGTAGAAAACTTGGACTTACAGGCATTTATGGAGGTCTTTTGCAGAAATACTCTGTAGATCGAAGTGTCTGACATTGCAAAGGACATCTGTGATTATGAGAGGCTGCTTGTGTTATGTAATATAAATCATTTGAGCATGGGCATCCAACCAGAATATGACTTTCCAGTTCATGTGAGGAGTAATTAGATCTGTGAGAACACACCATGTGCAGAGTAGTGAAATGAAACAAAATAAAATGCATCAACGGATCTCACAGACAAAACAAGAAATAGGGATGAGGAGGTGTTACAGGTGCTCTCAGCAATGTTCTCATGATTTTAAGGGTGATTTTTACATGACCTTAACCTTCACAAATTCCCTGTTTCAAAACTATGGAGCACTAGCTTACAAACATATATATAATGAGTACTTTCATATCTGTATTTAACTACTAATTTGAACCCAAATTTCCCTTTTCTCCATTCAAGTTAAATTAAACTAATTCTTGTGCATTCCACTAGTAATGTACATTTAGCATCCTGAGGCTGCAATCTATTTTACTTTCCTACCTTACAGAAGGGTTTGAAGACCCCGGGTAAAAAACACTGCATCACTTAGGGAAAGATCTTTAATATGGATCTGAATGCCATGTAAATCAAACCATTCTGTAAACTATGTTCCAACCTCTTTAAACACATCTCCATGTTAGCTTTAACATCATTATGTCCCATTGTGATGAAAATGGACTTTCTGTATCCTGTGATAATGAAAATAGCCACTTTATGCAGTTTCTGTCTGCAATTATCCAGGCTTTTCTCAGACTCTAGAGGAATCTAAGCTAATTGCTTTGGGACTTTTGCTACATTTCCATAAATTCTTTGTTAATTTTTCATGAGAAACTGTTATTGCAGTTGGCCCTAAAGTTCCCATTGTATTCAATAATGTAAAGAAGTCATTATGAAAACATAACCAATTCACTAGTGCCTCCATCAAAGCTCACTCTTTTATCTACATGTATTCTCAGGTGAGACTGAATGACTCATCCAAACCCTTCAATGGTGCTTTTTTTTATATATATATATATATTTTGATACACACTTTTCTTCGTTTGAGTTTACTCAAAACAAATTTAAAAGTGGTTCTATGTGGTGCATAATCTTGTCATTATGGGACCAGAACTGAGTTTGTTTTATCTCAAGGCAAACTTCTCAATGCAAAAAAGCAGGAGATTTGCATTCATTTTGGTGGCATCATGCCAGTTTACACTCCCTACAGCACCAGCCTGAATGAGATTTGTACTATAACAAAAACAGCAGTGCAGGCTGCTGAGATGCCACTTCAAAAAGTAAATCATATGAAACCTGCTTGGCCCCCTCTGAACCCTGAAAAACACTAATAGCAATGAAAGCACCTATGCATTTTAAAAGCTTATAGAATGTTACTGATTTTCACTTTTAGCTCTTTCTGTTGTGATCATAAAATACTGTCATTTTTGTAATCAGATACATCACACTGCCAGCTCTGAAGCTGCTAAGGCAATCTGCAGTGCAAGACACATTTTCACAATTATTTTGTCTTGAATGCTGCAACAGAAGAATACATAAACTACTGAGAAACAAAAGAAAAGTACCAGTGTGAAAGAAAATCACACTGAAAATCATGATAGGCCAGTATTTTTCTAATTAAAGAACCCTGCTTAGAGATATAGTTTATGGAAAGCACAGGTTTTATTGATATCAATAGAAGCCATTATAGATTAGAACTGAATGACCTATCTTTCTCAAAGGTCCTCAAAGGTCTGGTTGCTGGAAAAGGCAAGGGATTGTAAGCAAACCTCAGAAATCTCTAAGGTTTGACTCAGAAACATGCTCAGAAATCCCACTGCTTATCCTAAGCCTTTCTAAACCTCTTTCGTGTGGTAATGAAGCAGATGATCATTGCATGATTGGATCCCTTATTTTTTGTCAGGTAGGTGGTCTAAAAGGAAAGAAAACCAATATTACTTGTTAATAATTACTTGTATTAAGAAATATTAAATGAATATTTCTTAAATAAGTAAAATGTTAGAGCATTTTTGCTTTTTCACCAAAAAGATAAAGCTGGCTTCAATCTTGTCCGCAGATTAAGTTTTTCGCATTTGTTACTGATTTTCTAGTGCTGGAGACTAGCAATTCAAGACCTGTGCCCTTCCCATACTTCCCAGGAGGTGTGGTGCTTTATTCTCCAAGGAAGTGGCAGTTGTGACCAGGAATATTGACAGCATATGGCACCACTCAGGATGCCTGAAGTGGATGGCATGTTGCACTGGAGGGAGATTTACTCTGTTGCAGCTCTGGTTGTGCGTGCTCTCGAGAAGGCACATTCCCAGCCTCTCTCCAATGGCAGTTTTACTGCTGCTGCTTTTCAAGGATATGCTTCCACTGATGCTAATGATGAGACCAGTAAAAGAAGTGATACAGTATCTACTAGAAGGAGATTTTGCCTTATAAAGAATCTCAACTACTGGAGTTTTCATTACTGTAGCAATACCAAAAATAGTGAGTGGTATTAGGAGGCTAAGCCTGCCATGCATATGATTTCAAAACACTTCACTACTTCACCATCTCTATTTTATCCAGAGCACTGGATATATACTTTTTTTCCCCAAGAGGTAAATCCACTGTCTCCACTGGTTTTCTTGCACACAAAATTGGGTTTGCTTTGAAAGAGAGAAATGATTGAAAGGTCTGTCATCAACCAAAAGTAACCTATAAGAAGATGAATGGTCTTAACAGATCATCTGCCTTTCTTCTCACCATCTTCCCCAGCATCTGCTCCATGCAGCAAATTTGACCCCATGCATTCAGAGTGGATCAGGGAGGAAAAATGGATCCACTGGCAGGGGTGGTCTCCCAATTCATAAGGGATGTGCAATCATGTTTTTCCCCGCAGTAGCTGAGTGGACCAGAGGATACAGGATATTATTTGGGGTGGCTAAAGAGGATGTCAACTGAGAAGGGTGAAGCAAAGACTACAGAAGAGAGGTTGTGGCATGAAGTGCTGGAAATGAAGAGATGTTTTTATGTCCCTTCTTATACACATAAGAAAGGACATAAAAACATCTGCTTGAAAGAATATGTGTGCACATCTGTCTACTCACAGAATTGAGAAGACAGATGTGCACACATAGATTGAAAGAAGGCAAAGAGGAATGGAAAGGTGCAAATGCAGGAAGCACTTCCAAGATTTTTGCTCAAGAGTACAGCAATGACCAATGTTTGTTGTACAAATGGTTGCAGCAGCACAGGAAAATAGACTTTGAACTTCTGGGGTATGTTTGGCTGTGCTTCCCTAAGCAAGTCATCCTCCTTTGTTTGCGCACAGTATTGCAGCAGGCTTTACAGACTGTAGTTTATTTACTGACAACAAAAATTTCACTTGAGTAAATTCAGTTCAGCAGACCAGGTTTATTGTATCCTGAATATATTCACAAGTTCATAACAGGCTAGGTGATTCCTTCTTTTGTAGCTGGGTTGTGTTGGAGGGGTGTTTTACATGTCCGTTTCTTTCTAGTTTGTTATTTTGTTGCTCTGATATTGCCTGGACCAAGACTGCAAATGAAGTGATTACACGAGCTAGTGAATGTGACTTGGACCTTTTCCCTTTTCTTCGCTTCAGTATCCACTAAATTAATGAGAGAAAGACAGTGTTTGAAATCTTTGGTGGGGGGAAGCCATAAACAAGAGCAAACACATACATTAAATAGCCTTGTTTTTCTTCAAAATCCTTGGTGCTTAGTTTCAACCTATCAGACACTAAAGATTATTTAGGGAAAATATACACAAAAAGAACATAAAAATTTCCCTGAATTGTCGACTAGCTGTAAGACTGATCAGCAAAAGCAGCACCAAAAAAATATTAAAAAGAGCCCTTTCATTCTTACAACAATCATCCTTTTTCTATTAGCTGAATGTATGGAAATAATCCCTTGAAATATATATATTTATATATAGTACCTATTTTCATATAGGTGTGGAACCATCACATTCCAGCTAGCCACAATGTGAGGATAATTGTTCATTGAAAGCTGTTGGGAAGATCAAGTTCACATGCTTTCAAAAAAAGTCTCAAAACAAAACAAAAAACGCCCTGAAATCTTTTGACTGTTAAAGACTGACATTATCCATTGTGTTGCTCTTTACTTCAGTGAAGGATCTCGTAGAAATGCTGTTACGATAACAATGAGAAACACATTGCTTTACATGAAGCTTCATTTGCGAATTCCCTGTGGCTAGTGCATTTCTTTCCCAAACTGAAAGAAATGAAGTGTCATTGTATCAGCTTGTTCTTCATTGCTCACATTCCTCTTTATGTTGATGAGAATTTTTCAGTACAAGCATTCAAGAATGGTACTTTACTAAAAGATACTGCCTTACAGTTAAGCAGACAGTATTGTCATTGTTTAGCAGCTATGGTAAACTGTGGATGCCGTCCTGTTGATTTTATTAAAAAGAGGCTGTCAGGGTCTATAATTCACACATCATTAACTGCTTCATTAAGACTACAGCAGCTTTGTGAGCTCTAAACTTGTAACAGTTGCATGACAATACAGGTAAATGCTCACTGGTTGAGACATGCAAGTATCTCCAGTGACTTGTTCACTGTATAATTAAAAGCCAGTACTGTTTTTTAGGACACACTTTTTTTTTTAACTACAAGCATAAATGCATAAAACATGTTCACTTAGAATTGATTTGATTTAAGTTAAAAGCATTACTTTGCAATGAGGTGTGCAATCTCACATCGTCAATCAAAAAAAGGCAATAACATACCAAAATGTACAGTCATTTAAGTATTTTCATATGGTTTGGGTTTTCTTTACTGGACTATGAAGCAGCCTATGTGCTGAAGCATTGTGAAGCAGAACTGTTACAGACATGAGCAATGTGAATCGTATTTATTTAAGAATTCAGAATTAATGGAGCATTAATTATGCAGAGAAAAATTTCATTTTCCCATTATTTTTACTGAGTCCTGTCTCAGTATGAGACAAGTTAGGAGGACATTTCCACTCTTTTCCCTCTTCTCCTTCAACAGACCTCTCCTTCCCTCTCTCCCTGATTATTTTGTTAAAGCTACCAGCTCAGATGAAAACATGGCATGGATTTTGAACTGGACTTTGGAACCTGATAGACTTGAGTAGATTTGGAAACAAGCATAAAGATTTACACTTCATGAATTATGTGGCAGCCTTCTGGGTGGGATGCATGAGCCATCCTCACAACACCACCGAGCCTTTCCTCTCTCTTCTCCGTTACCTTTTTGCCCTCTTCCATCCATGGTCACCACAATTTGTACACCCCTGGGAAGAAGAAGTGGGAGCTGGTTCAGCCACTCATGCTGCTGGCTTTGGTTCAGCCGCCTCTGATGCCTTGTCCCTCAGAAGAGCTCTTTGACACCAGGACACCGCTCATGTTCTGCAAACACACATTTCCTGGGGGGAAAGGTTTCCTTCTGCTGCTAGCCACCACAGATTTCCAGCCCTCCTCACCTTGGGAGCTGCAAGCACACCGTACATGGGGTCCCTGCAGGGAAGATCCTGCCCACTACCCCAGTGGGTGCAACCTCCTCCCACAGCTCTTCCACTTGGAGCACCTCGATCCATTGGGACACCCCAAGAGCTCAGCCCCATAGCTCACCCTGGAACTGCCCTGGCTCAGTGCCACACGGTTTTGGAGCAGTCCCTGGGCTGTGGCTGGAGATGCTACAGCTCCTCATCACCAGTGATGCTCCAAGCCTAGGTGTCCCAACAGGTCAGTTCCTGGGACTGACACACCCAGCAGCAGCAGCCTGCACCCCTAAACCATTGGCTACCTACAAGTGCTCCCTGACAATCAGAAAACTGAAATCTGTTTTCTTTTCAAGAAAACAAGCAAAAGTTTTTCTGATGACCTGGCAGCCCGCTGTGAGTCTCAGTATGATATAGCTTTAGGGTTATGGTCAAGAGAGGAGCAAGGCCAAAGCTACTCTAAGAGTCACACTTTTCTCAATTTTATCAGGGATCTTTTGGAGGCTGCTAAATAAAATAAATGCCACAGCATTGTATTCACTGTTATTTGTCTAGGAGCAATATGCAAGGCATAATTGGCGGAGATTACCTCAGTAGTTCATTTGAAATTTTCTAACTTAATTTCTTGAAGTTTTACTAACAATATAAATGCCACAGTTGTTGCCATAAATTAAGTTTTTTGCCAGCAAACATACTGGACATTCCTTTGAGCCAGTACATGAACATCTATATTGACATTCTTGCAGGGAAATATTCAAATTATTATTTTCAAATTGTTTGTTTGTTTGTTTGTTTCTCCTCTGCATTTACTTAGAAAGATATGCAGACAGATTTCTACTCAGTCACAGTGTATTCTTTCAAGGTTAAATCCCAGATCTCATGGGGAATATACTTTTCTCTCTGTAAGGTGTAAATGTTTCTAATAATGTTCTAATCAAGAAAAAAAAATCTTACCAGTAGCACAATGCTGACAGCTATTTTTGCTGAAGGACAGTGACTGTATAAGGGTCACCACTTACAACAGGCTTAGAATTTATAAGGATGTCTCGGCCAGAAAACTTTGTCTAGGTTATTCTTCCTATGTTTCGGTATACTAGTGATTACTGAGAAATAAGATCAGCTATAATTTCTCAGCCTTTGTCTTTAGTGCTGTTCAAAAGTGTCGAATGCAAAAGAACAAAGTTCCATGTCTTTTTTCCTGTCATTATCACTAGTGAATAGCTGTGCTCTCAACAGCAAAAGCACTGGTTGGGAGATGGTGGATTTTGTGCAGACTGGAAGGGTAGTCACTGTGCTAACAATTAGAGGACAATCGTTTTCACTGTGACCTTGCAATGACCTTTACCATGAAGTATAAACTTCTTTGCCGAAAGTAAAACACTAATTCCTTCCTGTCTTTCCAGGACAGATAACCTAAGATTCTAAATTCAGTATGCCCAAGGCCAATCTCTAGCCAACCTACACAGAACAGCACACATTCTTTCCTCTAAATTATACTATCATTCAAAACAAAGCAACCAAATCCAAACCTACACCTTGGGTATAGGCCCATCTCTTGCCCAGCAGATGGTGTGGGCCAAAACTGAATGGATGCAGGAGCCCTGGCATTGTGTCAGTATGGATGGGTAAGCCTAGTGCCCAGCATGGTCCCCAGGTCCCCTTAATTTAGCAGTACAGAAATAGCAGGAGGATTATTCTGATGCTTCTGAAACTTTCTGGGGAGTAAATCTACTTCTTCTCCTTTCATTTTACTTAGAAAACTTGCAGAGAATACAAGGAAGGTCAGTACATCAGCATCTGAGTAAGTCAAATAATATTTTACACACTTTTGCAGCTCAAGTAGCATATTCCTTTCACAGCCTTATGCTTTTCCTGCAACTTGTATCCAGTCATTAAGTTGAAAAAAAGCGATGAGAAAAAATCCAATCAGTTCGGATACTCTTAGCTAACCTGATTGTGTGGAGAGCTGTTTGTGTCCAGAGCAGGATGACAAAAGGATTGTATCTATGGCAAATCAAGGAGCACTAAATGCTACAGAAAGTGAGCAAAGCTTAATTAATTAGTCCTGCAAGGTACCATTGGGCAATTCAACAGTAAAATATTTTTCCTAAAAGATCATCCTTCTTCAGGAGAGCTGAAAACCCCAAAAATCTCCAATTATGGACTGCAAAAAAAAAAACCAAAAAACCGTGGAACTCAGCATGTGTAAATCTTTGTGACAAATTATTGTAATTTAAAAAAAACCCAAACAAACAAACTGGAAAAGAACAGAAATGTTTTTCCAATAGGTGCATAGCAAGCTAAAGGGAAACTGCCTTGTCCATCCCATGCAATTCCAGAAACCTGCAGACATAACAAAAAGATTCTGTGGAAGCAGGAAGTTCATGCCCAACATTCTTGTCAACACTGTCCTGGTAAGAGAGAATCATCATCATCATCATCATCATCATCATCATTTAGTGTACTAAAGCAACCCTGGTGTTTTCATGTGCTTAAGTCATGCAAAACTAAAAAGCCTCCATAGGAATATGTAGATACCACCATAACATTTTTAATATAGAGATATAAATATTTTATATTTTTATATGATATATTTATATATATTTACAGTAGATATATATGTTGGCTGGATCACATCACGAAATAGCCTTCAGAGCTTGCACCTTACACTTTAACAATAGTTCAAGAATTATCTATATATGATGGCCTATATGACTAGTATTTTGGCTTACAAGAACTTTTATAAAACCCTCCAGGACAGTCCTTAACACTCTGCCTTTCTAAAGAGTAATGTAAACCTCCCTTGTTGGAACCTTATGCCTTAACTTCTTAATTTTCCTACAACAGCCATGAAGTAAAGTTGCTTTCCTATTTTGGAGGTTTTTTTCCTTTGTTCTAAGACTTCTGCCTCTGATCAGATTTTCTCAAAACTGAAATCCCCTGTTTCTAGCAACTCGTTCTCCTCCAGACTCACTCTACTCAGACCACAGTTTGAAGTGTAAATGGCCAAAGGACAGGCAGGGCACAGAGTTGACTTCTCCCCACTGCTCAGTGGAGAGGGATTGTCAGTTAATGTGTTCCATGCTGTTTCATATCCCAGCATGATATGTTGATGTGTTCACAAGAGCATGACATTGTTGACATTGTTCACTTTGATCCATGATAAACCCCTACAGAGTCACTACCTAATCACTACTCATACAAGTTTATTTTCCTCACTTGTGCATGATATATTTCACATATCTTTTGCGCTGTACTTTTCCAGCTTGTGAAGATTAATCAGCAGTCCAGTCCTATCCCATTCCATTTTGGGAGGAACCATATCTTTTTAAAGAGTATATACCCTATTTCAATATGGAATTTATTGATTAATATATTTAAGTGTGGTCTCATAGCAGCTGAATGGGAGTCTCTTTTCAGTACACACACTGGTTTGATCAAGAAGTGTTGATAGTTATTTTCCAAATACAGACTACCAGTAACATTTGTTCCTACTTCACAACAGGTTAACAACACCACAATTCTGATACTTGTGTTGGGGAGTGTTGTGTAATACACAGCTAAACTATATATTGACATAGTTTATCTCTTAAATACAGTCAAAATAGGTATCTCGTGTTATTGTCCCAACACTCTATCAGAGAAGAAAATGTGGTTATTTTGAAATTATTTGTTCTTTGTTGACAGTTACACTACTCCTTGTGATGACTAATGATTTTTAGCTTTGTATATATTTTTAAAATATTTGTACATTTGTCGATTTTTAATATATTGCTGTATGGTTTCTAGCGCTTTTCCTGCCCTTTGTCCCAATAAGCTAACCCTTACTATCACATTCTTGAACTTATGTTTGGTCTTATTCTTAAGAAGAGAACTTTTGACAAGGACATCTTGTTTTCCAACAGAACTTAAGAGACATAACAAGAAATGGGGCTAAGAAGTCCCAGGACCAACTCCAAGGGGCTGGCCCAAGGGTGGGTGATTTGGGCCACTGATCTCCTATTGAATGTACCTGCTAGATACATTAACTAATTAACCTTATGAAAATTGTAGAAATACTTTATCATGTGTGTGCAGAGCCACATTTGGGCCTCCGAAAGTTTTCACTAAAGAGTTGGTTTTTTATATTATCACTATAATTCTAATAATAATCACTATATTATCACACTTATATTATCATTATTTATTATATTATTTATACTTTTTTCCTATTTATTATTATTTTAACACCCTTTAGAAAGTTTTTATTTCAGGCAACAATTGTTCCAAGCAATTACATACAGTGTGTTTTACTATTTGTTGTAGCATTATTGTGTGATTTTAAATATGAACTCCCCTCCTAGCCTCAGCTAACAAGCTGCACTAGTGTGAATCCCATTTTCTTCACCATGAAAAGGTGGTGAAATTATTTCTCCACCATGGCACAGAAAAGAAAAACAACTAGTACAGTTTCCCATTTTGCTTTGGCAAAGAGTCTCTTTTTTCACACTTGCACAGGCACAAAATAAAAATTCAGAGACTTTTTAAGCACCTTGTGGCAAGTCAGAGGTTTCAAGCCAAAATTTCTACCATAAGGAATTTACTCATCTCTGATCTCACAGCATGTTTGGCACATAACTTCAGAACCATCATAACTTCAAGGTTTGTAAAGAAAACAAAAATCAAGAAGTGGTGATAAAAGAAACAGAAAAAAGCCTATTAGCAACTAAATAAGAGTCTCCTGGCATAAGCACTTTCTCTCTTAGGGTCCTTGGCCTTCTTACATTTCTTCTGATGTCAGGCTGAAAATTCTCACAGCTCTTCAGCAAAAAGTTAAAACACCTGAAAAGTTTCAAGGTAGAACTAGACTGTGGCTTCAATTTCATGACTGCTTTAAATAGTGTCATGATACTTCAGCAGATTCTGGAGCAAGTTAGACTGTTATCAAAGCAGGTATCAAGATCTTTCATCAAACCCATAGAACAACTCGACAGGGCATAAAATTCCATTGCTTACAGGGTCCTTTAAGCTGTATGGAAACTTGATTCACAAAGAAGTTCTGTTTTCATATTTATCATGCATTTCACATTCATCATGCATTACGTGTTTATCAGGTGCTTAATATTTTTGTTAGGTACATATCTTTAATCTTGGTAAAACACTACTTGAATGTAGATATAGGATAGCCTGAAAAAAGGACAAAAGATCTGCAGGAATTGCTCTGCCACAGGGGATTTATAAAACGTCTGTCCAACACCACTGTGCTAATAGGAGTCTGAACAACTCATCCACATATCTCCAGTAATTTCTCAGAAAAAGAGCTTTCTCACTTTAACAGTATATTCACCATTAATAGTTAAAAAACTTGCTGTAATCACACAAACATATAAAGATGGAGTTCCTCAGAGCGCTTCTGAAGGCTGGAATCAATGGCAATTGCTATGATGCTATTTATACATCTCCACTGTCAGGTCCCAGGCACAGCTGGGTTTTTTTGAGATCTGGCCCAGAGTTCTGACATATTTCTGGAGACCTACAGTGTATACCAAATTTGTGTACATGGCCAGGATGTATGTGATACACAGAACATGCACACACTTCTCACGTGGCACTGTGAAAATACAAACCCCAACACACACATGAGCCTGATCAGTGCCTTGAGCTCCTTGGGTAGGCAGATGGTCTTTATCCATCAAGTACTTGTTATTGGTTTTCAGCTTAACATTAATTGAACCAAGCAAAACTTCATTTACAGATAAGCATGTTTTAAAGAAATTAAGTGGTAGTGGCTTTGCAAGTGCTTTTTCTATCATGGAAGCAATGTATTTGAAAACTGATTAGAAAATGTATTAGAAAAAATGTATGAGAAAATGATCATCTCGCACTGATTAAGGATGCAACATTTTTCTCCACCGAAATGTGCTTTATGTCTGGGAGGCTGCAATGTGTCTTGCAAATGGCTTCAGTATTTCACACACAAATTATATATCTTTCACTTCTATGTGTTCTGTCACTAAGAGAATGGAGATGTTAGAAATTTCAGCTCAAAAAACTGTGCAGTGAATTTCTGTCCAAAGCAGTAATTTCATTGCACTCCAACCTTTCTTCAAGGGCTTTAATCCATTTTGAGATGTTTCTCTTGTATTCCCATAGCAGGCTATGACACAGTTAGACAGACATGAGGAAACTTCAGCCCTGTGAACACTTGCTCAAGAGGGACATGTAATCCCTGGCAGTAGTGCTTAATCACATTCCTCAGTCAGGTGTCAAACAGAGCAAAAGCACAAACACACAAGCAAGTTTTGTTTAGAGGACCTCAAAAAACCAGCCAAGTGGCAAAATTGGACATCTGTGCTAGACTGGGGCTGTCCTGTTTTTTCAGTCTAATCTGTCAAGATAACCATTTCCCCATTCTCTTAAACAAACACAGACTTCCTTGTTTAAACACTGCAACAGTTCTAACAGAGCACAGGTTTTAATCATTCTCTGCTAAGTACACTAGCAAGAGGCTCAAAAAAGAAGCAAAACATCTGAAATGTAAGCTGCTGATTTTGCTGTGTGCAAAAGAGCAGGGCATGTGACCCTCAGATTTCAGATGAACTGTAAACAGTGGGCTTGTAAGAAAAAAATGTGACCCAAAAGGAGACAAGCTTTTTTTTTTGCCCCTTAATTAAAAGAGGCCAAATTAAATTCAATTCTACTCTGAAAAAATAATTAATTAATCTGGGGAGAGGGTCACTTTTCCTATAGGATAACTTTTTCTACATATTCCCTTTATTACTTAGATTACATTAATGTACCAAAAAAAAAAAGCTATTCCATGAGCATTATAATGACAAAATGTGATAAATGCAGCACATAATTCTATAGATGGCCCCTGATTTTAATATCAAAATCTCAGAAGATACACTTCTTACAGAAAGACTGTTAGATACAGAGAATCAAATAAATACAATTAGAATCCATCATCTATTTTTCCTGAATATTGAGTCATTTTTTATTCTCTTCAGTCTTTTCCCCTCCTTTTCTCTTTTATTAGTAATGATTAATTTAATTTGCACCTGTATTATTTATCTTAGATTTTTATTGTTCTGCATGTTGTTCTCTTGCCTCTCTTCAGTAACTATTTTTGTCTCTGAAAACAGTGTTTCTTTTCCATTCATTCTTTAATGTTTTTTTGCCTATCACATTTTACTGACTCACACACTTCCTCTCCTGTGATCTTTCTTTTGTCTAATTCTTTTCAATTGCATTCCACTTTTCTTTTTTTTTTTTTTTCCTACCATGTTAATTTTTCTTTATCCTTTATCCCCAAAGTCTCTTTTTTCTTGCCATTGAATCCCATTCTTTACCTCCTTCTCATCAAGGGATTTCCCTATATCCTAATCTTACATCTTTTTCCTACCCAACATATGGTGTCTCCCACCCTCCCATTCCTGAGGGAGTCTTTTTTCCTGTAGTGCTTCAGAGGATACATTTACATTGACAGAAATGCTATTCTCCCATCTTACCCTTTCACCTCTTACGTTATTTACACTACAGCACAGGCTGAGTCTTACCACATGCCTAACAGTCAGTCTACCCAGGGTCTGGATCTTGGGATTTCCCCACAAATGATCCTGAATATTTTCTACTCGTGAGCCACCCGTGTGTAATGAGGCTGCATGGCTGCATGTGCTTTCTCGGGAGCCTCCTTCTCACTTGGGAACAGGGTCTTGAACAAGTCAGGGAAGAAACCCTCCATCACAAAGTCTCCTTGGTAGTTCATATAATCTTCTAAGAGCTCCTCTTTCATGGTACTCTTGTCAAAAGTGTTTCTCCTTAGAAACCATTGTTAAAGAAAAGAACGAGGAAGGAATTTTTAAAACACTTTATTCTTGGACAATAAAGGGAACCACATCACAAACAAGAATACCTGCGTTTGTCTCTCACAGTTTATCCCTTCCACAGTCACTCTGCAGGCTCAATATCTAATTCAGACAGCTGTACTCTTTCTCCTTCTCTGTTACTCTCATGTTTTCCAAGATCATCTTATCAGCGAAGCAGGGACAAAGAACAGGTAGGTCTGGAGAAGATACAATCTCCTGCTAGACTTTTGCTCACCTGTCATGTTACTCACCACTTTGTTACCCTGGTCAAAATGTTCATACCTAATTCTCAGAGACAGACTAAGACAACTGGCTTCCATTAGGCAGTCTAACTGTTCTTGGTAAAGACAGCAAATAAAACATCTTCCACTTCTTAGATGTAGGCTAA
Source organism: Setophaga petechia (assembly GCA_024362935.1). Taxonomy (NCBI): domain Eukaryota; kingdom Metazoa; phylum Chordata; class Aves; order Passeriformes; family Parulidae; genus Setophaga; species Setophaga petechia. The sequence continues at coordinate 33,782,452 of JANCRA010000004.1, read as the reverse complement.
AAATAATTAGGCATCTGTTTTTATCGCGCAAGCTGGATAAAACAATCCAGAAGGAAAGTGTCATGGACAGTGAATCTGAAACACAGCCTTAAATGAGATACAGACAAAACATCATGTTTTCTTGCACAGTGATGTATAGGCATTACCTCATGAGTGATGTACAGGCACTGGAAATAGCATGTCACACACCTGAAAAATATTTCTCTGACCCAAAAGGTATTCTCCTCAGACTAATACTTCAGTTTGAATAAAATAGTAACTCTTAAGTGTTCCAGTGACACATCTGCTCTTTTTGCTCTCCTTGCTGAATAGTGCCAACTTCCAAGCTACCTTTCAGAAAATAGTAGCAGCTGAGGATCATAGGCAGTTCAGATATGGAAAAAAGTGGAAGGTATGAATCAAAGTCCCAGCAGGCATAAATTCTCAAAACCCTCTGGAAACAAAAGACTGAAAATTCACCTAGAAAGTATGCCCACAGAAAATATTGGTTATAGTCATGAGGCAAAAGTGAAAAACCAGCTCTGAACGGACTAATTGAGTGTGGGGGAAACAACAAAACAGAACAAAAGAAGCAAAACCTGGCTAGGGCCTGTGACCCAGGCTGTGGTTGTCTCCAAGGTGGGTTCCCCTCACACCAATCTCAGCAAACCCAAACTGCAGTTTGCTACAGTGGCTCTGAAAGTGCCAAATGCAGAACAGCTGGTTGTCCACACTCCCCATCTGAAAGCATCGATTTAAAGCTTTGCAAAGATTTCCAGCTGTACTTACACAGAAACCCTTCTGTTGTTGAAGAGTGTGAGCACACTTCGAAAATCATTGGCCTTAGAATTTACTTGAAACAGATTTTAAACATTTCTAAAATTGTCTGTAATACTCTGTGCTTACAAAGACATATCCACCTTTGGATACTCTTTAGATGCTACTATCTTGATATTGTTAAAAATTTCATGCTTCATAATTATAAGTCCTGTTTTAGACGATTTATCAACTGTGTTGAGGTCATCCATCAAAACTACACATCATTGCTCTGTAGAGTCTCCCACTTGGTGTTGGAAAGTTCAGCTGAGGGCTTTTATGTTTATGCAACATCATGATGTCTTCCATTAGTTCTGATAAGACGAATAAATTCATGCAAGGATCACAAACTAGTGACACAAGATTCAGATATCTTTCCACGTATTCCTTGCAATCCTGCCCTACAAGAGGGTCAACTAAACAATTTCGTAATCCATCAAACACTTGGACATTCTGCAGTTATTAGTCACCTAGGGAAATGTACAGCTTGGGGGAAAGGGCATACTTCCAACATGAATGCAAATATTAGTGAAGGCTGAGGTTATGAAGTTAAAGGATTTTCTCACAAAGGGAATATTGTCCTGCAGATTTAAACGTCAGAAGTATATGTGGGAAAATACCATCTCAGTGGAAAAACATGAGCTTTTCATAGAACTAGACGCAAAAAAGCATGAACTAAGGAATCCAGAGGAAGACAGCAAAGTCCTGCAAGAGTCCAGAATTGGAACATAAACATCAGAAGCATCAGAACGGAACAAGTGATTAAAAAGGAGAAATCTGAGAATGAAGAAATAGTGTGCTGTCAGACATGGTATATGACTACACATATTTCAAACTGGTATGACAGCAAGCATACAATTTGTCCTGATGCGTCCCAGGACTACCTTGCCTTGCTGCTGAAGCACACCCCTAGCTCATGCTCGGATTGGTTGCCCACCAGGAGCCAAAGGACCCCTCCAGACAGATCTCAGCTTGTGCTTTTGCTTTGGATTACTGCATCCCAGGAGCAGGAATTCACATTTCCCTTTATTGAATCTTGCACATCTCTTTACAACCCAATCTCATCTCGCTGTACAATGGCTATTCATTCCTGAGTATGTACAACTCTTCCCGTCATGTCACACACGAACCTGGAGCAGCAGGTGCACTCAGTGCCATCATCAGGGCCAGTCATTTGGATGTTGAACACAGCTGCTCCCAGCATTCACCCTGAGGAGCTCTGTTTATGAGTGGCAGACAATTTGAGCCACTGACTACCACCAGCCAGTCAGGCAGTTTTCCATACTCCTCATGGCTCGTAACATACAGGACACAATGGCACAATTGCATCAAGCATGCTGCTAAAATCAAGGTAAGTGATATCCTCAGCTCTCTGCTCACCACTGAGCAAGTTGCTTCACCGACATTGTCACAAGAGAAGTCATGCACCATTTATCATTGGTAAATCTGTTTTGGCTTTCCCACTCACGCTTTTGCCCTCCACGTGCCTGGATAAAATAGCTTGCAAGAGGACCTGTCCCAAAATTTTCTCAGGGACAGTAGCAAAGCCTGTGACATCCTCTATCTGCACCTGCTTTCATCTAATTGTGATTTCCTGTAAGTGTTTTCAGTTTAACACCACAAGTGGAAGGACCCAAAGGAAGGGCCTCCAAAGATCGTGTGCAGCACTCGGCAGGTCATGCAAATTGGCACAGCAAAATCAGTTGCTCCTGTAACATCTAGGAAACCCTTTAGACACTCATTTGTGTCTTACAGTATTCTACAGGTGGGCTTGAGAAACAACTAGAAAGCTGTAGAGAGAAGGGAAGGGAAGGTTGAAGGGAAGGGAAGGGAAGGGAAGGTTGAAGGGAAGGGAAGGGAAGGGAAGGGAAGGGAAGGGAAGGGAAGGGAAGGGAAGGGAAGGGAAGGGAAGGGAAGGGAAGGGAAGGGAAGGGAAGGGAAGGGAAGGGAAGGGAAGGGAAGGGAAGGGAAGGGAAGGTTCAAGGGAAGGGAAGGGAAGGGAAGGGAAGGGAAGGGAAGGGAAGGGAAGGGAAGGGAAGGGAAGGGAAGGGAAGGGAAGGGAAGGGAAGGGAAGGGAAGGGAAGGGAAGGGAAGGGAAGGGAAGGGAAGGGAAGGGAAGGGAAGGTTCAAGGGAAGGGAAGGGAAGGGAAGGGAAGGGAAGGGAAGGGAAGGGAAGGGAAGGGAAGGGAAGGGAAGGGAAGGGAAGGGAAGGGAAGGGAAGGGAAGGGAAGGGAAGGGAAGGGAAGGGAAGGGAAGGGAAGGGAAGGGAAGGGAAGGGAAGGGAAGGGAAGGGAAGGGAAGGGAAGGGAAGGGAAGGGAAGGGAAGGGAAGGGAAGGGAAGGGAAGGAAAATCCTGTCTGAACTGTGAAGAATGTCTTCAGCCCATGTGTCAGGACAAGAACCAGTGATTGTGCCTCTCCCCTTTTCCCAGGAGCTCCATACACTGTGCTGCTCCCTGCCAGGCCCTGCATGGCTGTGAAGTCAGCACCTTCACTAGCCTACCCTCCATGAGAACACACTCATGTCTCTTGGGGGCTCAGCTGCCTGGGAGGCTTTATTTATGCAGGCAAGGGGTACTGGCTTACACCTTAGGGTGCCTCTGTTCAGGAGCTGAATCTCTTGTCTGAGCACCTTAAAGACCCAGGGGGAAAGCTTGTTTGATAAATTTAATAGAACAGATACCTGGGTGCATTTTCTATAGGACAAGACAAAAGAGGTCTTACAAAATAACAAAGCCGTATTTTGAATATATGCTAAAAGAAGAAATCGATTTGATAGAATAATATAATAGCAAAGGAATTAAGTTGTGGCTAATATATTTCTACTGTGGTACATTCCTGCCTTTACTTGTAGGCAAGGCTATTTCACCTTTTGCACTGTACAATTAGCTCATAAAGTCACAGCAAGGCTACATTCTTTTCCAGAAGAATGTAAATATTAGCTATTCAATAGTAAGATGGATTCAAGGCCTATGTTGACACAATCGATACAGTTTATGAATACTTAGTTTATTAGTGTCATATATAATTAATTAGACTTCTTTAAACATCAATTTGTTAAGCTTTCCAACAATACAGCAAAAAAGTACTTTGCTAAGAGGCATAATTTTAAAAAATATAATTTACCACATTAAAAATATGAGAAATACTTTTCTTCTGAGCCTACAGATCAATTGCAGCATTGTCTTCACAAAAATTCACAACTATGTAAGGTGGAAAGACAAACAAAAAATGTTATTTTAAGTAATAAAGGTTTTAAAAATGTAACATACTACAAGAGATATTTCCTAGCTAATAGAGGTGGTAAATGAATACATTACTTAGGTCAGAATGATTTAAATATTGCTTCATAATTAATGTGCCGCTGTGCTAACGTGGCATTATAGAGAAGAACTAATTCAAAGGCAATTAGTAGTATTAGATGAAAGTTTTGCTTTGGGGACTTTTATTATTTAGAAGCTATTTTTTACCATCAGTTGAAACTCGATAGCTTACAGTTAAGCTTAGGCAGAGACCCATGTACTCGAGCTGGTGAGTGCTTGCAGCTCAGAAAGGACAGCTCCCTGAATTCAAGCTGTCCCACGGCTGTGCGAACATTTTTAACCCTGCCATCCCGTCGGCGCTGTAGCTAAGATATAAGGGAAGAATGCAGCATCCTGGCATTGTCTTGCACTTCAGTACTATGGAGAGGCAAAGGTTAAGAATGAGGAAAATTAGGCAGACAGCCCTGTGTGGCCCAGAGAAAGGCTATTCTGTGGCGACCAACTCCCCTGACATAGAAGGGAGAAAGCTCTGTGAATGGGATCACTTTGACTTCCTTTGCTTACATGCTAATGTGAGCTTTCTTTCTTAGAGCCGGAGCAGGTCAGCCGTGCAGGTCCGGGCCGAGAGCCGCTCGCTCCCGCGGCCCCGGCCCCGCGCTCTGCCCGCTCCGGGGCTGGGCCTGGCCCCGCGCTCTGCCCGCTCCGGGGCTGGGCCTGGCACCGCGCTCTGCCCTCTCCGGGGCTGGGCCTGGCTCCAGGGCTCTGGGCCCGGCTCCGGGGCTCTGGGCCCGGCTCCGGGGCTCTGGGCCCGGCTCCGGGGCTCTGGGCCCAGCTCTCGGCTCGGCTCGGCCCGCCCGGCAGGCACCGCCAGGGCCTCCTGCGCCCGGGAACCCGCCATCCCGCTCCCTACAAGAGTCCTGAAGACAGGCCCACAGGACCTAGGGGACCCGGGCTGGATTTCAGAGCACCTTTCAGGAGTTTATTAAAATCACATTTGTGCACGCCAGCCCTCTTCCACAGCTTTCGCTTTGGACAAGGGGGCAGCACCCCAACATTTGGGATGCCAGGGATCACGTACTAGTCACCGTGACCATTTGCCAGACAGACAGTCTTTCTTCTGCTGTTTCTTTGGTGACTTTTTTTTTAATCCTTGGATTACTTTCCTGTCAAACTCTTTTATAGTTTGCTCACTGAATTATGTTCACTCCAGAGAAGTGAATCCAGTTCCTTCTGTTCCCACAGTAATCATCAATTCAAGCTGAAGTGAAAGGGTCAAATTTAAAGGCAAGAAAACAGTGGTGTAAATTTCTCATTAGCAAATCAATGCAAATCTGTGAAATTCAGCGTCATTGAACCACAGTCAGCCCTGCTTTAAGTGTAAACAAATTCCATTAATTTCTATGGAAATAGAATATTTTTTACACTCCATTTTATCCACTGTGCCAAGTTGCCTCTATACCTTTGACACTGTTATGAATTTGAATTTATTGGGGAGGTCAGCATCTCTTACACAGTGAATATAAATCTCTACGATTTACCTGCTGAGAGTGGAATGGAGCTGAAGTAGCAAAAAGAAAGAGTCAGTATAAGAAAATGAACTTAGCCACCATAACATTTTCACCATCACTTTGAACCACACTGGTGGTGGCAGCTTCTACCTTCTCAAAATAGGGTGCACAGCATTACCCTGTCCAAACACTCAAGGAAATGATGAGCAGATGCCTGGGAGAACAGGACATAAAGCACCCAAAAGGAGGCTGCTGTGCATAGCAAGAAAATGCCATTCCTGCTGTTCCAAAGCCTGCCCTTTCCGCGCACTTCCCCTCCAGACTGACTGATGCTTCTGAGGGAAGAAAAGCAGCAGGACATCTCTGGAGTATTGGCTAACCATGTGCTGAAGGGCTCTATGTTATTTTGCACGTATTAAAGTCCTTCTAGAAAAATTAAATATACTGATGAATGAGGAGAACCCAACACAGCCCCTAAAACCTAAAAAATATGTTCCAACTAAATAAAGACCTCACAGCTGTCCACAAGCCTGTGCTGTCTGATCCCCTTCCCAGAGGATCACTGTGCCTGGCATGCCAGGGAGGGTGTAGGCAGTGCCCCCCTTACTGCAGTGATGAGGGTAGTGGCATCCACTGCTCCTGCAGCATGAAGGGAAACCTGACACAGATATCAGCCAGGGCTAGGGTGTACTCTGGGCTAGTGATCAACAGCAGCTCCTAACTTTTACATTCACATTCTTTCTCTGTTTAATTAAAAAAATAACTGACTTATTTCAAAAACAGTCTTTAAAGCTTCTGCACTTAGGGGGAACTTAGTGAACTTTATTTCACTTATGTCTTTGAAAATATAATATTTAGACGTATTTAGATGCCTGAAAATCCATTTAGGTTTTACATATTTATGTGTATGTATATATGCTTAAATTTCTATACACATAAAGTCTTTAAAGTAGACATATATAATATGTATCCATACATACAATATTAGAAATAAAAAAGAACCAGAGAAATAAATACACTTGACTGTGAAATTTTGCTGAATTACAAACTTTTTAATGAACCTTTTGTCATTTAAAGTTCACATCAGAGCCCATTTACCCCTCTTTTTGAAAAGATCAATACTTTGACATATTACAAACCCACTTTTAAGAGACTTCAATTATTGGGTTGGATAGATGCATCATTCAGACTGGGTCACATTCAGCAGTAATGTTCTCAAGGTCAGCCTTTGTTGCTCTTTTTTATTATTTGTTTATCACCTTGTCTAGATTTGACTGATATTGTTTTGCATTTTTAGCACTTTTATCTCTGAAAACCAAGATGAAGAACCTTTATACCAGATTCATCTTATCGTTTCTGAAATAAATACGAACAAAGAAAAATGTGAAGCATAAGCAGTTTGGAAACAATGCCTTATTCAACGCTAGAAATATTTAGTGGATCAGATTCTAGTTGGTCCCTTTAGGCAGAAGTGTTTCTTCTGCATGCACACACACAAACACAAACACACACACACACACACACACACACACACACAGACATGCATCTCATACTAATATTCTCTTAAAGGAGGTTTGTGTGCCCAGGAGCCTCACAAAACTTCTATCAAGGCTAAAATGAATTTGAGAAGAAGCCAGAACAGGATGATAGCACCTAAAGGTGTCAAGGTCACTAAATTGTATGCCAAACACATGAGTACTCACCCACATTTCCTGTCGTAGCTATCAATATATATTTAGGCAGACCTTCTAGTCTGGAGCAAGCACCTAGCTGCTGTTGTGCATCTGACTGCCAAACAAACCTGGAACTGGAGCTTGGTTTGTAATCTGCAGCATTGCTCCTCTTTTGACACTCACTAAATGCACTTTTCTGGAAATGGGTAAGATTTACAATAAATTTCAGAACTGCAGATGGGAGGACACAGCTGGAATAAAGTTATTGTCTCTGAATATTTTCAATTTCAGACTTGGATTCCAATCTAAGGAGACAGTCAAGGTTGGATTTGCTGTTGTCAGTGTCTCGTGAGTTGCCAATTGTATTTCCTATAAAAATAGCAGGAATTTTTTGGAAGCAGCTGTTCTGGAGAGATTTTTTTTTTTTGCTATCCTCCAGATTGTTTTCAGCTGATTTGCCTTTACCTACCCCATACTACACGCAGACTCTAGGAAATGTACTTCTGTGTGCTCTGTGGAGCAACTGAGAGATGAATCTGTATCACCAGCAGTCTGAAAAGACTCACCTTGCCACTTCGCTCTGTGGTAGGGTTATAGATGTGAAGTAATATAATGGCAGACAACTGAGTGGGATAGCACCTAATACAGAAACTCCCAGCACTCTGGTGAAGGCTCTTTCTGCCTCCCTGCTGTACAGCTCCATCCCTTCTCCTGGGAACCACAGGAATATCAAGAGCAACACACACAGCTGCTGGATATTGTAAGACTCCAAGTATGCAAAGTAACTGCAAACTAGCAGTTTAAACCTCATCTGGTCTTTGCAGATCTGCTCTGATGGAAATCACTTTAGTCTAAGCTGGAGCGTTCTGCATTGCTTTAATTTCTAGTAGCTTTTGATGACCCCCTCTGGGGTGATTATTCTGTTAGGATTTAACTTTGTAGTGCACATGCTCTCTGCCCTCGTACAATACTGTACATATTACTACATTCAGCCAATGCTTCAGGAATTAATTAGTTGCTGACTTCTAGTGAAATTCTTTAGATCCAACCGCCTGTTTTTGAGGAACCTAATTAAAAACTTGTTAAGGATTTATTCCAACTCTGTATGGGTAACATTTACATCCTGGTCCTGTCCCATTCATTATTAGGAACAAGAGCTGAAACATGCTGTTGCTGCTGGTGCTGTCAAACCAATGCATCAGGTCATAGTGGCTAAAAAAATATCTGAGTGTGTTCAGCCCTGAGAAAGGAAGGAGGAAGGGAGATTTGACTGCTGGCTACAGCTACGTGGTGAAAGAATGAGGAGAAATTGGAGCCAGACCCTTCCCAAAGCTAGACAAGGGAGGGTGAAAAGAAAAAATATACAAGGTGGAACATAGGGAATTTCAACTAGGTAATTTTCACCATTAAATACTGGAACAGAAGCCTAGAGAGGAGTGGGATTTCCATCCTTTATGATAAATTTCTTCAGCTCTGACCAATCTCTTCTAATCAAAACTTTTTTAAGCTAGATGCTGGACTGCACACCTTCACAAGTGTCTTCCAGGATAAATGATTCTGTGATTCTAAGAGCAAAATAAGGAGGTAGATTTAATAAAATATGACTGAGAGTGCATATTTCTCATCTTCCTAAGTTGTTTCCTAAAAATAACCCTAAGGACTGTGTGTCATCTGCTGTATTCCAAGTGTGTCTAAAATCCCAAGACAATTCACAGCATTAGATTAACATGTCAAAGTGCCTCTAGCTCTAAGGGACTATTTCTCTTTCATGCTGGAAACATTTTAAGTTTGGTTCCTGCATACCATTTCTGGCAAGGGAAGTCCTGCCTCACAAACCTGTTGACAGTCAGGGGACTCCTGTATATGAAAAAGCGTGATTAAAGCAGACTGCTCCTGTTTGGCTTTTCACAAAGCTTTTGACAGGCACCTTCACTGTGCCTTTTAAAGATATATAAAACACACATAGGGAAGACTACCCGGCTAAAATTAGGAAGTTAAAGGCAGGAATAAATGGGATGTTCTACAGCAGAAAGATAGATACTAATCCCTGCATCTTCAGAGGATATAGTATAAATAAAAAAGTTTCAAATAAGAATGGCAAGGATGTTTAATAACTTGCATATAGCAAAAAGGGAAAAAAGATTAGGCTGGGAGTCCTTTGTGTGGAACAGAGATGCTTTAGGTGAAATGTGCTGAAGGCTATAAAATCATGGTAAGTATAGAGGGATGATGAGGAAAGAAGTTATTTCACTTTGCTTCCAGTACAAGAATCCTTGGTCATCAAAAAAAAGTAAAAAGGACTTTTTTCAGGACACAGTGAGAGTCTTTCTGTGATTGGCAATGCACGTGGGAAAATCCTTGGCAATGGAGAAACATTGTGGATACAAAAAGCTCATACTGAATTCAAGAGGAGATTGAAAAAGCCCTTTGGCGGTAAAGAAAGAAAAAATGTTTGTTAATTATTGCATAGAGAAACTACACTAAAGCTCCCTGACTGAAAATTGTCAGAAGATAGAAGAACATTAGCATTGAAACATTCCCTACTCTTGCTCTTCTCCAGGCATTTAATCATGGCCATTTCTGATGACTGGACTAGCTGGAAAGTGTTGAGTTTATGTTCTCTGACCTTCCTTTGGCCAGGCAAGAGATCCATCAGAGATCCCCATGCTGTGCCTGAGTGCAGCTGACTCACCCACGTTTGCTGATGAGCTCCCTAGGCAGCGCTCTGGATTCCTGGGATGGCTGAGACACAGAGGCACATGTCACCTCCTGAACAGCCTAGGCATGTCCAGGGGTTGTTGAGGAGCCTTGGCCATAAGGATAAACATCATCTCAGTTGAGATGAGACTGGGAATATGGAACTACTGGTGGCCTCTGCTACGTGTTCTGAACCTTCCAATGGCAGAAGAAGATGGATTTCCAAAAGAATTCAAGCTCTTTGCCGGAATCTCGAAATGTGCTTTTCAAGATAGTTACCAGATGCCTAGTTTCCCTTGACTGCAGAGTGATAGCACTTCTGAAAATACATGAGACACCTATCTACATCTTTAGGTGCTTAAATCTCTCCAGAGTGCTGACCCTGTGGCCTCCAGAACTTAAAAATAACTCTGCCTAATTGGGCTCCTACTTGATCCTGTGTGGTTTGAGGCCTGCTTCATCTGCATAGGCTGACAGGGCAAATGAAAATATATTAATCTGAAGTGAAAAGCACTTATTGCAGATGGAGCGGGATCCCTTGAGGTACATACCTGATCCCAAAGTTATGGACAGGCACAGCAATTTTAATATTAATGCTATGTTTTAAATAATAGAGAAGGTGAGACATTATCAATTTATGGCTTAACAAAATACGAATCACACTGTTTTACAGCAGGTTAAAGGATTGCAGTCTATAACTTTTCATGATTCTCTATTAGAAGAGTACTTGTAATACTACAAGAATATTGCAAGACAGGATATTTCCATATGTGGGCTGTTTTTCCTTAACAAAACAAAGAGAAAGAAAAGAAGAATGAAATTGTTGGGGACAGGCCTCTCCCTGCAAGTCTATTTGTGCAGCACTAAGCTGAGCAGGTTGGAAGCTCTGGTGGGCAGGATAAAATAATTTAAACTCCAAAGAAAAGAGTTCAGAAAGACAAAAGACTGAGCAGGAAGCATGTCAGAGAACAGAATTACACTAACTATGTATGCATGTGTGACAAAGCTGTACCTGATCACCAGATGAGCTCACATATATGCATACTTTTCTAAGCATCTCACTATTTTTTTTTCTCAGAGAGCACTTTTGTTATCAGACATTGGCATTTCCATGTTTGGCACACTCAGGACTCATTTCCATGCCTTTGGTATTTTTTTTTCCCTTTCTTGTTTTCCGTTTCAGTATAAGGCACTGTAAGCACAATTTTTTTGGCTGGTGAATAGGCAGAGAGAGATCTTCTCGTCCAACCCAAGGACGGATTCCCTCGCATTTTCAAAGCAGATGATTAGCTCTGCTAGGCTTTGCCAAGACAGTGGGTGTTGCATAGCTATATCCTTGTGCAGATCTTTGAAATTATTCTCTCTTGATAACTAATTGCAGCAGCTGACCTTTGCAGTTTCACATCCATCCACAGTTTCCCAGCAACAGTGCAATGCACCACCTACTATGCCACTGACCATTATTTGCAAAATTGCACAAAAACTGTTTACTTAGTACACTGCTTTAAATTCAAAAGCAGGTGAATGGGCAGTGTTGTGATCCTGGATCTGATCCCTCTCATCTGACCTCGGTGGTGGCCCAGAGCTTTGGGATATTGCTACCACCAGCTACCCTTGTTACCTTTTTAAAACACAAAAGCCATGTCTGTGTGAGCAGCAGCCAGGCGCCTGGTGTGGCTGTGCCCAGCCTGCCCCAAGAGGGGCAGTGCCAGCTCTGTGCCATGCTGCAGGACGTGTCCCCAGCACAACAGGCACGTTCAGCCACGAGGCAAGCAGAGCACGTGTGACAGGAAAACTGCCCTGTTCTCCCCCAGCCTCAGCAGAGGTAGGCTGCAGTGCACTTGAAAGGCTTCTCTGGAGCACAGTAATTATTAGTGGAGTGTTTACTGGGTCACTTCAAATGGAAACACAATGTCTTCAGAAACACTACATAGGGCATTTGATTAGCAGTGGAGATGAACTTGTACCAGGAACTTGGATTCAGAGAATTCATGTTCAGCCTTTGTGGTTGTAACTGCTCAAGTCAGGATGCCCTCTTCCCCCAGCTATTTATTTAGCTGAAACACATAATGTTCTTGTTAGTTCAGCTAGGGCAGGATATTTCTTTTTTCTCTGTTCCAAGAGAAGCATTGTTCTACAAAAGAACAGCTTGAGTCTAAAAGTAAATAGGTTAGAAAAATAACCCATGCCAACGGGCAACAGGAGCACTCTGGGTGGTTAAGTAAGAAAATAAGGGTTTGATTTTAGGTGCCCAAGTTTGAAAGTATTTGCCTATGTTCCTCACTCAGTCCTCTCACACCCTAATTCAATTCATATTACCTTTTCTGTACAGCAGAATGGTGAATCCTAAAACTGGATGCTTGTAAACAAACTGGGGGGAAAAAAAATCACAGCTGCACCTTCAATGGTAGTTATCTGAGCTCATGACAGTGGTGGAGACATGACATATTCTTTGCATGTATATTCTTTGTGTGTTGTTTCCTAACACTGAATGTACAAGTGTGTGAAAGCGAAAAATGATCCCCAGCAGCCGCGCCAACCTCATTTGAACATTAGATTATTCACTTTCCCAACTAATCAATAATTGTTATAATTAAAATTGATAGTTGCAAATAACATGACAGAGTGCTGCTGCCAGAATACTGATTGTGTATTTGGCTTGAAAAGATAGGCAGTAGCGTGGAACACTTATTTTCCAATTTGCTTTTAGCTGTGTGCAAATTGCTTTAGCTGTATCCAGCTGATTTAGACCTTGCCTGGAGGTACACTAGATTAATTGGGAGCCACACATTCATTGCTTACAGAATGGACTCTGTAATTGGTGAAATTTGTTAGTGCCAGTTATAAAATAACTATATAGTTCTGCTTTTTAGTCGTCTTTTCATTACTCTTTCAGGAAAAGGAAAAAACAATTAGAATCTTTCAGACGTCCAAAATTGCTTTTAAGTCTTTATGTAAAACCACCAGTGTGACTACAGTCAATATTTTATGCAAGCTAACATTAGTGTGAATATAGTATTGATTTTTTTTCAAAACTGAAAACCTCTTCAGCATACATAAGAGGGATTTCTTTGTCCTTGTTGTGACTGAACTTTATATAATGAAACCATTATGTGCTTAATACCCAGAGCTTTCAAAAATAACTTTGTTCTTTTTTTGTACCTTAACTAGCTTATTGTTAACCTAGAAAAATTCATTGTTGTTTGCTGGCACCCAAAAGCATTTAAAAGAGACTACAGCTTTTCATAAATCCAGGCTCCTTTTTTGCCTATGTGTATATTATAATGATGCAAAAATCCTATAGGTAATACATAAATATTATGGGCTGCTTCCAAGTTATATATTCTCATGATTGTTGATGGATTTAAGGCTCAATGCCATGACCTGGGCTTTTTTCAGTTTCCCTTTTTCATAACTTTACCCTAAGATGAAGTAAATTCTGAACAAGTTACTTTAGTTTACAACAGCTGTTAGGCCGCAGATGTTCTGCACCTTACTCATGGTGCAGAGCATGGTGCAAGGCAGTGGGTGGAGTTATTCCACAGAAAGGATCCTGGCCCTGAACACCTCCCATCTTTGTGAGGGGAAAAGATGATCTCAAACACATTGCCACCTTTCAGCTTTCTAAGTGCTCAGGAGACACGCACAATAGGGCCGTGCAGAGAAGACCCTTGCAAAGCTCTCATTTACAGTTCCTGTGAACACACTAAGCTTACAACCTTTCCCTAGCACAAAACATTTGAGCCATTGACCAGTTGCAAATGAACTGCATACTTCGAAGACAGTCTCTACTTTGACACATATGCTAAAAAAGGCAAAGCAGAGATGGCCTATTATTGGCCTCATGTAGGAAAAATTAAGGAGACCACGATTTATTAAATATCTGAGGGTCTGAAGAGAAAAGGGATCCACTGAAAAGTGGTCTTTATTAGCCTCACTGGTCACAGAATTATTTGTTGTTGTCTCCTTTCCTTAGTGATTAGCTAGCAATTTGCTTTTGATGCTGTCAGAAGATATGGGTAATTCAGCTGTTGATTCGAGTAGAGCATCCGACCTTGATGTTATCACTAGGGTCTAAATGGAAAGCAAATTTAAGCAGCAACCCAGGGGCAAAGCGTTAATCTAAAAGGGGTGCGGGATTGTGAAAGGGAGATGGCGCCTGGTCTGCATCCCTAACTGCTCTTAGCCACCCTGATAAAGCCTCCTGAAATCTGTCCTCTGTTTTTCTTGCAGATTCAAAATTGAGAAGGTTTTCAATTCACATCCTACTGATCATTGTATACTAGTCAAATGAGTCTTAGCATAAGTCAGAACGGTGATAATATTATTGATAAGTGTTGTCTTCATTAAATCAATGACTTATTTTGAAATTTACTTTTCCTGTCAGCTACCAACTCCTACTGAATCCTGAATGATTTGAGAATTAATTTTGTCCTTTTGAAAAAATGGGGTGGAAGGCCCCAAAATGTCAAAGCTGAATTCCTGCAATCTTCTTTTCCTCTTTCAATTGAGCAAGGTTTAAAACAAACAAACAAACAAACAAACAAAACCACAACAAGGAACAAAACCACAAGACTGTAAAACATTATTAAATATATAGGGCACTTAATATGAAAGTATAGTACCAATGTGGAGCTTAGGAACATATGAAATACTGCATCCTGAAGATTCAGCTGAGCTCATCTAAGCTATACACTGAAGTGCTAATATTTAAAACCAGAGCAGCCAAAACAAAAGGAAGTACAAAAGCAAGGACAGTAACATATCCCATGATGGAAATATCCTTCTTACAGTGAAAAATACTCAAACTGACTTCTTAAACAAACATCAGCCTGTTAATGAGGTGACATGGGCCCTTTACACTGGTGACTAGTAATCTAATACTGTCATTTAACGGGGCCCAAAAGAATGTAAGAATTGATAATGGTAACAAGCAATGAAAGAGAATCGCACCGAAGGTTTCAACTTACTGCCATGAGAGGAAGTGTAACTGGAGACGCACACTTCTGGCTTGCCACATACAGTCCCTTGACTTATAATCTTCTACTCTGCAATAAAGTTCTCTTTCTCTATAATTTACTCCTGCCTTCAGATGGCAGACAGAAAAGGTGTATTCTTGCTGTATAGCGGCCCAAAGCAGGAGAAACCATGGCCTTTTGGGCAGGCGAGTGGCAGCTCAGTAATGAGACAGGTGTAGTGCTCTCTAAAGACAACTTTTTGTCAAGGCCATGCTTGAACTTTAAGACTGACCCATGCTTTATCCCATCTTATCCTCTGTAAGTTTCTCAGGTGTATTAGGGTAACTCACCTCTCTTCAGACAGTAAACACCCTTGATGCTGCAGGCCTGTGCCACTGAGGAAAGCAGAGCACACAGAGAGGGCAGCTCATCAGCTCATAAGCCACTGGCATGTAGCAAGCACTCAACAGCTTCAGAACAGTCAGGTCTGCCCCGAGGGCCTTTGCTCCACGTTAACTCCACAGTGAAGGTCTGCCTGTCCAATGCCAGAGCTTTCTTTGCTAGAACTCACTGCAATTTGTAGTGTCAGTGTCTGGGTACTCACCTGCTCCTGCTCAGTGACTTACGTGACACCACTGCTACTTGTGCTGCTTGGGTGACCTTGCTGGACCCACAACTCTCCAAAGCCCTGTATTTCACTACAGAGAACACCACCAAAGTCTTTAGAGCTGACTCAGAAGTCTTCTCCCAGGTCCCTTTTATGTCAATGCCTCCTGTCCTCCCTACATATCAGGGCCAGATTTAATTGTACCCTCCCCTTTCTAGATGCACATTGAATAATTTGCCAGGCCAAAACACTGATGTACATATCCCGCTCTCCTTTTATACAACTGGATTTTGGTGTATGTTCACTAACCCTTTTAGAAGTACAGATTTCAAAAGCTTGTGATCTAGTGTGAAGTGCAGATATAAAACTCCAAAGCTGAGCAGTCATTGCTATTGGAGAGCTATTTTATTGCCAATGGGCTACAAGAGAAACCCCTGAGCAAACTGGTATCAAACCATGCATATGGCATATATATGTGACCCTGTAATAAAGGGGAGAGTGAGTACATGAGCATCTGAGAGAGTACATGTGCATGTACTCAAGGAAGAAGGAAGGAGCTATATTAAATAGCAATTACTTGCTCCGCCTCAAGGGACCAAATGCTTATCTGAGTTGCAGAAGAGTCTGCCTAAGCCTAATGAGAGGTGTTCTAGCATAAAGAACTGGACTCTGTCTTGCTATTTTTAGTGTTTTCTTTCTCTAGCAGTTTCTTCTACACTTTCTTTGGGGAAATAAATTCAAACATGGGAACAGACTCCTGACAGATCAAAGGGAAAGTGGTCAATTGGTTTCAGGAAAGCCATAAGTCATTTAGAGTCTAAGGATTTGGTGATTTCTCTGTTCAGGGAAATCAGTTTCTTTTCAATCAGGAAGATAATGAATTAGGGCTGCAGATACTTGTGGCAAAGCTTGGTATTAAATTGTTATGTTCCAATGCACGGCATGGAACATGTTGTCATTGACATTTTAATGACCTTTTCTCTCTGGAGCTCTACTTGAAAATCAGTGGCTTGATGAGGCTCATCACTGCAAATACTTAAACTGACTTAGTGACAGAGTGGGGAAAGGTATGAACAAAAGGAAATTATAAAAAGCAAGCCTGGCTCTGTCTTTTATAAGTAAAGGAAGAGCAGAAATTTCCGCTGCTTTTGCAGTCCATGTAGCCCTTGATGTGGTTCCTCCCACTCTCTTCTGGGGAACAGAGCCCCAAAGGAAGAAGGCAGGCAGTTTGCTGAAGCAGGCAGCAGAGCTGACCACTGCTGAATAGGGAGCTCATTAATGAGAAACATGTTCTGTATACAGAAGGTGCCCAGTTTGAGTACATGTATTAAGAGCCAGCTCCTTTTACAGCTAATTGTCCCTTTCAGTCACTCTTGCTGGAAGGAGAGAGGAAAAAAATGCTTCTGTATCCTCAAGTTATTTTTAGTGTCACTTGGACTCTCAAATAAAAGTTTATACTGTTGAGGAAAGAAGGATTAAAAAATAAGGTAAAAAAAAGGACTGTTTTTTCATGGTGGCTGTTAACTATGCAGGGGGGTCTTCAATCTGGGGCTTTTTATTCCACACCTCATTTCCACTGTTTCATTTGAAACATATAAAGACAAAATTCCTCTTTAACTTTATATGTGTCTATTTTAAAAAATATTAGCAGGGGTCTTACTGAAAGCCTTTCCCTACATAGCATTCTGTAAGAAACAGCCTAAACACAAATCCCTTAAGAGCAGAAACTGCTTAGTCATTCTAAAGATGCAGCCAGGGCTGGGGGCTCCTGGAGGCTGGCAGGTACCACCCCACTGACCCCAGCAAAGGGGAAGGACTGCTAGGGTACAGCTGTAGCCCAAGGCATCCGTATCCTTGAGCCAGAGATGAACAGGCTGGACTGAAATGGGAGTCCTGGGCCGCTGAGAAGGGGCGAGGAGCTCCGTGGGAGGCTGGGCAGGGAGAGCAAGACTCGGTAATACCCTCAGGGCCTTGGAAACAGTTAAAAGAACCGAAGTAATTTCCTTGTCAAGATGGAGGCTTTAAAATTAGTCTGGGTTTAAAGAGGCTTTCAGAGAGCCTTTGCCTACTGATCTAATTCTACTTTTTATCAGGCATTGCTGCACTGTTTAATGAGGAAATCCTGTAGCATTACAACCCAAAGCAGTAAGCAAGCACTATCCTATCGTCAGGGAACTCAAATGATAGATATCATATAATTAATTAACATGCATCTTTATACCATTCAAAATGGCCACGGAATACTGCTGAAACATCTGTGAGGCTACTGGAACTGAATTACAGGTATGAGCTGGGTCTGCTGGAATTCATTTGTTTGGAACAAAATCTACACTTTCATAGCCCTAGAATATTTTTCTGTCATGTTAAGGTGAAGATTAAGTTTTCTTCATGACAAATATTTCTAGGCTGCAAGTAATAATTACCTTTGCTAAACCTTTAAGTTTGCTAATTTATCAGTCCAGATGAGAAATTTCAGAATTGCACCTGAAGTTGAAAGCTGTATTTGGTGTATGTTGCACAGAAATTACTAACAGCCAGTGTAAGAATTTTAATGGTGTCTGTCTCCCCACCACTGGAACATACACACGGCCTCAGCTGATGTCTCCTCTCCTTAATAAAATCCTCTTGTATTTCTTGGTTACAGTAAGATTCGATCCTATCCAAAAGAAAAGAAAAAAGAAAGAATGACAAAAAAGAGGGGAAAAACAGAGAAAAAAAAAAAGCCAACCTTGGCAAAAAGGCTAAAGCTATGAGAATTTAGGAAATACTGACCTAGAAAGAAGATTTCCCGAGGGAGATCTGTAGTTCACAGTAATGCTATAGGGTGTTTAGTGAGGGAAGCTACATGAAGTGCTAAAAGTGAAACTAGAGCTCTCTTTCTAAAGCAGAACAAAGCTGGCATATTAAGTAATGACTGTAAGTCTCCAGTTCCCTCTGATTCAGGGAGATAAAGGCTCAGACTTCCTATGTGGGCTTCGTATCATTCACAACTTCGAGTCATTGGATGGTTTCAAAATATCTTTGAAAACTGTAACGTTTTTTGTCAGTTACCTTAGGCTCCTTGTTAACCTAGGTCTGTCCTAGCTGCTCATGGCGTCTTGTGCTATCACCTGTGAGGGGCTGTTGCTGTTATTAAGAGGTAGCTATAAATATGAACTGCACGGTATGAATTTGAAGTGAAATATATTCTCTGTCCCAAACACTGTAGGCTAAAGAGAGGCAGGATACATTAACACAGTCAAAGGTGCAGGTCAACAGACGAATTGTGATAAAAGGAAAGAGAGAGAACTAATCAAGGGTCAATCTCACAAATGTATGCAGAAAGCTTTATATGTGCAAATAGAGTTTTGATGGTATCAGATGGACGTAAGGGGGCTTGTTAAGCTGGCAAGTGGCACAGAGAGGGGACATGAGCAAAGAGGAGAGAGAGTGGTAAGCAAACACTAGAGTGAGATTTTGAGACAGAAACATGAGGACAGTACTTCTGTCAGTTGTGACAGTGACAAGACTCTGATACGAGGAATGAAATATGAATTAGACTCCCTGCCTGACCCTCACTGGTTCTCTCAAAAGAGCCAGGGTGGAGAGTTGTAGAAGGGCACTATAGTGTCCTTTGTTTATGCCAATATCAACAATGAGTGTGTTTTAGGATGAATTCAAGGATTCTCTAAATTCATGTCCTTTGGGAGTCCTTGTCCTGACAGCAGAGTGACAAGTGTAACTCAAGACCAAATGGTTAAGCCCAACCAGTGCACCTACCAGAAGCAAGGAGGGGATGTGTGGCACAGAATTAGCTTCGTGACTTCTCAGATGTTCCCCAAGGCCACAGGGAATTCTAAAATTACAAAACTGAAATTATGTTTCTCTTAGCCCCCATTTTCACCCGCTCTAGGCTAGTCCTGGTAGCCAGCCGGCTCAGTTGGTTAGACCTCTGTCCTGGTCCAGCCCCTAGAGCTACGTGATCGCTCAGAAAGCACCCCACCCACCCTCCTTTACTGCTCACATTCATTTTTCTCCCCCTGCAAGCATCACAGGCAGTAGCTCTCTGGCTAGGTTTTTGAGTCTTTGTGATGGGCTTGTACTGACAGACTTTTTATTTCCCTAGCTGCATTTACATGGACAGACTTAGAAACTCAAATGAGTGTGCAGCATAAGCCCTGCTTCACCTTTGCAAGACATCCAGCAACATCTGGATGAAAGACTGAAGAAAGGTCACTGTTAGCTGCTGCTGGAAGGGCAGGGTGGTAGAGATCAGCTAGAGGTAGCAAAAAGTATAATCCCATCCTGTGGAAAACAGAGTGCAAATGTATCTGTATCATGATGACTCTGCTGCCCCTTTTCAGCGACCAGCCTCTGCAGCTCTTAGTTCCCAATGTATAAATTGTCTTCCTTGTATTACTGCTTCAGTTTGTCCTTCCTTTGGATGCTCACACAGTGGTGAAATGACCCTGGCAGCTGCACATCAGTGCTCAGACGTGTGGGTGAGCACCCTTTGAGGAGTGCTGAACCAGTGAGTGACACTCACTGTGGCACAGCCTTTAGGGAGGTCAGCATGGCGAGTGTTAAACCAAAAAGAAGGCTATGAAGCTAGATGGAAGACATAATAATCTTAAGTGGAGGAAGACAATAAATGGCAAGAGATGTTAGCCACTCTTACAGATTTCAAGGATACAGTAAAACTATAACATTAACTGTAATTTTAACTGTTGCTTACCCTGTATCAAGCAGAGTAATTCATTCCAGTTACTTATGATGCTCAAACCACACTATAAATCACCCATAGTGTGAATTTATAAGATCTACTTTACTGTGGTAGCATTAATGGTTTAGGCGGAAAAAAACAAAAGTCAATGGTATGTTTCAACACAAAAGCCATCTGAGCCTTTACTATAGAAGTAATAAGGCATTTATTATTTCAAGAGCCCTGCATTCACAATATCCCCTTTTTCAAAGAAAACACCCCTTCCTTCCCATTTTTTTATGAGGCTAACTTGTAGTATGTCACCACTGTGAGACTTCTGAATGTGTTCAGAACAAGACAATAATAGTAAGCCACAGATGAATGATGTGTAGTAAAAATCAATAAACCTTATAACTATTCACTAAGGGAACTGATTTTATGCCTATAAAAATAAAACAATTATAGCAATATTAATGGCAGATTCATCGTAGTAATATAAAAGTCCAAGTGTGCTTGTCTGTTGGGAATCTTTAATTCATCCTTCTGTATTAAGTATTCACAAGGTAGAAGAAACGGAACCAACTCCAAGAACAATCTTTAAGTTGCAGTAATTCACCCTGTCAAAAAAAACCCCAACAAACACAAAACAAAAACAACCAGTAAAACTTTAAAAAACAGTTTTGACAATCAATGTAACTGGGATATGCAGAAAAAGAAAAAATTAAAGCCTCAAAAACCTGACCAGTAAATTTGATTTTTTTCACATCACAATTAGCGATTTCATGTTACTGTGTACTGTATTAACTGCATTGTAACAAAACAGGTGGTATAGCCATATCAAATATTTGTCTTGTGGTAATGCAGGTTAGACACAGCAAAGGAATTTTTTTTAAATTGACAGGTCCTCTGTTTTTAGGAATCTGTTCATTTTTTGGGGGAAGGGCAATACAGATATAATAGGAAAAAAATTACCTATAATTTATAGCATACAGAGCTGCTCTAAAAGAGGTATTAGAGATTTCAGTTCCACTAATACCATCCAAAGTGTTACCATGGGCCTTTTTTGAGCCTATCAGGGTCAACAGAAAGAGGTCCATCTGCCATCTGGCTTGGACCCTGCATTGCCCACTGGGAGAGGACACTGGCACAGGCCCAGCAGGAGCTCAACTAGGAGCTGTGCCATTGCTGCACCCTCTGCTATCTACAGCTATGACACATCTTTCAAAGTGGCTCAAGAACACCCAGAAATAATAAAAAAAAAATTTAAAAAATTTTAAAAATCAAAGTTTTTTCATTATTCTGATTGCCAAATTATTTAAGGCAAGTAAAAAAATGAAAGCATTTGATATAGGTTTTACATAAAATAAACTAGGTTACAGCATAAAACAAGTAAACAGGTAATGGCATTAAAGTCTCTCCTCTAAATCTGGGTAATTGTAAACATTAAAAAAAAGACTGCAGGACTATTCAAGTAATAGAACAATCACAGATGTCTTCTCATATGCAGGCTATTAGGTTATCTGCCATTCAAGATTATCAAAAAAGACGTTTCATTATTCACAGATGCTCATTATCTCCATTTAAAATCTATACATTATATACAACACAGTTTTTGTGGTACTAGAATCCCCATGCCTTCCAAAGGTATATTTTTCACAATACACAATTACAATGAAACAGTGAGTACAGTAACATTTTACACTGATGCATCTTAATAGGAACCACCAAATAGACATCTACATTGTACCAAAGTGTCATCACAGTTAGCCTCTCTGAGAGCTTGTGGGAAATACCAGAAGGGTATGCAAGGTTCAGGCACACTGATACATAACATTATTTATTTACAATTGGAAAGGAAAAAAGAGAGAAGAAAAAGGAAGAAGAAGAAGAAGGAGAGAAAGGAAACAAACAGCCTTTTGCGGTTAACGCCTTCTAACCATGACAAGTACATATCTCCATTTAGTGTGTGGTTCGCAACTTAGCAGCAGACCCTGTGTGCGAGCCTTGGTACTGATACAAAAAAAGTAAAGAATATATATATATTTTTATATATATATGTATATATATATATACGCATATATATATATATATAAAAACAGAAGTCTAATTACAGCAACATTTGTTACTCTGTGATAAAATCTGCAATTTACAAAAATGAAATGACTGGTTTTTGCCTGCCATTAAGGCATTTCAAATTAACACCATGGAACTGATGTCTGTAATAAAGCGCTTCCTCATGTGATCCAGTCACATGACAATGTTCATCCCCAAATTCATCATTCTCTGAAAAGAGAAAAAAGAAGGTTTTAGTAAGCAGAATCCTTTCCTCGCACTTTTTTTCCTGCACCTTGAATGCATCATGAAATGAAATCTGTATAAATATTCTCAAACCCAAGAAGAAAAGAAAACAAGCCCTGTCCTCTTCCCTCCCCTGCCAGAAACAACATCCTGAGAAGTAACCTGTGTCAGAATTTTTTTTCTGTGTTCTGGCTCCCTATCATCCATCAGCTCTTCCAGGACTACAGACATTTCTTACTCAAATAATTATAGCTAATGGTTGCCTGTTTTAGCATCAGCTTTCAGACACCCATAACATGGAACTTCCTGGTTCTATTTGATACATTAAACTCTGAGTCTTAACATGGCGGCAGTGAATGAAACCCTAATGTTAAAAGATGCTTTGGAATTTTCACTTGATGTGGAACCATCATAACAGAGCAGCTTTCCTCTTGACAACCTAGTAAATAACAGAGAGGCTTTCAGGCATATAAATGTATGACATGGGTGTGTAACTTAAATACAAAAGGATGGGCTCCCACACAAAACTCCCTAAAAGCAAGAGCAGCAAGCCAGGCAGCCTTGCAAAATAGATAAAATCCTAAGTTCTTCTGGTCATGCATGGAACCAACTGAACATTAATTTTAAACTCATTTTATTAAAAATTTTGATATTATATTTCACAATCTCTTGTTTTATCTTCATGCCAATGCTTAAAACACACTCTATGGAAAATATCAGAAGACAGACTACTTGTTCTTTCTTAATGACCTATGTTACAATTAAAGAACACAACTAAGGACAAAATGTCATTCTAAGGAGGACAAAATTGCAATTAATCCAAACTACCAAGTTTTTCCTCAACTTTAAAAACTTGTGTCGTACAAGGAAATGCACACCAGCAGGCTAAAAAAATCTGTGATTTACTTTCTCCTCTCTATGTTACAATATATAATTTATTGGCTATTTACCTTCTTTGTGCAGGAAACATACCAGATGCAGATGCCTGTGCAGCCACCTGCTGAGTGGCAACAAGGGCAGCAGAGGTCAATCCTGCAAGAAAGAAGAAACAAAGGAATGTTGATGTACCTCTGGTTTTAATGGATTTTTGTGGTCAGAGTAATGGTAGGAAGGATCTCTAAGGCAAACAATCAGAAAATGCAGGGGGGTTATCACTACATAAATAACAAATATTGCAGGCAACATTGATAACACAATCTGCCCAGTATGATCAATATACCTTTCTGTAATAAACTGAACTGTCTTTGATAGATATTCTACAAGAAATGACAGCATTTCTACTTACTGCATTCCTTTCCAAACACTGCACTGCATGATGCTAAGTGGGTTGTATGAGAGTTCATGAATAGGAAGCCCAGTAGAAATAATAGGTATCAGGAAACAACAAGAATCAAAAGTCACAGTGAATTACAGAAACTACATGCCAGCTGCTCAGGATACAATATTTTCATAATAACTTACCATTTTTACAGTTTTGCTACTGAACAAGCATAATGCATCCCAAAAGGCATATGGAAACACTGAATCACACTGAGAAATGTCAAGACTTTTACACAGGAAAAATAAAGGCTGAGGCACCAAGTCAATGGAAAGAAGAAATGTCATTTAGCCACCAGTTGTGGTAGCACATATTTTGCTGCATGGGAGGAAACCTCCTTTTAATTCAGCTAGAGTCCACGGTTAGAGAAAAAAACATTCAAAGACCGGTATAAAACCTAGGGAGAATAAATTGTATCTCACTGTGCTGCTTTTTCCCTGACTGCAACTTTGTGCACGGCATTTGCCAAAATACAAAGAGTCCTCTTTCAAACAGTCAAATTATAACAGGCACAAACCCTTGTGACTGGAATGCCTTGTACATAAAATATGTTCAGTATAAAAAGCTTTTGTCTTTGCTACACTTCCTCCATTGCTTACACAACCCTAATTATACAAAAAGGAGGTTGTTTGGTTTGGATATTTTATTGCCTTTCAGCCAGTTAATGTCAGTTTGCAGGAGGAATCAAAACATTCATGTGGATGACAGCCTAACTGGTACATCTTTAATAATGCTCTGACACCCAGTTTTGGAAACAAAACTTGGTATTTCTCAGACATGAAGCTATTAATCTACTGCTAGTACACGCTGTGAATTTTCAAGCCTTCTCCCTAAACGTAAAGCACTTCTGTTCTAACAGTGCGATCTCTATTCAAAATGCTTCATGTAGGCATAATTTCCAGTGTCAAGGCAACAATTCCATGAGGCAAGCTAATCCCACCCACTGACAATTTTCTGCTCACCTTGAAATGGGTCATACTGTCCAGGTATAAGGGGGTAGCCCATTCCAACATGTGTGTGGTGGTGAGTATGGAGATGCCGCTGGCTGAAAGGAGAATGGCGGTCTCGCTCCCTCTCTGCTTCCCGCTCACGCTCAGCTGGTGATTTTTCCACAGGCTAGTAACAGAAAGTGAAAGAAAACTGACGTGAGAACTTTAAAAGGGATGAAATCACAATAAAACCATGTGCTACTACCCGTCAAAAACTTTTTGAATACAAATGACTGAAGCTCACTCTTTCTGAAACAGTATCTCTACTGGAGTTCTTGTACTTGATTCTAGTCTCAGGCTAATCTTTCTGGATAATGGAAGATTTCCCAAGGCAGAAGATTTTGAGGCAACACGCTGCATCTTGAAGACACCATGGTGACTTCTGGTTTTGGGCTCCCTGAAGCTCAGCTGGCTTGGCAATGCTTGAAAAACCTAGGTGAGCTCCTGAAAATGCTCAATGTTCTAAAGCTCTCTGGGGATCAAGTCTGACTGAATAGCAGAAAAACTATTTTCAGAAAATAGAATGAGAGCCAGTGACTTGCTCACTATTAAAACCAGCAACAACTTATCTGAAAGTGAAATAACAGTAATTGTTCCAACTTTGTAAATCTTGTTTGTACATCTTCAGAAATTGGGGATGGTAATCAGCTACTTGGAAGATGTGAATTCTTGGCAAATACAAGGAGGGGATATTATCAAATCCTATAGCCCAACTTCTCATTTCATTATGTTTCTGAACAGGAGGTTCCTGTTTAACTGCAAAAATCTGTGCACCAGGAGGTATCTCTGAATCGGTATTTCTATATTAGTCTATTCAAGACAGGAAACCTCAGCACAGAATTGCGTTAGATGTGTTACTTCCAGTTTATGCTACTTCCAGAAGCATTCTGTCCATAAACTGCTTTTATTATAAGCTGTACTATAAAGAAGAATCATGCACTCATAGCTTGATGCCAGATTGTGTGCTTCCCGCAGCTATGTTCCTCCTCTACCCCTTCCTGTATGTGACACTCTCCAGTAAGAACAGACAAAGCCTTACAACAGGTGACTTGCTGCGATACTGGTTGGCATGCTGCTGGAGCAAATCCAGTGCTTTGGACTCAGTGGTTGATTTTGCATTGATGCTCGGGCTGGTATTGACCTTTTCTGCCTCTTCTCTCCCTGACATCTTCCCATAAACTGGATAATGAAATCCTGGAGAGAGATAGGCCCCTGCAGGTAAACAATAAATACCACATCAAGTTGCTGTTTTTACATTTTGATTATATCAAGGTAGGAGGAGACAATATCAGAACTGACAATTACGTCAAAAGTAGATCACATGACTACCAAATGGCACAACTGCTCTTCAATTTCATCACCTAATTTGCCCTGATGAATGGAGGTTATAAAGAGGGTTGAGTTGATAACCATTTCAGACATTTATGGGTCCTATTTAAGTAAAAGGAATAGTAACTATAATGGTTCTGACAGTAAGTGCTTAGAATATTTTTATAGGCAATAAACTATCTGTCAGTCTAACAGCAGACTGTCAAGTGTTGAGAAACTTGAGAGTTCATAAAAGGAACATCTTGTATTTTACCAGTTTCATCTACAGAACATTCCCCAGTGGAAGCACAAGCAACACAACGTCATCCATGAAGCTTCTAATTTAGCCTAGCTACTAACAGAAATATTAAAATGCAGGCTTTATTGAACCTGAGGATGCAAATCTTAACTAGCACACAAGGCAGGTTTTGGAATACATACCAGGATAGCTGTGCATTAGGACAGGAGAGACTGCGCGATAGGCTGGATGGTTGGGATCGTACATCTGCGGATACGGGTAAGCATGCAAGTACTGGATGTATGACTGATGCTGACTCATTGGTGAGGAAACTGCTACTCTAGCACCCCGAGAGTCCTTCCAATTTACAGGAGTCTTTTGATCATCGTTTTTTATCTTGCTCTCATCCACTGATTGAGAATCAGAACGCTTGACCTCTTTGGGCTCCTCTTTAATGCTTGCTAATGAGACAGGAAGGTTAGGCAGGGAACTTTCCTTGTTAGGTGTTTTTCTAGGGCTGTCTTCTTTTAACTTTTTCTCACGATCAAGTTCTTCTGATTTTTGCTGATCAAGGTATTTGGGCTGATAGACATAATGATGCCATGTTCGTGAATCTGGATCCTAATAAAGAAGAGAAAAAAATTGTACTGAACTTAGACATAGAACTAAGTTTGTTATTGATATTTCCCATATTTCAGTTAATGTATTTTTAATACCATATCCCCATTACATAGAGGAGAGGTTTGCTTGCCACAGAGTGCCTTGAGCTCAAAGTCAAACCAATATTCCCATGAAGGAGCAAGAGTCTATTATCAAAATTTAATTCAATTGCTTCATCTTATATCCTTCTTCATGCCCTTAACTAGTTTAATCATGAAATACATGTGCAATGTAATGAAGTTCAGAGACTATGTTATTCATAAAACATTTTAATTAAAGCCCACAGAGAGACTTTTCCCACTAGAGAGCAAAAAGTATCTGTGAACCACAAAATTAGCGCTGGCTAATGATATGTCAGAGTACTTAGAATACCTGGAATAATGCACATGAAAAGCTGATCTAGCTGGCAAGATTCTAATGCTACCTCTGTTATTATAAACATCCAGGAATCAGTGGAAGTCAAACATTACAGCAGACTTTTTTAGCTGACAATCTTATTTTAAGTTTGTAAAGTTACAGGTACACAAGTATTTATTGGATCAGGATCACATGGTTTAAATAACATGTACTGGGCACTGTAAATACTTTTTAAAATAATGTATTACACAGACCAGTTTATAAACATGTTACGGAACTGGAGAGGAGAGATCTTCACAACACTACACCAAATCGCTACGGAGAAGTAACAGGAAGACTTCTTTTTCTGGTACAGGATATGCAAGAGCTAATTGTCAACATTTTCTCCAACTGACAGACATTTATGGCACATGCCACAGAAATATAAGCAGGCAACTAAACGCTTGGACAGTCTGGTTCAAATACTCACTTGAATCAGCAGAAATCTTCTCCTACTTAGGGCTGTACCATCCCACTTCCTTTAGAGCTCTCTACTCCCACTCCCCTGATCCCACTGTACATTGAAAGACAGCCTGTAAGGGTGAAGTCTGGGATGTACCATACACCAGAACATGAAAGTATCAAGCATTGAGGCTCTAGTTCAGAGCACAGAGACAGTTGCATTGCCTCAAATGAAGGCAATGTAACATCTACGAGGGTCAGCATGAAGCCGCTGGATAAAATTCTGGTCCCACTGAACTCAATGGCAAAACTATCACTGACTTCAGTGGAGAGAGGATTTCATCCATTGTGTAGGTCTGTAGGGGCTTGAGGTTGGTTGACGAGAGAAGGGGAACTTAACTGCTTCAGAAAGGTCATCTTGGGTTAAGATAAAGAGCTGTGCTTTAAGCCAACTCTTCAAAGAACCAGCTCACCCATCTTTAGTAAATGCCAACTGTTATTTAACAAAAAAAAGAAACACTTCAAACCATGTTTCAAATCTTCTTCAAGTCCTCTCACAATGAAAACTGCTTATTTTGCTTGAAATTTCTCATTTCTGAGCTAAGCAAACTGCTTACCATTTACATCTAAAAGAGAAATCTAATTCTACATTATTCATGCATATAATTTAAAATAGTCTGTTCAGGTCGTAAGCCTGTGCTCTGTCACCACCTTATGAGACTTTTTAATTTTTTTTTTTTTTTTGTTCTTTTCAAACAGCTCAACTGGAAGGTTTATTGGTCTATTCACAGACTACAATACAATCCAGCATGAAAAAATGATGGTGGAGCTTGTTTGGCTGCAGAGGTAGAAGAATGTAGCAGAAAGTAAATCTCACAATTTAAAAGATAAACCAAGATACTCTTGTTCCATTTCCTGTGATCTCACCTGTTTAAATCTTGTGGTTGGATCTACTCCTGTTTGCTTCATTGAGTCCATAACAGATTTCATCTCCACAGCCTCCTTTATAAGCTGGTGGTTTTCCATTTGTTTGGCTTTGAAAGTGTCAGACTGAAGCTGCTGCTGGTGATTGGAAAGGATCTGTGATTTGCTTGTCTCCTCACCTTTGTTAGGAACTGATGACCCTATTTTAGTGTTATTTTTGCTGGACTCTGGAGTTGAAGGGGCCTTTGAAATAGTGGCAGATGGAATATTCTTCTGCTTGTTGTCATCCTTCCCAATCTCTTTCAAGGGGGGGTCATTCTTCCTTTCACAGTCCCTCCCACTTTGTGCCATTTTCTGTTCTGCTAGTCTCTGGTCCTCATAGTATTTTTCATACTGCTGCCTGTAAGCAGGGTTGGAGGCCATTAAGGACTTTTGGTCCATATAGAGCCCATAGGCATACTGTCCATAATAAAGTGACTGAGCAAGTGCAGGGTGTCTTTGAGTTATTACTGACTGATGTTGCGGCTGCAAATTAGAGGAAGTGCTTTCGCTTTTCTTGGCATCTGACGATTCTGCCTTCTCTTTCTTTTCAGCCTCTTCCTCAGCCTCTTTTTTAATCTTCAGCCCCTGTGGGGTACCGCTGTTCCCGGCTGCTGGGGCACTGACCTGTCCAGAGTGCAAGTAACTTGGGGAATAGTAAGGATCGTAGCCATGGTAATAGGGAGAATGAGACTCTTTCGCTTGAGCTGATTGTGCTGTGGTCGAAGAATGTCCTTTTACAACACCATCTTTATTAGAAATAATATCCGATGGAGAGCTGGCCTTTGACCTCATGCCCTCTGACCTGCTGTCAGAGCCACCATCATCAGCTGCATCAGAAATATCTGAGTAAGCAGGGCTGTTGGTTTTAGTGGCCGTGCTGTCTGCGCCATTCTGTGTCAGCACGTGCAGTGGGGCCATGGCAGATTGTCCATTCACCAAAGTGCTGCACTCCATCCTGGAGGCACTCCCTATGGAAGGGCTGGGCGCATTATCTGTGAATGTGTAAACTTTATCAGCTTCAGCCTTAATACTTGCCATCCTGCTCTCTTGAGATTCTGACAGTCCATTAGCTAGCACTTCATTCTTGTTGAGATGGTCCTTTAAAAAATGTCCAGGTAAGTCTTTTCCAGACCCTTTTGAGTCCTCCAGCTTCCCCAGCTTAGAATCCATCTTAGGGCTGCCCGTCTCTTTGCTTTCTTTGTCCTTCAGCTTTCGCTTCTCCTTTTTCTTTTTGTCTTTGAGTGATGTGAGAGCTGGGTTTACAGTGCTTGGCTCTCCCATAATTGTGGGCTTTGGTTGAATGGGTTTCAGTGGAGGGCTCTTTGGTGTAGCCTGAACAATAGTAGTTGTTAGAGAGGGCAGTCCTGGTATTGTCCCTGTAGTGGTGGTTGTAAAGGCTGTAGTAGGTATAGCTATTAACTGGGGAGGAGTTGGTGCTGGTGCTGGGGCAATGGGCCTGGCCGTTTTCAGCTTGGAAATGTTTTTATCCACTTTGCAATTGTTTGATTTCTTGCCTTTATCACCTAAACTCTTCTTGTCAATTAATCCTTCAGCCTCCAATTTCGGCATTTCGGTTTGCAAATTGCCATCTGCTACTGAGCAATTATCCAGTGTGGCTGCCATGTTAGAAATTACTGGAAGGCTGTTCAATTCACTGTTCAGACCCTTCTTTTTGCCAGAATTCTTGCCAGTTTTGGAACTGATAACTGAACCAGGGCCATTGCTCGTCAGTTCCCTCTTTCCCTTGGGGGTCCCTGGGGTAGCAATGGAGGAAGGAGATGTCGGTGCTTTTAGTGGATCAAAGCCTTGCAAATTTGTGCTTTGTTCACTGCATTCAAGTGCCACATTACTCAGTGCTTCCTCACAGTCTGAAACTTTATCTTCACTGTCAGGCTCAAACTCCAGTTTGTTTTCTGGGTCTAAGTGTGCATGAGCCTGATGGTAACGTAATCCATTAATGTGCTTGTACTTCTTGTTGCAGTTGGGGTGAGGACAGTCAATCAGCACTGGGGAAGAGCAGCCTTGGTCCAAAAAAGTAGTCTCGGGTTTCCCCTGTGGGGTGGTGGGAGTGCTTCTAGAGTTAGTACGAATGCGTTTTCCAGACTTATTGTCCTCTGAACTGGAGTTCAAATCCAGCTCCATAGGAGGCTTAGTTTTCCTCTTGTTTGTGGACGAGGGGCTGGCTTTGACTTCATCCATGGCGCAGTTTGGGGGTGTTCTGCGCCCACTTGAGTTAAGGCTGCCCCTCCTCCCCTTCCCATTGGCACCACCTCGATTTTTATTCTGAAGTCCTCGGGACTCCGCGAAACTCGCATCGTTCCCAGGTACAGCCGCAGCTGCAGCGGACCTCGCCCGCTTTCCCCTGCCCCGTCCTCCGCGCATTTCCAGGTCACTTGTTGGCGATTCACAAAACCTGTACAAACAATAGATTCCATCAGCAGCAGCCACGAACTGAAAAAGTAACAACCACCGCCATGTCCCGTAAGAGAACCTTCACACATGTTAAAGGAAAGATGTCCTTCTGACAAGTGAGAATGTTACAGTGTCAAAGGCAAAGTCATTAAAAAAGGACAAAAATGGTAAGGACATATCCACCTGGTGAGAACAATGGAGCAAAACATTTTTCTAACTTAAAGAAACGCATTTTGAAATTAACTGCTCTCTGACTGAATCCCATGTATTTCCTCTTCCCTCTCAAAAATACGAAAGTAAAATAAAGAAGAACCCCACGTTTCACTCTGGAAGACAGAACTACTCAATTCACTCGTGCATGTTTTCAATTATAACCAGTTGTGCTTTATTAATCTCTGTACGGTCTCTTGCCTGAGACTGGGGGTTAAAATACAGCAGAGAAAAAATATACTCAGAATGTTTGCCTACCTCGGAGGGGCCCAGTCATGCTTTGTGCAGTCCAACAGTGTTCCCACGTAAGTCTTGTTCCTCCATGTAACATTTACCACCAGGACACCTGTCAGTGAGTAAAAAATAAAGTATTATCACACATAAGAACAATAACTGGGATAGGCTTTTTGTTTTGCTCTTTTTTTTTTTTTCTTTTTTTTTTTTCTTTTTCCTGTCCTTTCCTCACAAAGTAAGACATTTACTTTCATTTGCTTTCAAACACTCTGGTCTATATTCTTCCTCTTTTCTGGTTTCAGTGACCTCAAGTTAAAACCCACAGGAAAGACTGCAAATGACAAAGAACAAGAATTAGTGCACCCATGTGTGTGTGTGCCAGACAGCTTGCCTGTGTGACCGTGTGTGTGTAATCAAGATACAGCTGACAGAAGGAAATGGGTTTTGCCATGTCCTGCTGTAAAACAGCAACACTCACCTCTTAATTTTGCTATTATTGCACATAATTGCTTTCACTTGGCAGCAAGCCAGCATAAACTAAGCACCAGTTACAGTGTTTAAATCAGAAGGTGACTGAGAAGAATAATCTGCTTTGCTTTGAACAATATGATAATGATGCTTCTATTTACTTGAAATTACTCATATCCAAACACACAAACATATACACCTATGCACTTCAAGTTTTGTTCAGTAGATATAGCTCAAAAAATGTATTATTTGCCTTGCTTTTGCTTCTGTGGAAAGTGAGAGACTAGATATGAAACTTCAACCGTACCACAGTTAAGGCAGGAGTAATTGCAATATATATTTATATAGGAAAAGGGATCCTTCAAAAAACCTACTGTAATTTAATTGCTTTTCCACTTATGACTTTTATTAAATGCAAATTTGCCTGCCTAAAGCAGAATTCTAATTTTGTTTTATTTGTATTATCCCTGTAAAATTTGTGAATGATAAGGTTATTGTATGTAACAAGAAAATAAATGTAGGGGATGTCATTCAAATGTTTTCAGGTTGCCCTCAAACGCTTCTTCACATAATTTATCATCATGTTTATGGACTAGCCAGCATAGTGACCCCTTTAATTCATTAACTGTCACAGATAAACAGAAGGTAGTATTATTGAGCCAGACATCTCTTCTCATTAGAACACACACTGAAATAAGAAATACATTTTATCTAACAAAGAAAGGCACAGTACAAAATGTTCCCAATTTATGAGAGGCGTGAAGACACCAACTTGCAGCTGACAGCCTTGTTTTTCCTCTGCACTTCCCTTATTCTATCTGCAGCGTCTCTGTAATAGAAATGATTATGGCATTGTGCCAGAATGTTTCCAGCCCATCTTTTTGCTTTGTCTTACCAGCGCAATTTCTAATTTTGCAATAAAACCATCCCTCTCTGCGGCACTGAGGCGAACTTAACACACAAGCAGCAGCTTATTTCCTCAGGGGTCTTTAGCAGCAGGGAAGTATTTTAAATGTTGTTAGCAGAGGTACCAAGCAAGAAAAGATTTCCTTGAAAATTCTCTATAACAAATTTGAAATTTATCCCCCATATGGTTTTTCACTGCAATTAGGCAACTAGAATTTTGCACACTGGAATGAACTGGTCTGAAGCATGAAAGACAATTTGCACTTCCAGCCAGTGTCAGTCAGGTCCTAGAGGGACCATGGTGAAGATGTTTAGGAGAGACTTGATGTGGCACTTAGTCCCATGGTCTACTTGACAGGGTGGAGTTGGGTCATAGGTTGGACTCGATGATCTCAGACATCCTTCCAAGCCTAACTGATTCTGTGATTATGTGATCAGGGTTAAAAGGCCATGCTGAATTTTTATGACCTATGCAAACTAAGCAGCCTGCAAAGACACCAAGGCTGCTTTCTGTTGCCCCTTGCTTAGGCATGGAGACAGCCAGGAAGTGCTGGGGTGCAGGGAGGAGGAGGAGGAAGAGGAGAACAACCCAGGACATCCAAGAGGAAATATCTGTTGGTAGAAATGGGGTTTCTTACAAAGAGAAGCTCTATGTTCCCACTTGCCATTCACAGCCTAGAGAAAAGAGATTGTATAGGTGTTTCTCTGTCAGCCTTGATATATCTTCCACTATAACAGCTTGTCATCTGTGACTTTGTAGGGCTCCAAGTGAAAATCTTGAGTATTTTCCACTGGTAAACTGTATTATGGCAGGCAGCCCATCTATCTGCAAGCAGCACAGTTGATCCCTCAACCCTACGTATTAGCATTTGTCCAGTCTCCTAAAAGTACAAAGAAAAGAGAGCTCTCTAACATCCCATAGAGTATTACTGAAGAAATAACTCATTTATTCTTCCCTGGCTAGTTCATTTTTATCCTTTTTTTAAAAAGTAAGTGTTACTTTGTGGGGATTTTTTGAGTTTGGATTATTATTTTTTTTAGGGGGGTGGTTGGTTTGTTTTGTTTTGGGTGTTTTTGGGGGGATGTCTTAATAAAGGTTTGTTCTCATCTATCTTCCTTGATATTTGTAATCTTGCCTATCTCTATGTGCACTTTATTAATTTATTTATGTACCAGACCTAAGGATAATCTGTTACCTATTGACAGAAAAGAGGGCAAGGTAGAAGGCATAGAATAGTGAAAATAATAAAAGCCCCTGAAATCAATACATATTTCAATAATTCTACGAAGACATTTAAATGACCTTCCCATGTAAGAAAGTCAGTATTTCAAATGCAAACACAAGTAAGCTCCTCCCTTAAATCTGCTACATACAGCATCTCATTAAATTTGTTAGGCTTAGGAAAGGTCCCATGCAAGTAGGAGAGAATATTAATCTCCATGTTGTGTTAGCTGTGGCAAGGAATACATTTCCTTTCCTTAATGGACAGCATATTGCTCAGCCACACAAAAGATTCCACAGAACTGGCAGGGAATGTAACTCGTTTACTCTTCTAAGATTATCAAAGAAATGGGTGAGGAGAATATAAGTAACATGGGAGGTAGGGATCTAAGGAAATGTACAACTGGCAGAGGCTTATTAGGCCAAAGCACCAGAACATGAAAATGGAGACGACTGAGGTGGTAATCCACACAATGAACTCGACGCAGTGCTGAAGAGAAAAGGATTATTCTCCTAAATCAGGGTGTGCTGTTTGTCCTGGCACAGTGTTCACGCTCAAAGCAAGACCCTCTGCGAGCCTGCTCTGTCCCAGGGGCTAGAGCAGAGCCTGGCTCACTCCCAGTACCACCTCTGAGTACACTGGCCATGCACTCAGGGATGCAGCAGCTCTTCTCTGGGTCATTCCAGCTCCTCTCTGTGCACCT
This sequence comes from Setophaga petechia, assembly GCA_024362935.1. Taxonomy (NCBI): domain Eukaryota; kingdom Metazoa; phylum Chordata; class Aves; order Passeriformes; family Parulidae; genus Setophaga; species Setophaga petechia. The sequence goes on along the minus strand of JANCRA010000004.1, from coordinate 33,747,540 downwards.
GTGTGACCATGTACCCCCTTCATCTTGTGAAGGAACACACCACACACAGGACCAAACCTCTTGCGGGCTGAGCCAAATCATAAGAAGTTCCTGTAATGAGACTTCCTTTTACATCAGACTACATATAATGTAGCAATAACGTATTTAACATTGCCTGAACAAGAGAGAAAATGCAAAGACAGTCTGAGGAACCTACAGGTTTCATACTATCTGAAAAAAGAGATGCATTTTCACCTTATGAAAAGCCCAAGAGGCTAACTTTTTAAAATACCCCTTACTGAAGAATAGGGGAAAAAAAATCAGGTGCTTGTAATGAAATGTACCTGAGGATATTTGAACTCTCTAAGGTTCTAATTCAGGAGGAAACTTAGCCAAATATCTAATTCTGTTCCTGTGAGGTTGGATCAAAAACCAGTGAATATATACTACACAAATGCTTCTTTGAGAAACTAGGGGTGTAATCTTAAAGAGTTTGACCAATTACTAGAGCACAGTTCACAATAATTGAATGTAACAAAGAAAAACTTATCTCCCCAAACTACGGATATAAATTTCTTGGTTTAATTTGGTTGATCATTCCATTTGCAAACTATATAACTATTCACAGTTGCAGTATATCTGAAATGAACAATACTTTCTGCAGCCTTCCATGTCATATGTCCTACATTAAGGCAAAAAAAGAATATGAGAATTAAATGTTCTGAGGTTACCACCCATGCTACTCTTTATCATTAAAGAGTAAACACAGTAAGTACAGAATGTTTTATGTGTGGGAATTACAAAATGGTGTTATAATGTAAGAAAATCGGGTAATGTTACCCAGAAGTTTTAGAGTTCACCTACTGCAGTTTTTCTGCCAAAATCCATTATTAGGCAAGGCAGGATCATATGCAAAAGCATTAATGTATGACAACAGCACACCCAGGATGTCATCTGGTGCCCACCACCACTGTCAAGAGAAGCTCCTCCTTTAACATCAAATGTTGTCAGCCTTTTAGGAACAAGACAAGATTCTGTATTTTGCTGTTTTCCTTCACAGTATATGTACCATTATGAGCTCTTTTTCTTTACTCATCATAATCATAACCACAACGTTAATGGCAAAAATTTTCAGGCAGGAAAAGCTAATGCATGCCGATAGGAATACAAAGCCATTTTACATAAGCACTTCTGATAGGTAACATACAAAACAACTGTGACAATTTCTACTTGAATTTTCTTATGGAATGAAAAGTCACATGTCACTAAAGCGGTATGTAAGAATGTAATTTCAGAAATCTACAGCAAAAACCTCACTTTTTATGAGTTCTGTGGATATGATGTATCTTTTCTTCCCCTGTTCCTTCTTCCTGCTTTTCAGTGACTGCCTAACAAAGGCCAGAACCAAAACTTGCTATTTAGTATTAACGATATCTTGTAGAATGAAATATGTCATCACAAGTTGGAAATGAAGTAAAGAACCCTGTTGCTAAGAAATGCAGATGTGCTATTTTGACATAAAAACATCAGAATCAAAGGCATTTTTGGTACCAAGTAAGGGTATTGTTCATATGGATTACTCTGGCACTGCACGTTTAGCAGACACATTTACACTCTTGCATACATTCCTTCATTTAAAGACAAAAAACCCTTGAAATATCGAGTCTAAAAAAAATACTGATTTCTTTGTTTTCTTGTCTCTGTTTTCTGCAATGATGATAAGCCAAGAATGTTTATGTTTGTATCCAAAACTTTGAAAATGAGCTCATGTGATGAGGAATCAAATTACCACATCACTACCTTAAATGCGGGCCCCAGCTTTTAAAAATACTGGCTTTAGAAAACAAACATGTTTAAATTCCAATACAAGTAGGCGCTACTCAATTAATCAGATTGGAAAGCCTGACTTAATTTTTACAGCATAGGCTACTTTTGTGTTCAGATCCCAGCAAATGCTACAAAATCCTGGTTTTGTGCAAACTGATTATTTCACCAGGAAACTCAGCAGACCAGTTATCTGACAGGGTAAGTCTTCATTTTTGCAAAAGGAGCTGCTCTCTCTGCTCTTAGTAGACAATCTGGCCAAAAGCATCGGTAAAATTCTGGAGAAACCAGATCTGCACAAAGTCTTTCTGAACACTTCTTTGTTGAAGAATATTTATATGATCTTTCAAAACTAGGAATATTATGTCTACTTTTCAGTCATCAGAAGTCATGTATATTTAAAAAGTCACATATATTTTAAAAGTCACATAAGTCACTTACCCTTAAACATAAGTGGAAGCCTCTGTTGTCAAAATTCCAAAATTAAGTTCTGCCTACTACATTTACTATCCTGAATATCATTTTAAAACAATTTTTCCTGATGCCAGACGAAGATCTCTAAAGTAGACTACACTTTCCAGAATTATTTTAGTAAGATTACTTCTTTGAAAGGTTAATATGATGAATTCTTGTGCAAAAATCTCTGTGGCATAGTAGTTCTTCAAGCCTGAGATGCAATCCTGGTATAGAGAAGCATCACATCATTGCTTGATTACTGTTACAAGTATTACTTGTAACACTACAGCACAATCAATTCCTTGTATCTTCATGATTAGTGAATCCACAAATATGTTTGCAAGTCAAATTTGATTTGCCTCTTGTCCCTGCCGTGCCAAGTACAAACAATACAGAAATACCTGGGATAGCCAAACCATGGCATATCTGTCATCAGTGAGTGCACCACCCCCACCGATTAAACATGTTTTATTCCACATCTGGCATTGCAATTTTTTTGGTCCCACCCGTATCTATTTGACATCACTCCATAACAATAGCTAAAATATATGAAATGCAAAAAGCTGCAAGATGGAAATCTATATTCTTAGTATTATCTCAAGATTTTTTTGTTGCCACTGGCTTAGTAAAAGCGGTACAACTCATTTGCCTCACAAACACCATATCCGCTACATCATCATCAATCCCACATCCACATATACACCTGCAATTCAACCAGGCATAAAAAACACAGAACAATTTTTATATTAACTTGCAATGCAAATGGCTTTATTCCTCCTTGATTGCTTCCATCCAGAAAGTAATCTAAAATGATCAGTAAACAATCTCCGTATGAAGCCACATCTTATAGACTGAATGCTGATCTGGGAGATGTACAGTTTATATACTTTAATCACACTCTCTGTCTAGCATGGCACAAGAACTTAACTACATCTACAGCAGGTGCACATGTAACTGGCATCAACATCAGCCAGCCTGAGGATGTAATGATTGTCAGGTGGCCTGGAAATGCAAGACTGGTGGGTTTGCTTTTTTTGTTTTGGCTTGCTGGTGGGATTTTTGGGCCTTTTTTTTTTTTTTTTTTTTTTCTTTCTTTCTTTCTTTTCCCCAAGAGCCCTATTGCAGCACAGAATGTTTGAAAAGTCACTTTAACCACATCCTGTAATCAGACCATCTGGAGCACAGATCTACAATTAGTCATCCTGGGTACTGGACTGTACAGCAATGAAGATGAGAAGATTGGATAGCATCAAGGAAAAGAAGCATAATTAAATACTGCTGGTGTAGTCATAAACCACTGAGGTGCTTAGCAGTGGTGTTAATTGTGCATTCTGTACTTTATGAAAGCATAGCAAGTTTAAAGGTTAGAGGGCTGAGAGGCTAAACTCTGTATTTTAGTTAATGTTGCCCTGCTGGTGGCTAAAGCTGGAGTACAAACTACAGTCTCTTCTGCAACAGCCTAACAGAGAAAGATCACATCTGTGTGATTTCCAGTAAGTTCTGAGTAATGACAACCTACATTTCATGGATACTTTATTTGAATATCATACCCTTTCTTTTCATTATGAAGTCATTGGTAAAAGAAAGGTAATATTGAAAGTAGGAACTACCACCTTGGTTTAAAAACAGCTGTTTAATAGAACCTGTTTCCTGGACTGGCATTACATACTCCCATTTGCATTCAAAAAAGAAGCAGCAATTATACAGTGAGAAGCAGCTCTTGGAAACATGGAGCTGGGCCATCAGGCAGACAACTTTTTAATCCCACCTAATAATTACTGTAATAGATTTTCTTAATCTAGAAGTTTATCCCAGTGCATATAAAAGAATAAACACTCCAATAACTGAAGAAATCCTGCTTCCCCATGAGCCCATGTGCTTAATACACAAAAGAACACAAGCTACTTCCATCACTGTCATGTCTCCCGCATCCTTTGTTCTGAAGCCTCATGGGCTGTATTGATTTGGGAAAATCATTGAACTTCTTGGAAAACTAGACTCTAGCTTATTCACCACCATCTATTTCTTTCTCATGAAGACAGCTGGTCAATATTCAGTTGAACGGGCAGCTAAAAGAAGCTCTGGTTTCATTTCTTTTTCCTGCCTCCCTAGCAACATTACCCTTTTCCAGCTTCAGTATAAAAAAACCCCATCATGCTAGGAAGACATGTAACTGAGGTTAGCTGAAATGACAGTTTCTCTGGACAAAGCTATAACTGAAATGCTGGGGGCAGGTTAGTTCTGGAAGACAGGACAGCATCTAATCTAAGAGCTCATGTCCCTTATTAGTTATAATGATAAGTGCTACATTTTTCTTCAGTGCATATATTTCTTCTAAAGCTGGTCTGCCTAACAAATAACCAGTGACCAAAATCTAAATACAAATCGAAAGCAAAAAGAAACATGAATGGTCCTAATCAAATATAAGGCTAAATTTCACACTCATTAAAAGACCAATAAAAGTCTCAAGGAAAAAACTGGGTACTACCCCAGAAATTACATCAGATTGGGTCCCAAATGGCTTGTTGATTTATCCACGACTAAATAGTTCTACTAAAATATGAGCTACTTAGAGTGGTGATTTTGAAAACTATGAAGCCACAGCAACACACATAATTTTCTCCTGCCAGATTTTTATCAAAGTGATTAGAATTTGGCAGGATTAGGAAAAGTTTTGGATAAAATGCTGTTAAAACTCTTGAATGTCAGACCACATGTTTGCAGTGTTTACAAGAAAATGTGCATTTAATGTTATTATAAGCTAACCATAGGCTTCTGACCTCTGGAGTACAACTAAAGATCTAGTTTTTGTGCAGCCCTTACCTTTTCTTTGGCCAAAGTAACTGAACAACTTCACTGTTTCACTGCAGCTTGAGAATAAATCTGCAGTCTGACTTTATTTCAGCTGATACTAAAAATGCAATTTGAAAATAATTTAACATCTGTGTGTTCTGAAGAAAACTGTATCTGTTTCAGAAATAAAGTATTCCATTTCTAGCAGACTTTTTTTTCTTTTTTACTTCAGTAATCATAACTGTGATTCACATAGCCTTACACTGAAAAGTGTCACAGTCTCAATTTTAGAAGAAGGAAATGCTGTTCTGTAATCCCCTAAGCTTCCCACTCACTTCTCAAGGAGTGTTATTTCAGCTCCTATGTTGCTGGCCTGTTGAACACATGGACACTCTTCTGACTTCTTGTGGAGCAAAAGAAAAAGAAGCCCCACAATCCACTGCCTTTGCTCATACTCTAGGACCATATGTCACTTGAGATAAGCAACAGAATACAGGGCTTTTCAACTAATCTGTCACACTTGCTTCCTGCACTTTATATTAATTACAGGAACTCTTCAGCTACTTACTTCTCTCCCAAACTCTTTGTCCCTTAAGAGCAAGTAAATAGCAAAGCAAAAAGTCTGGAGCACGGTGGAACGAGCTATTGTTTCAGTACAAGAAGTAGGGCCAAAAAAAGGGAAAACCAAAACAATTTTTTCTCACCCAGACAAGCATTCAGGAGTTCCTTTTAAGAATTATCTGCCTCATTTCCATTCTTCTTCTCAGACACCAGACCACAGAAATACTGTTTTCATCAGCAGACTGTTGAGAAACAGCTGCAGAAATGGGGAAGCTGATATAAATTTATGTGCGTATGCATGTGTGTGTGTATCTATTTAAAAAAAAATCTGACAAAACCCCCAAAGCCTCTTAAGGAGCTCAGACCTTTTTTTTTCTTCCTAAGGCAAGTATTAGGGCATCTCAGTAGATGTTTGTCTCCCAGCTCTGAACTCTGCTACTGTAGGAACTTGATGGGTAAATCCCAAGCAAGCAACAGATGCCAAAATGCACCTATAAACCTTCAGGTGTCTTTGGTGATTTGTTTCCCAGTGCTGTACATCATGATAAAGAGCTGCCAGGTGCAAATATTGGTACAATTATTTATCAAACAGTAGAGTAGCTAATGAAACATAAAGAAATGGAAGATGGAAGAGAGACAATTTATGGAAAAGAAACAGCATGAATAAAGAAACAATTTCAATCCCAAACCATGAAAATTCTTCCAAATCTGTAGACTGCAGATACCAGAATTGCAGCCGAGCCAGACAGACAATTCTGCTCAACCTCAAAGAGCTGCTGCTGATCCATGTACCTCACTGGGACTGAGAAGCAGAGCCCCTTATAAATTATGATGCTTTATTTAAAGTCAAAGCATTTATTTGCTTTTGTGCCAGCTTTGGATCCTTTTCATCTCTAGCTTCCAGGCCCAAGAGAGACCACACTCCTGTAGCTCTGCTGGCAGCCAGCTGTGGGCCTCAGTAAATCATAAAGCCTCCTAACAAGCCATTCTTTACAAAGGCCAACTGCAGTTAGTAGACATGATAACTTCTCTATTATTCCACTCACCAGAATTTAAACCAGCAATTTAAAGCAGTACCTGAAAACATTTAAATCTACTGAATGGCATTTTACATCTTTCTTTCTTTCTCTCTCTCTCTTTGTATTAAGCTTCACTGATTTCATGAAGACTGCATGTCTTCAGCCTGGAAAAAGGGCAAGTAAACACCTACAACAGACACATCCAAGACAAAGGGGAGGGAAATAAAAACATCTGGGATTTAATCTGCAGAACTCCCTCAGGTTTGCTTGCAACAGCTAACGGGATACAAATAACTCTTCTTTCATTTAGTTTGTGGGACTCACAGGGACACATTCTTTGTATTGGGGGATATAAACTCTGTTAAGATCTTAATACAGTAATATACCACAAAGAAACCTCATGGCAAAATACAAAAAGATGAAAGTGGTACATAGGCAAGCAGTAGGCGTACACAGGAGTTCTATGAAAACTGCAAGTGTAAATGATGAATTCTCTTTCTTCTAACTCTTTCCCTCTTTCCCACCAAAATGGAATCAGTTTGGCATGGCAAGGCCCAGCACTCCCATTTTCCCACTGTATAAAAAAAGAGCAAATAAAGAACCTTAAAAATCTGGGGCTCTTCTTCCTACATAATTGCTATGTTTTAGGATTTGGTGTAACCTAATTTTAGGGTCTTTTGTTACTATAGCTAACAGATTATAAACCAAACTATGCTTGAAACTTCACCTTCTAGGTTTGAAAGTACGAAACTACATAATTTTTTGCACTTCTTATACTACAAACTAGTTATTTTCTTTGAAAAATAGTAGGTAGTGCTATCCTTCCCATTATGAAATCCTTGCAACTTTGTGGTAGAAAAGATGCCCCCAGCAGTCAGAAGTGTTTCAGTTACACACTTAAGATACCAGTTCAGTTTTGTAAACAAGCCTAATGAACTGTGACTAATAGTGTTCTCCTTGAGCAGAAGTAAGGTAAAAGGGCTTTTGTTAGCATCTACTGAAGTGAAGTAGTAATTTTGCTGGGACAGAAAAAAAGTGAACTACTTATCAGCTAACCTATTTCAGTGGTGTCAAAATTCTGCAGAGAAGTTCACCATGATTTTCTTTCCTATGTTTTAAATTATCTTCCAAGTGGGCAAACTAGTAAAGCATCTAGTTAACCAGCTGGCTTTCTCCAGGTGCTTGACAATACTGATGCAAAGCAAAGGCAAGCTACCAGCAAAATAAGTACCCACTAGAGATGAGTATACTTTCTGTGAGACTTTCATTCTCTTGTCAGCAACTGGTACAACAATTTTCCTGTAAGTATCCTTTGTGGGTGCTGTCCCAGTTTCTCCACTTATTAATAGCAGTCTGGATAGTTTACTCAGGCCTGTTGTGATATATGTCTCTACTACAGCTTCTCTTGGCTTTTTCATGCACTGGAGCTGATCAACCTTTGACCCTTGTAGGTTTAGAAACAAAACCATTTAGACACAGAAAACAGCCCAGTGTTGCATAAAATGTAGGCAAAGACTTAGGACGCTAGGAAACCTAATATAATCAGCTAAAAATCTCTGCTTCTTTTGGCATAGTAACATCCCATAAAGGATTATCATAGGCATGCTCTCCCTCATCAAACGTACAACCAGCACGATGACAGAAACACCTATTTCTGCACTGGGAGATTTTTTTCCCATGTTGCTAAGGGGTGGGGGGAAGGATTGGACTTTCAGACATAACTTAATTATTTCTTTGGTCAGACAAATAGTTTCAAGATAAAGCTTGCTTTACTTCAGAATCTATACACAAATTTCTGTATAAATTATTGACTGTAGTTTGGCCTCATCTGAAATTCTGGCCCCTGAGGCTGATAAGCTCTGACCCCAGGTGACACATCCAGCCCTCTCACAAGAGGGAGGAACATTATTGCTTTGCACTGAGGACTACAGCCCAAGAGCCAATCAATCAAGCTCCCTGACAGCTTTCACAGCCTCCTCACATTAGGCCTAAGTCAAACTCCAGGGCTCCTATTGTTCACACTATTCTTTTCTTCCTTTGCTCTGATGAAGTTAGAACAAGTCCAAGGCTTCAATGAGAAAGCAGGGCTATTATGAGCAGCTCAGATTTTATTGACTCTGAGCTGTACAACAATAGCCCCAAAGCCTTTTTCTTGAAAGCAATATATTACTAATTGCTAATAATCATAGGTAACAAAGATCAGTCCTTAGACTCAGACTTATGTGAAAGAAAGGTGTAACACTGAAAGAGACAGAATTGTCATCTTTACTTAATAAGAAAGATTTTGGAAGGTAATTCTATGCACACCAAGAAGAATAACCTTTCAGTCACACAGAACTGTCATACATATGTTGTCATGTACCATAATATAGCTTGTGTATTAGAAAACCAGTGACCATAACAGATTTGATTAAAAATACCCCTAGTGGAGTTGTGCCATGTTAACTGTGGACAAATGGATATTTTCTTCTTTAGCCACTCCATAGTATTTCAAGATCAATATCACATTGTGCTCAAAATGGAAAAATACTTTCAGAACTAATCATGACGTCATTTTTCCTAGTGTTGTTCCGAGGTCTGAAGACCATTTAAGTGGGACTTACACGTGTGACGCGCAAGTACACTGACCTGTCTTTGAAAACATTTGCCCTTCATTATTACTCTTAATTTTAAACAACTCTGTATGATTTCAGCTGCATGCATAAATCTTAATACCATCAACAGGTGCTGTCGCCACATACACAAAAACCTTTTTCCTGTAAGAATTTCAACAATTGCGTAACATGATTAGATTTTGCAGTTGGCAAAGTCTTTCTTCTCTTTTTGGGATTTTATGGGGGGTTTTTTGTTGTGTTTTTTGGGTTTTTTTTTTTTTTTTTTTTTTTTTGCAGGGGGGTGGTGTAGGTGGTAGGACTTTTTAAATTAAATTAGCTGTAGCCTCAGATGATTCTGCCATTGTAACTTCAGCTTTTAGGAAAGGATCATCTTGTATTAAATTACAGACAAGAAA